>JARQAD010000003.1:53361903-55761903 GCA_029955455.1 Quercus agrifolia | reverse complement strand
GACCTTTTTGGTTCAAATCAACCATTAACAAAAAGGATTTATTTGAATTTTAAAAAAATTTCTTGTTATTGAAACAACAACTATCATAATAGACTATTTTCAGCAATACTCTTGCTTTATAAGTAAAAAACTTTTCATAAAAGAACAATAGTTACCAAATTAAGAATTTTTGTAAGAGTTCAGCCATTAAAAGTTATAGAATTTTCTTTCATTTTAAGACTGATAATTTTCTCACCCTATCCCAATTTCAGTTGGAAGATCTAAGCAAAATAACTGATGAAAAATGCTCATTATTCAAGTTCTCATCATTCTTTTTGTGTCAAGAAAATATTTGAGAAATTGAATTGGAGAAGACAAAAACTTTGCAATCTCCATCACTTAATGTCCAGTTAATATGTCCTTACAATAAATATTCTACAACTGATGAATTCAAATGGTGAGGCAGTCAGTCACTGTTAAAAACTGCATGTTCTGGTAGAAATTTAACCTTAGAAAGTATTGTTGCTATATGACCATGCATCATTTGAATGCAAATGACAGTGATGCACATATATTCTTTAATAAGTATCTTAAGCACAGTGAACAGATGCTTTTCGTTTAAGTGGCTCATTTTTACAAGAAGGAAAAGACCCTAAAACACCATTTTCCTTCATTTGCAAAAATAAGAAAAAAAAAATTGCTCTTATTAGCAAAAAGACTTCATTTTTTTTAAGCTGCAAACAATATAGTGGAGGCAATTTTTCAAAACACACTAAAAGCTGCAATACCCACAAAATGCTGAGAAGTTCCACACCCCAAATTCTGATATTAAATTAGACAGTAAATGAGTGTGTTTCTAGAGGGTATGTGTGAGTGTATGAGAGAGAGAGAGAGAGAGAGAGAGAGACTTACAAGGAAAAGGTGGGTTGGATATGAAAGAGGGAGCTGATGAGTAAGTTAGCAACATGGTTTCTTTGGGAATTTGAGGTTTGCAGCATATGTTACTGTGTTTACCAGAAAAAGGAAGGAAGAAGAGAGAGACCCAACACGGTTAGCCGTTTCCTGTTTACTGTGTCATGTTATCCTCAGTTTGCTGGAAATGGGAAAATATCATACTACACCCTGTGGTTTCTTGTATTATCATTTATGCCCCTTTGTCGTATAAAATATTTCTAGGATCACCGGAGGGAGAATGGTCTCTCTCTCTCCATTTTACTTCCTTTTTCCTATATGGTTGGATGAAAAATATTTACCGCCTGTAAAATATGTTTCAAGTAAAAATATTTTCGAAAAATAAATTATTTTCTAGTATTTTGTTATGTTCTTAAAAATACTCTAGAAAAAATTAAAAATATTTGGTTGTATACCTAAAAATATTTTGAAAAATGTTCTTTTACTACTTTCTCACATTTTCTCATCTCCCAAGCACATATATAATAGTAATAATAAAAAAGAAAAATTTTAAATTAAAAAATCGTGACTGTGGATCGACAGTGGCAATGACCACTGGCCATTGATGTCGTGGTTGGCCATTGGAGACCAGAGATGTTAGTGGGGGTGGTGTTGGGTGATAGATAGTGGGAATGAGAGTAGAGGTTCGGTTGATAAGTTTTGGGTGAAATAGAAGATAGTTTACGAGAAATGAAAGCATAAATCAATTTCCGCCATAAGTGCCTCTATTTTACTGTCAACTTAAAAACAATTTCCAATTGACCATCATTTTCTATTGCTCAAAACACCAGTAAATGTGGAAAATATTTTCCGGAAATCAATTTTTGTTGAACCAAACATAGCCTAAAAATTGAAGATTTTCTAGAGTTTGTTGAATAACTCCAAATAAAGTGTTTGATCATAACTATTCATAGTTAGATAATTAGTTCATATTTTTAACAACACTATGGATGTGGTAAATCACTCACTATTTCCAACAATACTATGAACACATACACTTGGGCTGAGTAATCGACCAAAAATAGGGGTCCATTTAAACAAGAGTGACTAGGTGTCCATAATATGACTAAGATTAAATTAATACTAAAATTAAACTACTCAATGTTTATTTAAATATCAATTATAAAAAAATAAAAATTATTTTAGTGATTGAAGTCTTCATGGCTATCTACTGTCTAGCACTAGTTATCCGGGATTCACGCTTAGTGTTAGAACACCTTGTGATTTGGAGGACATTAAGACTTTTTGATCAAGCCAAAAAAGATTGCAGAAAAAATGCTCTACCCCACCATGCTTTACCCTTTAAACTTATCTTAAGAAGAAAGAAATTGGGGCCATGAAGCGTGGGAAACAATGCAAGAAGCAAAGCATTCATTGACAATAATATATATATATATATATATATATATTTTAAAACTTTATGGTGTTATGTTAGGAACTCTAGAGAGCACGAGATTGCTACTTTGAGCGTAAAATGAGTTTTTATTATAAATATTATAGATATCATCCTTTTATGGGTTCCAGTTAGTTCAACTAGTAAAATTTCTAATGGTTAAATAAGAGATCTGAGTTCAATTCTCATTTATACCAAAAATTTATTGGTATCTTAATTTGATGATAAAGAGTATAATTATCAAAAGTGAATTGAAATCTTAAGGGAGTTAATTACACACACACACACACACATATATATATATATATATATATATATATGCATGTCACATAATTAAATTTATTAAACTTTAACTAAAAACATTGACAAAAGTTTTTATTTGATACAAACTTAACATCCATGAAGTTTACTGTTCAAATCCAAAGTCCAGTGACCAAAGTAGACACTAATGTCAATGTCAAAAGATGAGATTTGAAAAAACCCTTATGAAAAGTCCTATCTTTCAAAAACATTTTCCTTTAATAACGCTTCTACTAATAAGACAGTACTTAAAGTTAAAACTAAAATGTGTGCGCGCGTGCACATGTGTGTGTAGAAAACTATGATAAGGCAATTGTCAATCAAAATTGATGAAGCCATATAATTTATTTATATAATTAGCATGTAGTCCGTGCTTACGCGCGAAAATATTAACAATTGTAATGATAAGATGTTTATCTTAGTAGATTCAGTTTACACATTGAGTATTATGAATGGAAATAACTTAACACCAACATTTAAAAATCAAATTGGACACATAGCACAAAATTAAACTACAATTAGAAATTAATTTGATTTAATTTGAATTCTAAAATTGAACTTCAACTTAATATAATATATATGATTATATTTTTGTTACTTTTAACAAATTAACAAAATCTTAATCCAGACACACTAAAAACTATTAAAAAATAAGAACTGATCATTGAGCTTGGAATCTTCTTGGAGGTGGAGGCGCCAATGAAGCGCTAATGTATGAGAGTGTGAAGCAAGGAAGAGTGGGATTGAACATTGTGTTTGAACTCGGCCTTGCTCTAAGAAATCTGTAAGGAGGAGGAGAGGGCAGTATGTGGATCTAGTTGGTAGAGGTTGAGAGAGGAAGAGACATGGGATGACGATATGGAATTAGGAGGAGATAATGTTTTACTTTTATAGTCTTTCTCGTTGGACTTCTTGGTTCTGGTTGTGGGATTAGAAGAGCTCCAAACTCTATTGAGATCACCCATAAAAGTGTGCAGGTGAGATGTTCTTGCTTAGGCCAATGAATATTATTATTGTGGTTTTCTTGGCTTCCGTGTTAAATGTTAATGCATCATTTATTTGGGTACAAAAATTAGAAAATTTAGATAAGATACATGACACAAAATTGGAGTCTAATTTATAATCTCCATAAAAGTGTGCAGGTAAGATGTTTTTGCTTAGGCCAATGAGCATTATCATTGTGGTTTTATTGGCTTCCGTGTTAAATGTTAATGCATCATTTATTTGGACACAAAAATTAGAAAATTTAGATAAGATACATGACATAAAATTGAAGTCAAATTTATAATTTAATTAAATTTTTTTTTGAGTTTTGGTTATGACAAATGGTGCAAAATTGAGAATCCAATTGAAATCTAATTGAATTTTCTCCCTGCTTCACCTATTATTATATACATAGATAAGGAAATTTTATTGCATTTTACCATCAACATCTCTTATATGCAAAATAATTTATCATAAATTTAATAGTTATTTTTACTAGAAAATAAAGGTTATTTATTTTGTTCAATAAAAGTAGAGATATATTCAAGTAGTCAAGTAGAAATGGAAAATTATATATCTTCATCTTTTATAAATTTGTATAAAAGATTTAAATCTATAAATATTATGAGTATTTCTACATGGAAAGATAATAAATGTATTAACTTTTTATGAGGTTTCATCTTGATTTATATCTTTTGAATCAATAAAATTATCGTCTTCTTTATTTCCGTGTGGTCAATTTCAAGTTTCAACCGTGACTCGCATAAGGTTATTTGTTACTACAATATCTCAACAAAGGAGAAGTTGTGCCTACTATAAATTTTACTATATAAACTTTATAAATTGATGTCAACTTTAAAAGTAACCTAGAGAATTATTTATCATGTTGTTGATGTGACACTAATTACATTCATTATCAAGTTTAGTAAGCCTTTTATAGTAAAATTAATAATAGCTTCAACATTTTCCCATTAGCAAGGATCCTAATGAAATTTTGAGTAAGGTCTCCTTTGGTCAAAAAATTGGACATTTGAATAACAGATCTGAAAGACAAAGCAATCTCAATGCTTGTCTTGAATGTAAGAATCACGGTAGGGACTAGCAGGAGCTTCAACTTGATTGTTGATTGGTAATAGTGGTGGTGTATCTGCTACTCACCAACTTAGAGACAGAGAGATAGAGAGAGCAAATTGAAATCTTTTTATGGGACAACTGCATAATTGATCCTTGTACATATACAATCTTAGTGAGAACAATTCACATTACATTTGGACTCAACACACATTTCCTCCACCTCCCCAACCAGTAAAGAAAAACACTAAGTGGAAAGAACTTTCATAATATTCAGTAAGGAACTACTAGTAATGATGGGAGTTTCTAGGAGTTGCATTTGCCTTCATTCACATGGTCAATATCTTATTGACTTTTCTCCTAATGCATTTGCCATGAAAAAGCCTCAATGCATCCTCACCCTGCATGTGGAAGTTTCACGCAACCTCAACAAAGAGGAAACTCTGTGCAACTGTGCTAAATTGGTTAGGCAAGAGATACAAATAAGGTAAGGGGCATCCCAACCCCATGGTTCCGCCAAAGGGTACTTATTATGCAACTCTAAGGTTTCAAATCCATTTGATGATCCTCAGAGGGCCTTTAAAAGTCATTCTCAAAAACAGAAACAAAAACAAAAAATGACCAGATCTGTGCAGGACAAATATGTAATACCTTGTATCAAGGATCCCAAAACTGAACATTGGGCCAGCATTTGGCAGCTTAAGATTATGACATTCACCACTAGTAAAGCATGTAGAAGCAAAAATCAGTTCTATAAGATAGTCATCAAAGGGGATTGGATATAATCAACAGGAAAACATTGAGTACAACCTCTTTTCTAGTACAAACAACTCATTTTAGAGACTTTGCAATACAATTTAAGATGCTACATAAAATAAATGCTTCAATTTATTTAGGCTCCCCATTTTCAAGAACATGATAAGGTATCCAATATAATCTCATAGATATAATTTTTGAGCTAGTTCTCAATAATGTTTTCATGCAAGTATAACGTTCCAATGGAAGTTACTGCAAAAGGTGAACAAAATTCAGTGCAGCATGATTTAAAGGCATGACAATTCTATTATGAAAATGAAGAAATTACAACAATTCATCCCATGAAAAGTTTCTGAATTTAAGGATATTGAACCTCTATTACATAATTAAATTGTAAATTCATGAGTACCCAAGTGTAATCCAACAAAAAAGCATATATTACCCAAAAGACCAGGATAAAAAGAAGATTAGATGAAGAATCATCAACTTCATATGATCGTGACCATCTTGTTAAATATATATATATATATATATATATAACAGCATAAGCTTATATATCATCTAAAATGGTTTCCACCCATGCCCACCTCTCTTGATCTTCCAATCGATGCCATCTTCTGAAGCCTAATCTGCTCCCTAAACTTAGCTATAAACTCACCAGCTTTCTTATCTACCTCATCAGAGTATGGTCCTGCATCATCGACAGAGCCAGGCACAGCATCTTCTTCAGAGCTTACTTGAAAGATTTCAGCCTCACTCTCTGAGTCTTGTTCAGACCCTAGAGCAGCACTCTCAGAAAATTCCCCCTTCTTGTGATACATTGCATTTGTTCCATTTGGCATAGGGTAGGGATTATCAAGATTTTGTTTACTAGTGCCAATCATTAGACTTTCAACTGCAACTTTTGCTTTATCTTTCCTCATATATGCTTCCTCCAAATTTTCACGTCTCTTTTCATCCTTATGGTCAATTTGATTTTGACAAATCTCTCCTTTTTTCATTGCCCCTGCAGGCAGTCTACTAGCCCTAATTGTTCTAACTGATTTTCCCCTTGAGGGAGCTTTTGTGAGGCTTGTTGGGCTCATGTTCAATTTCGAAGAATCCGGACTGGACTCTTTGCTATCCCGTGGATCCTCTATTCTACTCCTACTCCATTCCTTTAAATCATCTTTAGAGCTTCTCGAAATATCTCTGTCAGATGCAGAACTGATGCTATCCCGTGGATCCTCTCTTCTACTCCTACTCCATTCCTTTAACTCATCTTTAGAGCTTCTCGAAACATCTCTGTCAGATGCAGAACCGATGCTATCCCGTGGATCCTCTCTTCTACTCCTACTCCATTCCTTTAACTCATCTTTAGAGCTTCTTGAAACATCTCTGTCAGATGCAGAACCGATGCTATCCCGTGGATCCTCTCTTCTACTCCTACTCCATTCCTTCAACTCATCTTCAGAGCTTCTCGAAACCTCTCTTCCAGATGCAGAACCGATACTATAATGCCGGGAATGCAATACATTCAATGAACCCTTGCCAGTTTTTGGTATTCTTGGTGATAGTGAAGCCTCCAAAAAAGCCCCTTGACTACTCTTCTGTTTTCCCAAAGCTTCTGTACTCGAGTTTTGTGACTCTGAGGAAGAGAATGAACTAGCATGGGATGAGAAAGATGCTGTTGACGTGAAAGACTGTGATTTGAGTGACTCAAATTGAGTTTCATCAACTGAATGAGGCCTAAAATGCGCAGAGCGATTACCATTCCCCACTCTATTTCTCATTCCATTCCTCATAGATCTCGAGCGCCACGGAATTGAGGAAGCCACGGCAGCAGCAGCTGCTGCTGCAGCTTCATCAAACTCCTGCTCCAATTTCATAGGACCCAAATCCCCAAAATTCCCTCCTCTCCTTGTACTATCAGAACTCCTAGATGTAGATGAACCCCTTGAACCTGAGCTAGATTCACTCCCACTAGTAAACTCAGCACCATCCCTCTTTCTCACCTTAGACTTTAAACTCCTAACTGGTAATCCCAGAGGCTTATAATCGATAAACGATCCGGGTTTACCACATTCATCAAGACCATAGCTTGGCTGAGCCACTACAACCACAGATTCAACTTGAAAATACTGAGAATTCCAAGCTTGTACCACATTGTTCTGATCACACCCATATGGATTTTCAAATCCATTCTCATACATTGCAAAATGGGGTTCACACTGTTCCTCAACAACAGTGCTACCATTAGAGCACACAGGCAAACCCATATGCTCACTATCAAAAATCACTCTTTTCTCATCAGACCCACATGGATTTTCTAACCCATCTTCGAAAATCGATGTGACATTCAACATCCTAGACACATAAGACACTGAATTGTCGAAATTTGAGTGAGTTTCTTCCATGCCCATTTGGGCATTTCTACTACTGAACAAACCATAGGACACAGCAATGCCTATAAAGAGGAGGTGAATAAGCTCCCAGAACTTGGTGAGAATGGTTTGGTTGATAAAGTCAGGAGCTTGTGAAGGGAAAAGTGGGAGAACAAGGAGGAAGATTGCAAAGAATAGAGCTTTGAAGAAAAAATTTGTAAAGGACTTACCTTTGCATTTGGGGTTTGTTGTGTTAAGCTCTGAAACTGGGAAATGGGTCTTGGTGTAAGGACTTGAATCCGCCATTGGTGAAACAGGTGAGGTTCCTGTGCAGAAGTTAGATTTAGGTGAGAAAAGAGAAAATGTGCATTAGGGGGTGGTGGTGAAGAAAGGAAGACTTTGTGGCCAAGGTAAAAAAGTGTACATTGCAGAGAGAGAGAGAGAGAGAAGAGGAAAAAAGTGTGTGAGGAGGGAGCTAGATTTCAAAAAGTGTCATTATTGTTATGACCGTTCTATTTCAATGACGGAATTGACCTTGGTTATTTTACTTGTAATTTGCAGTTTCGGCCGGGTTTTTAAGGTAATTCTGGCGGATTATATAATGAATTTTACTAAAGAAAGCTTTTGAGGCGATATTTGTTGACGTAATAAGTTACACTAGGATTTCTTTCTCAAAAAAAAAAAAAAAAGTTACACTAGGATTTTACTTCTTGCATGAGCAGGCACACGAAAAAAAAATGCTATTTTCACTTATCAAAAAACTGTTAATATTTATTATTTATTATAAGAGCATTGTTAACATTTCTCTAAAAAATAATCAAATATTTATATTATTTCTCACCTTATTGTGTTAGTATTAGAATTGCACTATAGTTTGTGCCAAATTATTTTGACATTTGACACATTTCATGTCCGTGATTTTTTAGCATTTAGCATTTAACACATTTAAACCTCTAATATTTTTCTCTGTCTATATTTGCTTAATAATATCATTTTAAAAATTATTCTTTAATTATAATTTTCAATGATGAAATTTTTTGAAATAAATTTTAAATATTTTTATTCCGTTAAATATTTTTCTTAAAAAATATTATTTGGAGAAAATGGCCTTATTCTTTGGGATTGCAATTATTTAAAAAGAAAAAAGAAAAGAAAACGATGATTAGCAATTGAATAAAATTAAAAAATATAGCTAATATATAAAGGTTTTTAATGAGTAAAAACATAGTAGCTGTCTGTTGGAGACATTTTTTTTATTAATATAATTTTTTTTATCATAGAATATAGATATAATAAATTAGATTTTTGATTACATAGTATTTTGTTAAAGGCTTCTAAAGAAGTTTATTATATATTGCTTTGTGAAATTGAATGCAATGAGTTAAAGAAAATAAAAGGTTTCAATTTTTATTTAATAGGAATAAAAATTTTGAAGTGTCAAGTGAAAGTTTTGTTTGAGTGGTTAGCAACTTTAGTATCAACTACTGCTAAGTGATTGAGAACTTCTCCATGTACATCGAGATTGTTCTCATTGAAATGATCCTTGCTTTAAGCAAAAGCAATAGAGCATTGATTGTAATTTGTATTCATTCCAACCTCTGCCATCCAAACTCATGAAATTTATAATGCATGAAAATCTCCTTAAAGTGAGAGATCAGAAGGCTTAACTTCTTTTAATGAGTAATATTTTGTCAAAGATGTTTGTTGTATAATGATAGAAGTAGCGGCATCTAAGAGGAATTGTAATTCAATAGGTTAACTCTCATGATAGGCCAATCTAAGTAGTAATGATTAAGAATTTATGATTGTAACTTTTAAGTCCAATAAACTCATCAATCATGAGGTAGCAAATTAGCATAGCATCCAAAGTTCAAGTTTTCTAACCTCTTGGGGGCAAAAAAGACTAATTTAGGGTACAATATACAAAGGGGTAGTTGCATCATGAGTCTCACACAATATTAAAAATAAAAATGTATTATTGCCATGACAACATGCCCAGCGCAATTTGTGACCGATCAAAAGCTATGACACTACCCCAAAAACAAAAAATAAAAAATAAAAAGAAAAGAAAAGAGGCTATGACACTATAAATGTACTAGTCATAAAATAGTACAACTCTTGTATGCAGCTTTCAAGGTTAGGTTTCTCATATAACAAGACATGTCCCACAAACAATTATTGCTCTAAACACAGACAAATACAGTGGAAGAGAGGTTTCTCAAAAAAAAAAAAAAAAAATACAATGGAAGAGATATTCCAAATAATACGCGGAATTATCTTGTTACATGGGATATTTGGCATTGCTTTACAGTTGTTATAAGCTATTGTACAAATTCTTGATTTGTCTAACTACAGCTTCCTCTGATAGTATATTGCTGCTGATATATGCTCTAGTATGTAATATATTGCAGCAACCCACATTTGCTTCTTTCAGTATGTAATATACTGCAGCAACCCACATTTTCAGTTGATTCAAATTGTCAATAGCTCTAAATCCTCCAATCTTCAAGCTTCTAAGGTCCCATTAGAGACATTCTGACCAAGAGGAACCAATCTGATGAATGTCACACAATGCCAGCAACTGAGACCAGATCCTACTAGTAAAAGGACAATAAAAAAATAGATGGTCTCGAGTCTCAATTGTGCTTCTACAAAAAACACACAACACATAACCAACATAACCACATTTCAAGAGTCTTTCCCGACTTGATAGCCTATTTAAAATGATAATTGTTATGTTCACAATATTTTTATAACATTTTAACAATAAATCTTAAGTGACATGTTGTTATTGGCTGTTACGGGTGAACAAAAAAGTAAATTTAAGTTGTGGATTCAAATTAGAACTAATAACAATTTATCACCTATGATTTGTTGTAAAAATATTGTGAAAATGCTGTGGATGTAACTCTTCTTATTTAAAATAGCTAACCAAAAATGAATGCATGCTCGGGAATGGAAGAGTTATGCAAGGCTAATTTCCACCAAGGTGCTTCTTCATGTTTAACTCTAATCTCATTCCAAGCAGAATAACAAATATTGGCACCTAATTTGAAAATTACCTACTGCACAGCACAGAATCAGTTTCAGCCAACTATATCCTTGATAAAATTTGCTTGGGAGAGCACCATTTCTTTGGATCTAGCAGGAGGACACATCCATTAATTTTTGTCAGCCAGGCTAATTTCCACCAAGGTGCTCATTAACACCCAACCTTATGTCAGAATTTTTGTCAGCCGCCTAACTTTATGTCAGTATTTTGTCAACTTTATAGGCTTTAGGGTCAACTTTATACAATTTCTCTAATTTATCCAAATTTTTTATTAAGTGGGACCTACATTATATTAACCTTAACAAGAACCGGTGCATATATATATGTGTGTGTGTGTGTGTGTGTATTTAATTATATTAAAGTATTAGTTCATAGAATTAGCTGGTGGAATAAATGCATATATTTATAAAAAATTGTTCATTAATTATTTATATTGAATGAATTTATATGATTATATAAGAAACTATTTTTATTTGTAATAATAATAATAATAATAACCAATTTAGAATATGACATTCTTTCTTATGTTTAGTTGCTTTGACTTGTTTCTAAAAATAAATAAAAAAGTTTCTTTGACAACAATTGACACAAAAGCTATCAAAAAATGACTATTTGTGAATTCACTAAAATAAATCTTAAGTATTTAGATTTCCTAATTTCTTTAAGCGACATGCACTATATATATGGTACCAATATTGTAGTATTTATGCTATGTAATTAAAAAAAATTACTAATATGATAATACTTTTATTTTGTTATATTTATTATTTTAATTGGTACATTAATTATTTAAGTATAATGAAATTTAGATATCATTTTTCTAAGATTTATATGAGAAACAATTGATTTGAAATATAATAATCTTGTTTGAATTTAGTTGCATTTCCAACATTGAAACAAAGTCCAAAAAAAGATATAATTTTTTTTTTTTTAATGACACACAATCAATGATAATAATAATAATAATTGAAGGATATTTACATTTTTATTTAATCAAAACAATATTTGCATTCCTGAATAGGTGTGAAACAGGCCTATATAGATCAATCACTATCTCATGCATCAATTTTCAAATTTATAAACACATATATAGTATGATTAAAACAATGCACCACTCTTATTGTTTTTTATTTTGTCAAAAAAGTACTTAGAACACTAAAGATTACATTTTTTTACCAAAAATATTTATTAAAATATTGGAGAAAACTAATACTAAATGCACTACAAATTGTGTAAGAACTCAAACTTGGGTAGTAAATAGGGCTATCTAATCAGACCTGGCACCCGACAAATCAGTTTAACCCAAAGCCACCCAAATCAGAACCAACTCGATCCGAGCAAGGAGGCGGTTAGCGGCAGGTCGACATCTTCAACACTTGAGGGAGGCGAGTCAAGTGATGGGTTTTGCTAGATGAGACTCAAGAAACTCAAACTGACCATACACTTCACCGTTCGCCTCCTCCTCCCCTCACCAATATCACCGTGAGCAAGGTTTGTCCCAATTTTTTTAGATCTAGTGAGATATTCACTAGATCTAGTGGAGATCTCCGCCAAATTCAATAGATATCTTGTCAAATCCATTGAGTTCCACCAAAAATCAATTTACCAACCAAATTGAAGGAGTTTTAAATATCTAACGGTCAATTTTGACATGAAACGGTGGTCAGTTGTAGGTTTGCCTCTTCAGAACCCGAAGTTGTTAGGTTGAGTCTAAGTTAGGCACAAACTCGACCCGTGCTAACTCATGAACATCCCTATTAGTAAAGAAACTAGAAACTTCAACAATACCAAACTTAGGCAATAATCAAACTTTAAGATGGTAGTTTTCAACTAGCAACTTCAACAATATCAAACTTAGGCAATAAAACACCTTTAGGATGCCAATTTTCAAGTCAAGTTTTTTGTATTGATCCATGTGCTCGAAAAATTCCCATAATAAAGAATTTTCTCCAATTCCCAACTATTACAAATATTGGATTTGAGGTGATCACAGTTTGCTTATTAGGGTCTATTTTAACAATACCATCATTTAATCACTTTTGGATCTAATTTTTAAGAACTCAACAATCTTCTATTAGATGAAAATAACATGATTGAATGTGTAGTATTTGGATCTCCTACTGATCCCGCCTCATCTGGTCTCTTAGGTTCGGGAAGCTTGATCAACCCTTGCTCTAATACAGATGCGAAGATGAACAACATTGAGTAGTAGTTACACACCAAAAATTACTTTTAAGGCTTGTTTGTAAAAGGATTTAAATGCAATTTTCTGTTTTGGAAACTAGAAGATGGTGGGTCCCACATTTGAATCTATTGTGTTTTAGAAAATTGTTTTCTATTTTCCCTATTCAAAATAGAATTTTTAAAACAATTGAGACGATGATTTCAAGATACCAAAAATGTTTTTAATGACATAGTAATAAATAAATTGAAAACAATAGACCCCACAAAAAAATTCTCACTCTTCAAATTTGAAACTTATTATTATTAAAAAAAAAAATCTATCTTTACTTTATGTGAAATTTAAATAAAATAAAATAAAAACTCAATAGTAAAAATGGTCTCTCAAACATCATTTTTTTTCATTATTTGGAAAATTATTCTTAAAGGAGAGACCCAAACACATATAATATAAAAATTATTATCTAAAAACCAGTTTCAAATTCAACTATTTGAAAATTGTTTTTATAAACAGAAATCCTCCTAGCAGACATGTTCTTACACCTTAAAAAGTACATATGAACCTAAAGCAACCCATTATGAACCAGCCTAGGTGAAAGGGTTCCAAATTTTTTTTATTAACAGCAGTTTTGTTCCAGTCTTGAGGTCTCTCCAGGCCCAAGCCCTCTTATGATTCTGGAGAGCATACTTTGTCCCAAGTATGAACACATTAGACCAAAAGACCTATATGCCATAATAGATGAGTTCAATTGCAGTCTACCAGCAAATGACAATTTGTGGCAAACCTTTTGGTGGAGATCTTGTATGTTAATGGTTTACAGTCATTGCTTGAAAGCTTACGATATCAGTGGGAAGCCTATATATCAAGTAGTTGCCCTTCTATAAACTCTAATACACAAAAGACTTGAGCTTCTATATCTGCTAAAAGCTTAAAACCCAAAAAAGACTACTCTTGTTGCAGTTAGCTTGTAGAGTTAGAGCTTTTATTTTTGCTAAAAGCCTAAAACCCTAACAAAAAAGACTTTTTAACTCTTGTAGCAATTAGCTTGTAGAGTTGATAGGGCCTTAAATTCCTCTAGTACACTCTTGACAATCTTGATGGAAGCTATGTCAGCATTTGTAAACACCATAAGATCATTAGCATAGCATAAATGATTCAATTTAAGCTTCTCAAGCTTCGAGTGGAACTTAAAGCCATGCTCCTTGTTAGCTGTCACAATTTTAAGTCTAGAGAATGCCTCTGTTGCAAAGACAAAGAGGTAGGATGACAATCTGCCTCAATTCAAGCCTTTGCATCCACTAAAATAGCCTACGAGACCACTATTAAATGCAACAAATTCTTAGGTGAAGTTATGCATACCTCCACCCAATTTAAGAACTTATTAGGATTACTACAAGTTGCCAAACGTTTGATTATGAATCTCCAATCAATTGTGTCATATGCTTTCATTTAATCAATGTTAATAGTACACCAAGTCATCCTACTCGTGATAATCCCTTACCATTTTTTAAGTCAATAGTATATTCTCAGCTATGTTTCTCCCTGTTGAGGGCCATTTGTGGAAAGCCCAATGGAAAGAAAAGCCCAATGATAAAGGGCCACAGCAAATTGACTATGAATAGTTAAAAAAAAGACCGTTAGGCCCAAGCGGCAGGAATAATGAGTCACTAGCCCAACAATGTATATTTGGGCCTTGAAAAGGTAAACGGGTTCAAAGAAGCCAGGAAAGAAAGAAACAGCATCCCATGGGCAAAATATGAGTTAGAAAAGTGAGAAAGGGTCGCTGCAGGCCCAAGGAAATGTAAACTAAGAAAGTAAGGGATTTATGGCAGGCCCATAAAACCCAAAGATAAGGATAAGGTTATTGGGCCGGGGAAGCCCAATGAAGTTAGTAAACAAAGCCCATGGGAGTGTGGAATTAGCAAATGGGCCGAGGAAACCCAAGAGAGTTGGCAAATGGGCCGTGGATGCCCAAAAGAAGAAAACAAATGGACATAGGAGCCCATGAATAAAAGGAAACAAAACAGTGCCTATGGTAGGCCACTGAGAAAGGGAATAAAACGGCTAGCCCAAAAAGGGGTCCGGCAGGATTGAGTCATTACAGCAGGAACTATAAGCCAAACACGGCAGGCAGCAAAGAAAAAACAAAAGGGTAGGCACAAGAAATATAAAGCCCATCATCATACGAAGCCCAGTTTCTAATTGAAGCAAAGAATCAAGAGAAAGCCCACATAAAAGGCCAGAAAAACGCAGAAGGAAAGTCTCCAGGTCACAGCAGACACATGAGCAGCAGGCAGCCTCTTGGACAAAATTAAGAGGGAAGCACGCGCAAGGCCCAGGCGCCACCAGCCTGTACCCAGCCAATACAGGACATGGTGGGGCCATGGGCCAAAGGTAAGAGGTAAAGGGGGTGTGGTTTGGTGGTGGGGAGAGGGGAAAGGATCTATTTTCGGCCCCTGCTCAAGCCTCTTTTTGGAGGTACGTCCTGCTGGGATGATAGACCACCTAAAAGAGGCAATTTGAGAGGGAAACGTTGAGTGCATGCTCTGAGTGTGAGGAGAGAGGAAATTTAACATTGTGGCAGGAAAGGCCGCGGCACGCAGGGACAAAATGAGTCCGCGGTGCACAGAATAGACAAAATGGATCCGCCTCTGTCTAGGCAGGGGTTTTGTACGATTGGCAGACATACCCAGACCAGACAAAGGCGGTTAAGGGGCAAAACAGTAAAACATTGGTCACGGCAGGCACTATAAAGAGGCCCTTGCCGTGCCCTGTGTGGGGATAAGAAAAACAGGGGATTTTTCACAACATAGAAGAAAAAATAGAGTAAGAGAAAAAGAAAAAGATTAGAACGAAAACAGAGAGAAAAGGAAAGAAAACTAAGAAAGAAAGGAGAGAGTTAGCTTAGAGCATGCACCAATAGGTCGGCTTCCCTCTCTCCCCCTTCAAAATTTCACATTTCTTCCAAAGAATGCAAAACGAGAACTTTCCCAGTGGGATTATAACCATTCAGGGCCGACTCCCTCAAAGCCATTAATTCCCGTAGCAGGATTCTGCCTGGGGATTATTTGCATTGAGAAGAGGCGTTCTCCCCTCTTTGGATTTGCTACGGCAGGCAAGACTTATAACTTAATATTTTGCCTATTTCAAATTAATCAATGTTACTCTCTTCATTTTTCTTAATGACTGGTATCATTGTAACGATAATCATGTTTAACTAACAAGAGATTCCTAGCCATCTGTTCGAATAGATAGAATACTCTGTTTTTTTTTAGTCATTATTATCTGCCTGCCATAACTTGTCTGCAATAGTCTAGCCTGCCACAACTTCTGCAACAGTCTAGCCTGTCATAGCTCGTCTGCTACGATTCTGCTTGCCGAAGAACTTGCTCCTAGCAGGCGTGGTATAAGTTTGTGCACAAACCGGCCCAAGTTGAGTTGCAATTGGACCGGCCCCAGCTCCCTTACTCAGAAACACTAGGGCCCATCACCGCAGGAGGCAGCCCAGCCCATTACCGCAGAAGGCAGCCCAATCCTGCCAGAAAAGGCCCCCACACTCCCTAGAATAAAAGTTGTTTGAGTAGGACCAATCTCATCAACGAGACACAACTTTGACCTATTGGCTAGGATTTTGGTGATACATTTATAATATGAAATGGGTCTAAATCTAAAATCACCCATTTTAGAGGGATTTCGCACTTTTTGGAATAACAGTGATGATTGTAGATCCCACTTCGCTCAATAGTTTACCTAAAGTGAAAAAGTAATCTATTTTCCTTAAGGCATCATCTTGCACTATAATCCAAGATTCCTAAAGAAATAAGCTGAATATCATCCGATCTAGGAGCCTTATCCCCTTTCGTAGAAAACTCTTTTATCTCTTATTTGCCACCTCAAATTGAGGCAAAGCATGTATTTTTTAGGGGAACCTCAGGAGAATATCTGATTCCATAAGCTTATCCAAGCTATTGAAACTTTCACGTCAATAGGAGTCAGGGTACCCAAAACCTCTTATAGAATCCAATTGTCATTTTCTTCAGCTGATTGTGATCCTCAACTTTTGGTCATCAAACAGGCAACTGATCTGGTTGTTTTTTATTCTAAATTTGACAAACCTTGGAAAGAAAGCAGCTCTTATCACACAATGTTTAGCCTATTGTTCTTAGATTTTTGCTTTATTTAGGCTCTCTTCAGCATAGCTCAAAGCCATAAAGCAATGAATTTTTTTGGTTCCCTTCACTTTGTCAATCAACTATATATGCAATGAGCTAATCACCAAAATCAGTGCATATTAAGTTTTTAGTTTTACTCTTTTTAAAAAAATAAATATTATTAGTAAGGTAAAAGGCACACTAATTATTGTTGTACACAATTAGTTACATACGGTCCATAAAATTGTATTTTGAAAACATAATTTCAATCATAAATTATAATATGAAAAAGTCAACAATATGTCTCATATACACAGTATATAACTATCACCGCTCAAACAAATTATCCGCCACAAATTGTTTTTGTTTTTGTTGCCTGATTTGATCAAAAAGAAATTGTACTTACATACCATTTTATAAAAGGAGGGAAATATGGACCAGAAGGCCCAGAACCCTTTAGGCTTTATTCAAGCCCATCCCACAAACGGTGAACTTATTTTCCTAATCATCAAAGCGCCACCGTTTTGGAAACCAATTTCTCGGGAAAA
The DNA here is from genome assembly GCA_029955455.1 of Quercus agrifolia. Classification (NCBI taxonomy): domain Eukaryota; kingdom Viridiplantae; phylum Streptophyta; class Magnoliopsida; order Fagales; family Fagaceae; genus Quercus; species Quercus agrifolia. The sequence goes on along the minus strand of JARQAD010000003.1, from coordinate 55,744,173 downwards.
TATTTTCCCAGAGGCGAGAAAATCCAATAGAGAGAGAGAATGGCATCAACGGAGGGATTTGTGGAAGCAGACAATGCGGAGGCGATAATCACGAGAATCGAGCACAAATCTCGAAAGATCGAAAGCCTACTCAAACAGTAATCATTTTGTAAAACCCTCTTTTTGTTTCTTTGATTTTACACTGTGAATTGCGAAATCCCAAAAAAGTAAGAAAACTTTGATTTCTGATCCATGGCAGGTCTAAACCAGTCGAAGCTCTGAAAACTGCTCTCGAAGGCTCGCCTCCCAAGACCCGAGACGAACGTTGCAAGGTTTTCACTCTCTCTCTAGAAATTATTTTCTTTATTTTTTCTTATACCGTGTTTGGTTCCTGAGAAAATTGTGGAAAGAAAACTCAACAGTAACTTAAACAGTGTTGTTAGGGTCAATTCAATGTGTGAAAAAAGTTTCACAATTCTTCTGTTGAGCTGAGGTTCAGTGTTGAATTTTGGAAATATATAAGCCTCAAATTTTAATTTGAACATTAAATATAAAAAAAAGTGTGATTTTTTGGGTGTGTGTAGTGAAAATGAAGAGAGATTGATGTGATTTTCGGGGGTTTTGCAGTCGGCGAATTGGATAGTAGTGCATAGAGCTCTAATGGCGATAAAGGATGTGGAAGGATTGCTCTCTTCTTTAGATGCTGAGTACTATGATATCCTCATGAAGTGAGTGCTCACTCATATACTGATTTTGCTTCATTTCTCGATAATAACATGTGAACTTGTCTTACATTCTTCACGATTTTTTTGTATTGATAATGTTGCGGCTCAAATCTTCTACTTCTTTTTTTGATTTACTTGATTGTACGAATTTCAGATCGTAATTTTGGATCCATGATTGCCCTTGAAATTGGGAACTCTACAGTCTCCCTAGATATGAAACCTACCATAATTTGAACTTAAACACTAAAGAATTGGCCTCAAGAGCCAATTGAATGAACTTGATATAACTTAACAGAAATGGTGGATTGGCACGATTGTTAGTGAGGATTGGTATCAGCTGGGGGAACATGTGTTTGACTCGAGCATCCTAATTTTTTCCCCTAGTTTGAGGGAATTCGTTGTAAGTTTAGAAGCAAAATTAGGCTGCTGCATTGCATTCCATACAGTATTGGTAAAACTGCGCTTTAAGCGTGAAGCACCAAAGCTCCTGTGCTGTTTGCCTCTAAAGTGAGGCGCATTCAAAGAAGTGCGCTTTTTTATATTTTTCAAAAATCTAAGCTAAACTGAATTGTAGTCATAGGGTCTTAACACTATTGATATAAACCATTGATTTGGTATTTATAAAATTCAATGTTATGGTGTGCTGCTATACACTTCTATAAGACCCATTTGGGACCGCAATCACTCCACAATCCATCATTGATCTTACATTGACTAATTCTTATAGAATTAAACTTATTAAATTATTAACTAATATTAGTAAATAGTCATAGTGCGTTATGGCTACTGGATGTTCAAGAAAGGATATTGACAAAAGTACTCATATCTAGCTGATCCAAAAAAATAAAAATGACTTGAAAAATTGCAGAACAAGGGACTTATATAAATATATGAATTATATGTACTCTTTTATTTCAACTTATATGATTTTTTGATCACTTGATTGTTTTATTGCCTATTAATAATTATTTTCAAATTTATCAATTAAAAAAAAAAAAAGGTGCGGTTCACTTCAATCAGGTGCACACTTTTGCTTTGCACTTGGCGCCTAGGCTCTAGGAGGCCTTTGCACTTAAGTGTGCCCGGCACTTTTACCAACACTGATTCCATCTATGTGTAAGACCTAGACATTGTTGTGATTGTTATGCAATAGGAAATGGAGACCCTGAACAATCACCATTACCTCGCCTAAGAGGAAATGGATGCATTAAATTATGTTAAAGTTCCTTGAATGACTAATGTTGGAAAACGTAGAAATGAGATTCACATTGTCATCTGCAGAATGGAAGGTGATGAGTTTCAGTGTAAATATGTAATAGCCAGTGTCACCCTTGCGAGACCTTGGCCTTGAGATCTTCCTGATGCTACATTTGGATCTTCAGGAATCAAGATAGACAAGAATTGAATTTGAGCATCCTTGTTGGTACCAGGGCTACTAATCATAAGTATCAATCAATAGACAAAGTAACATGTGCATTCAGATACATTATCATCATGTGAAGAATTTTTCCTTCACATCATAGTTGATGTGACATGTGACGCACTTCATATTCTAGTATTAATTCTATCATTTGCATTTCACACCATGCTTATGTTGGGATCGGTATCTGCTGTGACAAAAACAATTGCATGTTTGGCTGATTAAGTATTGGCTTGTTAGAAGATAGTGAAGGCCGCAAAAGTTAGCATTGTTTGTAGCAGTTCTTGTATTAGTTGGATATATTTAGCATTTGTAATATAATTGGATATTTAAAAATCCATCCTACCCCTGGCTATATGTGCAACATTGGTCATGCATGAGCTTTTTGTCCCTTACTGATATTTTTAGAAGATTTATAATGAATAATAGTATAATAGATTCATTGATTGTAGATAAAATATCAAATGGGGAGAAAAAGAATATTGCACAATTGCTTGAAGAAATGGAATCTTTATTTCAGTCTAACTCAATTTGAAGACTATTTTAAGTTCTTTTATCTATAGATTCACCTAGACTCTTTTCTTTTACCATATGTGGCTAATTTTTGCCATAAATTGAAAAGAATATATCAAGTTAGTTTTGTTAGTACTAATTTCAATAGCTATTTTATCCTTTTTATTATTTCTCTTCCTCCCCCCCCCCCCCCCCCCCCCAAAAAAAACCACCACCAAGAATGGTCATCCATTGTAGCCTGGTATAGAACATGTTTGGCAATTTTAACAATTTGAGATTTTTGGTATCACTTTCAGGTACTTGTATAGAGGGTTGTCTACTGGAGATCGTCCCACATGTGACCAATGCCTTCGGATCCATGAAAAACTAACACAGAGAGCTGGTTTGGGATGCATACTACGTTGTCTTGCTGACACTGTGAATACAGTTTAATTTTCCCACACCTTACATCAATAAAGTTAATGTTGTGAAGAATTTGTCTGTTCTCATTTGTTCTTATCCTCTCACGCATGTATAACAAACTGCAGCCTACGATGTTACACTGGTAGTTATGCTGTCAAAGTATAAATCTTTGGACTTTAATTGTTAGAGTTTATGGAAAATCATGCAGAATCAATTCGTCTCTGGCGTAAAATATGTACCTGTTTCAGAGATTCTGTGACTAAAGTTTATCATTTGATTTATTTTGTTGTGTTCTTATTTTTTTTTATTCCTCCTGTCTTTTTGTTTCTCTTATTTCTTGGCTGCTTCAGTTTCTAGCTTTTCATGGTTGCTTCAGTTTCCCAAAACTGCATAATACTGATATGAGAGAGAATGAAAAAGACTTGACATTCAAATTTACTTCTAACTTTTAAGCTTTTTTGGCTTTTAACTTGAGGGAACGCATTTTTTTGAACTCCATGTCATAGAACCTAAGTGCATGTAGTCAGTCATCAAAATTGTGTTCAGAAGTTTATTTACTTATAATAAAAAATTGTGTGCAGAAGTTCTCGTGGTGTTTGTGGTGTTTCTAATGAAGACGTCCATGATTCAAATTTTTTATCCTCCATTGTAACTATAGAATTTCTTTTATATATATATATATATATGAAAAAAAAAATGTGCAAAAGTTCAATGTAGATTTAAAAGTTATAATGGCAAATTTTTTCTAGAGTTTGTGTTATGATAACTATTGATACAATTAAATTGTTATTCCAGATGCATGAAGAAAATGTTAGTGATAAGTTCAGATGAAGAAAATGTTAGTGATAAAACTAGATAACAAATGCTTTATAAGTTTAATGTCCGGGGGGAAGAGGGGGCATGGCCCTCTGAAAATTCATGATTTTTTTTTTTTAATTTACAAATGGATGTGTGCTGAATTTTTTTTTAATATATATATATATATATATATACACACACGTACACACGTGTTTAAAAATAATTTTTTGTTTATATATATAATAGATGGCTTTTGGATCTCATGGTCATGTTACCCCAAATTACCTCTTTAAGACTTCTTCTATAATGGTAGAATCAACATCAGTTATAGGCTTTTTGTGATTGAAGCAACATTACTTTTAATTGGGTTCACCACTTAACACTACTTTTATTATTTACCAATCACAATAGTCCATGTTAGAGTTGTGAAAAATTTTGTATCTCAAGATTTATTGTTTCCAAGTTTTCCTTAAAATCTGCCATTTTGAATGTTCTGAAATATTTGACTATGAACCATGAAAATGTAATTTGCATTGCAGCCATTTGGATATGCATATGCAGGTCGCAGCTGGCGAAGTTGAGAAAAAATAAATAAAAAATAGTAACTGTGGACCACATGAAGGTTTCAGTTTTGGACCACATTAAAATTCCCTAACACCACCTAAATTGCAGTCTAAATGTTTCTAAATTAATATGCATGCCCCCTGTGAAGGATGATGTGCGACAAGGGCCACAAATGCTAGAATGATCCAAATCTCCCCTTAGGTTCTTTAGAAGTGATTATTTGTGGAGAGTATCAAATCCAAAATTCCAATATTTAGTAAATAAAGGCTAATGGTGCTTTAATAAGAGATAAATCAAAATGCCAAAAAACAAAATTTAGATAAATGCATAAAAACACAACAAGTTCGAAATTTCAACCCACAGTCAACGAGAAGAGGATATTGAAAGAGGTCATGAAAAAGAAAAGAAAGGTTCCTCTATACCCATATTTCCACTCCCAAGCTTTAGAATTGTTTACTCTAAGGTTTCAGTTATATGGGTAAAACATGATTGACCTATTTTTTAGTTGAATAAAGAGTTTTATATTGAGTTTGGGGTGTTACTAATGACTGATTGTTGAGTAGTAGAAGAGACTTTTATCCCCCTTGACACTAATTTGATGTCTAAGCTTGGATTGCTTTTGTTCAAGGAAGAGTTTGACATGCTTTTAGCATGATTTGGGAAATAAAGTGACCCTCACTCAAGGGCTAGTGTTTCCCAAACTCTTGGCAGCTGCATTTGATGGCTATAATAGGCTAGGCTAATTAGTTTTTAGAGTCAGTTATGCTTTTGTGTGAAAAACGAAGCTGGGTCAAAAATTAGGGTCATAATCAGCTAGAGCATGGAGCCCTTTCTTGGTTGGAAATTTCGGGTACAAAATCTCCTCTATGATCTTGAGGTGCTACTAGTGTCCCTCACTCATTTGGTAGCATGTATAGGTTGGGCTCATACAAAAGGTCCAAAAGGAACTGACCCATATCCTTCAAACCACACTCCTTCAATTTCTCCAATATGTTGCATGGGCTTGGGTCTTGCTTAAAGGAATAAAATATAATATAATACATGAATTGCATCCACAAAGAGGTTGGGCTTGTAAAAAATGTGTTGCGAAAATGGATAACAACACCCCCTTAATTAGAAGATTTTTTTGAGAAGGGAGGACTTGCTTCATAAATATATATTTTTCAATATTAGTCATTATATAAAGCCATTTATCACCCAAAAAATGATTTTTTTTTAATCAAATGTAAAAGTTAAAATAACTTGTACGCAATTGATTTCAACTTTATCCTTAAGTTAATTTAATTCTCTTACATAGATAGAACCTCTGTTTTTTAATATAAATTTTGATGTGTAATATATTTTATAATTGTCATTCCCAATTTCCCATAGGCCATAAGTAACGATGAAGAATCGTGAGCCACTTATTTTCAATAAAACAGATTGTATCAAAAAAATAAATAGATAAAATAGATAACCCATTATATCATTACTCTTGATAATATATTTATGGTCAAGATGGAAATGTCTATTTTAAAAATAGATATATCATATATAGTATTATCTGTTATACTAGGATACCTATAATTTTTCCCCACGATAAATAAATTGGATTTAGACAGGTAATAATTTGACACTCGTCGTAAGATTTACGATGAACTAAAAAGTAGCCACTGATAGTGGATATCAAAATTCGATGGTCAGTAATTCATGGATAAAGGAACCAATTCCCATATTATAATGTTGACAAAGGAAACCCGGAATCTAATCCACCGTAATTGACAACCATTTGCCAATTTGCCACAAAATTCCATCCATCAATTTAAGGTCAACAAAATCACCTTGTTTGACATCACTATTTCTTTCTTAATTTCAAACTTAATATTGTTCTTCTTTCCCCTTTACCACACAATTCCTTGTTTCTAATCATACCAAGATAACATTAATAATAGGACAAAGTTTTCAAAAAAAAAACATTAATAATAGGACAAAGTTTCGCTAGCACAAAGGTTGTAGCTTTTTTTTTTTTTTTTTTTTTTTTTAAATAGAAATTTTCAACTTATGGCATCCGTTTCTAATAATAACTCTTTATCATTAAACCAAGACACTAATCGGTTTTTGGTATAGGCGGGAATTGAATCTTAGATCTCTTATTCAACTATTAGAGACTTTACCAGTTGAGCTAACTGGAACTCACCACTAAGATTATATTCTAATGTTACAACTTCCATTAAAAAAAAAAATAAAGGTGATTACGTTCCCCTCCCTTGAAATTTATGGAAATGACACTTCACCCCAAATTTGAAAGGAAAAAACACTTTCTCCCAATTAACATCCAATTGACCAACTTTTATTAAATTAATATTTAAAATGTTGTAGATTAACATTAGAAATTTTACCAGTTGAGCTAACTGAAACTCACCACCAAGGTTATAGTTTAATGTTACAACTTCCATTAAAAAAAATTAAGGTGATTACGTTCCCCTCCCTTGAAATTTATGGAAATGACACTTCACCCCAAATTTGAAGGGAAAAAACATTTTCTCCTAATTAACATCCGATTGACCAACTTTTATTAAATTAATATTTAAAATGTTGTGGATTAACATGCTCTCTACTTAAGGGCGGATTTTCAAAATCATCTTATTTCATAATTAAAATTCATTGTTTTGAATTTTTAATTATTAAAGTGCATTTTAAAATATTAAGTGTGAGATTTGCTTTTTTTTTTTTTTCAATGAGTTATGGAGAAATTTGTCATTGCAAATATTTTAGTGCTTGATAAATTTTGCATTTTTATTTTAAATTTAAATTTTTTTTTTACTAACTATTTTTATTTGTAAAGAGATTGTTATAAAAATTTAAAATATTTCATTACTAATATAAACAAAAAGAAATAGTGTTAATTTCTTCAAACCTCAAGAGAGGAGTGTTTTTTCCCTTCAGATTTTGGGGTGGAATGTCATTCTCCTAAATCTCAAGGGACAAGAGTGTAATATGGTTACATATTTTGAAAATTTGACCGTTGAATTACAATTATTTTTATTCTTAACACACATATCAATATTATTTACTGTTCATTGTTCAATTCATAAACTTATTTTTATGCATAATTTTACTTTGTCCTTAATAATAATAATAAAAGAGATTCAGATTCTCTTTGTTATATCATTCAAGTCATCCTAGTCGCCATATATGAGCACCAAAAAAGTTCTTCTTTTCTTGTCTAGTATCCACCCTTTACAACCTCTTTCTCTATCAAGACTTAACTCTCAAAATAAAACTAGATATGCTCAAGGCTTTGACTTAATGAAATCATATCCTAACAACCCTTAACATGAATTATCATGTCCTCTTAAATCTTTAACAAATCTCTTCACTTCCGTACACATTATACCCCATTTCCTCCTAATGACCACAATGCCCTTACTTGAGTAAACAAATTACGATCGCGATGCGGGGGCATCCAACGGTCGATGATGGATGGGTAATGTTGCCCATGGGTTAATGGGTATAGGCCTTTGGACATTAGGGCCCTGCGGGTGACGGGTAGGGCCCGTTGGAGCAACCATGGAGGATGAGGAGGAAGATGAGACATTCACACGCTCACATGAAGGGCACATGGTGAGGGTGGTTGGAGGGTTCATGTGCATGTAAAGCTGTGGAGATAGTTTCAATGCTCTAAGCTCTTGCACCTCCTTCTGCAACCGCCGGTTCTCCACCGTTAGATTCTCACAACACCTCTTCAAGTACTCACAATCCACCTCAGTTTGCTTCAACTTGGTCCTGCATCCATCAATTTAACAATAAGGCATTTAGTTTGCACACCTTCATTCATAGCACATGTGATATTCATGTTATACATGAATAGATGACATTACATACGGAGGTTGAAATCATAAACCTAACTTTGAAATGAATGTGACATCACAACAAACAAGTACTCAAGTATTTACTTTCATACACGAGTTTTGAATGTTAAGATCTCAACAAATAATAGTCATCATATACGAGTACTAAATTCTACATATTAATTTTGTCAAAACTAGACCCCAAATTCCCAACTATATGTAATAAACAAAGTTGTCTTTTGTCCAAATAATTTTAATCTACCAACTATGGCCTAAGTATCTTAAGCATCCGATATATATAACATTCCTTTCATGCATAGTTTGTAATGTGTGGACCTGACTCACACCATGAAAGGACGTATGAATATATCCAATATATAATATAATTTCTCAAACGTGAGTTCTCCTACTATGAAAGGAAAAATATATATATCAGATGCGTAAAATATCTTAGTAAAATGACAGATACATCATTAATTTTGTGGGATCTACAAAAAGATGCATATAATGCATGAGATAACTTCTCAGATATTCAAATTAATTCTGTGGGAGTTGTTGTTAGAGTTCTATTCATTACCATTCCTACCAACAGCTAAAAAGAATACCATTGATGAAAACAACCAAAACTTTTGACTCATAGAGAAACACATCACACAGAGCCAAAAAAAATAAAAACTTTTGACTCATCTCATTCAATGCTCGCACATGAAAATTGTGAAGGCAAAGAGAAAAAAATATATGTTACAATTTACAAACACCCCTTTTTAGGTAACATAGTTAAACAGACAATTCCACCCCTACCCCAAGAGGTTAATACCAATAATACCCCTAAATCATTAGAGATATATCTCACCTTGCCCTCCTGTTCTGAAACCACACCTCCACTTGTCTTGGACTGAGATTCAGCTGCTTTGCCAGAGCCAGCTTTTGCTTCTGATAATAAAAAATAAAAACCCCACTTTCAGAACTCACCCTTTTTTCAAATCAAAATAACCAAATTGCCACATCACATGAAGATTTAAAAAATAAAAGATTTATTCAACTTCTGTTAAGAGTTATTTTTAGAAAATGAAAACATTTTTCAATCATTAATCAAATTTTTAATAAGAAAAAAAATTAAAAATTTGGTAAAATTAACCGCAACATTTAACAAAAATTAATGAATAAACCTTAATTGAATAAATTTGAAAACAATTTTAAAAAACTGAAATTAACGAATTAACGAAAATGAAATTAAAGGACTTAAATAGGTTTTGCATTTTAGTTTTTATTTTTTTTAACAACCTTTACCCAGGAAGGAAATAACGAAAATGCCACTGACCGGGTTGAGAGTATTGTGCTCTTTGAAAGTCTCTTCCAACAGCAAAGACTGTTCCTTTGACAGCCTGAGCTTCTTCCTAGAAGTGTCACCGCCACCTCCATCTTCATCATCGCTTCCACGAGAGCAAGAAGCTCTCTCTGCATCGTTTTCATCTCCATTGTTAGCCTCTCTCTCACTCCTCTTCCCGCTTATGCTCGATGATATTGTGCTATTCGGTGAAGAAACCCCATTTTCATCTTCACAATTGTAATCCACTGTTGATGATGCTGGTAACCTGTTCACATCGATTCCTCGCAAAAACGACCTTGTATCCTGGTTTCTCTCTGTTTATAAACCATGTTTTTTCATGTCAAAATCTTTAAACCATGTCTGTAAAATTTACGTGAAATGGAACTTCTGTGATTAAGGACATGATAATGGTCATTTTCGAAAATGGGTTTAAATTTTATAGGATTAATTTGCACAAAAAAAAAAAAAACCCAGAAATTTAATTTAGCTATAAGCCTATAAGTGAAAAGTTTTGAACAAGCTTCAAAGGAAAAATAAAAAGCACATATTGGATAAAGGGGCACGTAAAAATATAAAAAGAACGACTAAAACCACGGATCTGTATTGTAACTTTTTTTCTTTTGGATATGCAATTTGCATCTAAAAGGAAAATGTGAAAGTTAATATTCATATAATCATAGAGTAATAAGGGCCAAAATCAACCTGGAAATCTTTTGGATTCTTAACTTCAAAAATAGAGACAAAAATAGAAGAAAAAAAAAATCAAAATTTCCAGAACTTACCAGCTGGGAACTGAAACATTTCATTCCAGGGAGTTTTCTGATTATGATTTTGCACCAACTGTGGAGGAGGCTTGTGCATGAGATTCATCTTAGAAGAAGGCTGATTATGATTGTTGTTATTATTATTATTATTATTATTACTACTATTATTACCTCCACATCCTAAGCTCAAACTCAACCCCAAACCCAACTCCAAGCTAGAACCTTTCTCACCCATTTTCTCTCTCTCCATCTCCAACAAAAACCCACCAAGGTTCTCACTTTTCTCTCCTAAATGGGATTAATTTTATATTTGAGATTCCCAGAGTTTGGATTGTGAGAAAGCAAAATGGAAAAAAAAGAAAAGAAAGACAGAAGAAAATGACTGAATTTGGCAGGTATGGGTGGTGTGTCACAGCCTTTTTGTTATTGCAGTACAGTGAGAAGGATGGGATGGGACTATATATAGATACAGAGAGAAAGGAAAGAAAGAAAAAGAGGGTGTGTGTGGGGGGTTATAGATTTAATGATGACTTGTGTCAGATAGGCTATTGGCTCAATGATGATATAATTGGCTTTTCCATAGCTTTAGCTTGCTGGCTTTGGTTAAAAAATAAAAATAATATAAAATTTTTAACCGTGGTTAAAATTAGACACACAACACAACATGTAAAGACTAGACTCTAGAGACAGAGAAAGGGACAAGCAATTATATGTTTATGTTTATCTTTTTCTTTTGTGTGTAACTGAGAGTTTCTTTTATTGTCGATGGCTTTTTTGTAACCATAGGTTAAAAAGTCTCTTTGTCTTTAAAGGGGGCTTTTATTACCGTCTGTTAAAGAAAGCGGCTTTCTCGCTAGTTGACCGTTGACTAAAGACTGCCCAAATTGCAAAATATACTCCAACACGCGCGTGTGATCACTCGCTACAAATCATGATAATGTAATCTATGGGTCAATTTTATTAGAGAGAAATACTGCCGCACACAATATTTATATAATGAACTTGAAGTGATGGGTTGTTACGGGTTATTACTAAAAGATAAAAAAAGTAAATTTTAATGGTGTATTTAAGTGAAAAATCTACAACAACTTATTAAATATGATTTTTTGTGAAAGTATTATTAAAATATTATGAACGTAACGCTTTTTATTTTATTTACCTACTTTATATTTGTGCTAGTATCAATTAGATTCAAAAATTTTCAAAACTGTTAAGACAGTTGAGAACAACGACTAACAGACATGCCTAGATTGACTTTAAAGACCTAATCGGTCAGTTTCAAAAAATCTTAAATTTGGTTGACATTTACCAAAATATCAAAATACATTAGTGAAATTTAATAAAAATCTTAAATTTAGTTGACATTTACCAAAATATCAAAATATATTAGTGAAATTTAATTTTAATCTAATCATTTTAATATGATGATGATGATGATGATGATGATAAGAGAGGAGATTGTGAGATTCATGTGCTATCATTCAAGTGGGACCCATGTTTTCCCTTAAGGTCATGTGGGACCCACTTGACATGGTGGGGGCTTTTTTTACCAGAAAAGCCAGCATCAAATCACGAAGCAAACGAGTGCCATTCAAAAAAAGTGGGACCCGCGCGTGTGTTTTGGAGGGTAAAAAAAATGTTTTTACTTTTTATGTTTTTTTCGTTGTTTCAGAGAGGAAATTTATTATTACTCTTATTTATTGTTTTGTTGAAAAGAAATGATAGTAGTAGGTTACATTGTTTGGTCAAGTAGGTGTTTGGGGAAACTGAATTGGAGTTACACCTGTAAAGGGAACACGCAAATGGTACTTGTATTTTTTTTTGGACTTTAATGCACATCAAAACACCATTTAATTTTCTCTGTTTTCCTAGACTTTAGAGTTAATTAAAACTAAAGAAACTTCAAAGACTTATTAAATATTTTATATTTTTTGAGATAAAGACTTATTAAATTTAAAATTAACGTTTAGTGGGGTAATATAACATATCATTAATGCTCATGTATTTCCTTCTTTCTTTTTTTTTGAGAAAAATGTATTTCCTTCTTTAATTGCAATGCCAATTGCAAAATTCTGACTTTATAATTAAATAATAATAATAATGATCCAAGGAGAAAATATTAATTGCTAGTAGAGTAGTTATAATTTCTTTGCGTTGTAGTTGTGTCACATTAATTTTGATGTCAAAATTTAGCTGACACAGTGACATATACTTTGAATTTAATCAGAAATAAATTGATTTTCATTCCCAACATTTTTAAGGTTAAAGTTTTGTTTCTGAAAATCATTATAAATAATTACCTATTTTGTAGGCAAATGATTAATGTTGACAGTGACAAAAATGACAATCCACTCAGACCCACCGTGCCCCTATTTTGCTATATGCAGGTTTTTCCTGCCCTAAAAATAGGACTAGCGGAGGACAAGTTTTGTTTTGTTTTGTTTTTTTTTTTTTGGTAAACAGTTTTGTTCATTTTATAGTATTTCATTTTGCATCCCCCAAATGTGTTTGTATACGTATAGTCTTAAATTAATTGTATATAAAATTTAATCTTTATTTATACGTTTTACTTATAATATAATTTTTATACCTATTCTATTAAAACCTTTAAATATATTTGTCTCTCTTGACACTCTCCGTTGTAATTTTTTATACTCTCTTGCTAATGTTGGAGTCATCTTATTAGGGATGAAAAAATATATCCACCTTGCTCAATCACAACTTGTCCCACTCTTAGTCCATACAAGTTTTCCCAACTCCAAACAAGGGTAAGGATAGGGGTATCTATATCCAAACTTGTCATTCCTTGTAATCACACCTAATTGATGTATTACGTTAAATATTTGAGATAATCTAGTCTAAATTTAACAGAAGTGAACTAAAATTAGCTCTTTTTAATCATTTGAAATTTTTATGGATGGAAATCAAACTTGAACCAATGATTAAGACAAAAATATATTTTAACATTTTTTTATCAATGCATTTATCTTTTAAATTTGTTTCTAGTTTATTTGCACTGTTTTATAATTACAAAAATAAGAGAATAATTTTAATAGGATAACACAATGCTATGCTTGTATAGCAATCTAAAGTAAAAACATATCATATACCCATTTTTTTTCTTTTTGGGAAAGTGTCCATGTCTAGTTAAAATAATAACACAAAGAAGAAATCCATATACTTTTTTTCTCTCTCTATTTCACTTAAAAATCATTAATCATCTATCAAAAGTAAGAAGTTCCTTTTACATCTTCCCATCAAACGTCTCTTCCCCCTCTTTATCTAATAACTCTCCCAATGTGTTACCATCTCTCTCTCTCTTTCTCTAAGAATTTATTGATACCCAATCACCATCAAACCACTCTTTTTTGCCTTTACACCCTGTACTTAGTCCTCTTTGAGTCACATTTAAGCTAAGTAAGTTTATTTTATTTTAATAAATTACACTCTATATATTATCAATGTGAAAAAAAAAATCAATTAATAATTTGATTTCAATGAATTCATTCTTGCTTGTTGAGGTTGAGACTACGAATGATTCTATTGTTAAGTTGTATTTATTTATCAAATACGGTTCTATTGTTTTATGATCTAAAATTTATCTTCTTATATTATAATTGTATATTGTAGAAAGGTTTATTTATTATTATTATTATGATATTGATGGTTTAGATTTATTTTAAGAACTCAAATTTTTAAAATAACTTTTGCAAATAAAATAAAGTTTAAATGGCGAACTAATTTATATAAAAAAATTATGATTATGTAATTGCTTTGATGATAAGTCTTCAAAATATAAATCAATAAAATTACACCTAAAATAATCATGCCAAAAAAATTAAGTATTAATCGTATTATCAAGTGAAAATGATTAGTTAGCAAAACCTTAATACAAAAACTTAATTAATAATTTTTGCATAAAAAAGGGTAGACAATTTTTTTTAATAAAAAAATATAACATATATATATATATATAAGGTTCATAAATAGTATTTGTTAATTCAACATCTAATTATACAAAAATATCTCACTTAAAGTTATCGTCTTAGGTCTCAAATCTTATAAAGTCAAATTTGATGCAATGGCAAATCAATTTAGACTTCACAATACTTTGAGAGTGACAGGTGGAGTTCTAGCCACAAACATCAAGCACCACAAAGGTTACCTACTATTAGGCTATCACTTGAACCCTTAAAACTTATCTACTTATATTATAATTTTATATTCTAGATTTTTTTTTTTCTTTTTTGGTATTTGTTCCACCTAAAATCAACTATATCAAATTAAAAGGATTAATCATATTTTCAATTAAAAATGAGATTTTAGAACAAATTGAATACAAAAATGTAATTAGTAAATTTAGGTAGAATAATGGATGTTTTCTTTTTAAATTTTATAATATTTTTAAATATTTAGTTAATGTCTAAATATACAAAAATATCTCACTTAAAAATCATTGTCTCATGTCTTAAATCTTCACGAGTAGGCCATGATCTTGTGGTAGCCTTCACAAAGAGAATATTTATTTATTTTTAACCTTATCATAAGTGGAAGAAGAGAAATTTAAACTAATATTTTTTTTTCACGAAAGAATTAGATAATATCACTAAAATATAAAGACTCTTCATCCAAAAAAAAAAAATTATAACCAATTGAAAGAAAGTCATGTTTGGGATATTATACCCCACCCAAGGTTCCTACTAAAAAAAAAAAAAAAAAAGGTGAAAAAGATAGCCATAATTTTTTGATTGATTTAAAGCAATGGCATGAAGCCCTATGAAGTTTGAACAAATAATATTCCCCAAAGTACTAAAAAGTAGAAGAAAACTCATGACATGAAATGCGATACATACTATTATGAAAGGGAAGTGTCACTGCCAGCAGAAACATTTAATGTCTGAAGACATGAGACATGACATATATCCATGTACTACCTATCCTTTCTCCACAGAAATGTTATTGATACATTAATGTTAGTTGTAACTAATTAAGCAACAGGAACTGATCAATCTGACGGGGGACCGAATTATGGTACTGGTATATTAATGAAGACAAATTTAAAGCACATACACATATAAAAAAAATATTTATTTATTTATTTTTGGATATTATTAATCCTTTTAATTTTTATTTTCATTGAGCGATTTTAAGTAATTGTGTGCACTTGTTCGTTTAACCATTATACCCTAAATGACTGATTATTGGACTAAATATGATGAGTGTTTAACACCATCCACTTTATAATTTAGCATCGAACATTTTTTTTTTTTTTGGTGAGAATCAAGCATAGAACAAATTGAAGAGATATATATTGTCTTTTTTTTGGGATTTTTTTTTTCATTTGTTATAATCTTTTTGAAGTGTTTCTTAATTGTCCTCCTAATTGTATGTTAGACTAAGGGTCTGTTTGGATAGAACTTATTTTGTTGAAACTGAAAACTGAAAACACTGTAGCAAAATAATTTTTAAATGTGTGAATAGTACTGTAGGACTCATTTTCAATGAAAAATTTGATAAAAAATTAAATTTGTGGATCTGTGAATAGTGCACATATGCACTGTTCACAGAAGACCGGTCAAAATTTGCGGCAACTGTTCATGTACCGTACATGAACAGTGCCGCTTGTTGGGGGAAAGGCGTGAAAAAAAAAAAAAAAAGAAAAAAAAAAGAGAAAACGCAGGAAACTTAAAACGCAGCAAACACAACGTGGATCCAAACTCAGCCTAAGTGATGAATCTAATATAAGTCTTTTAAATTAGGATGATGTATCCATAATTGAATTTTTACCTTGAGCTTCGTTACCAATGATATTATAAATCTAACTTATTTGGATACATATGTGTGTATGTGTGTGGTTACATATATTTAATACACAATGAGTTTTGTCGTGTGTGTATGCATGTGCACATGTAAACATATAATAAAGATAAAAATAAATAAATTTGCAACAAACATTTAAAGATTTAAAAAAAATTATCATTAGACCAACATATTAATTGATTTTAGTAAAAGTGAGATTAAAAAATTTATATAATTGGAGTCAACATTGACTAATTATATTATTAATAAATTATAAATAATAACTTGATATTATATGAACTTATTTTCAAGCTTACATAACCTAATTTTTAATTTATATGGTTTCAAAATTAACTTAACAAGCATGCTCTAATGTTTCAATATAAAATAGCCAAGCTTGAAATTCCTCCCTCTTGAAACTAACAAATTTTATTTATTTATTTATTTATTTTAATTCTCAAATCTATATAAACATATCTTGGTACTTGAAGAACTCGTTCACAAAAATACTATTGAATCTAAATCTGTCCCATTTTAAAATAAATTTAAACTTACAAGCTAAGCTTACTCATGTGATAAACAAACAAACCCCTTTTTGTGAATTGATCTTCCAATTGTGCATAGATGGCATGGCATGATTGAAATGTGTGTAAAATCAATGTTATCATTCACATCAAGTTGATTGATTGGACGGCACAAATTGGGCAACTTTACCAAGACATCACTGAGGTGTTCTTTCTCACCCACCAAATCTTTTTATAAATCTCTTTAGCGTGATCATCACGTGGTTCCCCTCCGCACTTTTTGGACAAGAAAGTCCCACCAAGTAATCATTGACTCATTAACTCTCTCTGCAACCTGTGGTGAACCTACAACCCTACATGTTTTATTTTTACAAGAATGGTTGATGAATCTACCAATTCTACCATTGATGATCAACATTGTCCTTTTTCTTTTATTTTAATCATTCACATGGTGTGTTTTTTTATAAAGGATATTTTTTTCTTTTTAAATTTTATCTGAAATTGAAAAAATTTTAACAATTTTTTTCATTCTTAATAAATTTTTTTTAAAAACGGATTTGTTATATTAATTGGACGTTTTGATAAATATTCAAACCATGTGTCTATTTTAAAAAATTACAATTAGTCATTAAAGATAGATGGTTGTAAATAGTTAAATTTTAGATATGATTCATTGCTTGTTGTATTTTAGAAAATATTATTCAATAAAATGTGCGTTTAAAAAAAAAAATATGACGATTTAAAATATATCTTTTTGTTAGGAATGGTTTTGTAGTATATGCTTATAGGGTATTAGTGGTATCAGTGCTTATATCAGGCTTATATATGTGGTTGTAGTGTGATTGTGATGTCATGAGTGAATACGGGTTAGTTAGTGGCAGGGGCAGTTGGAGTTAGTTAGAGGATTAGTTGGTTAGCTCTTAACTGACCGCTGGAAGGTTGTGCAAGAAGTGTATAAGGTTGAGTAGGCTGTTGTAAAGGAATCATCTATCAAGCATGTTGTAATCTCAATTCCAGTTTCTTTCTTTCCCTTCTCTTCGTTTCCTTCTCTCCATTCTTGGAGGACCAGCTGCCCTCGAATATAACTAGACATAATAATTCTTGAATTCCACCTTTAACACTTTTAAAAACACAAATTAAAAAAAAAAAAAACACAAATAAACATTTGATTTAGTTTTTTGGGATAATTTGTATATGTTCAAGCAATTCTTGAAAAGTGTTATATTTACAACATTTTCACAATACTTTCACAATAAATCTTAAATTATAAGTTGTTATTAGTTCTACTTTGAAATTATTACTGAAATTATATTTTTGTCAATTAGTAATAGCTAGTAACAACATGCGATTTAAGATTTATTTGTGAAAATGTTTTGAAAATATTGTAAACATAGCATTTCTCACAATTTTTTGGTTTAATTTTCAATGGACCAAAATTCTGGAGATTTCAAATTTTATTTTAATAGGCTCAAATTTTTATTTAGGGTATTCAAGTCTTTTTCTTTAGGGTGGTCAAGAATTTTGTTTTAGGATGGTCAACAACTTATATTAATTTAAAATTTAATTTTTTAAAGGTAATATATATATATATATATATATATATATATATATATATATAAATTTCAAGTCAGGGTGGTCATGTGACCACCACCCCAATTAACAAGTAGAGCCACTCCTAAATAATATTAAGAACAACAATAAATTAATATAATAAGTTGTGATTAGAGTAAGTCACCTTTAAAGTGATCCACAATTGACAACTCTTTTATTATGCACTAAGATATAGAATACTAGTAAAACATTTTGAAATTTTTGTCTCCAACTTTATTATATATTGTCAACCCACTTGATTTGTAAGTGATCTTCCAAATAACCTTGTTATATCAATCCAATATAATTTATTAAAATGACTTCGGACAAGTGAAAAGAGTCTTGAAAATATAATTAATAAAGACTAATTAAATCTGATTTTCTCTACTTAGTTGGTCATGATCTATTCTAGTTGTCATGATCTAACTTCTTGTGGAACCTCTTAACCTCCTATATGTAACCATGCAAGTAATTTTTTTATGTCTCAAACCAAAGACACGTCTTTCATCCTCCAAAAGAATGGAAAGTGACAAATTTCCTTGTTATAAAATTTGCACGTCATTTTGGTTGCTCACCTATAATAAATCATTGGTCACGTAGACTTTGAAGACCTACCTGATATACATATAATATAATATAGTATCATACAAAATCTACAATGATAAATCCCACGTATTAACATGACACATAATTTGACAAAAAGGAAGTAATGTAATCGGAGAGTGATAGGTAATTGACCTAGAAATATTGTTTCTCTTTGGCTAGAAAAAAAAAAAAAAAAGGGTAAATGGCAAATTATACCCTTAAAGTTTGAGGGTATTTAAATTTTACGCCTTAAAATTTCATTATTTAAATTTTATTCTCTGAAATTTAGGGGTATTTGAATTTTAGTAATTTTACATCCTAAATTTTTAGAATTTAGATTTTACCTCTAAAGTTTAGAGGTGTTTGAATTTTATACCTCCAAAAATTAGGAGGTAAAATCTAAATTAACGTAAGAATGTAAAATTCAAATACCTTAAAACTTTAGAGAATAAAATTTAAAATTTAAAATTTCTAGATGTAAAATTTAAACATCCCAAATTTTAAGAGTGTAATTGGTAATTGGGTCATGCTAACGGGTGCTAGTTAACCATCTATTTTAGGTAAGTTTTAACACAATTTTTATAAGAAATAGAAAACATTATCAAAACATTAATTGTTTTTTTTTTCATAAAAAATTTCTTTAAATAGATTATTAATCATTATCTTAAATTCCTTTGTAATTTACTATAATAAAAAAAAAAAAACAAAAAACACTATGGTCATAATAATATAAAGGGTCCGATTAATGTGTGCTCTAAGGACACATTAAGTTTTCTATTTTTAGAAATATTTTCTCGGGAATTGAAAAAGTTGCCATTATTTTTCAATTCTCGAAATTTTTTTTTTCAAAAATGAAAATTAATGTGTGCCTTAAGGCACACATTAGTAAAATCCTAATATAAAATCACCCATGAAATCAATGAGTGATTTGTGTTGCTGTTTTGGGTTTGTGACTCTTGGAGATGAGCTTAAGGCTTGAGCCACGAGAGAGAGAGAAATATTTGATTTGGAATTGGAATTTGGAGGAGATTTGATTTGAGGGGACAAGGAAGAGTGGGGAGTCACGTGGGGAACATGCAGGGGTTCACGTGCGATAACATGTAATGCTAGGACACGTGGACACACATGGTCCCATGATTGCACTCGTGCGTGTCACATTGTCTCGGCCTAACCGGACACGCATTTCTCTACAATCATTGGATACTCTCTTTCTCTCTCTCTCTCTCTCTCACTTTCTTTCTGCTTTCTGGGATTCCATGCTTAAAGCCTTGAAAACTGATGTTTCCTATTTTTCACGCGCAACAACTCCACCTTGCAATACACGCTCCTCACTATGTTCTAAATTTGGAGTCAAATTCTTTTTTCTTTTTTAATGAACCCATGTGCAGAGTTGGTATCTCGTAATTTTCGTTAGCGGGTTAACTTATTTGCTAAATGTGAGATAAAAAGGTAAAAATTTATTTATTTTGAAAAAATTTAACCTAACATTTTTTTCTTTTTAGAAAAATGCTTATTAGTTTTGCTAAACACATTGATAAAGACCTTTTGTAAGGTTGGCTTTAGGGGTGTGCATGGTTGGGTTGGGTTGGTTTTTGTACAAAAATTTTCACCAAATTGATGGGTCAGTTTTTCCAAACTTAGAACCGTTGCATGTCACCTAAGTTCAATTTCTGACTTGCAGCGATGTGATTTATCTCTTTTGGTGCGGTGCAAGACAATCGGTATCAAACCTATAAATTTCAAAGACTCAAACCCACAAATCAAAGGTTCACTCAACCAACTCACAAATCAAAACCTTAAACCTATATATAAAAAGACCATCAAACCCACAAATTCAAATCCACTGATCAAAGATCATCAAACATAGATAAAATAAAACCCACAAAAACATATCAAAATGCCAAAAAATGTTCCTAAGATCAGAGCTTTTGAGTACGGTGGCATCAAAGATCATATCTTAAGGAGGAAAGAGGAGAGCTTGTGAGTGTAAGGTAGTGTTGTCGCTATTGTCTTTGAGAGAGGAGAGTGAGATTTTGAGAGATCCTCGATTAAAACCTAGATTGAGAGAGAGTTAAGAACTTCATAAAAATAGGGTTTGAAGTGTTTGTGATGATTTATATATAAAGCTTAGTGCGGTTTAATTTTAATCAATTTGTTCTTCCTAGCTCTGACAGCTATTCACTGAACTAGCGTCAGAATGAGCTTTCGTCTCCTATTGTTAAATTCAATTTAGTCAGTTGGCTTGTTGAACGATTTGGCTCTATTGGTTGCGGGGCAGAGTTGCGGTGCAATTGGTTTCTACACATCCCTAATTTGCTCAACATAGTTTGGGACTTAAGGCGATAGATTGAAGTACATTCTTTCATATTAAATAAATGTATTTAATATTAACCAAATCAAGGTTAATTTAATGACTTAATACTAAAAGAACTAAATTTAATTTCATATAGAGAATCAAATATCATGGCTCAAGCATAAAATTTAACCAAAAAAAAATCAATATTTAAATAAAAAAAAATGATGTTTACTTTATCTTAGACAAGCAATGCATTGTTATTGTTAAGAAAAGTTGTAATTTGATTTTCAATTTTGATTTTGGTGTTAAGAAAAATACAGAGATTATTTGATGTTTGGTCATGTGGGAAATTAGGTGGCTAATGTTAATAATCTATTGTGTAGGAGGATATTGGTTTACAAAAATTAAAACCTCAAAATATTCTCTTTTCCCATACTATTTTATGGTTTCAATTGGGTTAAGTTTCTATTTATCTAATATTTTGGAGACTTTTTTGGAGGTAAGAAAAATAGTGCACAGCCCTTTTTCGTTTATAAACCACTTATTATCACATAATTTTGAAAAATGCTAAATATCCTACTGATTTTATTACGTATAGCAAACCAATAGATGCATAATTTAATTGTTTTTTTTTTTTGGTGATTGGTGACTTCTATCATCTATGTAGTAAAATTTGTAGTGACCCTCACATTAATCTATAACTAACTTGTAACTCTATGCATATGCATGAATATACTTAAAATATATATATTAAGATGCATAGTATAATTCTTACATATATAATTTAAATATTATTAATAGTCATTTTTTTTAATTCTTTAAAAAGTCTTGTAAGAATATTACTCCCTCCATCCCACTTTTTTTGTCATGTTTGAAAAATCAAAATTTTTAAGGAAACATCATTTATTGTCTTGTCTACCTTTTAAAAATGTATAAGTTTCCAAAATTACTCTTAAAAAAATTTATCAAAAAATTGAATTAGTAAATTAATAGGGGTATAATAGGAACATTAGTAAATTAATGACTTTTATTTTTAGAAACATGACAATATTTTGGGACATCTCAAAATGGAATAGAGGACAAAAAAAGTGGGATAGAAGGAGTATTAGGTAGAAAATGTAAATTATCCATTTTTAAAAAATATTTTTTTTTATGTTCATTAATTTTAGACTCTTTGGTTTTTGTACGTAATAACTCACTTGGATGAATATTTATGATGTGGTCCCTCATTTGACTTCAAAATTAAGAAATAAAACTTTCTCTAAAAATGAATAATTTAGGACACATGGTGCAAAATTGGACTTCAATTGTAGAATCTAATTGGATTCTCTCTAAGATTTACCTAGGGCTTTATTATAACGGAGTTGGGGCTTTGTATAAATGATTATATATATATATATATATATATATATATATATATATATATATATATATATATTGGGGGCCTTAGGCTTAGGCCTTGAGCCGCCGCTAACTTTTTGCTAACGATTGTCTTCATGCACTCATGAAAGAGGCTTCAAAAGGACTTCTTTTAATGTGGAAAATAATAAAAACTAATTAAAATATAAAATTTCAGATTGAAATTGACTCGACTCTCTATAAAAAGTCAATTGACTCGTTATAAAATTTTATTTCAAAGCACTTATTAACATGATCCATTGACAATTTTAGTGTGAGGTTGTCATCTCGTATTTTTACTAGTTTATAGGCTAAAATTGAGACAAAAAGTGGTATAAAACCATTAAGTTAGTTTTTTATAATGGATGTGTTAGGGTTATATTAACGGATGTTCTTAAGACAATTGTTAATAAATCATAATAGGAAAATTTTGACACAACTTTTATGAAAAATATAAAAAGCTGTCAATAACATTGATTATTTTATTATTCTCCCATTAAAATGTTCCTAAAAATAGTTTTTAAACCAAAGCCTTAAGGGCATTGATTAACATTTCCACTTTGTAATAAAAAAAAATTATTTTTTTATTTACTAAAATAAGAGACAAGAAATGGATTTAAGTAAATAATCTGAATGGAAGTCAAACGCACCTTCAGTAGTATATTTACAATTTGGTAGTTTAAAATGAATCAATTTTATTTTTCTTTTTATATTAAAAAATATAAATGTTCGAAAGGTTTATGCTGTTAAGAAATAATTAATATAATTATTTAACTATTTTTTTAAAAAATAAATAAATTCATTTTCAAGTGTAGGTTGAAGCTCCTATTTAATAAGTTGAATGCATGTCGAGATCAAGCTTCAACTTAGATCAATTGCGTTGATACTATAATTAATTACGACTTGATCCAAAAAAGAACTTTAACATGATCTAATATATAGAGGCTAACACATGCCACGTTAAGTATTTAACATATCACATAATAAGAAAAAAAAGAAAAACTAATGCAACCTAAAATACATTCAACAATAAATCCACCAAAAGAAAAAATAACAAGATTGATAATTCTTATATTTTTATGAACAAAGCATATATTTCAATGAAGCAATGACATTGGTATTGTTTGTTTATTTGCCCAAAAAAAGAAAAAAAAGAAAAAAGAAAAAAAAGAGAGCTCATCATGCATGTATAATTTAGGTCTAAATAAAATATTATTTTATTGCTTGTAAAAAAAAAAAAAAATCATGATGATGTTATGAACTTTATATTTTCATTTGATAAAAAATATTACGTTGGTCGGAAGTATCAGTGAAAACGTTATCATATTAATTGCTCATTACCTGTTGGTCGGAGCCCTTTTTATTTTTTATTTTTTTATGAATTATTATTATTGGTAAGTACAACATGAAATGTGAGAAAGATGTATGTTTATGGCCTTTTGTACCCAAAAAAAAAAAAAAATCATTTCAATATGCTCACACACTTGGATTAAATTATGATATAGTTGGTAGCATGATGCAAGTAGTTTAGAATTGAAAATTTTGATAATGAATCTAATAATGAAACTAGCGTGCAAGTCCCTGTACGATGATTGAGTGCATTAAATCTGAACATAAGGCTCAAATATGAAGTGTTTGACAAAAAATTCATGCAGCATTTGGTATTCTTTTATTTGATAAAGTCAATTGAAATTTTTTTTTATTATTTGATAATTAATTGGGGATAGAGGATTTAAACCTTAAATATTTTTGTTAAAAACAATATCGAAAGATACCAAGTGAGTTACAAGGTTCTCGGTGTCAATTGATTGGTTATTATTCCTTATTTTAATCAAGTTTTCATATTCATGGTTGAATTTTAGCATAAGTTTTATATATATATATATATATAGAGAGAGAGAGAGAGAGAGAGAGGCATATTTAAACCATGATATTGATGGCTACCAAAAAAAATTATACACATCCCCAAGTTGTTATACTATTCTTATATTAAAAAAAAAAAAAAAAAAATCAACGAGTGCCAAGGTTATTTAGTCATTTGAAAAATTATAGAGTTAGTAACTTATTTAAACAATAAATTATCTTAGTGATTCACCATCAACTTGTAAATTAAACTATTGTTTCTCAAAAAAAAAAAAAAAAAAAACTTGTAAACTATTGTCATAATATCCCATTCAGTTTTTTATTATTATTTTTATTATTTTTTATTTTTTAAAGAAAACTCGGTCTCATTGCTGATATAAAATTTTTGAACATGATATTTGTAAAATTTAACTTAAGTATCATATAAATTATCTTCTCAAAAAAAATTATATAAATTGATGTCATATATGATACATAAAATGACATACTATGAATTTATAATGACATCTATAATCGTAAATAACAAAGTATTAACTCGTCGTTCTCAAAAAAAGTATTAACTCTTTGGTTTCAAATCGGTCTAAAACTATACAACTTAAAATATTGATATATGTAAAAAAAAAAAAAAAAATAGTTATACAAAATCAATATAAAATATAGGATATTATTATATATTGTATACTTGATATATACAGGAGGAAAATCAAAAGCAAAAGTATAAATCCAAGCACAAGCTACGATTAAAACGTTTTCTTTTTCACAAAAAATAAGAAAAGAATTATCAAGTTATCAACCCCTTGAAAATTAAAAAAACTTATGATAGCTAGATTGAATGGTTGACATTATTATATTTATGGGAAGAGAGATAATAATTAATCGACTATAATAATAGTCTAATTCTAATTCTAATTCTAATCTAAAATGAAATAATTAACCCTCATATACTCCAACCATGCATTTTCTATGATATTTAACCTGTCCATTTCCACCAAATAATATAAAATTCCGAAAGTCCTTAAAACATACCATGTGGCTTATTAATTGGACGCTAACAAAGTGCTATAAACTTTGATTTTTTTTTTCCTCATCAATATCCAAAACATTAACATCATCTATGATCTCATCTACCCAATAACAAAATCTCTTCCTGCCGCACTGACGTTAACTAGTGCTATTTTATGTGTATAGCATTAGTTTTTTTTTTACTAACATAGTTAATAGTTTACTTATATTCATGCAAAACGATTACTATATCATTATCATATCTATATAGTATTTTTTTTTCCCGGTAATATCTATCCTAAATCCCTAATCTAGGATACAATAAAAATTGCAAGACGTACACATGTGTGGTCAAACATGAATTTGGTCGCTAGTCAAACTCCAGCTCTAATCATTTGGCTCAATTATTCATCCCAGTTGGCAATTGTCAATTTCCAATGATAGTTTCTAGACTTTGGAGACCAAGATCGACAAAATCTCTCTCTGTCATAATTTGGAAATTACTGACCGTAAATAGTGGAGAAAAAGTGATAAGTCCAATGATAAACAATCTTGTTATATCAAAACTACAGACCGTAAATAATGGAGAAAAAATGATAAGTCTATAATAGAGAAAAAAAAATTAACAATAGCTAATCAAACTCCAGCTCTAATGATCATTTGGCTCAATGATTCACCCCAGTTGGCAATTGTCAATTTCCAATGATAGTTTCTAGAGTTTGGAGACGGAGAAGATCAATAAAATCTCTTTGTCATAATTTGGATATTACTAATAGCAAATGGTGGAGAAAAAAATGATAAGTCCAATGATAAACAACCCTAATACATCAGAACTACATACCATAAATAATGGAGAAAAGACAATAATTCCATAATGGAGAAAAAATGATAAGTCCAAATGAAAATAATAAACGATCTCACTATATAGAAGAATGAAAAAAGTTGTATCACAAATTTAGTTGTATAAGAGCATTTGCATCAAATAATGCAAATTAAATAGAAAAATGTATCACCTTTGCACATATAACTCTCAAAATCACTTGCATAAGTCAAGTTAAAAAATATAAAAATTTATAAAATTGTTACAGTAACTATATAAATTTACATTGATACTATTCATTTTATGTATAAATAATCTGACGTGGTGTATTTTAAAAAATAAGTATATAAAAAAATAATAATAAATTCTTATACTAAAATAATCTGAATCTAAATCTTTTATACAAACGGACGTGAATGCTCTAACATCGATAACAACATCCACATATTCCCAAGAGTCCCTACAAATATCATGTCGGTTGAATTTGAAATCAAAACTTTCACAGACATGCATGTGCATGGGGACGATATACACACATATATGATATATTCCACAATGATATGGTAGTGATTGCACGTGCAGGAGGGGGTGTAAATTTCAAGAATCTAGCTAGCTAGCTTTTGCTTGGAAACGGTGTGCATGCTGTCCTGCACGTGGGACCCATTTGCTTGGCCATGATTGCACGTGCGGGTTGTTCTCTCACTCTCTCACACAGGTTCGTGCGGTGGGGGTGTTGTCCTAAGTAATAATTAAAGTACTAAACTTCTCTCAATAATTAATAATTAGTACTAAGTAACATATATATCATAATACATAGTTTAGTGCATTAATGATTATGATTAGTGATTTATAAATCTTTGGTTTCCTGTGCAGGGTTTTAGTGGGACCCACGTGGTTGGCCATGTGATGATATCCTCCTCAAACAATCAAAAAATTTTCAAATCTCTTTGAGCTGGATACACAAGGTTTAGAATTAATTTCAATGTTTACGCTAAACTTTCTGACATAAAAGAATATAATTTAATCAGAATATAATATTAGTTAAGGTCAAAAAGGAACCGACCAGTCTCGATCCTTTAGGACCTGGACCCAAGAGGGAAGAGAGAAAATGACAAGGTCCCATCTTACTTATTAAAAAAAATAGTTCGATGGACAACGTAATGATGTGAAAACAAGGTTCCAACACAAAAAAAATGGATTGAGAACATGTTTGAATTCGAAAAGAAATAACAGCCAAATCTAGATTGGAGGACAGGGAAGACATTGCATCAACAATGCCTCATATTCAAACAGCACACAATTGAGCTTGTAATGATCGAGCAGCCAGCTTTGCTACAATTGCTTCCCCCCATTTTTGTGCAACGAAGTTCAACTTTTAACTTTTATATTTTACATTTTACATTTTACGTATAACTTTTTAAAATCTTACATTTTTTAGGTACATGTATACTTTAATATAATTTCAGCAAAAATTTTTATCCAGAAAGTTAGATAAATTAAATAGTCCCCAAAAGTGCAGCACAAGTAGTTTTGTTTGGCCAAAAAGTAACATCAAAATTTACTTTAAACCATCCTAGCTGTGGAGGAGTCCAAGTTGTAGGAACAATAGAGTTTGAGCTTAGTTATAGCTTATTTGCTATCAACTAATTTATTTAAATGTGTGATTAAAGGAAACCAAACACTTTTAAGCAAATAAACTAACACTTAATAAACTAGTCAAAGGCTCACTTCATCTGTATTTGCTTTAGTATTTTTAATGATTTTTTTTTTTTTTGGTAACTTATTTGTTTACATATAACTTTTTAAAGACACATTTTCTTAGGTACAAGTCTACTTATACTTATTTTTACTAAATAAGCAACAAAACAAAAGCTATTTAATTCATTCACTTATATTTATATACAGTTTTTTAACGTTTAGTTTAGTTTTTTTTTTTTTTTTTGGATAAGACTCCTTTTTATTGAATTCTCCAATTCCCTTCCATTTTTTATTTAGATGTAAAACAATATTTGGGCTAAAATTTGGAAGCTCCACTTACCAAATAAGATTAAAGTATCCATTGGAGGGCATGCAAAGATGTGTTACCTACTCGGGTGAATAAAATGAGATGCAGAGTTATTGAGGATGACTTGTGTGAGACATGTAGAGTTTTCCTGAAACTTGTATTCACGCATTATGGGAATGTGAAGCAACACAGGATGTATGGGCTGGTAGTTCAATTTGGCTGCAGAAATGAGCTCAAGGTTAAGATGACATGTTGCACTTAATGGGCGATTTGATGACCCTTTTGCAAACAGAGGAGCTTGAACTATTTTTAGTCCAGGCATGGTTGATTTGGCATCAACGAAATTCTGTGGCTAATGGTGGAAAACATGCCAAGTATCAGGCCGGCCCAAGGCCTAGGCAACTTAGGCCAAGGCCTAAGGCCCCACTCCCAAAAAAAAAAAAAAAAATTAGCCATAGGGAAAAAGGCCCCCCTCCCCCTTTGTCAAAGGCCCAAAATTTAATACAATTATATATATATATATATATATATATATATATATATATATATATTTTAATTAATGATGCTTAGGATATCACAAATTTTGCTATAAGCATATATACGTGCATAAACCTCCACTCAATAATTAAGGATACCAAGCAAGATATATTTTACAATAAATTTGTGTTATGAGTTAATAATGATCCACAATGGGAAACTTGGATAAGAACACACGAATCACAAGGTTCTCACAATATATAGAAAAATGACTCTTCTTTATTTACTTTTGTATCTTTTTGTTACAAGGATATCTCTTTTAGAATTTTTATACTTTCTCTTTTTAATATATTCTGTGTCTTTTTGTTACAAGGATATTCCTTTTAGAATGTTTATACTGTCTCTTTTTAATATAGTTTGTGTCTTCCTTCTTTTTCTTCTTTCTTCTCTTTTATATGAGCCATCTCCCTCTTCCTTGTGTTTTGTCCTTATCCACTTGGATAACTTCTGATCTTATCTGACTCTTCTTTTTTGGTTTTTCATCATGAATGGAGTCTTCTAGGGTTTCTTCTTACTGTTCAAGCGTTCACCTAGATAACTTTTGTTCTTATCAGGCTCTTCTTTTCTGGTTATTCATTATGAACGAAGGCTTTTAGGGCCTTTCGTATTGTTCAGGCTTCATTCTGCATTAAATGGAGAGGTGCCAGGTAGGCGACATTCATTAATATGGAGGTTGTTGTGGAGTCATCAAAGAATTTTAGAAAGCTACCTCAGAGAAGTTTACCTTCTCTGAGATTTACCTTAGTAGCTCGAACACGCTTCGAACATGACCTCGGTACTGGGCCTAGAAGCTCATTAGGCCTGACCAATGATTTGAGGACTTGTGTTTATTATCAGAATGGGCTAATCAATACTGGATTTATTTCCACTGTCTGGGCCAATGCTTAAAATAGGCCCAATATTTTTCCCATTATAATAAGGCCCAATATTCACTCTACTACAGTTTACAAATTGGCATGTAATCGATCATAAAAAAAGTAATTTTAACATTCATTAATTAGATTTATGCAATTCATTAATCATAGTTATTGTCACATTATATTGTAAACATTTTGTAGCGCATTTTTCCTTTTCATTTCTATCAAGACTCCCAAAGTACGAGACCAATAGAGACCTTACCCAATTGAAAGCCAAAAATGTTTCAAAAAAATGTTGCAAATGTGTTAAATCATCAATTCTAGATTAATCTCCCTTAACAGTTTGAGACTTTAATTTTTGTAAACCAATATCTTACAAAGTTACACACTAAATAATCTCTCTCTCTCTCTCTCTCTCTCTCTCTCTCTCTCTCTTAAAAACAAGATATAAAATTAAAAATTAGATTACAACTTTACTTAACTATGCATCGTCATATATCTGAAATAAAATATCTTTTCAATCATAATATATTTTTATTTCTTTTAATTAAAATTTATGGTTCAACTATGATATTCAATTTTCTATATGAAATTAAAATTAGTTTAGTTGGTATTATTCATCAAATTATGTATTTAATGTATCCTATTAACCTTGATTAATTAGTATTAAATGATTTTATTTAATTAATATTTACATATAAAAGACCCCACATAAATTTTTCGTCTTAGCACCAAATTATGTTGGGCCTCCCCTACCAAGTATAGTTAACCGTCGTGCTAGAGACTTTTTGGAGGAATTTAAGCTAACCCACACCCGAACTGTTAATTCCACACATCCAAATAACCCCTCAAGCATGGCAGCCACCACCACCACTAACCCAATATAAATTCAATGCAATTTTGTTCTCAAATCTGGGTCTTTTAGGCATTTAGGGCAATATTAGAAATTACAAAGGTGAGGTGATGACTTCTGATGAGGGCATTTTCGTCTATCAGGAAATATTGTTATCCATCTATCCTAGATGGTCCTCCCTTCGTCCGTCTAGCTAAACAACCTCAACGCCAACGGTTTGATCCACGCATTCATCGTCGCAGTCCCTTGAACTCATCATAGCAGTAGATGGAAAACGCTCGATGATTGGAAGCCAATGGCTAGTCAGGTCCTCGTCTCCTTTTCTACGTGCCGACAGATGTTTGGCTAAGCCTACAGACAAAAGTAGTGGGTCCTAGAATTCTTTATGTGATCTCCACACATAAGTCCCCATAATGAAATATCTTGCGCATCATGTCCAAAGACCCTATTACACGTCCATATCTTCCCTATATGAAAAAGATGCCCTAAAATCTTGGAAACCCTACATGAAAAGGTCCCTACATCCATGGGAAATTGATTCACTACTCCCCAGTATATAAGCATCGAGTCTCCTCCTCTCCCAAGTACACAAAAATTCCATAGTTCTCTCACTATAGAGTTCTTAGAGATTTCTCATTCATTGACTTGATCTTCGGAGAATTTTTGGCTGGTACCACATTGGTGCTCTCTGTTAGATTATTGGTTTCTTGTTCTTTAGGTACCCATTGGAGCGTTTGAGAACTATCAGCTCATTAACGATTTTTGTGCATCATCAATTGGCATCATCTGTGGGGATGAGTGATAAGCCATATCACCATTTCAAAGCTAAAAAGTTGTATGGTCCTGACACGATCAATGGCCACTACCAACCAAGAGACTGGGAACTCACCCAATGCATTGGAGAGGCAAGTGCAAACCCTTGCAACAACAGTTGAATGACTTACTCAGCGAAACCACGAGTTGGAATGATAGCTGGAGCAATGGAACAATCAGGAGTCGAATGATTATAATGACAGATAGGATAGGGACGAATGTGGCAACAATCATCCCCCGACGAATCATCACCAAGAAAGGGATGACCAGGAGGAAAGCAATGCCGTTAGTAGATGGGACCAGTAAGATACCAGTCATCCCTTTGAACTGGAACTCGGCGCATTGCGCATGGCGCAAGAGATGCAGATGATGAAAGAAAAAATGGATATGATGATGAACGCCTTGAGAGGATGGGTATCCACCAACTTGGACGAACTAATCCAGCAGACCGACTCACCCTTCATAGCACAGGTGACTTCTTTTCCCCTTCCAGCCAAGTTTTGAATGCCACAAGTGGAGGCATATGACGATTTGTGGGACCCATTCGGCGATTTGGAATCTTCCAAAAATCTTATGCACATGCAAGGAGTTCCAGATGAAACCATGTGTAAAATGTTCCCTACCACGCTTAAGGGACCCGCTAGGGTATGGTTCAGCAAGCTAGCCCTCAACACTGTCTCCATTTTCAAGGAACTGAGTGGGCATTTCATCACCCACTTTATCAGGGGCCAGAGGTACGAGAGGTCATCGGTAAGCCTATTGAATATCAAGCAATGAGTTGATGAAAGCTTAAGGTCTTATGTGATTCGCCTCAATAAGGAAGCCCTATTAATTGACAAGGCCGACGACAGACTCTTGGTCACCGCATTCACCAATGGACTCCAATAAGGGGAATTCCTTTTCTCCATATACAAGAACGACCCGAAAACGATGATCGACACGTTATTTAAGGCTACCAAATACGTGAATGCGGAAGACGCCATGATCGCCCGATGGGGTAAACTGAATAAGAGGGGAAGACAAGAAGATCACTATCAGGACAAAGGAAGAAAGTTGTCGTAGACGAGTGATCGAAGGGATGATAGGAGATCAAGACCCCCTCTTTAGTAGGATGATCAATTTTACGCCTTTAAACACCCTACTGGACCAAGTCCTCATGCAAATAAGGGACGATGCGACACTGACATGGCCGGATAAGCTAAAGAGTGACCCGAACAAAAAACCCAGAAACAAGTACTACCGCTTTCATCTGGACCATGGGCACGACACTTCCGAGTGTTATGACCTAAAGTTGCAGATTGAGGCCTTCATCAAGCAGGGAAAACTATAGTAATTCGTTAGGGGAAGGGAGAACCCACAGAGGGATAACGAACCTAACTGGCGAGTCGAAGAAAGGCTAAGGGCTCCGCTCGAGGAGATAAGGGTGATAGTAGGGGGAAGTATACTAGCTGGCTCTTTTAAGACAATGAGGAAGATGTATTTGCGGATGGTACAAAGCGTTCATATTTCAGGACGGCCACCCAAAGCAATCAGGGTCGATAACTTGGCCATCAGCTTCACAAAGGAAGACGCTTGGTGACTCCATCATCCATATGATCATGCGCTAGTCATCAACTTATCAATAGTGGACTTTAACACCAGACAGGTATTGGTTGACAATGGAAGCTCAACAGATATTCTCTATTACCCTGTATTCCAATAGATGAAGATTGACAAAGAGTGCCTTCTACCCTCAGATACGCTGCTGGTTGGATTCAGCGGTACCAAGGTCTTCCCAGTTGGAACCATCACCTTGCTGATAACCATTAGGTCGTACCCTCAACAGCTCACCAAAGAAGTTGTTTTCCTAGTCGTTGATTGTTTGTCTACCTATAACGCCATCATTGGGCGACCTATACTCAATGTAGGGAGAGCAGCCGCATCTTCATACCACTTGCTGGTGAAATTCCCAACGGAATACGGAAAGAAGCACGCGAAGACCAGATAGCAGCTCGCGAGTGCTACGTGGTGATGCTAGAAATGGACGATCACCTTCAGGTGTTGTACATTGAGGAACGATGGGTCACAGTGGAACCTACTGAAGACTTAGAAGAAATCTCTCTGGATTACGACCTCCCAGGCTGAATCACCTGTATTGGTATGCAAGTGCACCCAACAGTTTGTAAGGAGCTTACCTTCTTCTTAAGGAATAATCAGGATGTTTTTGCTTGGAGTCATAAGGACATGCCGGGAATCAGCCTAACCGTCACGGTGCATAAGCTAAATGTGAACTTGTCCTTCCTTCTCATCTGATAGAAGAAGAAAGTTTTTGCTCAAGAAAAAAACAAAGCCATAGCGGAAGAAGTTCGTAAGCTGCTAGAAGCTGACTTTATCAGATAAGTATATTACTATGAGTGGCTAGCAAACGTGGTAATGGTAAAGAAGGCAAATGGAAAATGGAGGATGTGTATAGACTTCATTAACCTAAACAAAGCCTGCCCGAAGGACAGCTACCCGCTTCCATGTATCGACCTCCTCATCGAATCAACAGCCGGGCATCAACTGCTGAGCTTTATGGATGCCTTCTTCGGGTACAACCAGATCAAGTTGGATGAGGCTGACTAAGAAAAAACTTCATTCATCACGAGTTAAGGGCTCTTCTACTACAAGGTCATATTGTTCGGATTGAAGAATGCGGGGGCTATATATCAAAGGCTTATGAATAGGATGTTCATATCGGGCGAAACGTCGAGGTATATGTAGATGACAAGCTCATAAAGTGCGTGAAGGAAAACAGCCATCTAGACAATTTG
The DNA here is from genome assembly GCA_029955455.1 of Quercus agrifolia. Lineage (NCBI taxonomy): Eukaryota > Viridiplantae > Streptophyta > Magnoliopsida > Fagales > Fagaceae > Quercus > Quercus agrifolia. The sequence goes on along the minus strand of JARQAD010000003.1, from coordinate 55,710,114 downwards.
TAGGAAACGTTTGATACCTTGCATCACTATGATATGAAGCTCAACCCCGGTAAATGTGCATTTGGGGTATTGTTGGGAAAGTTCCTAGGCTTCATGGTGTCGCAACGAGGCGTAGAGGCTAATCCAGACAAGATTCGGGCCATATTAGAAATGACACCGTTGATGAACGTCAAGGAGGTACAAAGCCTAAATGGTAGGGTTGTGGCTCTCAATAGATTCGCCTTTAGGGTGACAGAAAAATGCTTGCCATTTTCAAGACACTGAAGAAAGCCTTCAAATGGATCAACGAATGCTAGGAAGCCTTCGAAGAGCTAAAGACATACCTCGCCTCCCTTCCCTTACTAAGTCCATCTAAAACCGGTAAGGAGCTCTCCCTCTACTTAGCTGTATCACTAATAGTCATCAATTCAACCCTCATCTAGGAAGATAACTGTGTATAGCTGTCGGTGTACTACACCAGCGAGCACTCCAGGGGGTAGAGGAAAGATACCCCCCGATGGAAAAACTAGCCTTCGCCCTAGTTATGGCTGCTTGGAAGCTCAAGCCATACTTCCAGGCACACACATAATGGTGCAGACGAATAAATCATTATGGAGAGTGATGGACAGTTCAGAGGCAGCCGAACGGTTGGTTTTATGGGTAATAGAGCTAAGCGAATTTGACATTCTATACTGACCAAGGGCTGCGATCAAGGCCTAAGCCTTTGCTGACTTTGTTGCTGAGTTCACAGCAAAAGAAGATGAGGATGAAGAACCAGAAACGTGGATGGTATGGACGAATGGCTCGTTCAACCAACATGCCGGAGGAATCGGAGTCGTCCTACAGTTACCCGAAGGAGACTTGATAGAATGCGTAGTCCGCCTTTAGTTCCCAATGACTAACAATGAAGCCAAATATGAGGTAGTCCTCACAGGCCTCGACCTAGATGAAGCAGCAGAGGCTTCATTGGTAGTCATACACAGTGACTCACAAGTCATCATTGGACATAACAACAGAGATTATGAGGCCAAAGGGTAATGAATGAAAGAACACCTGAGCATGGTTAAGGAAAGGATAAGCCAGAGTTCTCGGCTAGATTTGTACAAATCCCGAAATGAGAAAATGAGTAAGCTGATCGCTTAGCCAAAGCGGTGCTTATCACTGGCTAGTTACTATCTTTCATCCAAAATTCACTAGCCATTGCTGAAGTAGATATATAGAAGATCCCTATGGAGGCTGATTGGACAATGCCTAACATCTCCTATCTTAGGGATGGGACCCTTCCGCAAGATCATAACGCCTTTCTGAGGTTGAAAGTGTGGTCATCTCGTTGCGTGCTAATAAGGGACGTCCTTTACAAAAGGGGCTTTAACTAACCATATCTGAGATGCTTAGTCCCTGGCGAAAAGGACTATGTCATGAGGGAAATCCATGAAGGAGTATGTGGAAACCATTCAGGGGTGCGCTTGTTGGTTCACAAACTAATACAAGCAGGGTACTATTGGCCCACCATGCAGAAGGACACCCTGTCCTTCGTAAAGGTGTGCGACAAATGCCAACGACTTAGCAACATCATTTGGTAGCCATCAGAGCAGCTTACCCCAATGAACGCTCCCTGGCCATTAGTTCAATAGGGGCTCAACATAATGGGACATTTCCTAATGGCAATGCGTTAGATCAAATTCCTTGTCGTAGGAATTGAGTATTTCACCAAGTGGGTCGAGGCCAAACCCTTGGCTACCATCATAGGGAGGAATGTTTATAGTTTCGTCTAGAAAAATATCGTTTGTCGCTTCGGCATCCCTAGAGTCTTCATCTCTGATAATGGAAAACAATTTGATAACGACACGTTCAAAGATTTCTGCCAACAGTTGGGGATCAAGAATCATTACTTTTCTCCCATATTGCTCATACATTTCTATTAAAAATTTACTCTCCTGGTCTTTAAAACTATCAAGTCCTAATCACGGGGTGGACGGATCACCCGGCACATCGACGGGTATCCTGGTCTCAAAATCTATCAAGTCCTACTTACGGGGTGAACGAATCCCTATGACACCAACAGGTGTCCTTGTCTTAAAATTTATTAAGTCCTATCCATAAGGTGGACGGATCACCCGGGACACCGATAGGTATCTTGGTCTCAAAATTTACCAAGTCCTACCTACGGGGTGGACGAATTGCCTAAGACACTGACGGTTGTCCCCGTCCTAAATTATTTAAGTTCTACTCACAAGGTGGACGGATCACCTAGGACACCGATGGGTATGTCTCAAAATCTACCAAGTCCTACCCACGGGGTGGACGAATCGCCTAAGACACCGACAGGTGTCCTCATTCTAAATTATTTAAGTCCTACCCACAAGGTTGACGGATCACTCGGGACACCAATGGGTATCCTGGTCTCAAAATATACCAAGTCCTATCCCATGAAATGAATCGCCTAAGACACCGATGGGTGTCCTCGTCTTAAAATGTATTAAGAACTACCCACAAGGTGGACAGATTACAAGGACATCGACGGGTGTGTTGGTCTTAAAGTATCGCATTGCCCTAGAGGTAGACGGGCCTTCGAGTCTCACCATAAGGTGGACGAACCATTGAGAATACATTCAGTCACACCACATGGTAAGTAAACAAGAATACCGATGGTTATTTTCGAAGCAGGGTAGATGTATAATTGAAGTTAAAAGTTCTAGCACAAATGGAAAACAAAGATGATAATAGATTCCAAGATAGAAATAAAGTGTCACACATGCCAAAACAGGGCACCCATATTGTTCTCAAATTAGGATAAAAAGAGAGAGCATATTTTCCATTCTTAAGCAGTAAGAGCTGCATTCTTTGCATTAACAGTCACCTCTTTAACTTGAGGTTGGTCGTCACCTTCAACCGCTTGAGGAGCAACGAAGTTCTCAAGAATGTCCCCTTCCTTGTCGTCAACTTCAACAACCTTGTCTTCTAGCTTGGGAGTCAGAGGAACGATAAACTTGATCTGGACGGGTGAAAAATCCATGTTAGGGAAGAGAGCGACAGCTTGTTTCCAGAAGTCCTCAAAGCCCTCCCTGTATTGAGACCCTAGTAAGTTGAAGAATGGCTGAGAGTCCTTGTACTCCTCGACAGTGTTGGCCTTCGCTTTGTCTATGGATTCACAAAGAGAAGTCACCTCCGCCGTCAAGATGGCATTAGCCACCGTTAGCTCTTCAGCCCGACAGGTAGCACTGTCGAGTTTCTTCACTTGCTCCATCAAGGCTTTGACTTCATTATTGAGAGTTTGTGCCCCCTCCTTGTACTTCTTCAGCTAGGCAAACTCTTCCTCCAAACGGGTCCTCAAGCGCTTGATGACAGCTTCTTTAGTATCACACCAGATTTGGAGTGCACACATCCTTACAGAGGCTTGGTAGGAGACAGACAATTAGCACCAAAACAATACATGATAGAACAAAAAGTACAACTAAAATGCTTACCCTCATCAAGTCAAAAAGGCCGAAGTCCCCTAGAGCGTCCATCTCATGCTCCGAACATTCGTTAAGATCAAGATTTTTAACGATGGGGTACCCCGTCTGGACAACATGCTGCTTGTCCTTCATTAGCAGAGCAGAGGGGGCCATGGGCTCGTTGATGTCGGAACCGTGAGCCATCATCAAACCCTTATCCACTCCATGTCGAGGGGGATTAGGCGTAGCTTAAGAAAATGATGGGCCCAAGTTGATGGGTTGATTGACCACCTTTTTCAACGAGCGGTCTCCATCACCCTGATTCTTCCTCTTCTGGCTCATCTTGGCAGTAGAGGCTGACGAGTTGCCTGACTTGATTTGAAAGGCTGCAGCCTTCTTCACTTCCAAAGTCCTCTTGGTCCCTAAATCCATCTCTGAAAGACAAAAGGGTAAGAGCGACGAATCTACTGGAAAATTGACGGATGGATGAAAATAAAGGACACTTACGACGTTTGGATTAAGTGTCTATCCTTCTTGCTTCGTCCGTCGGGACAGGGCCGCCACATAAAGCATGTAAGTTGTCTAGAGTGACTAGCTTTTTCCAACTCTTGTGCTCAAGGGGAATAACAAGGTTGCATTGAAGAAAATCAACTTCTTCCTCAATAATGGATAGACATACTTGAGCTGAAAAAAGAAAACACAATGGATTAGTAAAATGTGTGAAACACAGATGGATAAAGGGTAGCCCGACGACTTACATGACTTATTCAAGATACCCCAGGTATTATCGTACTCGTCCCCTATGCTATCCCATTTGTCGGGTCTACACACCTAGTTCAAGCCTTGAACAAAAAAGTAATGGCTTTTCCAATCACGGTTGGAGTCGGAGACGTCCATCACTAACTTCAATGCTGCCTTACGGATGACGAAATCATAAAAACCCTTGGAGCCAGCGATTTGCTGAGGTTTATAACAAACAAAGAATTCATTTAGAGTAAGGCAACGAAGACCTCCACTCATCTGACCTTATAGTACCTCTACCCCCAAAATTATCCAAGCATTAGGGTAAATCTGGCAAATGGACACTCTTAGATGGTCAGCCAACCGTCGATGTAATTCTGTGAGAGGTAACCTCGGACTGGTTATAAAAACAGCCTCATAAAAACCGATGTTCGTGGTTTGGCCAGAGTAGCACTTCTCTTTTTTGCTCGCCATCCTAGTAAGGACATCATCTGGTATTTGATAATGGAGGCGTAGATTATTGAAAACCCTATTAGACATCTTCAAGAGAAAGTCATTTACAGATGAAATACTGGGAATGATGAATAGCCTATAGTCATCATTCGATGAATCGGGGGCTACAGCCTCTTCCTCTCCCTTCCTGTTTGCTTCCTCTCTGTCCTCTTCGTCTTCATCCTTCTCTTCCTCTTCATCTTCCCCCTCTTCTCCGTCTTCTTCGTCATACTCATACTCTTTTTCCCCTTCAATCTCTTCATCCAGCTCTCCTTCTATCTCATTTTCTAAAAGATGAGCCGACGACTCCCTTTCCAAGGAACCCATCCACTCCTCCGTTCAAAGGAACACTTCTTGATGGATGAACATCTTCGTCATCTGAATGGAGGGACGAGATGTGACTGATTTTTGCTTTACTACCTCCTGACATTCTTTCACCTATAAGCGATAGATAAGAAAATAGGCGGTCACTCAAACTAAATACTAGACCAAGGGCAAAGGGAAGACGGATACAAAGAATAAAACGAAAAATGAACAAAAACCTACTTGGAGAAAGACGACGGTTGGGGGTTATACACGGACGGAACAGCTGAAATGACGAATGAACAGTGCCAACGGACGATTGATGTTGATGCGGGAGCTCTGGATAGAATTCTCTAGGAAAATAAAAACTAAACTTAAGGAAAAATACAAACATATTTATAGGATGAAAATGGCACAGAAAACGAAGCGACATGACATTTCATTTCCACCAATCTCAGGGCACTACGTGTCACTCCACAAACTATGAAGACCTTACTGCCCCTCATTTATGACATCAGACATCGGGATGAGGAGCATTAAATAAAAAAATATTCTTTTTACTTCGCGACCCTTCAGCTACCCCGATGGATCACGGAGTAGGGGGAAGCTAATGAAGGCATCTTCGTCTAGCAGGAAATATTGTTATCCATCCATCTTAGATGGTCCTCCCTCCGTCTGTTTGGCTAAACAACCTCAAGGCTGATGGTTTGATCCACGCATCTGTTGTTACAGTCTCTCAAACCCGTCATATTAGTAGATGGAAAATGCTCGACAATTGGAAGCTGATGGCTAGTCAAGCCCTCATCTCCTTGTCCACGTGCTGACGGACGTTTGGCTAAGCCAATGGACAAAAGTAGTAGGTCCCATAATTCTTTACGTGATCCTCACGCGTAAGTCCCCATAAGGAAATATCTTGCGCATCACGTTCGAAGACCCTACTACATGTCCATATCTTCCCCATATGGAAAAGACGCCCTAAAATCTTGAAAACCCTAGCCCCAGATCTTCTCTACATGGAAAGGTCCCTACATCTAAGAGATCTTGATTCACTACTCCCCACTATATAAGCATCGAGTTTGCTCCTCTCCTAGGTACGCAGAAATTCCCTAGTTCTCTCACTATAGAGTTCTTAGAGATTTCTCATTCGCTGACTTGATCTTCGAAGAATTTTTGATTGGTACCACACCGGTGCTCTCTGTTAGATTATTGATCTCTTGTTCTTCAAGTACCCATTAGAGCGTTCGAGAATTATCAGCTCACTGACGATTTTTGTGCATCATCAACTTCTCTACCAAGCAAAGGAACCCCCCCCCCCCCCCCCCCCCCCCCCCCTTGCTATTGATAGTGAGAGGAAGCCAAGCTCTTTGCATGCAGAAAAGTACGTAGTTGAGTTTGTTATAAAAGTCAGGTTTATTGAGTTCGCCATTAAAGGTGACAATGCCAAATATTATGAAATATCTCACAGTACCTGGCCCTCATCTCTCTCATTTGGGCCATATTTTGGAGGATGTTAAATGGCTCTATTCTGGTCTTGGATGGATGGAGGTTAGATGAATCGGTCATGTAGTGAATTTAGTTGCTCACTCGTTGGCTAGGTATGCTAGAAATGTTTTAGATTATGTAATTTGGATTGAGGATTTCCCTCCTCCAGCATCGGAGGCTTTTTACTTGGATTCAATTCAATTTCAAGAATTAATGAATGAAATTTTTTTTCTAAAAAAAAAAACCGCTCATCCAGCTAAAATTATAAGGGAATTAAAGGGGATGCTTTCCCACTTTCTTTTACAATTACAATTGTACTTTTTGTTAACTTTGAGCAAATAATCTCCTTAAAAACGAATGCAAATGCACTTTAGTTTGATTGGGACTATGAAAATTAAAAATTTTACATAGTATATGCTCTTATGTTTTAATTCAAAGTGTCCTTAATTTGTGGCAAGTATGACTGTAAGATATTCTGATCTGATATTTGGAAATTGGGAGTTACATTGGCAATTTAGCAAGCAAACAGCTATCATGATCTCTCTATGGCGGTGGTCTTTTTTATTTTATTTATATATATATATATATATATATATATATATATATAAAATTAATTTTCCCTTTACAAGAACTCAACAAATATGGGATGGGATAATTCAAAAACAGGTTTTTCCTAGGAAAAGATCAAAACATTACCACTGTGAGTGACTATTGCTTATGCCCTTCCATTGAGGATGTTGATAAATTCCCCATATTCTTCTTGTGTTGATTTATTGTTGCTAGGGTTTTTATTTTTATTTTTTGGGCAAAATATAACTTATTCACCTTTGATTTGGAAGAAATTTAAGTTACCTACCTGTTGTTTGAAATTTGACACTATACCCACTTGAGGTTAACTTACTTAGATTTTCGTAACTCATTTCTGTTAAAAACAAAGCTAAATATATAGTTTTGCTCCACTTTTATGTCTATCTTCTCCTAAAACACACAAAAAAATAAAAATAAAAATACATGATCAAATAAGATAAAAAATAATCCAACGAACACTTGCATTATGGGATTTCAAACCACAGGTAGACAACTTAAATTTTAGTTAAACCTTAGGGGGGTAAAGTGTCAAATTTTAAACTACAGGTATGTAACTTAAATTTTAGCCAAATCACAGATGGATAAGTTGTAATTTGCCCTTATTTTTATTATTTTAAAAATTTAATTATAACAATAGGAAAGATAAATTTGAGCCCTAAACATTTTTGTTCGAAACACCTAAAGAAGGTGTTAGTTGAGTTACAAATTTTTTGACAAACAACTAAATGATTTTGATCAAATGTTACAATGAGTTACAGATCCAAGAAATGTTTTCATATGATTAAATTCAATGCAATAAGGGAACCAAATTTAGTAAATCTGATTCATTATGAAAATAAAATCAGGAAATTGTTTTTCGAAAGAATATGTTAGTGTTATAATGCCTTATTTATACTCTTTTTTTTCAGCAAGTAATATATTTAAGTAAACAATATCTCTTTTCTCTTTTATTTTGTATATATGAATATGGAATTTGAAAATTGTGATAGTTATCAACAGTATTGCTATGAATTCTACCCATTCTGCCTGAAATGGCCAAAATTTTCTATTTCAATTAATTAACTGGTACGAATCACCCTTCTATTCCATTTCATTCTAAATTCCGTTTCATATCACTTGTTTTGGTCCATTCCACTAAATCTCACCCAATAAGGTGATTTTGGTTGGTATGTAAACAAATAATTATATTTTTCTTAAACCATTTTTTTATTACTTAATCATTTTTTTTTTTCCTAAACCCATTTTTTATTACTTCACTCACATATGAAATTTTATTATTATTTTCCTTTAACAATGTGTTTTTTCTTGTTTGCTTTACTCACATATGACATGAGTTTTTCTTTTCTTTTCTTTTCTTCATTAATCTCTCTCTCTCTCTCTCTCTCTATATATATATATATATATATATATATATATATATATATGACATGTTATATATTTGTATTTTGTAACGATAATATTAAGAATGTTCAATGTTTGGTTTTGAATTAATAATTTGATATGGTATAATATCATTTGAAGTAGACTTAGTTATATATATATATATATATATATATATATATATATATATAAAGTTTTGGCGGCAACCCTGAAATGGTATTCTGAAATAGGCTGGTATATATCGAAATGGTTTGTTCCAATGGACAAATTGAAATGGAGTCTGAAACGATATTCATAACATCAACACATATTTATTTTGATTGTATTTTTAAATGGAACTATTATGTAAAAAATCATTGTAATTATTAATGGATATTTATTATTGTTTATATAGGAAACTATTTATTTTATCATTTAAGAAAAATATGATGGGGCAAGATTCAAATTAAGTGTTTAAACATATATTAGAATTTAAATTCAATTAATTCAATATACCATTTAGAATATTGACATGAAAAATTGTGTGGCATCAAAAACTTATGTGGCAAAATATTATAAGTATAACCAAAAGTCAAACATCTTCAATTTTATACATACTAGCTTGTAACTTCATTCATATGCATAGGATACATTTACAAATAAGCATAACTAAATGCATATTAAAATTTTACCAAGTTTACATGTAATAAATATAATGTTTATTCATTTGAAAATATAAACAACTACTAATAAAATAAATATAAGTTTATTTGAAATAAATGGAAAAAAAAGTCATTTAAATTTTTATCTATGACATTCTCAATTTTAGTTTCTCCAACCATTATAATAATAATAATATAAGAAAAGTTAATCAACAATGGTGATTTTTTTTTTTATATATTTATTAATTTTGATTCTATGGTTTTCTCTCTTAATAACTTGTTTAGCACAAAAACTTAAGAAAACTAAATTGGACACATCGATTTTTGTAGTGTGGTAAATAATTTCACTAAAATTAAAAAAATTGGATGAGACACATGGCTTAAAATTAGACCCCAAGTTGAGATCTAATTGCATCTTCTCTCAAACTTTGGTTATATATATATGATACAGAATATGAACAAATAAACAAGTGATTCTTATATTTATTAATTTCAAATGATCGACAGATAATCAACCAATATAAGAATCAGACACACACTTTTGTTTTGTTTAATTATAATTTTGTTGATTTGATGATAAGTGCAAGTTTATATTGTGTATTAAGCTGTTAAAGAAATGTAGGGTTTTTTTATTTTATTTTTTTTATGATTACACAAATTTTTGTCTCTCTAGTTAGCTTCAAAAATAAGTTTTTGAATCAAGTTTAAATATTCATGGATGATTTTTATTTATTAGGGTTTCTAAAAAGAAATAAAAAAAATTTCCTTGTTATTTGATCATTTTAAGATATAGCCATAAAGAGGGAAGCGTTTTCAACCACTTTATTGGAAATATAGCTGAGATTTTGTTCTCTAATACTGAGGTTACCATAAGTACATTTTATAATCTAATATATATTTTTCTAAGTTATGTTCCTATAACATGTCTGTGTACACTTTTCTAATCTCCCATAACACATCTATGTACATTTGGTTCTTGACTTATAAATATAAGAGCAAGGATCAGTGGCGGAGTTGCATTGGGACCAAAGGGGGCCATTTTGGAAAAAAAAAGTAGTAAATATATGTATTTTGGAGTTATACTAACCAAATTAAATTTTTTAGAAGAACCCTTATCCTTTTGGCCCCCCAAAACCCCATTAGATAATATATAAAAGAAATTCTAAAATTACGTTACATATAACTTTCATTTAAATAGGACACAATCAAATTAGTGATAATAAATGTCCAAAAATTACTATAATAACTATACATTTAGCATTTTAATATGAACACATTATTATTTTAAAAAATTATCTCAACAAATAAAAGGTAAAAAAAATCTATAATTTTAACACTTCAAGCCTCTAGGGCTTACTTGCGCCACAGCAGTAGACAGATTGAAGGCGCAGCTATAGGTCCACAGGTCTCTCTCTCTCTCTCTCTCTCCATTTGCTTCTTTTTCTTTCTTTTTTGTATTTCTTTCCTCTAGTTCCTCTTCTTCATTTACGATGTATGTAACAATACATTGATACAAGTAAATAATAATTGCAGTCCCCATCAATCCTTATTCTCCTCTACTAGAGAATTACGTGTGTGGTTAAGATTCTTTTTACAAAAAGTAGTGTTTAGCTGTATAATTAAAATATACCACTTTTATTAAAACAAGGGTTTCTCTCCTCACGTAGGAGTTTTCTCTCTCGTTTTCTAAACGAGAATCTCCCTCCCTTAGGGCAACCCGAGGGTCTGTTTTTTCGTTCTTTCCTGTTCTTTGACAGTGTCTGTTCTCTCTGGTATTATGGCGGAGGAGGTGATTGAGAGTTTAGGGAATATGAAGCTTATGGCAGAGGAGGAAGAGGTTATTATGATATCTGAGGAGGCTAGGTTACCTGAGATTGAGAGTTGCACCCTGAGTTTAATCGGCAAATTTTTGACTTGCAAGGCGTTTAATAAGAGGGCAGCTCTATCAATGATGAGAAGAGTATGGGGGATATAGTCTGGCCTGCAGATTGTTGAGGTGGGAACGAACTTGTTTCAGTTCAAGTTTCAGAGTGAGTTTGATCTGATCCGTGTATTGAAAGGAGGACCATGGTGTTTTGATAATCAACTATTAATGCTCAAGAGATGGCATAAGGGGATGACAGCAAGTAATGTGAAACTAGAGTGTGCATCTCTGTGGGTTCAGATTTGGGGAGCTCCCTTTGATATGCTCTCTGCTAAAGTAGCGACTGAAGTAGGGAGTAGACTAGGTACTGTGGACAATGTTGAAAGGCGTCGACGACAAGATATGCAGAATTTTTTCATGAGGGTCCGAATTGCTTTGCCTATTTCAAAACCTCTGAGGCGTGGTGGGTTTATTTCAGATTCTGATGGGGTACGCACATGGGTAACGTTTAAGTATGAGAGGTTACCTATTTTCTGTCATTATTGTGGACTTCTTGGACATGACTTACACCATTGTGCTAGTCACTATGCTATGGAGAAAAATGGTGGGGAGATTGAATACCAATATGGAGATTGGCTGAGGGTTGCAGGCAGCCGACAACAATCACCACCACGTAAGGAAGAGACAGAGGAGGAGGCTGGTGCATGGAGGGTGATAATCTGGGAGAGAATTTCTCTCAACATGCTGATCAGGCCGAGAATCAAGGAATAGCAGAAAGCAGTCAGATGGTGCGCCACGAGAAACAAGGAATAGAAGAACTTGATGATGATACGGTACCTCTGGAGGTTGTGGATAAATGAAAATCTGATCCTATTGAGGCTGATACAGAAGTAGGCAAATTGAATGAGAATGATGAGGAAAAAGGAGTAGTGGACAAGCTGATGTCAGAAGAGGTAGGCTCGGATGGGGGTATTTTAGAACCAAATTTGGAGATGCCACAAGCAGACCAGGGAGCTAGGCTGAACGGACATCATTGGCCTAAACAAAAATCTACCTGGACTAGAATTATGAGGATGGACTATGGGCTAGGAAGTTTCACTAAAGTAATTGAAGGTCCAATACTAGGGAAGAGAGTTAGTGAGTAGTACTCGAATCTCTCTTTGTCACATGCAGAGGAAGTTCAGAAGGTGAAACGTGGGAAATTATCTTCAACTCTTGAAGATGGATCGGCGAGGGTGGATGACTACCCTTGCCGGGAGCAATGAAACTCTTAAGTTGGAACTGCCAAGGGCTTGTGAACCCTTGGACAGATCGAAGCCTTCACAATATTGTGAGGGAACAAGCTCCTAATGTGTGTTTTCTAATGGAAACAAGGTTGGATAGAGAAGGGTTTGATAGATTGTATGGTGAGTTGCCTTATCCACATAAAATCATTGTGAAAAAACTGGATACGGGTGGTAGGTTGGCTTTAATTTGGAAGGAAGGGGTAGTGTTAGATTTGATTAATTACACAGATAATCATATCTTAGTGAAAGTGAAGGAAGAAGATGGGTTTGAATGGTGGCTGGCATGTTTCTATGGTTGGCCTGAAGCAAACTTGAAATATAAGTCTTGGGAATTATTAGAGCATCTTAAAACTTTTGTGGGGGGACCTTGGATGTGCATTGGTGATTTTAATGCAATCAATCAGTCTACAGAAAAGCTCAGTAAAAGACCGCCTCAAGCGAGCCAAATTGATGCTTTCCGTGCTTCCTTGGAGGTTTGCTAGTTGGAGGACTTGGGGTTTAAGGGATATCCATATACCTAGAATAATAAAAGACCGGGTGATGCAAACACAAAACTCAGATTAGATAGAGCTGTTGCAACAAAGGAGTGGCGAGACAAGTTCCAGCTGAGTTCTGTAACTCATCTTCCTCCTCATGAGTCAGATCATCTTCCCATTATTCTTCAGACAGAACACATGAAGCCGAGAAAGGGTAGAAAAGGCTTTAAGTTTAAGGAAAATTGGTTACTTTGGTAGGATTGTGAAGAGGTTGTGTCAGAGGCCTGGATGGTTGGTGAGGCTAGGGGTCACGGGTTGGGGTTGATTCAACAGAAAATAAAGTGCTGTGGTGAGGCTTTAAGGGTTTGGGCTTCGACTAAAACAAATCCGAATACTGAGGAAATTAAACAATTGCAGAAAAGGCTGGAACTATTAAATATGAAGGAGACTATTGAAGATGTACGGGTTGAATTTCTGGGTGTAAGCAAAACATTGGATGATTTACTTTTAAAGTAGGAGATTTTTTGGGCTCAAAGATCTAGGGTGGCTTGGCTGAAGCACGGAGACAAAAACACAAAATTCTTCCACTTAAAGGCCTTATAGCGTAGAAAGAGAAATCATATTAAAGAGATAAAGAACTCTGAGGGTGATTGGGTAGAGGAGGAGGAAGATATAGCAGTGTTGGCAGCTAACTATTTTGATAACTTGTTTACTGCAGGTACTTGTTCTCAGATTGATGATTGTCTCAATACTATGCCTTACAAGCTGACCCCAGAAATGCAACAGGAGTTAACTTGTGATTTTACTACTGAAGAAATCAAGGATGCATTGTTCCAAATGGGGCCAACAAAAGCACCTGGGCCTGATGGTATGAATGCATTTTTTTTCCAAAATTTTGGCATGTGGTGGGTGAGAGTGTTACTAATGCTGTCCTGGATTATTTTAATTCTGGTGTCATAGATCTTGCTATAAATCATACTGACATTGTGTTGATCCCCAAAATAAAGTCACCTGAGAAAATGTCTGATTTCCGTCCTATTAGTTTATGTAATGTTATTTACAAGATTATCTCCAAAGTGTTGGCTAACAGGATTCTCCCAAGTATTATAACCCTTACCCAGAGTGCTTTTGTTCTAGGAAGACTCATCACAAACAATGTATTGGTGGCCTACGAAACCTTACATACCATGCACTCTCGGAAAAAAAGGCAAAAATGGCTCTCTTGCATTGAAGCTTGACATTAGCAAAGCGTATGACCGCGTTGAGTGGCACTTCCTGCAGGGTATTATGGCGAAGTTTGTATTATGGCAAAGTTGGGTTTTCTAGTCACTTGGATTAATTGGGTGATGGGGTGTATCACCACGCCTTCTTTTTCTATTCTTATTAATGGGAATCCATACGGCAACATCAAGCCATCTAGGGGAATCCGCTAGGGTGACCCTCTATCACCATACCTGTTCTTGTTGTGTGCTGATGGTTTTACTTCATTGCTGGCAAAGGCTGAGATGGACAGGCTAATTAAGGGTGTATCTATTTGTAGAGGGGCACCAACAATCTCAAATTTAATGTTTACAGATGATTCTATTCTCTTTTGTCGGGCAACTATTGGGGAGGTACAAGTGATCAATGAGATGCTACAGGTTTATGCTAATGCTTTTGGCCAGTGTATTAATATGGAGAAGTCATCGGTTTATTTTAGTAGCAATACCCGTGGTGATCATAAGGATGAGATTGTGTCCCTTTTAGGTGTAAAGGAGGTGGAGTGGTTTGACTCTTATTTGGGTTTACCGACGTTGGTAGGTCGAGCAAAATACCAAACCTTTTCCTTCTTGAAGGATAGAGTTTGGAAAAAATTGCAGGGTTGGAAGGGGAAGATGTTATCCAAGGTGGGGAAGGAAGTGCTCATTAAGGCAATCGCTCAAGCTATTCCTACTTATACCATGGGGGTATTTCAATTACTGGTGAAATTGTGTGATGAACTCAACTCCTTGTGTGCTAAATTTTGGTGGGGGCAAATAGGCAATGAGAAGAAAATTCATTGAAAGAGTTGGGATTGTTTAACTCAACCAAAAAAGGAAGGGGGTATGGGATATAGAGATTTGAGGTATTTCAATCTCGCTATGCTAGCCAATCAAGGGTGGAGGTTGCTAAAAAATCATGAGTCTCTTATGTTTAAATGCTTCAAGGCCAGATATTTTACTTGGTGTGATTTTCTTCATGCAAAAGATTCTCTAAACAGTTCCTTTGTTTGGAAAAGTATGGTGGCTGCCTTACCAATTTTGAAGAGTGGATGTTGTTGGAGAGTAGGGAATGGAGAGTCCATTGAGGCTATGATGGATAAATGGATTCCAAACTACCCTTCAAATAAAATTCTACATCCGGTGCATGGTATGGAGGAGGGCTGGAGGGTATCGGATCTCATTGATTGGGGCATTCATGTGTGGAAAAGGGACATCATTATGGCACATTTTAATCGGGAAGAGGCTGAAGCTATTTGTAGAATCCCATTAAGCCGAAGGGGTGTGGAGGATTCAGTGACATGGATGCATAATAAGAAGGGAGAGTACTCAGTTCGGTCTGGGTACCATCTTGCACGACAGGTGCTGAGGAAAGCTGATTGGGCCGAATCATCAAATAGGAGTGGGAGGCATCAGCTGTGGAGCACATGCTATGGAAGCTGAAAATACCTGGGAAAATTAATAATTGCAGTCCCCATCAATCCTTATTCTCCTCTACTAGAGAATTACGTGTGTGGTTAAGATTCTTTATACAAAAAGTAGTGTGTAGCTGTAAAATTGAAATATACCACTTTTTATTATTTAATTTATAGATAAAATAATATAACATGTATTTGGTTGTAGTTTATTAGATTTTTTTTTATACATAGAAATTTGAATGATTGTTTGTCTTTTATTTAGCAATTATTAAATTATTAGTATTTTTTTTAATTTTAGTTATTATACTTAATGGATGATAATTTAATTTAAAAAATCTAGTTTCTTAGGCAAGTTTTAGACTATTGACTTTTCTTCCAAAAAAAAGGGAAGACAGTAATTCAGAAACTAGTACATTACAATTTTAGACCAAAAAAAAAAAAAAAAGTTGTCTATTTTTATATTTAGATAATTTAATTTAAAAAATCTAGTTTCTTAGGCAAGTTTTAGACTATTGACTTATTCTTCCAAAAAAAGGGAAGACAGTAATTCAGAAACTAATAAATTACTATTTTAGACCAAAAAAAAAAAAAAAAAGTAGTCTATTTTTATATTTAACACCCTAAAGATAAATTTTTGGCCACGCCACTGGGAAGGATATTCAGATATTTCAACACCATCTGCTTACGAGAATGACTAATCTAAGCCTCTTTGCCATCTCCCAAATCTTTGCATTGTGCTTTTGCTTGGTTAGTATCATAACAATTGCCGAAACAGCTAACATTAAGTTGCCTGAGATTCGAATTCGAAATGTCTTATCTGCAAGCCCCGTACCGGTCAAGGTTCAAATTGCTGGTAATCCTGAGATTTCGCTCCAATACAAAGAAGTTTACAAGTGGAATGTTATTAGAAACGAAATATTTAACAGCACTGCGTCATTTAGCCCCTTTACTGTAAACTGGCATGCCTTCGATCCCAGAAGTGATGCAGGCCATGCAATAAGTTACCAGTCGATTAGATCGGGTGGTCTCTATCAAAGCTTTGACAACATTACTTATGAGTTAAAAGCTGAATGGGATTTAACTAATTGATGGTGCTGATTGACATTTTAGATTAGTGCAGCACAATGTTGTTGGAATAATAATGGAATAAAGGAAGGATTTCCAATAAAGACATCTCTAGAGTTCAAATCCCCCTTATCTTACTGTATTGTTGAATTATCAATATAAATAAAAATTAAAAGATATATATCTATATACGTATAGGGTTAACCATATGTACAATTCTATTCTTCTCATTTTTACTTTTGTGTTTAAATAAGTCTTATATATTATTAGATAGAAAAGTTTCTCTTTTTATTAGTATTTTGTGTAGGCTCTTTTATTTTATGGTTGAATTTGATTTATATATATATATATATATATATATATATCTAATACAATATATAAAAGCAGAAGCTTTTAATGAGGTACTGCCACGTTAGGAAAAGAGTCTATCTAAAATTTTGACACGTATAAGTTAAAAAACTATAAATTATATTGGTTGACAATCTACACAACGTTTAAAAGCCTCTCACTATAAATAATAAAAAACATAACTGGTTAAAATTAAAGGATACACAGAATTAGAAAAAGAGAGGTGATGAAAGAGAGAGAGAGAGGCGACGAGGAAACGGGGAAAGAAGCAGAGAAGGAGAAAAAGAAGAAGAAAAAAAGAAGATTGCGATATGGAGATGAGAAGGAGATAGAGTTCGTACGGCCGGCCAACTATCATCATCATTTTCATTCTACCGTTCGTCCCTTGCTGGACTTAGGCTATCGGAATCGGTACTAGTAACTTAAAGGTGCACGCAGGATTTGAGATATGGACATAGAGAGAGAACTACAACTGGCAATTTTTTTTTTTTTTTCTTCTTCTTCTTCTTAGATCTGGGTATGAAATATGAATTAGTTTTGAGAAATTTAGTTGGATTGATTTGTATTTAGGTATTTAGGTTACATTAAAATTAAATGTACATGGAAATAGAAATAGAGAGAGGCGATGAGGACAAGGAGAAAGAAGCAGAGAAAGAGAGAGGCGATGAAATAGAGAGAGGATGAGGCCTGCGACACGGAGAAAGAAACGGAGAAAGCGGCAGAACGGTAAACACTGCATCAATTGGGCATAAGAAATCAAAAAGTTTCAAAACACGATTTTGCAAACCCAAAACCTAGGTAGAACGGTAAATAGAAAAGGCACGGAGAAAGAAATAGATAAAGAGGCAGATTTCCTAAGGCCGTCCATTGTGAATTACAATCAAAGGGAAAAGAGAGAAGAGTTTGTCTAAACCATACGCCGTCCGTTCCCTTGCCAAATTTAGACCCCCAAACAGCGGAACCAACATTGACAACGGTACATTTTTTTTTTTCAATTTTGTAGGTTTGGGTATAAAACGTTACTTTTAATTGAGTTTTTTTGTTGGGTAGGTTTAGATTTGATTCGTTTTTGTTTTGGGTTTTTGGAATCTCTATCAAAAGGTTTGTTTTGTCAATGTTAGATATTTGCTTTTGTTTTGTTTTTTGTTTTTTTTTTTAGATACAAAAATCACTAAAAAAATTGTTTTTAGTTTGGGTACTTCCATTTGTAATCTTAACGAAATCGTTGGGATTAAATAAGTATAGGATCGAATGTTGAATTGATTTTTATTTTAAGTTTTTTTGCCGTATACCCATAACTGATAAAGTTATTGTTATTGATTTTTTCCCTTTCTTTTTCAAATCTGGGGATTGAATATGATTTAGGTTGAATTTTTTGGTTGGATTGCTTTAGATTTAGTTATTTGAGTTAAAAAATTAAAATGCAATTGGAACTTGAAAGTCTTGAGATACAGAGATAGGAGAGATAGAGTTCATAGGGTGCCAAGAGATAAATATTTAAGGCCGGCCATAACCATCGGTTTTTCCTCTACCATCTGTTCCTTTGCCAAACTTAGACCACTGGAACCACAATGACAAAGAGAAACAGTTTGTAAGGCGCATAACGGAATGAGAGAGTCTCAAAGTTCTAAGGAAAAAAATCAGTTTTGATTCTTATTTTTCAGATTTGTATATTCCTTTTTTTTTTGGTTAATGCTATTGTTCTCTTCTTTCTTTCTTCTTATTCTTTGAATTAAACTTGGTTTTTCTTTTCTTTCTTCTTACTTTTTTTTTTCTCTGCAACCGTTCTATGGCAGTTTCTGTTGAAAGGTAGAACTGCAGTTGCTATTAAAAACTATTTCAATATCAAATAGGAAAAATTTGGGGATTTTAGAATAACGATGTAGAGATTTGAGATTATAAAGTAGAGAAAGAAAAATCAGAGTCTTCACACACAGTCAGATTGCCGAAATCATTACCTGCAAAAGTTCTGTTTTTAATTTTTGAAATCTTTGAAATACTTTGTTTCATAGGAGCACATTGCATTAGAAGAAATTTCTGAAGAATGAAGTGGATTTTCAATAGAAAATGCTGAAGCGATGGTACAAATTCAGTGGCTATGGCCAAGATAAGAAGTAAGACTGATCTTTATTTGTCCAATTTTGTATACTTGGCACTGATAATTTACCAATGGAAATGATATGAGCTTTTTTTCCCCTCAAAATTCTTAATGCATATAACAGTGAAACCAATTTTGGATTCATAAACAAGCTTGGAGTTGATTGGTGGTGCTTCCATGATAGGGATATAGCCCCTAATAGCAAAACCCTAGAGGTGAGTCATCTTTTAGGTCATTGTGCTAATAGGAGGTGAAATTCCTATTGCTTACTCAATTTAATCAATGGAATCAGAAGCAGATGTGAAATTTTTTTTATTTATTTTTTGTTGTTTCTATTTTTTTTTTAATAATAGTCAGCTTTTTAAAAAAAAATTTTTTTTTAATAGAATTTAAGAATCTCCCACAAAACCAATCATTTGGCATTGTTATCTTTGTAACAGGAAAGTAACGCAAACTTGGATGAAGTAGTGGCCCTTGCCAAGAAGCTTTAGGTAATTTTATATGAATTGTCTTTGGATTTTTATTTTTGGTGGTGGGGGAATTCTTTGTACTTTTGGAGCCTCTAGGTATATGTAATTGTTATACTTGGTTCAAATCCTTTGTGTATTTGACAATGCATGTGCCATTCTCAATTTTGTGAAGTTTTGGTAGGAATGAGCTTTGGCACAAATGGCACTTCCTTCCCCCAAGTTGTACGGTGAGATCACAGATTTTAAAACCCATTGGGTGTTTGTGTAACTCAACAATAAGTTTTTTTTTTTTTTTTTGTTATTCAAAGTTTGGTTAAGAAAAAACATTTTGTTATTTAAAGTTTGGTTTTTGTTAATTGTTTACTTGGCTTGTGGTTTATGAATGTGTTATCTTTGGGATGTTGCTATTTGAAAATGGGAGTTTTTTGGGGTCAATGTTCCAATGGAGTTTGCTTTTTGGTTAGTGAAAGTGTTGTTTGTTTTTAAAATTTTTATGGGTTTTGTGCATTCTGATGATGAGATAAATTGTATATGGGTTATTAGGGTGATTCTTTTTCTCTTTTCTTTTTTTAATGTTAAATTAATTATTTTGCTGATTGTTTATAGTTTAGAAAGTTGTGCTGGCTTTGATGGAATGTGATGGGAAATGTTTGAGACCATGTGAAGTTGGGAGAGAGGGTGAATGATGAACAAGGATTAGGTAATGAAAATAGGGTCTTGCTGAAATTGTTTGGTTTTTATGGGTTATATGTGCAAGATGATTTTTTACTAGAAAATTTTCTGAAGGCAACTTCACTTAAAGTTTCAAGGAAATGAGGGAAGATTTGTATTCTCTTTTTATGACATTGAAAGAATCTGTGATAGACATACAATGTACTTTTTGGTATCAGAAACTATCAAGTTGATAAATGGACAACATGGAAAATTGTATGTATACCTCTACCTATTGAATCTATAGGAGTCCTCAGCAAACCATAAATCTCATCGTACTGTTATGGCAAACTAGAAATTTTTTTTTTACTGGATGCCTAATTATGGCATGCTAGAGGAAGAAATTTTTAAATTTTGTAGAATGCATGCCTATTTTCCCTTTAAGTTTGTAAATGGACTGCTTTCCCCCTCTCTCTCTGCACATAGGGTTCTATCCCCATACTCAATTCTTAGTAATTTAAGTATATGAATTGTGGCATTAAACCATGCATTATTTTTGTCATATCTTGGAAAAGAAACCAAGCATACCCAATCTTCAATGACATGTGAAGCTTAATCCTGTGTTTTCCTGCCAAGTAGAAGCAAGTTAAGGTGGAAAATTAAATTTTATGATGCATACATTCATGTAAATATTTTTGTTATTGTCAACCCTTTAATTTCCTGGACCTGTTTGGGCATGAGAAAATTTGCATAGGTTCATGATTTGTTTTTGAAGCAATTTGAAGATTTAATTGTACTAACTAGCTTCGCTCTTGATTAAAATTAAAATTTATACTGTTTAAACCAACAACGTGTGCCAATTAAAAAGTAAGAGTTGGGTGTTTTGTCATTTGATGAATTGCCTTGAATGTGTTTGATTATAGTTGTAAATCGGACTCACATTAGAGTTATGAATGAGATTTACAATACTTTGATTCAAAAGAACGAAATACAAGCCCTCGCTCAAAAATCTTTTTAAAAAACAGAGAATGCCGAGAAGAAACCAGCACTTGACCATAAATTAGTACTCAAAAATAGCTAAATTGAAATTCAATGATTAATAGAAGTCAGTTCTTTACATGGAAGGAAGAAAAAGAGATAAATAGTGATGCCCCTGGCAGACATGCAATTTATCTACTTTTTTCCTTTCTCTGATCTTTTTACAAATCCTTTGGAGATTGGTACCTCTCTCCTGGCTCATCAGATATGTACTAAGTAACCTGCTTCACTGTGAGCATAAAGTATTATTGTAAACCAGTATAATAGAAAATAGTGTCATGTCCTCATACATTCAATTGTTCTTCTTCCATGTGTTCACAAAAAATAAAATAAAGGTATCCATGATTGAGTTCTTAACTAACATCTCCTATCCGTGTATAAGAACTGTGTTTTGAAGCATATTTGAATGCCAAATGTTTGTTGAAATGTGTGATAGAAAATCTAATAGCCTATGTGCAAATAAATATTAGCTACTACACATTGCCAAACCTTTTAGACTAACTTTATAACAATCCATTATTATTCTCTCTTTTACTTTCCTCAAACTTTTATGCTTAGAGCTTTAACATAATACGTAATTCATATCTATGAGAAATACCTAATTTGAGGTAACTGGCCTCCAAGAATGAGAAATAAGATTTAGAGAGAATAAAGAAGATTAGGAGAGAAACTGTTGCTTATTTCATTCAATGGTCCTTACAATCACCACTCTAGCAAACCACTAAAATCCAGTTTTCTTGAGTATTCAAAGCTATTCCAAGTAAAGCCATATATATTGCATTCTAACAACCTATCTATCTAACTGACAGCAACTAATAGATGTTAACAGCTTTATGGTAAAAGACTAACAATTCCCTAACTCTAATGCAGTGGCTTAGGACAGGTGTATGTTAGGCAACATCAACAATAACAGCTATGGCAGCAAGTCAACTTCAGCAGCAACATCACAGGTGTTGCTTGATGACTCTTAACATATTCTATATTGTTAAGTAATAAAATAGTTTACTATATTTTAATATACAAGTTACAAGGAAAGTTTTGATGCACAGGTTAAATATAATCTGTCATGATTTATTATTGCATAATATTCTCCTTGAGCTTGGTAGTGATTTGATTTGATGCAATGTTTTCCTATGTTCAGGTTTTACTAGAATGAGACTGATTTTCAGGATTTATGATGGTTGAACCAATGCTCATGATTGGTGGCAATAATGCTCAACTTAACTTGCTGCATAACTCATGTTGGTGGTGCTGCTAGAGGCTTAATTAGCATAATTGCTGGTGTTGTTGCTACTTAAAGTCAAATTCTTTTTCTAGACACTATATGCTTAAATATACTACATTATTTAAGTTTGGATGTATACAGTGGAAGTATGACAACTAAGTTTATGTAGGATGCAAAGTTCATAATTAATATGTAAAATGTTCCCGTGCATTGCGCGGGTTAAACACTAGTATATATAATAGCAGAAGCTGAGAGAAAGTTGATTCCTATAATTAAGGAGGTGATGACATATAGGATAACTTAAAAAGGCGATACATTATGTTGTTTTACCATGTTTACACCGTTTGATTGTGGTTGTGTATATTAAAAATTAAAAACGGTTAAAATAAAATAAAAAAACATAGAAACTAAAAATACCCTAGCGATCTCTTCAGACTCTGCTTAACATTTTCTCTCTCTAAAAAACACCCCTGGTGATACTACGATACCGAGAAAGGGAAGAAGAAAAAAAAAAACCTAGCCACAAAAAGAAGGGGAAGGAGAAGAAAAAACGCGTGCGATACAGAGGAGATAGAGAGAACTACCACCGGTCACGATGAAAGGTGCAAGAGGTATTGAGATACAGAGATAGAGAGAGACAGAGTTCATACGGCACCAAGAGAGGAGATGAGGCCTGCGACATTGAGAAAGAGGCAGAATCAGACCATCAGAACCACAAGCACATAGAAAGAAAAATCTATGGCCCATCAACACTGGTAAATTTCTTTTAGATTTGGGTATGAAACGTTACTTTTAATTGAGTTTTCCTGTTGGATAGGTTTAGATTTGATATGTTTTTGTTTCGGATTTTAAAACACAGAATGATTGAGATTTAAGAGGGATACAGAGATAGTGTTCATGAATGTCGTTGCCACTGGCGTCAATCGGGCATCCGACCACCGTCAGTAACCTCGCCATAGAAGAAAAATCTATGAAACATCAGCACCATCAGATTATCGGAACTGGCGCCGGCACATTCTTTCCCCCTTTTTAGATTTAGGTTTGAATTTTTTTTTTTTTTGTTTTTTTTCCTTTCTCTTTTTATAACTTACATAAATTACCAAAAAAAAAAATGATTTTAGTTTTGGCTTTTCACCGTAAAGAAACGAAATTAAAAACAGTTTCCTGTAACTAATCTTAACAAAATCCTTGGGATCAGATAAGTGTAGGATTGACTGTTGCGTTGATATTTGTTTTCTCTTTTTCAATCTAATTTATATAGGTTTATTGTTCGGTTAAGGTTTATCGGAACAACAGGCACAGAGAGACAGGCCGTATACCTGTAATCGGTAAAGTTTCTGTTTTGTTTTTGTATTTTGTATTTTATATATTTGCTTTTATTTTATAAATTTGTGGATTGGATATGATTTAAGTTTGAATTTCTTGGTTGGATTGGTTTAGGTTTTGTTATTGGTGTTAGGCTTCCATTAACAATGCCTTCTATAGTATAATACTATAATACCAGTTTTAATATAATATGGTTTTAGATATCCAGTAAGTTAGTGCTTATGTTGGAGAGTTTGCAATCATCACAAAAAAAAGAAAAAAAAAAAGAAAAGGATTTGTACTATGTACATCATACCTATTTAATGAATGTCTTATAGACGTGTTTATTATTGATATGATTTATTTTTTTGGGGTTTATTGCTGTTCTCATCAAATTCAAGTTCTTTGAATGTATTAGTCATTGAAGGTAAAAGATAACATTTTCTTATGCCCCTTTTAATTATATCGAACATTAGATTTTTTAAAATCACAATATGGTTGTTCGTTTTTCAAATTTCAATTTGCTTCTAATAAGGTTCCATTTCTTTATTTCAGCATGTTTTCTTTTCTTTTTATCCCCCCCCCCCCTTTTTTATTGTTGTGTTTGGCTGCAGAGAAAGTCTCCGATATTTTCAGAAGTATAATATGAGATTTTTTGATTGGTAGGTGGTTGACAACTTTCATTGTGATTTGATGGTTGGGTTGTGTACATGGAAGCTTCTTAGAGAGCAACTTGGCTATTGTTGGTGGCAGTGTACAGTTAATGAGGAAGCATTGTCAAGGTAATAAAAAGTTCCCACCTTTTCTTGAGTATGAAAGGATTGTGGGCTGTTTTTTATTTTTTTGGTTTTTATGGGTTTTCTTAATTCTTTCATGTTAAAGTTTATTGCATTGATTTTAGCAATGCAAATGATTTTTTTTTGGGGGGGGGGGGGGGGGGGTTGTGTATAGATTAAAAAAGAGTTGTAGCTGTAGTTTCCTTTATTTTAATTTTTGTTTGTTAGCCCACCAAGGAGGTTAAATTTAGTCTCAAACTATTGATATTGAACCATACTTTTATATTGTTATTTTGTTGTGAAAGTTTAATATGTAGAACAAGCTTCTTCTTCTTCTTCTTTTTTGTGTGTGCATGTTATCTTATTTATAAAATCTACTAAAAATTGAAACTATCTATGTTTGATATGGTTTTTGGAGCCTAGATAAGCCTGCTGTGAGGTAATAACTTTAAAAAAAAAAAAAAAACATAAACAGTGAGAAATGCTTCTGTCATTGATGATAGAATTTATATAGCAACTGATATTTGTTGGTAAGCTATCTCGGTAAGTGAAAAAGATATTACAATACATAGTCTTCTGTCATATAATTTACAGAAACTGTGATTGCAAACTACAAGATGAGAAAGCGTGGTTTGTTTGGCTGATACTAGAAAATAACGTAGCAAAAGGCCATAATGTTTCTATGATTGAACACAATATGATATTTCGGTTTTGTCTTGTTTTTCTTTTCTTTTTTTTTTCTTTTTTATATTGTAAGAGCCTATTGCATTATCAATAGAGAATTTGTTGTTTTAAGGATATTTAAAAAAGAATTTTGAACCCATTAGATTGAGAAGTCTTTTTTACTCATAAGTTAACTTTTAGTTACTTCTTGAAGTATATTTTTGTAATGCTTGGTTTTTATTTATGCAGTAAGTTTTGGATGTTCTAGAAGGTGTTTTTAAAATAAAATAGTCTTGAAGATGTTAGCACTATTTGAAGAGTCAATTGCACTATAAATAGGATCAACAGAGGTATCCAGTTTGTGTTGAAAATTTAGAACAGGGTATTGTTGAGAGTAGTTCATCTAATGAGGAGAAAGAATAATCTATTTAGGTAGTATTTCTGCACTAACAAATGCACTTAAGAAATGAGAACCATGAGAATGAAAAAGAAAACTTGATACTTCACAACTACTAATTTTGGTTTAGGATATCAAATTATAAGGCCTATTGTTATTGAAATCATAAAGCACGAAATAGCTTACTAAGTTCTATTTTCCTTGAATACTTGGTACTATTTAGTTAGGAAAGATGATTGTTAAATAGTATTAATGTTATAGGTTATAGCATCTTTCATAAATTACGCTCTTCTCTCTAGCCCTCCCTCTAAAGCCTCAAAGCAACCTTTTCTCATTGTACAACCCTTCCTTCTTACCTCTCACCTTTTTCTGAATCTAGCAATGATTAAGAAGCATGAAGTTTGGATATGAACTGTTTAAATTGGGGATGTTGACAATGCTGCCATTGAAGGTGAGAGTAGCCTCCATGATCACTTACTAGCCTGTCCATTACTCCGACCTAGAAGACTGAGTCTTCCTTCACAATGGTTTAAAGGATGCTCAATAGGTTTATAACTCCAAAGATCAAAAAAAAAAAATTTTCCCTCTTTTCGTTTGGTGGGTTTCATTGAAATTTGCTATATGAATGAAATTTCCTATTTCTGAATGTGGGATATGAAAGTTTTTACATATTTTGTAGTATTACATAAAGCCTAATTCATGGATTGCACATTTTCATAGTGTTGTTTCTCTTACATTTACACAAATTGTTTGATAAAATTCTTAAGTGATGTTTTGTTGGACTTTTCTAAAAACGGCATTTTCCATACAATATGACAAATGTTGCCAACTAATGTTTTTATTTGGATTCTGTTTCTCCAACTTAAAATGAATTACTGGCTTCTATGGATTGCATCTATTCTTTGAACTTGATTTTAGGTTTTTATTGATTCTATTCTTTTAGAAAATGCGTACATTTTCCAAAAATACTTCCAAGACTTCTCTTTACAGCAACATTGGCTAGCAAAGTGCCAAGCAAGTCCAAAGGTCCACTATTAGCCCTAAAATCAAAGTCCAAATTTGTTTCATTTATTATTTTATTATTTTTTTAATCTTGAGTCTCAAACTGTGTTTCTCATTGCTCAATCAAAACGTAGAATTTCAGTTTAAGGGTCATCAAGGCTGTTGGCCAATATTCTATACCCATAGGCCTATCTGTTGGGAGCTTAATTGCTAGATGAGATGAAACGGTAAGTGTTTTTTTTTGAATCATCTTTTTGGGTTACTTCAAATCATCTTTTTCTTGATGAAATCCCTTTTAAATTTAATGTGAGATCTTTTCATTCAATTTTTTTCCCCTCATGTTGTGATAAATCTAAGTAGCTATACTATGGTTGTAATAAATTTAATTTATTATGAAAAGTATTAATTTGGTTATAATAGAAAATTTCTTGATAATATTTATTTAAATCTAAAATTACATGTTCTTTTTGTGTTGCATGATATATGTTCGATGAAATTCCTTATAAATTTATATATGATCATATATTTGAGTAGTTATACTTATACTATGGCTGTTTAAAATCAATTTATATGGAAATGAATAATTTGGTTATAAATATGGAGAGCATGATTCTTCCTTTACATATGACATAATTAATTTTCCTGTGATTGTAGACAACTTAACTACTTTTATGACTCCATGAACTGACTAATATGTCATTTACTTTGATATACAACAAATTTTGTGCATATTGTTAATAGGTTTAATTTTCTTTCTTGCTTGCTTTGTACTTCCCACGCATGGTTTAATTTTTTTTTTCCTTGCTTGCTTTGTCTAATTTTGCTTTTTGTTGACTTCTTCAAATAGTAGTATTACCAACAAAATAAAGAAAAAAAGAGAGAGGGAGAATCGAGGTTGTGGGTCATAATAGGTATGCTTTTTTTATTTATTTATATTTTTAAATGTATTGTTGTGATTTTATGAGGTTGTTCTGCCTCTTTGTTAACAATTAGCCATTTGCTCTAACCTCTAAATTTAGAATGATGTCCTGGGATTATATAATGGTTGTTGGAGCATTAAAGCGAACTGCAGTGGCTGATGTTACAGCTTGAGTCATACAAATCACTCAATTTAAGCATTTTGAAGATAAATAAGTATGTGTTGGTTGTATTACAAAAAACTCTGCCATTTCCTACCCAAACATTGACCCAGCTGTATGTAATTGATGGTCTCCACAATAGAAAGATTCCACTAATGGTAATGATAATGGTAACTACATTTTAGTAATATGCTCACAAATTGTTTGATAAAATTTTGCTGTTGTTTTTTATTTTAAAATTTATTTTTATTGTTTATAATTTACGTTTAATGATGTGGAAAGAAGCACCAAGTTCCTATTTTGATGTTGTTACTTATATATAACATCCATAGTCTATTGAATAATTTATGTGGTTAGAGAAACCGATTGAAGTGTATAAGAATGTATGATTTTCCTATCAATCTTGATGGGGCACATTATAGAGTATCTCTATTGTTGTTGATGTTTCTCAATTGTGGTGTTCATGGCATTTAATCTAATCCAAAAGCAATATACATTATGTTCATGGCATTTAAGTTTTTTCCCCTTAAATCATCAAGGTGCTTGAAGAATTACTTTGGCTTTGTAATATTTTTTCCTATTATTAAAGCAAAGTTACACTCAGAATTATATATGATGATCATTGTACATTTTTTTTGGCAAACCAATCATTAATGTAGCTTCGAGCAAATTAAATATACATGATTATTATTGAATCATTAAAAAAAAAAAAAAAAAAAAAAACTTATTGGAGGTCTTTTGTGGAATACCTATCTGATATAGTCATCTATTTTTACTTACAAAATACTTATGGAAAAAAAATAATAATAACAAGAGATATGGTTTTGTAGAGCCTAAGTAGTAACAACCAAGACATACCCTATACTTTATGCAAGATTAGTTAATTGCAACATATTAGGCAAACTTATTAGAAAGCATAGTAAAAACAAAAGAGAATCCTGACAATATATTTTGTTATTGTAAACTGATGGAAAAACCAAATAGAATTTTATAGTTCTGTTCTGTTTAGTCCAAAACAAAAACTAATTGAATCCATATACTTTTAAAAAAATGACAAAAATATGCAAAACAAAACCAATACAAACCCAAATATATCAATTAACCAAATCTAAAC
The DNA here is from genome assembly GCA_029955455.1 of Quercus agrifolia. Classification (NCBI taxonomy): domain Eukaryota; kingdom Viridiplantae; phylum Streptophyta; class Magnoliopsida; order Fagales; family Fagaceae; genus Quercus; species Quercus agrifolia. Next base: position 55,681,558 of record JARQAD010000003.1, on the reverse strand, counting down.
TAAAATATCAGATAAATACAAGGTAAGATAGGCCATCCTAACTGGTCAGTTTGATCTACGAACTCTTCTTACAAAATAGCCAAGTGTTTTATATGGCAAAGATTGCTGTACAGCTGTAACTAAAAACTAATTGAGACATACCCCATACTTTAGCCCAGATTAGTTAATTGCAAAATGATCAAATGTATGGGAAAGAGTCTTCCCTAGAAGATTGTAGAGAGACTTTCAAACTCTATGTGCTGCTTGGTAAAACTTGGAAATTTCTTAAAGCCAAAAAAACTATGGTATTGAATTGCTTTAGTTAGTGTAGAAATTGACCAAAAACCAAAAGCACTTTCACTTTATTTATGAATTAATCTATGATCCTCTTCAAACAAACCTTGCATATGACCTAAGATGGTTTTCAGATTTCAGCCTACCCCAAAGATTAAGTTTTCTTGATTTTGAGGGATTTCAGTTTGGTGATGACTCTGTAAATGAGAGTTTCAATTTCAAATAGTGTTTTTATATATGGATTATTTTATGTTGTTAAATTTGAGTTTGGTTTGATTCAAAACTTGTAATGGCTCATTTATATAAACCTGCCATGTTTTCTGAATTTTAGATAATTATTATTAATTACATGGCACACAATCACGTCTTATAGGATCTCAGATACCAACGCCTCATTTATATTGGCTCTTATTAGGAATTTTGTATTTATAATGACATATTTTCCCCCATATGTTAATGCAGATCACTCATCCCTGACTTATAAGACTTTTGGCTACTATTCGATAACAGCTACTAAATTAAATTGAAGGGTTAGGAAAGCCTAATTTTCCCTTTGTAGCTATTATTTACTCTGTAACTCTTTGTAGAAAATGAGTACAAGCTACATTTAATGCTTACCATAAAAATAATTTTTTTTTAAATTTCGATTTAGAGATTTTTATTAGACGGGTTTAAAGGAAAAAAAAATGATAAGCTATCTAACATTGATTCATGTGATTTAGATTTTAGATGGCAGAACTAATTTCGCATTTGTATGTGTTATTCATTTGGAATCAATTTAACATATTTTTTTTGAAACTTTTGATATGTCTAGGTATTCAAAAAGATCATCAATGGCTTGGATGCTCACAACATTAGACCCATAAGACTTTTAAGAGACAAAACATGAAGTCCATAAACAAGGGGTTAAACTATTTGAATTTTGGTTTATTTTAGGATTATAAATGTTATTTTGAGCTATGAATCTAAATTTGTATGAAGTTATGAAGAAAGGTATTTGTTTTTCCACTACAATAAGTTAAAATTTTTCCCCTTATTTGAAGTGTGTTAGTATATGTTACTATAATGAAGTATGATTTGATTTTCTTTTGATGATGTTAAATAAGAAAGAAAAATACTTTTTGAGATGCTATAAAAATATAACAACAAAATTATAAAAAAAATTTAAATAAAAATCCCGTGCATTTGCACGGTTTAAAGCTAGTAATTATAATGTCAGGTGGTTTTTTCCTCAACAATATAATGCCCTCTGTGCAAATTAATTGAGTTAGATGTTAGTGAAAATCTAGATCTATCATCATCCCAGTCAAATTAGGTAACATTTTTATCCAATTTGGCACTTTTCTTGCTAGATTGGGTAGCATCCTTATCAGTCCTTGTTCTTCTTATTCTTTTCCTCTTTCCAATTTTATTTTCAGTGGTATCAAGCCATTAGGATCCATCCATCACGCCCATCGTGCATGTTATGGGTAATTTTTTTAAAATAAAATGAAATTTTCATTTTTAAAATTGATTTGATTTTTTGGAATGTTGTACGAGAATTTCTTGAGGTCGCCATTTGAAGCGTGTACTTTATTGCTTAAAAAAAAGGAAAAAAAAAGAAAAAAGAAAAAGAAAAAAGAGAGACTCCATGTACATGTTCAGACAAAACGTCTTATTAAAGTGTTCTCAAAAAAATAAAAAAGTAACGCCTAATATAAAACATTTTAGGTTTTAATATTAAGATATATTTCATTAGAAATGTTGCTACAATTAAAATTATTCAGTTGCTCATGCACTAGCTCGTTGAGCAATTTTATGCCCCCATTTGTTAGTTTGGATGAAAAATGTTCTGCCAAATCTAGAATCTGTTTTTCAAGCTGGTTTAAAAAGCCTTACTTAATAATATAAATTGTCTTTCTTCTAAAAAAAAAAAAAAATAAATAAAAAATAATAAATCATTTGGTAGTAGTGGTTGTGGACGTACCCAAAAATTGAAATTTTCGGGTGTAGTCGCACGTTGGGTCTTGCACGTGACTTTTGTGTGCTTGTGTCTCTATGGTGGGGTGTGTGTGTGTGAGTCCCTTTTTCTTATTTTTATTTTAGGAGTCACCACTAATCATTGGTTTTGTATTAGGTGTGATCAGTCACCTATGAGTCTAATTCGTTTTAAGTTAACTAATCCAATAAACCAAAATTTAAAGGGTTTATTAATTAAGGCAAACCAAATGTCTTTGAACTAAAGATCTTCTACTCAGAAGTTTGGTTACGTGTGAGGAAGGTGTTAAGTAATCCACAGTGCTTATCTGAAAATAGTACATCATTTTAATTTATTTCAAACATTAACTTTTTGTAAAGAAATAGAATACTTGGCATTTTGATTTTTTTGAAAAGGTTTTTGCAAACAATATATGTGAAGTATATACGTAAGTAACATGTGAAAAAACATACAAGTATATTATACAATAGCATGTGAGTAATTATTTACTATGTAGCTAGTATGTGAATACTAAGTACTATCCAAAAATAAATTACAACGTAAAAAATAATAATAAAAAGAAAGAGTTGGAAGAGTAGCACCTTGTTGTCATCCACAATTTTTTTTTTATTTTTTTTTTATTTTTTATCATGCAAAAAAGATGACAAAGAAAGCTAATTAATGCCAAGAAATGGTAGGAAAAATGTTAGCTTAAAGGGGGTTTGAAGGCTCAAAGGAATGAGTCTTGAACACAATTCCTTACAACTATTCGAAGAAAAAGGTTTGAAATAAAAAAAGTTACAAAGTTAACTTTATTATTTTGAAAATGAACATTTTTTGAAAAGATTCTATTGGGATATTTTGAGAAAAAAAAACATTTTTTTTTTTATCTTATTATTTTTTTAGAACTCCAACGTGGTAAAACACATTTATTTTGGGAAAAAAAAAAAATATTTTTTGTAAAAATTCGGCTCTCTTTAGGAAAGCAAAGAAAACCCTTTTTTTTAACAACTATTTGAAAACCATTTTCTTTAACCCGGTAAAAGTGTTTTTTGAAAACATGTATCTTTGAAGAATCATTCTTTTTGAAAACGTTTTTGAAAAAACTTTTAATTTTGACAACATTTTGGAAAAGCACTTTTGAAAATAATTTTGGAAAAGCATTTTTGAAAGCATTTTATAAAAGCATTTTTGAAAGCACATTTTTTTTTTTGGAAAAATTTTCAGATTCCTCTTCTTTTTTTTTTTTTTTTTTTTTTTTTTTTTCCCTTAAAAAAAAAACAGATTTTCTTTTATTTTGAAAACAGATTTTTGTAGAAAGCAGATTTAAAAAAAAAATTGAAAACAGTTTTAGAAAACAGATTTTTTATTTTTGAAAATAGTTTTAGAAAACTTATTTTTTATTTTGAAAATAGTTTTAGAAAACATATTTTTTATTTTGAAAATAGTTTTAGAAAACAGATTTATTATTATTATTTTTTTAAAGATACCAGGTTTCCCATATATATATATATATATATATTTTGGAAGAGGAAAGGCATTTTAAAAAGTTTTTTTTTTTTTTTTGAAAACTCTTTAGAAGGAAAAAGATTTTTGATATATTGAAAACTTTTAAGAAGAAAGAGGGAGAAACATTTCTTTTGAAAAGACTCTTTTCCATTTTAGAAAAAAAGCGGGAAGAGATTTTAGAAAAAGCATTTTCTTAGAACAGTGTGTAGAGGAAATGTTTTACCCATGCATATTTATTTTATAGCAACTTTAGTAATGGGAAATGTAAAGGAACAACAATAATAAAGTGCGGAAAATAAATTCAAGAAAATAAAGTGCAGAAATTTAAATGGCAAGAATGTAAAGTGCAGAAATTTAAATTGCAAGAATGTAAAGATCTTTACATTCTTGCTCTAGAGCTGAAATTTAAATGACATAAAAGTAAAGAACATAAAAATAAAGGGCTGAAATATTGTAAAGGTTGATTGAAAAGCCACTTTTTTTTAAGTCCCTCTTAAATAGATTTTAATTTCTTTCAAGCCTTATGGGTCCTCGTCATAAGGAAATGAAAGTTCTAAGCCATCAACCATTCCTATGAGACATACTCATATTGTGCTTTATTTGAGGTTTAAAAACCATTTAAGAGGGATGATAGAAAATCTTTTTTTAGGTGTCTAGATATTGTGTGTGTGTGTGTGTGTGTGTGTGTGTGTGTGTGTTTGTGTGTGTGAAAGCAATAAAGTAAAGGGGGAGAAGGAATGTGCAAGAAGTTAAAGGGATGACATAAAATAAAAGGAACTAGAGATTGCTTGAAAGTAAATGGGATGACATAAAATAAAAAGGGATTGAGATTGCTTGAAAGTAAATGGGATAACATAAAATAAAAACATTAATAGTAAAATTCCTAGATGCCTAGGTGGGATGAGATTTCTTCCTCCCAAGGTTACTTCCCATACATAGCCTAGGAGATGGTCCAATACCCATCTAGGGATACAAAAAAAAAAAAAAAGTAAGCCAACAACGATAATATGAACATTGAAATAAAGAGATACATATATATACACAATATGTACAAGCATAGTAAAAATAAAGCAACTTTGAACAACAACCAAGATAAAAGAACAAATTATATATATATGGAAATGATGTTTGCAAGATAATAAAGGGGTGGGATGGGTGTAGCTATTAAAGAACTAACCCATCCCTACAGCCTTACCCGCAAAGATTACCAAAAATAAAAAATAAAAAAATGAAAAAATAAAATAGATGAGGCTTTTTGTGTTGGGTTTCCTAGAGCAAGAGAGAGGAGAGAGAGAGAGAGAGAGGATTTTTGTTTGAATTTTCTAAGGCTATTTTTCCAGAATTTCCTTACTTTTTTCACATTTTCTCTCTATTTCTCTATTTTTTTTCTCACTTTTTCTTCTTATTTTTCACAAAAATTGGGGAGGGGGGGGGGGGGGGGGTGGGGGTGGGGGTGGGGTTTATAGGAGTGGTGAGAAAATGGGAGGCTAGCATTAGTGTATCAGGATACACTAGTGCTAGTTGCCCGTGATGCTAGCCTCCCATTTTTGCCACCTCATCAGCCTTTTTTCATCTTTTTTCGATTTCTGGCCTGATCTTCGTGCGGCTGTTTGGAGGCCTTTTCGATTTCTGTTTTCTTCAAATTTTATATGCACAGATAGCTCTTAATGTCTAGTTTCCAACGGTCCTAACCTTGCTCTATTTGGAGCTATGGTCGTCGAGATATCATGCTTGGAAGGAATGTGATGTAGTGCCAAAAAATTTTGTGATATTTTTCCTTGAAAAATTCATATCTTCCAATCTGAATTTTTCAAGGAAAAATATCACAGCTCTTGCCCAATCGGTATAGTTTATTGCGTGAAGTCCTGTCAAAAACTGTTAGTCTGTCCTGAAAAAAGTGAAGGTTTTTATTAGGGTTTTCGGTATTTTGGTGATATCTCATCAATTTTAACTCCGATTTTGGCATTTAAATTATTGTTTTGAAGCAGAAAATATCAGTGGCGGCTCTAGGAATTTTATCCAGAGGGTACATTAAGAAATATAAGTTAAAACAAAATTTAATTAAAATAAAACTTGACTATATTGAGTTTCCAACAAAAAAACACGCAAATACATAAGGTTTTACAATTTCTTTCTACGAGTTTTCATATTTTGAATCATTACAAACCCTCTGTATGTCCTAAAAATTAAATTATATAAATTTATATCATGTTTATATTAATGTTTATATTATACATGCACACATTCACATACATCACAACTCACACAAAAAAAATTTATTAAAAAAAAAAATTCATAATTAGTATTAAACACATTCACACATATAGCATAAATTTATAATAAAATAGACACTCACAACTCACAAATATTCACTCTTTATTCTTAGAGTTGAAGATATTAAGATAGTTAGATAATTAACTGAGATGAGATGAGATTCATGAGAGAGAGATCTTTATGATCTGTGTTGTTGTTTGGTTTTAGGATGGGTTGGCTTGTGTTATTGTTTAGTTTTGAGTTGTATTTATCTGTGATTAGGATGTGCAAAATTTAAGTTAGGGTATTCAAAAATATTTTTTTAAGTAAAATAAGCTAATAAAAAAATATTCTTTTTATATATAATATTTTTATTTTCAAGTCAGGGGGTTCATTTGAACCCCCTAAACAACACTTAATGCTGCCCCTAGAAAATATGCCCTATGAGACGGTCCAAAATTCAACACGACTAGGAATCAAAAAGTCAACTTTTTTACCATACCCGACTATGGTTTTGGTCCTAATTTTTGTAAAATAGTTTTTTTCAAATGTTGACACTTTTTGACCCACTGTCCAACCATATTCTATATATTTTTACCCTTTTTAGTCTTGAAATTTGTAATTTTGTTCATTTTTTTTCAATTTTTTTTGGATTTTTGGTATTTGTTTTGATGTGTGAATTGGGGCTGGACAAAATACAATATTGATAGTGATGATTGATTTTTTTAGATAGGTAATAAGTATTATTTTGTGTTCTTATTACATTCGATCTTTTTTAAGCAGACTAATGTTTATTGTTTGACTAATTCTTAGGTACTCTCGGAATATGTAGATTGATAATCTCTCCTCTCACATTCATAGTGAGATCCACTCATTAAATTCATGGTAGGGTCCACCACGAATGTGAGAGGCGAGAGCATAATTTCTACGTATTCTGAGTGTATCTAAGAATTTTCCTTATACTTCTCTTTTTTTCTTTTTTGTTGGGTTTTCTTAACTTATGATTGAACGTAGAAGAAAATTCTAAATTAGATATATATTCGTTTAGTTAGCTTTTTTAATGCAAGAGTATGTACTTATATACTTGGCTAACTTGGCTTTCCTATATTGTAATTTTCCCACTCCTTTGTTTTGTTTTTAGTTTCCTCTTGTAACCATAAAAGCATTAATTTTTTTTAGTTATTTGTTTTGAATAGAAAAGGTAATGATTAATCTAAAACCTCAAATTTTCCCACTCCCGTAGGAGCTCTCTCTCTCTCTCTCGTGGAAATGAGCCTTGCCTCCCTTGGCTTCTTCCAAGGGATTTTTCCTTCTCAACTGTTCCAAATTTTACAATCCTTTTCTAATATTTTCTATTACCACCGCTTCTTTCTATGTTACTAAGTGAGTAAAGCAAAGATTATGGCTGAGGATGTTATTGAAGGCATGGGTAGTCTGAAGTTAACGTCTGAAGAGGCAAAGGATATACAAGTCTCTGATGAGGGCAGGATGGATGAGATAGATAGTTGTGTTTTGAGCTTGATAGGGAAATTTTTAACGTGCAAGCCCTTTAATAGGAAGGTGGCGAAAAACACGTTGCAAAGAGCGTGGGGGGTTTGACAAAGAGTTGCAGATTTCTGAGGTGGGAAACAATCTGTTTCAATTCAAGTTTCAGTTGGAGTACGAACTTGAACGGATATTGAGGGGAGGGCCATGGTCATTCGATAATCAGCTCTTGATGCTCACTCGGTGGAAGACAGGCATGAGCGCAAACAATGTGGTGTTAGAGCACGCATCATTGTGAGTCCAAATTTGGAGGGTGCCTTTCAATATGATGTCTCCAAGCGTGGTGAGGGAGGTGGGCAATAAGATGGGAATGGTAGAGAATGTGGAGCGTCGATGGCGCATGGTTGAACAAATTTTTTTCTTGAGAGTTAGGGTGGCCCTACCTATATCCAAACCGTTGAGGAGAGGTGGTTTTTTGCTAGAATTAGATGGTAAGCGCCATTGGGTCACTTATAAGTATGAAAGGATGCCGATGTTCTGCAATTACTGTGGGGTTCTCGGTCATGATATCCATCATTGCCCGACGCATTTTTCAGCGTCGAAGATGGAAAAATCTATTGATTACCAATATGGAGATTGGTTGAAAGCATACAGTGGATGAAGTAAATCTCCATCACGTCGGAGTAAAGATAGCCCACCTAGAGCTGTGTCAACGAGTAGTTTTGATGATCAAGACAAGGAGAGAAGCGAGGTACATGACGTGGCGATGACGTTGACCAGGGCACAAACTTCCATGGAAGGCTGAAAATCCCAGAATGGAAATCTCGGGATTAGAGGGAATGTACCGGATATTTCGAAGCAAATCTTGAGGATGATGCAGCTCAAAATTCAAACAAGGTTACACCAATTACGCTATAACAACTGTATGGAGATTTGGTTCCAAATTTAAATATAGATTCAAATGTTGTGCCAAGTACAGTCAACCCAGTGTTGGGCCACACAGAGCTAAAGCCCAATAAGCCAAAGAGTACGTGGACTAGAATGGTTAGAATGAATGTTGGGCCATCAGACATAGCTAATAACACTTTTAAGCCCACGATGGGTAAGAGAGGATTGGGTGATGTTCTGTTTGAGGATTGTAACAAAGAGACTGAAGTTGGTTCTTAGAAACGTTCCAAGGTTGACGTCGAAGATGGTAAGTCTATTTATTTATCGGCAGGGGTGGTGGACCACCCTTGTCGAAAGCAATGAAAATACTGAGTTGGGAACCTTTGGACAGTTCGTAGTCTTCACAAAATTGTGAAGGAACAAGCTCCTGACATTTGTTTCCTCATGGAAACTCGGCTTGATATCGAAGGTATTAAGTAGTGGTGTAGTGAGTTACCTCTTAAGAGCCGTTTTGTAGTAAAAAAATCGGGTATGCGGGGCGGACTTGCTATGCTTTGGAAGGATAACATTAGTTTGGATGTCTTTAAATTTTCGGGAAACCAAATTTCTGCATGGGTGACCGAGAGTGATGGCTTTAAATGGCTATTAACTGGTTTTTATGGCTGGCTAGAGGTAAAAGATCGCTACAAGTCTTGGACCCTTCTCTCCCATATCTACTCCTATGTTGATGGTGCTTGGATGTGTATTGGGGACTTTAACGAGATGTTGAGTTCGGCGGAAAAGTTAAGTTGTAGACCAGCCCCACCTAGACAAATCAATGCATTCCGTGAAGCTTTGGAATTATGTCACCTCTCTAACTTAGGCTTTATTGGATATCCTTACACATGGAATAATAGGAGACCTGGGGTTGCCAACACAAGGGAACATCTGGACAGAGCTGTAGCTAATGAGGCATGGAAGTCGAAATTTCCCGAAACCACTATCACGCATATCATATCGCATGCCTCAGACCATTTACCGTTGATTCTCCAGAACCATGTAACTTAAAGAAGGACTGTTAGAGGGGAACGTGGTTTCAAATTTGAAGAGGCGTGGCTGTTGTGGGATGATTGCACTAAAGTGGTCCAAGATGCATGGGAAAACAGTGTTGGTGGTGAGTCGGCTTTGGACTTGGTTAGGTTGAAAATTAGAGGATGTAGCTCGGATTTGAGGGCCTGAGGGGCATCTAAAACTCACCCTGGCACGGAAGAGATTAAAGCTCTTCAGAAGAGGATTGAATGGTTGACGTGTGCTCCACCATCTATACAACACCAAAATGATTTTACTTAAGCAAGCAAGGAGTTGGATGAATGGTTGAGGAAGCAAGAAGTTTATTGGGTCTAGGGTGAACTGGATCAAACATGGTGATAAGAACACAATCTTTTTTCACTCAAAAGCTTCTTAGAGAAGACAAAGAAACTTTATTAAGGGATTGTTGGACCCACAAGGAAATTGGTGTGAGAATATAGAAGAAGTGGCAGGGGTGGCTGTGGATTATTTTAATAATATGTTTTCCAAAGGCTCTTGCAATTGGATTGAGGAATGTCCAGAGGCAATACAACAAAAGGTGACAACTGAAATGCAACAAACCTTGTCCAAAGATTTCAATGCAGAAGAAGTTAAAGTAGCTGTGTTTCAAATGGGACCCACAAAGGCTCCTGGACCTAATGTTTTGGCATTTGTTAGTGATAATGTTGTGTCTGTTGTTCTTGAATTCCTTAATACTAGTTATCTGCTTCCTGATTTAAATCATACCTATATTGTGCTTATTCCAAAAATTAAAAATCCTGTTAAAGTTTCTAATTGTAGGCCTATTAGCCTTTGTAATGTCATTTATAAAATTATTGCAAAGGTGCTAGCCAACAGGTTGAAACAAGTGTTGCCTCATATCATCTCTCCAACTCAAAGCGCTTTTGTGCAAGGAAGATTAATTACAGACAATGTGCTTGTGGCCTATGAAGCTCTTCATATGATGCATGGTCGTAAAAAAGGCAAAAATGGGACACTTGCCATGAAGCTTGATATCGGCAGAGTTTATGACAGGGTCGAGTGAGACTTCCTAAAAAGGATCATGCTAAAGCTGGGATTTCCTGGTGATTGGGTGGATAAGGTAATGAGTTGTGTTACGTCACCCTCCTTTTCTGTCTTAATTAATGGGAAACCATTTGGCATGATTCACCCCACTAGAGGAATCCGTCAAGGAGACTCTCTATCACCATATCTATTTTTGTTGTGTGCAGAAGGGTTTACTTCTCTTTTGCAGAAAGCAGTACTAGAAGGGAATATTCAAGGTGTATCCATTTGTAGGCGAGCTCCTCGTATCTCACACCTCCTATTTACAGATGATTCTCTTTTATTTTGCTGAGCCACATATAAGGAGACAAAGGTAGTTTTGGAGATCTTGAAGTTGTATGCAGAAGCCTCAAGTCCATGTATAAACATGGATAAGTCGTCGGTCTTTTTTAGCAGTAATACCTCTCCTCAGATTAGAGATTTGATCAAGGTATTGTTGGGGGTGAGCGAAGTGGTCAAATTTGAATGGGTCTACTAACTTTAGTGGGAAGGAAAAAATACCATACTTTTTCTTCTTTAAAAAATAGAGTGTGGAAAAAGCTTCAAGGGTGGAAAGGGAAAACTTTATCACGAGCAAGAAAGGAAATACTGATCAAAGCAGTGGTTCAATCAATACCAACTTATACTATGGGAGTCTTTCAATTGCCAGTGAAATTGTGTGAAGAACTTCAAGCTCTATGTGCTCGGTTTTGGTGGGGGCAAATTGGAAATGAGAGGAAGATCCATTAGTTGAGTTGGGATAAGTTAACTAAGATCAGTCCATAGAGATCCTAATTTTTGAAAGGTATTAGAAATAATGCATTGAGAAATGGAAAACAAAAGGCACAATATTATAGAAAGTAAATTAACCTTCCTCACTATAGTGAAAAAAGTATCCCATGCTCCAAAATAATGTTGAGGCACCCTAGCCAGTAATTTTCCTTCAGATTAAAGTTCAACTTTGACGATTTGCAATCCACACAACAGAACCAAATAATAAAAAGAAGACAGAACCATTAAATAGTAAATAATCAAGTTGTGTCTCTCTTCAATAACTACTTAAAACCTAAAAAATGGAACATTAAGGAAAAATCTTAAAGATACAAACTTAACCTTATTGTATGGTCCATAAAAAAAGGAAGAGGTTCCCCCCCCCCCCCCCCCAATTTTTTAGACAATTTGTCATAATTTTTGAGTGGTGTATTGGCCAAGTCCAATGCAACCTCCATATACAGTTCAAAGGAAAAAAATAAAGGCAAGAGAGATAGAGAAAGGGAGTACCTTCAATGGCTTTCAAATTTGGTAGTTATTCATCAATACCACCACCTTTTCTTGTGATTTGGCATTGTTGCCCTCAGTTCCTACAAATAAAATCAAATGCACTCAATTTGCATAGAGTAAGAAATGCAAAATATTAAGTACTTTAAATGGTACAATGGATTTTGCACAGTGACCTTGCCTAATCATATCAAAATATGCCCAAAGGATCTAAAAGCCAAGAGAAAGTACTCAAATTAAAAACTTTCACCCTTGACCATAACACTACTTGCTTTGTAAATTAATTTGCTATATTCAAATGAAAATATTAAATTAATGCGTGTGATGCTCTCAACATAGCTGTGGCAGCCATCCACAATCTTTGGCAAGGAATTAATTCAGTATGGACTATAATAAGTGAACCATAACTATCTTTAACAATAATGCCCAAACCTGCATAATTGGTGGCTTTTCGAAAAAGGTTAGCGCTATATTCATTTTGAGATGAGGAGAAATAGGTGGCTACCATTGCCATGTTTTAAGAGCTGTAGTTATGGGCTAACATTGCAAAACCTAAATAGCTAATGGTCCCAGATTGAAATTTTCATATAAAAAATCCAACTTGCATAGAAAAGTTCCTAATTTTTGCCGTTGTGCATAACCACCCCCCCCCCCCTAAAATGATTAACTGCAACCGAGAAACTCAAACTTATAATTTGCTTGGCTGCCAATCAACATTGAACAATTCGCACTAATGGTTGAATTTATGGAAAATAATGGTTCTGGGGAATTAAGATGTGAAAGACCCAAGATGAAATGATTTATCATGTAATTTAATAGGCTTCAAAGATTGATAAGTCTGAGGAGAACATTACCTATACTCTAAGAATTGGAGGTAGAATATGCACAACCATACCAAATGGTGGATTTGATTTTAAGGCATGCAAGTGCTTTGTGGTCAACTTCACATCCAATTTCTATTACAAATCTCAACCACATCTTACATGAAATTCACCTGAACAAAAAGCAGCCAAAACACCAAAACATTTACAAATTCCTTTAAAGTATATGCACCCTAAAAACCAGAAATAAGAAGCTAATCAACACTGGAACCCTTCACTTACTAACCCAACAACTTTTGAGTGTAAATATGCTTTATTAACAGAAAATTAAAAAAAAAAAATCCCAAAGCCAAAGTTTACCTATAAAAAACAGCGAAAACCATTCAAACGAAACCTAAATAACTCAACATAACAAAGTTTTCAACCTTTCGAGGGAGAGAAAGTAACAATTAGATAGCAAGGACCCAAGGCCAAACACAAACCCAATTGGCAAACACAAATTGAATATAGCAACATGAATATATATGTAGAGCTTACATAGGTCAATCTCACATACATATACTTGAATAAAACCACAACATTAAAAAGAAAACTAAATTTCCAAAGAACTAATATTGATATCACAATTGACAACAAAATTTAAAAGAAATATGTAAATAGCATTGCACGTGCATAAGCAATTGGGTTCCACACACCCAATCCAAAGTTCAATTTAAGCATTTCTTCAAACACTTGTGCGGCATTAAGAAACCAAACAAAAAAAAAAAAAAAATTAGAATTCCAAAAATTGAGAATCTAAATAAAATAAAAATATGCCAAAATTGAAAACCCAAAAGGATTAAAAAATGAAACGTGGATGTTCCAAAACCAAAGAGAGAGAGGGAGAAAGATTAGGTATTGTTGTCATGATGTACCTTTCTCCATATTCATCTAGCCAATCTGATTGCCAGATGACGTTGTTGAAGCTCTTGGTGATGAGCTCTTCAATTGTGTAGTTGTGGCATTGCAAGGTTGAAAGATAAGTAGAATGGAAAAATTAAAAACAAAACTAAAAGATACATGGAGACCGTAAAAAGTTCACCTTGTGTTAAATACCCTGCCTTTGGTTTTTCTAAAACGGCAGCAACTAAAAGGACTTGAACATTTGGAGGATTGGTTTTTCTAAAACGACAGCTACTGAAAGGACTTGAACATCTGGAGGAAGGAAGAGCCGTGAGAGCCCTAGCATTATGAATCTGAAGTCTAAAATCTGAAGATTTGAAACTGCCTTTGGAAGAGAGAGGGGCTGCCGGTAGCAAGCATGAAACCGTGAAACAGGGGTAAAGCAAAAGGTGGGGAGATAGAAAGGGTTTTTCAGTTAAAAATTAAAGACTATTCGGCTGGGTTTGGGCTTTATGTTGGACAACATATAGGTTTGGGCTTCATGCTAGTCATCATTAATGTGAAATACATGTCTATAATTAAAGCTATAAAGATTGGGCCTTATGATGGAGATAGGGTTGGGAATCATTTTTCTTTTATTAGTATTTTAAAATTTAGAAAATGCATTTTAAATTATAAGAGAAATTCAGAAAAAATGTTGGTAATGATATGGCTGTTGATGTGACTTAATGAGAAGGTAGCAACATTAAATGCTACGTCTCAGCCTTTAGTATTATATTGATTGATTGATTACTAACAATTACCAATTCTCTCTCCATATGATATATTACACCATACAGTTACCTGGTAGATGAGATCGAAACTGGGGAGCAGCACCAACTTTATTTCTCCCTCATTGCTGCTTCCCACCATTTTTCTATTCTCTCAGTTGTGTCGCATTGCCGAGAGAGAAGAGAGAGAGAGAACCGTTGAAGTGAAAGGAATAGGAAGCTTCAAGCTTAAAGACAAAAAATCATCGACTTTGTACTGACCAGACAAAGCACTAGCGCTGCTTCTTCTGGTTATTCAAAGATCATAAAAAACAATTAGTTAAGGACAATAAAAAATAAAAATAAAAGAATCACCGGATCATAGTAAATTAAGTTAACAAATAGCGGAGTACTTGAGAAGAAGTTGGATATATTGAAGAGCTGGGTTCCTGTAGAAATTAAGCTCTTCATATTTAGATCACTTTTTCATCAATTTTGATGACTGGTACGTGAGCTATCTCGGACCAGTCTTCGTCTTTCTCCCTTAGGCACCAATTTTTCAGCAATGGACATTTCTTGACACTCGGGAAAGATATAGATGTTGGCAGACCCTCTTCTGGCATGGAATGAAGATTTGGACAGTAGCCAATCCCCAATTTTTCTAGTGCAATAAGATGTAAAAAGCTAATCCCTAATCAAATATACAGGATGAAATACTGCCTCAGATACTGTTCATTTTGCTGCTACATTGGACAGAAAACAAAACATCTAGTAAACTAAACTAAGCAAGATGAGAAGTCCTATACCACCAATAATATTAGAGAAATTCTCCATTGTTCCAATGCTTACAACGCTCGTAGTAGTCACCAACAAAAGTAATTATGGGATAATCATCAGGTGGAATGTTCTAAAAGCCTCAATTTTGTGAGAACTAGAAGCCTGCATGGTCCATAATGAGAACCAATAAATCATCGGTAAGTTTGTGGAATATACTCAGTCAAGTATACCAAACAATGAGCAATGAGAACATACCTGCAGAATTGCATGAAACTCTGCTTTAAGAAATTTGATATCTTTAGCGGACCTAACAAAGCTCTGTGCTGATCTTGGTACTTCAAAAGAACATCTAAGTGAAGCTCTTGCAGATGAGGGAAAGCTATAAATTCATCTTTGACTCTGATAGAGCACCATTCCTCCCATGCAAACATCCAACTACACTTTAATATTTCAAGAGATAGAAACCGCTGTGCCGCAAGAGAATTCCTCCCATAAAACGCTGGGACTTTTTGTATACAGAGCTTTCAATATCACTGCAACAGAATCATCATTGGGGGCTTCAAACTTGTACAGAAGATATGAGTCAGTTTCCTGCGAAGGGTTGACAAGAGATGTAGGCATAAAATGAGACAGGGCAAAGCTCAAGCATTTCCAGTATACAATGATCACTCACTGACTTATATGAACAGACAAAGCTCTAGCATTGCTGCTACCAGTTATGCAATGATCACTAAAAGACATAAGTTGAAGTTGATAATTTAGAATTAATTTTTTTAAATTTTTAATTTTTTTAATTTTTAATTTAAGTTGTTTATTGAGGCAATATAACAAATACAGAAAAAAAAGAATGAAATCCTATTTGACCTTGGTAGAGAGAATGGGAATTGCATTGGAGGGCTTCTCGGATTTTGAGCAATAGATTTGGATTTGAGCAACTTTATCTCCGTAACGGCATTCTTGAAATCCTGAATTAAGATTATTAACAATTACTACTACTATTTATTTATTTATTTATTTTTTATCTAACATATTACACCGTACAGTTACCTGGTAGAAGATATCGAAATTGGGGAGCACTACTGACTCCATTTCTTCCTCATTGCTGCTTCCCTCCATTTTTCTACTCTCTCAGTCACCGTCGAAGTGAAAGGAATAGAAACCTTCAAGCTTAAAGACAAAAAATCATCGACTTTCTACTCACCAGACAAAGCACTAGTTCTGCTTCTCCAGGTTATTCAAAGATCACAAAAAAGCATTCTTTAAGGTCAATAAAAAAAATAAAAAAAAATCACCGGATCATAGTAAATTAAGTTTACAAATAGCGGAGTACCTGAGAAGAAGTTGGATATATTGAATTGAACAGCTGGGGTTCCGGTAGAAATTAATCTCATCATATTCAGATGACTTTTCCATCAATTTTTATGATGGGGATGAGCTATCTTGGGCCAGTCTTCGCCTTTCTCCTTAAGACACCGATTTTTCAGCAATGGACATTTCGTGACACTCAGAAAAGATAGAGATGTTGGCAGACCATGGAATGAAGATTTGGGCAGCGGCCAATCCCCAAATTTTTGAGTGCAATAAGATGTAAAAGTTCATCACCATTCAGAGATTTCAAAAACAGATTATTCCAGATTTCAAGGGATGTAAGAGACGAGGGCAGCAGCTCCCGCTCTGGAAAGGATTCTGAAATTTCAAAACCCCTGATACAGAAGCTTCTCAAAGAAGGCAGTGCTTGCAAACCCCAACCCAAGCGGCTAGCGGTAAGTTTTTCACAAGAATGGATTTCAAGTGAATTTAAACTGGAAAATGAAAAAGAATGATAAGGGATGCTGCAGCGGTCCTTGATTTGAAAATGAAAAAGAATGAAGATTCTGACATCCGTGGATATCAAGATGATTCAGCTTTGGAAATAATTCCAATGGGAAGGACACAAGAGAATCGAAACTGCTTCTCATGCACAAACTCTTAAGGGATGGATAGCATTGGTGCATCGGAAACACTAATACTAGGAAGCAACCTGAGAGATGGACAATCAGAGATATCTAACTCCTCAAGACAGTGGTTGTTACCCATAGGTAAGGACACCAAGGAATCATATCCACTAATTGTGAACTTTAGCACTTGAGGTGGTAACTCATTTAACAACACCTTATTGCAATACTGTAACTTCAATTCATGGATGACTGGTACACGTAGAAGTGAAGCAACAAGCTGCTGACACTTCTCAATCACAAGTGTCTTTAAAGAAAAAAGGCTGTCTGGAAGATATCAAAAACAGAGAATCTAAATAAGCTGAGAGAATTTCATTGATGGATTGGAAAGATTACAATGAATTGAATTTATGAAAAATAAACTAATGCCCTGTTTATATACACATTTGAATACATAACCGCCCCACTTTTGGCGGCAAAATCAGTTATTTACAACTAACAAATTCTGTCCATGTGGCATCCAAGAAGTGTGCCACTCCTGAATTTGCGGAACTGACTTCTGGAATGTCATTGGATGAAGATATCATAATCTGGTATGGCTTCAAGCATTTCCAATATTGCTGTGCTTAGGAAGTCTCTTGATGCAATGCTTGTGCTTTGCAAGGTGCCCTCATCATCAGGAGCTGCTGCCTTCATGCGTTGATCCACACACCTGTCATCAGCACCTGCTGCATTGCTTGCCACACACGAGGCCTTGCTAATTCCTTTCACTTCAGTGTTTGCCACATCATTAGCCCCCTTATTCTGTTGAGGACTTTTAACACTCCCCCTCAAGAGCACAGCTCTTGTTTTCTGTTTTTCACTACTTGTGTGAGGAAAGGTCACTATAGAAGCAAAAATGTTGATCACACCTAGTCTTTTAATCAACTTAAGAAAGCTTTCTGCTCCTAATGCTTTAGTGAATACGTCTGCTAGTTGATCTTTGGTTGAGACATAGAAGGTCTTAAGCTTTCCTTCAAGAATCTTGTTCCTCACCACATGACAATCTGCCTCTATATGTTTGGACCTTTCATGAAATACTGGATTTGCAGCAATATGAAGTGCTGCCTGGTTATCACAGTACATCAATGCAGGTTTAACATGTTGGACATGCAGGTCTTGTAGTAGATGTAGGATCCAAGTTAATTCACAGCTAGTAGTGGCCATAGCCCTGTATTCTGCCTCTGCACTGGACCTAGAGACTATGCTTTGCTTTTTAGACCTCCAAGACACCAATGCATCACCAAGAAACACACAATACCCTGTTAAGGACTTCCTTGTGTCAGGGCAGCCTGCCCAATCTGCATCACAGTATGCCTTTAGGTGCAAATCAGAATTGGTGGGGAAGAAAACACCTTGACCTGGTGTTCCTTTAACATATTGAAGAATCCTAGTGGCTGCTTTCATATGTGGTGCTCTTGGTTGTGCTAGGAATTGGCTAAGTCTGTGTACTGCATATGTAATGTCAGGCCTGCTCAATGTTAAGTACATAAGCTTCCCAATGAGTCTTCTATACTGTCCTGAATCATTGAGCAATTCTCCACTGCCTTTAGACAACTTGAGTTGTTGTTCCATTGGAGTTTGGACTGGTTTACACCCAGTCATGCCAGCTTCCTCAAGCACTTCCAAGGCATACTTCCTTTGAGATAGGCTGATTCCATCCTTGTTCCTTGCAATTTCTAAACCCAAGAAGTATTTGAGTGATCCCAAGTCCTTGATACCAAACTTCTGGTCTAGAACAGACTTGAGAGAGGCAACACAAGCTTGATCATTGCCAGTGATTACCATATCATCAACATAAACCAGTAAAGCAGTGAACAAAGACCCTTTGCAATGCACAAACAAGGAATGATCAGCCTGAGATTGAACAAAACCAAGCTCCTTTATAGTTGCTGACAGCTTGGTATACCATTGCCTTGAAGCTTGTCTCAAGCCATAGAGAGACTTAACCAATTTACACACTTTGGGAGCAGTAGAAGAGGCTGAAACACACTCCCCCTTACTGTGAAAACCAGGTGGCAATGTCATATAGACCTCCTCATCTAAATCCCCATGCAAAAAGGAATTATTGATGTCCAATTGGTGCAAAGACCACTGCCTGGCAGCAGCAAGAGCAAGCAAGACCCTGACTGAAACAGTTTTAGCAACAGGAGAAAATGTCTCAAGGAAATCAAGGCCTTCTCTTTGGGTATACCCTTTTGCAACTAACCTGGCTTTAAACCTTTCAACACTGCCATCAGGATTGAGCTTTACTTTGTAGACCCATTTGCAGCCAATGGGGGACTTACCAGGAGGTAAACAAGTCACATCCCATGTATGATTCAGTTCAAGAGCTTGAATTTCCTTGTCCATGGCAGCCCTCCAAAGTGGGTCTTGGACAGCTTGGGAAAAACTATGAGGCTCTTTGGGGCTAGAACTGACTGTGAGTAAGTAAGAATGATAGCAAGGTTCCAAATGGGAATAAGTGAGGCATTGAGCAATATCATAAGGAGCACCAGCTGCAACACCATTAGGAGCACCAGCTGCAACAGTGGTACATGCATACTCCTGGAGGTAGGCAGGAGGTCTGATGTCTCTAGTGGACTTCCTAAGAAGCACTGGAGGAACCTGAGCAACTGGTGTGGCAGAAGGGTGTACCTGATCAGAACTAGGTACTGGAATAGGACTAGAAGAAGTAGCATGAGGAGGGGAAGCACAAGAAACAGACTGGATATTAGTGGAAGGAGAAGAAACAAGATCAAGGTCTAAGGAAGCAGGATCAGGTATGCTAATGGGAGTGACAAACTCATCAACACCAGCTGGACAGGAGGCTTCAACATCAGTATGAACAAAGGGATCTGCAGAATTAGTTGAAGCAGAAGCAAAAGGAAAAGAAGTTTCATGAAAAACCACATCCCTGGAGATGAACACCCTATTGGTAGCTAAGTCAAGAACTTTATATCCTTTAACCCCAAAAGGATACCCCAAGAAAATACATCTAACAGCCCTAGGTGCAAACTTGGATCTATGAGAAGAAAGGGTAGATGCAAAGCACAAACAACCAAACACCTTCAAATGAGCATAACTAGGTGGATGACCAAATAACATTTCAAAAGGAATTTTGTTGGATAAGGCAGATGAGGGAAGTCTGTTGATCAAGTACACAGCAGCAAGAACAGCATGACCCCACAAATGCAAAGGTAAATGAGATTGAAACATGAGAGCCCTTGCCACATTCAAGATGTGTTGATGCTTCCTTTCAACAATGGCATTTTGTTGTGGGGTTTCAACACAACTTAAATGATGTAAAATACCCTTTATGGCAAAGAAATCTTTCATGAGAAATTCAGTACCATTATCAGATCTTAAGGTTTTGATTTTCTTAGAAAATTGAGTTTCCACCATGATGCAAAATTGTTCCAAAACAGTTTGTGTTTGAGATTTATGCTTTAGCAAATACACCCAAGTGCATCTAGAGTAATCATCAACAATGGTTAAAAAATACTTGCAATGATCAATAGTAGGTATTGAGAAAGGTCCCCACAAATCACAATGGATCATTTCAAAGCAAGAACTAGAAAAATGAGAACTTTTATTGAAAGGTAAACGTTTTTGCTTAGCAAGTGGACAAATGACACAATTGAAGTGTTCAAAAGAGGGAAAACAAGGTACATCATTTGGTTTTATTGAAGCCAATTTAGCATTGGAAGGATGACCCATTCTGGAATGCCAAAGATGAGGCTGTGCAGTATGTACAGAAACTGAAATTGAAGCTGCAATGAAAGGAGTAGTGATGCTGCCTTTATCCAGCAAATAGAGTCCATTGCACTCTCTACCCAGACCAAGTGTGCTCCAATGAGCAAGGTCCTGAATAAAGCATAGGTTTCCAAAGAAAATGAGGCAGCAAACACTAGACTTGGCAAGCTGACTGACAGAAATGAGATTGAAACTAAAAGATGGAACACATAGAACATTGTGAAGGGTAAGATGTTCAGAAATTTTCACAATGCCAATATGAGTGACAGATGCTACTTCTCCATTGGGCAAATTAACAAATGTATTTAAAGTGGCAGTAATGGTAGTGAAACAAGAAATGGAATGCACCATGTGATCAGTGGCTCCTGTGTCTATGACCCAATCAGTGGCATGAAAGGTGTTCCTATCAACTACTTTGGCAGAAAAAATGGAATGCCTAGAAGTAGGAGTAGAAGAGAACAAGGAATTTGTACCTGCCATAGTATCAGTAAAAGAGTAGTGGTCATTGTTTGATGAGTTAGAAGAAGAAGAGGCACCAGTTGCAGTAGGTAGACCAGGAACTCTAGGAAGTATGTTAGGGACAACAGCACTTGTACTCACAGTTGCAACATGGTGATTAGCACCTTGATCAGAAGCCGTATTGAAAAGGGCAAGTAATTGCTCACATTGTGCTCTAGAGATTGGACATTGAGCAGATGCAGTGGAAGAAGTTTCAGCACCTTGTTGAGGGTATGAGACTTGATTTGCATTGGAATTTGACTTGCCTTTGTTCTTGTAACCTGGTGGATATCCATGCAGCTTGTAACACTTGTCCATGGTGTGTCCAAGCATGTTGCAATGGGTGCACAGAGGTCTCTCCTTCTTAGGACCATTTTTACCTCCATAATTTCCTCTGGTATTTGCATACATTGCCACTGAATCAGCTTTAGGTGTGAAGGCAGAACCATGTCCAATGCCTTTGTGAGATTCCTCTTGAAGAACCAAAGCATACACCTTGCTCATTGATGGAAATGGTTCAAGCATGAGAATGTGACTCCTCACAGTCTCAAAGTTCTCATTAAGTCCCATTAAGAACCTCATCACATAGGATTTCTCATGTGCAATGCTCAGAATCTTCATTGCCCCACACGTGCAAGCTGGCAATGGTTCATAATGAAGCAATTGATCCCAAAGCTTCTTGAATTTAGAGTAATATTCAGTCACTGTTAATTGATTCTGAGTCATCTGTGAGATTTCCTGTTGCAGGTTGTAGATCTTTGGTCCATTTCCCTGTGAAAACACTCGCTGCAATTCAAGCCACATTTCCCTTGCAGTCTCACAATACATGATACTACTTGACACATCAAAATGCATAGAATTGATCAGCCAAGAAAGTACCATTGTGTTACAACTCTCCCAATCTTCATACAGAGGAGAATCTTCTTCAGGTTTTGCAATCTTGCCATTCACGAATCCTATCTTTTTCTTGGCAGTCAAAGCTAGAACCATAGCTCTAGACCAAGATTGATAGTTCCTCATTCCCAAAAGTGGTTGAGTGACTAAGATATTTCCTGGATTCTCACTGGCACTAAGGAAAAATCTATTGGGAGAATTGGTCTCTGTGTTGGATTGAGGGATATGCTGCGTGGATTGTGTTTGCACAGGAACAGAGTCACTTCCTTCTCCAGAAGCCATTGATGCTCTTCACAAGCTTTGTATGAAGCCTTAATGAAATTGGAGAGGAAAAAGAAACTTCAAGATGAGTCAGAACAGATGAATCGAAGTTCTGAGAATCAAGATTGAAGAATTTTCTCAAGGAACCTCTGTTTGGTAGACGAGAAAAAGAACAAAAGAAAAGACTAGGAAATCAGGATTATCTGTGCTAGTCGCTCTGATACCATATCAAAAACAGAGAATCTAAATAAGCTGAGAGAATTTCATTGATGGATTGGAAAGATTACAATGAATTGAATTTATGAAAAATAAACTAATGCCCTGTTTATATACACATTTGAATACATAACCGCCCCACTTTTGGCGGCAAAATCAGTTATTTACAACTAACAAATTCTGTCCATGTGGCATCCAAGAAGTGTGCCACTCCTGAATTTGCGGAACTGACTTCTGGAATGTCATTGGATGAAGATATCATAATCTGGTATGGCTTCAAGCATTTCCAATATTGCTGTGCTTAGGAAGTCTCTTGATGCAATGCTTGTGCTTTGCAAGGTGCCCTCATCATCAGGAGCTGCTGCCTTCATGCGTTGATCCACACACCTGTCATCAGCACCTGCTGCATTGCTTGCCACACACGAGGCCTTGCTAATTCCTTTCACTTCAGTGTTTGCCACATCATTAGCCCCCTTATTCTGTTGAGGACTTTTAACAGAAGACCCTTAGTCAGGTTACAACAATTTTGTATAAAAAGCTGTCGGAGACGAGGGAAAGCTACTGCACCTCCGTTGTCATCCGTGAAAGGAAGCCACTGCTGCAGTTCTGACATGTTTTCGAAGCGCAAACTTTCTAGCGATCCAAATGGCCCGCTCCTAGAAGCACCGGTCCCATAAAACTCAGTACCAATATTCTCTACTCCATCTAATCCCACAATAGAGAGGTTCTTCAGAGAGGGCAGTTGACCAAAAGGTGGCAAGGCGTGGCAATACTTACAATTACGAATGTGGACCGATACGATATTGCAGGATGCACGTCCTAACCAGTCTGAAAATATTGTGCCACCATAATTTTCAATGGTAAGCTTTCTCGGGTTTGCATGCGGTTGCAAATGGTCTAGTATAACTCGATCTTTTATGGAGTCATTTGTATCCCCACCCCACTTTAACACCAATTCATTAAGTTGCAACTTATCCCTCAAATTGGCCTCTAAAGCATCTCTAGCATCAACAACATTTTCCAGCTTCAAAACACAAAGGCTTCCCTTAAGTTGCTGAAACTCCCTCAACTCTTTTATGCTAGAGCCACCCTTTTTGCCCAAAATAAAAGAAGTTAACGTTTGGAGACTTTTCAATCTACCCATTAGCAGTGGCATTTCTATCAACTTCGTTCCGCTAATATCAAGATGACGCAAGTTAATTAGCCATCCCATGTTGGCAGGCAACTCAATGAGAGAAAAACAACCTAACAACATCAAAGTTTGCAAATTGTATAGAGTACACACTGAATCAGGTAATACTTTGATTGCAGTGCGAGAAAGGTCCAAATATCGTAAATGTTTTAAATTACCAATTGAGTCCGGTAGAATTGTCAAATTCCGCTAGTCAGATAGAGATAATACCCTTAAGCTTCTTAATTCGGGTAATAAGTGGAGTATAACTTTAGTACTTAAGCGTCCAGACACCAATGACACATTTGATGGTAGAAAGTTTTGCAAACCCTTGACTCCATGAAGGGCTTCAAATTTCCCATAGGCATCAAACTTCATTCTAGAATATGAAAAATAGCTAGTCTTTCTTGACAAGCCATATGAATTTTCAGCCTCTATTCTAAAACAAAACTCTCCAAAGACGAAAGGAGCTAAATCATTCAAAAGATCATGTATAACAAGTATTGAATCTTACCACTTGACCGCTGAAAGAATGACCTAGATGCTAGATCGTTGAAGTACTCAACACCTACTTCTTCTAAATTCTCTCTTTTAGGATGCAGCAAAAAACCTTCTGCCATCCATAAGAGCACTAATTGCCCCTTTTTAAATTTGAAATTTTTAGGAAATATTAATGAATCCATGAATTAGTTGAATCTCGATGGTTAAATGTTAATGAATCCATGAAAGTGACATTATACATATATACTACCCTATAGTTTGGTTTTCATATTTCTGAAAGAAAAAAAAAATTCAAGAATTTCCTTCCCAAACTTTAGGTCCAAATTTTGAAATTATAAAACCTTAAACTTTGAGGAATGCCCACGTTAATCTTTCGTTTATCATTCCGTTTATGTAATAGACAGTTTAATAAATAAATAATTTAATTAAAAGTTAATGAAGAATTTCTTTTATTTAATTTATTTAATTTTTTCCTTTTTGTCTTGTCTCATCATAGCCCACCAATTATATACCACCTTTCAATCATTCCTTTGGAATTTTCTTGCATGGCGACACTGACATTGCGGAATAGGCGGCAGACAACAAAAAAAGAAAAAAAAGTAGAAGTGCGATAGAAAGACTATCAACACGATTTTTTGTACAATAATTTTTGTCATGAATCTAATGTAATTGACTATAATAGATAAATTTATACAAAAATAATAGTCTATTGCTCAGAATCAATCATATTAAAATTGTGGGGGGACAATGAACATTTACCCCTAATTTACAAACTATGCATTAAAATATTTATGTTTTGAAACTATTTAGTAAAATGCCCATATTTTTTAAACTCAGTTTTAATAAAATCAAGTTACAGATGGAACTCGACATTAGCAGTGTCAAGTTCTATGCATATTTTGTCACTTAAATTCTTTTTAAAAATTTAAGTGAAACTCAACATTTCTAATGTCGAGTTTCACTTAAAAATATACATAGAACTCAATTTTGAGGATATTAAGTTTTATACAGAACTTGATTTTGTTAAAATCGAGTTTTAAAAACATGAGTATTTTGCTAAATAGTTTCAAAATAGGGATATTTTGCTGCATAGTTTGTAAATTATGGGTAAATGCCCATTTTCCCCAACAATTGTGGCATAAAGTTGTTGGGCTTGAAGAATTGTAGCAAAAAAAAAAGGAAATTTCAAACAAAATAGTTTCAGGGATGTTGAACTTTGATAAAAATTGTAGAGTGGGTCTAAGTCCTAACTCCTAACACTGTTCTAAGTGTTCTTCCATCTCATTGAGCTCAAGCTAGCTTCCATTCCATGTATCAAAATTCCAATAAGGTAAGGGAAATGAAGAAAATGAGCAATGTTGAGGTATCCTGTGATATCTTTTTGAATTCAAAGATCAAACTTTATTTGTCAACAAATGGAACTCTAGTCTCTGCAACCTAAACTTTCTCTGGAAAACGAAGAGAGCCCAGCACAGCAATAATAGAAGATAATAAGCAAAAACAATTTTTTTAATTAAATTTCTTTTTAAAGAATCAAACAAAAACAAAAATTAAAAGTATAATGGAATGATAATTGTTGATGCAAGGAAGTAGACTAGACTATTCTACTTTTTTTATTTATTATAAAACATCTTGAAAATCCTATGCACTGATAACATGGTATATTGAAGTTGACACTTTCAGACTAACTTCACATTCCAGACTGAAGAAGGTAAAACTCTAGGTTGACGGATCTCCATGAAATGGGCCTGACAGTTCTACATCCGTGGGCCGATAGAAGACAAGCACAATTCACACAAGAACAATATTAAAATACTTGCGACACACACTTAGCCACGATAGAATCCCAAGGTAAATGGAATCCTAGCACAAAGAGGATTCCAGAAGATACGCGCATTAATGAAGATCTTCTCTATAAGGAAATATCTTGTGCATCACATTTGGGACTATTCAAGAGAATTCCTATAAGGAAAATACTTCCACACCAAGGAAGAGATGTCAACCTCCTACTACTATAAAAGCCCCAATACCCTCACAAATCAAGGTACGCATAATTTACCCTTCTCTAGCACTTTAGAGTTGTGAGAATAGTTCTAACTAAGGGTGTTTGCGGTGCGGTTTTGGGCCATTTTTAGCACCACACTTTGTGGTGCAGTTTAGCTAAAACCATAACTGCACTGTACCTTATTTTTGCGGTGCGATGTGGTACGGTGCGATTTAGAATTTAGCAAAAACCATAACTGCACCGCACCTCATTTTTGCGGTCAAATGTGTGGTGCTTAAGATGCGGTTTGAATGGTATGAAGTCAGTATATTTTTCAAATTTTTGGTTTTTCCTATCCAACCCAAAACTAATTTTTTCCCTTTGTTTTTGGCCAAGTTTTAAACTATTGAGCTAGTTTTTCTTTATTTTGGGTTGGCTTTCCTAGTCAGCACTTGATAGGATTATCAAACTATATACATATATTTTTTTTAAACTAGGGTTATTAAACTATTAATAATATATTTAATAGTCATAACAAATAAATAAATAATTATCAAATTCATATTTAATATATTATACACAAACAAAATCAAAATAAATTTGTATTAATAGCTATAATAATTTTCAATTTTTAAATTTTCTTTATATTTCTTGAAACTTATGATAATTGAGTTTAAGTTTTATTTTAAATTTTGTATAAATTACACCAATCTCCCTTAAGTTTTATGAAAATGAAACTTCGCTCCAAATGTTTGTATAAATAATACTCTCCTATTGATTTCTATAATCACAATAGAATAAGTAGATTTTTTCTCCTAACTTTCTTATGTTATGTTTGGTAACAGTTTTTGTTTTCTATTTTCAAAAACTTGTTTTTGGGAATATAATGAAAAAACAATTTTCTTGTATTTTTGAAATCAAAAACATGTTTGGTTAGTTGAAATTAAAAATATATTTTTTTGAAGAAAAAAATAGAAAATATTAAAACATGTTGTTACTAGGATTTGAACTTTAATGTTAACTCATTAAATGAGACAGATTCATTAAATTAAATGCGTGTTTTCATTGACTTTTGAAAATTAGAAACTGTAAACAGCCTTTTGCATGTTTTCAGTTTCTTTCACAAATTGAGTTTTGAAAATAGTTTTTGTTTTTTGTCTATTTTGGGTTGCCAAACAAGTTTTTTAGTTTCAAAAATAGAAAATTGTTTTTAAAAACAAAAAATAAGGAGAAAAAATAGTTACCAAACATACCCTAAGTATGCTATTATGTTTTTAGAAGAAAAAAAATTATATGCAAACTAAGAAATAACACTCTCCTTGCTTGAGCTTTGTATAAATAAAATAACACTTAAAGTAAACTATGTTAAAAATTTTAATTTAATATGTAAGCATATTGTAATTGTATTAGTAACGACTGATAATTATACAATTTCACAATTCTTGTTTGGTGAACTAGAGGTCTAATAATTTCACATTTGAATTTTTTTTCTTTTTTTTTGTGTTAAGATAGATTTTAGTCACAACTTATATAAAACTCTATTCCTTTTTAGTTAATAGTAACTCAATGGAGGCATGAATTGAAACCATCTAATAAGTTTACCTTCTTAATTAAAGTTTTTATAATTTAGGATTTAATTTGAAACCACTCCAAACAGTCTAAAAAGCACATATAATGTCCTTTGTTTTTTTTTATTGGAATATAATATTTTGTAACTAGTATTGTGAAGGGACAAGGATCCAAATGGCTGATGAAGTTCATGTGGAGGTAAACCTCGAGAAACGTAGGTGGGTTATCCTTGGAAAGTATAAACTTAACTTGTACTTAGGTTGAACAACCATAATTGGCGAAGCTGCCGATTACATCTGCCTAACCGCGGAGGGTCGAGGGACAAAGTCAAAGGGAGCATGGCGCAATCCGAGGGTGGACAAAGGTAACTGGGTATTGAAAAAGGAAGAGAAGAAAAATGAAGGACAAAGCAGCTAACCCCTATTTATTAAATGCACTGCAACTACTTAGCCGGCCGCATTAATGGGAAAATGACCATAAATAGTGTTCCCACAGCTAATACCCTAGTGTAAAAACCTTTTAACAAGATCTTGATGGGACAAGTATCAAGAAAGTCTTATCATGACCCTCCAAATATAAGATCCAGATGCATCTTTGCTAAGTTATATAAAGCCAATAAGCACCTGGATCAGGGAGATGTCTAGTTTTAGAGAGAAAAAGAGAGAGAGAGATCATCCAATTGTAACATCATCCTCGGACTAAACCCGAGGACAAAGTAGCCATTTCTAAGCTATTTCCAGTTGAATATTAATCACTACACACGCAGCTTTGATATGACTTTCACCTTTTGTTTCATAACGGGTACTTAAAGGTTGACCTTGCATCTCATCTCTATAAATTAATTGTGTGAACAAATAGTAACTGGATTAAAACCAACCATATTTATTTGTTTCACTTTTTGCCTGCCACAGGTATATTCTGACATAGCTTACCATTATTTTATATATTATTTATAAAATTTATACCATATCTATTTAAAATCAATTAATTAAAATAATTAACCTTGTATCAATTAAATATATTAAACACAAAGTAAAAATGAGAAGAAGAGAGTTAAGATATATTAGATGAGATGTCACTTGAGCTATAAGGCTCTTGGTGACAATTTTTTTATTCCATTATTATTGTAACAACATTGGCCAGCACTAATTAATAAATGTCGATTGGCTCCATGATTCATTCTCTAAACCGTTCATTAGCCTTTAACTCCCACTTAGAGCATTTGCATTAATATGTGTATAATAGAAAAATGTGTCAAATTTACACATTCAAACCTCAAAATCACCATTGTAATTGTAGCTTTGTATATCATTATTTTAATTTTTTATCTCTCACCTATTGTCTCATCAAATCTATCTCTCTCTCTCTCTCTCTCTCTCTCTCTCTCTCTCTCTATGAAGATAATAATAAACAAAGAATGAAAAATGACTGTTTAAATAAAATATGGGTCATGTTAACAGGTGCTCTTAGAACAATGATTAACAATCTATTTTAAGAAAGTTTTGATATCATTTTTATATAAAATGAAAAAAACTGTCAAAATATTAATTGGTTATTTTTTGGCAAAACTACAATATTAGTCCCTTAAGTTTACCCTGTGTGCGCAATTGGTCCCTCAAGTTTCAAGGGAGCATAATTAGTCCCTTAAGTTTTAAAACTGAGTTGTATTAGTCATTTTACTAATTACCGATAGTGGTGTTACTTACGTGAATAATAGACCAATGACTTGACATTTTTTTTTAATGATGTGGCATTTTTTTATTACAAAATTACAAAATAAATTTACTCATAAGAAATTCACAAACCAATACCAAATTAAAACTAGTATTGCAACTGATTCACAAACCCAAGCTTCTAAATTTAAAAAAAAAAAAAAAAAAAAAAAAATCACAAACCCACCCACAAGAGAGAGAAGGGGACTGATCCACTGCTGGTGGAGACCCAAGCCCTAGCCATTGCTGATGAAAGCCCAAGCCCTAGCCACTGCCAGCGATAGCCACTGACCAGCGTCCTTGCTTCTCTCGCACATTGGAAACAAACAAATCTGTTACTCTGTCCAGATTGGAAACAAATTCTAGTTCATGACCTTATTGGAAACAAACAAAAATGAAGATTCATTCACCTCATGATCCACCCCTTGGACCTCATGGCAGTCCCAATATAGAAGGGCACACTAGTGAAATCACCACACTAGCAACGTTGTGCATTTTTGTATAAAAACGTAACCATTAATAATATAAAAGAAACAAAGAAAATCGTATAGTTTCTGACTTTCTGGTTTCATTGTACTCTGACTAGACTTCCATGGCAACCAGAGTTTCGATTACTTCAAGCGCAAATGCAATAACGCAAATGAAATTCACAAACCAATATTCCATTTTTCATCATCACTGGTTTTGAGAACAATCACAACTTCACCAATAGCATGAACCTCAGCCGGTTCAGAGTCCTTAGACAAGGCACTATGAATTTGAATCTCAGGTAGCTTACTGTCATGTTCAGCAATTGCTATGATACTAATCAAGCAAAAACACAATGCAAAGATGTGGGGATGGCAAAGAGGCTGATATTAGTCATTTTCGCAAGCAGATGATGTTAAGATTTTTGGGTATTTTTGCCCTTGTAAGTCAAGAATCAAATGCACACAACATAACTTAGAAAAATGTAAATAAGCTATTATAATGTACATATGGTAACCATAGTATTAGAGAACAAAATCTTAGCTATCTTTCCAATAAAGGTTTTTTTTTTTTTTTTTTTTTTTTTTTGAGAGTTTCAACTTATGGTATCTGTTCCTGATAAATAACTCTTTGTCATCAGACCAAGACGCCAATTAAACTTTTAGTGTAGGCGGAGATTGAACTTCAGATCTCTTATACAACCATTTGAGACTTTACCAGTTGAGTTAATTGAAACCCATAATGTCTAATAAAGTGGTTGAAAACACTTCACTCTTTATGGCTATCTATCTATCTATTATATTGTGTATTAAGCTGTTAAAGAAATGCAAGGTTTTTTATGATTACAAAAGTTTTGTCTCTCTACATGGCTTCAAAAATAAGTTTTTGAATCAAGTTTAAATATTCATGGATGATTTTTTATTAGGTTTTCTAAAAAGAAACTAAATTTTTTTTTCTTGTTATTTGATCATTTTAGGATATATCCATAAAGATGGAAGCATTTTCAGCCACTTTATTCGTAATATAGCTAAGATTTTGTTCTCTAATACTGAGGTTACCATAAATACATTTTTCTAGGTTATTGTCCCGTAACATAAATACAATGTTGTCCTTTGTCACTTTCTCTAAGCATAAAATGATGACACATATGCTTTCTCATATAATACCATAATTACAACCATTAATAAATATATTTTTTAAATTGACCATTTATATTTTTTCCTTTCCTAAATTCTTTTTTAAAAAAACATGTTTTTTCCTTTCCTTATATCCCTCTCTCCTTCTTAATTAACATATACCATTAGGCAGTAGTAGCTTAAAAAAAATTACTCTAAACAAAAGCTTAAAAAATGACCATTTATGTTTTTCACTCTACTTAAACTTTATCTCTCTATATTTCTCTCTTCTTCTTAGTTATGTTCAGCAATTGCTACGATACTAATCAAGCAAAAACGCAATGCAAAGATGTGGGAGATGGCAAATAGGCTCATATTAGTCATTTTCAATTGAGTGGATCAAGTCATTTCATCTAGAATGCTAAATTCACAATTCTCAACATGTTGAAAACTGTTGTCAGCTAGATTATCAAATATATCATTTCTTCTTCAAATTTCATGATTTGGCCCATTTGGTGGTCAACTTTGTGTGAGGTTTTGGTGGATCAGCTTATGGGTTCCTTTGGCGATTTTAACTAGGGTGCTCTTTGTACTTGTATGCCATTGCCAATTAATATTTTGAATTTTTTTTTTCTTTTGGGGATGGAAACATTGGAAAGAAATTCTACGTGTCTACAAGCCTAAGAAATTTAAGCAAATCAATCACTTTTATTCTGTTTTTGGTATTTGGTTTTCAAATTCTATGAGCTCTTACCTGTTCCATCTAGTGAAACATCTTGCCAATGATGTTCCTTGCAATCCATCTATCTAAATTATGTTTGAAAAATTGCTTAATTGCTTTTTATCCTATAAAATTATTGGACATCTGACACGATAGAAAGCAAAATTTGGGGTAATTGATCCTTCTAATGAACACAGTTTTGTCAAAATTAATCTTGTACCAGTTAGGCTGCACTAGAACCCATTTTCTTGAGAATCACTATGTATCTAGGTTGTCTTTGAGGAATGAGTTTTGTAATTCTCACAAAATCTGGTTGAATCCTATAGAATGGTAGATGTTGGCACTTCACTAATCCCATGTGTATGTGTGTTTCAATGGTATCAACTACCAAAGCTGCCTTGCAAGAACAACAAACTTATCCAACTCTTCTTGGCTGCAGTTCCCAACCTCGTTTTCAAACACCGTTAAAAAATATTTTCTGGGTATTTTGGCATCTTCTATATACTTATTGAGCCAACTGCCTATGCTCCCCTTGATGGATGACATTGCTACAAGGTGGGAAGGACTGTCTCATTGTCTTGCACACTACACAATCCATTTTTGGCAAATCGTCAACGCCAATAGTAAATTTTCCCCGGTCGGTGGGGTGTCTAGATTCTAAATACCCTCCTGACTCTGGTGTAACCCATCTTTTTATATATAGATTTAATGAACAGAAATTGATTGTAGTATAAAATTTAATTCCTTATGTTACCCATTATTATTATTTTTTAAAATGAAATAAAATTTTAATCAAACTTTATCACTCGTAATTGTTTTTGGTTAGACATGATAGATTTAAATTTATGAAGTTCCTTCAATGGTAACGAGTTATCAATGATAATAGACTTTAAATCGTTGAGCTAATTAAAACCTACGGTTTTTGTCAAAAAAATAAAAATAAAAATAAAACCAACGGATGACTCATAAATCTTTTTTTTTTTTTTTTTTGGTTGTTGTTGAAGATCACTTATAACACAAATTATATAATATTTCAAAAAGATTCTTATATTTACAGAAAGAGAGAATAACACTTGTTTACTTAAACAGCAATGAAGTTCACAGCAAATTAGTGCAGTTGGTCTCATCAAATCACCACTTTTTCCAAGCTCACAAAAAACGACATATGGAGAAAAAACACCAACCCCAGTGAGCCCCCATTGCTGACGAGTGGGCTGGGCCTTTTTCAGTTATAGAGACTTGGCCGATAGTCACAGTTGTGTTAATGTTTATTATATCTTCTAGAGTGATGATAAATTATATAGAGCAAGGGACGATTAAGTCCAAAATATAGCTAGTCTATGAAATATATAGATATGACATGACATGTACCCATCTTATATTATTATTTCTAAAAAAATCTTAACCTCGGTGGGCCCCCATTGCTACAGCTGCTAACTGCATCCACACTAATCTCATACACTCGGTTTTCATTCCCCCTTTGTAAATTATTAACACAGAACATTAGCATTGGAGAATGCTAATGTCATATTTAAGGAAAATTTAGAATTTTAAACCTTAAAACTATTTGCATTGGAGAATGCTAAACAGTAGTATTGCAATTTTTTTTGCAATACTGCTACGGTGCAATTCTAAACATAGAATTACACTGTAGCAAGTATTGTAAAAAAATAATAATATTTTAACTACCTCTCTCTCCTTTGTTCTGTCTCTCATCTCTCGTCCCTGTCTCTCATCTCTAGTTTCAAACAGTTTGCTTATTTATTTAAAACTATTTTAATCATGTAATTTTTTTTTTGTTTAATAATAAAATTGGGTTTTATATGTTGTGTTTGTGATGTGTTACACAAGTGTTCCATATACACAACATGCTTTCATAATGCAAAATAAATACTTTAAAATTACTGTGTGTCTCATATTAGTCATTTTCGCAAGTAGATGGAGTTGATTCAAAAGCATAAAAAATTATCCATGAATGAAACTTGATTCAAAAGCATATTTTTGAAGCTAAGTAGGGAGACAAAACTTCGTGTAATCATTAAAAGAAAAAAAAAAAAAACCGTACATTTCCTTAACAGCTTAATACACAATATAAACTTGTACTTATTATCAAATCAACAAAATTTTAATTAAACAAAAACAAAACTGTGTGTCTGATTCTTATATTGGTTGTTTATTTGTCAATCATTTAAAATTAAAAAATATAAGAATTTATTTTTTATTTGTTTATAATCAATAATCATTTATATATGTAAGCAAAAACATTATTTTGGTTTCTACATTTTAGGGTAATAGTCAATTTGGTCCCTACATATATATATATATATATATATATATATATTTTTTTTTTAGAGAGAGTTTCAACCTATGCCGTCCGCTCCTGATGATAGCTCTTTATCATCAGACCAAGACACCAATCAGTTTTTAGTGTAGGCGGGGATTGAACTCCAGATTTTTTATTCAACCATCAGAGACTTTACCAATTGAGCCAACTGGAACCCACTCCTACATTTTGACAATAATCAATTTAGTCCATATTATTTTTAAGTTGCAATTAATTTAGTCTTTATCTTTAACTCACTAACGAAAAACACTTATATGGCTAATAATGTACATGGCCGGCACACTTGAAACTTATGTGGCATGTAGAATAGTATTAAAAAATGCCCCCTCAGCCATTTAATAATAAAAAAAGTCACGTCAAAGAGAATCAACAACAAAAAATGCCACATCAGCATAGTGTTTTTGCCTAAAATATTTGTTATTGACATTATAAAATGCCAGCATCTGAATAATCAATTTTAAAGAAATAAAAAAAAATTAATTTAAAACAAAAATAGACATGAATTCAGATCTGGAACAATCTTTAACACGAACAAGAACATGAACCCAGAAAAAAAAAACCTAAATCAAATCAACCTCCACAAACACCATTCATCCTTAATCCCCCATGCCGCTGTAGGAAAAAAAAAAAACCCTTCGTTTTCTATTCACCAAAAGCCACACAGTGAATCACAAATAAACCCAACATCCATCCATTCACGAAATCAAAATAAACCAAAATTACATTGCTACAATCCACTCATGGCTCAAAGCAATCTACAAGTCCCAAAAATTACAAAAGTTCAACAACAAAAAAAAAAAGGTTTAGCAAACGTAAAAAGCAACTACAATCTATCAGACAACCTGAAGCAACCATTTTAAGAATTTTATGACCATGATGTGGCATTAACCCAAATCAACAAAAGTCACTGTGATATGGCGGCAACTTCACTATTGGTTATAACTTATAACAGCCTCACTATCAATTGCACTTGTCGGACCAGTAAGTAGCACTGGGGATAACTACTTGAGCTTCCTAAGGGAACAGTGAGAGCCAATTCACAGAGCGCCAGGGACAAAAAAAAAAAAAAAAGACTCAGGTTTGTTGAGGTTGATTTAAGTTTGATTTTTGCATTGATTTTTCTGGGTTCAATGTTTATGTTCATGTTCATGTTCAAGATCTGTGTGTTCCATATATGAATTAATGTTTTTTTTTTTAATGAAAAAATTATTATTTTTATTCGGAGGCTGCAATGGAATTTTTTAATGTCAATAAAAAATATTTTACTATTATTTTAGTTGCCACATAAACTTTAAGAATGTCAACAATACAGAACATTTGCCACATAGGCATTTTTCATTAATGAGTTAATGGTAGGAACAAAATTGATTGCAAGTTAAAAATAATATGGACCAAATTGATTGCTACAAAAATGTAAGAATCAAATTGATTGTAACCCTAAAATATAAGGACCAAAATGATATTTTCACCATATATGTATTTAAAACTAAAGTTGAGAGAAAATTAAATTAGATCTTAAAGTGGAGTATAGTTTTATGTCATATGTCCCTACAAGAATCGAGGAGTCCAATTTAATTTTCTTAATTTTTTTTATGCTAAATAAGTTATAATTAAGTGAGAAAATCATTGAATCAAAATTAATAAACCTTTAAAAATTACCATCATTGATTAAATTTTCTTCTTCTATTCTTATTATCACTATTATTATTATACAAATAGTACTGATTGGAGAAACTAAAATTGAGAATGTCATGGATAACAATTTAAATGATTTTTTTTTATTTATTTCAAATAAATGTATATTTATTTATTAGTAGCTATTTATATATTCAAATTAACAAATATATATATTATATTATATATAAACATGGTATAATTTTAATATACATTTATTTATGCTTATTTGTAAATGAGTAACATGCATATGCATGAGGTTACAAGTTAGAATGTATAAAATCCAAGACATTTGATTTTTTATTAACCTCATAATATTTTGCTATAAAAGTTTTTGATGCCACACAATTTTACATGTCAATATTATAAATGGTATTTAATTGAATTTATATTCTAATATATATTTAAGCACTTAACTTAAATCTTGCCACATCATATTTTTCTTTTATAAAAAAATCTAGTACCACAAAAAATAAACACCACTTTTACCACAATTCTCCATGTGACTAATTGTGATTAGTGAATAAAAAGTTATGAGTCTATGTGAAAGTAATAGACAACCAGTTACAGTCTGTCACGTATGAGATTTGTGGCAAAATTTGTGAGTTTGTTTGTGATATTAGAAGAACTCTTTTTGTTAATAATAAAATAAGAGTTTTACTAACGTGTTTCCTTAGGGTATACATTAGTAAACTATTTTAGAAAACCTTTTAT
The DNA here is from genome assembly GCA_029955455.1 of Quercus agrifolia. Lineage (NCBI taxonomy): Eukaryota > Viridiplantae > Streptophyta > Magnoliopsida > Fagales > Fagaceae > Quercus > Quercus agrifolia. The sequence continues at coordinate 55,645,045 of JARQAD010000003.1, read as the reverse complement.
GGAAAAATGAAAAAAAATGCTAACTTTTTTGATAGTATTTTTAATTCCCCACAAAATAAATAGTTTCGTATATAAATACAATCACAATAAATATTTATTAATAATTACCATAATTGTATATTTAAATAGTTTCATTTAAAAGCACAATCAAAATAAATACCTATTAATAACTACCATAATTGTATATTTAATAGTTCTTTTTTTTTTTGAGAAAAAAAAATGGAACTACGGAATATACAATTATGCAGTTTTTAATAAATATCTATTAATATTTTTTTGAGTCTCAAATATCTATTAATATTAATAACTATCATAATTACCATAATTTTATATTTAATATTTTCATTTAAAAATACAATCAAAATAAATATTTATTAATAACTATACCATAATTATCAAATACATTTTCAGTATTTCATATGAACAAAACAGTCAAAATAAATGTGTACGTGTTGATAACTATAACAATTTTTAAATTTCATATTTATGTACAAAATTAAAAAAGAAAATAGATATTATCCACATAAATATATTACTTGACGAAAAAAAAAAGTAAAATAAGGCATAACCCTAATCTATTCTTTCTAAAAACAATTTCTTGCATTTATTTACACAATGAATCAGGTTTACCAAATTTGGTTACTTTATTGCAATAAATTTAACCTTATCAAAATGTTTCTTGGATCTGTAGGTCATTGTAACTTTTGATCAAAATTATATAGTTGTTTGTCAAAATTCTTGTAAATCGACTGGCTTCTTGTAGCTCAACTGGCATTTCTAGGTGTTTTCATCAAAGATGTCTTGTTTTCAAATTCATTTTTCCCATTGTATCAATCAAATTAGTTATTAAGGTAAAAACCCTAGCAACAAGAAATCAACAACAACAAGAACATGAGGAATTCACCAACATCCTCAATGGAAAGGCACAAGCATTAGTCACTCACAAAGTTTATGCATAAAAGAGTAATCACAAAAGTAAAAGTAAAAATGAGAAGAAGAGAATTGGATTTTGGATTTTGGTTCTGTGGATTGATATATTTTCTGTATTTTAATTGATAATTCAACAGTACAATAAGATAGGGGGAATTCAAACTCTAAAAATGTCTTTGTTGGAAATACCAGAAGATGTCAACTACATGAAGCACAAGGTTCTTGTCAACCAGTAATTTCCTTAATTCCATTATTATTCTAAAAATACCATCATCCATCTCCAACCCATTTAGCCCTCAACTCATAATTATTGTTGTCAAAGCTTTGAAAGATACCATCAGTTGTAATCGACCAAAAACTTATTGCATGGCCTGCATCACTGCTGGGATCGAAAGCATGCCAGTTTGCAGTATAATGCCCAAAAATCGCAGTGCTGTAAATGATTTCGTTTCTTGTAACATTCCACTTGTAAAGATCATTGTATTTGAGCAAAATCACGGGCTTACTAGTAATTTGAACCTTGACCGGTGCGGCACTTTCAGATAAGACATTGTGAATTTGAATCTCAGGCAACTTAATGTCAGTTTCAGCAATTGTTATGATACTAACCAAGCAAAAGCTCAATGCAAAGATGTGGGAGATGGCAAAGAGGCTTAGATTAGTCATTTTCACAAGCAAATTGTGTTGAGATATTTGGGTATCCTCGGCTCCTTGCTCTTATATTTATAAGTCAAGAATCAAATGTACACAGACGTGTTACCGGACAATAACCTAGAAAAATGTATATAAGGTTATAAAATGTATTTATGGTAACCTCGATATATTTTTTTTTCTTAGAGAGTTTCAACCTATGCGTTCACTCCTGATGATAGCTCTTTATCATCAGACCAAGATATCAATCGATTTTTGATAATGGTGGGAATTGAACCCCAAATCTCAATAACCTCAGTATTAGAGAACAAAATCTTAGCTATATTACCAATAAAGTGGCTGAAAACGCTTCCATCTTTATGGCTATATCTTAAAATGTTAAAAAACAAGGAAAAAATTTTAAATTCTTTTTAGAAACCCTAATAAAAAATCATCCATGAATATTTAAACTTGATTCAAAAAATTATTTTTGAGGCCATATAGAGAGACAAAACTTTTGTAATCATTAAAAACCTTACATTTCTTTAAAAGCTTAATACACTATAAACTGGCACAATTGAACTTATCATCAAATTAACAAAATTTTGATTAAACAAAAAAAAAAAAAAAAAAAATTGTGTGTCCAATTCTTATAATGGTTGCTTATTTGTCAATCATTTGAAATTAATAAATATGAGAATTGCTTTGTGCATAATCTGTATGATATATATATATATAACCAAAGTTGAGAGAAAATCCAGTTATATATCAAATTAGAGTCTAATTTTATGTCATGTGTCTCATCCAATTTTCTTAATTTTGATGAAACTATTTACTACACTATAAAAATTGAGGAGTCCAATTTATTTTTCTTAATTTTTTGTGCTAAATAATTTATTAAGAGAGAGAACCATAGAATTAAAATTAATAAATATAAAAAAAATCACCATCATTGATTCACTTTATTTATTTATTTATATTTATTATTATTATTATTATTATTATTATTATTATTATTATTATAGTGGTTGGAGGAACTAAAAATTGAGAATGTCATAGATAACAATTTAAATAATATTTTTTCCATTTATTTCAAATAACTTATATTATTTTATTAGTAGCTATTATTATTTATATTTTGTCATAAAAGTTTTTGATGTCACACAATTTTACATGTCAATATTCTAAATGGTATATTTAATTAATTGAATTTAAATTCTAATATACATTTAAACACTTAATTTAAATCTTGCCACATCATATTTTATTTTACAAAAAATTTAGTACCACAAAAAATATATACAACTTTTACTACAATTCTTCAAATGGCTAATTGTGATTAGTGAATAAAAAATTATAAGTCCATGTGAAAGTGATAGGCAGCTAAACACAGTTTGTCACATATGAGATTTGTGGCAAAATTTGTGAGTTTGTTTGTGATACTAGAAGAACTCTTTCTGTTAATAATAAAATAAGGATTATGTTAATGAATGCCCTTAGGGTAATGGTTAATAATCTATTTTAGTAAATTTTTGACAGGAAATGAAAAAAAAACTGTCAAAACATTAAATACTTTTTTTTTCTTTTCCCATAAAAACTTTCTTTAAATAGATTGTTAACCATTGTCCCAAGAATATTCGTTAGTATTTCCCATAAAATAAATAGTTTCATATATAAATACAATCACAATAAATATCTATTAATAATTACCATAATTGTATATTTAAATAGTTCAATTTAAAAACACAATCAAAATAATTACCTATTAATAATTACCTGAATTGTATATTTAATAGTTCCATTTAAAAACACAAGTAAAATAAATATCTATTAATAATTATCATAATTACCATAGTCTTATATTTAATATTTTCATTTAAAAATACAATCAAATAAATACTTATTAATAACTACCATAATTATCAAATATCTATTAATAACTATCATAATTACCACAATTTTATATTTAATATTTTCATTTAAGAATACAATCAAAATAAATACTTATTAATAACTACCATAATTATCAAATACATTTTTAATATTTCATATGCACAAAAACAATCAAAATAAATGTGTTGATAATCACAGGTTTAAAAGCACTAACGCGTAGTGGTAATTTTTTTTTTTTTTTTTTTTGAGAAAAAAAAAGGGTCTCACATGTGGCAATTATTGTCCCACGCCTCATGGTACATTTGAGTAAGCCCATGGGTACCACTAACTCGAACCGGAGCTCGGAGACCCCAAACTCACACACACCCCAAGCTTTATTGGTTTCTGGGACTTACCAAAAATTGCAATTACAGTCTTCACGAGAACTCGAACCTAGGATGTGGTGAAGCCTCAACAGTCACCTTCTAGTTCTACCACACTTGCTGGTGGTTGCTTAGTGGTAATGTTTGATCTTTCCCAAGGAATAATCTGTGTTTGAATTATCTTATCCCAAACTTGTTGCAAGGGTAAAATAAAAAGGAAAAAAAAAATCACACACGGTCCACAACATTTAGTTTTTCTTTTTTCATTTTTCTTTTTCTTTTAGGGTAATGATATTATCATCGAGTATTGGATTGTGTAAACTTAATAATTTACGTATTAATTTAAATTTTATGTTTGAATATTTTGTTATTTGTTCTATTATTTGCATTGAAAGAAGACAAGGACAATGTAGTCATTTTTTTTTTTTGAATGTATAGAAATATGGGTCAACCTATAGCCTAGTTAACTTGACATGTAACCTAGTCAACCTGACCTGCTTCTCAAAAAAAAAAAAAAAAAAAAAAAAAAAAAAAAGGTCAACCTGACTGTATCGCAACCCATGTACTATTTACTCAATCCCAAATACGATTATAAGGCATGACCTAATCTAACCCAACTCAACTCGTTTGCCAATTATAGTCTATAGACTATAGAGTACATCATACAGGAAAACCATGTTGTACGGTGTGTAATATTTACATCAAACAACATGGTGAACGCATGACGTATAAGACTCAACTTTTATTGTTGAAACAAAAAATTTAGAGCAAATGATTAAACTAAAGTGCGGGACAAAATTGGCAAATGCCATTTTCGGGCAAAAAAAAGGAGAATTAGGGAAATACCTAATTTCCTAAACTAATTAGGAAAATACTCCTCTTTTGAAACTCGATTTTCTCAAAATCGAGTTAAGCCCTATAGTGGCGTTTTTAAGAGCCTATAGTAACGTTTTAAAGACTTATAGTGGCATTTTAAAACTTGAGTTATAGATAAAAAAGAAGGAAAAAAATTGCATGTAACTTGAGTTCATGGAGCTCGAGTTCCAAAACGCCATTATAGGTTCTTAGAATGTCACTATAGGCTCCTTAAAACGCCATTATAGGGCTCCATATTTTTTCTTTTTTTTAAACTCGATTTTGAGAAAATCGAGTTTCAATAGAGAGGCATTTCCCTAATTAGTTTGGAAAATGGGGCAAAAATATTGCTTTTTTTGCCCGAAAAGGGCATTTGCCAAATTTTCCCTAAAATGCATAATAAAATCCCTTTTAAATTTCTAAATACTTCTATTTAATAATAATTTTTCTAAACTTTTATCAACCCTATAAAAAAAATTCCACTAAGAAGCTATGTTAATAATGTTAATGGAAATATGGTGCACTATAGGAAGAAAGCATACAATATCATGTGTAACACATAAATTGAGCAATTTGGTGCAACCTATTGTGTAGAATACAACAATTGATTATCCAATATTATACAAATGCAATGCATTGCATAATAAAAACTCATGTATAAACTAAAGCAGTTTTTTTATTATAATCTAATTAAAATTGAATAATACTATAGAGAGTCAAAATAAATTAACATAAATTACTTTAAATTACCTAATGAATGCATATATTTATATATATATATATATATATATATATATATATATATATGATACAGATTATGAACAAATAAACAAGCAATTCTCATATTTATTAATTTCAAATGATCGACAAATAAGCAACCAATATAAGAATCAGACACACAATTTTTTTTTTTTTTTGTTTAATTAAAATTTTGTTAATTTGATGATAAGTGCATCTGTGCAAGTTTATATTGTGTATTAAGCTGTTAAAGAAATGCAAGGTTTTTTATGATTACAAAAGTTTTGTCTCTCTACATGGCTTCAAAAATAAGTTTTTGAATCAAGTTTAAATATTCATGGATGATTTTTTATTAGGGTTTCTAAAAAGAAACTAAATTTTTTTTTCTTGTTATTTGATCATTTTAGGATATATCCATAAAGATGGAAGCATTTTCAGCCACTTTATTCGTAATATAGCTAAGATTTTGTTCTCTAATACTGAGGTTACCATAAATACATTTTTCTAGTTTATTGTCCCGTAACATTTGATACTTGACTTATAAATATAGGAGCAAGGATCCAAGGATACCCAAATATCTCAACTCCAACTGCTTGTGAAAATGACTGATCTAAGCCTCTTTGCCATCTCTCACATATTTGCATTGAGCTTTTGCTTGGTTAGTATCATAACACTTGCTGAAACTGACATTAAGTTGCCTGAGATTCAAATTCAAAATGTCTTATCTGAAAGTGCCGCACTAGTCAAGGTTCAAATTACTGGTGAGCCTGTGATTTTGCTCAAATGTTACAATGATCTTTACAAGTGGAATGTTACAAGAAATGAAATAATTTACAACACTGCAATATTTGGCCATTATACTGCAAACTGGCAGGCCTTCGATCCCAGCAGTGATGCAGGCCATGCAATAAGTTTTTGGTGGATTACAAGATCTGGTATCTTTCACAGCTTTTGAAATTTCAAATAGTGTGTAAACCACCAATGAACGTTTAGACCACCAACTATAAAATTACCAACACAAGCTTATAATCAAACAAAATATGTACGGAAAATGAAATATAAGTTATAACCAAATTGGTAACACACTCTAAACCATAATTAATCACAATCACAACATTAATTAAAAGGTAAAGAGAAAGGGAAGAAAGATGCAAACACAAAGATAACATGACAATATGTTATTGAAGAGGAAACCGAAGTACCCCAATGAACGTTTAGACCCCCAAATATAAAATTACCAACACAAGCTTATAATCAAACAAAATATGTGCGGAAAATGAAATATAAGCTATAACCAAATTGGTAACACACTCTAAACCATAATTAATCACAATCATAGCAGTAATTAAAAGGTAAAGAGAAAGGGAAGAAAGATGCAAACACAAAGATAACACAATGATGTGTTATCGAAGAGGAAACCAAAGTACTCGGTGAAAAATCTCTCCGCCGCCCTCTAAGCGGTCAATAATCCACTAGAGAATGAAGTTGGAATACATGAATAGCAAAAGACCCTCCAAGTCTAATCTACCTAGTGCACCTAAACCCTCAAGCTTCTTGCTCCAACAGGGTTATGCCGAACCTTGTCTTCTCTAGCTTACCGTATTCCGCAATAGCCCATCGCATCAACCAAATGAATTGGTCCCTTCTGAACTGCTTTCTAAGCACCAAAATACCTCCTCACTGATATAGGTATGGTGAGATAAGGATTTGGCTAAATGTACCTCTCAAAAATATGTTAATGGAAAAGGTGAGAGTAGAGGAATTCGTAGAATCAAAGGATGGAGATTGTGAATGAGTCAATCTTGTTTTTCTCTAAAGTTTCTCTTTCAAAATTCTCTCTAGAAGCTCTTTACATTTCGTGGGTATAAAGGTATTTATAGTAGGGTGTATGAGGAATGCGAAAGTTTAGTTTTCATCAAACAGGGCATTCTAACGACTCAAGCTTGCGATTGGAATGAGTCGCGAGTTTGAGTTGTGAGCTAACTGCTTGGCCAGACTTGAAGTTTTGTCCTGTAGTGATCCAGCTGTCGTGACCCTTCAGCTCCCATGCATGTTTCACACGTGTGCCACCTTTGGTGACTCGCCAGTCGTGATATCCAATTGCGAGACTCTTCTTGAGTGCACACTTCTTGAGCTTTCTTCACACTCTCTCACACACTACCCTTACATAACTCCCACCTAAATACAAGGTATTTAATTGCTAAATTACAAGCAAATTTGGCACGGAATAAAGCTAACACATGATTGAATAAATTCAACCTTATAGCTTTGACAACATTAAATATGAGTTAAGGGCTAAATGGGTTGGAGATGAATGATGGTAATGATTGGCATGTTAGATTAATGCAACACAATGTTTTTAGAATAATAATGGAATTAAGGAAACTATTGGTTCACAAGAACCTTGTACTTCATGTAGTTGACATCTTCTGGTATTTCCAACAAAGACATCTTTAGAGTTTGAACCCCCCTATTGTGTTGTACTATTGAATTATCAATTAAAATACAGAAAATATATCAATCTATAAAACCAAAATCCAAAGATTTTTTTTTTTATTTTCCATAAAAGTGGTGTCAAAACTTTCCTAAAATAGATTGTTAACCATTGCCCTAAGGGCACCCATTAGCATGGCCCATATATATATGGAAAATGTTAATTAATGTCCTTAGGGAATTGGTTTAGGAGCTACTTTTAGAAATATTTTATTGAGAGAATGATAAAATAATAAATATTATTGTCAGCTTTTTATATTTTTCATGAAAACAGTGTCAAAAATTTCATATTATGGTTTATTAACAATTGCCCTAAAGGCATCCGTTAATATGACCCATATAAATATATATATATATATATATATATATATATATATATATATATATATATATATATAAAACCAAAGCTAAAAGAAGATCCAATTAGATCTCAAATTGGAGTCTAACTTTATGATATGTGTCTCATCCAATTTTCTTAATTTTGGTGAAACTATTTGCTACACCACAAAAATTGAGAAGTCCAATTAAATTTTCTTAATTTTTTGTGGTAAAGAAGTTATTAAGAGAGAGAACCATAGAATCAAAATTAATAAATATAAAATAAATCACTATTATTGATTCACTTTTCTTATATTATATATATATATATATATATATATAATATAACCGAAGCCTCTGCAGCTCTCACAATTTTCCACGTCATCACTATTTTTTTATTTTTTAGATTCTTTTTATTTTAGGTTGTTACAATAGTATAGTTTAAGTAAAACTCTATTAAATATATGTTTCAACCCAAACCCCCACTAGAAATTTCATCTATAAATTCATAAACTAAAAAACCTACAGACACATAGCCATCCAAAACTACAGACTCTCTTTCATCGGAGTAGTCTCCTTGCTTGCCTAAGATTCTTCTAATTCCTTCAACTCAGATGATTATTTTTTATATTCTTTTTATTTTAGGTTGTTACAATAGTATAGTTTAAGTAAAACTCTATTAAATATATGTTTCAACCCAAACCCCCACTAGAAATTTCATCTATAAATTCATAAACTAAAAAACCTACAGACGCATAGCCATCCAAAACTACAGACTCTCTTTCACCGGAGTAGTCTCCTTGCTTGCCTAAGATTCTTCTAATTCCTTCAACTCAGATGAGAGGTGTCGCAACATATATATGCATACTGTATTGAATCAGAACAGACGTGGGAAATACTTTGTAAGAAATTTTATTATCAATAAATTTTTTGTAACCTTTTTCCTTAAGTCATTGCTTCTGCTAAGCACTGTTGTTACATTGAACTTTTTTGTTATATTGAACTTTTTTTGTTTTATATAGATTACATCAGTTAGACAGTATCTATGCCCTATACATATACTAAGATGATATGATTTACTAAGATGGATTCTTTTGTTTTATATTTGCTAGATAATCTTTAATCTATGGACTATGTGAATATAAATTTGATTTGTATTAAAATTGGTAGAATTTTTTGTGTTGTGGTAGAATTTTACTAATGGAATTTGTAGAATTATTGACTTTTTTTCTTTGGCTGCTCATAATTTGATAAAATTAATACTATCTTTATTAACACAGCTTGAATTTTTTTAGAAATAACATTAGTTAGATAAGAATTACAAGAGCTTCATTTTAAACACAATAGGCATGAATGTTTCATGGTTAAGGAAACTCTTAAATTGTTGCATATTTAATGCATGTTCTTGAAAAGAATTTGTAAGTTTTTCAATTAGTGAGTCTTGAAAAAAATGTCTCAATTATACTAGAATTGCATATAGAGAGGCCATGGCATTAGTTATAGGCTCTAGATATTGCCCCTTTTTTTATGTCAAATTTGGAGAATAAGTATAGCAAGTGAGTACAAATGAGGAGTTTGAGTGACTTAAACTTCTTTAGCTATATTTTGTGTTTCAATTGATCACAATTGTTGTTGTTGTTGTTGTTTTTTTTTTTTTTTTTTTTTTTAATATTCATGTTTGAACGGTATCTTGTATAATTGCTACATATACTATATCATTAATGTCATCTCCTATTTATAAACATTTAAGCTAACTATAATGAAATGAATATTTGAAATAATTTTTTAAACTACCACAATTATAAAAAAAAAAAAAATTGTCAATGGCAAAAAAATTAACAAAAAAATTTTAAAACTCATATTTAATAACTTTCCTGTGCATCACACGAGTTAGCGACTAGTTATTATTATTATAGTGGTTGGAGAAACTAAAATTGAGAATGTCATAGATAACAATTTAAATGATATTTTTCCATTTATTTCAAAAAAACTTATATTTATTTTATTAGTAGTTGTTTATATTTTCAAATAAACAAACATTATATATATTACATGTAAAATTGGTAAAATTTTAATATGCATTTAGTTATACTTATTTGTAAATGTATCTCATACACATGCATGGAGTTACGAGCTAGTATGCATAAAATTGGAAATGTTTGACTTTTGATGAATCTCATAAAATTTTGCCACATAAGTTTTTTGATACCATTCAATTTCTTATGTCAATATTCTAAATGGTACTTAATTAATCGAATTTAAATTATAATCTATATTTAAACACTTAATTTGAATCTTGCCTCTTTCTCAAAAAAAAGAAGGAAAAAAAAATTGCCTTATCATATTTTCTTTAAATGATAAAATAAATAGTTTCATATATAAATACAATCATAATAAATATATATTAATAATTAGATAATTACATATTTATTAGTTCCATTTAAAAAAAACCATCAAAATAAATACCTATTAATAAGTAATAACTACCATAATTGTATATTTAATACTTCCATTTAAAAACACAATCAAAATAAATACCTATTGAAAACTAGCTATCATAATTATCAAATACATTTTTAATATTTCATACACAAATAGAATCAAAATAAATGTGTGTTGATAACTATATGATTTTTCAATTTCATATTTATATAGGAAATAAAAGAAAAAATATATATCATCACTTGCCGGGGAAAAAAAAAAGTACAACTAAGGCATTATAATAGTAATATATTCTTTCTAAAAAAATAAAATTTCCCTGTTTTATTTTCACAATGAATCAGATTTACTGAATTTGGTTCCCTCATTGCATTAAATTTTACCTTTTTGAAACATTTCTTGGATATGTTGCTCAACGTAGCTTTTAATCAAAATCATTTGGTTGTTTGTCAAGAATCTTGTAGTTTAATTGACACGTACAGGTGTTTCCAACGAAGACTTTCTATGTTCAAATTCACCTAACCATTGTAACAATCAAATTATTAAAGTAAAAAAATTTAAAAAAAAAAAAAAAAAACCTAGCAACAAGAAACCACTAACAACAAGAATATGAGAAATTTACCAACATCCTCAATGGAATGGCGTAAGCATTAGTCACTCACAAAGTTTATAAATAAAATAATAATCACAAATTTAAAAGCATTAATGCTTAGTGGTAATGTTTGATCTTTAACCCGTATTTTTGAGAGATAATTACAACATACTGCTAACCCCGCAGCTCGAACTCTTTCCCCTCTAGACCCTCAAGAATTTTGTGCATGAGGAGGTGCCAATTCAGCTACAAGGCCTTTGGCATCTTTAACCCGTGTTTGAATGGTCCATCACATTTTTTTTTTCCGTTCTTTTAGGGAGATGGTATAATCTGTGAATTTCGGATTGTGTAAACTTAACAATTTATATATTATTTAACTTTTATGTTTAACTATTTTGTTATTGTTCTATTATTTGTATTTTTTTTTTTTTCGTTCTTTTAGGGAGATGGTATAATTTGTGAATTTCGGATTGTGTAAACTTAACAATTTATATATTATTTAACTTTTATGTTTAACTATTTTGTTATTGTTCTATTATTTGTATTGAAAGGAAGACAAGGACATTATAATCGTTTTTATCTTTGCATATAAAAAATATGGGTCAACCTATAACCCAATTAACCTGACACCGAACCCGGTTGACTTGATTGGATCACAACCCCCTTTACTCAAGCCCAAATAAGACATGACTTGATCCGACCAAACCCAACTCATTTGCCAAGTCTAAGACTCTAGAGCACATCATATAGGAAAAGCATGATGTACAACATGTAATATTTACATTTAACCACATAGTGCACACATGACATTTAAGACTCAACTTTTATTGTTTTTTTTTTTTTTTTGGTTAGAAGGGAATATTATTAGTAACAAAAGGAAAAGCTACACAGCAACAGATGCTATACTGGCAGCAACAAGTCTACAATAATACAAGCCATTGATGTCCTTAACTACTAATGTCTCTAGTTCAGCAGTAAAAGGAAAATCAAAAACAGCAAAGTCTTCACTCATAGAGCAGCCCCATTTTGCCGGGAAATTATTGTGTACTCCCGGAGTACCATAAATGCGTGCTCCCTCCTCTCACATGAATGGTAGGTTCCACTAATTAAATTCATGGTGGGACCTACCATTCATGTGAGAGGAGGGAGCACGCATTTATGATACTCCAGGAGTACCTAATAATTTTCCCATTTTGCCAGCCAATCTGCGCATTTATTGGCTTCTCTAAACACGTGGACCACCCTTACTGCAGGAAGCTTGTCCAGAAGATACCTGCAGTCAATTAACAGGGGAGCATAAGTTGAATTAGGATTCTTTTTTGAGTTGAGCAACCCAACAATCACCTTAGCATCTAGTTCTACTTCTAGTTGCCGTATTCCAATGTGATTTGCAAGTCTCAACCCATCTCTCAAAGCCCAGAGCTCAGCAATGATGCTTGAGGTGAAGCCAATTGATCTTGCATAGCCCTTGACCCATGTTCCTTAACTATCTCTAATAATCCCTCCGCCCCCTGCCTTACTCGGATTTCCAAATGATGCACCATCAGAGTTAAGTTTGAACCACCCATTTCTTGGTTTATTCCATCCAACTGGAATAACAATCTTTGCAGTAGTTTTTTTTCTTTACTCACACAAAAATGGTACTCTTTAGCTTGATTAATACAATCATTAGGCAGGCTCAGGTTGGGGATAGAATTATCAAACACAATCTTATTTCTATTTTTCCAAATAGCCCAAATGGTGAATAAGGAAACCGTGCTCCATGGGATACCAGTTCTATGTTTAACAGGATTCACACTATTTAAATGTAGCCAATCCTCTGAACTTCCAGTGAAAGTGTTTAACAAGACTCAACTTTTATTGTTGAAACAAAAATTTAGAGCAAATGATTAAACTAAAATACTAATAAAATTCCTTTTAAATTTCTAAAGACTTTTATTAATCATAATTTTCCTAAAATTTTCTGATCCTTAAAAAAAAAGAAAAAAAAATCCACTAAGAAGCAATGTTAATAATTTTAATGAAAATATGGTGAGCTAGATGGAGAAAGCGCGTCATACCATGTGTAACACATAAATTGAGCAATTTGGTGCAACCGCATTGTGTAGAACACAATGATAATAGCTTAATTTTGCATATTTATATCATTATTAGAAAGTATTATCATACTTATTTTGAGTTAATTCATGCATTTTATGGTTGGTTTTGGAATAATGCTGAATAATCAATTTTGTGCTTAATTGAATTTTAATGCATGAATTTGTCTTTTGTAGGATAATGAAATTAAATAAGTGGATTTATACAAAGAAGAAAGCTAATGAACTTTACTTTTACAAGGGCCATCATGAAGTCAAAGAAGGCCAACCAAATTAAATTTGAGTCCAATTGGAGTAAGGAATCAAAGGAAATTTGCACAAAATCCAAATCCAATTTGGATTAGGATTCTAGCCCGCGCACCAGTTAGTATTTGGAGCATGACTTTCAGCTCATATGTTCAATCGAGATGATTCAAGTTGGGCTGGAAAGATAACTTAAAGGGCTACAACTTTTTAGTTTACCAAAAGTCCAAATTCTGAAGTTAAATAGGCTGAAAATGTCGGTTAAATGAAGCATAAAAACTTGGGATTTTCTCCAAATGGGAATTTAACTTATAATAGGATTCCTTGACCTATTTAAAGGTTCTTTAGGGCAAAATTCAGGGGAGAGCTGCCATAGAACATAATTTGGGTTTTCTTAAAGTTTCTTTACAGTTTTTAGAGTTTTATTTATGTTATGACTTGCTAGAAGCCTTGCTAAGGCAAGGAGTGAAACCCAACCGTTTATTAGTATGTTCGTAACAATTATTTATTGGTTTTAATGCTTATGTTTTTATGTTTTTAATTGATTTACTCATCTAGAAAAGTGTTTAGTTCTGTATAATTCTTTGATTTATCGTAAACTCCGAGCACGTTAAATGCTCAATATTCCCTGCAAACTAATTCACTAGTTTTGTTTTGCCTAAAATCAATTAATTTCATGAAACTACCTTAGACAATTAATTTTTGAGCTTTTATTATTAAATTATCTAACTAAGATCATCCTTCGCATGAATTTTAGTTGAGTTATAAAATAAACATTGTTAAGACTACCAATAGATGTGTTGTGTGTGGATCCCTAAACCTTAGCGCCTTAATATATTGTTATTTTCTCTCAATTTAAGTTAACTTTACTAAACCATAAAAAATCTCTTCAATTAAACTTTATTATTTAGTTCTATTCTCTTGTGGTTTGCTAATCAATTCCCTTTTCCCTGTGGATTCAACCTCGGACTTACCAAGTTATTACTTCACGACAATCCTGCACTTAAGAGCATTATTTAAGTTGCAGCACACAACATGCAATGCACGGTTTAATAAAAACTCATGTGTAAACTAAAGCTTTTTTTAATAATTTAATTAAAATTAAATAATAAAATAGAGAGTCAAAATAAATTAACAAAAATTACTTTAAATTACCTTACGAATTCATATCATGTCTGACCATTTATTTGTCTGTCTATAATATGTTATAAAAATTAGATCCTTACTGAAGGATGCATGTTGAGGTGATAACTGTTCTTGTCTCACAACTTTTTTTTTTTTTTTTAGGAACCATTTCTCAAAACATAATACAAAAACATGTGGCAATTTCTCACATTTAGTTAGTATTATATGGACAAACAACGCCATGTGTCAAATAATTATTTGTACAAGTCAATATATGTTTGCCATGTGTCAGTAATAAATATAAATAAAAAATACACTCTTAAATGTTCACAATTAATTCCACCAATATTTAAATTAGGACCATTAAATATGACTCTTAAATGCCCGGTAGCTAAGAAATATTTTTGGGAAAACTGCTTCTACTGCATTAAATACCCTGTAGCTAACTTTCTAGTTGCATTAATGAGGACGTGATGCTTGAATAGTGCTTTTCGGCCTTATAGCTACCGCCAAAGATTTTAGGAGGGTGCTGATGGAACAAGTATCAACCCAAGCAATTTAATGTCCACGTGGGGGGTAGAGATGAGAGGGGAGATGTGGTATAAAATAGGAAGAAGGTCCTAAGAGATGGGGATCGAAATAGAAAAAGAGAAACACTGTAGCAATCAAGAACTAAACTTGTAATCAAGCTTGAGAATCAATATATAAGAACTGATCTCCTCAGATTATGCCGATGACAGTTTTCTTTAGATTAAACTAGTCTATCTACATTTTCTTGTCATCTGGATCCAATCTACTGGTTGTCTAACTCATCAAACCCCAGTTTTCCAATCCACTCTCTACAAATTTATTGTATTGGACTTTTTTGGCCTAAGTTCATTTATCCTTTGGGCTAGAGACTCAAATCTGGTCCTTACACTTACACACACACACACACATATATATCCAATTTACTATGCCTTTATATGATATCGACAAAAAATTATGCATTTATATCTATTAAATGCAAAAATGTCTCATCAAATTTCCTTATACATTAAATGTGCACAATTGACCCTTAAATTGCTATAATAAATTTTTAATTGACCCTTAAATTGCTCTAATAATTGTTTAGGAAATGATAATGGATACCCTTAGACCAATGGTTAATAATACATTTAAAGAAAATTTTTATGAGAAAAGAAAAAAAAGCAATTAATGTTTTGACAGCTTTTTAAATTTCCCATAAAAGTGATGCCAAAACTTTCCTAAAATGGATTGTTAACTACTACCTCCGTCCTAGTTTGTTTATCCTCTATTCCATTTTAGGATGTCCCAAAATATTGTCCAGTTTCTAAAAATAAAAATTATTAGTTTACTAATGTTTCTATTATACCCTTACTTTATTTTCAAAACTATTTGAAAAGAAAACTAACTAATATTTTAAAAAATCAATTTAATTGGGGTATCGTTTTAGTTGCCCCATTAAGAATAACTTTTTTTTTAAAAGCTGATAAATTTATTTAAGGGTAGTTTTGTAAACTTATAGATTTTTATAAGGCAGACAAGACAATAAATGATATTCCCTTAAAAAGTTTGACTTTTCAAATTGGACAAACAAATTGGGACGGAGAGAGTATTAAATTAAGGGCACCTGTTAGCATGACCCTAATTGTTTTTACCCATTATTTCCACTACTAATTTGTCTTTACCCTTGATCATGGAAAAACTGAGGTTTTAGATTAATCATTACCTTTTCTAATCAAAACAAATAACTAAAAAAATTAATGCTTTTATGGTTACAAGAGGAAACTAAAAACAAAACAAAGGAGTGGGAAAATTACAATATAGGAAAGCCAAGTTAGCCAAGTATATAAGTACATACTCCTGCGTTAAAAAAGCTAACTAAACGGATATATATCTAATTTAGAATTTTCTTCTATTTTCAATCATAAGTTAAGAAAACCCAACAAAAAAGGAAAAGAAAAAAGAGAATCACAAAAAATAATAAGGAAAATTCTTAGACACTCTCAGAATACGTAGAAATTATGCTCCCTCCTCTTACATTCGTAGTGAACCCTACTAAGAATTTAATGAGCGGACCCCACTATGAATGTGAAAGGAAGGATTATCATTCTACATACTGCGGAAGTACCTAAGAATTACTCAAACAATAAACCTTAGTCTACCTAAAAAAGATCGAATGTAATAAGAATACAAAATAATACTTATTACCTATCTAAAAAAATCAATCACTGTTATTGATACTGTATTTTGTCCAGCCCCAATTCACGCATCAAAACAAATACCAAAAATCCAAAAAAATTGAAAAAATGTACAAAATTACAAATTTCAAGACTAAAAAGTGTAAAAATAAATACAATATGGTTGGACAGTGGATTAAAAAGTCACAACATTTGAAAAAAATCATTTTACAAAAATTAGGACCAAAACCCTAGTTGGGTATGGTAAAAAAGTTGACTTTTTGATCCCTAGTCGTGTTGAATTTTGGACCATCTCATAGGACATATTTTCTAGGGGCGGCGTTAAGTGTTGTTCAGGGGGTTCAAATGAACCCCTTGCCTTGAAAATAAAAATATTATATATATATATATATATATATATAATTTATTTGCTTATTTTACTTAAAAAAATATTTTTGAATACCTTGACTTAAATTTTGCACAACCTAATCACAAATAAATCCAACTCAAAACTAAACAATAACACAGGCCAACCCATCCTAAAACCAAGCAACAACACAGATCATATAGATCTCTCTCTCATGGATCTCATCTCATCTCAGTTAATTATCTAACTATCTTAATATTTTATTATAAATTTATATTATATGTGAGTTGCGAGTGTTTAATACTGATTATGAATTCTTTTTTTTAATAATTTTATTTTATTTTTTTATTTTTTTTGTGTGTGAGTTGTGATGTATGCGATGAGTGCATGTATAATATAAACATGATATAACTTTATATAATTTAATTTTTAGGACATATAGAGGGTTTGTAATGATTCAAAATATGAAAACTCGTAGAATGAAATTGTAAAACTTTATTTATTTGCGTGTTTTTTTCTTTTTTGGAAACTCAATATAGTCAAGTTTTACTTTAATTAAATTTTGTTTTAACTTATATTTCTTAATAAGCCCTCTGGATAAAATTCCTAGAGCCGCCACTGATATTTTCTCCTTCAAAACAATAGTTTAAAGACCAAAATCAAAGTTAAAACAGATGAGATATCACCAAAATACTGAAAACCCTAATAAAAACCTTCACTTTTTTAAGGAAAGACTAGCAGTTTTTAACAGGACTTTGCGCAATAAACTGTACTGATTGGGTAATAACTGGAATGAGCAATCCAGACCATCTTGAAAAAAAAGGTCTTAGCTAATTTTCATCAAAAGTACTCGATGATACTTGCTTCAAATTGGAAGATATGAATTTTTCAAGGAAAAATATCATAGAATTTTTCGACACTACATCACATTCCTTCCAAGCATGATATCTCGACGACCATAGCTCCAAATAGAGCAAGGTTAGGACCGTTGGAAACTAGACATCAAGAGCTATCCGATTTGAAGAAAATGGAAATTAGAAAGGCCTCCAAATAGCCGCACGAAGATTGGGCCAATGATGGGAAATATAGACCCCGATTGATAGAATTAACAAGTTTTAAACCTAAGTTATTAATTAGATTTATTATAGATAAATCTTGTTAAAACAAACAAACATCTATATTATGTCAAAATCATGCACAATGGAAAATTAAATAAAACAAGATATGATGACCTAGGAAAACCAATAAAACAAACTAGTTTCATAGTAAAAAACATGGGGAGAAACCTTCCCGAAAAGCAATCCACTATAATAAAGAGAAGTTCCAGATCTAGAACAAAACTTTTGTCCCTAGACTCTACAATCCCCGTAGATGAACTCACAGTAGAAACCTTCTACCGCTTCAGAACCTCTGAACTCTTCAATATATGAACACCACCCTTTTGCGCGGATCCCAGTATGTGACTAACAAATGATGCACGGCTCTCAGTACGTGACTAACACACCAACTTGAAGAAGATGTTGGTTGCTAAGTTCTTCACTTCATCAACAATGAAGATCAATAAGCACTTGGTTACAAAAACCTGAGGCGCAAAGACGCAGTAGCTTCTTTTAGAGAGAATAAGGTATTAGTCACATTTTTTATATGTTCTCCTGGTATTCTCTTCTGTGACAGCCTCTAAAATAAGCCTTATATAAGTTTAGGGTTGTGAGAAAAGAAACTCTACATAAATACATAAGCATAGGCCAAAAATCAGATCTAAAAATCTGAATTCCCGTAACCTCAATAGATACCTCAATAGATAGTATCTGTCGAGCCTCATTAAACTTCGATAGATAGCTATCTGTCGAGCAGCTGTCAAGCTATCTATCCGCAACTGTCGAGCTATCTGTCCAACTTTAGTGAACCGCTTTTCTTCACTTGTTTCTTGGTCCAATCTTCATGGTTTTAATACTAGACTTGAACAACATGTTTCTTGAAGTATTAAACACATCTTAGATTTACCAAAATACAAGTAAAGTGCGTTTTGTCAAAGGATTAGCCAAATACACAAAATATGTCCTTAACAATTTTCCCCTTTGGCAATCTGTGACAAAACCACAACAAACAAATGAAATATGAGAGAAGTCATAAATCACTCAACTCATATTCACTTATTGAATACAATAAAATCTATCCTAACACAAACTCTTGAAAAACTTTGCAAGAAGAGAGTTTATGGCAAGTAGACTTTGACAACCTGTATTTCTGAAACACTTTAAACAAAACTCATAAAGGCATCTTTTTTTGAAACAAAAATAATAGATTGCATACAAGTAATAAGAAGCATGTGCATAAAGAGAGAAAAGAAACAGCACATGTAAGGGTAGGTGAAAGAAACATATATCAACATATAAAGAAGATAAGTGCAATGTATGTCAATAATGGTCACAAGACCGATGTACACGAAGAAGGAGGTAAGCACTTCCCTAAGAAGATGAAACACATCTCCCCCTTATAGAGGCATGTATTTCTTCCCTTAACATATAGAATCTTTAAAAAGAAATCACATATTTCCACAATTTCTCCCTCTTTTTGTCATGATTGACAAAGAGTACAAGAAGCTAGAACGTTTCACCCGAGAAAGATAAAGATGATCAAAGATGATCAAGGGGGCACAAAGAATCCATAAAAATACACGAATGTAATGAAATAAGATGCTATGGTTGACAAGATAAAAGAAAATGCAAAACATGTGAAAAACAATGCATCCAAGAGGATCTCGATCGATCGAGAGGTGTCGAGCCAACCTCGATGGATCGAGAAGTTGTTGAGAAGCTGTTGAGAAGCTATCGAGAGGTTAGGAGCTTTCTCGATCGATCCACCAGTTGTCGAGATGCTATCAAGGGTCCAGAAGAAATCTCGATCGATCCACCTAGCTGTCGAGAAGCTATCGAGATTGCGATAAGAGGAAGTTGAAAAGCTTGATAGATAGCTAGGTGTCAAGAAGCTGTCGAGATTGCTTAAAAACAGTTTTTCAAAAAGGGAAAAACACAGATATGAATGCAATCAAGCATGTAACTCAACCAAGGATCCAATCAACATTTTAGACTCTCAAAATCATCTCTCAACAACAAATTTAAGCACATGGATCCCAAAAACACACACACACACACACACACACACACACACACACACACACACACACACACACACACACACACACACTAAACAAGTCTAACCAATTTTATATTTCAAAAAACAAGTCAAGACAGTTTAGTGAGCATACATTAACACATGTAAACCTTGTGATGGCCAAATCACATTGTACTTGCACATGTATCAAGAGTAACAAAGAATATTGCGTGTTGTGTGTAAAAAACATCGCAAGATTGCATAAGTGTCTACATGTTATGACGATTTGAGATATGAGAAAAGTACTTTAACTCACACACAATTATAACTGTTTGATGGGGACTATCACTTTCGAGGTACATCTTATAACTCCCACTTCTCCTAGAAGATATGCTTCCAATCATATTTAAAGCATTTTGATTCTTTTTGCTATTATTTTCTTTGCATATTTTCTTTTTAAGCAAATCATGCATGGGCATATAAGAGATAGAAAAGAAATACCTAATGATGTTAAGCTTTTGATATTGCACTTTTGCTATGCCAAAGCATACAGATGTCATTTTATGATTGGCGGACAACAGTGGTGAGATGGTTATTTATGCCTTTCTTTTAGGATTTTCTAGTCCTTCCCGTCAAAAAGAGTGATATGAGTATTAAGAACAAGAGATAACTTAATCTTACTCATCACAAACAAGAGCCACAAAGCTCACTTGTTTAGTTGTGCATAGAGATGCTTATCTAAGTTACAAGAGATACAAAATTTAGAAAACTTTGTTTAGAAAACTTTGTTTCAATGGCCATCCAAGGTACACAAGTACCAATGTACACAAACACATTGTTTTTGTATTTTTCTGAATTTTTCTTTTTATTTTTATTATTAAAAAAAAAAAAAAAAAAAAAAAAAAAACCCTAAACAACCAAACAAAAATAGGCAAACAACATGAAAGCATGAAAGAAAGATGCATATGCATGGAGGCATGATAGAAAGGTGTAGATGCATGAAAACATGATTCCAAAAGTAGATAAGAAATCAAGCAAAGAGAGCCCTACTTTAGATAGAAAGAATTAAAGTAGAGGACAAACAGAAAAGACAATTAAGTCTTAGGCTCATTTCTCACCTACACAGCATGAGTCTTTGCCATGAAGATGAAAAGGCACGTGTCCTAGTATGTCTACTAAAGGATATAGAAGAATTAGAATTCTCCTGAAATTGAGTTAAAAAGCTCAAAACTTTTAGTAACTCTCCAAACAAAGGTGTAGGTCCTTGAGAGGAAACCTATGACCGTTTGGACACTTGCTTTTAAGGATACAACTTAAAGCAATTAGGACGAATGTGTCCAGCAACACCACAATGGTGACAAAAATGAGGTCTAATAAAGAATTTAGAATTAGACAAATCAGTTTTGAATTTCATACCTTTATCACCTTTCTTAGATTAGGGCACAAAGACAGTCCTTGACCTAGAAGCCGTGGAAGATGAGGGGTCAGAAGAGACAGCATATCCTAAGCCAGTCTTATCAGAACTAGGCTTTTGAGCACTCAAAACCTCATCAACCTTTGCACTAGACATCCTCTCTATTTGAGTTCTAGCTTGACTAAGCTCATCCTCACGATTTTTGACCTTCTCTTCTAATGAGGTGTTCTCCATAACAAGAGTCTCAACTAACCTTGTAGTCTCATCTAGTTTGACTAACAGATCAGCTTTTTCAGTTTTTACCTCATTAAGCTCTTTTCTACAAAGATGAGAAGTCTTTTCAGATTTTATAAATTCAGTGCATAGCTTATCATAGACTTCCTGAAGGGTCATCTTCTTGGGTACTTCATCATCAGAAGAATCCTCACTGTCATTAACACTCTCCACAATCACCTTATCGGTTGAGGCAGGAAAGGCCATAACGTGACGACATTCATCCACATACTCATCAGAAGAGTCATTCTCAGTATCACTCGAAGTCACAACCAACCCTTTATCTTTTAACTCCTTGGTCTTTTCCTTCATGAGGTAGTTTGGACACTCTATCTTTATATGACCAAAACCTTTGCACTCATGGCATTGGATGAGGGGTTTCTCATTCTTGCCCTTCCTAGAGGTTTTAGATTTCCTAGGAGGTTTGCCTTTATCCTTTTTCCTAAATTGAAGAAGTTTGATAATCTTATCAATTATGAAGATTAGATCCTTATCCTTATCATCATCTTCATCCTCAAAGTCCTCAGTCTCTTCCTCCATACCCTTAAGAGCCAAGTTTCTACTTTTTCCACCTTTTCCCATTAAGCCTAATCCCATCTCATAGGTTTGAAGGTTCCCTTCAAGCTTAGTCAAAGGAATTTGATCAATGTCCTTTGCTTCTTCAATGATAGTGATCTTGGCATGAAATCTTTCAGGTAAAGACCTAAGGATTTTCCTAACAATTTTGGATTTTGCTATAGATTCTCCAAGGTTGAAGGTAGAATTCACAATATCCATGAGTTTAGCATAGAACTCATCAAAGGTCTCATCCTCCTCCATCCTTATTTCTTCAAAACTACTAGTGAGTCTTTGAATCTTCACAGTTTTTACTGCCTTGGTACCTTCATAGGTGGTCTCAAGAATGATCCATGCTTCCTTGGCAACTTCTGTGGATGATATTCTCTTGAATTCCTCATTGGTCACCTCATAAAACAAAGTTTTCAAGGCCCTACTGTTAAAATTTGACGATATGATTGTTGCATCATCCCAATCCACCAGTGCTTCCATTGGTTTAATCCAGCCAATTTCAATAGCTTGCCATACCTGTTCATCTAGAGACTGCAAGAAAATTCTCATGCGTACTTTCCAGTATTCATAGTTAGTGCTATCAAATAAAGGAAGTATAATTAATGACTGTTCTCTATCCATGAAAAACAGGGGTCAATGGATCACACAACAAAGATTAAACCCTAATCAGAGTGTGCCTACTCTGATACCACTTTATGGGAAATATAGACCCCAGTTGATAGAATTAACAAGTTTTAAACCTAAGTTGTTAATTCTATCAACTGGGGTCTATATTTCCCATAAAGTGGTATCATGTCAAAATCAACTGGGGTCTATATTTCAAAACAAACAAACAAGACAAGATATGATGACCCAGGAAAATCAATGAAACAAACTAGTTTCATAGGAAAAAACCTGGGGGGAAACCTTCCCGAAAACCAATCCACTATAATAAAGAGAAGTTTCAGATCTAGAACAAAACCTTTGTCCCTAGGTTGTTAATTAGATTTATTATGAATAAACCTTGTTAAAACAAACAAACATTAATATCATGTCAAAATCATGCACAACGGAAAATTAAATAAGACAAGATATAATGACCCAGGAAAATCAATGAAAAAAACTAGTTTCATAGTAAAAAACCTAGGGGGAAACCTTCCCGAAAACCAATCCACTATAATAAAGAGAAGTTTCAGATCTAGAACAAAACCTTTGTCCCTAGACTCTATAATTCCCGTAGATAAACTTACGATAGAAACCTTCTACCACTTCAAAACCTCTGAACCCTTCAATATATGAACGCCACCCTTTTTATGCAGGGCTCCCAGTACATGACTAACACACTAACTTGAAGAAAAATGTTGGCTGCAAAGTTCTTCACTTCATCAACAATAAAGATCAAGAAGCACTTGGTTACAAAACCCTAAGACGCAAAGACGCAATAGCTTCTTTAAGAGAAAATAAGGCATTGGTCACCTTTTTCATATGTTCTCATTGTATTCTCTTCTGTGACGGTCTCTAAAATAAGCCTTATATAAGTCTAGGGTTGTGAGAAAAGAAACCCTACACAAATACATAAGCATGGGCCGAAAATCAGATTTGAAAATCTGAATTCCTATAACCTCAATAGATACCTCGATAGATTGTATCTATCGAGCCTCATTAAACCTCGATAGATAGCTATCTGTCGAGCAGCTGTTGAGCTATCTGTCCAGCAGCTGTTGAGCTATCTGTCCAGCTTTAGTGAACAACTTTTCTTCACTTGTTTCTTGGTGCAGTCTTCATGGCTTTAATACTAGACGTGAACAACATGTTTCTTGAAGTATTAAACACATCATAAATCTACCAAAATACAATTAAAGTGCGTTTTGTCAAAGGATTAGCCAATCACACCAAATGTGTCCTTAACAGCCAGAAATTGAAAAAAGATGAAAAAAGGCTGATGAGGTGGCAAAAATGGGAGGCTAGCATTAGTGTATCAGGATACGCTAGGCAGCTAGCACTAGTGTATGCTGATACACTAATGCTAGGCTTCCATTTTCTCGCCACTCCTATACACCCCCCACCCCCCCCCCCCCCCCCCACCCCCCATTTTTGTGAAAAATAAGAAGAAAAGTGAGAAAAAAAAAAAAGAGAAATAGAGAAAAAATGTGAGGAAAAGTCAGAAAAAGTAAGGAAATATTGGAAAAATAGCCTTAGAAAATAAATTCAAACAAAAATTCTCTCTCTCTTTCCTCTCTCTTTCTCTAGGAAACCCTACACAAAAAGCCTCATCTTTTTTCTTTTTTTTTTTTTTGGTAATCCTTACAAGTATGGCTGTAGGGATGGGTTAGTTCTTTAATAGCTACACCCATCCCACCCTTTTATTATCTTGCAAACGTCATTTCCATATATATAAAATTTGTTCTTTTATCTTGCTAGTTGTTCATAGTTGCTTTATTTTTACTATGCTTGTACATATTGTGTATATATATTTATCTCTTTATTTCAATGTTCATATTATTGTTGTTGGTTTACATTATTTTTTTTGTATCCCTAGATGGGTATTGGACCATCTCCTAGGCTATGTATGAGAAGTAACCTTAGAAGGAAGAAATCTCATCCCACCTAGGCATCTAGGAATTTTACTAGTAATGTTTTTATTTTATGTTATCCCATTTACTTTCGAACAATCTCAATCCCTTTTTTATTTTATGTCATCCCATTTACTTTCAAGCAATCTCTAGCCCCTTTTATTTTATGTCATCCCTTTAATTTCTTGCACATTCCTTCTCCCCCTTTACTTTATTGCTTTCACACACACACACACACACACACACACACACACACACTATATCTAGACACCTAAAAAAAGGATTTTCTATCATCCCTCTTAAATGGTTTTTAAACCTCAAATAAAGCACAATATGAGTATGTCTCATAGGAATGGTTGATGGCTTAGAACTTTCATTTCCTTATGACGATGACCCATAAGGCCTGAACAAAATTAAAATATATTTAAGAGGGACTTAAAAAAAAGAGGCTTTTTAATCAACCTTTACAATTGAAAGCTTGAAATTGTGTTAAAAAACATAAGAGCTTGTTTAGACCCCCAAATTAAAATTACAGCTAGATTGCTTTTACTCTTACTTAATCAAATTGTGGAAACAAAAGTAAATGTGCACAATGAACCGATACTACTCTAGTGCATAAACATGAACAACAAACAATAAAAGTAAAGCACAAGAGTAAAGGAAGAAAAATGCAAACACAAGATAACACGACGATGTGTTATTGAAGAGGAAACCGAAGAAGTCGGTGAAAAACCTCTCCACCGCCCTCCAAGCAGTAAATCAATCCACTAAACAATAAGTTGGGATACACGAATAGCAAGAGACATCCAAACCTAATCTACCTAATGGACTTAAGCCCTCCAAGCTCCTACTCTAACAAGGCTTCTCGAAACCGTGTCGTGTCTAGCTTTCCGGATCCCGCAATACGTCTGATTGCATCCACCAAGCCTCACCGGCTTCTTTTGGAAAATCCCCAAAACTTCCCAAGCTCCAAAACACTCTCTATACTCTAAAAAGGTGTGGGTTGTATTTGGGTACAAATCTCCTTTTAAGGTATGACAATGGGAGAGGGAAGGAGAAGAGGCTAGAATGATTTCTCACTAAGGATGAGTAGTTCTCTCTCTAAAAGATGGGTGTGTGTATTGTAGAAAACCTATCTAGGGTTTTTCTCTCTGAATGACCTCTTTTACATTTGTGGGTAATGAGGGTATATATAGTATGGGTGAAGGGTAAGAAAGTCACACTTAAAAATCCTTCAAGCAGAATGTTTCGCGACTACCTCATGGGAAGGCCTTACCCTCAAGATACTCGCGAAACTGACAGCCTGACACGACTCTTCAGCTTCCAATCATGTGCTTCTCACATGCCCTTTTCGCGGGAACCGTTCGTGCGAACTTCAAATGCATTGATCTTCATTTCATGCTCGATTCTTCACCAACTTAATACTAAACCCAATACAATAAAATCCCACAAAATACAAGGAAAAAAATTAAAGCAATTACAACATTTTTTGTCATGGAATAAAGCCAACATAAAACATAGTTGTAAATCACAACTTTACAACAATTTTTCAGCCCTTTATTTTTATGCTCTTTACTTTTATATCATTTAAATTTCAGCTCTTTACATTCTCGCAATTTAAATTTCTGCACTTTACATTCTTGCCATTTAAATTTCTGCACTTTATTTCCTTGAATTTATTTTCTGCACTTTATTATTGTTGTTTCTTTACATTTCCCATTACTAAAGTTGCCATAAAATAAATATGCATGGGTAAAACATTTCCTCTACCCACTGTTCTAAGAAAATGCTTTTTCTAAAATCTTTTCCCGCCTTTTTTCTAAATTGAAAAAGAGTATTTTTAAAAGAAATGTTTCTCCCTTTTTCTTCTTAAAAGTTTTCAAAACAAAAATATTTTTCCTTCTAAAGAGTTTTCAAAACAAACCAAAAAAAAAAAAAAAAAAAAAAACTTTTTTAAAATGCCTTTCCTCTTCAAAAAGAAAAAAAGAAAAAAAGAGGGAAACCTGGTATCTTTAAAAATAATAATAATAAAAAATCTGTTTTCTAATTTTTTTTCATAAAAAAATCTGTTTCCTAAATCTATTTTCAAAATAAAAATATGTTTTCTAAAACTATTTTCAAAAATAAAAAATCTGTTCTCTAAAACTGTTTTCATTTTTTTTTTTTTTAAATCTGCTTTCTACAAAAATCTGTTTTCAAAATAAAAGAAAATCTTTTTTTTTTTTTTTAAAGGGGGGGGGGGGAATCCGAAAATTTTTCAAAATAATAATAATAATAATAATAAGTGCTTTCAAAAATGCTTTCAAAAATTCTTTTCCAAAATTATTTTCAAAAGTGCTTTTCCAAAATGTTATCAAAAATGTTTTTAGAAAAAGTTTTCAAAAAGAATGATTCTTCAAAGATACATGTTTTCAAAAACACTTTTACCGGGTTAAAGAAAATGGTTTTCAAATTGTTGTTAAAAAAAAAAAAATTTTTCTTTGCTTTCCTAAAGAGAGCCAAATTTTTACAATATTTTTTTTCCCAAAATAAATGTGTTTTACCACGTTGGAGTTCTAAAAAAAAAAAAAAAAGATAAAAAATGTTTTTTTTTCCTCAAAATATCCCAATAGAATCTTTTCAAAAAATGTTCATTTTCAAAATAATAAAGTTAACTTTGTAACTTTTTTTATTTCAAACCTTTTTCTTTGAATAGTTGTAAGGATTTGTGTTCAAGACTCATTCCTTTGAGCCTTCAAACCCCCTTTAAGCTAACATTTTTCCTACCATTTCTTGGCATTAATTAGCTTTCTTTGTCATCTTTTTTGCATGATTTAAAATATAAAAAAAATTTGAGGATGACAACATGGTGCTACTCTTCCAACTCTTTCTTTTTATTATTATTTTTTACGTTGTAATTTATTTATGTATAGTACTTAGTATTCACATGCTAGCTATATAGTAAATAATTACTCACATACTATTGTATAATATACTTGTATGTTTTTTCACATGTTACTTACGTATATACTTCACATATATTTTTTGCAAAAACCTTTTCAAAAAAATCAAAATGCCAAGTATTCTATTTCTTCAGAAAAAGTTAATGTTTGAAATAAATTAAAATGATGTACTATTTTCGGATAGGCGTTGCAGATTACTTAACACCTTCCCCACACATAACCAAATTTCCGAGTCCAAGATCTTTGGTTCAAAGACATTTGGTTTGCCTTAATTAATAAACCCTTTAAATTTTGGTTTATTGGATTAGCTAACTTAGTAGTGACTTCTAAAATAAAAATAAGAAAAAGGGACTCACACACACACCCCACAATAGAGACACAAGCATACAAAAGTCACATCGCAAGACCCAACGTGCGACTACACCTGAAAATGTCGCACCTGAAAATTTCAATTTTTGGGTACGTCCACAACCACTACTACCAAATGATTTTTTTTTTTTAGAAGAAAGACAATTTATATTATTAAGGCTTTTTAAAATAGCTTGAAGAACAGATCCTAGATTTGGTAGAACATCTTTCATCCAAACTAACCAATGGGGGCATAAAATTGCTTGACGAGCTAGTGCATGAACAACTGAATGATTTTAATTGTAGCAACATTTCTAATGAAATATATCTTAATTTTTTTTTTAAGCAATAAAGTACATGCTTCAAATGGCGACCTCAAGGAATTCTCATACAACATTCCAAAAAATCAAATCAATTTTAAAAATGAAAATTTCATTTTATTTTAAAAAAATTACCCATAACATGCATGATTGGCGTGATGGATAGATCCTAATGGCTTGATACCACTGAAAATAAAATTGGAAAGAGGAAAGAATAAGAAGAACAAGGACTGATAAGGATGCTACCCAATCTAGCAAGAAAAGTGCCAAATTGGATAAAAATATTACCTAATTTGACTGGGATGGTGATAGAACTAGATTTTGACTAACATCTAACTCAATTAATTTGCACACAGGGCATTATATTGTTGAGGGAAAAACCACCCGACATTATAATTATATATATATAAATCAAATTCAACCAAAAATAAAAGAGCCTACACAAAATACTAATAAAAAAAGGGACTTTTCTATCTAATAATATATAAGACTTATTTAAACACAAAAGTAAAAATGAGAAGAATAGAATGGTATATATGGTTAACCCTATACGTATATAGATATATATCTTTTAATTTATATTTATATTGATAATTCAACAATATAGTAAGATAAGAGAGATTTGAACTCTAGAGATGTTTTTATTGAAAACCCCAGAAGATGTCAACTAGTTGAGGTACAAGACTTTTGTCAACTAGTTTCCTTTAATCCATTATTATTCCAACAACATTGTGCTGCACTAATCTAAAATGCCAATCAGCACCATCAATTATTTTGAACCCATTCAGCTTTTAACTCATAATTAATGTTGTCAAAGCTTTGATAGATACCATCCGTTGTAATCGACTGGTAACTTATTGCATGGCCTGAATCACTGCTGGGATCGAAGGCATGCCAGTTTGCAGTAAAGAAGCCAAATGTCGCAGTGCTGTTAAGTATTTCGTTTCTTGTAACATTCCACTTGTAAACATCATTGTATTTGAGCGAAATCTCAGGTTTACCAGTAATTTGAACCTTAACCGGTGCGGCGCTTTCAGATAAGACATTTTGAATTTGAATCTCGGGCAACTTAATGTCAGCTGTTTCGGCAATTGTTACGATACTAACCAAGCAAAAGCACAATGCAAAGATGTGGGAGATGGCAAAGAGGCTTAGATTAGTCATTTTCGCAAGCAGATGGTGTTGAAATATTTGGGTATTCCTTTCATTGGCGTGGTCAAGAATTTATCTTTAAGGTGTTAAATATAAAAATAGACAACTAATTTTTTTTTTTTTTTTGTCTAAAATAGTAATGTACCAGTTTCTGAATTACTGTCTTCCCCCCTTTTATTTTTTGAAGAATGAGTCAATAGCGTTAAACTTGCCTATGAAACTAGATTTTTTAATTTAACAACGAAAATATACTTTTGGTCCTTATATTTTAGGTTAATTTCTATTTTGGTCCAAAAATTGATTTTGTTGCAAATTTCATTCCTAAAAAAAGAAAATCAATTCTATTTTGGTCATTTTTGTCAAACCACTAACGAAAACCTCCGATGTGGTAAATAGAATGTCCTGCTTGCTGATGTGGCACTAATGTAGCCATTAAAATATTATTTTAAAAAATTATTTGGCATTTGTTAATGCTATGTCAGCATTTAAATTATAAATATTTTAATTCCTCAATTTTAATTATTTTTTTTTAAAACAAATAATTTTTTTTTTTACTTTTTTTAAACAAAAATTTTACTTTCTTTTAATTAAAATGATTTTTTTTTATTCCAATCTCTAAGATTCATATTCATAGCAAAGCAAATTAATCCATATTTTCTTATAATTTTCTTTGTCTTTCTTGCACTTTCTTTATAACCAAACACATCAAAACAAAATAAATAACGTATTTCTTGTCTTTTATTTTATTTTATTTTTATTGCTTCCGTTATTTTATTCTTTCTTGCTCTTCCCTTTAATCAATCTCCAGCAAAGAACCCAACCCCAAACTCAGATCTCAACCAAACGTCAAACCCATATCTCCAACAAAGCAAACCTTAGCCTTCAAACCCATAAATTTTCTTGGCAAACAAAAACAAAAAAACCCACAGGAAAAACAAAAAAAAACACCCCAAATCACCACCACTGAATCAAAGAACATGAATATCAAATCCAAGCAAAAGAATAGAAACCCAACATCCAATAAAGCACCACCACCGAATCAAATCTTCCAAAATTTCCCAACAACCATCAAAGCCTTAACATCAAATCTACAAAAATCCTAAGCTAAAAACTTCCAAATCAACCTTAAAGAGAGGAAAAGAGAGACGGTGAGGTAGAAAGAGGTGTGAGAACCATTGATCTCGGCTTCAAAACCATTGATCTAGGCTCCAATACCGAATCGGTGATTCGGGTTTCATACAACAGAGCCATATCAAATCAGCGACTATGGTGAGTTACCGAATCAGCGAACCCAAACTCCGATCTTGAACGAGTCTTGAATGATTTCGACGGCGGTGACCTCATCACTAAGATTAGAGAGAGTTTGGGTCAGGTCAGCGGATGAACGAGTTCGATGGCGGCGACCTCATCACTGAGATTAGAGAGAGTTTGGCAAACCGGCGGAGATGAGATTTTGAGAGAGTATGGGTCTGAGAGAGATTCCATTGAGGGTGAAGAGAGAGAGAGAATTAAAGATAGAGAGAGTTTAGAAATGTTTTAAATCTGATCACTAATGAGGTAAAAAGAAAAAGAAAAAGAATTAAAAGGATAATTATTTTTGTTTTTTAAAAAATAATTTTAATTAAATTAGATTTAAGGTTTTTTTAAAAAAATTAATTTCTTTTTTTATAAAATTTCTAATTTGGCTTTTAAAAAAATTTTAAATGCTGACGTGGCATTAAAAAAATACCAAATAATTTTTTTAAATAATATTTTAATGACCACATCAACGCCACATCAGCAAGTAGGGCATTCCATCTGCCACGTAGAAGGTTTCCGTAGGTTAGTTGACGGCAAGGATGATTTTAAAAACGAGTTTCTTTTTTTAGGGATGAAATTTGCAATGAAATCAATTTTGGGACCAAAATGAGAATTGACCAAAAATAAACTGGATGATGTTTATAGAACTGGAGAAATCAACTTTTGTTGAATTACGTAGAAAAAGGATGGTTGACTAAGTCAACCATTAATTTTTTGTAGTCTTCTGACTTCATCTCTATAACAAAAAGAATATAGGAGGAAAAAAAAAAAAAAAAACTTTTTGGTGTGTATTTTTCGTTTGAGCAAACTGCAAAGTATTCGATTTTAAAATTTAGGATGCATACGTTGGTTTCTTCTATTCATTTACCCTGCTACTTTCTTTTTCTCCAATGGTTAAGCTAAAAACTTCAATAACGATTAGGATTTTTCATAAAACACTACCAGAAAAAGAAAAAAAGAAAAGAAAAGAAAAAAAAGACCTATGGTGACAATATTTCGTCACCAAAATAGTTGGTGAGATATTTTTTAGTTGGCTATGTCTAAAAATATTTATTTATTCATCATCTTCTCAATTAGATTATCAATATTACTTCATGTATTTAAAATTAAAATGTAGACGGACTAAGAAAAATAATAATTAAAAAACATATTTTATTGATTTTAAATCTAAATTCAAATTCAAATTTAAGTATCCAAATAATGGAATTTTAAATGATGAATTTCAAATTTTTTATTGTTTAAAAAGACCCAAACAAAGAATTATAAAATTAAGGAATTTAGGCACATTAAATCAATGGATTTCAAATCCAAATCTAAATCCAAATGTTGCCATCTAAACACAACCTAAGAGAATTTGATACAGGAACGGTGGACTAGCTAATAATAGAAGAATTAGGGCTGGTATGGTTGTGTTGTTTAAACAATAGTTTTTGTAGTTTAAACAATACAATATGTATTTTCACAATACTTTTTTACTCATATATATTTTTACAATACTTAAATAACGTTATTAGAACAAGATTATCAAGCTGGCCTTGAGTTTCGCCTCACAACGTGTGACAGGAGTGCCTGAGTCAGGACAATAATCAAACCAAAAATAATTGACTGTGGGTTCCCGAAGAGAATTGTATTCGGTTTTGGAGGATTATAACAATCACCATTCCCACGTCATATTTGCCCTGCCATAGTTATAATAAAACAGAGTCAACACCTGTCGTGTTGTAGGGACGAAAAGTGCATTTTCGCCTAATTTAAATTAGGGTCTTGCTAACGAGTGCCCTTAAGGCAATGGTTAACAATCTATTTTATGAAAGTTTTGACACCATTTTTATGGGAAATGGAAAAAATTGTCAAAACATTAATTGTTTTTTTTTCTTTTCTTTTCTCATAAAAACTTTCTTTAAATGGATTGTTAACCATTGTCCTAAGGGCATCTGTTAGCATTTCCGATTAAATTATGGACAAAACTTAGGCATAGTATCTTATGTGCTGTTTTTTAAGTTCCCCTTTTAAGATTTTGCCATGTAGTTACTTAATTAAAAAATACACTTCCATCCTATGAGAAAAAATCCACATGGCAGAATCTTAAAAGAGGAACCTAAGGAATAGCACCTAAATACTGTACCTAAGTCTTATCCTTAAATTATCATCCATTAAGTATAATAACTAAAAATTTTAAAAATATATTAATAATTGCTAAATAAAAGACATGTTATATTATTTTATCTAATAAAAAAATCTAGTAAACTACAACCAAATACATGTTATATTATTTTATCTATAAATTAAATAATAAAAAGTAGTATATTTTAATTATACAGCTACACACTACTTTTTGTAAAAAGAAGCTTAACCACACACGTAATTCTCTAGTGGAGGAGAATAAGGATTGATGAGGACTGCAATTATTATTTACTTGTATCAATGTATTGTTACATACATTGTAAATGATGAAGAAGAACTACAGGAAGGAAATACAAAAAAGAAAGAAAAAGAGGCAAATGGAGAGAGAGAGAGAGAGAGAGAGAGAGAGACCTGTGGACCTGCAGCTACGCCTTCAATCTTTCTACTGTTGTGGTGCAAGTAAGCCCTAGAGGCTAGAAGTGTTAAAATTATAGATTTTTTTTTTACCTTTTATTTGTTGAGATAATTTTTTAAAATAATTATGTGTTCATATTAATATGCTAAATGTATAATTATTGTAGTAATTTTTTGACATTTATTATCACTAATTGGATTGTGTCCTATTTAAATGAAAGTTATATGTAATGAAATTTTAGAATTTCTTTTATATATTATCTACTGGGGTATTGGGGGCCAAAAGGATAAGTGTTATTTAAAAAATTTTGATTTGGTTAGTATAACTCCAAAATACATATATTTACTACCTTTTTTTTCCAAAATGGCCCCCTTTGGTCCTAATGCAACTCTGCCACTGATCCTTGCTCTTATATTTATAAGTCAAGAATCAAATGTACATAGACGTGTTACGGGAGATTAGAAAAGTGTACATAGACGTGTTACAGGAACATAACTTATAAAAATGTTTGGAAGATTATAAAATGTACTTATGGTAACCTCAGTATTCGAGAACAAAATCTCAGCTATATTTCCAATAAAGTGGTTGAAAACGCTTCCCTCTTTATGGCTATATCTTAAAATGATCAAATAACAAGGAAATTTTTTTATTTCTTTTTAGAAACCTTAATTAAAAAAAAAAAAAATCATCCATGAATATTTAAACTTGATTCAAAAACTTATTTTTGAAGCTAAGTAGAGAGACAAAACTATGTGTAATCATAAAAAAAAAAAAAACCCCCTACATTTCTTTAACAACTTAATACACAATATAAACTTGCACTTATCATCAAATCAACAAAATTCTAATTAAACAAAACAAAATTGTGTGTCCGATTCTTATATTGGTTGCTTATTTGTCGATCATTTAAAATTAATAAATATAAGAATCGCTTGTTTATTTGTTCATATTTTGTATCATATATATATACATAACCAAAGCTAAGAGAAGATGCAATTAGATCTCAACTTGGGGTCTAATTTTAAGTCATGTGTCTCATCCAACTTTTTTAATTTTAGTGAAATTATTTACCACACTACAAAAATCAAGGAGTCCAATTTAGTTTTCTTAATTTTTTGTGCTAAATAAGTTATTAAGAGAGAAAACCATAGAATCAAAATTAATAAATATAAAAACAA
Source organism: Quercus agrifolia (assembly GCA_029955455.1). Classification (NCBI taxonomy): domain Eukaryota; kingdom Viridiplantae; phylum Streptophyta; class Magnoliopsida; order Fagales; family Fagaceae; genus Quercus; species Quercus agrifolia. The sequence goes on along the minus strand of JARQAD010000003.1, from coordinate 55,610,083 downwards.
AATCACAATCGTTGATTAAATTTTCTTATATTATTATTATTATAATGGTTGGAGAAACTAAAATTGAGAATGTCATAGATAACAATTTAAATGATTTTTTTTTCCATTTATTTCAAATAAACTTATATTTATTTTATTAGTAGTTGTTTATATTTTCAAATGAATAAACATTATATATATTACATGTAAATTTGGTAAAATTTTAATATGCATTTAGTTATTCTTATCTGTAAATGTATCTTATGCATATAAATGAAGTTATAAACTAGTATATATAAAATTGAAGATGTTTGACTTTTGGTTATACTCATAATATTTTTCCACGTAAGTTTTTGATGCCACACAATTTTTCATGTCAATATTCTAAATGATATATTGAATTAATTGATTTTAAATTCTAATATATGTTTAAACACTTAATTTGAATCTTGCCACGTCATATTTTTCTTAAATGATGATAAAATAAATAGTTTCATATATAAACAATAATAAATATCCAATAATAATTACAATGATCTTTTAGATGATATTTCCATTTAAAAATACAATCAAAATAAATATGTGTTGATGTTATGAATATCGTTTCAGACTCCATTTCAATTTGTCCATTGGAACAAACCATTTCAATATATAACAGCCTATTTCAACATACCATTTCAGGGTTGCCACCAAAACTTTATATATATATATATATAACTAAGTCTACTTCACATGGTATTATACCATATCAAATTATTAATTCAAAATCAAACATTGAACATCCTTAATATTATCGTTACAAAATACAAATATATAACATGTCATATATATATATATATATATAGAGAGAGAGAGAGAGAGAGAGAGATTAATGAAGAAAAAAAAAACTCATGTCATATGTGAGTAAAGCAAACAAGAAAAAACACGTTGTTAAAGGAAAATAATAATAAAATGTCATACGTGAGTGAAGTAATAAAAAATGGGTTTAGGAAAAAATAATAATTATTAAGTAATAAAAAAATGGTTTAAGAAAAATATAATGATTTGTTTACATACCAACCGAAATCACCTTACTAGGTAAGATTTAGTGGAATGGACCAAAACAAGTGGTATGAAACGGAATTTTGATTGAAGTGGAGTAGAAGGGTGATTTGTATTGGTTAATTAATTGAAATAGAAAATTCTGGCCATTTCAGGCAGAATGGGTAGAATTCATAGCAATACTGTTGATAACTATCACATTTTCAAATTCCATATTCATATATACAAAATAGAAGAGAAAAGAAATATTGTTTACGTAAATATATTACCTGCTGAAAAAGAAAAGTACAAATAAGGCATTATGACACTAATCTATTCTTTCGAAAAACAATTTCCTGATTTTATTTTCATAATGAATCAGATTTACTAAATTTGGTTCCCTTATTGCATTGAATTTAATCGTATCGAAACATTTCTTGGATTTGTAGCTCATTGTAACTTTTGATCATAATCATTTAGTTGTTTGTCAAAAATTTTGTAACTGAACTAACACCTTCTTTAGGTGTTTCCAACGAAAATGTTGAGGGCTCAAATTCCCCTTTACTATTGTTACAATTGAATTTTTATAATAACAAAAATAAGGGCAAATTACAACTTATCCACCTATGATTTGGCTAAAATTTAAGTTGCATACTTGTTTAAAATTTGATACTTTACGCACCTGAGATTTGATCAAAATTTAAGTTGTCTACTTGTAGTTTGAAATCCCATGATGCAAGTGTTCGTTGGATTCTTTTTTATCTTATTTGATCATATATTTTTATTTTATTTTTGTGTTTTTGGAGGCGAGAGACATAAAAGTGGAGCAAAACTACATTTTTAGCCTTATTTTTAATAGAGATGAGCAAAAACATCATAATCAAAGGAAGTCGCAATATGGTGATCCAGGAAAAACCTTGACCAAGTTCAAGATTTTTGCAAGTGAACCATGGCTAACAAAATACATTATCAATAGTACGTATCTGCTTAATAATTGCCACCAAAATTGGTGAACATTATGGATTAAGAAAAAAAAAAAGAAAAAAAGAAGAGGGAATCATCACCTCTGTTTCCTTCCACTCTTTTACTCAAATACTATGTTGGAAATGGGAGAAGAAAAAAGAAAAGAAGGGATATCATTTCTTCCGTTTGGTTGTACAAGATAAAAGAAAAGTGAATGAGTTGAAATGATGATATATCCGTGGGGCCTACAATTTTAGCATCAACCCAATTTGGGCAGAAATGGGAGGAAGCAAGAGCATTAATCACATGGGCCTATCACTTTATATTATAAAATGACGAATATGTCCTTAATATTTTAAAGAAATTACAAGTGTTCTAATATTTTTCTCATTATTATTTAGGGCACAAAGGTAAAAACATACGATTTTCCTTTCTTTTCCCTTTGCAAACCAAACAAAGTAAAGACAAAACCCTCACATTTTCTTCTTTCCTTTATCCAAACAAGTCAAAGGAAAATATTTAAATATGTGAATAGTGCTGTGGGATCATTTTTAATGAAAGTTTTGCTAAAAAAAGAGGTTTATGGGTCTCGTAAACAGTGCATGGAACCTGTGGACAGTGTACATGCACGTGAAATGCTCTTCTCCAACCAAAAAAAAAAAAAAAGTGAAACGCAGATGCGTGCTTCAGCACTATCCAAACGAAGGTTTAGTCTTCACGTAATAATTAAGCCCTTTTTTTTTTTTTGATGGGAAATATGAGAATTTCATTCATCTGAAATTGAATTACAACAGAGAGACAAAGCATGAGAATTACAAACAGAGATCCTCAATAAGAAGATGCTCAATAAGACTTGGGAAAGACATTTTCCAAACCTGTGAAACACCAGAATTCCTAGCTACCTTTGCAAGCTCATGGGCAACTATGTTGCCTTCCCTTTTCAGATGTTTAAAAGAACACCAAGAAAACAAAGCAGCCACTTCTCTAATGTTCCTGATTATATGCCTGAGCTCACCGCCATGGATCCCACCGTTAATTGCTTGAATAATGAATAAGGGGCGTTGGACTCAAAAATAGCATGAGAGACTTCCATTTTTGCTGTGAGAAGCACACCATCTTGCATGGCCAGAGCTTCTGAAATCTCAACTGAGTATGACGCAGGCAGAACTTGCTTGAAGTTGCTAGAACTACACCCATGTTATCTCGAATGACTACTCCGATGCACGATTTCCTCCTATCCTCAAAAGCTGTTGCATCAGTGTTAATTTTAAAGAAGTCCATAGGTGGAGCTTTCCACTTGGGCAGAGGAATGGACTGAGATAACATCGGACAGGAGCAAGCTGCCTTGAACTCGACCAAGACTCCACCTACCATTTCCCAAGCATGAATTGGAGGGGAACCCAAGTCCTCATGGATTGCTTGATTGTGATTCCACCAAATAGACCAGACAACAGTAAAGAAGAGCTCTAAATCATTCGGGGAGCCTTTTGCAATAAAATCTGAAGCAATATCCACCAAGAGGAAGTAGAGAGGTCCACAGGACAATTGTACCAAGATTCCCAATTAATTTTTGCATGATCACAATGAAAAAGTGCATGGGCTGTGGACTCAATGCCTTTGTCACATGACGGGCAGAAGCTAGAGCAAAGAACACCTCTGTTGTTTAGATTTTGCATAGTTGGAAGACCGTTGACACAAGTCCTCCAAGAAAAAATTTTGATCTTCGGAGGGACTTTTTGCTGCCGTATTTGCTTCCACAAAAGGGTCTATGAGCTGCTTAAGGTGCTTTCACCTTCCTCAACTGAATCCACAATACCTGAAGCTATATGATATGCACTTTTAATTGTAAACTCACCCCTTTTGTTGCCTATCCAAATAAGACAATCCTCAGGCAGATTATAATTTAGGGGGATTTTAAGGATGGTGCTGGCTTCATGAGGCAGAAAAGTGGCATTAATTACATCAATTTTCCACCATCTAGTGTCATTATCTATGAGGGAAGACACCATGGGAAAGTCTCCATAGTCAGCTTGGGGGAAAATCACCTCGTGGGTTGATGGTGTTGGCAACCATCTATCATCCCAAATATGGATACGCCGGCCATTGCCTACCCTCCGCCTTGTGCCCCTTCTAATAACCTCAAGATTATTGTGGATGCTTCGCCAAGCATATGAGGGGTTACTCCCTATTTTGGAATTGAGGACATCATCAAAAGGAAAGTATTTTGCCTTGAAGACTCGAGCCATTAGGAGTCGGGATTTGTGAGAATTCTCCAACCTTGCTTAGCTAGCATGGCAAGGTTAAAGGCTTGTATGTTTCTGAAGCCCATACCTCCGTGGAGTTTAGATCGACACATCTTCCTCCAACTAACCCACGCAATCTTGTTCTCTTTGTCCTTTTGCCCCCACCAAAAGCTCCTCATCATACTTTCTAAGTCTTGGCAAAGAGTCTTAGGGAGTTGGAAGCAACTCATAGTGTATGTAGGCACTGCTTGAGCCATCGCTTTGATGAGGATCTCTCTCCCACCAATTGAAAGGAGTTTACCCTTCCAACCGGCAAGCTTTTTAGCCACTCTGTCTTTAACTTCAGCAAACACCTGTGCTTTTGATCTCCCAATGATGGAAGGCAGCCCCAAATACTTGTTATGCCTGGAATCTTGCATTGTACCGAGAATGTTTAAGATGCTTTCCCTTAGTTCTTGAGGGGTGTTCGGGCTAAAGAATACTGAAGATTTGTCAGTGTTAATTTTCTGCCCCGAAGCCTCTTCATATTTGTTGAGGATATTGAGAAATGCATGACATTCTTACTCCTTTACTTTACAAAACAAGAGGCTGTCGTCGGCGAAGAAAAGGTGAGTAATTAAAGGGCAGCCTCTACAGATGGAAATTCCATTAATTTGCTAATTCATGGCAGCTTCATGAATAAGAGCTGAAAAGCCCTCGGCACAAAGGAGGAAGAGGCAAGGAGAGAGCGGATCCCCTTGTCTAATGCCCCTTGAAGGAGAAATGTTCCCATAAGCTTCCCCACTTATAAGCACTGAATAAGAAACAGAAGAGACACAATTCATAATAATATCAATCCATTTCTTTGCAAAACCCAATTTCTGCATCACACCTTTAATAAAACTCCATTCTACCCTATCAAAAGCCTTGCTCATGTCCAATTTAATAGACATGTAATTTTATTTTCCTTCTTTTTTATGATTTAGATAATGCATGAACTCGAAGGCAACAAGGACATTATCCGTGATCAGGCGGTTAGGGGTAAATGCACTTTGGTTTTTGGATATGATGTTTGGTAGAATGTCCTTAAGCCTATTGGCAAGGACCTTAGAAATGACTTTATAGGTGGTGTTACAGAGGCTAATGGGACGGAATTCTGTCATTTTGGTTGGCTGGTTGGTTTTTGGAATGAGGGAGATGTTGGTTTTGTTTATATCAGCCATGGGCAGATTTGAATTCAGCACATTTAAAATCATGTTTATAATGCTAGGTCCAACAATGTCCCAATAATTATGAAAAAAGATGGTGGACATACCGTCAGGCCCAAGTGCTTTGGTGGGGTGGAGTTGTTGCAGTGCCTTCAAGACTTCCTCACTTGTGAAAGTTTTGGTGAGCTTAGAGTTCATTTCATTTGTGACATGCCTGGGGATTGCATTAGTGACTTCATTGATTCTGGTGGGAGAAGATGTAGTGTAAATTTTCTCAAAATAAGCTATAACAGTGGTTGTGATACTTTCCTTACTTTCACACCATACACCATCCTCGTTCCAAAGCCCCAAAATGGAATTCTTCTTCCTCCTTTCCGAAGCACAGGCATGAAAAAATTTCGTATTTTTGTCACCTTCCTTATACCAATGGACTTTGCTACGTTTTCGCCAAATGGTCTCCTCACTATCCAAAAGGTCATTTATTTCCTTTCTAAGCTGATTAATTTCAGGCCCTCTGTTGCCTTGCTGATCAATAGTTGTAATGGAGTTAAGAACTCTTCTTTTCTCAGCTATTTTCTTTGGAATATTGCCTACTACATTCTGATTCCAGCTTGCCAGCACACTTGCACAATTTTGGAGATTAGAAGCAACCCCTTCATGAGTGGCAGAGAGAGTACCCGAGTGCCATGCAGCCTCTATCACATCATGGCAATCCTCCCTTTTGACCCACATAGCTTCGAAATGGAAATGACGTTGACCTCTACGGGATGGAGGAGGTGAGTCTGTGATTGCAAGAATGTAGTGGTCGGATGTGGATTCAGCCAAATGGTGAATAGTAGGGTCCTTGAAATGTCTGAGCCATTCATTAGTAGCAAAAGCTCTATCAAGGCGAAGCGAAATCCTGTTACTCCCTTCCTTCATGTTACACCAAGTATAATCTAGGCCACAGTATCCTAGGTCCTTGAAGCCACAGTGATTTACAATTCAACAAAATCCATCCATTTTATTTTGGGAACGTTGAGCTCCACTTGCTTTTTCAGTCATTGAAAGAATTTCATTAAAATCACCATAGCAAAACTAGGGTAAATTAAATTGACTATGAAGATAGGAGAGGAGTTTCCAGGATTCTTCCCTGAGGTGGGTCTCTGGGTATCCATAAAACCCGATGAATCTCCAAACAAGACCCGTGTCTGCCTCTATAATTATCACATCAATGTGATGGTTAGAATAGCTCTTAATCTCCAACTTTGTGTCACTGGACCAAAAAAGTGCAAGCCTTCCACTTCGGCCCCTACTCGATACACATAATCCATTTGTAAAACCAAGTTTGAATTTTATTTTTTCCATACGTCTGCACTTTGATTTAGTTTCCGAAAGGAAAACTAAATTGGGATTCCAGTGCCGCACATAATCGCAGAGCGCATAAACTGTCCGGGGGTTCCTAATTCCTCGGCAGTTCCAACATGAGGAATTCATGGCTCTCGATAGTGTTGCTTGGCAACCAACACCAATCTCTTAGAAATATTATGTGTGGTGGAGTGGTGTGAGTCACAGTGTTTCTTCAAAGGTTTACCTTCATCCTCATTCTCTTCTGAGAAGTCTAGCCTATTTGTTCTTTTTGAGCGGGAGAGTCCTACTATATTTTGAGTGTCTGAGTTAATAGCTTGGTTTTACTTCCCTTGGGCTCTAGCTATTCTTTTCCAATTTCCTTTCCTTGGGCTTTGGTGGTTGGTAATGGAATCATTGTTAATGAAGGCCTCTTTGTTTTGTTTTAGTGGGCTTGTAATTTCATGGGCCTTAGAGGGGTATTGCTTAGGGAGGCCCATGATGGATGATTCATCACATATCTCCTTTTCAGTCACAAGGATTTTTTGGGAAATATTGGAATTTTTGTCGAGAAAGGCGTTAGGCTCAAGAGACTAACCCGTCCACTTTTGGCTGAATTACTTGTTGACGCCTTGATTGATGGCATGTCTGATACCCCCTCATGACCCAGCTGTGTAGTCTTGGGCAGAGCGGCATTTTGAATGGACATTGGAAAACCCGTCGGCTCCGCCTCTGTGTCCATTGAAACAGAGGCCAAAGGAGTTTGCCGATCAACTGAACCACCTTCCCTAAGATCCTCAAAGCCACTGCTATTTGATTTTTTGGACGTCTCACTCCCTAATTTAGAACATCCGTTAGCCCGTAGCCAATCTCCATATTGCTTGTGTGCTTCAAAGGTGCTTGATTTTCCTGAGCAGTGCTTCTCATCATGTCCCAGGACCCCACAGAGAAAGCAAAAGGTAGGGAGTCTTTCGTACTTGAAAGTAACCCAAAATTTCTCAGCTTTCGGATTAACGATATTGCCGCCCCTTCGCAGCGATCTATCAATGGGTAGGTCCACACGTATCCTCATGAATTTAGCTTGCTTCGACAGCCAAGACCGTTTATCTGTTTCTATGTACTTTCCCAATCGGTTGCCTAGATCCCTTCCCACTTCTTCAAACATATTCTCAAAGGGAAGGCCCCAGACTTGAACCCAAAATGGAGAGTGAATGAATGAGATGTTTGTGACAGATAATCCCTTTTTCCATCTGCACATTAGTAAGAGATTGTTGTCGAAATTCCACAGTCCATTCTTTTCAACCCATTCAATCTGGTATTTGGAGTTAAATTTGAATTGAAAAATATTTTTTCCAACATCCACAATCCTTAGGTTGGAACCTAGCTTCTAAGCAGATCTGAGAGTGCTTTTTAACGCTCTCAAATTCTGATTTTGATCTACTAGGAGTCTCCCAAAGAGACTCAATGTGCATTCCTCTAACAGCTCTGATTTACTAGTGACTAAGATGGAGATGTCTTCTTCTTCTTCTTTAGTGAGTTGGAGATGTTGTAAGCCTTCAATAACTGCTTGATCCATGTTGGAGAGAAGTAGAACATAAATTATGGGTTAAAGCAAACCCAGGGAGAACCCTTATCGAAGAAGGGAGAGGGGACTCGTGCTAGACAAGAGAAAATGCTCCTACGCTAGGAGAGGTTTTTGACTAATAATTAAGCCCTTCTTGATAAGCTCCTTATTGCGTCAACAAATGCTGCTTTAAATCAAAGTCTATAAGTCGATTAGAAGTTTTCAATTATGAAAAAATAAATTATCCAATACATCAATGTCTCAATGAAAGACTTTCGGTCTGTGTATATCATGCTTTCTCCATTGTGGTGTCTGAAATCATTTTGGTGTATACTTTCCATGAAAGGAAATTATTGCAAAGAGGAAATTATTGCAGACATCTCTTACTTAGACAAATGATCCATTTCATTACATTGAAGTCAACAAAATCCTTTTGTATCTTTGATTTACTTAGATTGTGCTTTCATATTGGTCGGGTCTGAAGCCATTTTCATTCACAATTTCTACAAAATGTCAAAGAGGGAAAAAAAAGAAAAAGAAAAAAAGTCCGAGTTCTTATCATTTTGGTTTTGATAACTGACAAAATGAAATGATTTTGGTCATACAACACTACAGATTATCATTTACTGTTCCTTTTTTATTTATATTTTTTTTATATAGCCATTTATAGCTCATGTTGTCTATTGAATGAGTAAAAGTTAAGGTAAAATGGAGTGGAATTAAAGAGGGTGTGGAATGCTACGCGAAATGCATTATTCCCTTATTATTGAAGAAAACTAGCAAATATTTTTATTTATATTAATTGGAATAAAATTTTTAATAAATTTCAAAAACACAAGGAAAATCCCCCCACTAAGGCATATGGACCGTGAATTCAATGGTCTATGATGATGCCGTAAATATCACCAGTGAGCCACACGATACTTGCACACTCAAAATAGTGCTTGCATAATAAAGAAAGAGGACCTAGTAGAGAGCACCGGTGTGGTGCTGGCCGAATACCCTTCGAAGGTCAAGTTAGAACTATTCTCACAACTCTAGAGTACTAGAGTAGGGTAAATTATGCGTACCTTGATTTGTAAAGGTATTGGAGCTTTTATAGTAGTAGGAGGTTGACATCTCTTCCTTGGTGTGGAGGTCTTTTCCTTATAGGAATCCGCTTGAATAGTCTCAAACGTGATGGACAAGACATTTCCTTATAGAGAAGATCTTTATTAATGCATGTATCTTCCGGAATCCTTTTTGTGCTAGGATTCTGTTTAACTTGGGATTCTAGCGTGGCTAAGTGTGTGTCACAAGTATTTTAATATTGTTCTTGTGTGAATTGGGCTTGTCTTCTATTGGCCCATGGATGTGGAACTGTCAAGTCCATTTCATGGAGATCCGTCAATCTAGAGTTTTACCCTTTTCAATTGCCCCCTCACCCTATGGGTCCGTCATTTTTGAGAGGAAGGACCTATGGGGTGATGGTTCAAGGTTCAGGAGATGATGGTTCGAAATTCAAGGGATGACGGTTCAAAGGCCCGTGGGTCAACGGTTTCAATTCGGACCCGTGAACTGTGCCCTACCCTAACAGGTTGTTCGGAAGCCATTATGATGCACGACACGTGTCACTCTTCTATTAGATGGTATCTCGGATCGAAGTGTCGTTTCATCTTCCGTGCACTAACTCTATAAATATCCCTCTCTTCCTTTCTCATTTCTCTACTTTCCGCTAAAACACACTGGCAGAGCGCATCCGTCATCCTTGTCAAAGACCACTCCATTCGGTTGTTGTATCTGTCATCAACGCCCTTCCTCCGTTCACTCACTAAGCTTGGTAAGTCTCTTTCACTTTTAGATACTCTTTTTTATTTTCCTAGACTTTATACTCCCGTCACCCTTTCTAGACCCGTCAGAGTCTTAGGTTTTCTCGTCACTTGTAGCCAATGTCTAGTGCGTCAAGTAACCAGTCAGTTATCTGTGACAGGGCAGATTACGAGAAAGTATACCCGTCAGGTCACAAAGACCAAGAGAGTCCAAGTGAAGAGAGGAGTCCATCCACCTTTTCCCCGTCCTCAATAAATGAGGACATGGAAATGGCTGACCCAGAGGAAGCTTCTGATGACGACGAGGAACAACAAATAAAGTTCGTCGTAGGTGTTGATGGACTTAGGGAGTTCATCATGCTACCAGAGTGGATGATGAATGACTTTAATTCTACCATCAAGGAGAAACACTTTAGCACTCTTAGGGACAATTACCAAATTCCAGATAACATCCCCATCTGTCTATCCTATAAGTCAGAGAAATGCTACTATGAAGGGGTAGAAGGCGTCGGGGTGTACGAATAGATGCTAAAGGCAGGACTTAGGTTTCCATTAAGCTACCGGAGTGGATGATGAATGACTTTAATTCTACCATCAAAGAGAAACGCTTTAGCACTCTTAGGGCCAATTACCAAATTCCAGATAACATCCCCATCCGTCTACCCTATAAGTCAGAGAAATGCTACTATGAAGGGGTAGAAGGCGTCGGGGTGTACGAATAGATGCTGAAGGCAGGACTTAGGTTTCCATTAAGCTCCCTTCACCGTGAGCTTCTCAAATACCTTGGCCTGTCCGTCAATCAAGTATCACTACACGCCTGGAAGGTCTTCATAGCAATGGAGGTCCTGTACAGTGCTATGTCAAATGGCGCTAGGAGGCTGACAGTGCGGGAATTCCTTCATTGCTACCGTCCAGATGAGATAGTCAAATCAAGGGGGATATATAGTTTTGTGCCTAGGAGTCCATTGTTGAAGGTTATATTTGAAACCCCAGATTCCAATAGGGATTGGAAGAGTCGTTATTTCTTCCTAAAGGGTGACGAGTGGATGTGTCATCCAGGGGATATGGAATACATGCCCGTTGACACGACTTAGGGCATATTGCCTCTGTCCGGTATGCACCCGACCTAGTGTGTGAACCCTTTACACAACCGTTCAGTTTATTATGATTTCTTCAATACTTTTAACCGTTTTCTTCTTCGTAGTTCGACGGCATCCACAAGTTGAACTTAAGGAGTTTAGCTTTCTTGAGAGAATTTTTGCTAAGACCAAGTCAGAGGAAAGGACTTGGGCCAAATTAGTCACATTTGACACCATCCATTGGTATTGTGACGGATCTGAACCAACGCTAGAAACCGTCAGATACGACACCAGAATTCACCAATGTAAGTCCGTCGTTCCAATTCCGTTTGAACGGTTTTGATTTTTATCTTAGTAATTAACTTCATTTGTCCACCTCTACAGAAATGGACGACGCTAAGAGGAAGGCAATGATCAAGTCCCAGGCTGCCAAGAAAAAGCAGACCGGCGATGTGGATCCTAAGGGGACAAGCTCTAGCAACCCGTCCATAAAAAGGAAATAGCCGTCCAAAGGGGACCGTCCTCCCTAGAAGCCCAAGGTCCCTTTGGAGCCTGTTGTAGGGCTAATGGCTGAGGGTGCACAAACGGTCACCCTAGTGAAGCATGGGGCTGGCAAAGGTCTTATGAAGGCTCTGTTTACTAGTCAGGAGAAGCCACAATTCCTCCTTCGCAAAGACTCCAACAAATATGCCTTGGAACAGCTCTCATCCATCATAACGTTGGAGGATTATGAGGACTTGGGCAATCACTCCACGGAAGTAATGGTGGTGTCGGGACTTTTTGCTGTCACTCAGGTAACCATACCCGTCGACTTTCTATCCATCCATTCCACTTGGTTTTCTATCTAACCCCTTCTTTGTGTTTCAAGCCATGGTTATGATGAAAGGGCTGATGGGACGGTGTCTCAACCACGAGACAGCCTTGGAGCGTGTTCGAACAAAGGCAGAGGCAATGGAGGATGAGCTGAGTCAGCTCAAAAACTGGAAGTCCACAATGGAGAAGAAGTTTGATTTTTCGAAGGAGAGGAAGGAGCTTAAGCAGCGGACGGAGGAGATGAAGAAAGTCTTGGAAGGCAAGGACAAGAAAATAAAGATCTCAAGGGTCAGCTCCGTCAGGCTAAGGAGGAGGCCGTCCGTGAATATCGCGACTCCGACGCCTTACTCTCGGAGCTGGGTGCTTCCTTCTAGGAGGGTTTTGATGACGCCCTTTGTCAAGTTCGAGAAGCCCATCCTGGCTTGGACCTATCCTCCGTTAAAATTAAAGACCCAGTTCAAGCCTCTGTTGTGCCCGTTGCCTCGGAGAACATTGATAAGCTTTTTGCTAGAGACACAACCATTGGTGACGGGGAGTCAGCCCAAACCCGGAGTGTTCAAGTTCAATCCGTCATAGGTGAAGCCCATCAGCCCGACATAGAGGAAGCCCATCAACCAGTTAACATTGTAGCGTAGAAGAAAGATAATCCAGCTCAACAGTAGTTAAATTTTTTTTATTTTCATTATTATTTGGAGAACAATTTTTGTCTGTTGTGGACAGTATGTACACACTCCCCTTTAAGGGCTTTTTACTATCTTGCTTTGTTATTTTGTCTTTGTTGAATGTATCCGTCCACTTTATTTTAATGGGCTTTAATTAAGACTGTCTTGTCCTACTAAGACAGCCGTCCACCTAAGTATTTTAAGTTTTTGGACTCAAAACATACACCCATTCGGAATTTCTTACAATTCGTCCATTTTAAGAATTTATCTAATAAATCAGTTTTTATTGGTGCATTTTGCATTTTTCACCCTCATAGGTTGAAACCGTCCACCATGGACTTGGTTTCAAGGGCGGTCCATCCACCTTGTGGATTTTAAGAACTTTCACCCTTTTTGGGGGGTTCGTCTACTTTGTGGATTAAGAATTTTCACCCTTTTTGGGTGATCCGTCCACTTTGTGTATAAGAATTTTCACCCTCTTTGGGTGATCCGTCAACTTTGTGGACTTATAAGAATTTTCACCCTTTTGGGGGGGGGGGTCCGTCCACTTTGTGAACTTTTATGAACTTTCACCCTCTTTAGGTGATCCGTCCACTCTTATGGACTTGTAAGAATTTTCACCCTCTTTCAGTGATCCGTCCACTTTGTGTATAAGAATTTTCACCCTCTTTGGGTGATCCGTCAACTTTGTGGACTTATAAGAATTTTCACCCTTTTTGGGGGAGTCCATCCACTTTGTGGACTTTTAAGAACTTTCACCCTCTTTGGGTGATTCGTCCACTCTTGTGGACTTGTAAGAATTTTCACCCTCTTTGGGTGATCCATCCATTTTGTGGATAAGAATTTTCACCCTCTTTGGGTGATCCGTCCACTTTGTGGACTTACAAGAATTTTCACCGTCTTTGGAGGGGTCTGTCCACTTTGTGGACTTTTAATAATTTTCACATTCTTTGGGTGATCTGTCCACTTCGTGGACTTGTTAGAATTTAGGTAGTAAAACATAGTTGTGTTTGAATATTATTCTTTTAAAAACAAAAAACCATGCATTTGTAGGAAAGTATCTGCCTCATTAGGCTTTAAAATGTACATAAAGTATTGTAGCAAAAATTGTCTTAGTAAAACTAGTAATTGCAGTAAAATTAAATAAACTAGGGAATTGAGGAGTGTCGTTCTTCACATTATCTCTACTGGTAATATTTTTGTAGGTGCTCCGTGTTCTATGGGTGCTGAAGCTTTCGCTCGTCCAACGTCTCAAGGTGGTAGTTGCCCTTCCTCTACCATGATGCGATCCTGTAGGGTCCTTCCCAATTGGGGCCAAGCTTTCCTTGCGAATGATCTTTAGTAGCGCCCATTACCTTCCATAGTCCAAGACCTCTAACCTAAAAGTCCTTATGTCTGACGTTGGAGTTGTAGTGTTTTGCCATGAGATTCTGATATCGCGCCAATCTTTGCTCCGCTGTTGCCCAGACTTCATCCACCAGGTTGAGCTGAAGGCACATGGCCTTCTCATTCTTATCCTCATTGTAGTTCTCCACCCGATAGTTTGTGAGCCCTACTTTTGTTGGGATGACAGCGTCACTTTCGTATGCTAGTCGAAACGGTGTTTCTCCAGTAGGTGTTCTTGCTGTAGTTCGGTATGCCCACAGAACAATTGGTAGCTCGTCCGACCAGATACCCTTCACCCTTTCAAGTCGAGTCTTGATGATTTTGAGCAAGGATCGGTTCGTCACTTCAACTTGCCTATTGGCCTGTGGGTGTGCGGGCGACGAGTAATGATTCTTGATACCTAGCTCCAAACAGAAATCTCTAAACGCTCTGTTATCGAATTGCTTTCCGTTGTTGGAAACAAGCACTCTGGGTATCCCATACCTGTAGATGATATTCCTCTAGACAAAACTTCGAATATTTTTCTCCGTGACAGTGGCTAGGGCTTCTGCTTCCACCCACTTAGTGAAGTAGTCGATACTAACTACCAGAAACTTTAGTTGCCTAACTGCTGTCGAGAAGGGGCCCATGATATCTAGTCCCCATTAAGTGAATGGCCAACGGGTCGTTATGGGGGTCAGCTCTTTGGACGGTTGTTTGATGAAATTACTGAACCTTTGACACTTGTCACAGGCCTTGACATAAGCTTGTGCGTCCTTCAGCATTGTAGGCCAATAGTATCTTGCTCGGGTCAATTTATGCACTAATGATCGTGCCTCTAAGTGGTTTTTGTAGATACCCTCGTGGACTTCTCTCATTACGAAGTCTACTTCCTCGTAGCTTAAACACCTCAGGAACAGTCGAGAGAATCCTCTTTTGTATAAGACATCTTTTATCAGCACAAATCGGGACGCTGGGACTTTCAACTTTCTAGCGGCATCTTTCCCGTTTGGTAACACACCAGTTCTCAGGTAGGATATCAATGGCATAGTCCAATTGCTTTTAGGATCTACGTCCTGCACATTCATTCCATCATTAATAAGTGAGGAGACTTGAACAAATGACAATACTTGTTCGGGGACAAGCATAAATTCTGTTGAGGCAGCTTTTGCTAGACGATCGGCACATTCGTTTTCCTCCCTTGGGATCTGAACGAATTTGACTTCGAGGCTGCTGATCTGATTCTTCACCTCTTCTAGATACCTCTTCATCCTTTTATTCTTGCATTCATATCTGCCATTAATTTGACTTGTTATCACTTGGGAGTTGCAATGTACGACCATGTTTTCAGCGCCTGCTACCTTTGTGAGGTCTAGCCCCACCACTAATGCTTCATACTCGACCTCGTTGTTTGTCATGAGAAAGTCCAGTCAGATCATGCATTTGATCTTATCCCCCTTTGGGGTTTAGATTACCACCCCGGCCCCTTCTACTAGTCTATTGGAAGATTCGTCTATGTGGATGCTCCATTGTGCGGCGGCTCCTACCTCCTTACCTTCCGATTGAGTGAATTCGACGATGAAGTCAGCCATGGCTTGCCCTTTTATCATAGTTTATGGGCAGTACTGTATATCAAATTCACTAAGTTCTATCGCCCATAAAGCCATCCGTCCAGCAACCTCAGGGCTATTCATGGCTTTTCTCAGGGGCTGATCTGTCAAGACTATGATTGTGTGTGCCTAGAAATATGGCTTAAGCTTTCGTGCTGCAGTTACTAGCACAAATGCTAATTTCTCCATTTGGGGGTACCTCTCTTCTGCTCCTTGGAATGCCCGGCTTATAAAGTAGACGGGTCTTTGACACCCATCTTCCTTTCTTACTAAGGCCGTACTGACCGCTGCTTGTGAAATTGCTAAGTAGAGGTAGAGTTCTTCCCCTGGTTTGGACTGACTTAGCAATGGCAAAGATGAAAGGTATTTCTTCAACTCTTTGAAGGCTTTTTGGCACTCATCCGTCCACTCGAATGATTTTCTCAAAGTGCAGAAGAAGGGAAGACATTTGTCCGTCGCTTTCGAGACGAACTTGTTCAAGGCTGCAATTTTGCCATTCAAGCTTTGCACCTCCTCGATTGTTCTCAGTGGTTCTAACTCCATTATGGCTCGTATCTTCTCTAGGTTAACCTCTATACCACTTTGGGATACCATAAAGCTCAAAATTTTCCCGGCCGTCACTCCGAATGTGCACTTGTTTGGATTCAACTTCATGTTATATGACTAAAGGGTGTCAAAGGTCTCCCGAAGGTCGTCTAGGTGATCATCTTTGTGTAGGCTCTTCACTAGTATGTCATCAACATAAACTTGTACGTTCCTCCTAATCTGGTGTGCGAACATTTTGTTCATTAATCTCTAGTATGTTGCCCCAGCATTCTTAAATTTGAACGGCATCACCTTGTAGCAGAACAATCCCTAGCTGGTAACAAAAAAGGTCTTCTCTTGATCAGCTTCTTCCATTTTGATATGGTTATAGCTTGAGAAAGCGTCCATGAAGCTCAAAAGCTGGTGTCTTGTAGTTAAGTTTACCAAAGTATCTATCCGGGGGAATGGGTAGTTGTCCTTAAGGCAAGCCTTATTGAGATCCATGAAATCTACGCACATCATCCATTTTCCATTGGCTTTTTAAACCATGACCACGTTTGCCAACCAATTGGGGTAGTACACTTCTGGGATGAAATTCACCTCAAGCAACTTTCGAACTTCTTCAGCTATGGCTTTGTCCCGCTCTTAAGTGAATACTATTTTCTTCTGCCGGATTGGAAAAAATGAGGGCGACACGTTTAACTTGTGAACTATGACTGATGGATCAATTCCTAGCATATCCTCGTGACTGAGGGATCAACACATCTTGATTGTCTCTCAAGAACGCCGTAAACGCTTGGCGTACCAGCCAACTAGCCAGTGTGCCTATTCTAGTTGTCCGTTCTGGCCTTGAGTTATTAAGAGTCACTTCTTCTAGTTCCTCAATAGGGTTCGCTATCGCTCGTTGTTCTCTTGTGCACATTGTTTTCTGGTAATCGTCCATCTCTAGCATGGTGATATAACATTCTCGTGCTGCCACTTAATTTCCACGTAGCTCTCCCACTCCATAGTCGGTAGGAAACTTAATCATTAGGTGGTAGGTTGAGGTTATAGCCTTCCACGAATTGAGGGTGGGTCGTCCGAGGATAGCATTGTAGGCGAACAAGTAGTCGACCACTAGGAATGTTACGTCCTTGGTGATCTGCTGAGGGTAGTTGCCTACCATTACAGATAATGTGACCGCGCCCAAGGGGAACACCCTTATTCCTCCAAAACCGACGAGCGGGGCGTTTGTCGGAATCAATCGTCTTCTGTCAATTCCCATTTGCTGGAATGTCGAGTAGTATAAAATATCTGCCGAGCTGCCATTGTCGACCAACACCCGGTGTATGTTGTAGTCTCCTACTCGAATGCTGATGACAAGCGCATCGTCGTGCGGGTGGTGAAGACGTCGCGCATCTTCTTCCAAGAACCCGATAATGAGGCCTTCTCTTCGTGCTATCTTTGGTACGGAGCCCATTAGCTGAACATTCTAGACCATCTTAAGGTAAGTTTTGCGAGCTTTTTTGGATGACCCAATAGTCGCTGTTCGTCCTACGATCATCCTTATGTCCCCTGGTGGGGGTCTTGGACATTCATTATCCCGTTGGGGGTGCTGCTCTTGAGGGGGTAGATCTGCTCTCTCCTTCCTGACAAACTTTTGCAATTTCCCTTACTTGATAAGGGCCTCGATCTACTGCTTTAAGTTGTAACAATCAGCTGTGTCATGACCGTGGTCAAGGTGGAAGCGGTAATATTTATCCCTCGATTGCCTGTTGCCCTTTAGCTTTCTGGGGTAGGTTAGGGCATCTTCGTCCTTGATTTGCATTAGGACTTGGTCTATTAGGGCAGTTAATGGGGTGAAGCTTGTGAACCTTCCTCTCGAGGGCTTAGAGCGTCTTTCATCCTTTCGGTCTCCTGTTCTTACTTTCTTCCGCCCCTGGTCTTGCCGTGTGTCTTCCTATCTCTCCCTTTTCCTAGGCTTTTCCTCCCAGCATTCATGTACTTGGTGGGCCTGTAAATTACTTCTAACATGGTCTTCGGGTCATTATTGTATAGGGAGAACAAAAACTTACCATTCCGCAACCCATTTGTGAAGGCCGCTACAAGTATTTTGTCATTGGTTTCATCGATCGAGAGTGCTTCCTTTTTGAAGGTGGATATGTAGGATCTCAGCGTCTCGTCCTCCCGCTGCCTGATGCTCATCAAGAAAGCCGTAGACTTCTTATACCTATGTCCCTCGATGAAGTGCGCAATAAACTGAGCACTCAGCTCCTTGAAAGTGCCGATGGAGTGGGCATCAACTGGTTGAACCAAATTCTCGTTGCACCTTTCAGCATCGTAGGGAAGGCCCTACACATGATTTCATCTGCTACTCCTTGAAGGTGCATCAAGGTCTTGAAGGTGCATCAAGGTCTTGAAGGTCTCTAGGTGATCTAGAGGGTCTTTAACTCCGTTGTAACTATCTATCTGCGGCATACGAAACTTGTGCGGTAGGGGGAAAGAATTGACAGAGGCGGTGAAAGGTGAGTCAATTCAGTTAACAAGATCGTCAAGATTACTGGACACACGTCCCTTAAGGGTGTTCATCATAACTTCCATCTATTCCTTTATCGCCTGTATCTCCGCGACAACAGGTGGTGAAGTCATATCTATGAGGGATGGGATGCTTACATTTTGTCGCTCCGGTCTGCTTGGGGCGTTACTACCTTCCGGTCCCTCTCAGTCTTGTCGCTCAACACTGGTACCTTTTTGGTCTTCTTCCTGAGTACCGTGTCCTGCCTTCCAGCGTAGTTGTTCTTCCAAAACCTGGTTTTGCTTGGTGAGGCGTTCCACGGCCGTGGTTAGAGTCTGCACTTGTCTCTCGATAGCAGTTGCTTGTGATTCGTCCTCTTGAACGTTGTTGGAGGTTGCCATTGATTGAGTAAGTACCATGCAACTCTTTGTTTGGGAAGCGATAGTATGGCTACTATCTTATTTCCTACAAACGGCGCCAGCTGATGATGCCGTAAATATCACCAGTGAGCCACATGATACTTGCACACTCGAAACAGCGCTTGCACAATAAAGAAAGAGGACCTAGTAGAGAGCATCGGTGTGGTACCGACTGAATACCCTCCGAAGGTCAAGTTAGAACTAGGGGTGTTCACCAAACCGCATAAACCGCACAAACCGCAAAAACCGCACCAAAACCACCCACAAAATGGCATAACTGCATCGCACCGCAAGTAACAGTGCACCGCACTGCATGGTGTTGTGTGGTTTGCGGTTTTATGACAATTAATAAATATTTGTTATGACAATTAATATATTATTTGTTATGATTGTGTTTGTTTATGAAATTATTTATTATAATATATATTTTTTAAAATGATATTGCAAGTTTTTGATTGAGGGTTTAAATAGTAGAATATATCATAGAATTATTTATTCTATTATTTATACAAACATATATATAATCATCACCGGTTTTGAGCACAATCACAATTTCACCAATAACATGAACCTCGATCAAGTTGGAATTCGAGACCAGATTTATTATGCAATATTTCTTTTGTTGTTGCTATTTTTTATTTTTTATTTTAATTCTTCCATTGTGAACCTCTCAACATAACATAAATGAAATTGTGAATTTATACAATTTTTTTAATTTTGACCCATAAGATAACCCTATTTAAATTTCAAAAAAATTTCTTCTTGTTTTTAATTAAAATCTATTTACAATTAATAAATAATTTAACAAATTGGTTTTTATATTAGATTATTAGTAAAGCCCTATATTAGATCAGGCCCAGCCCATATCATTACAAAAACTTTCCTCTTCCTCTGTTCAAAAGCCCGAATCTTTAACAAAACCCTGTTTTCTAAAACCCTAAACTCAGCTAAACTTCTTCTTCTTCTTCTTCATTCAGGGTTTTGGAAGACTCTTTGGTTCTTTGGAAAATTCTTAGGTTTTCATAATGGGTCTACCTTCGAAGCAGTCGAAAAAAGCGCAAGACATCGACAGTGATTTCGAAGATTTCGATTATTTTGATGAAGACATGGACAGTGGGAATCTAACTGTGAGCAAAAAAAAAAATCCTTTCTTAATTTTTACAATAATTACTGTAATCTTGATTAATATTGTTATTGGGTTTGGTTTTTGTATTTGAGATTCTTGTTAATTGAGCAATTTATGATGTAGTTGGGGCATGAAGAAGCTGATTATGAAGATGAAGAAGGAGAAGCTAACAATGGAGATGAGGAGATGGAACAGCTAGAAGAAGAGTATAAGAATCTTAAGCACCAGGAAATGTAAGACTCTCTGTTATTGTTTATCACATTTGGTTGTGCACATATCTTAGAGGACTTTTACCCAGTAATTTTTACTTACAATTTGGAGGAAAATCTATGGGGAGGGTGTATTCCAATGAATTGGGAAATTTTTTTTGTCAGCAAACCGACTTCTTTTCCTTGCAGAGATTGTAGTGTGTGTTACTTTTCTCCCAGGAAGTGCGGACACTTCATTTAGGGTGCCGTGCCCATGTTGTATCTGTGCCTTACCTGTGTCATACCAGTGTTGTATCGGTCATTTCATGTTATAATTTTTCAGAAATTGCTCATTTCATACCCGTACCCATGTTAGTGTTCATGTCTGTATCCGTGCTTCCTAGCTTTTCTCTTTTGTATAGATATTAGGCTCATTTGCATCATGATTATGGTTGTTTAGGTGAAAGGTGGATCTATAAAATGTTTGGTTAGTAGTTTCTTTGTGGCACACAGATGCTCAATTACTCACATACGTGATATTAGGCATGTTTGTTATGACATAGATGCCCATGCATATCTGTTAATGTATGTCGTTTTATAATTGTTGGGTTTCAATTTTCATTCAGAGATATTTTTAATGATTTGAAGCGTCACAAGGATGAAGATCTTCTTAAGGGTCTGGCAGTGAAGAATCAAAAGGTGTGGGTTTTACGGATTCAGTCATCACTTTTCCTTCCTTTGGTTGTATCAATTTTTTCTTTTTCTCTTAAAAATAGTGTTCTTGACTGTTACTTTCCTTTCTTAATAATTATACTCTTTGAAGCAATTAGTTTATTCTTTATACCATTTCCCTCTCTTATGAGTGTGGTTAAACATTGAAACACTTCTTTCCCCTTTTTCCTGAAGGCTCTCTGGGACAAAGCTTTGGAGCTCAGACTGTTAGTTCAGAAAGCATTCTCATGTGCAAATAGATTACCCCAGGTCTTTTTTGGTAGTTTACTCTTATTTAACTTAATTCTAGCTCTTTAATATCTAAACATAGTGTCTAAAGATGATGGATTGTCTGCAGGAGCCCGTTAGGTCCTCATTCTGTAATTCAGATGAGGGTGTCAATACGGCATATTCAGACCTCATTACCTCATCTAAGAATACTTTAGATTCCCTACTGGAACTACAAGAGGTATGGCTGTTTTGGAATTTTTTAATTATTTTTACATACTTGATATACATTCATTTAGCTCCAAAGAATATGACCAGCAGTTGATGCTTTATTTTGGCCTTATAAATTTTTCTGTCAATATATTTTCACTGTTCATCTTGTGATAATTCTTTTCTGACAGGCTTTGCTTGAGAAGAATCCTTCTGTTGCTGAATCCTCAGATGGTATGGAACAAGTTCTCTCTGTATTGTATTATTTGGTTTTCTACTCACCTGGCACTGTGTATGAAAATTTTTCAACAAAGTCAGATATTATGAATAGAGAAGACTATACCAAATGCTATTCCTTTGATTTTCATTGTTTTTTCTTTTTCCTGCAGGGGTTCTGATATTTCCAATTTTCTTTTGCAATCTTTCTTCAACATAAAGCTAATGATAAATGTTGACTGAATTTTAAAGCCAGCAAGAGCTTGTCAGTTAGGCTTAAGACTTAGTTTGCATAGTTCTATTGCTTGCTTTAGTTTCAGGCTATGGTTTCTGTGCATGATTACTGTTCAAGAATAAACTACGTATGTGCATGAAAAGTTTTTGATTTAGCTTGCTTATCCTAACAAGGTTTCTCTTCTTAAGGTAATTCTGAAAGATCATCCAAGCATTCAGAAGCTTCTAAAAACTCGAATGTTGAAGGTGACGAAGATTGGTCAAGGGTTTCTCAATTGCATTTGAGGTACTTTGATCATCCTCTAGATGTGCTTATGATCTGTTGAACGTTGAACTCATCCTTTTTTTTGTAAAAAGTAGGAAATAAAGTTTTTGAATTCTTCATCCAATACCAATGAGTTGGGTGACATACTTAGGTAGACATAACAACAGCCTCTTTCTGATGATGATGATATGTTCAAGTGAGCTGGAACTGTGCTTGAGGGGGGCTGTTAGTCCTTTTTTCATTCTTTTATACTACCTTCATTATTTGTCTTTTGTTATTAATGTTATGGAGGTTTCCGTGAATGTATCTTTTTTGAGATATATACACATTATCGAGATTGAAAACCTAGAGGAGGAAAATCCTGGTATTGGAGCAGAATTGTCTCTGTTAAGTTGGTAATAGTTTTATTTGTTCTTATGGTTTTTGTTTTCAACAACCTGAATCCAATTACCTGTTTTATTAAAAAAAAAAAAAAAAATGAATCCAATTACCTGTCTTAATCTTAGTAAAGTACATGTTAAAAGTAATGTTTATCCTTTATATACCCATTTTTCATGCTTTATTGCCTTTTTTTAGTTCTGTTGTATATCTATCACTGTATCACATCATCTTTGCATGCATTAAAAGCCTACTAGTGCAATTAATTTCTTAATTTGGGCGTTGACTGTATTATTCATGTTTGTATCCTTTAGAATAGCTTCCTTCAGAGACAAATCAATAGACAAATGGCAGAGGAAGACAGAGGTGGCAACTGGTGCTGCTGCTATTAAAGGAAAATTGCATGCTTTTAATCAGGTTAGGCCTTATGACTGGGCTGATTACCATGCCCATAAGGTGTAAAACAGGCTCACTAAATTCTTCTATTCCATACACAGAATATTAGTGAGCAAGTTGCCGATTATATGAGAGATCCAAGTAGAATGCTCAAGCAGATGCAACTGAGGAGATCAACAGTCAGTGTATTTGGGACTGTAAGATAATCTCTCTTTCTTTCTTCTTCTTTTTATTTTTATTTTTTTATACTTAAGAGAGAATGTATATTTACACTCAGATGAAGGCCACACACACATGTAGATTAAATAGACAAGGTAACATGAAAATTAGCCAATTTGACATTTGTATTCTAATACCTGGCATTTTGATGGCAGGATCCTGACAGGGAGGATGGCACTAAGGGAGAGGTAATCCTACTTTTGTGTGTCTACTTGAGTTGATTATACAATGTTCATTTTGATTCCAGAACCCCACCTGAGAGCAAAACTATGGAAATTTGTTTAAATACCAGATTCTCTAAAAATAAATCTTTCTCGTACATGTGCTTGTGTGTCTAAGAGAGTGAATATTGGATTGCATTTGAAGGTACCAAATCATTGTCTAAAATGGACTATCATGGCAAACAGAACCATTAACATTGAAGTTAATTTTGGGATACTCACAGACAACCTCCAATGTTTTGTGTCACTCATGGTGTTGACTTCAATCTTTGCAATAGTGCACTCTGTGGTTGATTTGTGCTTTCTTATGCTAAGCACATTGGATGGTCCAATCTCCTTCAAATATGCCTTCAGAATGCCAAAATACTTTTTAGGTATCTTGTTATGGTCGAAAAACAAGATAAATAGGCAATATAAACAGAAATGGTTGCTGGTGGTTCTTTATGGGAATAAAGTTGGGTTTGCATGGGTACCAAATCTAAGTGCTTGTTTGGGAGAACTCATGTTCGTTGGTTTATTGGCTTAAAAAATGGGCTGGGCTAAAGTATAGTTGTACTTAGAAAATGTAGAACTTATAAAGTTGTACATGAACAAAATAAGCTGAACAAACAACTTAATATTAATCCACCACTCATCGAAATGGACAATTATTATAACTTATGATTTAAGGAAAAGATCAATAAGATTTAGTAAAGGTGTATTTTGAAGGCCTACGGAAATTGAATTTCTAGCTCTGATCAGATCTGCCAAGTGACTTGCAAATTCACACATTTCATTGATAAGTAATATATTTTATTTATTTTATTGATAAGGCTTCAACTTTACTCCATGGCCTTCTTTTGCAGATCATTTGTTCCCTTAGATGCTATGTAAATAGAACCCATTATTTGTGTGTGAAGAACACCTCACTACTTCTGTTCAATATGATGGCAATCATATTGTCATGACTCATGAGATATAATGCAACTTAATTTTGTTACATATATAATTTGTAATGTGAAAAACTAAATAAATGAAATGTTTTTGTAAGCTCAGAGAGACGTTATTCCTCTTGGATACATTTGTCAACCTTATCATTCTGTAAGCATAAAATGTTATTTATATAAGTTTGAGTAAAAAGCATATGCTGATGGGGATTACTGAATGATTACTGCCCTATGTCATTAGATATTATGCAGTTTTATTTATGCAGAGAAAAGTAAAATGAGAGAGGATTGTGTAAAATTATCAAAGTTATGCTTTTCTCATCACATTATGATGTTTGCTATATCCTTTTACTTTGAATAGGAAGTACAAGCTGATGGTGATCCAGAACTTTTGGATGACTCCGAATTTTACACGCAATTACTGAAGGAATTCTTAGAGACGAATGACCCAAAATCATCTGGTAAAATTTTGTTGCATTTTGAAATTTGTATATTTATTTTTCTGCTCTTGGACCCAATCTATAAGAGTTTCTGTATTCATGTTCATATAGTGACATCTTCTCTTGTTGGTTGCAACAACTACAATAATCTGTTATTGCCAAAAAATTAGGGTCAGTATTTATCAAAAAAAATTTAGGGTCAGTAATGGATCCCCATGAGACTAATTTGAGTTGGCCACATGTATTCTTCTCCACCATTATTCTATCTTATTCAAAATCATACTTTGTTATCTCCTTAATTACTATGCCATTTTTTACTTCTTCGACTAGGGTTATTTTAGGTCTTTTGCTATCTCTTTAAATTCTCTCAACCAGAATCAAATCACTTTTTCTCATGGGTACATTAATTTCTCTCCTTTGCACATGACTAATTTAAGCAATTTTCTTCATTGTGTGTCCCTACTATCTTTGTATTGCTACTTATCTATCTTAACATTCTCATTCTATGAACATGTTGCTTCTTAATATCCCAACACTTGGTCCCAAGCCTTAGAAAAAGGAAGAGGATTGCTGGTTGCAGTAGATTGATGTGTTGCTCAATGTTTGTTTGAGCTTATTCTGTTTATTATACAAAAATTACGGCTATACCTAGAAAAAGATGATGCTTTAACAAAACTATAAATTTTGTTTTAAGATGAAAATAAGTTCGTCCAAATGACTGCATAGAATTTTGTTGCTTGATTATGAATGAATCACTTTCTGTATCCAAAAGAAGAAAAAAAAATGGGGGTGGAGGGTGTTGGGGAGAGAGGGGGGTGGGGGGGAAGGTTTTTCTTCTATACCTCGTGAGCCATACCCATCTCAGTTGTAGCACTGCTTTGGATGTGAAGATGGATGGATGGACGGACATAATTGCCTGATATTGTGCCATTTTATTCTGCCAATAGTTGGAGAGAACCCGGTGGCAAGGTCAATATCATTTTATTATCTATATCTATGAATTTTACCATAGGTTTTCTGGAACTTAGCTATGTAGTCTACATGAAAATGGACTTGCAGCTGACAATTTATAAAATTTTACTTTTTTATTAAAAAAAAAAAAACCAATTACAAGATATTTTTCTACACTTTCAAATGGAACTTGGTTTGTGGTGAACATCATTTGCATACTTTTCCTATTGTATTCAAAGGAAATCTAGTAATTAAACATTCTGTGAGTGACTCCTTGATTTTAACCATTCCTTGTTACACAGATTTTTATGCTTTGAAAAGCTTGCAAACTAAGAAGAGAAAGATTGTCGATCGGCGTGCCTCAAAGAGTCGCAAGATAAGGTAACTACTCCCTCCCAAGCCCCAAAAAAATTTCTTATTTGTGAGTTGTGGTCATATCTGAATGTGTATTTTATATTATTCTCGTGCATTTTAATTTTTGTAGGTATAATGTTCATGAAAAGATTGTCAATTTCATGGCTCCTCAGACTATGGATCTTCCTCCTATGGCTTCTAAATTATTTGAGAATTTGTTTGGGTTGAAGACCCAAAAATCAGCTTCTGTTTTCTAGTGTAAAGTCTTATCAGTTCATTGGTTTTTGCAATTTTGTAATATTTGTTGACACAATTGTTTTTTTTAATTTAATTCCTTGATATCTTATATACTTGTATTATCTCCATAAATGTTTTCTTTTCATTGGTGGCAAAAAAAAAAAAAAATCCTAATTAGGATCTTTATTAAGAGTTTAGACTTTATTGTCCCTCATGCTGTGTATGTTTCTCAGCTAGTGCAAGTGTTCAACACCTCATAGTTCAACATTTAGAAAAACGATATTGCTTTATCAGTCAGAGTCAGTCGTAGTCCATTGATTTTTTTTATTTTTTTATTTTTTTGTAAAATAACTCCTCTATGTATTGTAGTAGGACACTGGTTCTCAACAACTTAAAAAGTAATATAGTAAATCAAAAATGCAAAAAGTTGGGAAAACTTTTGATCATGTCAAGTATGCATATCTGGATGCTTGGACAGTCCAAAAGATTATGACCAAGAAGTCTGAGCTTTCTGGATTGCTCTTTTTTTTTTTTTTTTTTTTTTTTATTTTAGGGATTCAGTCTTATCATTAGTGAACGATAATTAACTAGCACCTGGCCTTTTAGATATGGCATTTTAGTTCCTAACCTTGAAAGGAAAGGGATTTAGCCCATTAGTCATTGTTGATCAAAGACTTTATCACCAAGTTAGCATGGAGTCAAAACTTTTGTAATTTTACGTTTTTTTTTTTTTTTTTTTTTTGAGGTTATAAAGTGACATCGGGTCTAGGATCAGGGCTTTAATTGAAAATTTACTTTAGACTCCTTGTGCAAATTGCGTTTTTTTTTTTGAGGTTTTTTTGGCAGCAAACTTGGGGTTTGTCTCCATTTCCATCGAGAGTGACTCAAAAACCTGCATTGATGCGCTGTGTTGTCCCATCCGGGATGTTCTTTGGAGAATAAAAACCATCTGCTCTGATGTTTTAGCCTTAAAAATGAATTTCTCTAATTGTACTTTCAGTTGGGTGGCTAGGAATGCAAACGTTGCTGCTCATGTTTTAGCCAAGTGGTCTTTGTCAAATAGCTACTTCGGCTCTTTTGATGTGGGGTTGGGGCCTTCTTGCTTTGTTTCTGTTGTTAGAGCTGAGGCCCTTTCTCTGTCTGTGTAGCTTGTTCTTTGTTGAATAAAATTTCTGGTTTATCAAAAAAAAAAAAAAAGGTAGCGGAATTATCAATTTATCTCAGCTAAAGTGATCCACAAACATAATAATATTTTTACCAGTACATACCTACTCTTAAAGCAAGCAATATAAAGGTCATTAGAGCATGACATACGATTTGATAATGAGATGGAAGACCAAAGATTGAAGCTTTTCAATGGTAAAACCACTTCAAGACACATCTAGTAGAAAATTCACTATAAGAAGAGAAGTTATAACAATCTACTTTCAAGACTATTATATAATTATTAATTAGACCCTATTTGTAGAGTTTTATTTGCCTTTCTACCGTAGTAGCTCTAGAATCTTTGGCGTCTTCTTATGCGAATTTCCTTCACAAACTCCTAGTTCGCATGAACCAAAACCTCAGGCACTTTAAAGAGGTTAGTGAACACACCGTAAAAGATCTTTGTGATTCCAGAAATGTTTAAAGCTCACTTAAAACATAATAGTTTTTCTTCTTTTTAAAACAAAGCAAAAAGGATAATTCTCCTTTTAGGTTCAAGAAGAAAGGAAAAAGTTTGAAATGTTTAACTTCGGTATAAATTTCTTTCTTGCCTATAAAAGTCTTGTGATAGGTGACTTATATAGGTTTATAAATTAAGATTAAAATCTAGCTTAAACACATTTTCTAGCAAATTTTAAAATTATATACCTAACAATTTTGCTCAAGCGAATTATGAGCGAACTCTCCAATACAAAATTGTTGTGTCAATTTCAAGTGACCATATCTTACTTGTTCTAATGGTAATATTTATAATGCGTTTGTGGCGTTTTGCAACTACAACTCCCCAACTACTACACAATAACACAAGTCTTTTTCGTATTTGGAAAAGTCATTTTTTTTCCAAGACACGTTTGCTAAGGTTTACCAAACACGCAATTTTGGGTTTTTGACTGGAAAAAACGCGTTTTGGCTCCTTAACGTGGAACCAAACACATACTAACTTTCCATTGAAACAAGTTTCACCAAAAAATTCATTATAATTTAAGAGATGGATAAAAGATTATCAACTTCTCATCTTTGAATATGTTGAACCAATATCCTCTTTGAACAAATGAACCAAGCTAAGTCTTATCACATTACATTAAGATTTGCAACACACCTATTAACCCTAGCATTAATGATGAATTTTTGTAGTTTTAGATTAGTTGACTTGCTAACAAGAAGCAAGCAAAGGTCTTTGGCCCTAGATGTCTTTTCATAGACTAGATTATTGAACCAAGGAGACTAAATCATGAATTGCGCCAGGATTACAATTGGGATTGATTTCCTACTTCCAACTGAACAAGGGCTCTAATTAGTCGTAGCTCTTCAGGTCTTGTACCCATAACTGGCCAGAAACTCTTAATTACTAATTAGAGCCTTCCCTTTTGGGCTCATCTTTGTTGTCTCTTTCAATCTCCTTCATTGATTGTAATGATTGATTATTCCACCTACTTTCCTCTCCATTTATAACGGGTTTGTCACATTGTCCACAACGCTATGACCTATGCATGTTTTCTATGAGATCCACTAAAAAGCTCATTCACTTTTGAATGGGGTCGAGTTTGATAAAAAAATGTAGGCTTGAAAAGAAGAGGAATTAATCTTATTTATTTATATAATATCTAAAAGTTGAAGCATAACATTTACTATTGCTATTCTCTTGTTGAACCACATCAGCACAACATTTTTGGCCCATTTGGTTCACTTTAGCCTATTTTGGTATATTTAGTTCAATTCAATCCATTTCAAACTATTTCGTCCAATTCAGTTCACTCAATCCATTTCGATCCATTTTAATCTATTTTGGTCCACTTTGATCCGTTCGGTCTACTTCAGTCGATCCATTTTAATTCATTATGCATAATAACAATAGTTAGAACTTAGAAAAATATGAACTGCTTCAAAAATGAATAACGCCAATAAAAAAACAATAAAATTATATTTTTTTTTAAATAGAGAGATTACTTTAAGAAACTATTTAATTTTTAGGAAGAACAAATTATCTACAATAAAATATAAAGAATAAATTATACATTATACTATATCTCAAACTAATATATATATTTCTATGCATCACGTGGATTTGCAATTAGTTAGCCTATAAAAATTGAAGAATCCATATGATTTTTAGATGAACTACACCATAGAGTTCTTAAAAGTCTATTCATTTTATTTTGAAATGAGTTGATTGATTTTTGCCATGTAATCAATATTTAAATGTAAAATTATGTTTTGTTAGTGGATTTTCGTAGCAGCCATTCAGCCCACCTGTCATGCACATAAAGGGAATTTACTAAGAAAATCCAGAGAAGAGGAGGTTACCTTCATGCATGCAATTTTCAAACATGCTATAACGTCAGAAACCAATCCAATTCTGCCAGTCAGACCAACAAAACACAATCCATATACAATGAAGAGGGAAAAAAGGACTTCAATAAATTAAAAGTTCCACCAGGATATTTTTAATGAACAAGTAGTACTATGCTAGCATAAATTAAAAAACTAAATTATACTGAACAAGACGTGATTGATTTATATCCTCACAACAAACACATAAAATTCCTACGCACCACCTAAGTTTCGGAATAAAAAGATCTTGATATTCAACTCTCTTATAGCAAACCATACAATACATTATCATTGTATAACACCGTCGTCTCAAAATCTGGTACAGCATTAGCTGCAGCAAAGGTGAATTGGGATCTACCAGGAACTGAACTCAAGATATGACTATTGAACAAGGGGGGCAAGGGGTCTTGATGTTCCGTCCTCATCAAAGCGGCAAACTGAGAAAACATGTCTATTAGCTTTCCAATGGAACAGAAGAATGGGGGACACAACAGGAAAACATGCTCAAATTTAGTGCTCTTATTTTAACAGCAGGGCAGTTTGTTTCACAGTTCTGTTGTTCAGTGCATCTTTCATCATTCTGTGTAAGTTGTTGAAATTATAATGCAATTATGAATCAAGTCCATGAAAAAGGTTAATAAGCTCTTATTTATGAATCTCAGTGCCCGTGTCAGGCGTTAATCTTATTTGTTCATCGTATTAATAAAATCTAAATTATACCCCAGAAATATTTCATGTGACAAAAGAGGATCATGACTCAGCCATACAAAACCTGATTGCCAAGCTGATATCATGACGTATCCAGAAGTGTAACCGGTATGCAGCAAACTTTTAATATAACATCATGTTGGAAGTTGGAACAAACTCATCAGTCTATATGGCTACAGCTTGCGTCCATGTTGGAAGACATCACCAAACAGATATGTATATATATATATATATATATTGGAGGTTGCCTCACCAATCATGTTATTATACATTTTATTTATAAATCTACATGGGTTTATAAATATCAGAACTAGAGCTACAAGAGTCTAGAAATGGCAAATCAACAAAAGAAAACTGAGCAACCAAATGGGACAAAAGATAGCATTTATAGGCAGGATAATTTACGCTGGCTGTTGAGCACCGGGTTGTTGTATCAACTGAGAATATATGTATTCATCAACCCTCAGCTTTGCCAATGCTACCTGTTAAGCATCCAAAAATTCAAAATATGAGAACTTTGATAACTTCATATTCATATCTCCAACAGAAAAAGAAAAATATAATAGTGATGCAGGCAGCTACAAGATGGTTTCATTCAGGTGGTATTTGACAAGTAATTATGAATATCACCAAGAAAGATGTATATACCTGTTGAGCGCTACCTCCGAATTGAATTTGTCGATGTTTTGTTTCGCCTTTCCCACCATAAACCTGTTAAAAAAAAACCAATAGAAGCTGAAACAAACGCAATGGAAATGTCCTCTATAAGTAAACAAGAGTTACAAGACCAAACTTAATGCTATATATAAAACATCTCATATATCCCTAACAATATGTAAACATGGACTCCACTGCATATGCTATGAATTTATTAATAATGACAGTTGGAGTTGTGTATATCTTGAAGCTTGAAACCAGGAAATTACAAAAGCAATGATATTTCTTATTGGCCAAGATTTGGTGTGAAGTAATAATTAGTGGGTCGTTAAAAGAAACAGCAAAGTAAGTTACTCCTCATTCATATTCCTAAGAATTTAAGATCAGCCTACCTTGATCATTGCTCCAGACTCATTTCTGATCCTTGATATGTTGGTGCCACTCCTGCCGATCAACCCACCAACCAGCGATTCCGATATCATCATCTCGAAAGTAACATAATCAGCTGCAAGATTGGTTGTCCTAAAGATGATGATGTTATGACAAAATATTAAAACTTGATAAAAACAAAACATGGCAGTTGAAAGAGTCATTTGATATGGGAAAATATTCAATAACCTGATGTTGGGTCCAGGTACGGTTGAGGAGGTCTGATTGATGTAATATTGTACACTGGGCTAATAGAAATCACTTGTCGTGGTGGGTTTTCCCTAAATAACATGGAATTGATTGTAATCATACAATTTAATTTTCAAAAAAGCACTCTAAAAAAGGTCTAAAGACAAAGTTCTGACAATCAGAATACAATATAAGACCTTAGTTGAGAACCAATCTCCTCCAACGCCTTCAGTACAGCAGGAACATCACCTGATATCTGAGTTTAACAGGAATCTCAATCATTATTCCTTAATAGAAGTAGAAACAAACAAACAAAGCATAACTATGGATGAATCACCTAAGACAGTAAATTATAAATTCATTGACATACAAAATGAATTTTATATACTTTAATGCCTTATGCTCTAAGCTCCTTGATATGCAACACCAAATCAGAAATATTTCCATGGATGACTTCAAAAGATTTGTCTTAATTACTGTTTATTGAGTTGCAGTTCTGCTTAGAGGTGATTGGTAGGCAGCCATGCTGCAATTAAGTACTGTTAATTGAGTTGCACCTAATAAACAAAGTGCTTTTTATTGAGTTGTATTATGTCAAAAGGGGAAATAATCATACACCAAAGTTGCTTAACAGTGATGAACTGTAGACTGGAATGCATTTTCCAGTAGAGGTCTAGGCATAGTTAAAAAGCAGCCCACCTGGAAAGAGTTGTATGAAAATCTCTCCTGGGTTTACTCATCCTCAATATTTGAGTTTTAATTGTTGAAGCATATTATAGGAACAAGAAAAAACGGATGGACTAACTATTTTCACCTAACAGTTTTGGTCACATTTTAAAGCTTTTGCATTTATTGTGTGAAGTGGAAATGAACCTTGGTAGTATTTGAAAGTAAGCAACAAAGTCTCTTACGTCATTTTGACAAGGTCACAGAGGTAAAATGATTGTCAAGAACCAATTAAACAACACACTCTAACATTAACTTTAGCATTGACAGCATAGAGAAGCTCACCTGTACCACTCGATCAGATTCATGAGCAGATGCACACAAAGGCAACTGATTTTGAGCAAGAATTGTAATTATGGCACCACAGGAATCCCTCAATTTCTCAATGTTTTGACCTGAAATCCCAATCAAACAACCTGCTTGGGTTCCAGCAATCAAAAGCCTTATGGTATTGGCAGCCACATGTCCTGCTGCAACTTTTGCCTCTGTACTGCTTTCATCTTCCTGTTTCAAGGAAAATTGTTTTTTTCATCAGTGCCACCACGGTATCAGAAACACTTTGTCAGTCTTCTCTTAATAAGTTTAAAAAACTCATTCCCACATGACATTCATTTCTTAACCCAGCCACAGTGGCAGTAAAGCAAGTGGTGCTGCAATTCAATATATACCATTTGAGAATATCCGTCATCACCAATTTTGGAAATAATTTTTAGATACACCCAAGGAGTATGGAACATTTAAAAACTATCAAGTTGTCCCCCTACCCCCAAAGGAAAAATTCCAATTATGTTTATTGTAGTCTACAAAGAATGCCATACTCAATGCACTTCGAACATACTCAGCTTTTTATTGGAACTCCCAAATATTTTGATAACAAGTTGTTAAGGGACAATAACTTATTGGACTTGAAGTTTTCTTACCATCAATTTCATTATTTCATATTGTTAATCACGGCATTTCATACAAACTAATGGGGAATGCAAATAAAACATCTAACGCATGAGCACAACCAAAAATTGTTTCAGAATTTTATTTTAGATTTTCATTAGATTATATCATATTTTAAGTTTATTTATTTATTTAGTTTGAGTTCAGATAGGGATTAAATTTTACGTTCTTAGATAAATATTAGTAGTTTGGATCAGTTTAGACTATTGAGTTCAGTTAGGATTAGTTTTCATGGATGTTATCTTTATCTTTATTCCTAGAAACTCTATAAAAGCTCTAGATGGTTTATTTTGTATTTGGACTATTATTTATTTATTATAAATAAAATTTCATTCATGAAAATTGTTTTGTGTTTAATGGTGATTCCAAACCCTTAGGTGGTGAAGCCTAGGCTGTCCTGCATCAACGTCCCAACTAGAAAGCCTCACATAAAACGATATAGAATTCTAACATAACAAGAACTCGGGATTAAGAACATGGTAGGTGGTTGCCTACAACAAGGAAATAGTTAAGAGGAAGAGAAGTCTTCAAAATAGGTGCTTCAGACCTTCACCACTAGCTTACAGAAGGACGGTAGCATAACTCTACCAAGATCAAAAATCATTGATGAAGTATGCATTCAAATAAATGCAGTTGAATCCAGACCTAAGTAATCTCCAAGAGACTAAATGCACCTAGGTGAATATACCACTTTGGAGACTGAGTGGCTGGCCACCTAACTAATATCAAGCTACACCAGTCCATCACATTTAGTGTTTGTTATACAATCTTGCCCTCCTTATACCATTGAATTCTATTCAAATATTTTTGGTAGTAAATAAAATGTCTACAGATTCTAGACTAAAAGCCAACTAAATTACTAAACCACTTCCACACTCATTAAACTTAAGATTATTGTTCATGGATAAATATAGTCCAATAAGTAAATAAATAAAGAAGCCACTTAAGAAAAGGCCAGAAAATATTTGACCACATTAAACTCTTTGCGTGTTGTCGACAAATGGAAAGCAGATAAAACTTTTTATAGAAAAGCGCCTGCTTGCATCAAACTCAAATGAAATTTAGGGCACATATAAATATATTGACAACGAATTTCAAGAGCCCACCACGTAATTGTAATAAATCATGCTAACATGATATGACCTGGACAAAGCTAGTTCAAGTTCATTCACTATGAAATACATCACCTTTAGTATTAAAGTGGCAATTTGTTGGAGTGCATTTTCTGCGTCAGTGAGCTTGTTGTCACTGTCTTTAGAACTTATGATGATTACACGCTCTTCATGTCGCTGCAAAAAATATAAACAGATTTAGAACATGCCACAGCCCACTGGATGAGTAGAAATAGACTAATCACCAGAATTTGGTTGATTAAAACTTAGGATTCAATTCTATAGACAAAAATCACTTTGAACAACTCCTCACCGAAGTAAATAAACATTGTTAGCACTTGCAGTGACAACTGAACCCTTTCCTAATGTTGCATTTTCACATTTTCAGTTAACATAATAAAACATAGGAAAAATTAAAATTTACCCCCCTTGTAGTTTGGCCTTATCACAAATTAGTCCATTGAGTGTCAATTGCTACATTTGAAACCCTAAAATTTGGATTAAAATGAAATTATAAAGGTTTTGTTCAAATGAACAGATTTTGCATTTTGTGGACAAATTTACCCCTAAATTCCCTTCTGGTTTGGCCCTATCACAATTTATCCCCCCACAAACTTTTCAATTACTGCACGGATTAACCTTAAAAAGTTAGTAAATCACATGACCCACATGTGAAAAGACACTCATTTGTTCAAAAAGAACGTTGCTTCATGATGAACACAAAGTATCTTAACAAATTCCAAAGGCACTTAATTTGAAAGGAACCTAATGGAATTACAATTAGCCCCCATTTACCCTAAAACATAAATGCTATTCCTGTCGACTACAACATTATAAGCAATAAAACACAAAGCCCATAAAGCCCTAGCTCAAATGGCACCTCCTTCAGCTAAAAGTGTATGTAACACAAATTGTCACAAATAGCCATGTTTTGCTAATGCAATAGCACAAATTAAATTTCCCAAATAGTCACCGAAAGCCAATCATAGAACCGCCTAACAAACTCGAAAGCAAATGATCACAAAAGCTCTAAAAGTGTAGATTCACAGAACCGCCGAACAAGCTCGAAAGCTCTATATAAAATCTCAGGTAACATCGCAAAAATTCGTACATTCACACAAAATCAAAACCCTAACGTGAATAATAAACTACACAAAATGAAAAAAAAAAAAAACACGAAAAATTTTGAGGAAGAAGAAGAAGAAGAAGAAGCTAGAAGCATCATACAGCGATGGCATCGGCGATTTTGATGGTGGCTTTGGTATCTTCGCGAATCTTCTGGATTCGGCAGCCTTCTTTGCCGATGACCTTCCCGATCTGCCGCGACGGGACGACGATTCTGAACAGTACGTCCTGGGCCAACTTCACTCTCCGCTTCGCCGCCGACTCGTCCTCCGCCGAAACCAGTTCGTCTTCCCGGCGGCGCTTCCCGGCCGCCGCCGACGGCTGTCCGTATTCGAATTCGGGAAACGCGGCAGTAGGTACGGGTCGGGGCATGGGCATGGGTAAGGGTAGAGGTGCGGGTACGGGTATGGGAACCGAAACCGGTACGGTCGGGTGGTACATCATCGGGTTCATAGGGTTTATGGGGAATTGGCCTGGCTGGGCCATTGTTGTGAGAATTTTAGAGAGAGAAAGAGAGAGAAACTGCTGAGAGAAAAAGAGAAGGGAGAGTGTGAAGAGGTATTTATAGTTTGAGAGATTGGAGAAATTCTAAAACTCTTTTCTGTGGTGGAGTGAATTTACCGTTGTGTCCTCGGTTTATTTCTTCTCATACCAACTGTGTCCTCTCTCTGCCTTCGTTTTATAATTTTCTGTTTATTTTTGTTTCGGCGGAAAATCGCATTTGCTTGTGTTGTTGACTTGTTTTAGAAAGCATTTGCTAGTGTTTAAATACTAATACAATGAATGAAGATTAATATAAATATATATATATATATATATAATCGACTAAAATAGTCAAATCAAGCCCAAGACATTTTAGAACTGACCAATTTTATTTCTAAACCTAACTTCGTCCACTTCCTATAAAAAAATAATAATAATAACTTCATCCTTAGTTTGTTATTCGTTTTTTCCTTTTCTTTTTTCACTCTTTTGGTGATTACGGATAAATGTAGTTAATTTTGAAATGTCTTGAACCGCATTAGTCCAAGCCTAAAGATGTTGACCATATTTTACCAACAAAAAAAATTATGATGAATTAAGAAAAACAAAAAATGTTTTCCAGTAAAAAAAAAGTAAATCCAATAAAATGAAAATGTTTTCTTTTTCTTTTTTTTAACAAAAAAATTAGTAAAAGTTTGAGTCTATATATATTCCATTTGAGGCTTTTAAATGGTCAAAAGAATAGAGAAGAGTAGTGATAAACTATTAATTACAATGCAGTTAATGACTTATATGTAGAGTGGACTATCAATATAATTAGTGATTTCTATGAACAATGTCAATATCACTCGTATGATAATTGGCATCTACCAAGATGTCTAAGTCTAAATCATCTTCTTCTTCGGACACAACAATGCCTTAGATATGCATAACCCGAAGTATCTTGATTAAGTAACATCAAAATATTTACAAGAAAGGCTCAAAAATAACAAAATCTTCTTCAATCTCAGTGCCACTCCTTGCTAGTGCATGAGCCACACTATTTGCTTCCCTAAAGCAATGCTTCAGCCAGTAGCGGGGGGATTCTACTGAGAAGGGCCTGCAATCATCAACTAGAGGAGATAAGGATCTACAGATGTTAGTTCCTCTATTTATAAAATTAACAATTAAGCAAGCATCCATTTCAATTTCAACCGAGGAGAGGAGGAGTTGAATGCAAAGAATTAGGCCATCCCTAAAAGCTCTTCAAGCATAATCCTTGATTAAAAAAAAAAAAGATAATTTGTCTTCTAAGCCATCTTAGAATAATTTCTCTACCATTCATTTATATGTGTTTCTTTATGTATTTAATAGTTATAGAATTAATGCTAATTAGGGTTGCGTATGAACTGGGAAAAATATCTTGATTTTCTTGTTGGCCATGCAAGCTCCCTGAGACAAGATTATGATTTTTTTTTTTTTTTTTTTTTTTTGGGTTAAAAAGGTCATGGCTAGATTGACAATTGAAAAGCTAATCTTTTACAGAAATATCGTTTTGCACTTCTTGTTGTATACTTCATATGCACAAAGTTCATAATTTTATGCATGATATACATATTTCTTTATTGATGTTCACATTTAAAATGTGAAAATATGAGAGATGTGTGTTGATGCCCATTTTTTTTATATTATGCCCCAGAAAATAAAGTCCCAAATCCACTAGAGAAAAGCCCAAAAAAGCAAGGAAGAAAGGACCTAAAAAACCTATTACTAGACCCACATCCTCAGGGACGGACCTAGGATTTCAAGTTAGAAGGGGTCGGAGATAAGCAAAAAAAAATATTCAAATACACATTCATATAGTATTAACAAATTATCAACCAAGACAAATATACAAAAATCATTGTTTCTTAATATATTAAGATGCAATTATCTACCAATAAAAACAAAAGACATAAAACACTATTGTCTCTAAATACATTATCTATGAAAAGGGAACTCAACACTCTTTTAAATCTTCAAAATCATCTATGACTGAATCCAAACTAAATGTCAAAGTTATATCCTTTTCAATATATAACATTAGAGAGTCCGTCAAAAAATCATTTTCAATTTTATTACGAATGTTAGTTTGGACAACTTTCATAGCTGAAAATGTTTGCTTTGTAGTTACAATAGAAATCGAAAGAGTAAGCACAAGTCTTATCATTCTATAAACAAGTTTGTGGTGTTTTGAGTTTTCAGTTCTCACCAACCATTGACACAACTCAAATAAAATTTTCAATTTTTTGAACTCTGGATCCTGGACTATATTATGCTCATAATGATAAAGGTCATTTTCCAACACTTGTTGTCATAATCCATGAAATCTTCTGGATAGAACTTCTTTACCAACAAACAAAGATCACTAATTCTAAAAGAATTTAATGCCTCTCGAGGTTCTAAAGCTGAGCTAAGCCCAAGTAACTTTATTACATCCTCATTAAACCGATGATTTAGTTCCTGTAGTTAAGAATCTGTTGCAGCATAAAAAATATTAACTCAATAATGATGCTCAACTGTAAAGTCATCTTGCTATTTACGAGCTTGGCCTTGCCTCCCATCATAACAACAATTCATATCTAGGACATCCATGTAATGCTTCTCACAAAATCATATCACAGTGGCAAGTAAGCCATCCCATCCATCATTTTTAAATTTTTGAATAAGTGCTTTAGTAGATGAAACTAAATGCGTGGCATTTAAAATGTCTTGAGATTGGCATTGCAAAGTTTATCAACAATCTCCATAGTTTCCTTCTTAAGATGCAAGATGAAGACAAATTCAAATAAATTTAAACCATCATAAGTTGACTCTGCTTCTGCCAGATGTTCGTCATCACTTGTATCATCAATTATATTTAGTAAAACTTCACATGTTGGAGTAAACATCCTTAATAAGCTAGAAATTGATCTAAAATGTAAACTCCAACGTGTTTCTACAGGTCATTGTAAAGTGTCAATTTGATTAAGTCCACTTCCAATCTCAAGCTCTTCAAGATCAATCAAACGTGCTATTTCATTAACATTGACAACTTTCAATTGCTCATTACACTTGTATAAAGCATTAAGAGTTTTGATCACCAAAATTAATTTTAGAAAAAACCCACTAATGAGAACAACTTTTTTTTATGCTATTACTAATGCCAATTGTAAGCGATGTGCAAAACAATGAATGTAATAAGCATATGAGCAATCATTCAAAATCAAAACTTGTAATCCATTCCACATACCTCGCATGTTACTTGCTCCATCATATCCATGCTCTCAAATATTTTGTATATCTAAGCAATGTTGAGATAACAAAGAATATATTCCCTTCTTCAGAGTCAAAGCCGCTATGTCAACAACATGAATAACCCCAAAAAAAGTTCTTTCACAAAGCCTTCTTTATTAACATATCTAAAAACGATAGCCATTTGCTCTTTCATGGACTCATCACAAGCTTCATCAACCATTATACAAAACTTTGTATCACCAATTTCTTCCCGAATTGCCTTCTTCACTTTGGATGAGTAAACAAGTAGAATTTCCTTTTGAATCCTAGGTGATGTGTAGGTTGCATTTGTAGAAGCTTTTTCTATTATTTTAGCAACCTTCTTATTCCAAAAAGTCACAATATCTAATGTTTCAAGAAAGTTCCCACAATTAGATGAACTAAAACTTTCATCTCGACCTCTAAAATACATAGCTTGAAAGGCAAGATTTCGGGCAACATATATTGAGGCCTTCAATTGCAACCAATAATTTGCAATTTGTTTTGTAGTGAAATGATCGATCACCTTTTGTAAATATTGCGTTTGGTTCATCAAATCCTTACATATTTGCTCTGCAACTCTATGAGCTGAGTTAGGATCTATCCCTATATGACTTTGAAAATAACAATTTTTGCCCCCAACTTTTTTCCAATTTCTAAATCCACCAACGGTGAATGCATTTTGTCCCACAACCCCATTTGGCTTATGAAAGATAAAGTATGATAAACAATAAGTAGCATATTTTGTTGGAGAATATTCAAGCCATGTTGAATGGCATTCAAACCAAGAAACTTGAAAGTTACGATTATGTTCTCCGCTTTTTTTGTATGTATCTAGACGAGGTTGGTGCGGACCATTTTTAATGTAAGCCTGTCGAACGTCATCACATTTATTAACATGATATTTTCATATTTCTTTACGTGTTCCGGGATCATAATCCAAAGAATCAAGATCAACCTTTTGAAATTTTGTTTCAGGGATATGGTCATTTTCTGGAAATGGGATATCAACATTTGCTGGAATTAGAACATCGACATTTTCCAGAATCAAGCAATGAATATTTTCTAGAATTTGAACATTGACATTTTCCTGAATTGGAATAGCAACATTAGTTGTTGGTAATACTACATTGACTTCTAAAGAATTTGATTATTTTCTTTTGAAAAAAATCAAACATTGCAGTTGATTTTCTCATGATCTACAAATAAAATAAGAATTGTATATATTATCTCACAAACAGACTAATTGTTGTTACTAAGTAAAGACAAATACTAAAATATAGGTAATATGCATGAAGCATTTAATTATAAATTTAGTATTGCCCATTGCTTTTCAATTTATAAATTTATCTAATTTCAAATTACTAGTTATAGCATTATGAGTTAACAATAGGCGCAAGTGAATCACTGCTTTTTAAATTACTTTTACCTTTGTATCTCTGTCTTTATCTCTTTTTTCTGTCACTCACCCAGTCCTACTACCAACACTAAGAATTTATTAAGCACTGCCAACAAATACTTTTTCTAACTTTACCATTTTTATTCCTTGAAAGTTGAATCACTATTCCTATTTCTGTCACTTGTCCCTATTTTTGTCACTCTCTCTATTTTATTACCCAACTACGACACAACAAACTGTCTAACACTAATATATTCTCTAATCTCTACACACTCTACACACTTTCTCTCTTATCTATATAATATAAGAGGGATAGTCATAAACATAGAGTCACAAAGCCAAAAAGCCAAAAAAAAAAAAAAAAAAAAACCCCCACAAGCATAGATTGATATCTTCAATTCACAATCACCATTATCACTCATCAGTAAAAACACAAACACCACAAGCACATATTCTGAGATTCACAAATATTATATTAGGTTTTGAAGGATAGATTAATTACTTAAGTGTGAACTGTGAAGGTTGGAGCAACGAAGCTAGGCTGGGTAGACTAAGCAACCGGGGGCATCAAGAAGAGATGGGTCACGTATGTTGGGTCTCACGTGAGTCTGTGAGATGAGTCTTGTGTGGTGGCGACATCAAGGCGTGGGCAGAGGCAAGATTTCAAGCTCTTGCCTCTCAGTTTTCAAGCTCTCGCCTCTGAGTTTCTCTCTGTCACATGGCGGTGGCGTCACTATAATGTCCCAGTTAGCCAAAAAAAAAAGATTTTTTGAGACATGTGCCTCCCAACTACCCCACCTACCCCACCCATTCCCACCACACATTTCACTCCACCTTATCTCCCCTCTTTGGTTGGCTCACTCACTTCCCTTCTTCTCTTTTTTTCATTTTCTCTCATACACTCCTCTCTACTCTTATATCCTCTCTCACCAGTACTTCCACACCATTACCACCACCATCATTTTCCGGAAAGATCACCAGAAAATTCTTGAGAACCTATAAGCACCTTCACATCCTTTTTTGAGATAAAAATTTTTAATCTTTTTTGTGGGTTTTACACTTTTATTTGACGTTATTTTTATCTAAACTTTAATAATGATACCCATGTGATTTATGAGCATTGGAAGTGATATTTATATGTTTGTATGTATGGGTTTTGTATTGGTGGAATTATTTGATGAGTGGGTATATGGTTTGTGCTAATGATGACTACTTAAGGTTTATGTATGGT
Source organism: Quercus agrifolia (assembly GCA_029955455.1). Classification (NCBI taxonomy): domain Eukaryota; kingdom Viridiplantae; phylum Streptophyta; class Magnoliopsida; order Fagales; family Fagaceae; genus Quercus; species Quercus agrifolia. The sequence goes on along the minus strand of JARQAD010000003.1, from coordinate 55,567,909 downwards.
GAAAAATTTAGGGGTTTTGAGTTATAACATGTGATGGTTGGTAAATCTAATTTTTCCATTGCCATTGGGTTTATTTGGAGTTAGTTGAAGTTTTAAATTTCTTGTCTTGGAGGATATTTTGATTTTACTTTCATGGGTCTCTTAATGATGTAGTGTAAATTTTATGGAAGGTAGTCATGATGTTGGAGATGATATTAAATGGGTTAACTTTATAAATTGGAATTTATGCCTTGTGAATCAATTTGTTGAGAAACTTTGGAAGTGGAATATATTATTATTGATGAGGTTAAATACTAGGCTTGCCTAATTAAGTGCTCATTTGGCTATTCCTAAATTGTAACTAGATACAATTTCAAGCTCTATACTTATTGTGATAGGTTTAGTTGATATTGTTTAGATTCTAACTAATCTCCTTGGAGCTTGGAGAATTAGGCTTTTGTGGTTGTGAGATAAGTAGCTTTTTAATGAAATTTTTGAAAAATAAACATGTTGCATAAATGTTGTTTTTGGGTTAGACACGCTTTTGTAAACTACCTATGGAAATTATATTTTCCTAAAAACTATTGTATCGTAACCTTCATATATGTATGATTATATATGAAAATGCATCATATTTGGTATTGCATTTGGGGAAATGCATGAATTTATTGATATGGAAAAATGAGCATCTTTTATTTAACCCTTGATAAGGAAATCTTGAATTTTATGGTATATTAGAAAATTTAAAGATGCTTGTCTTGTTATGTGGGAAATTGATAGAAAATCTCTTCCAACAATGAAGTTGAAAACCTTACAAACTTTGTAGAAGTTAGATTACTTAAGATTTTTTTGGAAACTACCTGGATATAAACTATGTGTTTCAAAGTAATGTAATTTGTGAGTTTTATGTAGTTTTAACACCATGCCATATGTGATTTCTTAGTGATTACCCGATTTGGTTTTTGTAGTCTTTGTGATAACATAATCAAATTTAGGTCAATACCCTTTCACTTTGGATGACGCGTTCTTCCCTGTTGCCCGTAAGGAGAAGAGGTTCCTTGATTATGTGTGGGTGAGATTATGGGGCCAAAAGACCACATGCAAAAGGTGTCATATTTAACACACTCTCTTTACTGCCCATGGTTTTCGTAGTCTTTATGATAACATAGTCAAATCCAGGTCAATACCCTTTCACTTTGGATGACGCGTTCTTCCCTGCTACCCATAAAGAGAAGAGGTTTCTTGATTATGTGTGGGTAAGATTGATGTCCATGGGGCCAAAAGACCACATTCAAAAGATGTCATATTTGACGCGCTCTCTTTACTGCCCATAGGGGGAGAGATAAATCTTAAGGGTATGGGTGAAACTGTTGTCCATAGGGCCAAGAGTCTGCATACTAGAAAGGACAATATTATGCCAGTTGTGAATAGGTGGATCCCCTGACCGGTCTATGTGGTAGTGTGGTATATTTGTGATAATTTACCTTATGTTAGATATTATGGCTTTGGAAATTATACTGTTGGTGCTCACAGATTCTAGTATATAGTTTCAAGGTGTTTATTTTGAGAAACTTTGTATTTCATTATTAAATCATTCTTGTCATAGCATATTATTATTGAAAATGAAATTTGCATTTCCCATACCCCCATTAATTATGCTACTTACTAGGCTCTATCTTATTCCATTATTTTATAAACTTTTCAAAGTAGGCAACAATCTTTTGAGACAGTTTTTTGGTGGCTAACAGTAGTTAGATTAACTAAGGATGGAGGTTGAACTTTTGTAATGGTGATATTAGATTATGTACATCTTAGAATAGGCTTGACTCATTCTTTTGTATATTATAGTGGTTGTAACGTTATTCCAACTGATGGAACAAGCTGATGATATGCAATTATTTATTCAGACCTCTATTCTTTTATGGCCAGTGGTCCTTGTAATTATTACTTAAAGTTCTGATTTACTTTGAGAGTATATTCAATGGAATTATTATAATAATTATTGATATCGGTACTTGATATGATTTATGTGGATTGAATTGTCAAAAAGGAAAAATCTATAGGTACTTGAGACGTCTTTCTCATGCTTTGGACCCTTTGGGGTTTGGGACGTGACAGTCACAGCATGGGCAGCGACAAGACTAGGTCTCTCTCAGTCTCTAGCCTCCCACTTTCTCTCTGGTCTTGCCTCTTAGTTTTTTTTTTTTTTTTTTTTTTTTTGGGAGTTTGGAGTTTGGACTATTGGGTTTACATATTTTTGGATTTATTTTTTATTTTTTATTTTCTAGATTTACATATGGGTTGGCTGGCTAGTTTAATGGTTCACAATTTTGGAAGGGGGCCCAAGTCTTTTCTTTTGAAAAAAAATTAACCTCATAAAAAAATATTTTTTGGGTTGGGGGGCCCAGGCCCCCACCTATGTCCATCCCTACATGTCCTTACCAAACTAGCTAAGTAACCAAAGAAAAGGGTTTGCTGTAGAATGCCTTAGGATGAGGTAATCAGCAAAGGCTTAGGCCCTGTTTGGTTGTATGGTTCTAACACATATTTTCACATTTTAAATAACCTTACACATATTTCAACACACTTTTTCACCCACACATACATCAAAAACACCCAAACAATATTACTCAAACTCCTCTACCAAACGGGCCCTTGGTTACCCACAATTGAGAGAAAAAGGAAAGAGAGCAACTCTCATTAAGAAGCCCATGATAAAAGCAAAAATAGGCCCAAGAAATGGCCAAAACACGTTGAAAAGAATAAAAGGCCCACAAAAGGGGCTTTTGCAAAATGATCCAAAGAATTGGAATGAGCCCAAGAAGCCCCAGACTTTTTATATAAGAGAATTGGAGGTTCTGAGCACTTTGTGGAAAGAGGAAGGGAAAACAAAGAGAGCTATTGAACACAAAGGTAAGTAAAACTATTCCATAATTTGGAACATTGAGCAGTGTGAAGAAAAGGATTGGTACTATTCCTCCGCATCCTAAACCTAGAAAGAAAGCAAGATTTATTGTTGATTGAAGCTCGTAAGTTGTGGCTTAGTGGAGGGGTGGGAGTATTTGGTTTTTGGGATTCTGCCATGGTTGCTTCAAAAAAAAGACTTGCTAGGAAGTGCTTTGCCCGAATGGGTGGAGAATACGATGAACCATATGGTGCATGCTTTGTAAATCTTAAGATTGAACCTTGGTTAAATAAGATAATCAATTTGCATCAATTACTCCCTAGGAATCCTTGTTAGAAAAGAAGGGCTGTTGTGATTTGAGAGATTAGTCTATTTACGAAATAGTGAAAGAAATTAAAACCTCTTTTGTAATAAGAATTGCCAAAGAGAGAGGAAGAGAGTCAGTAGGAAAAAGGGTTAGGAAAGTCCCAAAATTTGTGTATGAATAGGAATAGAACTCAGCCACAGGGGACATCAACAAGAAGAGGAAAAAAAAAAATTTAGTAGAGCAGTAAACATATTAGAGAGAATAGAAAAAGAATTGTGACATAATAGTTTTTTAAGAGAGTAGTAGAGAAAATCCTTTGCAGAATATCTTGGCATGCACCACTAAAGTACTCCCTTTCTCCCAAAAAATGCACTACTCTTCGGGCTTCTTAACCCCAGCCAAGGTTAACTCAAGCTATGAAGCACGGATGCGGCTAGGAGGGTGCCGCACCAAAGTCTGACGCGGTTGCCCGCATGTTGGTGCCGCGTCTAAGCTTTTTTTTTCACGAATTTGCGTCGACTCGAATCAATTCGCACTGACTCAGATTCAATTTGCGCTGAACCAAGCAGATTCCACCAAAATCAAGCCATATTGGCCGATGACCGAAATGGACCGAAATGGCCAAAACAAGCTGAAATCGGCCTTGAATCATGCCGGAACAGCCGAAATCGGCTTTGAATGAGGCCCAAACATCCTAAATCTATCATTCCTTAATTTATTTTGAATATTTGTTAATTCTTTTGTATTTTCTTTTTGTTTTGTGTTTCTTGCCTTCTTCTTTCTTTGTTTTGTGAATCAGGGCATAGTAATGTATTTTTTAATAATATTTTAATAGTAAAAATATATAGAAAATATAAATAAAAATATTTTTAATAATTTTTTAATCGCCGCACCCCGCTGCATCCGCACCTAACTTTTCCAAAAATTGCCGAGTCCCACACCTACATCCGCATCCGAATCCGGAAACGCACCTGTGCTTCATAGGACTCAAGTTCCAAACTCCGTAGTTTTGTGCTGATATTAAGTAATTAGACTATGAGAATTGGACCTAAGATCTTTCTTGGCTAAGTTCTATTCCGTAGAGAACAATTCTCTATCTTTATATATATATATATATATATATATATATATGCTACAAAATATAGTCATTAAACACTTACTAATATGCTGATTTTGTTGTGAGCTAACAAATTACCGGGTTGTATTTTACTATTTGTTTGGAATATTTGTTTTGCTACAAATTGGTTCAACGGAGCCCGTTCTACAGGACACATCGAGCCTAATTTCAGTTGGGCTTATTCTGCAAAACGAACTAGGCCCAATTTCCAACCCCACTAACCTTTGTCAAAGAAGTGTCTACAAATATCTTGACACGGGTATTTTGACCCAAAAAAAAAAGAAAAAAAAAAGGCCCCTATAATGTCCAAGGATGATGTATGCTAATGAATATGAGAGAATTAATGCCCAATCTTTTATCACTATTAGATTGAGTTACTTTGATCCAATCTATAGCTAAAGCAATCCCTAACTTACTGGTCCAATACATTGCACTCTCGATCGGTTCAAGTTTTAACCTACCTGATGAAGCTAATGGTAATTTCTTTTAGGGGTTCATTGACATTGAAGAAAGATACACCTAGTTACTTGGCACAAGGTTACCAAAACCCAAGCTTTATTGGAGGGTTGGGTTTCATGCTTCCAGGCCCAGTAATTTAGAGACTGTTTGGATAGAACTTATTTTACTGAAACTGAAAACTGAAAACACTATAGCAAAATAATTTTTAAATGTGTGAATAATGCCGTGAGACCTATTTTTAATGAAAAAGTTGTTAAAAAGTGATATTTGTGGGTTCCGTGAATAATACAAGGATGCATTGTTCACGGTTGAAAAGTCAACCTTTGCAGCTGAAAGCAAAAAAAAAAAAAAAAAAGCTGAAATGCGCATTGCAGCAAATGTGGACGCAGCAAACGCGAATCCAAGCTGCACCTCAATTCTCAGTTTCTATAACTCATAACCCAAAAATGGTGAGACCCATGTCAAAAAGGTTGTTTGACAAACAATAACTCTGTTTCCATCACTCAATTCTATGATTTTTGAGTTATGAGTTACGGAAACTAAAAACACATTTTGGCTGTTCAGTTTACATAACTCATAACTCAATGACATTTCCATAAATAACACTATATGGAGGACCCACTATCAGTCAAAGCCGCAACTTTTGACCATCTTTTTTTTTTTTTTTTCTTTACTGGGTTCGGTGCATGCGTTCATGTTCTTTTTTTTTTTTTTTTTCCTTTCACACCAGTGGCTTCTTCACGTTCTTCACTGGGTTTTGTTCTTTGTCTTTTCTTTTCTTTTCTTTTTTTCTTTCTTTCACTGGGTTCTTTTTTTGGTTGGGTTTTTTTGGGTTCAATTCTTTCTCTTTTGTATTTTTTTTGTTCTTTCACTGGGTTCTTTTTTTGGCTAGGTTTTTCTGGGATCAGTTCTTTTTCTTTTTTTTACTTGGTTTAGTGAGTTTGGGTACTAAAAAAAAAAAATGCACCGAGTGACAGTTATGGGACCCACAAATAATATGAAAAATATTAAGTGATGGAAAGTGAGTGATGGTGTCAAACGGGTGTAAAAAATTAAATGATGAGTGATAAGTTATGGAAATTGAGTGATGAAAAAAATTCATCCAAACAACCTCTTAGCTTCCATGGCTAACTTGGTAACAAAACAAAAAAAAGCTTCCATGGCTAACTTGGTTTGGCAGGGCCATACCGATAAATATGATTTTGAGATGAAAGGGATTTTGCATGTGGGTATGTCATGGAAAAGGGTTGTCCTCTCTTTCTAAAAGGTTCTGAATGGGCTAGGAATGGATTATTTCCCATGGGAATTTTTCTTTTTGTCTCCAAAATGATCTAGTCTAGGATATGAAAGTGAATCCCCCTCCAAGTATTTGTTAATAGAACTGATGAGAGGGTATGGGATATATGGAATTTTAGCTTTAAATAAGCTTACTCTATGGTCACTTTTTTGGGCTAAATTAGTCGTTTTTCGAGTTCAATAGAAATTGGGTTTGGAAAGTGGTGTATAGCACCAAGGATCATACCTCTAGCATAGGTGTAGAAACAATTAACCAGTTATTTAGTTATTTAGGAGTTGAACCCATAACTTTTTGGAAGAGGAATGTATAAATTCTTTTGCCTCCTTTCGTGAGGATTGGTTGAAATTAATTGCTTTTCTTTGGCTGGCTGGCTCATAGTCAAGTTGAAGATTTTGTTATGTAAAAAAAAAAAACTTAATAATCATACGAATACACAATAATAAAAAAAAAACATGTGAATAATTATATTCATTGTCACAACAAAATAAAGAAAATCCTTTTTTTTTTTTTTTTTAATTTGAAGAAAACCCCTTTTAGTACAACTTATTTTTTACCCTTTTGAAAACAAGATTATTTGGAAAAGACATACTTAAGAAAGTAAAACTTAAAAAAAAAAAAAAATTGTAAAAAAGTGGAATTTGATAGTATATTACCATTCTGACTTTCCGAGTATGAATATTCATCTCTTTTTTGTTTAAGATTTTTTTTCATTTTTTATTCTAGTTTGAAAAATGTTATAGTTCCTCTATTTTTTTATTTTTGATAATTCAATTGTTGAAAGGAGGGGAGAATTGAAATGCGGACATCTTCACTAAAAACATTAAAATATGTCAATTTAATTACAAGATTTTTTAACAACCAAGATATTTTCACTTATAATTTAATAATTATTATATAATTAGTGTTTTTTTTATCTTGAAGAAACAATTAGAGATGTGGTTAAATGGTCATTTCTCTTTCTTATTTTGGGTTCAAAATATAGAGTTTGGCTATAAGCCTATAATATATTGCCCACCATGTCCTCCTCCATCTTCGGCGACATTGGCTTCTTCAGTGCTTCACATAACCAAGTATTATTACAGCACTGCCCAAAACCAAAACCCCTAAAACTGCGCCAAAGAAAGAGCTGATGAAACTTTGAAAACCCTCAAAATCCTTAAACCCCAACAAAACCCCACCAAAAACCAAGCCATGCCCATCTCAAATTCTCTCTTCACAATCCTCACCCACCACTTCTCCACAGCCAGAAACCTCTCAAAACTCCCAAACCTCTCCAAAATCCCTGGCAAGTACAGGCCCCAAGCAATCCATGAAGCCCAGAAAGCCCTCACAGACTATCTCCACACCACAAGGACCTTGCCCTTCACTTATGCCGAGCACATTGCCAAGAACTCGTTGTTTTCAGTCTCCAACCTCATCGTCAAGCTCGAGTTTTCGCCCACTGATTTCTCTAAGAGCTTCCAGAGGTTCCTCAGGTACCATCCCATCAATGAATTTGAGTTTTTCTTTGAAAGCATTGGTCTTGATTATAGTGAAGTTAATGACATTTTGCCTGCAAATAAGTTCTTTTTCTCTGAAGATGGGACTGTCTTGAATGCGGCTTGTGCGCTTTCGGGTTTCGGGTTTCCTTGGAATATGCTAGGGAAGTTGTATAAGGAGGAGGTTTCGATTTTTAGTAGGAGTTCGGAGGAGTTAAAGGCTAGGCTTTGTGGGTTTAAGGAATATGGGTTAAGTAATATTTCAGTTATAGGTATTTGTTTAGCTTTTCCTCATGTGTTGTGTGGGGAAGGTGAATTGGACAGTGAAATTGATGCATTGTTTGATGATTTGAAAAGGGTTTTTTTAGATTTTGATTTGGTAAGTTCTATTGAGGGAAATGTGGATGCTTGGTATGAGGTTTGTAGGAAAATTCGGGTGTTTTATGACTTGGGTTGTGTGAAGGGGACGATGGGGGAGCTGATGGGTAGGAGCAAACATGCTTTTGTTGAATACTCAGAAGAGGTTTTGGCCCAAAAAGCCGAGTACTTTTGTAGATTTGGTGTTGGGAAGGAGGATGTTGGCTTGTTGCTTCTCCAAAGCCCAGAGATTTTGAGTCTTGATCTGGAAACGCCAGTGGTTTCAGTGTTGGGGTTCTTGAAACATTTTGGATTGGACACAGAAGAATTAATGTTGGTTAGTCAAAAGTATCCGTATGTGTTGGGAAGAAATAAAATGGCTAATTTGCCTAATGTGTTGAGAGCTTTGAATCTACATGAATGGTTCTTTGATAAGATCAAGAGTGGAAGTCATCAATTATTAGCTAATTATGTCCTTAGTGATCCGGTTGAAGACTTGGATAGAGAATTTAGAGATGGCTTGGATAAGATCCAATGTTCAAGAACCCCTATTCATAATATGAATAAATTAAATTTCTTGCATGGAATTGGCTTTGGGGAAAATGCCTTGACCATGAAGGTCCTAGCTCACTTGCATGGTACTAGTAGTGAGTTGCAGGAGCGATTTGATTGCCTCCTTCGTTTAGGGGTTAAATTCTCAAATCTCTGTATGATGGTAAGGTCGACGCCAAAGGTCATAAATCAAAGACCAGAAACTATTGAGCAGAAAGTGAATTTCCTCTGCCATGAAATGGGATCGTCTTTAGAGTACCTTGACATTTTCCCTGCCTTTTTGTGTTTTGACTTAGAGAACCGGATTAAACCTAGGTACAATTTCCACGTGAGGCTTACAGAAAAGGGTTTGTGTACAAAACCCTACTCCATTGCAAGCATAATAGCAACTAGTGAAAAGAATTTTGTAGCTCGCCTTTCTGGAATTCATCCAGATGCTCCAAAAAAGTGGTCCGAATATATTTCACGCAAAAAATCACAGGGGTCATAATTGAGTTTGTACAGCTTCTTATAGGTTGCTACTTTCATTGGTTTAGTGGTTTGAAAATGAGATTTTAGAATATCAGTGGAAGACTTATGACATAACATTCTTGGATTGATCTTTCGGGAAAGATTTGTAAATTAGTATCTAATCCCTTGGTTACAACAACATTAGTAATTTTCTCAGGATCTCAGTGATCAACCACTGTGATCCTATTGATATTACCCTTTGAGAGGCCCCCAAATGGCTCACGATTGTACTCCAGCATTTGGGATTGGCAAGGATCCTCCATCATTAGAAGTAAGTTCTTGTGACCATTTCTAAGCATTTGTACGTACCCATGCCATTGTATTGAATGATTACTCCCTCCAGCTATTTCATATTTGTAAATTACAAAAAAATTGGAATGAGATCTAGTGCCATTATTTACAGATGAAGTGGTTTAATATTTCATTTGACTGTTAATTTATTTGCTTATATATTTGCTGATCTATTAGCGACATTTTTACATTCAATGCAAAGTTTGATCATCGTTTTCTCTTAATTGTCAGTTGATCTACATATCTTATTTTTAGAAAAAGAGTGACTAGAAAGTAAAAATGGAATTGTTAGTGAATTTGGAGGCATCACCATGAAGAATTTTCTTTTTTAAAAAATAAGGGTTAAATTGCATATTTGGTCATCAGCTTTTGACTTTTGTTTCAAAATCATCATTGTACTTAAAAATGTTTCACTTTAGTCTGTATGCCTTCAAAATGATTCTTTTCATTGTTTGATGAATGGAAAATGTTGATGTAACATACGAAATTCATGCCACGTCATAGGCTCCACATCATCAAAGCGACATTGGTTTCATGATTTTCATTGCTATGTCAACATTTTCCATCAATCAGATGACGATAAGGACACTTTTGTAATATTTTAAAGTATAAGGATGTTTTTTAAATAAATGACAAAGGTTGAGGACCAAATATGCAATTTAAACAACCTCCCCACCCCCCCCCCCCCCCCCCCCAAAAAAAAAAGTTTCAAATTTTATGATTACAAAGCAAATAAAATTGTATCAGTACAATAATAGAAATATATATGCTCTGTTGGATGTTGCTATTTCATGTGGTTTTGGATCCTTAGTGTGAAAATTCAGGATCCTAGTGGAGTTGATGCTACCAGAGCTTCTTATTTCACTTCCCAGTTTCAAGATCTTTTATCAATTCCAGGATAGATGACATAAATATCCCTGAACTCACCCATCATGAGGTCTCTTTTTGCCTTCCTTTCTTCTAGAATTACTAATCAATACTTTTGATAGAATGCTAAACCTAGAATATTAATGGTTGATATCAATGCAATGTGGCAATATTTATAGTGGTGCTCTGCAGCTTTGAGGCCAAATAGCAAGATTGCCTGATGGGTCATTGAACTACTGGATGCTTTCACTTCCAATTGAGTCGATGCATTTGAGGTTTTACCATTTATTTGGTAGTTGAATGCTTACACTCGAAGAAGCAAGTCTGTTCATAATGGATCTCTGAAATTCATACTGAACTTTTGGGAGCATGATAAAATTATGGAGTTCATTGACCTTACAGATGAAACAATTGTGGTCAAGCAAGTCAACTACTCCTTATAGATTGCCTTGTAGGGGTTAGTGCCAGAAAACATTCTCATGACTTATTTGTTTTTTATTATTAATTTTATAATCTCACATCTCTTTGTAGAGCAATATAAACTATGTTGTTAGCTTATTAGCATAACAATCTCCTTCAGAGACACTGCATGCTTAAGAAGTTAAACTAACTTGGGGCAAATATATAAAGTAGTAACTGGTGCAAAAGATTATGACAGCAGACTATTAGAGTGCTTTGACTAAAATTAGGGACCAAGAATGGGATGGTAGAGGTAGGGCTAAGGAATTTTGTCCTAACAGAAGGGTGAAGTAGTTGAGGTGCGTCCCTGATCCCCTTACATCTCCAGTTATTAGGATGAACAACCATTGGTATTATTGAAGGACAACTTCACAATTTTAGCTTGTTTGTGTAAAGGGAAAAAAGGGGTTGTGTGATATTTGGATATAAAAAAAAAAAACCTTTATTTATATTCTATATATTATCTATATTACTATAAAACTGAAACTTTTGACTATTTGTTGATCTTTTAAAATTTTAAAACGTCAACTTTGCAAGCTTCACAAATTTTACACCTTATTATAATTTATTTTATTTTTTAATTTCTTTTACTGCCACATGATACATAATGTTTAGGACTCCTCTCTTCTCATCTCAAAACCCTAGCAACTACTACTAGTACAACCTATGTTGTAGTCCAATCTAATTGCCTGTGTAACTTAACAACTTAAAAAGGAGAAGAAGTGGTCCTTTATGGTATTTGCAGGCACCACTGCAAACAGTTTTTAAGGTTTTCTAGTTCCTAACCCTTTTTTTTTATGAACCAGAAATTTTATTAAGAGAGAAAGCAAACTACACAGGCAAACAAGAACCAAAAAAATTACAAGCTAAAGACCACTTTGTTGGAGAATGAAGAGCCATATTGCACAACTTGGGCACCCAACAAACGAAAACCTTAGGAGAAGATGCTAAGAGAATTTGAGAGTCAACACAAATGGACTTGATTCTCCAGGGGGAGGGGGGCAGCTTCCAAATCAGAAAGAAGATTGGAACAAACTTGGGAGTCTGATTCTATGATAATCGCCTCAAACTCCAAGTTAGCTGTCAAGGTTAGAGACCATTTAATAGCTTCAGCTTCTGCCTGAAGAGGGAATATGGTATTCACTCTCTTGGAACAAGCAAAAACTAGCTCCCCTCTCTAGTCTCTGGTGACAAATGCAATGGAAGAAGAACGAGGGTCCACAGTAGCATCAACATTAATCTTGATTGAAGAAATGGAGGGCGGGGTCCACTGTTGTGAAGTAGCCAAGGTGGCCTGGCTTGAGACAAATGCCCTAGCAGACTTGTGTTCAAGAAATAATTTAGAGATTCTAGAGGATAGCTCTTCAAACTTTACAGCAACACCTTCAAAAAGAGAAAATTTTCTTTGCTTTCAAATAACATCACATAAAATAGCTCCTAATCTTAGGAAATTTGAAGTAATGAGCTTCATATTAAGTTCATGATATGGTTACTCTTTTTAAGTGTAACTTATACTTTTGCTCCTTCAAAATTTGAAGTATGTTCTATTTTGATCCTTCAAATTATATATATATATATATATATATATATATATATATATTTGATAACAGACCATATAGTATATTCTTTAATTTTGTAGCAATGTTCTGCATAGGTGGGTAAGGGCACGTTGAATAGATTGTTGATGCAAGCTTTCTAATTGATGCGGCACTTAATGTGCCATTGTTTTTTTATTTTTCTTTTCTCTTTCTCTCTCTCCCCTCCTCTCTTTATTTTCTTTCCCCTTTTTTTTTTCTTCTCAAGTGACACATGACACATTTGTCAAAGTTGCTGTATTTATCTATACAATTTATAAGATGATTCATCTTGTTGGACTTTTACGTGGTTTAAAAATACTCTTAAACTTTACCTTTAATAGGGAGAACACTTGAGGAGTGAGGACAACCCGATAAAAATATAAATCTAATTCCACTTAAAATGCCTACAAAATAAAACACTCTCTTACTAATCAATGTCTTTAAAACAAACTTATCTAATTTTTTTTTAAAAGAAAAATTATGACACTAAAAAAATAAAAAATAAAAAAATTCTCATTGCATGGGCTTGAATCTAGTAATTGTATATGATAATTGAATAATGAGGGGAAGTATGAAAGAAAAAGTACACATAAAACTTTATGTAGTTTGGCTTAATGACCTATATCTACAGTAAAAAGCTCTTGACGTCTACATAGTAGGTCTATAAAGCTAGTGTTTTACAATGAATTCAATGTAGAGTTTATATACTAAAGAATACTTTTTTTTTTTTTTTTTTTTGAAAAAATACTAAAGTATACTAAACTTACCCTAAACTGACCCAAGGTTATTTTACTTATTTTATAAGTACATAGACCTGTAATTAATATAGGCCATTTAGGTCATAATATGTCTAACAACATCCATGCCAGTATGACATTAGCTTTCTATTCAAGCATATGAGTCTTCTTGTTAGGGTGTGATGTGAGCAATTTTAACTTTTATAATTTTCCTGTCTATTTAGTTGACTTGATATATTTTAATTGATATAGAATGTTTTAATTTTGACTAGTTGGCACGCATTAAAGAAATTGCAAGTTTATGGTTTATTTGGATATCATTTATTGCTGAAAATTAAAAATTTATTGCTGAAAACACTGTAATAAAATAATTTTTAAATATATGAATAGTACCGTGGGACTCAATTTTAAAGCAAAATTTGTATTTTTTTTACTTGCGGGTCCTATAAACAGTGCACGGGACTAAAAAAAAAACGCCAAATGCATATATGGGTTGTTTTCAATGCAATCCAAACTCAGCTTTAGTTGGTCATTTGAGAACCACTTTATTAACAGGCATGAACATAATGATAATATTAAAAACAGACTCAAACGTTTGAAATTAAAATGCAAAAGAACAAGTCTTCCTCTCACGGTCTCACCTAATATGCTACTATTCATAAAAAATTAAAATAGCGTCACGATTTATAAAATCATTTATATCTATGAAATCATATAACTCAATAAATTATTTTAACAAATTATATGATTCATTAAATAAATCATATAACTAAAAATATATATGAATGATCTCCTCACGTAATAAGTCGAGGATTATTCATTCAAATTGGGTTAGAAATAAACTCTGTCTAATAAAAAATACCCTAATTTAAAAGGTTTTGTCCTCAAAGACCAATTTATTTACAGTAGGTGGGTAGCAATTGTCAACATTGTTGATTTAAATCTAGATTAAGAACCTCATACTTCACAGTAAACAATCCAAGAAGCATGATACAAATTACAATTGACTTGCGTTAGCAATTTGTGAAGATAAATTTATTTTACTTTATCTAATTTCTTTGAATCGTGAAGAAACACTGTTGTGCATGGCTAGACAATCTAGGTACTACTACCATTGATTATTATTTTGCTTGTTCCATCAAGAGGAAGTAGTTCAAGTTTGTTTGTTTTTTGTTTTGTTTTGTTTTTTTTTTTTTTTTTTTTTTGAGAAACTAAGTGGTTCAAGTTAAAAACACAAGGGTTTATAATAATAATAATAATAATAATAATTATTATTATTATTATTATTATTATTATTCTCAAAAAATAATAATAATAATAATTGTGGCAAGCAAAAAAAGCGAAAGATCAACTTTATGTAATAAATTGAGATTTTACTATTTGCTTTCACAATTAATTTCTTTAGAGATGGGAAGTTAAGTTTGTTTTATGATATCCACTAATGTCATAGAATTGAAAGAGAAATAGTATTTATTTCATTGATGTTCAGTTTGAAAGTTGCTTAAAGAAAAACACAAGTGTTGGTCCTCAGGTCTGTTCCGAGGAAGAGGATACTAATAGATGAGCTCTCTTTCTATTTTTTTTTTTTACTCTTTTTTGTGTGTCTCATCCAAATCTTTCTCGTGCATTATATATCCAGCTTCAATGCATTTGGGTTCTACACTTGGAGAGCTGGGATCACACTCCTAGAATTCTTGTCTAATTCGGAATATACCAGCAAGTTTTACACTAAAATCTTAGCTGTGCCATCACTGTTCATGGTCATTTTCTCATTAATGCAGCAAGAGAAGTGGTTGCCTTCTATTTAATGCGAAAGGGATGGCTTCTATACCCTTTTTTCTTCATCATTCTCGTATTTTGTGCCAAGTCAATTTTCTTTCTTTTTTGGCAATTTAGCTCTATGCCCTTCATACAACTAGTGCTCGTCTCTCCGAGGTCCGAAGTATGTCCTCGGAATCTTCATCAATTAAGTTACCCCAGTCTCCCTTCAAATCATGAGATCACCACCCTAGATCAATTTTCGGATTTTAGCTTCTCGGAAGTAGGGGTGTTAATGTTTGACCTAACCTACGAACACGACACAAACCTGACACGGGTTTTTCTGGATTAGGGTTGGGTCTTAATGGGTTTGGGTCATAAATGGGTCGACCTGAAAGCGACACGATAAGAAACGTGTCATAAACGGGTCAACCCGCATAACCCGCAATAGACACGTTTGACACGCCAATTATTTGTGTCAATCTGAAATGACCCATTTAACCCAACCCGTTTAACTCATATAACAAATAAATATTTATTTTATTTTAGATTTTTCAAATACCTTTTATATCTAACATATATTTTAATTATAAAAAGAAAATTGAGTAATTACAAAAATTTACAAGGGATATAATTGGAAATTGAAACTTTACAAACCCTAGAACTACTAATATTTTTTTATTTATTTTTTTGGCATATAACTTGCACAAATGGAATTGGATGAACTTATGGAAGATGTTATGAATTTGGACATCAACAAAGAATATGGATGATAATCGTGGTCATAATCAGAATAAGTTTACTGTTTGCTCAAAATTTTTCAATACTGATACTTAGCATTTGGCGAGTTCCGAGGATATTATATTTTTGTTGAACTATGTTATTTTATTTTTGTTATTTTGAATTTGGGTTGAAGTGTATGCACTTCTTTTGGAGTGTAAAGAACTTATTTCTTGATGAATGTTATATTTTTGTTGAACTATATTATTTTGAATATGGGTTAAAAACTTGAAGTGTGTGCACTGCTTTTTGGGATGTAAAAAAATTATTTCTAGATGGATGTTATATTTAATATTATGCAAGTTGAAATGGGTTGTGTTACATTCGTGTCAACCCAATACGACTCGTTTATTAAGCGTGTCAAATGGGTTAGGTCAGGTCAACCCGCCTTATCAACAGGCCGGGTTAGGGTTGAAGGATCATGACATGATTATTAAATGGGTCGGGTTAGGGTTGAGCCATTTAGTCGAATACTCCTACCTTGACACGACACAAACCTGACATTCTAATCCGAATTGACACCCCTACTCGAAAGTAACATTGGCTGCTTGTTTACCTGTTTTTGGATCCTCATCTCCTTATAATAATAATCTAATGTCACTTAAAGGTTACTTAATTTGACTATGTTAGCTAATTTAGTGGGCAAAATTTTTCAGGCAATACCTTGGAATAAAATGTTGCTAAACTTCATGAATGGGATTGTAGTGAAGGGGACCTTTAAAGTTCTAATATAGACAAGAAAGAGGGGAAGAGCATGGTATATATGATACTTAAGAGCATTAAAACATATCTATAAAATAATTAATAATAATAAAAGAACATTAAATCATGTTGGGTTGTATAAAGTGTAAGCCAACTTATATAATGTTACAGTGCAGTGCATTTTTGGAATAACTATAAAATTTAATAATTATGTGTTTTGGCATATATTTATTATAGTTGAAAAAATTTAATATGAGGAAATAATTTTCATTCTTTCCCCTTTCCCACCCAATCAAATTGGCCAAAAGGAAAGGGGAAACAAAAAATTTACAATAATTTCAAAATTAGCCTATAATGGTACCACCTCTTCCATTTTTCTTTAAATATAGATACAGTAGAATTTAAATCTATGACATTCACTCTATAATGATTGCTCTTATTATCCAACCAAGACATTAATTAGTTTTTGGTGTAAGCGGAGTTTGAAATTCAGATTTCTTATTCAATGACAAAAGATTTTATCATCTCACACAATAGTCACTAAACAAATTTAATTACAAATTTTAGTGGACCAATGTGTGTGAGGGAAGGTAAGCTAATTTAGGAAAGAATAACTCTATTGAAAAAAAAAAAATTTGTGTATTACCATATACTGCCAGAATACTAAATAAACAGCAATCCTTGAACATGTAATAATCTGAATGCAAAGGTTTACTAGTTTGACCAAGGTAAACTCCCCAACACAACCAATGGACACTCATTGACGTTGGTCCTCTTGAAAATCTCCAACTGCATCTCCTTTTTGCACTGCTGTATTGTGAAAAAGGGTGGCCAAGTAGATAGTATTCTGTGTGATAAATATATATAAAGGGTGGCCAAGTACATAGTATTATGTGTGTGTCTATATATATATAAAGGGTGGCCAAGTGTGTATATATATATATATATATATATATATATATATAAATGATTCCTTAATTAGGAAAGCGAGGAAATTTGAATCCAGATGTCTTTAAAGAAAGTATTAAGAATTGTTAACTAGTTGAACTATAAAAAACTCTACCAATATTATTATTTTTATTGTATTTTTCCTTTCTACTTTTTTTAGTTGCAATAAAATTTTTAATCTATGATGTTCGACTTACAATAATTGTTCTTTATTGTTGGGTCAATACATCAATTAAATTTTAATTTAAACAAGTTTGAACCTAGATCTTTTATTCACAAACAAGAAAAAAAAAAAAAAAAAAATTTACATTGGTCAGTGTTTTCACAGTTGTCTCACTTTCTGGTCCAAATCCATTTTTACCTTCCTTATTTGGTTTTAATTCAAACTAATTTGAATGAAAATATATAGGCAATATCTGATAACGAATATGATTTTGACAGGAGAATAGAAAATTTGGGTAGTGAATAACATGTGCGCAGATTAAAAAAAAAGAAAAAGAAAAAGAAAAATATGTGCGCCCACAAAATTTTAGTATTTACCAAATCTGTTACTTGCGAACCACATAAAATTCCTATGTGGAGCCTTGCGACATTTACATCCAAAAGTCTGCATGTTGTCTACGTGGCACATTTTAGATCCTTAAATAGCTGAGAAGTCAAACCCCAAAACTTTTCCAAATAAATTTTTTTTTTTTTTTGGGTTAAAAATGATGTGTACTAAAATAGTGCATGTGTCCCATCAAAAAAAAAAAAAAAAAAAAAATAGTGCATTTGTCATTATGTTCCATATCGATCATAACTTTCCAAAACAAGCGTTACCAAATGAATAGCATATTTTGAAAATAAAAGGAAAAAAGAAAAAAAAGAAAAATTAAAAGCTGTAAACTGTTTATAAAACTTTGCGCTTCGCCTAAAACTTGTTCATAAATTAATTTGATAGCCATTGAACATAGAGAGAAAAATTTGCTTAGAGTGAGAAATTGAGAATGAACCTTCTTTGTAATAAAATTGAAAACCAGTTACCTAAGTGTACAAAGTTTTATCAAAAGTTTCATATCTATGATCTATTTGATCCCTAGGTGCCGACAATAATAAAAATGAAAAGTGGAGATGGAAAAATAAGGTATAAATTTTGAGCATTTTTCTGTACTTTTCCTTACAATATATGGTATTTATTTATGATTGCGTCATACCTTAACAAGCAATATGAAAGTTTTCAAAACAATAATTTAACGATGTTTAACAGAAACGTTAAACCCTTCAGCTATTGGTTCCTTAGTAAGTATAAAATTATCACGTGTAAGTAGAGTATATATATACATTTGGCATCCCTATTCCTATTGGATAACACATTATAGGTTCTTTTTGAGAATACTAAATATTTTTAACACACACACAGGGAGAAGGAAAAAAGTTTCTTAAAGAAATTTATAGTGATGTATTTCTAAAAAGGTTTAACACATTATAGGTTCTACTTGCAAAACTCAATATTATTATTATTATTTTTTGAAGCGCACAAAAGTTACTTAATTGGTGAATAATAATAAGTTAATAACAATACCAGTATAATAATAAGAATATTCTGAGTAACATTCCCTCCCTTCACATTAACTAACAAGATTCATTATTATGTGAGAGACAGAAGTATTATTCTTAAAATAATGAATAGTTTCTCAAATTGAATTTGCTATATGTCTAATGAAGTTATAAAATGACCAAAAGAGATTAATTCCATCAAATGACATAAGAAGAATATAAATATTATCACATAATGACTTATCAATGAATCAAACCTTGTTTCTTATTATTGAGAGAAAAACAAATTGTGTAAGTTTAGGTTTTATCAATGTAGAAGAAATGTGGAGTTTGTTAAAAATGAACGAAGACTTGTTTATACTAAAGAGCATAGGTTGATTTTATACTTTTTTCCAAAACCTTATAGCTTATTTAACACCTCCCCAAATGATATCAATTCTATTATGATCTGTTTGGTTTAAGGAGGAAGAAAAACAGAGTAAAGTAGAGTTGATAATAAATTAGCCTAATTTATAGTCAACTCTTAATCCAAACAGATCCTTAACGTGCATGGGGTTTAAGAATAAGACCGACCGAAAAGTACACCCCAAATTCTATTAATATTTTTCAATCCAAAAATTACAAGAATGAAAAAAGAAAAATTTAAAACAACTGGATGAGATATATTTATTTTGGTGTGAAATTAATGAGCCATATTTATGAGCTTGCCATAATTAGTCATAATGAAGTATATTAAAAGAGAAAAAGAAAAAAACCATTAAGTTTAACCTAGATGCTTTCTTCTCAATAATTAAAAAAAAAAAAACCTAAAATAAAATTAATTTAGAAAATACAAAATCCAGGCATTAAAAAAAAGGGGCAAATTAGGTAAAAGTGAAAAACAAGAACCTTGTGTATCATTCCTTCCATAATCAGAGTACCCCAGACTTTCATAAATCGTAACCGCTCTCTGCTGTTTCTTAACACACACACACACAGTCACAGAAATCTCCAATCACCATTCTCACTAACTCTGCAATCCCTTTCTGATTCCAATACGCCGTCGTTTTCGTTTTCGCTTTCATTTTCAAACTCTCTCTCTCTGTGTTTTTTTTAAAGCTCACCGAAAAAAAAAAAGAAAAAGAAAAAAAAAGAAAACCCGAAACATGGTGCTCCGAAACTCGGTGTCCGAAACCGAAACGCCAGCTATTCGAGCTCCACAGCCACCGCAGCCGCAGCCGCGACCGCCGCACGCGGCTTTTTCGGGTTTCGGTGCTGCTCCGAAGCCTCAGCCGAGCTTGAATTGGCTTTTGAGTCCCTCCAACACAGCCATCAATAGTTACCAAAACCTTCAGAGCCACTACAACAGTTTCGGCTTCAAAATCGCCGAGCCGAGTCACGACACGTCGTCTCGTTTCGGCGGCGCTTCTTCGTTTCTCCCGCCGAATTACTCTCCTTTAGTCAACACCGGTCGCGACCACCACCACCACCACCACCACCGGGGACTCGCTACTGAGTCGACTCACGAGTCAGAGTCCGAGTCGTCCTCGCACCTCGTGGCGAATTATACGACTTTGGTCGATTACAGTCGTCACCTCAAACTCGCTGAGTCGACTCAGAACCGGGTCGGTAAACTCGGAGACTCGGCTCCGGAGGGTTCCGAATCGGAGAATCGGCACCGAAATGTCGTGGTTGACAAGGCGGCGAAGAAGAAACCGGTTCGCGCTGTCTCTGAGTCGACGGCGGCGATTTATGGCCCGGTTATCGATCTCTCTGAGTCTCCTCCGAAGCGAAATTCGGAGAGGAAATCAGAAAATCCAGGCCTCGCGATCGAGAAATCGGCGGATTCCGATACGAAAGCGAAATCGAAGCTTCTGATTCGTATCAAAACCAAGAGCAAGTCCAATGCCGAAGCTGATACCGAAGATCACGATCATCACAATGCTCCTGATCGCGCTGCTGATACCGAAGTGCCACCGGATCAAACCTCAGTCGCCGGCGCCGGCGCTTCCACCGGCGTTAGCGGCGTCGAACTAGAAGTCGAAGCGCCGCCGCAAAAGACGTGGAATCTCCGGCCGAGAAAACCGGCTACTAAGAATCCACCTCCGACGGTGGCGGAGACGGCGGCGCAGCATGTGACCAGAAAAACCCAGCCTCCGACTCGTGCTGAGTCGACTCGGTCCCAAACCGCGGCTGAAAAGAAATCTTCGGAGAAGAAGGAGAAAAAACCAAACTTTTCGATCGCGCTTTCGAAAGAAGACATCGAGAAAGACTTCTTGCTCTTCACTGGGTCCAAGCCAGCTCGGAGGCCCAAGAAGCGATCTAAGATCGTTCAGAAACAGCTCGACGTAACTGAAAATTTTCTCAATTTCAAATTCAAAATCAATCACAACCACAAAATACAATCATTTCAGTTTAATTATCTAACAATTATAGCTATAATCATAATCATGGAGCTAATTAAGCTAATTCTGATGCTTTGTTTTTCAGAGTGTTTTTCCGGGATTGTGGTTATCTTCGGTTACTCCAGAGTCATACCGGGTCACTGATTCAAAGGTCAAACATCGAAAATTTTGAAGCTTTTTTTTTTTTCAATACTGTTTGTTTGGCTCAAATGGGTGTTTTCTTAGGTTACAAGCAATTGAAAATAAAAATGGTAACTTGAAGATTTTTTGATATGTGAAAATGGGTTTTATTTTGTTTTGTTGCAGGGTTAGATGGGGAATTGGTGTTTCTTTGTTTTTTGAATGCTGATCGTTTTTGACATTGGAAGGTATAACAAAACATATACACCAACAAACCTTTGAAGATGAATGGATGACTACAGTGTTTTCTTTTTTAGCTTTTTCGCGCCCTTGGGAAGAAACACAGTTTAGTAGGACACAGATGTCTTAGCAAAAGGAAAGTAGTCAAAGATGTCTTTAGCAAAACACAGATGTACATATCAAGTTAAGATTATGAGATTGTCGGTTATAAGACTTTATTAATAATATGAATGTTTACATGTTGTTTATTATTCTGTTGGAATGAGGGTGCTTTTAGAGAGCTTCTTTGCATGGTAGATTACTAGAGCTTCTTGTTTGTCAATTTGAGCAATACAGAATTTGTTTTCTGGAACTCAGATGTTTGAGATATGTTTTTTATTTTATAGGTAATAAGACTTTTATTAAACAAAATGAACATTGTGTTTATGATGATGAACACTTTGAACATGAGACAAATATAAAAAGCTGAAGAGCTAAAGCTAACAGATTGTAAGATGTTTGAGATACGTACTCATAATTATATGCATAGCATCTCAACATTCTTTATTTCTTTCTGAATTTGCCCTTGTTTGAGGAGAACAGATTTGTTTGGTGGCTAATGATCACTTTTGTAAGAAAAGTCATGCATTCACCAATGAATTACGTAGTTTTTTCATGCTTTATTTCCTACAATATGAATTCATGCAAGAAATTGGAGAAAGAAATGCAGAGCGAATA
This sequence comes from Quercus agrifolia, assembly GCA_029955455.1. Lineage (NCBI taxonomy): Eukaryota > Viridiplantae > Streptophyta > Magnoliopsida > Fagales > Fagaceae > Quercus > Quercus agrifolia. Next base: position 55,545,832 of record JARQAD010000003.1, on the reverse strand, counting down.
ATGACAGATACATGCAAAGTCAACTTGAGAAAAGTTGTTAGGAGGGAACTACCATTTGTAATTAATCATTCAACTGCAGTTTCAATTTTGTTGTCTTCATTTTTGTTTTGTTTTGTTTTTATTTTATTTTATTTTTTATTTTTTTTACAATATAGTTAATTAAACTAGGGTTATGTGGTTATTGGAGAACTGGTTTGGTTTGTCATGATTGGATAATGAAGATGTATAATGGTAGTCTACTAGTCTTGGAGAATGACTGCTTATTTCTAAATATATCATTTCACTGCTTGGGAGTTAATAGAACAATTAAAATTTTTTTGCTAGGTATTGTGTTTATGTAATTATTAAAGTAAGTGCTTTCAGATTAAACTGTTTTTCCATTTATGATTTCAATTGAAGAATGTGTGTTGCACGCGCGGTAAAGTAAGATGTCGTGTGGGTGCACGCGCGCACCCTGCAAATTAGGAGTTCCAGAGTTTCAGACTAACCTGTTTTTCCATTTATGATTTCAAATGAAGAATGTGTGCTGCACATGCGCAAAACTAAAAACAGCATGTGTGTGCATGCGCACTTTGCAAATTAGGAGTTCCAGAGTTTCCGGAACATATAAGAATATGTATATAACAAAATCCTTTTAGCATACTTGCCCTTTTTAGTCAGTTCATGGCGAATTTCTCACCTGTATTTTCTAATGAATGTGCTCAGCTTGCTTGTTGGGCTCTCAATGCATTTTTCAATGCTTCCTTTCTTCTAGCTTCATGCCCACCATAGTTGATGTGCTTGTGGTTGCAGAAGCTCCAATCTTGTTTATGACAGTTATTTTTTTTCGATTCTTTTGTTCTTGCTTTGTTTTCTTTGTTGTTAATGAATCTTTTCCCTGGGGAAAAAGAGGAGTTATTCAGTATTGTTTTTAGTAGTAAAGTTTTCTTGGTTAATCATTAAACTAGGACGGTGGCTTTGCTCTTAGTCTCACATACATAATTAATCCTCTTGTTTTAGCTTTAGGTTAGAATTTGAGAAGTTACGGTATTATCGGTTATATGCTCTTGATGTCATATTAGCCATTTGATCAGCCAGTTGTAAAACCAGTAACTTACACCACTCATCCTACCCAATATATTTGCTTCTATCAGCGTCCCTTTGTTACAATCAGCAGTGGCAAATGGAAATAATATTTTCATTGATAATTTAAACAAAAAAGCAGTAACTGGAAATGTATTGGTGCCTTAAGGTGTAGCAATTGTAGTTTCAGCTGGAATCTACCTTACTACAGTAGCAATTTGACATACACAATGATGAAGATTTATTTATTTGTTGTCTGAGCTTGCTGCCAGGATACGTGTCTTTGGCATTCATTTTGCCATCCATTTGCTTTCCTGACAGTGTATCCAATTGCGTACTAACTAGCATCCTCAATCAATTATAGTCGTTGTCATTGCAATTCTTAGCTAGTTTATAGTTAAACGCTGAAATTAGTTGAATGTTCAGAATTTCTGTGTTTGGAGATACATTAATTGAAATTTCTATATTTAGAGTACCTTTAGTATTATGGCTGGTAATCTGTTGCCTGGGTGAAACATACACTGAAGATGAAGAAATCAGAAAGAGTAGTTGTTAAGAGACTAAGAATCGGAAATAGTAGAACTGAAAAGATCAATTCTTAGCATTCCATTTGGAATAACTAAATTATTTGCAGTGTTTCAGGCATATTGCATTTATGTTTAACATTCCTTTTGGACTGCTTCAGGTTCAAACACAACTTGTATTGGAACAATCATTTTCCGTGTATTTTTGGGTATATTATCATCAGTGTTTAATATTCTATTTACACTAGATGGCTCAAATGCAGCTTTTATGAGACCATAGAAATATCTCAATGTGGTTATTGATGTGCCATACAGACAAGTAGAGAAGCAGCTGCCACATAAGAGTGGAGCTCTGAATTTGACTATTGATGTGCTATACAGAGAAGTAGAGAAACAACTGCCACATAAGCATGGAGCTATTCTGAGCTCAAGGGGTGTTGCAAACCGGTGAAAGGTGATGCCTTTTGAACTGAAATGTTCACCATTTTGCACTCTGGCAGTCTAGACCTGGGGCTTTGATAATGTGCCTGCAAAACTCTTGGGAGCAACTGGCATAGATACTCAACTTGGTATTTTTTTTTTCTTTTTTTCCACAGGCAGCTTTCTGGAAACCAGAAGCATCTTGTGGATCAGATAACGACGACAGTGTGGTGCTTGCTGTGCACCTTGTGGATGTGAATGGTAATAATGAATTTCTTGACATAGTAATTTGGCATTTTGGGTTAAGCAGAAATTACTTGACATATAGTAATTTCTTTTTAACCCAAAATAAGAAATTACTTGACATATAATTGGTTAAATTTGGACTTATAAATAAAGGAAATTACTTGACATATTTGGTAGTGTGGAACTAAGTTGTGTTGTTGGATTAAATGGTCCTTAGTTACCAGTTGCAAATTTACAGATATGGACCATATGGTCTACCTATAACCATGATGATATTTGTATTTATTTTGTAGAACTGTTTATATCATGATAAATGTTATAGAAATTGTCATTTATTTTCTCTTTCTTTGATGGTAATACAAAATCTAGTAAGAATTGAATGAAATAGTCTCTTGGAAAAGGAATGCTTGGTAATTATGGCTTGTTTGTTGGACCAACCTTTGGGGAGCGATGCACATGCAGAAAAGTAAGCAACAGTGCGGCGATTTTATTTCTTCTCTCTTATTCTACTTTACTTGATTCTGCCCTCAAATTGCATTGATAATGAGCCTATTTCTTTAGGAGTACAACTGTCCAAATTAAAATTCTTACTTTTTAATTGTTTATGCCCCATTACAGTTTAAGGAAACATATTTATTCCGTAACTGACAGTCAAGATACTAAAATAGCAGATTCTGGCATTTGATGCTCAAGTCTTCTGTCAAGTTTGCCCACTGCTTGGATTAGAGGGAGAGTACAATTTTTGGAGGGCCTCTGGTGTTTGAGAAACAAGAATGGGTTAGATTCCTAACAAGAAAAGAAAAAGAAAAAGGAATGGCTTAGACAGTTTTCTGCACTACCCGCTGCAGGTATTCTGCCAAAAAGAACTCTTGTGAAGGATGTCATGCCCTATGTGCTCACGTTGAGCAGATGCTAAATCAATGGGGTCTTAGAGCACTCACATCAGTGGATCTATAATAGAAAAAATGTGTAAAATTTATACATTTTTGCCCAAAAAGGATACACATCAGTGGGTGTATAATTATGTAAATTTATAAGTTTGTTATAGTATCTATGTAAATTTACATTGACAATATTCATCTTACATTTAGTTCTTTTTTTATTTTTTTATATATATATTTAAAAAACAAGTTTTTTGTGCTATACTGCCACGTGCATTTTTTTAAAGAGAAGAAATGCCATGTGACATTTATGGAAAAGAAATTACTACGGAAAAAACTATACTAGAGAGATACAACTTTGAAGACCAGTAGTTGTCTCTAAGTGCTTTGGATAGAGATTATTGTGTTTGCATTTTGAAGTTCAGCATTTTCCTTTTTTTTTTTTTTTTTTTTTGGTTTTCACACATTTCAGGGAATAATGCGGCTACACTGATCATGAACAATAGCCGCATTTGTTGACTTTTCCACGGTAAATAGTGCATCCATGTACTGTTCACAGACTCACAAATTCCACTTTTCAATAACTTTTTCATTAAAAATGGGTTCCACGGTATTATTCATATATTTAAAAATTATTTTGTTACAGTATTTTCAATTTCCAGTTTTCAGTTTCAGCAAAATAAGTTCTATCCAAACGGATTCCAACTTGCTGATGTTTTGGAAGAGGAATGAGATCAAAGAAAAGGGCACTAACATTGTTATTTACATTTACACAGATGAAAAAGTCAAGTAGTTGTCTGCCCTCTCAGACCAGAATGCCTGCTTTCCTTTGTTTATAGTCCACTGGAGATTGTGCCACAATGCCAAGTAGACCATAAAATGGGCAGTGGAGAGGAACATGGAAAAATAAAATGGAAAAGAAAGTGGGGGAGTAAGCATATAAGGAATCCCCTTAAACATTCTACCAGATCTATCTTCAGCAATGAATTTTTATTTCCTAATTTCATATAATACTATGGATGGTTATTTTCACCGAAACACGATTCATGTTGCAACACTAAAACTAACTTAAATCCAGATCAAACAAGTAGAAATATGAAGCCAAAGTTTCTCACTTCTGTCCAAAACTCATAGCTATCTTAAAGTTAGTGTTCGTTTGGCAAAACACTGCATATTTGGCAAGATACAAGTTCAGGTTCTTGAGTGTTGCTTTTGCTATTTCATGCATTGCTTTGGGGGATGCATCCTTACTAATGGGCTCTTTTGTTTTATTCAATAACTGGAGCAAAGTCCCTCCTACAGCCCTACTAACAAATGTTTACTGAATGAAGCTATTTAAAAAAAAATAAAAAAAAATTTATGGTTCTGGTAGTATAATAGGAGGGTTTAATCTGTGCCTCATATTCTAGGCATGTGAAAACTGAGAAGAATATTTGTGAATTATGGAACCAACCTCCCTCTCAATGGAGCAGAGAATTCATTCTCTAAAGCCTCCAAGTGAGACCAAGCAATCAACGATTAAATTAGCAATAGGGAACCATAACTCACACGCTGCACCAATCCATCTTCACCACAGGTATGAAAGATATGAGGTCTCACAGGCTCAACAGCCAACTCATGAGCTTGGCCTGGATGTTTGCCGATTAATGTAGTTTGAATTCCCACTTCCAGAATCTGAGCAAGCCTCATCTAAAATTAAGCAAATGTTGTAATTAAAATTTCCATAGTTCACAAAATAGAGAAAAGTCTTGTTTATAGCAAAAGAAAACCAGGTGACAAATGAGATAAACAAGCAGCAGTCATCAAATTATCAAATTTGTATCACCAAGGTCTTATAATCCATTAACTTCGAGAACAATTCATCATATGATAATTATTCGACAGAATATTAAGAGCAAACATCAACATAAATTCTGGAATGGTCCAGATCATTTCTTATATTCTAATATAAGGTTGGTGAACATTTTGATGAAACTATGGCATTTCATTTCATACCATAATTGCTTTGGAATAAATGAGATACCTGCCCATGTGCAGCAAAGATGAGAATGCTTTATTCATCTGTGCAAGACATGATCTTTGGTTGAAATGTCATTCCACTCAGGCATAGTATGAAAATGGCATCCTGATATTCTGTGCATACCCATTGATCATTGTGTTCCTCAACATGATATCTAACTTGCAATCATCAAATTCTGCAATACAATACCTCGTTTAGAAATTTCAAATAAATTATTAACTAAACTAGATATTGATGAGCTAATAATAATAAGATACCAGTGCAACCCAAAATTTAACGTACCTCCAAGTATTGAGAAGAATTTTTAGGAGTTCAGGCGATACTGCAAGAATAATTAACTTGGGTGAGGGTTGGAATTCTTAAAATCACGTTGTACTATTAAATTTTTTTTAAAATCATATATAAACATATACATTCAGAGAGAGAGAGAAATACCAATTATTCTTGCTCCTCTTCCACCTCATAGACAGACCTCCAATCAATCTCAACACGAGGGATGTTGGCAATTTTGAACCACTCTCGACCTTTGCCTTTCTTGCAGTGCTGTTCCAGTAGAGGACACCTATAAATATAAAGTTTCAGAAGTGAAGGAGGCAGACCGTTCTCTGGGAGGTATTCAAGTTTAGGACAATCTTTGATATACAACATTTCAAGAGCAGAGAGGTGTTGAAAGCCCTTGGACAGGAGTACTAAATTTGGAAAATTTATAATACTCAGGCTAGTGAGAGAGATAGGCAGCAGCATCATCATCATTGTCTTCCCATCTTCCTCAGCCTCAGGAAATGACTGCAAATTCGGAAACCCGCCCATAATGTTGAGATCTCTAAGAGATGTGAGTCTGTGGATCCCCCACTCAAATAGTTGCTTACAGATATTAACCCCTGACAGCCAAAGTGATGTAAGATTTGTGGGGTAACCCTCTTCCGTGAAGGATATGATGCTTGGACACCGGCATATAACTAGTTCTTGAAGATGGGTGAGGTTGGGCGAGCAGTTAGGCAAGGCCTCAAGTTTCTCGCAGTTTTCGATCGAAAGCTTTCTCAGGCTGGTTGGGAGGAGACCTCCATCTGGGAAGGAAACAAGACTAGAACAATCCCATATCTTGATCACATAGAGGTGGCAGAGTCTGTGTAGGCCCTCAGTTAAGGACTTAAGCTTTTCACAATGACAAATTTGGAAGTGTTCAAGAGAGGCATTGTTTTGAAACTCTTTTGTTACTGACTCCAGCTCTGGACATTTGTATACAAAAAGGCTTTTCAAGGCAGCAGGAAACTGGTTTTTTGATGACAAGCATTTTAGAGATGAACATTCCCTAATCTCCAAGTGTTCAAGAAGTGACTCATTACTACTACTATTGCCATAAAGATTTCCCTCATTCCCCACTAAAGAAGAAGAGGAAGAGGCCTCCTCCTCATCAAGCACAACTTGCAAATTCTCACAATTTTTAATGTGTAGCCTTCTCAAAGTTGGAGGTAGCTGGCCTCTTGAAATGCAGGTGAGAGAATGGCAGTTATCAATATATGCGTATTCTATACACATACTACTGGACATCGGCAAGGATTTCAGAGCACTGCAATTTTTAATTTTCATTGTCCTTAACGTATATGGTAGACTGATGTTCACAAGTCTTGGGCATGATCTGATATCTAGCGTTACAAGGGAAATGAGCCTCTCTTGCCATAAAGATGTTAGCTCCTTACAATCATCTATCGTCACATATTCTACCTTTGTTGATCCTTGCATGAATTCCTCTGTCAAACTTGTCAAATCTGAAATAGAAAGAACCATGGACTTCAATGAGCTTAACTCAACGGGAGTTTTGCTTATCACCCCCTTGCATCCGACGATTTCTACCTCATGAAGCATTGGAAAGTTTGGAATCGAAACAACCAACTGCTCACATTTACGAATAGAAATTTTTTCCAATGATAGGAGATGGTGGGGCAATTTTCCTTGCAATTTAGGGCATTTAATGATAGAAAGCTCATGCAAGCAAGGGAATTCTTCATACTTAACTCCACAAGGAATCCAGTCTTGCCATTCTTGCATATCCTCAAAGCAAAGTCTAACTAAAGATCTAAAAGGATTAAAGAAACCATCCCCATAAAACTCAGAACCAACACTTCTCACCCCAGTCATTCCTATAATGACAAGATCCTTTAGGGAGGGAAATTGTCCAATCGCAGGCAAGGATGTGCATTTTTCACAACTATTCATCTTAAGATGCACCAATTTAGAAAATAAAGGATCTCCTAACCAAGTTGGAAATCTTGCACCAACATAACCCTTAATGGAAAGTTCTTTTACCGTTGTTGGAGGCTGTAACATGTCAAGAACATCTATTGCAACTCTTGCATCTAGCAAATCATTAAGCACATACCCCCATTTCATAATCAATACATCTAAGTTTTTACCATTTAAATCAGCCTTTCTAGCATCCTCAACATTAAGCACATTCTCTAAGCCTGAAATGCAGAGTGTTTTGCGAAGAAACTTCAAGATCATCAAGTCTCCTACCTTAGATCCGGTATCTTTTCCCACGACAAATTCAGGTAGTGTTTGTAGGCTTTTTAAATTTTTTAGTCCCACTGGCATCTCTTTGATTAAATAAGCATCTGTAGTATCAAGATGTTGAAGATTGACTAGATTCCCAATTTTCTTTGGTAACCTTGTAAGTTTGAAACAACGTCTCAATATCAATGTTTGCATATTGTATAAAGAACTTATTGATTCTGGTAAACTTGTAATCAAAGTACCAGAAAGATTGAGGTATCTTAAATGTTTCAAATCACCAATAGAACTTGATAGCTCAACAATTTGATATCCACTTAAAGATAATACCCTTAGACATTTCAAATTTCAATTGTGGCAACATATGATAAGAGACATGATTTGGTAAGTAGCAAGCTTTCCTTTCTGGTAGTGGCAGGAAGGTCCGTAATGACATGCCTTCGTGGAAGTCTTCAAATCTTTTGATGCCATCACAAAAGCAAGGAATATAAGAGAAATAGCGTACCTTTGTGGGAATCTTGGATTGATTATTAGCATTCAATTTGTCGTCCAACCTATAACACACGTCTCCTGCAGCGCATTGAGCTAGATCATTGACCAGGTCATGCATGACAAAACGTGATGCATGATTGCTTGATTGTTGGAAAAATTGTCTCCCAAGTAGATCAAGAAAATACTCACTACCAAGATCTTCCATTTGCTTGTTTCCTTCTGTTTCTTGAAGCAAACCTTCTGCCATCCATAACAAGACTAGTTCTCTCTCTTCGAATTCATAGGCCTTTGGGAAAATTGAACAATAGGCAAAACACCTCTTTAATTGTGAAGGGAGGTATTGGTAACTCAATCTAAGAGTTGGAATAATAGCACTTTTCTCCTCTGGTATATCTCGGATGTTGCTATATAGCACATGTTTCCACTGATCATGGTTGTGCTTAGTGCGTAAATGGCCTCCGAGTTCTTTTGCTACCAAAGGCAAGCCCTTGCACATCTCTATAATTTTTTGGCCAATTTCTTGAAGTTCCAAATGTTCACTAAAATCTGTTGCCCCCAATGCGTGTTGGGTAAATACATGCAAACAAGCATTTGGTGACAACTCCTTCAACTTGTAACTTGGAGTAGTGCCCATTAATGATGAAACACCATCATTTCGAGTTGTGACAACAACCTTACTTCCTAGAGCCCCAAATTCAAATGGACGTTGTAAGACAGTCCAATTATTGTAATTTTCATTCCAAACATCATCCAAAATGAATAAAAACTTCTTGCCAAATAATATGTTCTTCAGTTTGACTTGAAGTAAATTTAAATCTTTAACATCATAGGGCTCAGAAGTGACAGATTGTATAATTGCTTTTGTCACCCTTACAATGTCAAAATCATCAGAAACATAAACCCATGCTTTCATATCAAAATGACGATTCACATCATGGTCGTTGTAAACTAGTTGAGCAAGAGTTGTCTTACCCATTCCCCCCATAGCAAGTATGGGAATCACAGAGAGTTGAGAGTCACCGGATCCAGGACCCAGCAACAAGTTGACAATAGCGTTTTTATCTTCATCTCCGCCATAAACGTGACCTTCATTCACAAGAGAAGTTGTGGGTAGTCTTGCTGTTTTAGTTCTTCCCCCATCATAGTATCTCAATTCCAGATAATTCTTTTGTGTCACACTTTCTTGCAATCTTGTATTAATCTCTTTAATCTTGGACCGCATGTTAGTATTGAACATAACAGAACTTGGATTAAAACTAACACATGCAGGGATGAGCATGGGTTCCTTACTTGTGCTGTGTTCTGCATTCAACTTATGTTGCGAAGCTTCGGTTGCAAACTTGTCCAAGACGTCCTCCACATCAAAAGCTAAGTCCCTGAGTTCATCCAACCAGATCTTCACGGCCTGGCTTGTCATCTGCTTCTCTTCTGCATCATCTAGAACTGCACGGATTTTCAGTAACATTGTCTTCCACTTCTTGAGGTCAGCTTGAACTTGATCTTGGTTCAAGAACTCCAACAATTCCGGGGAGGTTAACTTGCTAAACAGCACCTGAAAGAAACCGGATAGAGCAGCCTCTCCAATAACTGACATAGTTTGCTTGTAAGGAAATATAGAAAAGTAACCGAAGAGACTCAGAAAATGAGTTAGGAGTGAAGAGTTTTACTTAATTTGTTCTAGGAAAGTTCAAAAAGTCTACAATGTTTCTTGTGTTTCTGATTTCTTATTAGGCTTACCTCAGTTTATGGTCCGGTTGCATGGGACTTTTCTTTTATGCGGTTTCAAAGTCATTTGCTGAAGAATTTTGGAAGGTAACGAGAAATTAACCATATGGTCCATATGTAATCAGCTAATGAGCTGGAATGAAAAAGTTATGTGTATGGTAGGTAGCATTTGAAGACATCAAAGGAGTGAATACCTTTATTTTGATGGGAAATAAATATTTGCGTAAGTTATTTTAGGACCACAACCTTTACCATACAATTTGTTATAATTATTTTATGTGTCAGACTGTAATAGATTATCTGTCACTTTCACATAAATCCACAACATTTTTCTCCACCGCTCACAATCTATCACATCAGAGTTGTGGCAAAATTATGGCACAAAAGATTATTGTCTTGAATTTTCTCTATTTCGATATAGTTTAATATTAATATATTATTTTGGAATTATATAAATATAAATATATATATATATATATATATATATATATAGAGAGAGAGAGAGAGAGAGAGAGAGAGAGAGAGAGAGAGAGAGAGGGCTATTAAAATTATTTAGGCCTATATCAAATTATTTCTCACTTCACTACAAAATTGGGCCGAAAAACCCATTCCTTTGTAAGCCTAAGAATATCATTCTCTCTCACTTCATCCCAATGTCGGCCTAACCCAACGTAAATACTAAATATGTTACTTCAGTGAAAATGTTTTGCACGACATTCTTGCAGTGAATGAATTTTTCTTTTCTGGCCTTTTCCAGCTGAAGGTAAACTTAGATGAGTGTTATTTATTTATTTATTTTTATTGGATGAATAACATCATGAGTTGAATGAACATATTATTTAGTATAGGTTTTTTACCAATAAATAAACATTTCTAGATTAATATTTAGTTTCTCATGAATTAAGAATATGTGAAACTCTAGGTACTTGGAAGTACTTGATTGCCTCTTTTTGGTTCTTGTATGCAGGGATTCTTTCATTGTAGTGCTTCAACTATAGTTTTGTTAGAGTTTGAGAATTTTAGATTTGACTATGTTGTGCAACGGAAGCTTTAACATTAGTTATAATGATTTGGGGTTAGCGGAAACGCATTCACATGAACAAGAAAATAAAATATCCACAGACAATTCCAACAAAAAATATCAATTTTCAATAATATGGATTATAAAGATATTAATCAATACTAACAACTCACACAAGCAGCACTCACAAAACTCACAAACCCAAATCTCAATATACCCAATAGCTTTACCACACAAAACAAAACAAACAAACTCTCAGCACACAACATGTTCTTCTAGGAGTCTTTCACTTATCTCCATGTGAGAGGAACTTCAGGCAAAAGCCACCAAACCCTTTGCAATAATACCCACTTATAAGGCTTCAATCCTATTCCTTGATGGATAAGGAATATCCATTCCTTTGTCATGGTTAGAATGATTTTACGAATTTCATTCGTTTTTAGATAGTTAGGGCCCGTTTGGTAATGTTGTTCTAGTAACGTTGTTTGTATTTTTTGGAAATATGTGTGGGTGAAAAAGTATGTAAAAATACGTGTAATGTTGTTTAAACACCTATAAGAAACGGGCCCTTAAGTACTAGAGCTCATTTCTAGCTGTTATTTCTAACAGCTAGAAATAGAGATGCAATCATGCAATATGAATGTTTCCACATGAAACACTCAATTGAATCCATCTTTTGTTTGGGTATACTCATTTGTACTAGGATTACGCCCCTTTGCACTTAAAATAGAAATTTTATATGTATATATATTATATAAAATCCCTTTTCTAAGTAAACAACCAAATCTAATCGACCTAACAACACTCAACTGGGGGGGGGGGGGGGGGGGGCGTGGTTGGGAACAAACAATAAAAAATGCTTTGATAATCACATAAAAATAAAAAATAACACACAAAATAGGCACACAAGGTCTCACTGCACAATCACAGACCAGGATGACCTTTATTTTTTTGTTTTTTGGGTTTCTTGGACCAATTCAAAAATTTTAGAGACCCAAGTAGTTGTGTTCAAATTTTAAATGCATACATACTATTTTTTTTAAAAGAAAACTTGGGAATGAGCCCCTTTGAACGTTTATTTTTTAGATAAAACCGTGTTTTAAAAACGCGGTTTATTTTTTTGGTAGTGTTCATCTAATATAAATTTCATTATTAATTGAGGGTAGCAATCCATGCATGAGTTGGTAATATTTCTTGAAGCAATTAACGCTTTTATACAATGGCATCACTTGAATTTAGGTATATATAAACTTTTTTTTTCTCCTATTTTAGGGGGGATGGTCAAGGTCAATTGCTAATTATCTTCATTTTTTTTAATAAGATTTTTATTTATTTTTTTTCGGAGGTTGATTTTGGCAACTTAATTCTTAAAAGAGGGTCATATATATACATATTACATGAGACAAATTAGCTATATATGCATATTACATAAAACATAATAATAAAACAGAATAAAAGTCTTTGGGGCTCGGGGGACCATGGCCCCCTTTGTCTCAAGTTACATTTTTCCCCATACTTGGGTCTTCCATCCAAACTACTATTTAGCATTAGTAAGCAACGATTCCATTTGCTAAATGAAATCTTTCAGCAAATGGAATTGTTGCTTATGGGATCATGTAGATTTTTCGCCCCCACACCAATTTTTATGGTAATGATGTTGATGAAGAATATTGCACTGACCTTGTAGGAGAAAACAAGAAGGGTTTTGGAGGAATTTCTATGGAATGAACATTACCTTCCAACATCTCCACCACCTTAGTCATGGATGGCCTATTTGTTGGAATGGTCTGAATGCACCACAAGCCCACTAAAATCATTTTTCGTTTCATTTGTTCGTCCTCCTCTATTATGACCATGTTGTTTTCAATATTCTCACCCAAATTTAGATTCTGATAAATCCAATCTGGAAAATATCTCTCACTAGTATGTGAGACTTCTGCATCAAAATTTTTATTCACTCCAACCATTTCAAGAATCAACATTCCATAACTATAAACATCAGACTTGTGAGAGACTCCTCCAAAATTTCTACTAAAAACCTCTGGTGCCATATATCCTATAGTTCCTCTTGCACCCAACATAGATACAATACTCTCCTTCTTTTGGCATAGTTTAGCAAGGCCAAAATCAGATATTTTTGGACAAAAATCATCATCCAGTAGAATATTTTGAGGTTTTATGTCAAAATGCAAAATCCTCGTGCTACAACCACGATGCAAGTACTCTAATCCTCGAGCAACGTCAATTGCAATTTTAAAAAGTGTTTTCTGTTCTAATTGACAATTTGTGCTAGAAGATTCTGGGTTGCATATGAACTTATCCAAAGATCCATTAGGCATGAATTCATAGACTAGAACTCTTTTAGTTCTCTCACAACAATAACCCAAAAGAGTGACGACGTTAACATGAGAAGTTCGGCTAATGCTAGCAACTTCGTTAATAAATTCTTCTCCATTGCCTTTCAACTCATTGATGACTTTAACTGCTACTAGACGATCGTCCAATAGCTTTCCTTTGTATACACTTCCAAATCCACCTTGACCTAGTTTGTTTTTGAATGAATGGGTCATTTTCTTAATATCTGAATAACTATATTGCTTAGGAGCGAGTGAGCCTTGATTCATTACAAAAGCCTTGGCATATTGATTGTCTTTGGTTTTCTTCTTGCTAATCACTCCCATATTTGATGATTGTTCTCTTTTGAGGTAGCAAATGATCATAACAAAGATAACTGCTATGGTCCCAGCAATACCAGCCACAACACCTGCGTTTAAAGAGTGTAATTAAGAGCTTTCAATTATAAATAAAACAAAACTTAACTAAAACTTATTAAGTGCAATACATTAGCTTCCTCAATTAAATTCAAACGCATGGTTAAATTGGCCAATATAGCACAAATTGTGTTTTCTTTTCCAACAAAAATTTAAATTCAATTCAATTGTGTTTAAATGTAATCGGAGAACTGTACTTAAGTAAATGTATCTAAATTTTACTCTTGCAAAAGATACTCTAATAAAAGATATAAAAAGATATGAAGGGTTCCCTCATTATTACCGTACCTTTAAACGATCGATTCCACCACTTAGAGGAATAGCCTGAAAAACCAACAATATCTTAGCAACAGTTATTGTTAGGAATAGAATCTCAGACAATAAACTTATTGATGATTTAAGCCACAAGACACGACAAAGAAAGCAAAGGGCAGATAAAAATAAACAAAGTTAGATCTAAGTGTAATTTGCCTATATGGAAGGAAAACAAAGTTGAGGTACAATTCATTATAAGATGTAATTCCGCTTGCCTTTATTGAAGATGTTGACTCATTTAGGTTATATATTTAAAGGTCAAATGAAAGCAGAAAAAAAGAAGAAGAAGAAATTCCTCTTGTACTTTCGGCTCCTCTCTATTGCTACAAAATTACTGTATCACACATTACATTCCATTTACCTCCAAAAAATTTTCATGTCAGCACCAAAGTACAGATTCAGATCTAAAAAGGAAATAGAAGTTTATTTTGTGGAGATTCAGAGAAATCTGTGTACTAATTTTGGTGTGGGTGGCCTTGGGAGTACAGAACGCTATCTTTTGCAAGATTTACATAAGAAATTAGGTTTGGAAAAGATGGGGACAAAAGGGTGAAGAACCCTATTTATCGAAGCAAACAGCTTGCATGGATTTTTCTGGCAACAAAAAGCTTTGATATTTCTAAGGTTGTTTGAAGTGTTTATTCGGTGGGCTGCACTATGGAAATTCCAAGATTTAAGGGTTCAAATTATCAAGCAAAAAGGTTGATTTAAGATCAAAGGGTTGCTAGGAAGAAGAATCTTTAAAGCTGTGAACAGTTTCATGAATAATAAGGAAAATGGTAACCAGGAGAAAAAAAGAAAAAGGAAAAGGGAGGGGCTCAAAGAGAGAGAAAGATCACAGTCACACTAAGGTAAACAATACACATGCTTTTCCTATAAACCAAAATAGTCAATTCCCATTAACAAATCCCTAACTCTTTGGTTACAATAAGACATGTATATACTCTTGACTCTTGAATTTCCAAAGAAGACAAACACCCACTTTGACCAACAAAAAAACTCTAGATCGGGCTCAACCAAACTCTGCAAAATAAAATCCATAAACTCAATGAGAGTCACCCATTAATAAAATAAAACCCAATCCCACAACTTCGTTCTTGGACCATAAAAGCTTTTTGCTTGGTTTCACATTACTCATTGACTTGCAAAACAGATAATTCTTCCCTAGCCACATATTAATATTTTGATTAATACTGCTCTATATGTTCATCCCAAAATTTTTACGACTCTACTCAACTAAGCTCTGCAGGGTACGTTACATGAGTGCTTCACTATACAACTCTACTCAACCAAGCCTTGCAGGGTGAGCTACATGAGTCCTTCAATGCCACTTTACTATTACAGGCTTAACACACTAAAGGATGACATGCAAAAAAGATAAGAAACTATCTTTCATTTCAAATATAAGGATTTTATATATAGAAAAATTCTGCATTATGTACTAAAATTACAGAGGACACTTTGAAGCAGTTTTATTTGAAACAGGGTAAATGATGCTGGTGAGGTGTCCCTGGCTGGAAAGAAACCAGTTTTAAGAAATTGAGAAGAATAAATGCAAACTGATATTATCTATAGTCTATAGAGGTAATGATGGAAAGTGTGACCAAAACAGCAGTTCCATATATACCTCGGAACAAAAAATCTCATTAAAATGTAGAAAGAAGATATGTAGCACATTATTACTTTAATTCATACCAGGATCAAAAGTAAACTCTGCCAATAATGGTCTGACAAGGATACAATATATGATATCTAATTATAAGATGATAAACATGACATCCCTCGTGTAACTGGCATCATAACATTTCCTTACCGAAAAACTAGAAACCTAGTGAGAGATGTTCTAGACGTACCAAATTAAATAAAAAAGCTTGTTCCAGCAAATACGATCAGAATCTAAACCAGATGATTGAGTGCAAAGCTTCAGGCATTTTCTGGATTCTAAAGAAAGCAATAAAACTAGCGAAGGGATTACTTATGCACAAAGGGAAGTATACCAGCAGGCTCTAGTTCAAATGAGAACTCTTTCCGTAGAAAAAAACTAGTTGGGGATAAAGCCAATGGATCATGATCTATTATTCAACTAATCAAGAAAACAAAAGAAATGAAAGCTTGATTTTTCAATATATGGAAGTCAGAAAAATATTTTTAAATGCAGAATTTGACCACTCACATGACCAACCCACATAGAACCCATGAAATTAAGGGAAGTAGGCTATTCAATTAAGTATACTCTCTAAACCACTGGGCATCTTTAGACACTTTTTTTTTTTGATTGGATAGTTGGAAGAGGGAGATATGAATCTAAACGACTTCATTGGAAAATTAATTGCCTGTTTGGATTGAAGGGGAAAGAAGGGGGAATGGAAGAGAGTAGAGTAGAGTTGGTTGAAAATAGGCTAATTTTAGGCCAAATCTACTCTACCTTACTCTACTCTCCCTTCTTTTCCCTCAATCCAAACGGACCATAAGAGATGCAAATTGAGCGGTCTTGGCTATCTTTAGACATCGTTGAAATGAGATATTGAGTAAGAAAGAGAAGTGAAAGGGATAGAGAGAGAGAGAGAAAACAAGGGAAGCTTGAACGACTACATATATGATATAAATCCTTAGAGGCTACATCTTTACAGTATTCTTAAGTTTGTGTTATGATATTCAAAAAAAAAAAAAAAAAGTTGCGTTACAAAGCACCCTAGCAATATAAGAGCTAGGATTAGCCCTACATGTGCTTACAAGTTACGATATAATCAGGCCTCTTGGGGCTTAATAAACTCAATTTATTGAACAAGCAACAGTTATGGTCCTCAAAAATAATTATTTTTAAAACTAAAACAGTTATGGGTTCTAGATTTATCAATAATATCTATAAACAATCTCCTACTTTAAAGGCTATGAAAATTACTGATTTTGGAAATTCATTTCCATCCCAATGACCAATCCCAAGCAAAATGCAATTTTCACAGGGTAGAAAGCTCGAACACCATAATGAAGAATAACATGATAAATGGAAACTTGACTTTTCCCTATAATTTCGTTGGTAAAAAAAAAAAAAATCTAAAAGCCCAAAACTTACTGATTTGGAAATAAACTCTCTAATACCTGGCTGCTTGGTACACGGCTGAGAGATACAATTACTATTATAAGTCACATTAAAACCTTCCATCAAAACCTCCCTAAGTGAGGCCTGGTTGCTTGTTAGCTGAAACGCCGCCGTTTGAAGGATTTTGAGTGTGACCCCGACGTGGCAGGTGGTAATATTGAGAATCGGATCGGTCGGAACCGGACCGATTATATAAAAAGAAGCGCTCATTTCCTCATTAATGCTGCTACAGTTAAAGAGATTTGCAGGCATTCGCATCACCTCGTAATTAAAGAAGCAACCGTAGTAGATAATGAGGTCCTCATTGTCGGTTGTGTAATCCAGAATAGTAGAATTTAGAATCGTGGAATTAGTGAATTGATTCCTGAGGAGGCACGTGTTGTTCCAGAGGTCAGAGCGGGCAAGGGTCATGGTTTTGTCGGCCTGGTTGAGTCGGAGGAGTCGGAAAGTCAGAGGTGAGATAGTCAACTCGGGTGAATCGGTGGGGGCGCAGTTGGTGAGTCGGAACTCGGGTGGGCCGCAGTAGGAGGGCTGGAGTTCGGCGGAGGTGAAGGGGTGAGAGAGATTCTTGAAGGGCCCACAGTCGAAGGGCTGATGATGATAACATTCGTCGTCGGCAAACGACGTCGTAGTGGCGACGGAGAGGAAGGAAAGGAAGAGGAAGAAATTAAGCGGAGAGGAGGTGATTGGGTGCAGCATTGTGGTGGAAATGGAATGAGGAATGATGGGAGAGTGTGGGATGATGATGGTGTTTAAGCAGTTTTACATGGTTGACTGGTTGACTTCCAAGTTGCACAACAAAAGAGGAATTTGTATACTGGAGCACTGTCTGAAATAATGCACAAGATATATATAATTTATTTTTTTATTTTTTAAATCTTGATAAAATGAAATAGATTGCTTATAAAATATTACTATATACATAAATTTTGGTATTTTTGTAAATAAGGCTGTGTTTGAATTGGCTGAAAATCGTTTTCGAAAATCATTTTTCGTAAAACCCACGCGTTTAGCAGCTACGGAAAATAGATTTTTTGGAAAATAATTTCTGTTTGACCAAAATTTGCACTTGTTGACCCGGAAATCATTTTACATAATCGTTTTACCTTCAAACATTTTCCGTAGCACGCGCAAAAGAGAGAGAGAGCCACAGAAAGAAAAAACCCACGCGAACAAAAGAGAGAGAGAGCCCAGATCGCAAAGAGAGAGGAAGAAGAGATTTCGCCGGCGACCACAGACCGAGCTCCAGTCTGACGATTGCACCGCGCCGATCGTCGATCGTAGCACTGCGCCGCTCATCGATTGCAGCACCGCACCGGTCGATCTCGTCGCTCTGATCTCGCCTCCGATCAACCTCGCCTTCGATCTTGCCGCTCGATCTCGCCTCTGCTTCGATCTCGCCTCCGATCTCACCTTCTCCTCTGCCGCGCGATCTCAATTTGACTGGATTTGATTTTCTTTTTTTCTGGGTTTTGTTTCTTTTGTGAATGAGTGTGGAATTGATTCATTATCAACATGTTTACAGTTGAGGAAATGTATGGAAAATTGAGTGGCTTGGCTATGTAATGCATTTTCTGTAAAAATATTTGAACGAACCAAACACCGAAATTGATTTTTCGTAAAACGAATTTTTAAGCAGCCAAACAGCTTGAATACATTTTTCTTTCCTGAAAATAGTATTTTCGAAAAATAAATATTTTTCAGAAAATATTTTACGGGAACCAAACACAGCCTAAGTAAACGTCTTTAGAGTATTTGTAAAGTACATACTTTCTAAGAAGTTTTCAACCACACCTTTTCAGTCCTCCCCATGGAACAACACGTGCCTCGCCGATCAATTCGCTAATTCCACGATTCTAAATTCTACTTTTCTGAATTACACAACTGACAATGAGGACCTCACTATCTACTACTCTTTTTTTTTTTTTTTTTTTTTTAAAGATAAGGACTCTGCTATCCTTTTCTTTTATATTCATTTCTTATCTCATCTAAGCCCTACTATTTCACTATTTCAAACCCACCTCTGAATCTCCCATCATTTTCTTCTTTCTTTCTATATGTTTGTTTTCACCGTGCTTCTGTTTAGCTTCATTTTCTTCATTATTTTTATTTTCACATCCTTGGTCTCACTCTCTAGTCTATACTCTATCCAGCCTCTATCTTTCGGTCTCTCTCTTTTCTATTTTCCTGAATTTGGTTTATACGTAACATGGGGTTAAAAGGTCTTTTTATTTATTATTATTTTTTTTTTGAGTTGAACTGGGCTCTGGGCTGGGTTGGGGGGCCAGATAATGGGGTTAGGCTTTGAAAAGAGGGGCGAACTATTAAAAAGACAAAATAAGCCTAATAAAAAAAAATTTTGGTCCAGGGGGCCCACGCCCCTACGGGGTTCGTCCCTATTTTGCGGTAAACGTTAAAAAAGTGAAGGTTGAGGAGTTGTTCGGATTTGTTGTTTCCATAATTCATAACTCTGTTTCCATAACTCATAATTCAAAAATAGTGGGATCCATGACTAAGAAATCCGTTTGGATTTTATTTTCATCACTCAATTTTCTGATTTTTGAGTGATGAGTTATGGAAATTGAAAACACATTTGATGTGTTTTCAGTTTTCATAACTCTGTTTTCAATGGCATTTTCGTAATTAAACTCACAACTCTCTCAATATTCATCCGTAATGTTTGACTTTTGGGTTTTTTTTTTTTTTTTTTTTGAAACAAAAAGTAACGGCTGAACTAAGTGATAAGTGCCAATCGGGTGGGTTTGGGGAAATTAGGGTATTTTAAGTGATGAATGATGAGTGATGAGTAATAAATGATGAAAATTGAGAGAGAAGTGATGAGTGATGACAAAAAAAAATCCAAACAGCCCCTAAGTGATTGTGTGTGGAATCCGTGTATCATGTTCAACTTCAATCATTGAGAATTCTCAAAAAATCAATATATATATATATATATATATATATATAAAATAAAATAAAAATTCAACTTAACCACTTGTGGTTTAAAATTAGATACTTTACCCACCTAAAATTTGATCGAAATTTAAGTTGCCTACTTGTGATTTGAAGTCCTATGATGCAAGTGTCTTGCTGGATTATTTTTTATCTTATTTGATCTTGTAATTTTATATATATATATATATATATATATGTTGTTTTGTTTTTAGGATAGAGAGAATTAAAAGTAGAGAAAAATTAAATATTTAGCCATGTTTTTAATAGAGGTGGGTTACAGAATTCTAACTAAGCTAATCTTAGGTGGGTAAAGTGTCAAATTTCAAACCATAGGTGGGTATGTTATAATTTGCCAAAAAAAAAAAAAAAAAAAAAGAAAGAAAGAAAGAAAAAGAAATTCCAATCATTAAGGAGCATGTGTAGGGCTGTAAATGAGCCGAGTTTTGTCAAGTAGTACATGTTCAAACTTGGCTTGCCAGTAAAAATTAAAACTCAAGCTTGACTTAAGCTTGTGACAAGTCTAAAATAATGATTGAGCTTAAGCTTATGGGAACAAAAAGCTTGGGTTTGGCTTGGTTTATCTTGATTAGTTAGTCAAGTCAAGCTTGAGCTTAATATCAAGCTCAAACTCGAGTTCATGAAAGCTTTCAAGCTTGAGATTTAAGAAAATTACATTATTAAATACTTAAATCTCCAAAATCAAGTGAAAAAAAAAAATAGTATACTCATTTGATCATACTTCTAGTCATATGTATGATTAACCATTATTCAAATTTAAATTTTATATAATTTAATTCATTCATTCATCATTCCTTACTACAATTTCAACAATGATTTAAAATACAATTTTTACATTCACGTTAGATAGTGAAGCACTAGAAAAAGACTTGTTTGTAACTATTATGAATGATAAAAGACTAACATGTTTTATAACTTTACATTAGATGGTTAATGAAATAAATGTCATATGTGGCCCACTTAAATATTTTTATTTTTTAAAATATAACTGAAGTCTAAACGGTGCTTGGTTAGTTTAGAGGGAAGGAGAAAATTAAGTTAATAGGTAGTAATCCCATTTTGGCCATGTCATTATTAAGATATATGTAATGAATTTATTTAGCAGACACATATAAAATTAAATGATTTTATGCATGAATTGTTTTGTATCAAGCCTTATAGCTTACAAGCTTGTTCATGAACAATTTTTTTTGCTTGGGCTCAGCTTGTTTATTAAACAAGCCTGAAACTAAGGCTCAAGATTGACTTATTTATAAACAAACAAATATAAACGAACTTTTTATGAAGCTAAATCCGAGTTGTTCATGAACAACTTGGTTCATTTACAGCCCTAAGCGTGTGCTCAAAAGAAAAAGAAAAAGCGGGATTAGTTACTATTTTCATCTTGAGTGCAAATTGGTCAAGACCTGGGTAAAACTACCATTTGACTTCCGAGTTGCACAAATGCAATAAGGAACTTTATTTATTTATTTTATTCTAACTTAATATGGGCCGTTTGATAATGTTGTTTTAATTACATTATTTGTATTTTTTGGAAATATATGTGGGTGAAAGAGTGTGTAAAAATACATGTAAATTGTTTAAATACTGAAAACTGTTATTTAAACAACGGTAACAAACGGGCTTATATGTGTAAACTTCCCTCCTGAAAACTTAAACCATACCCTTGTTTTCTCACAATCCACAGTACATTAAATTGTGACGTGGTTTCAAATACAAGGGCAGACTTTTTAAATTACTTTGAAACAAAGACCATATATTTTGCAATAAACGTTATAAAAAGTGAAGTTTGATTGATTGTGTGGAAACTGTGTATCATGTTCAACTTCAATAATTGAGAATTCTCAAAAAAATCAAATCATAAAAAAAAAAAAAATTGATATTTTACCCATCTGAGATTTGACTAAAATTTAAGTGGTCTAACTGTGATTTGAAATCTCATAATACAAGGGTCATGCTGGATTATTATTATTATTTTTTATTATCTTATTTGATCTTGTATTTTTATGTTTTTTGTATTTTTAGGATAGAGGGGCATAAAAGTGGAGCAAAATTAAATATTTAGCCCTATTTTTAATAGAGATGTGTTACAAAATTCTAATTAAGCTAATCTTAAGTGGGTAAAGTGTCAAATTTTAAAAAACAAATAAGCAATTTAAATTTCGCCAAACCATATAGAGTAAGTTATAATTTGCCAAAAAAAAAAAAAAAAAACGAAAGAAAGAAAAAGAAATTGCAATCATTGAGGAGCGTGTGCTCAAAATAAAAATAAAAAGCAGGATTAGTTACTATTTTCATCTCGAGTGCAAATTGGTAACATTATGCCACATCTAATAACAAAATGTTATCAGCGCGTGCTCAAACTACCATTTAACACCTCTAATAACATTATGCCACATCAGCATTTTACAAAACAATCAAATCTATATGTATATATATTGAGAAGTGTTACGTTCACAACATTTTTACAACAAATTATAGATGGTTAGTTATTATCGGTTCAAATTTGAACCTAACACTAAGATTACTTTTTTGTCCCAATAATAACAACCAGTAACAACCTGCTACTTAGAATTTGTTGTAAAAATGTTGTAGACATATTATTTCTCATTTATATCTAAAAGCTAAAATGTAGCATTTATTGTTACTACGCTTTTGTTGAGTCACATCAACATCCACATCATCCACTTATTTCTAACATTTTCTCTCTCAGTTTTAATTATCTTTCTTCTTATTAATTTATCACCTTACAATTACTCTTCTGCCAACATTTCCCCCACTTTTACCTTTTTATCTCCCTACTACTCTATACTTTATCCTTTCAATTCCTCCATCCCTTTATGTTCCTTTTATTTTGACTCTTTCTTTTGGTGATTTTTTAATTCTTTGTTGCATATCTAATTTAGGTTGATGAATTTTTTTTTTTTGTTGAAATCTACTTTGGGTTGATGCATTTGGTTATATTTTAATTTGCTATCTTTTTAATTTTATTTTATTTGATCGTTAAATGTTATCCAATGATTTTATATATTGACATAATGTTATTCTTTTATGTAGCATAACTTGGATAATTTGTTGTTTACAATTATACATTTTCTTTTGAATATTTTTCTACTCACCTTATTTTATATAATTTTGCTATTTCTCTCACATTCTCTCCTAGAGTATGTGATTATTCTCTCTCTCTCTCTCTCTCTCTCTCTATATATATATATATATATATATATTCTTTCTTACAACTCTAGTTTAGGGAGATGCCTTTTGGTGTTGTGTTTTGTGAGTTTCTCATCACATATACTCTCTCTCCCTCTTATAGTTTTGGTTTGAGTTAATTCTTAAATATTTTGGAAGTGAGAATTTGACAATTTTATTTACTTGAATTTAAGTAAAATATTATATGTTTGATTTTTTAAAAATAAAAAAGAGAGAAGATATATATAATTTAATGATATAGAGGATGTGGTTGAATTTAAATGTCGAATAAAATAAGATGAGAAAAAAAAGGATATAATATTAAACACTAGACTATCCAAATCATGTTATGCAATAAAATAATATTATATTCTTATATAATATTTTTAATTCTTTATAATAGAATAGGATAACATTTAACAATCAAAGAAAACAAAAAAAAAAAAAAAAATTCTTATATACTATTTTTAATTCTTTATGATGTAATAGGATAACATTTAACAATTAAAGAGAAAAAAATGTAATATTTAAATGTGCCTATCAATTATTTGATTTATATTAATTTTAAATATACGATGAGATTTGATTAACATGACAATCTCCTTAAGAAAGTGAGAAATTTAAATAATTAATTTGTTTAAGGACCAGATTTATGGCTCAGTCCAGGATGAATGGACCTAGGCCCAAAAAGCCCAAAACAATGAATTTGTAGAGAGTGGGTCAAAGAACTAGGCCCTAATAAATTGGGCAACAGCTAATATGGATGTAGAAAATGATTAAGCAAGAACAAGGAACATAGAGTTGAATGAATTCACTGTCCAAGGAGACAAGTGTTCATGTCTGAGGAGGCAAGTGTTCATATAAATCAACTAAACAGAGTACAAGTGTAATTTTGATTGTTACAGTTTTCTTTCTCTGTTTCCCGATCCCTTCCTCATGGAGGGTCTCTTACATTATATAGCTCCATTTGGGCTATCTTGATCCTACATTTGTTGATCATTTGAGCCTCCTACTTGAGTGTCTGTCCCATCAGACATCCTATTTGGCTTTCTGTGAGTTGTGGTAACTAAGACAGCATTGTTCAGGGGTCCCCTCAACATAAATGTGGCAAGAAAAGTAGCTACAGTGCATTCAATGTAGTGGTAGTAGCTTTCTCTTAGATATTTCTGTGTTCCCATCGTCCTTGTACGTTTATGATGCACATTCTTATCACTGGAGCTTCTTGGAAGGTTACCGTGATAGCTAGAGTACATATTTGAGCTGTATTTATCATGTCTGAGGATATATTCCTCATCGGAGTGCCCTCCCACTCGTATTCTGCTCATTAAGTCTTGGGTCCGAACCACTCATTGCCATTCGTTTGTCGTTGGACTACTAATGCTCTCGGCCAAGGCCTAATGCCCAATATATAATTTGGGTCCTTAGCCCTACAATTTGAAATGTGAAATTAATTTGAAACTTAAAAATATTTAGTTGTAGAAATAAAAAAGGAAAACATAATGCACTATAATAAAAGTTTAAAGAATACAGATCACTTGAAAAAAGAATAATAGCTCTTCTCAATTTAAAAAAAAAAAAAATTCAATTAAATACACTCAATTCCCCCCCCCCCCCCAAAAAAAACTTAAAATAATAGAATGATATATTTGTAGAGATAGAGAGATGGAAAATGCTTTTAGAAATAGTTCAATTTTTAAGGAGAATAAATTATCTTCAGTAAATTTTTAAAGAATTAATTTTATATTATACTACATTACAAACTAATTATATATTCTCACGCATTGTGTGGGTTTGCGATTAGTATACTTAACACACAATCAATCCTTGAAATCCCCCCACAAAGGACAGATCCCCTACCCACACGCTGTCAAAGAAGCTTCCAAAGTAGATTGGACACATGTCCAGTGAAACTGGCAACTGGACACAAGCCGTTCCCTTCAAAGTATCGCTAGACTGTTCAAAAGTCGACGCAGCCACCGTTTTTGTTTTTCTTTTTAACTTAGCAAGACCCAAAAACCATCAAGCCCAGATTTAGACTTTTGCCCAAGTGAACAACTCCAAAAAGCTCCGGTGGCTCAAAACCAAAACAGAAGTGAGTGTAAACAAAAAAAAGAAAAAAAACTAATATAATACATTTTTGTTTGAGTCACCCGGTTCAATCCAAAGTAAAAGGAAGACCATCTCACCCCAAATTCCCATTACTATCCTATTTGGTGTTTGTTCTCTTTGTTTATTAGCTTAGACTTTGCCTTCAGATCTACTAAATACTCAAACAAACTCCTATACCAAAAAAAAAAATATCCAACTTCTTCCACTGCCATTAAAGACTTGTAATCTCCCCCAACTTCAACCTCTTCTTCTTCACTCTCATTTACCAAAAAAAAAAAAAAAAAAACTAACATATCTGAAAAATTCTCTAGCACCGAGACTCCATGCCAAACCATCATCTATAACTAGGATTGATGGGTTTTGGGTATCACTGAATTACGTTGTTTTTTCATGCTTTATTTCCTACTATATGCATTCATGCATGAAATTGGAGAAAGAAATGCAGAGCGAATGATGACAGAGACATGCAAAGTCAACTTGAGGCAACTGCAGTTTCAATTTGGTTGTTTTCATATTTTGTTTTGTTTTTTTACATTATAGTTAATTAAACTAGGGTTATGTGGTTATCAGAGAACTGGTTTGGTTTGTCATGATTGGATAATGAAGATATATAATGGTAGTGAAGATATAATGGTAATTTACTAGTCTTGGAGAATGACTGCTTATTTCTAATATATCATTTCACTGCTTGAGAGTTAATAGTACAATTAAAAAGGTTTTGCTAGGTATTGTGTTTATGTAATTATTAAAGGGCATATGTTAGCAAGTACGGTAGGATGCGTGTTAAGGTTTGCCATGTAGGTTTCACATTAATAAAAAATTGAGTAAATAGGAAAAAAAGCATCACATGGCTGACAAAAAAATATTGGACAAAATTGCCTTCTTAAAGAAGACATGGCAGGGAGGGGCATTTTTCTTCTTCGGATAAAATTGCCTTTTTTAACACATTTTTCTTCATTTCACTTTTTATTTCCTACAAAATTTTATTTTATCAATATTTTACCGTCCATTTTCTTTCACTTTACCAATATCAAAGAGAAGAAGGGAGGAAGAAATGTCAATGAAGGATTGAAGAATAATTAAACAAGGTACCATTATTGTATTTTATTTGATTTATAGTTATTTTTTAAAAATAGGTTAATAATAATATGATGCCAATTTTTATTTTTGATACATGTACATTATAGCACTAATGGATGGGAATGTGCAAGTGAGACTCAATAGTTTGCTCCAAAAAATTGCTTTGACTTAAATGAATTACTTCAAAAAGGTATTATAATTTTATTTTATTTGTGATTTACATTTCATTTATCATTGAATATTTTCAAACTCTTGTCTTAATATAGCACCAAAATTAATATAAAGTTAATTTTTATTTCTAATACATGTATTATATATAGCACCAATGAATGGGAATGTAGGTGCAAGTGTGTAGACATTGCATTTTGTACTCGTTATGACTTGGGCCCCCGTTCTCTAATGATGGTAAAATTCTAAAACTCAAGGTTGGTTGAGGGCCTGATCAGCCTTAAATTGACTTGAGGAAGGTTTTTATGGAAAATATAACCCTTTTATGAGCTGAATAAAACTGTTTTTGGAAAATAAATGTTACGGAAACCCTAGGGCACGCATACATAGACACACCTATGCGTACGCATGCTCTAGACTTGCGTACGCAAGCTTTATGCATGTGTATGCATACATTGGCATGAGTACGCATTCTAGGAAATTATGAAGGACAAGTTTTCTGCATTAAAACTAAGGTTTGGAATGAATCCTACATCGTCTGAAAGCCGTTTCAAACCCCCATTTTCTCAATATAAAAAGTCATACATAGTACATTTTCAAAATACACAGAAAATCTTAAGAGAAAACATAAAATTCACTAGAAATAGTGAATCAAGGAGGAAGTTTTTCACAAAATATTCTTAAGTCAATTTTCTTCTGATTGAGGTATTTTTTGGTATTGATCTTTGAGTTTTGAAGTTTACTAATCAATCAGCAAGTATAGGAATCATAGAGAGTTGAGAGTCACTTGATCCAGCACTCAGCAACAAGTTGACAATAGTCTTTTTATCTTCATCTCTGCCACAAACGTGACCTTCATTCACAAGAGAAGTTGTGGGTAGTCTTGCTGTTTTAGTTCTTCCCCCATCATAGTATCTCAATTCCAGATAATTCTGTTGTGTCACACTTTCTTGCAATTTTATATTAATCTCTTTAATCTTGGACCGCATGTTAGTATTGAACATAACAGAACTTGGATTAAAACTAACACATGCAGGGATGAGCATGGGTTCCTTTCTTGTGCTGTGTTCTGCATTCAACTTATATTGCAAAGCTTCGGTTGCAAACTTGTTCAAGACGTCCTCCACATCAAAAGCTAAGTCCCTGAATTCATCCAACCGGATCTTCACGGCCCGGCTTGTCATCTGCTTCTCTTCTGCATCATCTAGAACTGCACACAGATTTTCAGTAACATTGTCTTCCACTTCTTGAGATCAGCTTGAACTTGATCTTGGTTCAAGAACTCCAACAATTCCGGGGAGGTTAACTTGCTAAACAGCACCTAAAAGAAACCGGATAGAGCAGCCTCTCCAATAACTGACATGGTTTGCTTGCAAGGAAATATAGAAAAGTAACCAAAGAGACTCAGAAAATTAGTTAGGAGCGAAGAGTTTTACTTAATTTGTTCTAGGAAAGTTCAAAAAATTCTACAATGTTTCTTGTTTTTCTGATTTTTCTTAGGCTTAACCCAATTTGTGGTCTGGTTTCATGAGACTTTTCTACCATGCAGTTCAAAGTCATCTGCATGAAGACTTTTGGAAGGTAAAGAGAAATTAACCAGATATAATCAGCTAATGAGCTTGAATGAAAAAGTTAAATGTCTGGTAGGTAGTATGTGAAGAGATTAAAGGAGTGAATACATTTGTTTTGATTGGAATGAAATATTTCTATAAATTATTTTAGGACCATAATCTTTACTACACAATTTGTCACAACTATATATATTTTATGTGCTAGAATGTGATAGATTATTTATCATTTTTACATGGACCCACAACTTTTTATTTACTACTTACAATCTATTATATTAGAATTGTGACAAAATTGTGTCATAAAAGATTGTTATTCTATATTTTCTCTATTTTGGTATCGTTAAATATAGGTATACAATTTTGCCGTGCATGCATATATATATATATATATATATATAGAGAGAGAGAGAGAGAGAGAGAGAGAGAGAGAGAGAGAGAGAGAGAGAGAGAGAGAGAGAGAGAGAGAGAGGACCTATAAAATTATTTCCCACTCCACTACAAAATTGGGCCGAAAAACCCATTCCTTTATAAGCCCAAGAATATCATTCTCTATCTCACTTCATCCCAATGTGGTCCAAACCCAACGTAAATATGTTGCTTCAGTGAAATATTTTTTTCAAGACATTGTTGCAAGTGAAATTATAAGATGAGTATTATTTATGTATTTATTTTTTGGATGAATAACATCATGAGTTGTATGAACATATTCTTTAGTATATATATATTTTTACCAATAAAAAAAACATTTTTAGATTGATATTCAATTTCTCATGAATTAACATTTATACGCAAAAATATGTGAAGCTCTATGTACTTGGAATTACTTGACTGCCTCTTTTTGGTTCTTGCATGTTGGGATTCTTTCATATATAGTAGCAGTTTTGTTAAAGTTTGAGAATTTTAGATTTGACTAAATCAGAAGCAATTTTGCTACTAAGCATTTTTATTTCAATTATCATATTGCTATAAGCTTATGATAACTCAGAAAGAAACTTTCGAAAGGGGATTATATAATATATATATATGTAAAACTTCTATTTTAAAGTGCAAAGGGGGTGTAATCCTAGTTTTCCACTGCGCCCTTATCCTCCTCCATTATTAATTTCCTTGTTATCCTCCATTGCTAGCTTGTCCCTCCTCCATTACTTGTTTGCCTTTCTTTGTTTGCTTCTTCTCCTCCTCCATTGCTAGCTTGTTTTCCTTCACTGCTTCGATGCTCTCTTGTCCTCCTCCATCTCCCTTGCTTGTTTTTCCTCCTATCCTTTCTTCCTCTACAATTTCTACTATTTTATCACACTTTTCCCGGAGTTTTTTTTTGAGCTCTTCTAGTTCAAACACACCAATCACAGTTACCAGTGTGCGTGTAGCATCAAGATTTGCTTCAGAAACTCCTAACAAATATAATAATTCAAATAAATTATAACTGATAATGGAATTGGTTCTTCATAAGGTCCTAACTGCAAAAAGTAAGTTCTATCAGACAAGAACTAGATTTCATTTATAAAAAAAAAAAAAAAAATGTATATACAGAAATTTGATGATGAATCTTTCAGTTATGTCCAACAAAAATAAATGATCAGAATGAATAATATTAAGAAAAAGGTTGATTTGGATAAAAGATTTAGAAGTATACCAGGAAAACTTTTACAGCATTTCAGGACATCTTTTGCACAACAATCGCAAGTCTTGTTGTACTCTATCACCATTCTGATCCCCTGAAACAACGAGGGCACTAAAGTTGAAGCCAACATGATGACCCATATATTAACAAATAAACCAAATGTTTACATGTGATACTAAAAGATCTTCTCTCCTTCATTAAATTGAGAAAAGAAAAGAACATCATTAAAATTTAAATTCTAACACTCTCCTGTCAACGTACATATTTTTCTAATTCTTCTGCTGTAGGGGGCTCCACTTTCTTTTTACCCTTTAAAAGATCTAAAATATCGAACCTCATTTCTTCCTTTTCTTCACCTGCCTTCTGTGTTACTCTGGTATGTTTTCTTTGTGCCTGTTTTTGCTCTCTATTTCAATCTGGTTGCTTAATATATAGGAGAGAGAGAGAGAGAGAGAGAGAGAGAAACATTTGCATGCATGCTTGCTAGCATTAAAATTTATATAGCAAGTGCATGCGAAATTGATGGTATGCACAAGTTGGAGCCCAAGTTAATTCCCACCTGTTGCATGTTTAAGGTCAATCAATCAATTCACTCACGTTGAAAATAGTATTCAGGTGATAATTTTTTTTAATAATCTCATTTATTGAAAAAAAAGGCTAAGGTTTTAAACTATAGGGATAAGATCTCCTCCTATTAAATCTTTCAATTTCATCATATTTTATTTAAATGTAAGATATGTATGTAGCATTTAAAAATCAAATAAATGTCACCTATTGCATATCCGACTACAAATGGGAGGAAATTGGAGAATTCAATTGGAAGTGATTCTTTCACAACCTATATGCTTCCACCAAAGTTGAGATAATCCTTGAAATGGATGAGATTTAGACAAACATGAACCTTAGGAACCTTTGAAGAGTATAGCTAGAGTTCCCTAATCGGCCAAAAGATGAGAAAATTATCTTATAGATCTGGCAAATGGGTCAAGTTAATTAGAATACGGGTCATTCTAAATAGGTTACGAGTGTGTTGAGTTGATTGGGTTACTGGTTGACCCATATTTGTCGCATGCACGAAAAAAATATTAGAAAATTTTTTTCCTTAAAAAAATAAATAAAATACTAAAAAATAAAATTTAAATAATACATAAATTATAAAGTTTACACAATTTATATTTCAGTGATGATATCATCACCATAAACGAGAGTAAAAAATACTAAATATTGTGGGCCATAATTTGTTTTAAGTACAATATAACATTAATTACCATAAATATAAAATGTTGCGCACCAATGCTAAAAGTTGATTAAGATGAAGATGTGGTTATAAAATACTTAAGAGATCGCGCGTCGCTTAAGAGAGTTGTGACTAAAAAAAAAAAAAAAAAACAATGCATTCTTACTTTTATTGTGAAATTATATAATAACTAGATGCAATACATGAAACTTCAACAATAAGAATAAGTATTATTAAATAAAGATTAATAGGTGTGTATATATATATATATATATATATATATATATATATATATATTTTTATGGTTATATATATATATAGGGTTGGGTTCAAGTTACATCTGGTGTAACTCTAAGTAATGTTACATCATCTAATAACTCATTATAGAATTCATATTTTGAAAATCCGATAATTGAATTATATGATCTGTATGTTTTTAACACTCATACCAATTTTCATGTTAATTGGATGTTATTTACCTTTCGATTAATAAACTTATCTTTTATGTATTATTTTAAACTATAAAAACTTAAATTTAAACAATTGATTGATGATATGACTATTAATGTTCGATCACTTTGAAATTTTGCAAACATGAAGAATATACAAAGATAATATAACTCATTATAGAATTCATATTTTGAAAATCCCACCGTTGAATTATATGATCTGTATGTTCTTAACACTCATACCAATTTCATGTTAATTGGATGTTATTTATCTTTTGATCAATAAACTTATCTTTTATGCATTATTTTAAACTTTAAAAACTTGAAATTAAATAATTGATTGATGACATGACTATTAATATTCGATCATTTTGAAATTTTGCAAGTATGAAGAATATACGAAGATAATGTAATCTAATGGTGGATTTGTTAAAATTCACATCCAATTAAAAAATATTGAGTGGTGTAACTTGAACCTAACCCATATATATATATATATATATATATATATATATATTTATAAAATAAGTATTAATGAATACAACCTTAAAAATAGAAATTTTATAGAAAAATTCATACCTCATTTTAATCAGAATTTGTTTAAAGTAGACGAAACCTATCTTAATCATAATTTGTTTAGTGTTGAGCTGTTTTATAAAAACATAAGCGAGTTCCAATTAGTTTAAAATAACATAGTTTAACACTATTTCTAACACTAGATTTCAAATAAAAATTTTTTTTAGAAAGATTGATGACTTCAAAAAATATGCTCTCTTTCAAAAACTTGTGTGTTAACCTTAGAGGAAGTGAACAAAAAATTCAGTCTTTCATTTTACATTATACCATTCGCAAACTCATGCAATACACTGAAAAGCTATTAAAAAGTAAAAACAAGATCTACAGAATTCTTGGTTTATTTTACTTTTATGTTGGATATGTCTCCTTTTTTTTTGTGTGGGGGGGGGGGGGGGGGGGTGTAGTTTGAGATGTAGCGAGTTGGAGATTCCTCCCATCATCATCATACATGATATGCAATGCTTAGAAACAGTGTTGATGTTAATTTTGTAATAATATAAAAAAAAAATTATTTATTTCTTATTCTTCTGTTGCTTCGCAGTATAATTTGATTCTATAATCAATGATTAATTCCTTTTGATGCAGATGTTGTTTTTCAGATCTTACTATTAAATTCTATTTGTTACAATAGATACAATGCAAGGTATTTATAGTAGCTAACCCTAGTGTTGTAGTTCCTGCACTATTAGTAAAATTATAATTATTTTGTTTGCCCAACAAGTACATGGGTACATAATGGTAAAACAAAGTACATAGGTACATGTGACTACAATACAATGAGATTGAGTGATGGTAGAGTCCACTCCAGGAGAATCTCCAAAAACCCTTATGGGTAACACCATGGCTGTAGTGGTTTTGTTTGGCTGGGGCAAGGCCAAGCTTTATTAGTGCAACGGCATATAATTATCAAACAAAAATTAACTAAATACCAAAATAAATCCATTGAAATTGAAAAATTCTAGAGTGTTTTCACGACAGCATAAAAAATAAATCCAATCTACTCTACATAAAAACAACAATAAAACATACCAGATAAAGAGAATACAGCTGACCCTGGATTCTACCATATTCTACTTTTTCTGGATCTTGCTGAGTTCTGCTAGCTTTCTGCCTGTAAATGCAATATAGAATTGTTATCATAAAATTTCAGAAGGCAGATGATATGCTTATTATGAACTGTTATTATATATTTGCATAAAAGTACCTGGAAAAGAGTGTAGTGTCTGCTTCTACTATTCTTTCTTATCTTATGGAGACTTAACAAAATTCAATTCTCATTTTCTGGGTCATAGATGAACCTGCCATCAAGCTGAACACAAGGGATGAGGGCTATCTTGGACCACTCTTGTCCTACAAATTTCTTGCAGCGTTCTTTCAGCAGAGGACATCGTTGGATATGAAGTTCAAGGAGTGAGGGCGGCAGACCATCCTTTGGAAAGGACTTGAGCCGTTCGCACTGATAGATTGACAGATATTCAAGGGAGGTGAGGATTTGAAAGCCTTTGGAAGACAGGTACTACAGATTCGGAAAGATTTGAATGGTGAGGCTGGTTAGGGAGGCTGGAAGCATCATCTCTGGAAAGGAAACTAGATTTGGACATCCACCTTTAATGTTAAGTTGTCTAAGAGAGGTGAACTTGTCCAAACCCCACTTAAATAAGATTGGAGAGATGTTGAGATCACAGATAAAAAGTGATGTTATGTTGGTGGGAAAACCTTGTTTCGGAAATTTTACAATGCCTGGACACTCCCATATATTCAATTCTTGAAGAGAGGTGAGGTTGTGAATGCTCTTGGGCAGGGCCTGCATATCTTTACAACCGAAAATCCAAAGCACTCTTAGGCTGGTGGGGAGCAACCCTCCATTGGACAAAGTTTCAAGACTTGGGCAATTCCAAATATGAATCTCATCTAGAAAACTGAGGGTGTGTATGCCCTTGGGTAAAGATTTAAAGTTGTCACAATCTGAGACACTAATGCGTTCAAGAGATGAGTTGTCATGTAACCTCTTTGCTATTGACTCAAGGTTTTGACAAGAGCTAATGTGGAGCTGTTTGAGTGTTGCAGGCAACTCTCCACTTGATGTTAAGGACTTGAGTGATTGACATTCAATAGCTTCCAAGTACTCAAGAAGAGACTTGTTGCTGCAGAAATAGTTGATATCCTCCTCGTCCAGTAAAATCATCATATTCTTGCAACGATCAATCTTTATCCTCTTTAGAGTTGGAGGTAGCTGGCCTATCGCCAAGGATGTCAACGAATCACATCTATCAATAGAAATACGCTCAAGACAAGTGATGTTGTACATCATTGCCTTGGGTAGAGATACCAGGGCATTGCAATTTATGATCTCAATTTCTCTTAGTGTGGATGGCAAACCCAATTGCAGCTGCTCTTCTACTTCTTCTGCCACCAAAGACATTAGTTTGGGACAAGTAGAAATTTTCAGAACACGAAGAGCACGAAGATGTTGTAATCCCAACTCATTTGACCACAAAGACACCAGCTCCTCACAATTATCAATAGTCAAGTCCTCTACCTTTTCTAGTCCTTGTATAGGCCCTTCCATTTGACATGTGAATTCTGACATTGTTGAAAGAAATGTGAAGTTTAGCGAGCTCAACTCAACCTTACCTCCCTGTACTACCCCTTTGGATTTCTCAATTTCTAGATTGCATAGCATTGGAAAGCTTGAAACTGAAACCACCAACTGTCCACATCCATTTATCACAAAATTTTCCAGTGAAGGAAGCTGGTTTGGTAACTTCCCCAATAGCTTGGGACAACTTGTAATAGAAAGCTGGCGCAGGCATGGGAATTCTCCATAAGGAGTCCAGCTCTCCCATTCCTGCATATTCTCAAAACACAAAGTTTCCAAGGATCTAAAAGGTTGTGAACAACCTTCCCCATAAAACTCAGGACCAACATTATTCACTCTGGCCATTCCTATGATAGAAAGGACTTTGAGTGAAGGTAGTTGTCCGACTGGTGGGAGGGATGTGCACTTTTTACAATTTTCAATCCTCAGGAGCACCATATTAGGAAATGAAGGACCTCTTAACCAAGTTGGAAATCTTGTACCGCCATAGCACCTGATAGTGAGCTTTTTCAAAGCCTTGGGAGGCTGTAGCATGTTAAGTACGTCTAATTCATTTGTTCTGTCTTGTGACTCATCAATTTTGCTACTCCAGTCCAACAGCAACTCATTAAGACCGGGCTTACCAATTAAATTAGCATCCCTTGCATCCCTGGGTACAGTGACATTCTCCAATCTTGAAATGCAAAGTGTCCCTCGAATATGTGTCAAAAACCCAAGCTCCTTTAGCTTGGAGCAATGGTCTTTTCCCACAACTAGATTAGACAATGTCCGGAGACTAGTTAATTTACCTAGTTGTGGAGGCATTCCTTCCAATGAATCTGCTTTTAGAATATTGAGGTGGCGCAGTTTGACAAGATTCCCAAACTTTGAAGGCAATTTCTTTAGATAAACACAGTTCTCTAATATCAATGTTTGTAAGTTGCAAAGAAAGGCTATTGATTCAGGCATGCTTCTGATTCTAGTGTGAGAAAGGTCAATGTACTGTAGATGCTTCAGATCAACAATGGAATCAGGTAGCTCAGTTATGCAGTATCCACTCAAAGAGAGCACCCTTAATTTTGGAAAAAAATTAAAAGGAACATTACTAGTCAAGTAACAGTTCCCTGGATTTGGCAACATAAGAGGTAGGAAGGTACGTATACATGTGACTTCAGAAAAAGCCTCAAACCTTTTAGTGCCATCATATCGGCCACCAAGGTAAGAAAAATGCCGGACCTGTTTAGAAAATTTCCCTATGTTATTAACCTCCAATTTATCTCCCATTCTAAAGCATATGTCTCCTGCAACCCATTGAGCCAAATCATTGATGAGATCATGCATTAGAAACCGTGATTTATCCTTGCTTGATTGTTGAAAAAATGACCTTGACAAGAGATTGCGAAAATACTCACTACCCAAATCTTCTGGTGATTTTCTCCCATCTTTTAGTTGTATTAAACCTTCTGCCATCCATAATAGTACCAACTGCTGTTCCTCAAATTCGTAGTCCTTGGGGAGTATTGAGCAATATGCAAAGCACCTCTTTAAATGTGAAGGGAGATGGTAGTAACTCAACATAAGAGCTGGAACAATTCCATTTCTCTCTTCTGGTATTTCCCATATCTTGCTATTTAGCACATCTTCCCACTCAGAACGGTCTAGTTTAGTGCGTAAGAGGCCTCCAAGGGTCTTTGCTGCCAAAGGCAAGCCTTTACACTTTTTAACAATTTCCTCACCATTATCTTTAAGGTCTGGATGTGCATTGAAGTCTTTGGTCCCCAATGCATTTCGGGTAAATATAGACAAACAAGCGTCATCTGACAACTCTTTCAAAGCATAAGTTGGAATGGTGCCCATCATTGATGAAACACCTTCATTGCGAGTTGTGATTACAATCCTACTTCCTGGAGCCCCTGCTTCAAAAGGAGCCCGGAGAATGGTCCAATCGTTGTAGTTTTCATTCCAAACATCATCCAAAATGACTAGAAACTTCTTTGCATACAGTTTTTCCTTTAGTTTCACTTGCAACAAATTTAAATCATTGTCATCACAGTTATCAGAGGAGAAAGATTTTAGAATTGTTTTTGTAACCTTAACACCATCAAACTCTTCAGAAACACAAGCCCATGCTTTCATATCAAAATAGCTATTCACTTTAGCATCATTGTATACAAGCTGGGCAAGAGTTGTCTTTCCTATACCTCCCATACCAACAATGGGAATCACAGACACTTCATCAGCACTATAATTTTCACTAAACAAAAATTGAAGTACACTCTCTTTATCATCTTCCCTACCATAAACATGAGCTTCATTCACTAAAGAAGTTGGGGGCAATCTCCCTCTTGTTCCATACGACTTCCTATCAACATTTACTCTCAAATCCAGCTTACTTTTTTTTGTCATTATATCTTCATATCTAGCACTGATTTCTTTTATCTTTGATCCCATCCTGCTATTGCTCATAAGAGCACTTGGACTCAAAGAAGTAATATAAGTAGAGATGAGCTTCTGTACCTTACTTGTGCTGGCCTTAGCTTTACCCTTCAACTTGTGTAGCTTTCCTTCTGTGGCAAACTCATCCAGCATGTCTTCCAAATCGTAAGCGAAGTCTCTGAGATCATCCAGCCACCTTTTCACCGCCCTCTCAGTTTGCTGCTTCTCCTCTGCATCTTCTAGCGCTGCCTTAATTTCTGGCAATGTATTTTTCCACTTCTCCAGCTCCTTTTTAACTTCCTCTGGATGTGCATAGTTCAACAGCTCTGTAGACAATCTCTCAAGCACTGCTTGAATGAAGGCAGAAAGAATGGCCTCTGCCATAGCAAATGTTTTCTTTGATAGAAAGGGAATGAAAGAATGAGGGAATTATGCAAAGATAACCTTGCTCGGTCTCAAAAGTTTTTATTGCAACAATTCAAATGGATTATTGCATAAATGTTTCTGCTTTGTATTGTGCATGCTCTTTGTTTGTCACCATTATCCGCCCACCAGTAAATATTAAATAATAATTAGAAGAAAAACAAGAAACTTGTTTCTTGCAAAACACGGATTAGAATTCTTTATCACTAATTATTCTATGCTCATTAATTCGTGATAATTTCTCAGTCGTCGTCGTCATTATTATTATTATTATTACTTTGGCAAGAAGAAAAGTCTAAGAGGAAACTTCTATCTATTTGAGAAAAACAAAAATACCAATCAAATTCTCAAACACAATTAAATGTCTTGTCCCTCTAAGATATAGGGGCGGTGTTAGCTTTGGTTTAGGATTTAAATGAACCCCTGAGCTAGTAATTAATATATATATATATATATATATATTTGTTTTAACCCCTTAAAATAAAAATTTGAACATCTTGAATCCCTAAATCTAAATGTTAAGTCCAAGTCCAACTGAAATAAACTTGAATATGATCCCCTTAACAATATATTCTTGCAAATAAAGTTATAATTAATTAAAGTTTTTGATCAAATCTACAAGTGGAGTGGCTGAATTTGAATGTGTTTTTAATTTTTTATTTGTTAATTAAGTGGGGATTAAGGCATGAGCCACTCAGTCAATTAATAGTTAGTAAATGTTAATAGTAAAAGACAATTAAACAATTAGAGAATGGATGATTCTAAAAAAAATTAAAAATTAAACAAATGATGTGGTGCCAGGAAATGATTGACTGAAAACAAAAACAAATGTTAACTCAACAAAATTTTTCTTAAAAGAATTACGAAGACCAATAGTTGCCAAAGTTGATTTGAATTGTTAAATAAAGTTTCAATTCATTTATATTTTTGATCAAATCCATGAGTGGAGTGGCTGAATTTGAATGTGTTTTTTAATTTGTTATATGTTAAGTGAGGATTAAGGCATGGGCCAGTTAGTTAATTAGTAGTTAGTAAATGTTAACACTATAAGACAATTAAATAATTAGATAAGGAATGATTTAAAAAAAAAAAAGAAAAAAAAAAAAGACAATGGGCCTGGGATAGGGGAGTGATTGAGTGAAGACAAAAAACAAATATTAACACAACAAAATTTTTCTTCATAGAATTACAAAGACCAATAATTATCAAAGTTGAGTTGATTTGTTAAATAAAATGACAATTAGTTTATACTTTTGATCTAATCTGCGAGTGGTGTGGTTGAATTTAATGTGAATTTTATTTTTTACTTGTTAAGTGGGGATTAGAGTATGGGCCATTCAGTTAATTGGTAGTTAGTAAATGTTAATACTAAAAGACAATTAAAAAATTAGACAAGGGGGTGTGACAAGGGAGTGATTGGGATTTGAGAGAAGAAAAAAAAAATGTTAACACAATAAAAATTTTCTCAAATAGAATTATAAAGACCATTAGTTGTCAAAGTTGAGTTAAATCTATATATATCTAAAAGCTAAAACATAGTATTTATTATTGTTACGCTCCAATTAAACCACATCAGCGTCCACATCATTATCTTTTTCCTTTCTAACTTTCCTATAATTGATTTTAACACACACACACACACACACACACACACACACACACACATATATATATATATATATATATATTTTATAATTTACACTTCTCCAACCTTTCTCCCTCCTTTACCTTTTCATCTTCCCACTATTTCTCAAACATTTCTCCCTCCCTTACATTTTCATCTTCTTACTACCCTCTACATTAATATCATTCTTCATCTTTCCCTTCATCTTTCTCTATTTTTGTCTATTCTTATTCACACCCTCTTACTATAAATTTGTCACAATCTCTTCCATTCTATGCATAGTTTTCACTCACAATTAAAAGGTTGTTTCTCTCTCTCTCTCTCTCTCTCTCTCTCAATTTTTGGTGGTTTTTTATTTTTCTTGCATCTCTGCTTTAGGTTGATAATTTTTTATATTATTTAAAACTCTACTTTGGGTTAATGCGATTTAGTTTTGTTTTTCAAATTGTTGTTAACGTAGATTTTTTTTTTTTTAAAATTGTTAAATGTTATCTTGTTGCATTATAAAGAATTAAATATAATATATAAAAATATAATATTATTCTATTAGATAGCGTGATTTACATAATTTGGTATTTATTCTATTACATAGCATGATTTTTTATAGTACTAAATTTATATATTAAATTATGAGACTTTGCTAATTTTTGTTTATTTTTATATCCTTTGTGGTGGGTAAAGTACTCCATAATGCCATTTATTTAGAGAAAAGCAAAAGTTAGCCAAACAAAAAAAATTAGATGGGTGAAAAATTTTAGCTTTTGCAATTTTATTTTAATTATTATTATTATTTTATAACAATGCATATATAGACACTTAATTCTTAGATTTTTCTAATAATTTTTTGTTTGATAATATGTTTTGGGTGGATGAAATTACAATTTCTGCAAAAAAAAAAAAAAAAAAAAAAACCTTAATAGATTGTAAACAACAAATTGTTTTCCTTATTGGTCCAATTAATCATTGTTAAGTTTAATTACTTTTTTTATTTATGTTTTCTGGTATTTTGGATTGTAGGCAAAAAAAGAAGGTTTGAGAAAGTTTGTTTAAACCTAAAAGAAAAAATTCCAAATTTTATATTCTTTTTAATGATTCACGAAATGTTATAAATAACTTTTATTAAAAATGAATATTTTCGTTAACTTGCCTTTTGAATTTTTGAGAAAAATTGTATTGTTTTTATTTTGGTACGATAGAATTTATATTTATGATTTATGATTGTTCCTATAATAAATAAAAATATTATTATGAAATAAATTACTCTTTATTAAATTAGTTTAAATTGTAAATAAAAAATTTAATAAAACCACCATAAAATAATTATCACGTGCAATGCGCAGATTCATGACTAGTTGTTAAATAAAAGAATTGTACAGATTAATGATATAAAATAATTGATAAAAATATTTTAAGCAATAATAATTAAAGTTCACTTAATAGCAATAATTCATATGTTTATTTTATTTTTATTATTTTTTATATGAGATAGAAATCTCATTCTAACTTAATTTAAGTATATATGTGTATGAAACTTTCTCTTAAAGACTTGAAGCTTGACTTTTGCCCTCCACAAGAACTTGTATTTATGAAGTGACCATTTCGTCAATGGCATGCAGTGATATTGTATTTAGAACAATAGATTATTTCTAATATTTAATCTTAACAATCATAATTAGTATGTTAATTATATGAAGAAACAATATACCAAAAAAACTTATAGTTTATCTTTTATTATCTTTTTAGTACTATGGACAAGTTTGTAATAAAATCATGTAGAACACAGAATTTATATTTTACTCAAGATTCATCTTCATATTAACCCCATAGAAAAAAAAAAAAAAAAAAAAAAAAATCCTAGAGCTGGGTGTAGATGCATCATTGCATAAATATTTCTGCTTTCTATTGTGCATGCTCTTTGTTTGTCACCATTATCCGTCCTCCAAAAAAGCATAATTAGAAGAAAAATAAGAAGCCTGCAGTGTCTTTCTTATTCATAACAAGTTTTTAGAATTAATTCTTAATTCATTAAAAAAAAAAAAAACACGTTTTTAGAATTCTTTGTCACTAATTCTTCCATTCTTGTACGTCATTATTTTTTGGCAAGAAGGTAAGTCAAAGAGGAAACTTGTACCTTTATCTATCTGTAGAAAAGTAAATGCAAATCTTATGGGAAAAAGAAAGACCAATCAATTTTTCAAATGCTAATGTCATGTCCTTAGAAAGTTCTAAGATATTAAAAGAAAAAGAAAAAAAATGATCCGTGCAAATCTAGATAATGGAAAATGTCAATATTTGGTTGCCAGACAAAATGATCCCCAGCTTAATCTAGATTGGATCGGTCAATGTTGGTTTCTCCAAGTCAAATATTATACAGTGTGCTCTTGTTTATTTGTTAAATTCATTCATTTTGGTAGGAGTGAAAACATATACATTGTATTTTCTATTTTAGAAAATTATATTTGAAAACTTTTAGGGGCCGTTTGGTAACGTTGTTCTAATAACGTTGTTTGTATTTTTTGAAAATATGTGTGGATGAAAAAGTGTATAGAAATACGTGTAATATTGTTTAAAAACTGAAAAATATTACTTAAAATCATGTATCAAATGACCCCTTAATTGTGCGGGCGCTACAAAATTTAAGCTTGACGTATATTCATGATGTAAATAAAGAATGGCTTTCCCTCAAAAAACAAAAATAAAAAAAATAAAGAATTCATGACGTAAACAAAGAATGGCTTTACCTCAAAAAACAAAAATAAAAAATAAAGAATGGTAACGGTTAAGTTTGAGAAATATTTTACATACCAAAATCTTATTAAAACTTGAAGAATTCCATCCAAAACTCATCTCGTTTATGTGTCAAAGACCTTGTAGATCAACTAATTATCATTTTCTAATTTCTCCAATAACTGTAGGTGCTTAGGGTTTAAATCTCCCTCTACTAATTATTAAATTGTCATGCCCCAAACCCAAGTTACCCAACTAATAAAGATAGACATGTGACAACGGTCATATACTTATAAAGTAATCACCCTACAAGTGTGTAATGCCTTCTTAGCAACGTAAATTTATTCTCAAAAATTACATCAAATAAATCCAAAATACCTCAACAATTTCTTTATGAATAGATCTCCAATAATTCAAAAGGAACAAAATCCAAATCTCATGTACATAATGCCAATTGGCCAATAAATATAAGATTATTACAAGACCATCTAATCCCAAAATCACTAAGCTTCTTTCCTGCTCACAACACAACAGTAAAACTCTCAAAACTTGCTATTCTTCACAATCTGAAACTGAAAGAAAAAAGGGAATGAGTTGACAACTTAATAAGTAATGAAATACCAATTAGTTGAAACAAGTATATAGTTTGACAAAATAATATAAGTTTATGAGATCAAAATATTTCACATATGTCAAAAGTTATAATATACTATAGGTTTCAAAAAATAAACTAAAGATGTTTCATAGACTTAAAATAATTCGTAAATTCAAACATATTCACTTAATTTTAAACATATTCAAACATATTCATATTCACTTAAATACAAACATATTCACATTAGGGTCCAATTGGATTTAAAAATTCTCTTAACTTTAACCATTGTCATCCCTTATTAACTTAGGAGTTATACAAAATGTTGCATTTTGATCTCTTAAAGGGAGAAAAGAAAAAGAAAAAGAAAAAGAAAGTAGTTGAATACACTCAACCCCCTACCCCTGAAAAAAGGACAAATTTTTTTTCTTCAAACTAAGTTGAAGGAATTCTCATCAACCTAATATGTGATGGTTTATAAGACTATCTACATGTATTGAATCACATAATTTATTATTTATTCAAACTCGTGAATAGTATTACAAACCACCCCATAAAGTGTTGAATGAAATTTTCTTCAAAATAAAGAA
Source organism: Quercus agrifolia (assembly GCA_029955455.1). NCBI lineage: Eukaryota > Viridiplantae > Streptophyta > Magnoliopsida > Fagales > Fagaceae > Quercus > Quercus agrifolia. The sequence continues at coordinate 55,502,798 of JARQAD010000003.1, read as the reverse complement.
ATTACAAGTCAAATTCTATCTACTTGAAAAAGTAAAATGCAACGCGTGAGGAAAAAAGGAAAACCAAATAAATTCTCAAACTCTATGTCCTGTCCCTTGGATTTTTAAGATGCATGTTAAAAAGAACAAAACAAATACAAGATGCCGTGCTAATCGTGATAATGAAAATATCAATTTTGGTAGCTAATGGAAAGGTCAATGTTGGTTTTTCCAAGTCAAACATTTATTATATTTTTGTTAGTATTTGTTAAACTCATTTTTCTTGGTAGGAATGGAAATACTTAAGTAGTATTTTATTTTTTCATAAAATTATGTTTAAAACCATATTGTTTTGAGGTGTTACAAATTAAACCTTATGATTTAAAAAGTAATAAATTGAGCCAATATTTCCAAAAAGTGATAATTAATTTAACCCTAAACTTGAGCTATACTCATGACATAAATTAAAGGTGACAATAGATCTGGTTTTGGGACATATAACACAAACCATCTAATTTTTACTCTTATTAAATTAAAGAAAATCCATCTCAAACAAATCCCATTTATATTTAAAAAACTTAAACCCACCCATTTATCTAACCATAAGTAGAGTTGAATGGGTGATATTAAGGGTTTGTTTGGATACTGTTTATTTTACTGAAACTGAAAACTTATTGTTGAAATTATTGTAGATAAAGATAAAAATTAGTTGAAATAGTACAATGCCCATGAATGATACCAAAAAATGCAGTGGAGCCTATGAATAGTAATAAAAATAAGTTAAATAGTGAAATAATTTTCATTTTTAAGTGGTATCCAAATGAAGGCTAAGTCAGGTGGGAAATCACTCTTAAGGCGTGGTAGAGATTTGCGACTTAAAAGATTGACAACTACAGCATGGCCTAAAATCCTCTTGCAAAACCAATTGCACTAGTCGATGAACACCCTAAGGTCAAATCAACCTAAAATTGAACATCTAAAATACTGTTTATCTAAATTTTAGCATTCGTGACTTTTACATAAAATTAAACAATATTTTGAAAGAGAAAGAAAAAAAAACTCTACTTTTATCATAAAAGCCTAATTTCTTGTGTATATAAAATTAATAATAGTTATTTAAATACATAATCTCGTTGGATTCAATTTTTATCTAACACGTAAAACCAAATCTTGGCAAGTTTAAAAATTTAAACCACAACCTACCTTAACCTATTTTTTAAATAATCTCAGATCTTTACTATTAGAGTCGAAATGGGTTTGGTATGCCCCCAAACATCTAAATTTGTAAGGTTGTGATGCCTCGGAACTTAATAAATGTCTAGAAATGTAAGTCTAGCTACCTTTGGTTTAATTAGAAATTTTGCTAAGAAAAATCAAAACCACCTTGTTTAGATGGAGTTAAAAAGATGTGCATAAGCTCGCTCACAAGAACTTGGGCCTCAACCGTGATGAGGTCCAAATTCTCGTTTCTCCTAATAATGAATATTTGGGCTTAGATTCGTTTAGACAACATGGTTGGTACTTGGGTCAGCCTGCCCTTAAAAGGAATCCAGTTACAAGACAGGTTTTTTAATTTGAAAGATTTTGGCCCAAGATTTTGAAAATTTTCTTGAGAGAGCCAGAGAGGTGTTTGATTCCTATTAGTTTGGAAGATTTGGGCCCAACTGCATGTAGTTCTCTCACGGACTGGACTTCGTAAATCGGGTTTGCTAATGGAGAGCAATATGGCTAGCCATACCAAACTTGGCTATGCATGTACTTCTTCCATTTTTGTTAATCTAATTAATTGGCATATCATTTTTTATTACTTTTTAATCTGTTTTTCTTCATATATTTTTTTGGTTTCTTCAACTTGAATAAAGTCACTCTTTCTTACTGATGTATTAGTAATTTTTTTCTTAATATGTCTATACTCTCTTATCTTAAGTGACCATTCTTAATAATTTTATGAATAAGATTTATCTCTATATTTAAGCGAATTTTTACATTTAAAATCCTATTTTTGTGTACTTTTCACTTATTTTTTTTTAATATTCTTATTTTATCTACAAACATAATGGAATAATGGAGAGGAGATACGTTTTAAAATAAATTCACATTACAAACTTGATTTCAATTACTCGAGACAACTTTACGCAATGAAGCTAAATAAAATCAAAGCCAATCATAAACTCGATTACCTAAAAAGGCATATCATCTTGAAATAAGTTGTTCCTTCTCCCAAAAAAAAAAAAAAAAAAATTCTTGAAATAAGTTGTTAGTGTGTGTTATACATAATATAAATTCATGCACGTTCGCTCTTTGTAGATTGAAAGTTTGCACGTGTAAATGTGATAAGTATATATGCCCTAACTTTATATGATGATAATTTTGTATAGCTGACTTATGCTTTTAAAAGCAAGAAGCTGACGCAATGAGACTGTGAAAACTAAGCTAAGAATGTTCTGCAATTATTTGTTGGTGATTGGTTGCTCTGCAACATATACAGTTCATGCACACTATTTGTTCACTTTGAACTCACGGTCTAGATGAAAATGGGAGTATAATTGATTCTGCTTTTTGAAACAAGAAGCTACCGAGCAGTGAGACTGTGTAAACAAGCTAAGAATCTTCTGCAACTACTTTACAGCTATTTCCTTTTTTAATAATCATCTTTTCATCTTATCAACCTTTTCTTTTCACCATTAATCAATAATTATTATTCTCTTATAATTCCTAAATTGATTCAAAATCTAACTCCATTGCAATTTAAAATTTTATATCTAACGAAACTTTTATATATTCTCGACTTTCCTTGGTGTGGTCAAATTAATCCTCCCTAAGGTCACTTCTTCTTATACCTACTCTACCTATCAACGTAATTTAGGTATGTACTTCTCTTCTTCTATTTTTTTTTTTTTTTATGTTTTTTTTTATTTGCTTATTAGACAAAAAGGAAATTTGACGTTTGTGAAATCCATGGTACAATTATCAAATAGTGAATAGGAATTTTCTATATATTCATGATTTTTGATACTCTACTTGTGGTTGTTGCTAATGACCCAACAAGAACAGCTGAAAAATTATTTGGATTAAACCCTTCGTTGATATTTCTTTTACTTATACATTTGCAAAATGCATATGAAAATTACTTATTTATTGCTAATATGCCTGTTTTTAAATTAAAACTTTATGTTCTTCTATTTGAGTAAATTTAGAAATTTTGATAAAGACCCGTCATATAATTATTAGTAAAATAGAAAACGTGAAAAAATAATTTTTAAATGCTTATAAATTTTGCTAGCTAATAATTTGTAAATTTGGTGCTCTTTAGATAATATATACTATGGTGATTGGTCTCATAATTTAATGCTCATTTAGAAACAAAAAATAAAAACTTTAATCATTTTAATTAGTAACTCATTCAACTCATTACATAAAAATAATTTCTAAGTTTATTTTTCCTAAAAATCGATACTAAGAGAGACACTATGACTATGAGTTGTCCTCTGCAACTTGGCTCGCACACTCAGTGGCTCTCATATGTTATTCTCTCTCTCTCTCTCTCTCCCCCTCTCTCTCTCTCCCCTCCACTTTCTTCATTTTTCTCTGCTGTATCATCATTTTAGACTCTCTCTCTCTCACTCTATTACTTTTGTATTAGCATTAGTAGTTCTCACTTTAACTCTCATTTGTTACTTTTTGTCTTTTCATTTTTTAGTAGAAGGAAATTGTAAAACTTCATGAATTTGTGTGTTTTTTCCATTTTTGATGATGTTGATATATTTAAGTTTTTTTTATTATTGGATTTTGAATAATCTAAGTTTCTTTTTTACCACCCTAAAAAAAGTTTCTTAGAGCCGCCACTAGGTATGAATTGAATGGATGATAAGCCAACATCCTTTAAAGAAGATGGGCTAGTATGCCCTTAATTCAATCTAGTTACAAGGCTTAGGTTTGCTCCCTAAAAAGTCGGAACAAAAGTCATGAAAGGGGTGTGCGGTACTTTTGATAGGAGGATTTGGGCTTAACTGTAGTTCCTCCAACAGTGGAGTTTGTAAATTAGGTTTGCTAATTAGAGCAATATGCCTAAGCCTAGTAATATATTCTATTTTCACATACCAAAAGGCTATTTTTTCTATTTTAATATATTATTTTACAATAAATCCTACATCACATCTCTTATTTGACCACGTTGCCCATTAAAAAAATTTAAAAACTTTCATACCTTTATTTAAAAACAAAAAACAAAAAATAAACCACCTAGCGTCCCACTCACTCACTCACCCACCATCGCCGAACCCACCCTGTAGTCAAACCCAACCATCAGAACCCACAGCCTAACCCACTCAACAATCCGAACCCACCCTACCACCAAAATCACCAATTAGAACCTAGCCCACCACCAAAATCACCCATCCGAATCCAACCATCAACCCACAACCCAAAAAATAAAAAACCCCCCACAGGAAGAAAGAGATCTAGACGGCATGGCTTGGTGGAGGCATGGTGGCGAGATCGGCGGCTTATGAGAGAGGAAGAGAGAGAGAGAGATAAAATAAAAAATTTATATTCTTTTTTAGCGTAGGTGTCCATACCATTCCAAATTTGGAACGGTATTGTTCATTTATGCTAATTTTTTTAGCATTTAGAAAATATGATGTGAAAAGTCTTTTGATGTTTGATATGCCAAATACCAAATATTTGGCACACCTAATGTTAGTGCTCTTAGTTTTAGGTTTTGTACATCTCTCTTGGCTGATCGATTAGGCGCATAACATAGCTTCCTTTGTTCAGCAGTCAAAGTTGTCAAACCCCACACGGGCAACTGATTCTTCTTGTCCAAGTGTAATGTGTTAAGCTTTCTCAAGAAAAAAAAAGTGTAATGTGTTATTGTGTTACGCCTGGGAAAATAACCAATTTGATAAATATTCCGACTTTTTATGTACCATCCATTTCATTTAATTGTGGCAGCTTTAAGCGATGAAGCCAAATAAAACACACGCAAACATTTTTATTTATTTATTTTTTTGGACTAAGCTGCAAATTGCACCCACTAAATTTGATTGAAATTCAGTTCTTTAAATTTTAAAATTATTCAATTTAGGTCTTTTATCCAATTTTGTTAAAATTTTGTTGTTAAGTATGCAATTAACTAATGAAAAATATTTTAAAAAAATTCTTACATAAAAAATTTATAAAATATTTTTATTAATTTTATAGATTTTCTTTTTCATGTGAAAATAATATTTTTTAAGGGAAAATTTTTAACAAAATTGGAAAAAATGCTTGAATTGAATAAATCTGAAATTTAGATGAGTTAATTAAACGAAAGTAAAGTTAGAGAATTGAAATGAATTTTTACTAAACTTAGAGGGTGTAATTTGCTTTTTAGCATTTAAAAAAAAAAAAAAAAAGGTAAAAATGGGGTTGCTCTTATATTTTGGCTAATGAGGGTGTTCAGAGTTCTTTGAGCACCCTATTATTATCCTTGGTAAAGTCCTTTAGTATTGCCACATGATGTGAATGAAAAATTTTGAACCAAAAACTTTATGAATCTTTTGAGACCTTAAAAACCATTTGGCCAATATCAGTCTTCAGCTTTCAAATAGTTTTTGGCTATATTGCACAATTTTTTGGTGCCCTTTGTTCTAAGCCGATCACATACTCCATTTATTAGGGGCATTGGCAGAGCTAGCATGGGGCGAGGGGGGCCCCCCCGACTTTGTAAAGATATTCCCCAAACTACTAGTTTTGTAGGGGACATTACACTGTTTATTTAAGGTGATTGACACTTTGACCCACCCTTTTGACATGAAAAAGAGAAAAAGTTGGTCCACTCCACCCCTAAAGAAGCAGACTGGAAAGTAAGGAAAAAAAGTTTTCCTAAAAAGCTAAAGTTTTAAAAAAAAAAAATGATAAAAATATAAAGAAGTGTTATATTTACAATATTTTTGTAACAAATTATATGTATAAGATGTAATTGGTTTTAATTTGAACTTATCACTAAAATTAGTTTTTTTTTTTTTGGTGTTGAGAAACCGTTGAGAAAATGTTGTATACATAGCATATCCCTTATTTTTTACCTATTACATTATTCATGGCATTTGTCTTTCTTGTTCATATCTCATAAATGGCTTGTCCCATAAATAAACAGTGAAATGCCATTTAATTTTTTTTTTTTAACAATATGCAACATTTACTTTTTATTAAATTTGTTTACAATTGTTTATTTATTTTGTTACTATAATCAATTAATGTATTAATTTTTTTAATACTATCTTTTAATTTTGCCCTCCCTAAACTAAAATTCTAGCTCCGTCACTGATTAGGGGGCATCATCTTGATATGTGTTGTTGATATTTTACGATTGGGACAGCAACGAGGGGCCACATATTACATAAATTCATGAACAGTTTGTTTTAACCTGATGCTATAGATTGATATGCTATTATGCTGTCTACAATGATAATTTTGTATAATTGACTGTCGCTTTATCTAGGCTGTGTAAACAAGTTAAGAATGTTCTGCGACAGTTATTAGTTTTTGCTTTATGGAACAAAATAGTGAAGATACTGCTACTGTGTTCATGAGAAGAGTTAAAATATGTCAATTTTAAATTTAAAGCACAAAAAAGAAAAAAAAGAAAGTGAAATTAAAGTTTGTGAGATGCTTGTAAACTTGTGAGAATGACGGTGTCCGTACCATGGCATGTTTTGTGCTTCTATATATGTCAGAGAGAGAGAGAGAGAGAGGATCACACGTGCTATAAATAGGATTGCAAGAAGAGAGTTTGGTATTACTATCAAATTCACAAACGAGAGAATCAATTATATTATTGTGTATTTAAGAGGTGCTCTCAAGGGTAGAAGCTAGCATTTTTCTTTTCGGTCCTGTTTGATTGGTAAGATTTTCTATTATTGCAAAATTTAATTTTCATGAGTTTAATTTATACTTATGTATGTTTAAATTCTTGATAAAATTAGATCTGTGTTCGGTAGACCCTAAGAAGTTAGTTACAAATCACATGGCCATTAGCGAACGTGAGACTGGGAAAAAAGAAGTTAGTTTTAGGGGTTTTATTTTTTACCATTTTAATTTAGTGCATGATGTGAGATTTGAATTATTATCTTCTAGCTGAATGTTATGATCCTAATATCTCATATAGATTAAATGTAAGTTTAATCATAAGTTTATAAGCTTCTGGATACTCTCTCCTTACAAGTTGGTTTTTAAGGGTGAGTTTTATCCATTGATTTGTATCAGTGAAACTTTAGAATCTAATAAATTAAGATTTGGATTTTTTTTTTTTAAATTAAGAGTGATGATGGATTTTCTAATAATTTAATCGACTAAATTCTTATTTGGTAACTTGTTGGATTTTTGTAAAAATTAAAAAAGATAATATGGATATATCAAGTTTTATTACATAAACCTTACAAACAAGTTTTCCTACATAAACATTATAAATTGATGTGTCACTAATTACAAAAAGGAAATTAACATATTTATTTCTTAGTTGTAGTAGTGGTATCAATTAGATTAATTTTCTTGTCCATTTGTAAACTTTTTATTGTGATTTTAAAAACTGGAATAGTCAAAGAATTGGAAAAGTAGCCAGTTCACAATTTTTATTGATCGAACCAGAGGTTTTTATGGTTGAACCACATTTTTTTACTATTTGTATCGGACTAGTTGAACCAACTAGTCTGATCCAGTTTTTAAAACCAAGCTTTTTATCATAACTTTTGTGGTAGTTTAAGCAATTTTCAAAAATTAATATTCGTTACAGGATTCTAAATGTTTATTTACATAGCATATGTTGAGAAGGAAGGGGGCTTTGGAAAGTACAAATATTTATAAATAAATAAAGGATCTTACATATATAATTTAAGAACTCTATAGATCATAATCGAAAATTTGAGGGTTAAGGCCATAATTTTAAACAATTTTCTCTTATATCAAATTAAAGAATATATATATATATATATATATATATATATAATTTTCTATCTAAAATTTTCAAAATCTATTTTTTTTAAAAATATTTTTGAGATGCAAAATTAATAACAAAGTTTTTGTATTCAATTTTGCTTAACAACTCATTTTCAATTGATAATATGACTATTTAATATATATATTGTGAAATAGTTAATCTTGGATAGGAGTTATTAATTAATTTATAGAGAACTTCTTTTTGTGGAAGCCATGACTTTAAAAGCTGAAATGGTCAAAGAATCGGAAAAGAGACCGATTTTCAGCTTTTACCAGTTCTTGAAATAGACCGGTTCTAGGTTATTAACTTAAATATGACTTGTGAGAATAAGCTTAGTGGTAAAAGGGGAAAAATAATGGGACAAAGTTTAGCTACAAAATTAATTGTAGCCTAAGACTACAACCTTACTCAATAAAATAAACATTACTACATATTTTGAAAATCTAACTGTTGAATTGCATGTTCTTTACATTCTTAATATACATGTTAAATTTTGTGTCAATCAGATATTATTTACTATATGATTTATAAACTTATATTTTATGCATAATTTTAAACTAAAAAAACTTGTAATTTAAACAAATTATTGATAATATAACTATTGATCTTTAATTTTCTAGAAATTTTGAAAGTATGGAGAATATAAATATAAGAAGAAGATTTCATCTAATAGTGGATTTGTCAAAATTCATCTCTAATAAAAAAATATTGAATAAGGTTGTAGCTTATGACTACAACCAATTTTGTAACTAAACTTTGTCCTAAATAATGGGTTTGATTGCGACTAATTTTCAAGAGATACTTCTAGAGAGAGGGAGAAACAAAGAATATATAGGCTACTGTATTTTTTAAACTAGAAATTGACAACCTTTTCCAGACAAAAAAAAAAAAAAAAAAAAAAATCAATAGATATTACATATATTTTATTTTAAGTTGCTATAAAAATATAATACGTCAACCTAAATTATGGGACAACTTTTTACACTCTGGGGCCTTGGGAAATTACTTAATTAGCTTATATGCTGGAGTTGGCCTTGCAGGATTTTATAAAAATTGTACTACAGTTATGTTAACTAGTAACATGTGCTTACATATGGCACGTAAATATTTAACAGAAGCAATGATAAGGTGGTCGTCTCGGTTTTCACATTGAGCAGTACAAATGGGGTAATTATTAGGTGCTCCTAGAATACCATAAATTCGTACTCCTCTCACGTAACTATAAGTCCCACTAATTAAATTTAAGGCAGGTTCCACAATTTATGTGAGATGAGGGAGTATGCATTTATGGTACTCCCAGAGTATTCAATAATTTTTCGTACAAATGTGGTCCATTTAAATGATGCAATTTTTTCTTTCTCATTCACCCTTAGCTTTTGTGTAACGTGTATTAAATTCCTTTAGTGAAATTAAAAAAAAAAAAAAAAATCAACTCCCTTATATCTTATCCTCAATAACTTATTTAGCACAAAGATTAAAAATTTAGATAGGACATATGACACTAAAACAATATGATTAAATTAAATTTTTAGCCTCTATAAGTAAGTTCAAATTGAATTAGATAAGTTATTTTCTAATAATGATCTAATTTAAATATTTATTTATTAATAGTTATTGATTAAATGTGTATCATATATGAATATTTTTGTCAAACTTTCAAGAAAAGACATAATAAAAGTCCAAGCTTTCAAGAAAAAACATATGTTCAATTAAGTAAGGACGTTTACTAAATATTTCTTCAAATATTTGATACCCAAATCAAAATTTTTAAGAGGTCAATTATTTTCTTGCTCTAATTTGATATTGCACCTTCCTAATATCAAGTTACTAAATTATTTTCTTGACTTTTTTACGTTCCTTGGCACAATATAATGTACATATATAATCAATCATCATGTTGTAATTATAATGTGTCAAATTTCACATGAAGTACTCTTTTGACTATTGTGATGCCTACATTAAAATCTAAAACCATTCTACTATAAAAAAATCTTAATTATTATTAGCTTGAATATTTTATTTTTAATCGTATAATATACAATGTACAATAGGAAAATTTTCCTGTAAGCACAAATACACATTTTCTTAAGACAATAAATGTTTGTTTATTAATTTTTTAGATAAGTTTTAAAATTCATTTTCCTTAATAATATTATATGTTTTTTTTTTTTTCTCTTGTACAATTGAATATCTTTAAGTGAGGATCGCTCTAGTGGCTATTAAGTTTTTTTGCAAGATGAAAATACCTAATATGAAATAGTCTTGAAGATAAGCATATCATCCCATGAGGGCTAAAGAAGGTATACTAATCGAAGCTATTGAATTTCACTTAGAATAATATGGATAATTATACTTTACTATTCTAAACTATACTTCAAATTATACTTTACATCTTAAACTTTTAGAATGCATGATTAACACCTTAAACTATAACTCGTGTTACACTTTGTACCATACCGTTAATTCTACCATTATTTTGGATTAAAAAAAAAGTTTGGGGTGTAAAGTGTAATTGAGAGTATATTTTGGGTAGTAAAGTGTAATTTTTCATTTGTTTTAAATGGATTAAAAAAATGGGTAATTGAGTATTTTCATGTAATCTCATCCAAGATAATGGCAAAATTGATGATGGGTGCAAAGTGTAATATGAGTTAAATTTTAGGGTGTTAATTGTGCATTTTGAAAGTTTAGGATATAATTTGAGACATAGTTTAAGATGGTAGAGTTTAATTTTCTTGAAATAATATGACAAATTAATGATGTCATTGTAGTGGCCAAAAGCTGTGTAATTCAATGGCATTGACCGATTTAACAATTATTGAACTTTCAAAAAAGGGGAGAAAATAAAATTCCATTAAAGTTCTAGTGATTATTGTTTTCGTGTCATTAGGAAAAATGGACTTCGAGAAAAAAATTGTTTTTGTGTCGTTAGGAAGGATGGTGCTTACTAGTGCTGCTGTTGACAATCCTATTGTCATTGAAGATAATCTTATATGCGAAGAGCTGATCATTGACGTTCCACTAGTCATGGAGCCAGTCCAGTGGCGTGAGTGTTGCATCTACAAGGTCCCCAAGAAACTTCGCCAGGTAAACAAAGAGGCCTATTCTCCAAAGCTAATCTCAATAGGCCCTTTTCACCATGGTGAAAAAGATTTGAGGGGTGAGAAAGAATTAAGGGACGAGGAAAATGAAAACGTACCGAGGGATATGGAAATGCCAAAAGTGAGATACTTCAAGGATTTCTGTTATAGGACTGGAAAATGCCAAAAGGAAACAGCTAGGATCATTGAAGAAAATGAAGTAAAGATTCGCCATTTTTATGCAGAGATCTCTAAACTAAAAAGCGAAGACTTTGTGAAAATGGTTCTAGTGGATTCAACCTTTATCATTGAGCTCTTCTTGAGGAGTCAAGAAAATGAGCCAATCTTGAGGAGTCATGAAAATGAGCCCTTCTTGAAGAATGATGCGAAGAAAGAAGATGAAAAGGATTATATATTAAGTAAACCATGCCTAGAGTATGGCATCAAGCAAGATTTGATGTTACTTGATCAGAACCAACTTCAATTTTTTATTCTTAAGGAGTTATATGATCAAATTTCCTATTCTGAGAAAAACAATGAAATTTCCTTTCTTGATCTTGCTTGTGGGGTATTTTTCTTTTTCTAAGTCAAAAATACCAGATGGGAAGGAAGTAAAACATTTTACTGATTTGGTCAGATATTCCTACTAATCTATATAGTGCAACAAAGCTGTACGGGGCAGGAGTAATGTTCAGAAATGATACAGAGAGTAGGTTACTAGACATTCAATTCGAGAAGTTGCCGCTCTTGGAAATGTTTCCTTGTTTCAATATCTCATGGTTCTTAAATTTCTTACCGTGCTTAAAATGCTTTCCATGCTTGGAATGTATGCAAACTTTGTTGAAGGTCCCAACGTTAATTGTAGATGATGCAACTGAGGTCTGTTTCCGAAACCTCATGGCATTGGAGCAATGCCATTATCCATCTGAATCTTATATATGCAACTATATTGTGCTATTGGATTATCTTATCAACACTAGAGAAGATGTGGAGTTGTTCGTTGAAAATAAGATTATAATTAACGGATTAGGCAGCAATGAAGCAGTTGCCACTATAGTAAACAACCTAGGCCTTGAAATTGTGGAAAAAAAATTTCTATTATGGAAAAATCGCTAGAAAGCTTAATGAGCACTATGAGAATTGTTACAACCATAATATGGGAACTTTGACAAGTACCTATTTCTCCAATCTTCGGAGAGGCACGCTAACTGTTGTTGGTCTTGTAGTCTTTCGATTTTCTATCTGGAGTACGATCAAACATTTCCTAACTCATCAAATAGATTAAGTCCACTACGTCTGATCAGCTTGTGATTCCCTCTTGTTCCTAATAGGGTCGTCTATTTTATATTTGGGCACTGGTTGTTTGAAATATTGTTTCAGCTTTCATGAAGAGTTTGTTCTATCTTCTGTTGTTTCGCTTTACCACTGAATGCTAATAATAATATCAGTGTTTCTTGTGTGGGTAATGCCTATTATACATTCTTCTTTTAAAAATAACTATCCAATGTCAATGTCCTGTGTGTTGCAGATGTACGACATAAGTTCATTTTAATAAGAAAAAATATTTCTATGGCTCATATGGTTTAAATTACAAATTACATGTTCTAACTTTGTTTAAAATTCAATTAAATCATGCAACTTTTGATTTATTCATTTCAGCCTTATTAAAATTTGTGTGTGTGTGTGTGTTTGTGTCATTTCATGACAATGTGCTGTGAAGTGTCTTAAAAATTGACATATGCTAGTTTTTAGATTGGCTAAAATATTGTTTTCATCTCTAAAATTTGTATGAAATTAATTTGTTTTTTTGTCCGAAAACGTTTGTAATTGTTTCAGTTTTTGTCCTTCCGTCAACCTCTGTTAATTTTTATCCTATGTGTCTAAAAGAGTGCTGTAATGGTATAATTTTAGCATCAAATAATTTGACATGGACCAATTCATATTTTTAGGGGGGGGGGGGGGGAAAAGACATATAGCACTAAATATGGGTTCTTACTGATCGCATTTTCTCATCGTTTCTCACCTAGCCAAACACAAAAAAAAAAAAAAAAACCATGCTCTATGTGATGAGTGTAATTGCCATTTTCCATTAAAGACGACACCATTACAAGTCCTTTCATTTGTAAATATATATTTCAATACTATCTCTTCAAGGATGATGAGGATAAGATATGGACAAAGCCAAAACTTGGAGTTAGGAAATAAAAGTATAAGAAAAAAATATCCTTATAAAACTCCAAATTATAAGCATTCATTTAGTATCTGTTCGTTTTTAGACCCCTTAAAACGCAAGTTGTTTAACTTAGTTATTTAGTCAAGTGATTACTTAGATAAATTATTCAGATCTAGGTTAACACAAGTAAATCATATCATGTAAATAATGCGGAAATATAAAGAACACGCGATATGATAACTTAGGAAAACCAAACCGGTAAAAACTCTTGGGAGGATTTAATCTAGTTATTCTCAAGGTAAAACAGATCCACTATGAAAGAATTGAAATTTGTACAATAAAACCTAGACCACTAACATCCTATTGCTATCTCGAGTAGAAAATTTACTACCATGACCACGTGATAACTTTGCGTCCACAGATTACTTCTTTATTTGATTTATAGCAATCACAAGTTCTCCTACTTGTGACTTTGAGACTCCACTCAAAGTTTTGGGATCTTCTTGAAAGTTCTTTATGCAGCAACTGGAACCACCATCAAGTTCTTGATGCAAACCTTAATGTTGATAGCTCTATGTGTATGTATGAAGGTAAACATCTCTCAGATCTCACAAAAAATTTAACACACAACTCAACAAAGACCTTAGAGAGATTTTGGGTACAAAACCCTAGATCTACAAAAGAGGCACAAGATGCACTCTAATCTCTCTCTCGAAAGCCTTTTAAAAACTTTTTTAGGGTTTCCTTTATATACTAGGAGAAGTAGATCTAAAACCCTAATCCCTAATAGGCTTGAATTACTGTTTGGGCTTAATTCAAATTCCGCAGATACGATTCTCGATTGAACGAGCCTTACTTTCAATCAATCGAACTTTGCAATTTTGCACAGTATGTTTTTGCATTCAGTTCGATTCAACCTATAACAAATAAACTTTGAGCAAGCCTAAACCTAGACTCATTGTTTTGATCATGATTTGCCAACATATACAAAGTGAAGTTCTAATACATTTAGTTCCTAAAGTTTTAGAACCTAACAATATCAACAAATCGTCAACAAACAGAAAGATACAAAATCATTGTTTCTTAATACTGAAAGGGAAACTTGGAATTTTTATAGATCTTTAAAATCATTTATGATTGAATCTGTACTCTTTTTTTTTTTTTTTTTTGGTGAATGTCAGTTTTGATGACATTCATAGTTGAAAATACTCCCTTCGTAGGCTGCTTAGTATTTTTTTGTCTTTTAAGTGTGCATTTGTTGCTGAGTAAGAGCAAAATTATTTTGCTTAAAATTTTTTAAAGGGTTAGGTTGTTTGTTTTGGGTAAAATTGATTGATTGGGTTTAATTTTTTTTTTTTTTAAGCTTTGCTATTGATATTTTTTTGTTGTTGTCCTAATTTTTTTGGGTTTACTAATTTTCTTTATTTATTTTAGATATATAACTTTTTTAATGGCCTTTAAAATGATTAATGATATTGTTATAGAGGGGGCCAAGTGTAATTTTATTGAACTAAATTGTTAAAATTAGTACTTATTTTTTTTCGGCTGGGACAAGATACAAAGAACGGTCATGGTCCACTTTTAAGACAATTTACAGACAACACAATTACAAGTCTAATTGCCATTTGCCATCGCAAAAATAGAAAAAGAAAAGATTTTGGCCCAGGGCTTGGAGAATTTCTTGAGAGAGGTGTTTGGTACTTATTAGTTAGGAAGATTTGGGCCCAACTATAGTTCTTTCACGGACTGGACTTCGTAAATCAGCTTTGCTAGGGCAAAATGGCCCATTACCATCAATTTTGGAAATAATTTGTCCAGAAACACTGTTTCCAAACAATATAGGGATCTACCACTTTTTCTGGTACTCGAGCTTGGTGAGCTCGAGTACCATATTTTTTTAATCCACCCCTGCTGACATGGAAATTTTAATTAAAAAAAAAAAAAAAATTGGCCATTTAGTACTCGAGTTTGGTGGGCTCGAGTACTGTTCATGGTACCCGAGTCCATCAAACTCGAGTACTCCACCTAGTGCATAAAGCTACGTTAAAATTTTCAATATTGGGAATAATATTGACATTAAATATTTGGATTATGCTAATAAGAGAAAACATAATGTGCAGTCCCACAACTACGGGCAGCTCTTAAAAGATTCTTCTGAAATTATCAACCGCTTTATTCATCTTTCAACAAAACCCCAAGAAGGTTCGATGAGTTTCTTAACAAAATGTCTAATGAATATCGATATTCCTATTCTTCAATTTATGTTATGAATGCAAGAAAAAACTAGAACTAAAGCCATTAGAACAATACGTTTCTTAATGATAGGAATTCCCAATTCCAAAAAATTAAAACTTGGTCTTTGTTCATGTAATTAAAAAAAATAAAAAATAAAAACCAAAAAAATTTGAAGCAGGTAGAACAGGAACCGATGGATTCCATAGAAAAATGGTGTGTTATCTTTGTTTTGGGAAAAAAGGCTTTGTTGCTGTTGTTTTAATGTGACTCTCTTTGGTTTAAAGCCAAAAGAAAAGAAAAATTCCCAAAACCAATAATTCAGTTAAGTTATCACAATGGAAAGAAAAACCCAGAAAATACAAAGAGAGTAATAGAAGAATAATACCTGCGACTCCAGCTGCATCCTTGCAAATTGCAAGAACAGAAGACGAACTAATCATCAATAAATAAATAAATTCAAAAGCAACACACCCAACAAACGATCAACCAAACCAAAGTTCCAAACCCAAATGTTTATATCATTATCACATTTCCAACCCCACACCCTTCTTTCAAAAATATCCTCTCTCTCTCTCTCGCTCTCTCTCTCTCTCTCTCTCCACGTTTATAAAAAATTATAAACCTTGAATACCAAACCTTACTGTGGGAGTACTTGGCTAGCTTTGCCAATTTGTCGGCCACAGCATTACCACTCCTTTTAACATTTATAAAAGAAAAGGAATTAAAACATAAAGCCAAGGTTCTGGCATCGTCAGCAATGTGGCCAAAGGAAGTAAGACACGTAAAGTCAGAGTTGATGGCTCTGGTAATTATAAAAGATTTCCTTTTAACGTAGCTTTATGCACTAGGTGGAGTACTCGAGTTTGATGGACTCGGGTACCATGAACAGTACTCGAGCCCACCAAACTCGAGTACTAAATGGCCAATTTTTTTTTTTTTTTAATTAAAATTTCCATGTCAGCAGGGGTGGATTAAAAAAACATGGTACTAGAGCTCACCAAGCTCGAGTACCAGAAAAAGTGGTACATCCCTATATTGTTCGGAAACAGTGTTTTTGGACAAATTATTTTCAAAATTGATGGTAATGGGCCATTTTGCCCGCTTTGCTATTGGAGAGTAATATGGTTAGACCTACCAAACTTGAGGTCTAGATATATCCCATTAGAATTTGGTTTTCGTGTATCTATTCCACCTTATTATTCTTGTTCAATTGCCATGTGAACCAATTTGGTATATATCCCTACTTTGATCATGTAGCATCGATTCCAGTTACTTCTTATATATTTATATACTCTATATATACAACAATACAATTATATAAATCAAAGGCTTAGTTTAGTTTGAATCTTTGACAAATTAGTTATGGTTGGCTATATATATATATATATATATATATATATATATATATATATATCATTTTTCTTCCATTTTACTTTATTTAAAGTCATACTATTTGTTACTCTAATTAATTAACATGTCACTTTTTATTACTTTTTAAATCTGTTTTCCTTTATTTTTTTCCCCTCATCTTCAATAAGGTCACTCTTTTTAGCTATTGCATTAGTAATTAACTTTTCTCTGAACATGTCCACGCTCTCTTAAGTGACCCTTCCTCATATTTTTTGGGGTGCATGGCACCTAATAGAGTCCAGCCCACGTGGAATTCTATCTTAAGATGAAATAGGTGAAGTAGTATGCAAGTATATGAATACTATTCTTAATGTAATTAGGGATAGAGTAGGCGGCAGAAGCTTTTATAAAAAAATCTTGGTGCATGTGGTTTCATGATAGAGAGAGATTTAGAGAGAGATCGAAGAGTGAAACACAATTTTGAAGTTGGTTGAAAGAAAAAAGAATAGTGCTTTGTGTGGCACCGAGGAAAAAAAGAAAATGTGATTTTTCTTTTGCCCAAGACATACAAGGAAGATAAATTGGGGTTTTCTAGAACGATTATTTGGGTACAACAATCACAGAGAGTTGAAGTATTCAGAGTGGAATATCTTGCTATCAGGTTTTGTGGTGATGTTGTATTTATTCCTAGAGATATTATTGTATTTTTCCAATTTATTGTGAATTCAGGTTTTGGATATAACTTGAGTGTTGTAATCTCTATTTTATTATAGTGGTCAGATTTGCCCTGTAGTTTTTCCCACTACACTAGAGGGTTTTCCATGTAATTTCTTGGTGTTCTTGTTGGTTGATTTTTATTTTTTTATTTTATCACTTCCGTAGATTTTTATTTTCTTTATTGCTTGGATTATATATAATTTAATTCACATGTAGACATGATTTTATCCCAACAATATTTTTAAGGTAAATTGCAAAGTACACCCCTAACGTTTGGGGGTGATTGGATTTTACACCACAATATTTCAAAACTTTGATTTTACACCTTAACGTTTGGTTCCGTTAGCAAATCACCCTCTTGTTAGTTTTTTGCTGTTAACTGCCATGTCATCTTGTTGACGTGTTTTTTTTTTTTTTTGCTAAATAAGACTCAAAACGGCACAGTTTCAATGGCAATGAAGTAATGACCTGGCATATACAAAATGGTGCCGTTTGCCCAAAGAGAAAACCAAAAAAAAATATATATATATATATCTGAAACTTCACCATTTCCCCACCAACACAAAAAATCTCAAAATCCTAAATAACCTAGCCCTTAGCTCCCTAACCCATGAACCCAACCCTTAGCTCCCTAACCTAATCATGGTTGAGTGCGGTGGAGCAGGAGGAGAGCGTGGAGGCTTCGGTGGAGGACGCCCCAGAGGTGACTGCGAACGTGGTGGACGCTGCCATGGGAGACGCGAGGAGGAGGAGATGTGGGTGCCAGTCACAAAGCTTGGACACCTCGTCCATTCCCATAAGATAAGATCCCTAAAGCAGATCTACCTCCACTCACTAACAATCAAGGAGCACCAGATCGTGGACAAGCTCTGCCCTGGTCTCAAGGACGAGGTCATGAAGATCATGCCCATTCAGAATTAGACCCGTGCTGATCAGAGAACTCACTTCAAGGCCTTCATCGTTGTCGGTGACAACAACAGCCATGTTGGGCTTGGTGTCAAGTATAGCAAGGTGGTTGCTATTGCTATTCGTGGCGCTATCATTTTGGCTAAGCTATCTGTCATTCCTATTAAGGAAAAAGTTGATGAGGATCAACTTTGAGATTTTCTGTTTGGTGGGGAAACGGTGAAGTTGCAGAATTTTTTTTTTTTTATTATTTTTTTTCTCTTTGGGCAAATGGCACCGTTTTGTATGTTCCAGGTCATCACTTCATTGCCAAACTGTGTTGTTTTGGGGCTTATTTGGCAATAAAAAAAAACACGTCAGCAAGATGACATGGTAGTTAATAGCAAAAAACTAATTAGGGGGTGATTTGCTAACAAAATCAAACGTTAGGGTGTAAAATCAAAGTTTTGAAATGCTGAGGTGTAAAATCCAATCACCCCCAAACGTCAGGGGTGTACTTTGCAATATACCCATATTTTATCAATACGATTTATCTTTATCTTTAAACGAATTTTCTTATTTTAAATCCTACCTTTATGTGTAATTTCACTTATTCTTTTTAATATTTTCATTTTAACTACAAATATAATGGAATAATAAAGAAGAGATAGGTTTCAACATAAATTCATGCTACAAACTTGATTTCAATTACTTGAGACAAGTTTATGCAATGAAGCTAATTAAAACCAAAGCCAATCATAAACTCGATTAGCTAGTAAGAGACATCATCTTGAAATAAGTTGTTAGTGTGTGTTACGCATAATATTAATTCATGCACGTTCGCTCTTTGTAGATTGAAAGTCTGTACGTGTAAATGTGATAAGTATATATGCCCTAACTACATATGGTGATAATTTTTTATAATTGACTTATGCTTTTAAAGCAAGAAGCTGACGCAATGAGACTGAAAACTAAGCTAAGAATGTTCTGCAATTATTTGATGCTGATTGGTTGCAACGCAACATATACAGTTCAGGCACACTATTTGTTCATTCTGAACTCACGGTCTAGATTGAAAGTCCATGAAAATGGGAGCATAATTGATTCTGCTTTTTGAAACAAGAAGCTACCGAGTAGTGGGACCGCGTAAACAAGCTAAGAATGTTCTTGATTGTTGCCTTTTGGAACAAAATACTGTTACTATATTTGTGAAAATATACCTCAATCGTAAATTTAAAGCAGAAAAAAAAGTGAATTTTAAGTTTGTGAGATGTTTGTAAACTTGTGACAATTACGTATCTTTTGTGCTCGTACGTGAGAGAGAGAGAGAGAATCACACATGCTATGAGTCTATAAATAGGATTGCAAGAAGAGAGTGTGCTATCAGCAACAAGAGACTCAATTCTATAAGTGTGTCTAAGAGGTGCTCTCTCAAGGGTAGAAGCATTTGTTTCTGGACCTAGCTATTTGCTTGGTAAGAGTTTCTATTATTTAGAATTTGAAATTTCCATGAAATCAATTTAAACTTCTGTCCATTTGAATTCTTGATAATTAGATCTTATTGTTCATTAGACCCTTAGAAATTAATCTAGAAATCCTGAGAGTTTAATGAAAAGAAAACAACCCACGTCTTTACTAGAGTAGAGACTTGAAAAGAAAAGTTTAATAGTTTTAGGCATGATTTTTCTATTTTTTATTTTTATTTTTATATTTTATCATTCTAATTTAGTGCAAGTCATTTAAGATTCATTTTCTTATCTTAGATGATATTATCAATAAGATCTCTTTTGAGATTCATTCAATTATTATTTTTGTATGTTTTTAAAGTTATATATGAATTTATATTTTCTCTGGTAGACATTAAAATTATAAAATATATTACAAATAAAAGAAACACCATACAATATAAAGTTATAATATAACTAAAATAAAATAGATTTTAAATCGAAGAACATTAGGGCCTAATTACATTTTGCAGCTTCATTTAACAATATAATTATTCAATAGACTCAAACTAATAATGCTAAATTCTTTAACATTAATTATTTATAAATTAAGCATAATATAAAAGAATAAAATAAATTTATTTACTTTACTTGTGACTTGTGGAGAATGGGCTTAGTGGTAAAAGAGATAAATATTGGGTTATCGTGACTAGTTTTCAAAAAATGCTTCTAGAAATATGAGTTTCTTTATTTTTAACTAGAAAATGACTACTTTTCCGAGAAAAAAAAAATCAATAGACATTACAAATATTTTATTTTAAGTGAGTATAGAAATATAATATTTTGACCAAAATTATGGGAACTATTTTTACATTAAGGGGTCGTAAGACAATTGCCTTATTGTGGAGTAGGTCTAGCCTTAGATTTCTTAAAAATCATACTACATTTATTTATTTATTTACGGTAAACTATGTATTTGATCTCTATTCTTTACACCATATGTTTATTTGATCATTCATCTTTTAATTGTGTCAATTTAGTTTCTAACATTTCAGTATTGTGCCAATTTAATATCTGTTATTACTCTTTGGATGAAAATTGATGATGTGACATACAACCAAAAAAAAAAAAAAAAAAAAAATTTATGGTCATATCAACAGAAACTATTTTTTTTATTTTGACTATTTGTCACGCCAACAATTTTCATCAAAGAGATAATGACATGGACTAAATTGAGACAACATTAAAAGGATAGGGACAAAATTAACAGAATTGAAATGTTAGAGACTAAATTGAAATATTTTGTAAAGAATATAGATTAAATATGTAATTTACTTTTTTTTTTTTTTTTAGTAGCACTACATTTATGTTAATGTCTAAAAACGTAATTTATTATTATTATTACAATACCCTAGGTAACTCATTAAACCAAAGCATATTTAAATATGTTCCTAGAAATAAGTAAATTTCTTTAATTAAAGCCTTCTTTATTTCCAAAAAAAATCTCTTTATTTATTTATTTTTCACTTAAAAGTTAGAAATATATAGACACCTATTTTTATTTATTTATTTCTATCTTATAGTATTTAGAAGAACATAAAATTTCAAATTTTGTAGCTAGGAGTTATATATTTTTATTGTATTGTCAATTGTCATCAATTAATGAAAAATAAACATCTTTTTTGTTCTGTTTTTATTACTTGTATATGTTTAGGCATGGTACATTGGTGCATGTTACATGGGTGTTTATTATATAGATTATATAAAATTGACTATATTTTATATATTTCATAAATTTTTAAAATTTAATTATTATACTCTGATTTTGTGATCTCTAAATTATTTAACAAACAAATATGATCTAAGATGTTTTCAAAAAATAAATTGTGCATAGTATGATTTAAAAGATATTTCATAGTTTGGAAACTAACTAGATAAAAAAGAAATTATTTTGAGTTAAGCAAAGGCTAACTTAACGTAAATATTTTTATTTTGCATGAGAAAATAATATATATTAAATCATATTGAATACTTTATATATACTGCAACAGAATTGTACGAGACAGGGGTGATATTGAAATTGGATGAAGTGGATGGCTTACTTGACATACAATTCGATAAGTAGCATCCCACGGAAATATGTTCATGTTTCACTTGCTCGTGGCTCTTAGATTGCTTACTATGCTTTGGGTCCTTGGAACGTACGGAACCTTTGTTGACGATCCCAAAATTCAAGATAAATGATATAACTGAAGGCCTTTTTCTCAAAGTCACGTTTTGAAGAAAACTTTGAATTTACACTTTTGAGATCTAAAATGTTATGTGTCTTTTCTTTTTAATATTGTTACTGGAAATCAATATACATATCCTTAGGATCAGTAGATTTGGAGTTGCTGCATACTAGTTATCAAAAGTGCTGGATCTAAATCTTCAAGAGTGGTCTTGGAGTCATAGACTGAAGGTCTATGTTGGAGATCTAAGTGTGAATTGGAGGTTTATGTTAAAGCAGATCCACATCAAAGAAGCCTGAGGGTTTCAGAACTAGATTTAGTAATCATAGTTAAGTTTACTACGAATTAAATATTCTTGACTGTAAACTTCTATTTGATATAGTGGATTGTTCTCTTAGGATAGTTCTCTCCTAAGTTTTTTACCTTGAAATTAGATTATTTAATTGGTGACTAATTCCCTGAGTCATCATATCTATGACTTATTTATTTTTTCGCTACATGATATGTATGATGAATGTTTAACCTAAACCTTCATAATTGACTTAAATATCAACTTGCCAATAAATTAGGTTAAAAACTAACCTTTTTTTAGTATAGGTGTCTGTACTGTTCCAAATTTGGAACGGTACTATTCATATATGCTAGAGAGGTTTTTTTATGTTTAGTGTGCTAAATGCCAAATATTTGGCACAATTGAGTGCTCTTAGCTTTGGATTTTGTACATCTCTCCTGGCTGATGGACTAGATGCATAACATAGCTTTCTTTGTTCAACAGGGGTACCTGATTATTCTTGTCCAAATGTAATGCGTTATGCTTTCTCCAAAAAAAAAAGTGTAATATATGTTTTATGCCTGGGAAAATAACCAATTTGGTAAACATTCCTACCTTTTATGTGTACCATCCAGTTCAATTAATTGTGACAGCTTTAAGTGATGAAGCTAAATAAAACACACACAAACCTTTTTCTTTTTTGGCTAAACTAAGTCTACTCACTAAATTTGACTGAAATTCAGTTCTTTAAATTCTAAAGTTATTCCATTCAAGTCTCCTATCCAATTTTGTTAAAAAAAATTGTTGTTAAATATGCAATTAAACAGTGAAAAAGACTTTTTGAAAAAATTGTTACATAAAAAATTTATAAAATATTTTTATTTATTTTATAGATTTTTTTCATGTGAAAATAATATATATATTTTTTAAGGGAAAATTTTTAACAAAATTGGAAAAATGCCTATATTAAATAAATTTAAAATTTAGAATTAAAAGAAAGTAAAGTTAGAGAATTGAAATAAATTTCAACTAGACTTAGAGGGTGCAGTTTGCATTACAACATTTTTTATACCAACGTTTTCTTTCTGATAAGATCTCGTAGTCTTCAGCTTTCAAACTGTTTTTAGCTAATATTGCATGTTATTTTTGGTTCCCTTTGTTCTAAGCCGAGCACATACATACTCCATTTATATGTTGATGATTTACGCGTCGGAGTGGGCCAGCCATGGGCGGCGCTACACTATTCTCAGGGGGTTCATTTGAACCCCCTGACTTCCCAATAAAAAATATTTTATATATAAAAAATATTTTTTTTGTTAGTTTAATAATATAATTTTTTTCTTAAAAATATATTTACACATCCTAACTTAAATTTTACACGCCCTTATTACAAGTATTTCCAACTCTAAGAATAAAAAGTAAGTGTTTGTGAATTGTAAGTGTCACTATTTTTTATAAATTTATATTATGTGTATGAGTGCATTTAATATTGATTGTGTACATTACTTTTTGTTATAATATTATTTGTGTGAATTATGATGTGTGTGAATGTCGTATGTACATTATAATATAAATATATATAATTTAATAATTAGGAAATAGATATGGTTTGTTACATCTGTGTATATTATTATCATGTTATAATAATTTTTTGTTATAAAGTTGGTAAAATTAAAAAAAAAAAAAAAACGTGAAGTTAGTGATTGGCCAAGCATTTGATTGGTTAAGTAGACACTAATGTATAATTTTATGTATGAATAAGTGTGGTTGTGTGCACCAATAATTAATACAAAGCCAATGAGTTTAGTTTAGTCATTTAGTTTAAAATATTTTTATAAAAATAATAACAAATAGATTATAAAAATTGCATAAAAATAAAAATGTTAGATAAATTTAACAAAATAAAATGATTATAGGCTCATAGCTACCCATATTGGCAATAGATACTTATAATAAACTATCATATAACAATTCAAAATTTGAATACTTGTAGAAGGAAATTGTAAAATTTCATGTATTATTATTATTATTATTATTATTATTATTATTATTATTATTTTTGTCGGTAACTCAATATTTTCAAGTTCTTTTTTTATTAAATTTTTTTAATGACCTCCCTAAACAAAATTTCTGGAGCCGCCACTGGGCCAGCAACAAGGGGCCACATTTTGTATAATGCTATTGTCGCTTTTTGAAACAAGAAGCTGCCACAGTATAGGCCGTGGCTGTGTTAACAAGTAAAGAATGTTCTGCGATAATCATTGGTTTTTGCTTTAGGGAACAAAATAGTAATACTGCTACTGTGTTTGTGAGAAGAGTGAAAATATGCCAGTCTTAAATTTAAAGCAGAAAAAAGTGAAAGTAAAGTTTGTGAGATGCTTGTAAACTTGTGAGAATGACGTTGTCTGTACAATAACGTGTTTTGTGCTTCTATATAATCGCAGAAACCTGAAAAAGCACGTACGATACTCCCTATAGTTAAGAATGTTCACGATAGTTACTGGTTTTATGATACTGCTACTATGTTTGTGAGAACAGTGAAAATATGCTGGTCTTAAATTTAAAGCAGGAAAAAGTGAAATTGAGATGCTTGTATACTTGTGAGAATGACGTTGTCCGTACAATAACGTGTTTTGTGCTTCTACGTCAGAGAGAGAGAGAGAGAGAGAGAGAGAGAGAGAGAGAGGATCACACATGCTATAAATAGGATTGCAAGAAGAGAGTATGGTGTCAAATTCAAAATCGAGAGACTCAATTATATTTATTAGCGTGTATTTAAGAGGTGCTCTCAAGGGTAAAAGCTAGCATTTTTGTCTTCGGGCCTCCTGTTTGATTGGTAAGATTTTCTATTATTGCAAAACTTAATTTTCATTAGTTTAATTTGAACTTATGTATGTATGTTTAAATTCTTGATAAAATTAGATCTGTCTTCGGTAGACCCTAAGAAATTAGTTTTATAAATTTTGAGAGGTTAATATAATTTTGGCAAGAAGAAAACAAATCACATGGCCATTAGAGAACGTGAGACTTGAAAAAAAAAAGTTAGTTAGTTTCAGGGTTTTATTTTTTACCATTTTAATTTAGTGCATAACACGAGATTTGAATTATTATCTTCGAGGTGAAACTTTAGAATCTTATAAATTGTGGAAACTAAGGTCATGTCATGTGATATCAAACTCTCATAATATTATTTAACCAAGCACCTATATATAATTTTGGTAATTTTCAAAAAATTTAAATTTGCAAGTTTTTTGTCCCATCGTTTCACTCTATCTTTGTACTTCAAGACAAAGTTTGACAAAACATTGATCTTCTAATAATTTAATTAATTGAGTTCTTATTTGGTCACCTGTTGCATTTTTGTAAATTATGAGTGATGATGGATCTTCTAATAATTTAATCACCTAAATTCTTATTCAGTAACTTGTTGGATTTTTGTAAAAATTAAGAGTGATGATATGGATACAACAGCTTTTATTACATAAAACCTTTACTAAATAAACCTTATAATTTGACGTGTCACTAATTACACAAAGGTAATCAACATGTTTATTTCTTAGTTGTAGTAGTTGTATCAATTACATTAATTTTCTTGTCAATTTGTAAACTTTTTATTATGGTTTTAAAAACTGGAATAGTCAAAGAACCCAAAAAGAAGCTAGTTCCTGGTTTTTATTGATCAAATCAGAGGTTTTTAAGGTTGAACAACTATTTTTACAGCTTTTATCGGACCGGTTGAACTAGCCAGTCGGATATAACTTTTAAAACCATGCCTTTTATAATAATTTTGTAGTGGTTTAAGCAATTTTCAAAATTTAATATACATTACAGGATCCTAAATGTTTGTTTACATAGCATATGTTGAGAAAGAAGGGGGCTTTGGAAAGTCCAAATATTTTAAAAGTGCTTACATATAAAATTTAAGATCCCCGTATATCATAATCGAAAATTTGAGAGTTAAGGCCATAATTTTAAATAATTTTTTCTCTTGTATCAAAAATTAGGAATATATATTTAACTTTCTATCTAATAATTTTTTAATTCAAAATCAATTTTTCTAATTTTTCAGATGCAAAATTAATAACAAAGTGCTTGTATTCAAATTTTGCTTAACAACTAATTTTTCATTTGATAATATGACTATTTAATATATACTGTGAAATAATCAATCTTGGATAGGATTAATTATTTAAATTATAGAAAACTTATTTCTATAAAATTCATAGTTTTTAAAATTGAAATGGTCAAAAAACCGAAAAAGAGGTTTTTACCAATTTTTACCAATTGAAATGGTCACAATTTTTACCAATTCTTAAAAGAGACTAGAAAAGAAATTGGTTCTCAGTTATTACCTTGAGTATGACTTGTGAGAATAAGCTTATTGGTAAAAGGGAAAAAATAATGGGTTCGATTGTGACTGATTTTCAGGAGATACTTCTACAGAGAGGGATCAAAAAAGAATATATATATGTTTCTTCATTTTTAAACTAGAAATTGACAACTTTTTCCACAAAAAAAATAAAAATAAATAAATAAAATCAATAGATAGTACACACATTTTATTTTAAGTTGCTATAAAAATATAATATTTCAACCAAAATTATGGGAAAACTTTTTACACTCTAGAGCTTAAGGAAATACATAAATAGCTTATAAGTAGGGGTGTCAATTTAGGTTAACATGTTGGGTTCGTGCCGTGTCAAGTTAGGATATTTGACTAAATGCCTCAACTTGAACCTGACTCATTTAATAATCGTGTCATGATCCTTCAATTTTAACCTAACTTGTCGTTGAAGCGGGTTAACAGGATCTGACCCACTTGATATGCTTAAAAAAAGGAGTCATGTTGGGTTGATATGAATATGACACAACCCATTTTAACTTGCTTAATACAATATAACATCCATATAGAAATAAGTTCTTTACATCTCAAAGTAGTGCATGCATTTTAAGTCTTCAACCCACATTCAATATAACACAGTTCAACAAATTATAAGAAGTTTTGGAGATTTAGAGTTTGTAGCGTTTAGAAATCTAGGATTTGTAAAATTTCAATTGACAATTATATCACTTATAGTTTTTGTAATTACTCATTTTTCTTTATAAGTTTAGAATATATGTTGGATTTAAAAGGTGTTTGACAAATCTAAAATAAAATAATAAAATGAATATTTATTTTTTATATGAGTTAAATAGGTTTTGTTAAATGGGTCATTTCGGATTAACATAAATAAATTGGCATGAGCCTATTGTGAGTTACGCAGGTTGACCTATTTATAACATGTTTCGTATCATGTTGCTTTTGGGTTAATCTGTTTATGATTCAAACCCGTTAAGGCCCAACCCTAACTCACAAAAACTCATGTCATGTTCATGTCGTATTTACGGGTCGTGTCAAACATTGACCTACTTATATAGTGAAGTCGACCTTAATTGACCTAGATTTTATAAAAATTGTACTACATTTATGTTAATGGATAATGTATAGTTCATCCTTCTTATTATTCTTATATCATATGAAACTCATTAACCAACGTAAATTCAATATATATATTTCTAAAAATATATAAATTTATATAAATGGTTAAAGCACTACACGTGTGGGAAAGTAATTTTTGGTGTGCATAGCATAGTTATCAATTTTGTTCCCTTCGTCATATCTTGGCTCAAAATGTTGGTCTAATTTGTCTGGCCTAGATTGTTTAGGATTTGTTTGTCCAATATTAATTTTTTGGTCTGACTTTGTTTACGTTATATTTTTTTGAATACCATATTATATATCTATATAATAATATAAAATGAAAATTGTTGACTTTTGGTCAACTTATTCTATATATTTATATTGCATTATAAGCTTTTGAAAATACAGTTTTTCCATGTCATCCCTTAAATATATTATTTAATTTTTTTTTTAGAGATTAACAAATTGTAACGACCTATGTATTTTTACACTTTTAGAATTCATTATATTTTTGGATAGAGTAAAATAACACTAAAAAATATGATTAAATTAAATTTTTATCCTCTCTAAATAAGTTCTAATTGAATTAGATATGTTATTTTCTAAAAGTTGTCTAATATAATTTTTTATTTATTAACAGTTATTGATTAGGATTTTTATTTATTAACAGTTATTGATTAGGATTTTTATTTATTAATAGTTATTGAATAAATATGTTTCATTACGAATAATTTTGTCAAACTTTCAAGAAAAGACATGAACGTTTACTAAATATTTCTTCAAATGTTTGATTCTATTATATTTCTGGCTCTAATTTGATATTGCACCTTCCTAATATCAAGTTACTTAATTATTGAAGACTTTTGTAATGAGCTTGACTTTTTTACGTTCCTCGGCACAAGTTAATGTACATATTATCAATCATCATTTTTGTAATTTTTATGTGTCAAATTTCACATGAAGTACTCTTTTGAGTTTTGACAATCGTGATGGCCACATTAAAAACTAAAACCATTCTCTTATTATTAGCTTGAATGTTTTCTTTTTAATCGTATAATATACAATGGTGCAATAGGAAAATTTTCCTTTATATAAGCACAAATACACATTTTTTTGAAGACAATAAATTTTTGTTTATTAATTTTTAGATAAGTTTTAAAATTCATTTTCCTTAATAATATTATGTGTTTTTCTCATGTACAATCGAATATCTTCAAGTGAGGATCGCTCTAGTTGTTACTAATTTTTTTTTCTTTTGCAAAGATGAAAAATACCCAATATGAAATAGAGTTAGAAGATAAGCATATCATCCCATGAGGGCTAAAGAAGGTATAGTAATCTAAGCTATTGCAAATGGTTCCTCTTGAAAAACAATAAATTTTTTTCAAATTTTAGTGATTATTGTTTTTGTTTCATTAGGAAAAATGAACTTGGAGATTAATGAAGATTCCGAGATGCTGCTCACTAGTGCAGTCATGGAAACTAATCTTATGCGTGAAGAGTTAATCATCGACATTCCATCAGACATGGAGGCAATCCAGTGGCGTGAGTGTTGCATCTACAAGGTCCCCAGGAAACTTCGCCAGGTAAACAAAGAGGCCTATACTCCAAAGCTAATCTCAATTGGCCCTTTTCACCATGGTGAAAAAGATTTGATGGGCGAAAAAGAATTAAGGGACGAGGAAAATGAAAACGTACTGAGTGATATGGAAATGCTGAAAGTGAGATACTTCAAGTATTTCTGTGATAGGACTAAAAAAAGCCAAAAGGAAATAGCTAAGATCATTGAAGAAAATGAAGCAAAGATTCGCCATTGTTATGCGGAGATCATTAAACCAAATAGCAAAGACTTCGTGAAAATGGTTCTAGTGGATTCAACCTTTATCATTGAGCTCTTCTTGAGGAGTCATGAAAATGAGACCTTGAAGAATGATGCGAAGACAGAAGATGAAAAGGATTATATATTAAGGAAACCATGGCTAGTGGAGGGCATCAAGCAAGATTTGATGTTACTTGAGAACCAACTTCCATTTTTTATTCTTAAGGAGTTATATGATCAAATTTCCTCTGCTGAGAAAAACAATGAAATTTCCTTTCTTGATCTTGCTTGTGGGTATTTTTCTTCTTCTAAGTCAAAAATACCAGCTGGGAAGGAAGTAAAACATTTTACTGATTTGGTCAGATATTCCTACTGTCCATCTACTCAATACAAGAAGGGAAGCACTATTACTCATCTATATAGTGCAACAAAGCTGCACGGGGCAGGAGTAATGTTCAGAAATGATAAAGTGAGTAGGTTACTTGACATTCAATTCATGAAGTTGCGGCTCTTGGAAATATTTCCTTGCTTCAATATCTCATGGTTCTTAAATTGCTTACCGTGCTTAAAATGCTTTCCATGCTTGGAATGTATGCAAACTTTGTTGAAGGTCCCAACGTTAACTGTAGATGATGCAACTGAGATCCGTTTCCGAAACCTCATGGCATTGGAGCAATGCCATTATCCATCTGAATCTTATATATGCAACTATATTGTGCTGTTGGATTATCTTATCAACACTAGAGAAGATGTGGAGTTGTTCGTTGAAAATAAGATTATAATTAATGGGTTAGGCAGCAATGAAGCAGTTGCTACTATGGTAAACAATCTAGGCCGAGAAATTGTGGAAATTCATTCCCATTACGGAACAATGGCTAAAAAGCTTAATGTGCACTATGAGAATTGTTACAACCATAATATGGGAACTTTGACAAGTACCTATTTCCCCAATCTCTGGAGAGGCACTCTAACTGTTGTTGGTCTCGTAGTCTTTGGATTTTCTATCTGGAGTATTATTAAACCTTTCGTAACTCATCAAATAGATTAAGTCCACTGCGTCTGATCAGCTTGTGATTCCCTCTTGTTCCTAATAGGGTTGTCTATTTTATATTTGGGCACTGGTTGTTTGAAACATTGTCTCAGCTTTCATGAAGAGTTTGTTCTGTCTTGTGTTATTTCGCTTTACCACTGAATGCTAATAATAATATCAGTGTTTCTTGTGTGGTTAATGCCTATTATACATTCTTCTTTTAAGAATAACTATCCAATGTCAAAGTCCTGTGTGTTGCAGATGTACGACATAAGTTCATTTTAATAAGAAAAAATATTTCTATGGCTCATATAGTTTAAATTACAAATTACATGTTATAACTTTGTTTAAAATTCAATTAAATCATGCAATTTTTGATTTATTCATTTTAGCCTTATAATTTTTTGTGTGTGTTTATTGTAGAGTCCTTTTGTGTCATTTCATGACAATGTGCTGTGAAGTGTCTTAAAAAATTGACATATGCTAGTTTTTAGATTGGCTAAAATATTGTTTTCATCTCTAAAATTTGTTCGAAATTAATTTGTTTTTTATCCAAAAACTTTTGTAATTGTTTCAGTTTTTGTCCTTCCGTCAACCTCTGTTAACTTTTATCCTATGTGTCTAAAGAGTGCTGTAATGGTATAATTTTAGCATCAAATAATCTGACATGAACCAATTCATATTTTTAGGGGGGGGGGGGGGGGGGGGGAAGACGTATAGCATTAAAAAATGGGTTCTTACCGACCGCATTTTCTCATCGTTTCTCACCTAGCCAAACACAAACAAAAAACCATGCTCTATGTGATGAGTCTAATTGTCATTTTCCATTAAAGACGACACCATTACAAGTCCTTTCATTTGTAAATATATATTTCAATACCATCTCCTCAAGGATGATGGGGACAAGAAATGGACAAAGCCAAAACTTAGTATCAATAAGCATTAATTTAGTATCAACAAACCGTCAACAAAGAGAAAGATACAAAATCATTGTTTCTTAATATTGAAAGGGAAACTTCGAATTTTTATAGATCTTTAAAATCATCTATGATTAAATCCATACTCATCTTCCATTTATTTATTTATTTTTGTGAATGTTAGTTTTGATGACATTCATAGTTGAAAATACTCCCTTCGTAGTTCCTCACTTTCTCTTCTCTCGAGTAGGTTGCTTAGTAGTTTTTTGTGTCTTTTATGTGTGCATTTGTCGTTGGGTAAGGGAAAAATTATTTTTGTTTAAAATTTTTTAAAGAGTTAGGTTATTTGTTTTGGGTAAAATTGATTGATTGGGTTTATTTTTTTATTTTTTGTTTTTTTTAAGCTTTGCTATTGATATTTTTTGTTGTTGTCCTAATTTTTTTGGGTTTATTAATTTTATTTATTTATTTTAGATATATAAATTTTTTAATGGCCTTTAAAATGATTAATAATATTTTTAAAGAGGGGGCCAAGCATAATTTTATTGAACTAAATTACCAGAATTAGTATTTTTTTTTTTTAATTATAAAATTTGGGGGGCATTGCACCCAATGCCAATGAATAGCTCTATCCAGTTATGAATGGCTCTGTCCCTGGGCTAGGACAAGATACAAAGAACGGTCATGGTCCACTTTTAAGACAATTTACAGACAACACAATTACAAGTCTAATTGTCTAATTGCCATTTGCTATCGCAAAAATAGAAAAAAAAGATTTTGGCCCAACTAATTAGTTAGGAAGATTTGGGCCGAACTATAGTTCTCTCACGGACTGGACTTCGTAAATCAGCTTTGCTATTGGGGAGTAATATGGCTAGACCTACCAAACTTGAGGCCTAGGTATATCCCATTAGATTTTGGTTTTCGTGTATCTATTCCACCATTTATAAATAAATAAATAAAAAATATATATATATATATATATATATATATATTATTTTATTATAATTGCCATGTGAACCAATTTGGTATAATCCCTACTTTGATCATGCAGCATCGATTCCAGTTACTTCTTATATATATATATGCTCTATATATACAACAATTCAATTACATAAATTAAAGGTTTAGTTCTAAAATTTTGAGGTCAGTTTGAATCTTTGACAAATTAGTTAGAGTTGACTATATTTTTATTTTTTATTTTTTGAGAAAAAGGTAAAGACACTTTATTACAGAAAATCAAATTGGAAAACATCATCCAAATCTGGTGGTAGATCTTCTAACCACACATCAGTATCTGCAGATGAAACTGCTCGACGAGCGAGGGCATGAGCTAATCTATTACCCTTACGCTTAACATGTAAAAAACTACAAGAAATAGAAGAAGACAAAAAATAAATATCATCTAATAACATGACCGTACATGGTCTGAATTGGTCTAGTCCCATTGATTGCCTGTATAACTCGCAATGAATCACCTTCAATTACCATTTAATGAATGCTGAGTTCTTTGGCAAAGCTAACAGCTCTACTCGCAGCTAAGGCCTCCACCAAATTCACGGAACCCGGATATCTCACTTTCTGACTCAAGGCAGCGATGATCTGACCCTCCCAATCTCTAATAACCACCCCGATACCTGCACTAACCTAATCCGCAAACACAGCACCGTCGAAATTGATTTTGTAAAGGCCAAAGTCAGGTGGCTTCCACCGCAAATCCTCACTTCGAACCACTGCCCGACGAACCGGCATCTACACATCCTGAAATTTGTGAAGGAGCTCTAAAGCTCGCTGGACTACTTCATCTACCTACCATGAAGGTTGTCCCACGCGTAGCTTATTACGTCGCTCCCATATGCTCCATGCAACCATAGCAAACCGAGCAAACAAATTAGAAGAACCATACGAACACAGGAATTGAACAAGGTTTGAATTGAGACAAGAAAGCACAGCTTCAGACACATCCTTTCCAATATCAGGCCAAAATGTTTGAAAGAAGAGAGGAGGCATTCCATCCGGACCTGGTGCTTTCAAAGGAGCCATTTGCTTAATTGCCACATCAACCTTTTCCTTGACATACGGCTTTGTAAGAGCAGCATTCATAGTGTCAGTGACCACGGGTCGGACACCCTCCAAAACTCTTTCTAATTCTAACGGACATGAAGTAGTAAACAGCTTGGAATAAAAGTCCACAAAAGTGTCTCCAATAGCCTCCTCATCCGTGACCCAAGTGCCATGCAAATCCATAATACCCTTTATAAAGTTCTTACGTTTTCTATGTGTGGCCACCCCATGAAGATAATGAGTATTCCTATCCCCATTAGCTAGCCATTGGGTTCTAGATCGTTGGACCCACATACAGTGTTCTTTATCAAGTAAGACATTAAGCTCCCTCCTCAACTGAACCACCATACCGTAATCTCCACCATTTGCCGATGCCTCCTCAGCCCACCATAATAGGTCCTTTTTAGCTTTGATCTGGTTTTTGACATTACCAAAATGATCCTTACTCCATGATTTCAGCATTTTTTTACACTTCTTTATCTTGGTAACCACCTTATACATCATATGCCCATCCGCCCCAGTGTCCCAAGCCTGACGAACTGTATCACCACAGCCCTGGTCCGCCAACCACATTTCTTCAAAGCGAAACAGCTTTCTTTTCCACCTAGCCAACTTACCATTATTCTTTTTCTTCCATTTTACTTTATTTAAAGTCATACTATTTGTTATTCTAATTAATTAACATGTCACTTTTTTATTACTTTTTAAATGTGTTTTCCTCATTTTTTTTTTCCACATCTTCAATAAGGTAACTTTTTTTAACTGCTGCATTAGTAATTAATTTTTCTCTTAACATGTCCATACTCACTTAAGTGATCCTTCCTCATATTTGTTGGGGTGCATGGCACCTAATAGAGTCTAGCCCACGTGGAATTCTATTTTAAGATGAAATAGGTGAAAGAAGTATGCAAGTATAAGAATACTATTCTTAATGTAATTAGTAATAGTGTAGGCGGCAGAAGCTTTTATAAAAAAATCTTGGTGCATGTGGCTTCATGATAGAGAGAGATTCAGAGAGAGACTAAAGAGTGAAACACAATTTTGAAGTTGACTGAAAGAAAAAGAATAGTGCTTTGTGTGGCATAGAGAAAAAATAGAAAATGTGATTTTTCTTTTGCCCAAGACACATAAGGAAGATAAATTGGGGTTTTCTCTAGGACGAGTATTTGGGTACTACAAGCACAGACAGTTGAAGTATCCAAAGTGGAAGATCTTGCTATCGGGTTTTGTGGTGAGGTTGTATTTATTGCTAGAGATATTATTGTATTTTTCCAATTTATTATGAACTCAGGTTTTGGGCATAACTTGAGTGTTGTAATCTCTATTTTATTGTAGTGGTCAAATTTGTCTTGTGATTTTTCCCTCTACACTAAAGGGTTTTCCATGTAATTTCTTGGTGTTCTTGTTGGTTGATTTTTTTTTTTAAAATTTTTTTATCACTTTTGTAGATTTCTATTTTCTTTATTGCTTGGATTATATTTAATTTAATTTACATGTAGACAGGATACTATCCCAACAATATTTTTATCAATAAGATTTATCTTTATCTTTAAACGAATTTTCTTATTTTAAATCCTATCTTTCTGTGTAATTTCACTTATTCTTTTTAATACTTTCATTTTAACTACAAATATAACGGAATGATAGAGAAGAGATAGGTTTTAACATAAATTCACGCTACAAACTTGATTTCAGTTACTTGAGACAACTTTATGCAATGAAGCTAAATAAAACCAAAGCCAATCATAAACTCGATTAGCTAGCATCATCTTGAAATAAGTTGTTAGTGTGTGTTCCGCATAATATACATTCATGCACGTTCGCTCTTTGTAGATTGAAAGTCTGTACGTGTAAATATGATAAGTATATATGCCCTAACTATATATGGTGATAATTTTTTATAATTGACTTATGCTTTTTAAAGCAAGAAGCTGAAGCAATGAGACTGAAAACTAAGCTAAGAATGTTCTGCAATTATTTGATGCTGATTTGGTTGCTCTGCAACATATACAGTTCATGCACACAATTTGTTCATTTTGAACTCACGGTCTAGATTGAAAGTCCATGAAAATGGGAGTATAATTGATTCTGCTTTTTGAAACAAGAAGCTACCGAGCAGTGGGACTACGTAAACAAGCTAAGAATGTTCTTGATTGTTGCCTTTTTGAAGAAAATACTGTTACTATATTTGTGAAAATATACCTCAATCGTAAATTTAAAGCAGAAAAAAAAGTGAATTTTAAGTTTGTGAGAAGTTTGTAAACTTGTAACAATTACGTATCTTTTATGCTCGTACGTGTGAGAGAGAGAGAGAGGATTACACATACCATGAGTCTATAAATAGGATTGCAAGAAGAGAGTGTGGTATCAGCAACAAGAGACTCAATTCTATAAGTGTGTCTAAGAGGTGCTCTCTCATCAAGGGTAGAAGTTGTTAATGTATATTATGTTATGGGCTTTAGGCCCAATTACTTTACATGTATAGCACACATGTACTTGTACTACACTTTACTTGTACCGCACACTTATGCCTCCTATATAAGGCACTGATGTATATTTTCTCATTATGAAATACAATACAAATCTTCTAGTATTTCTAACATGGTATCAGAGCCATTGCTCTGACATTTTCCTAGCAATCTTGTCTTTATTAGTGTGACTCCTTTTTCAACATCGCTTCCGCCATCATAACAACCGCCGCAGCCTTTCGCCGTTGAACCTCCGACATCATCTAGCCATTGTCCTTGGGTTCCGGACCTGCAGCCGCCGTCATTAAGGAGTTTCACACTGCACAAACCATTGCCGTTTGCATCACCGCTACAAACATTGCTCTGATTACGGTTTTGAAGGTACCACAGAGATCGTCTTGCGCTGATTTACAAAATTGTGAAAGCCTCAATGCCGTCGGAGACCGCACGCGCCCCCATGTGCCGCTCAAAGTTTATGTATGGTTGATCACGCGCCTCACGTGCCGTCTCTTCCGATCACGCGCTCCCATGCACCGTCACATGCCCCCACGCACTCCACGCGCTTGCTGACGTCATTGTTGACGTCATCCACGTTAGCCCTTGCCTACGCCATTACTGACGTCACCTGTTTGCATCAGCCGCTAACGTCATCCTTTGACTCTGGGTATTTGACCGTTGACTTCTAGGTTGACTGTTGACTTTAACTGGTCGTTGACTTTGACCGTTAACTTTTCTCCAGGGTTGACTTTTTCTATCTGGGTTCTTCTTACCCAGTTTTTCGCGTAGATTTTATTTTTGCAGTCTGTTTTTGCATATTGTGTCTCTAAATGGATAAAAAGGATGTTTTTCTTCCTTGCCCCATCAATACTGTGTTGGAGGGGTGTAAGAATTACTTATCTTGGTCTCAAGCTATGCGTAGTTTTCTTAAGGGTCACATGCTCTGGGATTATTGTACTAGTGCAATCACTGTTCCTGTCAAGGGAGCCAATGAAGAAGATGCTGCCTTCCTTGGTCGCATGATTGAATGGGATAGTCACAACCACATGATCCTCACATGGATTCGGAACACTTCCATTCCCTCCATCTCTAACCTGTTGGGCAGCTTTGATGATACCAAGTCAGCATGGGATATGTTGGCCAAAAGGTACTTCACTACTCATGGCTCCATGAAATATCAATTAGTGGTTGAATTGCATCAACTCAGACAAGAACCAGGGCAATCCATCAATGACTACTATGATCAGCTTCGCTTCATTTAGGACCAAATTGACCTTTCTGATCCAACTTGGGCTTGCTCAAAGAATGCTCAATAATATGCTTCCATTAGAGATGAATTTCGCCTCTATGAATTCCTAATGTTCCTTCACAAGGACTTTGAGCTCATTCGAGGTCAGCTTCCAAATCGCAGTCCTACTCCCTCTCTTGACACTGCTGTGAACGAGTTGGTTAGAGAAGAAGCTCATCTTGCAACCCTTCAAGTTTAGAATAAGCTCAATGTTTTGGCCATTACACCTTCTGCTCCACCCATAGAGCAACCTCAGTAATCAGGTGATTCCTCTGGCTCTAGCAATCGTCGCAAGCAGACCAACAAAAAGTTTTGCAACTATTGCAAGCGTCCTGGCCACACCATTGAAACTTGTTATCGTCATAGCAAATCTACTGCTGCTGTTGCTAATACTGAGTCTACTCCTCCAATGGCTTCCATTTCAACTGAGTCCCAGTCTTTTGGATCCACTATCAACCTCTCCCCCACTGAACTACAAGAGATCATAGCTCAGGCTGTTCGTATGGCTGGTAATGCATCTCTTTCCACTGCTCTCTCTGTTCTACTCGGTAAGTTTCAAACTTAGCTTTTTGATTCTGCCTGTTGCAATTACATGACACCTCACTCCTCCTTATTCTCCAAACTTGACCCTGCACCACACCCCCTAAATATTCATATAGCTGATGGTTCCACCATGCATGGGAATAATCTAGGTTTTGTTTTGACTTCTAACCTCTCTGTTCCTAGAGTCTTTCATGTACCTGACATATCCTATAATTTGTGCTCTGTGGGACAATTAGCTGAACTAGGTTATTGCCTTATTTTTTACTATTCTGGGTGTATTGTGCAGGATCCGAGGACGGGACAAGAGCTTGGGATCGGCCCTAGAGTTAGGCGTATGTTTCCCGTGGACAACCTTCATCTTCCACTTGTTGCTCCTGTTTCTGTTGCTGCAGTTTCTTCCTTACCATCTCTTGCACTTTGTCATTCTCGTCTTGGTCATGCATCATCTTCTCGGGTACAACAGTTAGCTTCTAGGGGTCTGTTGGGTTCTGTGTCCAAAGACAATTTTGATTGTACTTCATGTCAGTTAGGAAAACAGCCAGCTTTGTCTTTTAATAACAGTGAATCCATTTCTAATAGTATTTTTGAGTTAATTCATTCTGATATTTGGGGACCTTCTTCTGTTGCTAGTATTGGTGGATCTCGATATTTTGTTGTTTTTATTGATGATTATTCTCATTATAGTTGGATCTTTCCTATGAAATCTCGTTCTGAAATTTTACCAATATACAGCAACTTTGCAAAAATGGTTGAAACCTAATTCTCCAAACGTATCAAAACCTTTCGTTCTGATAATGCTTTTGAATATACTCAATATGCGTTTCAAGCTCTGTTACATTCCTATGGCACTGTACATCATCTAACTTGTCCAGGTACCTCTTAGCAAAATGGTCAAGCCGAAAAAAAACTTCGTCATATTCTTGACACTGTTTGTGCTCTTCTTCTTTCTACCAAAGTTCTTGCCCTTTTTTGGGGTGAAGCTGCTTTTAATGCTGTTCATGCGATTAATCGCATTCCAAGCGCTGTCATCCATAATCAGACTCCGTATGAGAGTCTCTTTGGATCACCTCCTGACTATCATCACCTTCGATCTTTTGGATTTGCTTGTTTCATTCTTCTTCAGCCTCATGAACACAACAAACTTGAGCCTCGATCTAGACTTTGTTGTTTCCTTGGTTATGGCGAAACTCAAAAAGGGTATAAGTGTTATGATCCTGTCTCTCATCGTCTTTGTGTTTCTCATAATGTTGTCTTTTGGGAACACCGATTATTTGTTGAACTCTCTCACTTTCGTTCTTCCCTAACTACCTCCTTTGTTTTAGAAATTTTTCCAGATGAATCTCTTGTTCCTTCTACAAATACTTTTTATCTTCCTTTGGACTTTTCTCCAGATATTTTTAATGCTTCTCCTAGACAGGTTGAAGATGGACAGGCTGATGACGAGCTACCCCACTTAGAGCCTGGGTCCCCTGCTCCTGCTCCGCCTGAAGATCCTCCACAAGACATTCCACCTCGCCACTTAACCTGGATAAGATCCATTCCTACACATTTAGTTTATTATCATTGTTACACTGCCCTTGCTACACTTCACGAGCCTCAAACCTATTGTGAGGCCTCCACTGATCCTTTATGGCAGATTGCAATGAAAAAGGAACTTGATGCATTAACCAAAAACCATACTTGGGATTTGGTCACTCTCCCTCCTAGATAGTCTGTGGTTGGTTGTAAGTGGATCTATAAGATCAAGACTCGTTCTGATGGGTCCATTGAGTGCTACAAGGCTCGTCTTGTTGCAAAAGGTTTTACACAGGAGTATGGGATTGATTATGAAGAGACCTTTGCTTCAGTTGCTTGTATCTCGTCTGTTCGTGCCCTTTTAGCTATTGCTGCTACTCGTAAATGGGACATTTTTCAGATGGATGTTAAAAATGCTTTCCTTAATGGGGAATTAAGTGAAGAAGTCTATATGCAACCTCCTCCTGGTCTCTTTGTTGACTCAAACAAGGTTTGTCATCTTCGACGTGCACTTTATGGTCTTAAACAAGCTCCACGAGCTTGGTTTGCCAAGTTCAGCTCCACTATCTTTCGCTTGGGTTACACTGCCAGTCCGTATGATTCTGCCTTATTTCTTCGTCGTACTAATAAAGACACCATTTTGCTTCTTCTATATGTGGATGATATGATCATAATTGGTGATGACCTCAGTGGCATTCAAGAACTCAAGGATTTTCTCAGTCAGCAGTTTGAGATGAAAGATCTTGGACATCTTAGTTATTTCTTGGATCTTGAAATTACTCATTCCACAGATGGTCTTTATATTACTCAAGTGAAGTATGCTTCTGACCTTTTATCTCGAGCTGGACTCACTGACAGCAAGACTGTTGACACTCCAGTTGAACTTAATGCGCATTTGACACCCTCGGGGGGGAAACCATTGTCTAATCCTTCTCTTTACAGACGATTGGTTGGCAGCCTAGTTTATCTCACAGTTACTCGTCCAGACATCTCCTATGTTGTTCATCAGGTGAGCCAGTACCTGTCTGCTCCATGATCTACTCACTATGCTACTGTTCTGCGCATTCTTCGATACCTGAAGGGCACTCTCTTCCATGGCCTTTTCTACTCAGCTTAGTCTCCTCTTGTGCTCCGTGCATTCTCTGATGTTGATTGGGCAGGGGATCCCACTGATTGTAGGTCCACTACAAGTTATTGCTTTCTCCTTGGTTCTTCTTTAATTTCTTGGCGAAGTAAGAAACAAACCTTTGTGGCCTGCTTTAATACTGAAGCAGAATATCGTGCCCTTGTTGATACCACATCTGAGCTCCTTTGGCTACAATGGCTTCTTAAGGATTTAGGTGTGTCAACATCCTCTGCTACTCCCCTTTATTGTGACAACCAGAGTGCCATTCATATTGCTCACAATGATGTCTTGCATGAACGGACTAAACACATCGAGATTGATTGTCATTTTATCCATTATCATCTTATCCATGGTGCTCTCAAGCTCTTCTCCGTCTCCTCCAAAGATCAACTTGCAGATATCTTCACCAAGTCACTTCCTAAGGGACTCATTTGTGATTTGGTTGACAACCTTAAACTGGTCTCATATCCACCTTGAGTTTGAGGGGGGCTGTTAATGTATATTATGTTATGGGCTTTAGGCCCAGTTACTTTACTTGTATAGCACACTTGTACTTGTACTATACTTTACTTGTACCGCAAACTTATGCCTCCTATATAAGGCACTGATGTATATTTTCTCATTATGAAATACAATACAAATCTTCTAGTATTTCTAACAGAAGCATTTGTTTCTGGACCTAGCTATTTGCTTGGTAAGAGTTTCTATTATTTAGAATTTGAAATATCCATGAAATCAATTTAAACTTCTGTCTATTTGAATTCTTGATAATTAGATCTTATTGTTCATTAGACCCTTAGAAATTAATCTAGAAATCCTGAGAGTTTAATGAAAAGAAAACAACCCACGTCTTTACAAGAGTAGAGACTTGAAAAGAAAAGTTTAATAGTTTTAGGCATGATTTTTCTATTTTTTTTATTTCTATATTTTATCATTCTAATTTAGTGAAAGTTATTTAAGATTTATTTTCTTATCTTAGATGATATTATCAATAAGATCTCTTTTGAGATTCATTCAATTATTATTTTTGTATGTTCTTAAAGTTATATATGACTTTATATTTTCTCCGGTAGACATTAAAATTATAAACTATATTACAAATGAAAGAAACACCATAAAAAATATAAAGTTATAATATAACTAAAATAAAATAGATTTTAAATCGAAGAACATTAGAGCCTAATTTATTAAAACGTTTTGCAGCTTCACTTAAAAGTATAATCATTCAATAGGCTCAAACTAATGCTAAATTCTTTAACATAAATTATATATAAATTAAGCATAATATAAAAGAAAAAAATTAATTAATTTACTTTACTTGTGACTTGTGGAAAATAAGCTTAGTGGTAAAAGAGATAAAATTGGGTTATCGTGACTAGTTTTCAAAAAATGCTTCTAGAAATATGGGTTTCTTTATTTTTAACTAGAAAATGACCACTTTTCTGAGAAAAGAAATCAATAGACATGACAAATATTTTATTTTAATGACTATAGAAATATAATATTTTGACCAAAATTATGGGAACTATTTAGAAGAACATAAAATTGCAAATTTTGTTGTTAGGACTTAGGAGTTATATATATTTATTGTATTGTTAATTGTTATCAATTAATGAAAAATAAACATCTTTTTTCTTTATTACTTGTATATGTTTAGGCATGCTACATTGGTGTTTATTATATAGATTATATAAAATTGATTATATTTTATATATTTCATAAATTTTTAAAATATTAATTATTATACTCTGATTGTGTGATCTCTAAATTATTTAATAAACAAATATGATCTAAGATGTTTTCAAAAAATAAATTGTGCACAGTATGGTTTAAAAAATAGTTCATAGTTTGTAAACTAACTAGATAAAGAAGAAATTATTTTGAGTTAAGTGAAGACTAACTTAACGTAAATATTTTTATTTTGCATGAGAAAATACTATATATTAAATCATATTGCATACTTTATATATATATATATATATATATATATGACTTGGCCCCTAAACAATATTATATTTCTAGTGATTAGGAGAAAAAAGAACTTGGCTATTAAAAGATGGTCCCTATTACTGCTGCTGGTTTACTTCAAAATGATCGCATTTGCGAAGAGCTAAGAATTAACATTCCAATATTAATAGAAAATGATTTTATGGAGCCAATCCGGAGGCCCGAGTGTTGCATCTACAGAGTGCCCCCGAGACTTCGCCAGGTAAATGAAGAAGCCTACACTCCAACGCTAATCTCAATAGGTCCTTTCACCACGAAGGAAAACAACCAAGGGATGAGGAAAATGATGAAAAAGATTTGAGGGACATGGAAAAGCTGATATTGGGATACTTAAAGGAATTCTGTAATCGGACTATGACATGCCCAAAGGAAATAGCAAGGATCATTGAAGAAAATG
This sequence comes from Quercus agrifolia, assembly GCA_029955455.1. Classification (NCBI taxonomy): domain Eukaryota; kingdom Viridiplantae; phylum Streptophyta; class Magnoliopsida; order Fagales; family Fagaceae; genus Quercus; species Quercus agrifolia. The sequence goes on along the minus strand of JARQAD010000003.1, from coordinate 55,459,825 downwards.
AACAAAAGATTCGGAGTTGTTATTCAGAGAACCTTGATATGATCAGTAGAGAAGATTTTGTGAAAATGGTTCTAAAGGATTCCACCTTTATCATTGAGCTTTTCTTGAGGGCTGATAAAAAAGAAAAATATAAAAACGATTACTTATTAAGTAATCCATTGTTGAACCGTCATATACTTGAAGACTTGATATTACTTGAGAATCAGCTTCCATTCTTTATTCTTGAGGAGTTGCATGAAAAGTTTTCCAAAAGGCACAGTGAAAATTCTCTTTTTATTGACTTGGCCCGCAGCTATTTTTATTCATGTATACCAAAGGAGATGGAGAAGGAGAAAGGGAAGAAGAAGGAAGTAAAACATTTCACTGATTTGATACGATATTTCCATTGTCCGACTAAACACAAAGATTTTGGAGATAGTATTCGTGATCTATCTACTGCAACACAATTGTACGAAACAGGAGTGATATTCAAATTGGATGAAATGGGTGGCTTACTTGACATACAATTCGATAAGTGGTATCCCACGGAAATATGTCCCTGTTTCACTTGCTCATCGCTTTTAAATTGCTTACCGTGCTTGAAATGCTTTGAGTGCTTGGAACGTACGCAACCTTTGTTGAAGATCCCACAATTCGAGATAGATGATATGACTGAAGGCCTTTTCCGAAACATAATGGCATGGGAGCAATGCTATTATCCATTGGAAGCTTACTTATGCAATTATATGGGGCTATTGGACTATCTTTTGAACACTGGAGAAGATGTGGAGTTGCTTGTTGAAAAAGATATTATAGTTAATTCGTTAGGCAGAAATGAAGCAATTTCCAAAATGGTAAATAGACTTTGCCTTGAAATTGTGGAAGAAAATTCTTGTTACACTGAACTCGTTCAAAAGCTTAACAAGCACTTTGACCAATGTTGCAACCGTAACATGGGGCTCTTGAAAAGTACCTATTTCTCCAATCTTTGGAGAGGCACTGCAACTATTTTTGGTCTTCTAATCTTTGGATTCAGTCTCTGGAGTATCATTAGGCCTTACGTTGTATAGATTAAATCCATTGCATCTGAACTTGTCATTTTGATGCTCACTGACTCGTTCCTAACAGGGTAGTCTATATTCTATATTTGGGCACTGGTTGTTTGAAATGTTGTTTCAGCATCAAATGATATGAAATAATAATGTTCTATCTTTTGTTATTTCCCTTTTACCACTGAATGCTATTTATAATATCATTGTTTCTTGTGCGGTTAATGCCTACTATATAGATTCTTTTTTCTTTACATTGACATTTTTCATAAACAATATTATGCGGTTTCTAGTAAAATTTAATATATTATTTTTTTGGAATTGTCAAATTTAGAGGAAACCCAGAGAAGAAGGGATCGAAATAATTAGCCTGATCAACGATAGCAAAAGTGTAGTCCAAAAAACACCAACGGTAGGAAATAGGGACCCAGCTGCCACCGATTCGCAAAGCTTTTGTAGATCACTGGATTGCTTGTCCCACAAGAAGTTTTTTCAATCACTGTTGACAAATAATGAGTTTTAATTTATCAATTTTATTTTTGAAAATAATTTTTTTATTTTTTTTATTTTAAATTTACGACACATGGTGAAGGAAGGTTGAAATTTAGAGAGACTTGTTAAAAAAAAAAAAAAAAGCTCAAACTCTTAAGGAAAATTGATCATTTATAATAATTTAGTATGCTTGCATAATGTATTTTTGAAAAATACTAGTTACAAACTATTTTATAGTAGTTTTTATAAACTTCTGATTTGGTAAGTGGTTATTATTTATTAGTAAATAAAAAAGTGATTTTAGTGATGGATCCAGATGAAAATCTGTAAAAATTAGTCATATCAACAGTTTGTAAAATAGTTTGTGATAGTAACATTATTCTTTATTTCTTTTTCTTTTTCTTTTAATTTTTTAATTTTTTGATAAAACGCACAAGTCTAATACATAGCAATATAGCATACATAAACCATTAAAAAAAAAAAATAAAGAAAGAGAATCTAAAGTCATAAAATTGGGTTTTTTTAAACAGCTGTATTCGGCAATCCTTTTGAGTTATTATGAAATAAAACTTGACCTTTGGGTCTAGATTCTCAAAAAAAAAAAAAAAAAAAAAAAAAATGTATTCGGCAATAAATATTGCAAAGCTTTTTGACGGCGTATGAACAATCTTTTGAACATGTTCCAGGAATAATTTTTTTGAAGATGCTCGAAGAAGCAGAACAACACTGCAAGACAATATAGGGGAAAATTAATTGTGGTAGAAGCAATTTTTTCAATAGAAGGTATTAAAGACGGTAAATAGGAAGATCATCATTATTAGTCGTACATACGGTACCTCTTCCTAAGATGCTCGAAGAAGCAAAACCACACTGAATAAAGGGGAAAATTAAGTGCGGTAGAAGTAGTTTTTCCTAATCTTAAGGCATTTCATCCAAAACTCATCTCATTTACATGTTAAAAGTCAATTGATTGGTACTTTCTGGTTTTTCCAATAGCAAGAGATGTTTAGGATTCAAATCTCCCTCCACCAACTATCAAGTTATTATTATTCATTTTTAAAATAAACCCACTTGTTTATCTAACGATGAGTTGAGTTAAATAGGTCATAACATGTCAGGTTAAACCTAAAATTAAATATTTGAAACAATTTCTATAATATTTAAAAGTCAAAGTGTTGTATTTAATGTTGTCATGCTCTTGTTGAACCACATCATTGGTTATGTCACAATTTTTTAATTATTTTTTCCTCTAATTTTTTTTGATAATATTAAATATATTAAAATGTCTAAGATATTATATTATAAAAATTATCCAAAATAAACATGTAAAGTCAATCAATTAATATACAATCTTTTAAAAGATATAGAAAGAAAATTTATTATTAGGGTCCAATTGGATTTGAAAACCCACTAAACATCAACCATTGCCATCCCCTATTAACTTAGGAGTTATACAAAATACTGCATTTTGATCTCTTAAAGAAACAAAAAAAGAAAAAGAAAGAGAAAAAAAAAATCGTTGAATACACTCGTCCCCTACTCTCGAAAAAAAGGATAAAAGTTTTCTCCAACTTAGATTGGAGGAATCTCCATAAATCCAATATGTAATGGTTTTTAGGGCTATTTATTTGTATTAAATTTCATAATTTATTTGATTATTAATTAAACACGTGTTACAAATCACCACATAAAGAGTTGGAGAAAATTTTCTTCAAACTAAAAGCAAAAGAATTTACAAGTCAAATTCTATTTATTTGAAAAAGTAAGGTGCAACGCCTCTGAAAAAAAAAAAAAAAAAAAAAATCAACTATGAAGTCCACATTCTTTGTTTCTCCTAATTATGATTCTAACAAAGTTGGGAGAGACAAGGTTTTTTGGTTGGAGTCTCTTTATGGATGATCCACCAACATCTAGATGGCTACAAAAATCGAGGGCTATAGCGGCATTTCTAAAATGCGGCTATAGACCCTAAAAACGTAGCTATAGGCCCGTTTGGTCTATAGCCATGCTTACATATGTGACCTAAATCCCGTGACTATAGGCTCTTGCGGGTCTATTGCTACATTTTTTTAAATGCGGCTATAGGCTGAGACCTATAGTTGCGTTTTTTAAAATGCGGCTATAGAGAGCCCTATAGTTGCGTTTTCCAAACATGACTAAATCCTTGTTGAGATCCAAAATTTCACAAGAAAGCCCATTCCATGAAATGTAAAGAAGACCCAATTCAAGCAGCAAGAAGAATCAACATTAGGGCCCTATTTATGTTAAGATTTCTAGCAAAAAGGCCATTCAAAAATCCAGCAAAGTGCAGTGAAAGAATTGGGCCGGGATACCCAGAGGCTGCCAGAGGCTTGGGATCCTCGGGATGTGCAGCACAGCTAACATGGGATTGAGACAACTTAAGAAGGGTACCACAAAATACAAGAAATAAAGAACGGATATGTCCTTCTCAAGCACCCAGTGGTGCAACAAAGAATCAGAGAGCTTGGAGAGTGACAATTCTTGAACAAAGGTTGGTACCTCGAGGAACCCAGAATGAAGAACTATAAGGGGAAGTGGCTGGGAAAACCTTCAACCTAGCAGAAATGGATTCCTTTTACCTGGGAAAAATGACAGCAGGGAAAGACAACCAAAGGCTAAGTCCGAGAAGTGAGAAACCTTGAAAGAAAAAAGACCGGAATGGAAAGTTAGCAAGTGACTTTTAGAGAAACATCACTAAAAGATGAAGACTATTAGAAACAGAGAAAGACCCAGCCATTAAAGTGACTGACATAACAGTGGCTTTGATACCCAAGGAGCCAAGGGGGGAGAATCAATGGTATCTAAACCCTAAAATGACACTATAAAAAGGGGGAAGTAGCCAACATTAAGGGGCATGATGTAGAATAGAAAATCACAATAGAATTATATAGAAAACTCTGTCAAGATTCAAAGAAAGTAGGGAAAACAGCTCTCGGTATCCCAGAACAGCGACTATAGAAGGTACTTGGATTTAAAGGGATTCAAACTTTGCAAGTCTTAGAGGCTTAGATAGCCATCTAAGTCTATAATTTTTGAGCTTATTTGGACCTTGTATCACATCTTAGTGAGCATATTGTAATCCATAATTTAAGAAAAATAATGAAATACCTTATATTGATTTGAGGATTTCTAACAATTATTTGGAGTATTTCTTTATTACATTGTCTTCCTTTACTATTTCTTGCTAAAATCCTTCTCACCTAACTATCTTGGAAGGCAATGCCCAAGCAAAGCCACTTGGACTTGAGTTCCAAATCCCACAAGTCTTGTGCAAAAGCACTAAGTCTGTGAGATTGGGGCCAAGATCCTCGTGGTTAAATCATTCTCATGAAACTCATTTACATATATGTATATGTATTAAAATGTATATCCTAATCTAAGAAACTAACAATTATTTGAAGATATGTGTATTGTATAGTGTGTTTTTTTTTATGTAGCACCCATAGAGGTAAAGGGAAAGAACAAAACTCTATTGCATAATAAACATGGAAAAAAATCATATAGTTCAGAGAACCAGTATTTTGGGTTCTTACAAGCCTAGTACACCCTGGGATCCCACGACAGTATGCCCCGGGGTACCAAGTGAAGGAACTCTTTTAAATGTTTATACAATAAAAGATAAGCCCTAGATACTCTATTTCAATCTCCTTCTCATTGTGAATATTATGAACACTTATTTTACTTATTTTAAGAGTAAATGGTCATTTTACAAGACTAAAACACTTATAATGGTATTTTATTGCTTAGGAGGAATTGCATTTTTCATCTTGAGGAGCTTTATGTGACTTGTGCACAATTTGGTTTGTAATCAGTCCCATTTAGCTGCGGTGAACCAAGCCTAGTTCACCAAAACTACAACTATTTGGCCCAGGATCCTTGGGCCTGTGTGCTAAAGAAAAAAGCACTCTCACATTTTGGCGACTCTGCTGGGGACTGGGAAAAAGCAATCCCTTCGCAAACATGGCTCCAAAGCTAGGAAACACCTAGAGGAAGGAAAGTTTCTCTTAGTGCGTTCAACATCAGGATCCCAAAAGTGCGGGTTCCTCCAACGAACGTCCTACCAAGGGACTCTATATGGAATTTTGGGGAACTTCCCAACACAAGATAAGTTTTATGCATCATTAGTTTCTCCATTTTATATTTTGAACATAATGGACTGAAATCTATGGTTTTCAAATGGATAGCTATCACTATGTTGCATGAAAGCAAAAGCATTGTATTGTTTAATAATAGAAGTAGACACTTGTTCTACACAATATAGAATCATAGATAAGTTTAGTTGTCATACTCATCCTCCAATTAAATAGACCTCATTTAAAGATGTTCATAAAAGATAACTGCCTAGCTGAATTAATTAGTTTCGAAAAATAATAAGTTTTGGAGAACTTCCCAAAATCTGGTCAGTTTGATTAGCATTTATGCAGTTAGTTTAGTCCTAAACTTTGAAGTCCAAAACTTGAAGATGCTTGATGAATGAGGTATTGGTGGTGTAAAACTACTTTGTACCATTGGTCTCCAAAGGCAACTCACTGGTCTCATAAAACTTAACTAATACTAAAGGTGTTTTGAGAGTACAGCCAACATATAAAGTACAACCAAAAAGTTGAAAATAAATATTGAACTTAGCTAGAAGAAGCAAAATCTTGTTTCTCATGAGGATTCTATTGTTTACAAAAAGGGGGTAAGAGGGGTCATGTAATAATATTTTAACAATCGAAACATTGTCTCATTACTAAAAAAAAAAAAATGGAGAAGTGAGCAAAAAAAAAAAAAAAAAATAGAGATTGATGAAATGAAGATTGTATGAGCTACATAATAAAGCAATGGCCCCAGATTTGGGGGCTAATGTATTTTCTTTTTTAAAATAAAAATTCACGATATTGTTTCATTTGTTTAAAAAGAAAAAGAAGAAAGAGAAGTAAGCAAATCAAAGAGGCTTGATGAAATGTAAATTACATAGCAAAAGCAATTGCCTCACAATGTGGGGCTAAATAATTTGCAACAACTTGATAATAATATCACATGGTGTAGGTTAGTAAAATGGACAAGATCCTTGACTCCTGGAAGTAAAGCTTGGGAGATCCTTGGCTCCAGGAAAGTAAAGCTAAGTACACCTTCAATTCCAGCAAAGTCTAGGAGATCATTGGTTCCAGCTAAGGCAAAGTATCTCCACGGATCCAACAAAGTAAAATGGTTCAAAAAAGAGAGAAAAGAATGAAGGCATCAGGAAAATGGATAGAAGTTCCACAATAGCATCAATAGAAGATGGATCAAGCATGATTCAACATCCGCCTCATGTCTTGGGGGCTAAAGCCTATTGTGTGGTGGACCTTGAATATATTTTGAAGAAAAATCAAAAGAAACACTATATTGCAAGTCAGCAGCAAAATCAACATTATTGAAAGCTCAACAACTATACAGTGCATCTATCATTTCTTACCGCTCAATAATTGGGCTCACCCATGGAAATAACAGGATTTGGAGGAGATACAGAGACCACTGGAGGACATCTAAAACTAGCTCTAAAGGCCAACCATGACATCATAAGTATTGCCAAATCCTCTCAATGTACCACTAGTACATGAAAGAGGGATTGAATGGGAAGCCCACAAAAGTCACTGCCAATCTTAGTCCTTTCATCCAGCATAAAGTAAACTTTGTGGAAAATATACTTTATGGTGAATCAGCTCCAGCTGGAGAATATCCCATTGTTAGGATCCCAGGGGGCTCCCATCTCTAGGATCCCAGGGGGCTTCCATCCCAGAAGAAGGAAGCAATACCCATGGTATGAGGGATCCCTTGGATAGAAAAAGACAGAAGGAGGAAGGCTAATATATTGCTTATGAAGGTCCTGGAGAAACTTACGGATATGGAAAGGAAGGCATAAATCCTACCAAAGGAAAAACTAGAGGAGGTGAACTTGGGGGCTGACCCAAGGAACTCGGGGCCCATCCTAATCAGCAGTTAGTTATCAGTACCAAAAAAAAAAAGAAAAAGAAAAAAGAAAAAAAGCAACTGGTGGAGCTATTGAAAAAATATGAAGATTTATTGGCGTGAACTCTTTCACATTAAATAAGACGCGTCCAAAGTATGATAGAAGTCCAAGCTTTCAAGAAAATACAAATGTTAAACTGTGTAAGGATTTTTTCAAAATATTATTTCAATATATATTTGATACTATATTATTGATTTACTCTCAAATTAAAAAATTTAGGAGGTGAATGGTTCTCTTGCTCTAATTTGATATTGTATTTGTAGCTTCCTAATACCAAATCAATTATTTATTGAATACTTTTGTAATCATGAGCTTCGCCCTTTTACATTCCTTGGCTTAAGATGATATACACATCATCATGTTGTAATTATTATGTATCAAATTTCACATAAAAGTTCTCTATTGACAATTGTGATGCCAACATTAAACGCTATAATCATTCTATAAAAATAAAATAAAAAACCTTATTAGATTTACTATTGTCTTTTTAATGGTATAATACAAAATATTGCAATTGGAAAATTTTTCTATAAGCAGAATTGCACAATATTTTTAAGGCATTAAATGTTTATTTATTAATTTTCCTTTTTTTCAGATAATAATGATATTAACTACAAAATTTTACCATCATGCACCCTTGGTGTAGTGATCGTTTCACAAGTCTAAATTTTTGTTAAGTGAAGGGGGTAAGGGACAGGATTCAAGTTTTTAGGAGATTCTATTTCGAATAAAAAAAAAAAAAAAAAAACTACAAAATTAAAGAATCTATGAAACCTAACAAAAGGTTCAAAATATTATTTCCTTCTCACCAAGGTTTACTATTGTCCTTAGGGTTTAGCTTCCTTTTTGCACTGAAACTAACACTATTCTAAAATGGCCACGTCTTCATCTTGTATCCCATCTTGTGTTATGCATAAGACAATAGTTGCCCCCCATTATCAAAAATATTGTGTGTTTTCTATTGTATAATTGTATATCTTATTTTGAGTGGGGCTCACTCTAATTTTACTTTTTAAAATTCTCAAAAAGGGGCAAGAGATGGTATCATAATTGAATTAGCTATTGGTTTCGTTATAATGGCAATCCATCTACTGACACATCTAAACTCACACCTAATTTTACAGCATGCTTGGCTATCAACTTTTGATTGGATTTCAAGACTTACACATGAGACAACCATGAATACACGCGCACGCGCGCACACGCACACACACACACACACAAAAAAAACCTCTAGGTGCTCCAATTACAAGATAACACATAAATATGTTGTGGATTTGGGTCTATTGTTAGGTGTGTTCCTAGCATTATTCTTATAGTGGTTAAGAATTTTGTAATTTAATAGCATTACCTGGTTTTTTTTATTCGGAGAATAGGGTGGGAATCTCCCCTCCTCATTCATTATAAAAATTGAGTTTAAAAAAAAAAAAAGATTTTATCATAGTGCATGTGATTATTCTGCTTGTCATTAGGAAAAAAAGGAACTTGGCGATACGTTACCTACTACTTCATTCATTATAAAAATTGAGTTAAAAAAAAAAAAAGATTTTATCATAGTGCATGTGATTATTCTGCTTGTCATTAGGAAAAAAAGGAACTTGGCGATACGTTACCTACTACTGTTGCTGGTTCACTTAAAAATAATTGTATGCGCAAAGAGCTGAGCATTGACATTCCAATAGTCATGGAAAATGATCTTATGCGCCACGAGTCGATCATTGATGTTTCACTAGTGTCACCATTATAATAATAACTAGTCGCTAACCCGTGCGATGCACGAGATTGTTTTAAATCAAATGTTAACATGTTTAGATTTAAATATTTCTCAAATTTCAATTATTGAAAGCTAAATTGGCACTAATATAAGATGAAACATGTAATATTATGAAGTAATATTAAAAATGAGATAAATACAAATATTATGAAGTAATATATTGCAATAATTATAATGTGCTCTTACATTTGGCTTAATAAGTATTACAAAAGAACCAATAAATACAATTATGCTTACATCTTCAAGCTTTATCCAATGCTTTTCAAGAATGTATTTCCTCCCTTTCTTAGGCTCTTCTCTTTTCTCAACTTCTTCAAATTAGTATCAAGAATAACACCAAATTATACCAATTCATCAAAGACTTACAATGTAAAACCAAACACTCTTAATGTCAATAAAGTTCATAATAACCCCACCCCAACTATTGAATTATTAAAAAAGTTCAACATTTCTATAATCTTCATGAAATAAGTATTCCATTGGTTTTCATCATGAAATTCAGAAATTAAAAAAAAATAAAAAAAATAAAAAGATTATTCACACACAAAAAAACTTCAATATATCCAAGTTATAAATAAAATACCAATACGAATTGTGCCAAGGTGGAAAATGGTACTATCTTTTGCCATATATAAATACAACATGACCTGAGACCTCAAAAGCTTATGTGAAACATGTTTAAATTGCGCTATATGGTTTTATTCAAACATTAAGAATACAAAAGCCAAAAATCTAGATATTTATGGCATTTGTTTCAAGTTTATGCCAAACCAAAACTAAAGGCATGCCTGAGTCCAGTTCACAAAGGCTTTGTGGCTTGGTAGTGTTGTCAAAATTTGTGCAGTCTTCCAAACAAAAAAAAAAAAGAGTCAAAATCTATGTGGTCTTCCAAACTAAAAAACAACCCTAAATAAATAAATAAATAAAGATGTATATGATATGTAAAAAGATTGGTATTTAATAATGAAAATTAAAAGGGTGTGAGTTAAAAGGGAAAAAACCTTGGGGGAGAATATAGTGACAAAGCAACCCTACAAAACTATAGAAGAAATGTATTTATAATCAAAACTATAGAGAAATAAACAATAAAATAAAAATAATAAATAAATAAAAACAGTCATAGTCACATGTTCATACTAAACAAAGGCTAGACTTGAGGCATTGTAGTTCATGATGTTATGGTTGGAATGACAAAGACTACAAACAGAGAGTTAAAGCAAGAACGGGGTCTTTTAATGGGAAGGGAAAGGTCTAGAAACCATAAAAGGTGTAGGTTCTAGGGTTTAGAAAGAAGAAAATTGTGGAATAAAATCTTACCTTGGGTTAAATATCCTACCTTTATTTTTTAGAAATGACAAAAACTGAGTTAAACTAAATAGTTTATTATTATTATTATTATTATTATTAATCAAAAGTGATAGAATTTTATTAAAAATATTCCAAGTGTATAGGTTCCTTAACTCCTTGGCATGATTAGCCAAAGCATTGTCTAACTTATTAAGCATTGTGGGATATAAATTTAACTAAAGCAACAACTAAACCACAGACCCTAAAATTAATCATTCATATTCCAGATCCCATCAAGTTTCCTATCGTGGGCTAACCACAATTAAGAAGCCCTGCAACCATAAATTCATTGACGCAACTTTGATAAGTATAGTTTACAGCTTTTGTTATGTTAGAGAATGAATAGAGCATCAATCATAATTGTAATCAACTGATCAACAATTTTATCAACACAAATTAAGTGACTCCATGACATCTAAATTGTAATCAAATAGCACTAAGAAAAGAATTGGTCTAAGTTTCAAAACAATGACTAAATTTGAGAAAATATTATATAATAAAGAATTGAATACAAAACATTACCTTATGCAACATCAGCGACAGAAGCAAATTGAGAGTGGTGATGGATTTGGCTAAGATTAGAGAGAGAGGATAGGGTCTGAGTTTGAGGCCTAAGAAAATAAAAGAGAAACAAATGAAACAAATCAGAGAGAGATTATAGGCACTGGTTAGCTACATCCTCTGATACTGAGGTGAAATTTCAAACATGATACAATAACTCTTTTAGGCATTTGCAATCCAAAATGAAGGTTGCAAAAGTCAATAATCGTATAATGTATTAAATTTGAAAGGATGATGTATTGTATCTATCATCTAATCCAGTGTTTCCAAAACAAATAATACACAATCATACCTACGGTTTTCAGAACTGCCTTCCCAAAAAGACCCATCAAAATTCGACCTGAAAGATGACAAATCATAAAGATTTAAAGAGTATCATATTAACCATGATCACAGTTCCTCTAACAATACTATATCCTTAAATTTCACAACTTTTGATACCCATTACTCACAGCCAATTCCAACATGGAATTGGCAAAATACTTTTACAATATCAACATCAAAATAAACTTTATGGGTCAACGTGAAACAAATATATGAGCCAAAGATGGTAAATTTGTTAAATAATTTAAACAAAGGAATTTAAAAAATCAAAGAAAAACAACCATCGGTACCCTGCCTAAAATAACCCTGACTAAAAAAAGCAAAGGCTTTACAAATCAATGTCAAGCATGTGTTCTTCCTAAATCAAAATCAATCAGATCACAATACCAAAACCTAAATCATATTTCCAAATTAAAAGAAAAAAGAGAGAGAAATATTTCCCTTGTTTTCGTCAAAGAGTAGGCTGCCTTTCCTCTGTTTGGTTTCAATTGACAAACTTAAATTCAGAGAAAAGAGAAAGAGGAAAGCAAGCGTACCTAGGCATTGGGTATGGATTTTGATTTTCAATTAAAAACAATAATAGGTAGAGAATGAGTTGCATAATACAGGAAAACAAATAGATGCAGTGGCGGCAATCCGTGGTGGCGGCGGCGGCGACGGCGGCGGCAGTTGGAGAATCTGAGTTTTGGATTTTGATTTTGGGGAAGGAAAGGGTGAGTTTTAGGTTTAGGGGAAGGTGATGTGCGTGTGAGAAAAGGAGAGATTTTGAAAAGTATCGGTTTTATGTTTTAGGTTTTGAAGAAGTACCAATTTTGTAATGTGTATTTGGTAGGGGAAATAATGAGTTTTAGTTTTTATTTTTAAATTAATAATGCTGACGTGAGTAAATGGGTTGGAAAAAAAATCAAAACATATAAATCAAATTAAAAAAAAAATTTAAATGCTGACGTGGAAAATTGTGGAAGTTTCAAAAGTTTCGGTTTTATATATATAGATAAAATAAATAAAAAAAGGCAATAATACAATGCAATTTCCATTACACGAGTGTCACCATTATGACTGATGGCTTTATTGTCACCATTAAGAAAATCATTTGTCTCATTTCCTTGTATTTCGATGATTTTAGAACGTACAATGTTATTCTAATGCTACCTTCGTAACTTTATTGTGCTTGTACTAAGCTAATGGGCACTTTCTTTCACTTTTACATTTACTTATTGTAATATATCCTTTTCGGATTAAAAAAATAAAAATAAGTCATTAGTCTGATTTATTTTCCACGTTCATAAAATGCCAATAAAATTAAATAAATAATTGTTCTACTTTGATAGAGTCACGTTGGGATAAATTGTTACACCTAACTATGAAAAAAGATAAATAATCAGTCAAATATAATATTTGTCTTTGTTCCATGGAACTGTCTTGAACTTTTGGCATTTTATTCTGTGATAGTCACGTGGATATAAATTTTTATGGGAAAAAAGGGCTTTTGTCCTTATTTTTTAAAATATTCAATAAATTGGTCTTATTTTGAAATTATTAAGCATTGTATCTCTGTTTTAAAACTCAATTTTTAAAAAATTGAGTTTCCAATGGAACTCGATTTTTAAAAATTCAAGTTTCCCATAGAACTTGATTTTATTGTTATTAAGTTCAAGATAAGTTTTTACCGTGCCGTCAAATGATTGAAACTTACCTACGACTCGTTTTTAAAAAAATCTAGTTTCATTAAAACTCAATTTTTAGAAAATTGATATATATTGAAATTCGATTTTTAGAAAATCAAATTTCGAAACAATGATACAATGCTTAATAATTTTAAAATAGAGATATTGTGATCGATATTTTAGAAAATAAGAGCAAAGCCCATTTTACCCCAATTGTTACACCTAACATTTATCAATTAGTGTTTTTCTTTTTGGCTGAATACATTTATCAATTAGTTTAAATGCACAGTCTTGAACTTTCTTTCTCCATTAGTCCATGTCAATTCATTAGGTGTTGAAAACTCGAAATTCCCAACGAAAGTTTGACTATAAGGGTCAATCATGCAAGCCATTACCATAATATATACCACGTGTATATGCAGGTCTCTGGGTTTTCAGAAAAGCCTTCATCTTTTTTGCCTGCTCAAAAAGCGACGAACACGTGGAATCTTTTGGGCTTTCTTTTTGCAAAAGCACAATGTGGTGTGTTTCATATTCAAGTTTCATCCTCTTATTCAGGAAAAAACAAAAAAAAAAAAAAAAAAAAAAGCAAAAAGAAAAGAAAGACTTCATACTCGAGTCAATATATTATATGAACTATTTTTGGTACGTGGAAATTTTTTTGCGAAGGTAACCAGTCCATAGAGCTGTTGGTTTCTTTAAAGAAAGACTTCATATTCCCGTCAAGATATTATTATATTATATCCAACCGTCTGTACTATTTTTTTATTATTATTTTTTTATTTTAGAGATTTTTGTTGATGCTTAATTATTGCTCTTTATTACTAAATCAACTTATCAATTGATTTTTTATATAGATAGGAATTGAATTTTGAATTTCTTGTTCAATCATAAGAAATTTTATAAATTAAATTAACTAAAACCCATTAGATGAAGAGTACGTATTTGATTGCTCGGCAATTATTTTGATTTTCAAGAATTCTTACTTGCCATTGCAGGATTGGGATTCTCTAATTAAAGTTTTAAGTTTTAGGTAAAATCCACAATGCGTGGCTCATGTGTTCAACTCTATTTGGATCTAGTTTCTCGGCGAAATTGGCAAAATACCACATTTTTTTGAAATTTTTAGCAAAAAAACACTGTTTCAGAAATAAATGGTAATCTCCCACTTTTCTGGAACTCGAGTTTCAGAAACTCGAGTTCCTCATTTTTTTTTTTTTTTTTTGGGGATTATTGACAAATAAACATAAAGAAAAAATGTGTTTATTAAATTTACAAGGTACTCGAGCTTGGTGAGCTTGAGTACCTTGTAAATTTTTATTTTATTTTATTTTTTTTGGGATTATTGACAAATAAACATAAACAAAAAATGTGTTTTTTAAATTTACAAGGTACTCGAGCTTGGTGAACTTGAGTACCTTGTATTTTTTTTTTTTTTTTTTTGGCATTATTGACAAATAAACATAAACAAAAATGTGTTTATTAAATTTCTAAGGTACTCGAGCTCACTAAGCTCGAGTACCTTGTAAAAATATATATATATATATATATATATATATTGGGATTATTGACAAATAAACATTAAAAAAAATGTGTTTATTTAATTTCTAAGGTACTTGAGCTCACCAAGCTCGAAATATTGGAAATATTGGTTCAAACCCTTCATTACCAGGTGAAAGATGCTTCTTATTTTACATTTATTATGGTTCTTTCTTCATGAGTATTCTAATTGTAATAGTCTTATTATTACAAATAAATCTATTTCCATTTTTTCAAAAAGTAATCCGAGATTCTTTTTGTTCCTATATAATTCTTATATATGTGAATATGAATCCATCTTCCTTTTTCTCCATAACCAATCTTCTCATTTACGATTAACATCTTCTGGAGTCCTTTTTGAACGACTCTATTTATATAGAAAAATAGAACATTTTGCCAAAGTCTTTGCTAATGATTTTCTAGTCATCCTATGCTTTCTCAAGGATCCATTCATGCATTATGTTAGATATCAAGGAAAATCAATTCTGGCTTCCAAAGACACACCTTTTCTAATGAATAAATGGAAATCTTACCTTGTCAATTTATGGCAATGTCATTTTGATGTATGGTCTCACGCGGCAAGTATCCATATAAACCAATTATCCAAGCATTCCCTCGATTTTTTGAGTTTCTTTTCAATTGTTCGACGAAATCCTACAATGGTGCGGAATCAAATGCTAGAAAATTCATTTCTACTAAATAATGCTCCCAATAAACTCGATACAATAGTTCCAATTATTCCTTTGATTAGATCATTGGCTAAAGCGAAATTTGTAACGAAGTAGGCATCCAATTAGTAAGCTGACTTGGGCCGATTTATCGGATTTTGAGATTATCAATCGATTTTTGCATATATGCAGAAATCTTTCTCATTATTACAGTGGATCCTAAAAAAAAAAAAGAATATGTATCGAATAAAATATATGCTTCGGCTTTCTTATGTTAAAACTTTGGCCCGTAAACACAAAAGTACTGCACGTGCTTTTTTAAAAAGAGTGGATTCGGAATTCTTCCAAGAATTCTTTACCGAGGAAGGGGGGTTTATTTCTTTGATCTTCCCAAGAGCTTCCTTTGCTTTGCAAAGGTTATATAGCGAGCGAGTTTGGTATTTGGATATTATTTTTATCAATGGTTTGTTTATGAGTCCTTGGAAATGGTACTTATTCTTAAATGAATGAAGAGATAACAAAAAAATTCATTCATTTCTGTTGGTATTCGGCGGTTCCCTATTCAGTGCTATGCATGGTCCCTTGGTAACTACTAGTTTGATCAGGGAAACCATAGAAAATGAACCTGCTAACGAAGGTTACAGATTCGGTCAAGAGGAAGAAACTTATAATATCGTAGCTGCTCATGGTTATTTTGGTCGATTGATTTTCCAATATGCTAGTTTCAACAATTCTCGTTCTTTACATTTCTTCCTAGCGGCTTAGCCTGTAGTGGGTATCTGGTTCACCACTTTAGGTACCGAGTACCTTGTAAATTTTTTTTTTTTTTTGGGGATTATCGACAAATAAACATAAGCATAAAAATAAGTAGATTTTTTATGTTTTTATTTATTTAAATAGAAGCATTGTAAAATATAGGGATTTTAATTTCAAAATACTTTTTTTTTGGGGGATAATCAACAAATAAAACATAAAATACATAGATTTTTATGTTTTTATTTATTTAAATACTTCATTGTAAAATATAGAGATTTTAAATCTAGACCAAAGAACCACAAAAATAAAAAATTGAGTGACATTGTTGCTGTACTTAAATAAGTTGTCACAAGCAACATAAATTGAGCGGCATTGTTACTGTATATTCGAATATGCTTATTGTATTCGTAAAATTTGTTTTCTACATTAATTAAAACTGTTCATTGTTTTCTCATAAAAATTGTTCACTGTTTTCTTCATAAACTATTTCTAGCATTCTGCATAAAATTATTTTCCGTTCAGCATTATTTAAAAAAAATTTCACTCTCTTTTCTGCGTAAATTATTCTATGTTCACTATTTAAAAAATTGTCCACTGATTTCTCATAAAACACCTAGTGAAATCGTGTTTTCCAAATTTAAAAGCCAAATCTAAATGCTTTTTCATGTTTGAATTTCACAATAATCGAATCTATTTTTCTGCATTGATAAAATGTGTTTCTACATTAATAAAATTTGCTCTCTGCACATCATGTTTACTGTATATTCAAATCTGCTTACTGCATTCATAAAATTTGTTTTGTGCATTAATTAAAACTATTCATTGTTTTCTCATAAATTTTTTTCAATGTTTTCTACATAAATTGTTTCTAGCATTTTGCATAAAAATTTTTCTGTTCAACATTATTTAAAAAAATTGTTCTCTCTCTTTTCTGCATAAATTATTCTCTGTTCACTACATAAATTGTTCACTGTTTTCTAATAAAACACCTAGTGAAATCGTGTCTTCTAAATTTAAAAGCTAAATCTGAATGCTTTTTCATGTTTAAATTTCACAATAATCGAATCTATTTTTCCACATTGATAAAATCTATTTTGATACACACTTTGTCAAAATTATCCAACAGGTAGACTGTGATTGGTTGTTTATCCAATCAAATCTATTTTTCTGCATTACATTGATAAAATCTGTTTCTACATTGATAAAATCTGTTTCTACATTGATAAAATCTGTTTCATATTATTGTACATTACTATACGGCTAAAAGTAGATTTTATCAATGTAGAAACAAATTTTATCAATGCAAAAAAATAGATTCGATTATTGTGAAATTTAAACATGAAAAAGCATTCAGATTTGGCATTTAAATTTAGAAAACACGATTTCACTAGGTATTTTATGAGAAAACGATGAACAATTTTTTAAATAGTGAACAGAAAATAATTTACACAGAAAAGAGAGTGAACAATTTTTTAAATAATGCTGAACAGAAAATAATTTTATGCAGAATGCTAGAAATAGTTTATGTAGAAAACAGTGAAATTTTTTTATGAGAAAACAATAAACAGTTTTAATTAATGTAGACAACAGATTTTATGAGAAAACAGTGAACAATTTATGTAGTGAACGGAGAATAATTTATGCAGAAAAGAGAGTGAACAATTTTTTAAATAATGCTGAACATAAAATAATTTTATGTAGAATGCTAGAAATAGTTTATATAGAAAACAGTGAACAATTTTTATGAGAAAACAATGAATAGTTTTAATTAATGCAGAAAACAGATTTTATGAACCACTAGGGAGCTCTAACTTTGTTATCTGATCAAACAAAGCTTTAGGGAGCTCTGACCATGGCCTCCAATCGCTATTGTCAACCATTTTTTCCTTCTTACTTCTAGACCCCTTGAGATTCGTGTCACTGCGCCACCCTTGCAGTGCCATGCCTACCTTCCCACAAAGAGAAAATATAGTTTAAATTGTGCATATGGTTATACACTCATAATGGCTTATTGTTTTATCCCAATTTTCCACATTACATGCTTCGAAGTTGGTCAAGAGGGAAAGTATATAACAAATTTGATATTTAAAGACTTTAAAGAAACAAAATATTTGGTCAAGAACCTGCTTCGAAGTTGTATGTGAAAACTTAAAACCCAAGCTACCACCTTTATTTGATCAGGTGGATGTAGTTTCTGTTTTTTTTTTTTTTTTTTGGTTGGTTGGTTGGTAATTTATGTTGCTTATGACAACTTATTTAAGTACAGCTACAATGCCGCTCAATTTGTTATTTTGGCAGTTCTTTAGTCTAGATTTCCTGTCATGTATGTCGTGGCATATATTTTTGGATAAACCCAAAAATGTTTAACTATTTAGATAAACTAAATAAGGAGTAATAATAATAATAAAATGTAATAAAGGGAGATTTTCAATACATTACGATTCATTGTATTCAAATCATCTCTAATTTCTACTCATTTTGTCACACTTGTTCTATACTTCTACATGGTAGACTGTAGGTGAAGTAGAAAAAATAGTGAGTGTAGACATCAAAATTTTATGATGAATTCACAACCATCCAGTTGTTCATGATAAAATATTTGTGATCAAATTAATCTCTAATTGATGACGTGGACGATTAGCAAATGAAATCAAGCCATGTGGCAACATCAAATGAAGAAAGCCATATGACAGCGTCAGAAAAAAAGACCTATATGGAAAGTTCTTATTAAATGAAATACCAAATTAAATTCATATATATAATTCAACTCTCAATAAATGCTGAGAGAAAATTCCAAATTAAATACCATTGAGTTGCCTATAAATAGAGGCTTCTCATATGAGAACGGGGGGGAACACTTAGAGAGAAAATACTACCGACACTCTGCCAAAATAGAGAGTCATCTCTAAAGTTTACAAGAATTCCATTGTTCATCAAGGCCTATTCCTAATTCTTCAAATCAAAGTGGGGATTCTCCTTTAACCTAGTTTGTGATCAAGCCAACGGCCCTCGCATCAAATTAAGCACGTTCAACCATTCATTCAACTTGGAGACATCAAATCACAATTCAAGATCAAGCTTCATAACCCCTTCGGATCGTAACATTTCTTGGAGATCGAATCAGATAAATTTATTGTACTCTTTCATTGTAAAGATTCATATAGAGAATTGTACTCACACACACACACACACATATATATATATACAAATCAAATACAATTTGATTATTTGTTACACTATTTCGTGATTGTGTGATTCTTCTTTTACGAAAATTGTGTGTACAGTGAGTTTATTAGAAAGTGATTAACAACCAATTACAGTCTATCATTGTTGGATAATTTTGACAAAGTTTGTATCAAAATAGATTTTATCAATGCAGAAAAATAGATTCAATTATTGTGAAATTTAAACATGAAAAAGCATTCAGATTTGGCTTTTAAATTTAGAAGACATGATTTCACTAGGTGTTTTATGAGAAAACAGTGAACAATTTATACAGTGAACAGAGAATAATTTATGCAGAAAAGAGAGAGAACAATTTTTTAAAATAATGTTGAACAGAAATAATTTTATGTAGAATGCTAGAAACAGTTTATACAGAAAACAATGAACAATTTTTATGAGAAAACAATGAATAGTTTTAATTAATGCAGAAAACAAATTTTATGAATGCAGTAAGCAGATTTGAATATACAGTAAACATGATGTGCAGAGAGCAAATTTTATTAATGTAGAAACACATTTTATCAATGTGGAAAAATAGATTCGATTATTGTGAAATTTAAACATGAAAAAACATTCAGATTTGGCTTTTAACTTTAGAAGACACGATTTCACTAGGTGTTTTACGAGAAAACAGTGAACAATTTATGCAGTGAATAGAGAATAATTTATGCAGAAAAGAGAGTGAACAATTTTTTAAATAATGCTGAACATAAAATAATTTTATGTGAAATGCTAGAAATAGTTAATGCAAAAAACAGTGAACAATTTTTATGAGAAAACAATGAACAGTTTTAGTTAATGCAAAAAACAGATTTTATGAATGTAGTAAGCTGATTCAAATAAACAGTAACAATGCCGCTCAATTTATGTTGCTTGTGACAACTTATTAAATACAACAATAATGCCGCTCAATTTTTTATTTTGGGGGTTCTTTGGTCTAGATTTAAAATCTCTATA
This sequence comes from Quercus agrifolia, assembly GCA_029955455.1. Classification (NCBI taxonomy): domain Eukaryota; kingdom Viridiplantae; phylum Streptophyta; class Magnoliopsida; order Fagales; family Fagaceae; genus Quercus; species Quercus agrifolia. Next base: position 55,439,471 of record JARQAD010000003.1, on the reverse strand, counting down.
TTTTACAATGAAGTATTTAAATAAATAAAAACATAAAAAATCTATGTATTTTATGTTTTATTTGTCGATTATCCCAAAAAAAAAGTATTTTGAAATTAAAATCCCTATATTTTACAATGCTTCTATTTAAATAAATAAAAACATAAAAAATCTACTTATTTTTATGTTTATGTTTATTTGTTGATAATCCCAAAAAAAAAAAAAAAATTACAAGGTACTCGAGCTTGGTGAGGTCGAGTATCTTAGATTGTCAATAATCCCAAAAAATAAAAAAATAAATTTACTAGGTACTTGGTACCTAAAGCGGTGAACCAGATACCTACTACAGGCCAAGCCACTAGGAAGAAATGTAAAGAACAAGAATTGTTGAAACTAACATATTGGAAAATCAATCGGCCAAAATAACCATGAGCAATTGCGATATTATAAGTTTCTTCCTCTTGACTGAATCTGTAACCTTCATTAGCAGATTCATTTTTTGTGGTTTCCCTAATCAAACTAGAAGTTACCAAGGAACCATGCATAGCACTGAATAGGGAACCGCCGAATACCAATAGAAATGAATGAATCTTTTTGTTATCTCTTCATTCATTTAAGAATATGTACCATTTCCAAGGTCTCATAAACAGACCATTGATGAAAATAATATCCAAATACCAAACTCGCCCACTATATAACCTTCGCAAAGAAAAGGAAGCTCTTGGGAAGATCAAAGAAATAAACCCCCCTTCCTCGGTAAAGAATTCTTGGAAGAATTCTGAATCCACTCTTTTTAAAAAAGCACGTGTAGTACTTTTGTGTTCACGAGCCAAAGTTTTAACACAAGAAAGCCGAAGTATATATTTTATTCAATACATATTCTTTTTTTTTTTAGGATCCGCTGTAATAATGAGAAAGATTTCTGCATATATGCAAAAATCGATTGATAATCTCAAAATCCGATAAATCAGCTCGAGTCAGCTTACTAATTGGATGCCCTACTACGTTACAAAATTTCGCTTTAGCCAATGATCCATTCAGAGGAATAATTGGAACTATTGTATTGAGTTTATTGGGAGCATTATTTAGTAGATTTCTGCATTGTTTAATAAATGATCCAATCGGCCCGAGCACTAGCATATTGGAAATAAATTTATTTGTAATAATAAGACTATTACAATTAGAATACTCATGAAGAAATAACCACAATAAATGCAAAATAAGAAGCATCTTTCACTTGGTAATGAAGGGTTTGAACCAATATTTCCAATATTTCGAGCTTGGTGAGCTCGAGTACCTTAGAAATTAAATAAACACATTTTTTGTTTATGTTTATTTGTCAATAATCCCAAATATATATATATATATATATATATATATATATGTATGTATATTTACAAGGTACTCGAGCTTAGTGAGCTCAAGTACCTTAGAAATTTAATAAACACATTTTTTTGTTTATGTTTATTTGTCAATAATCCAAAAAAAAAAAAAAGAATTTACAAGGTACTCGAGCTTGGTGAGCTCAAGTACCTTAGTAATTTAAAAAACACATTTTTTTTGTTTATGTTTATTTGTCAATAATGCCAAAAAAAAAAAAAAATTACAAGGTACTCGAGTACGTTGCAAATTTATGGTCTATTTGGAAGTTTAGAGAGGGAGGAGAGTAAAGGGAAGTAGAGAGAAGGAGAGTAGTGAAGAGGAGAGTAGAGTGGAATGATTCCCCTCCACTTTGTTTGGATATTTTTAAAATTAGTAAGGGGGAAGGATTAAAATAGACAAATTTACACCTATTTGAAAATTGTCTTGCAACATTGGTCTATTATTAATTTAAAAATGGTGAATTGGAAAATTTATCTAGTCAATAATTTATCTACTCTACTCTCCCTCCAAATCTCTCCAATTTGGGGGAATTAAAAATGAGAGGTTAGAGGTGGTTCAAACCCCTCCAAACTCCTCTCCCTCTTTTTTTTTTTAAAACTTCCAAACAAAATAATTTAATTACTCTCACTCCCTTTACTCTACTCCCCCTCATTTTTTTAAACTTCCAAACAGGCCATTAATAAACACATTTTTTTCTTTATTTTTATTTGTCAATAATCCAAAAAAAAATTACAAGGTACTTGTGCTCACCAAGCTCGAGTACCTTGTAAATTTAAAAAACACATTTTTTGTTTATGTTTATTTGTCAATAATCCCCCCCCCCCCAAAAAAAAGAAAAAAATTACAAGGTACTCGAGCTCACCAAGCTCGAGTACCTTGTAAATTTAATAAACACATTTTTTCTTTATGTTTATTTGTCAATAATCTTAAAAAAGAAAAAAATGAAGAACTCGAGGTTCTGAAACTCGAGTTTCAGAAAAGTGGTAGATTGTCATTAATTTTCGAAACAGTGTTATTTTTGCTAAAAATTTAAAAAAAAATGTGTAATTTTGCCAATTTCACCCGGTTTCTCTTCCTGTCACACAAAAGACCTTGAGAAGTCAATCCCAGCAATGCCAAGATACTGACGTGTGGCCCTTCATCATTAATGTTTTCGCCAGCCAACTAATTGTGTGATGCTTGTAAATTTTTGAGAATGATGTGATGTCTATGACGTGTTTTCTTTTGTGTTTTTTCTTTCTAAGAGAGAGGGAACACACTATAAATTGGAGCGCAAGAGGATTTTAACTAGAGCTATAAGTGTACAAGTTTATTTATTTATTTTTTATGAGTGAGTTTTAGCAAAATCAAGAGAGAGGATTCTTACCCAAAAAAAAAAAAAAGCTTGCTTCATTAGACGTGATCTCTAGAAGATTTTGCTGCTTCTTGGAATTAAGTATACAAGCAATTTCTTTCAAGTAAAATCTGCAGGTTCTTTTCTTCATCCTTTCACTTTATTTTTGTTCTTCAATTTAAAGTTAGCCTAAGATTTATAATTTAGTAATTTAATTGAGTTCATATTTGTAACATGTACTTTGGGATTTTAGTTTTAAAAAAATATACCTTGCAAGGTTGGATTTTAATGTTTTTATAATCAACTAATTTTCGTATAACAAGTATTAGCTAGGGGGCGCATGATTTTTATATATTTATTTTTTAAAATGGAAAGTAGATGTCTGGGTTTCACCGTATCAGATCATGAATTAGTTGAGTAACCTTAGTTATTTAGTAAAATCTTGTCCAATTGCTAGTAGTTGCTACTAAAAATTTCTGTTGTGTATGGCTTATGAGTTCTATTTACGCGATAAAATGGATGGTTTATGAGGAAAATAATTTCTGTTGTATATTCTCAAAAAGGACAAATTAAAGCTGTATTTGGCGTAAAATAAAATATTTTCTTGAAAATGTTTTCAATGTTTTGGTGTGTTTGGTATGACATAAAATCTTGACAAAGTTTCGCTCCCCTCCCTACTTGTACGCCATTTGCAGTTTGCACCACCCCCTCCCTAATCTCAATTCCTTTCAATAGTCTTCTCCATTATCCTCCTAAATTGTCAGCTCTATCCCATAACTTTGACTATCTTTTACCCTGTGCATGGTTTGGTCGGTTTAAGTTACAAAAGGCACGTACGGGCTAAAACAATCACCCTGTGCATGGTTTGGTCGGTTTAGCTTGGCTATGAGAAAGTATGGTTTTACCCAAAGCAATTCAGATCATACTCTATTCTTGAAACACCGACTAGGAAAGGTAACATCTCTAATTATATATGTAGATGACATGATTATTACAGGAGATGACATCGAAAAGATCTCTAGACTTCAAGGGCAACTAGCAACTGAATTTGAAATGAAGAACCTTGGAGGACTCAAATATTTTTTGGGAATTGAGGTAACCAGATCGAAAAAGGGTATATTTCTTTCTCAAAGGAAATATGTTTTAGATTTGTTGTCTGAAGTGGGACTACTAGACTGTAAACCAGTTGATACCCCAATTGTTCAAAATCATAAACTTGGAGAGTATTCAAATCATGTGCCAACAAATAAAGAGAAATATCAAAGATTAGTGGGTAAGCTAATCTATTTATCTCATACTCGCCCAGATATGGCCTATGTTGTAAGCGTAGTGAGTCAATTTATGCATTGTCCTAGTGAAGATCATATGGATGCAGTAATTCGAATTCTTCGCTACCTAAAGTCCTCTCCTAGAAAAGGGCTTATGTTCTCAAAAAATAATCATCTAGACATTGAGGGTTATACAGATGCAGATTGGGCAGGAAATATTTCTGACAGGAAATCCACATCAGGCTACTTTACTTTTGTAGGAGGAAATCTTGTTACATGGAGAAGCAAGAAGCAAAAGGTGGTGGCATTATCCAGTGCTGAAGCTGAGTTCAGAGGAATGGTCAAGTGCATCTGTGAACTTCTTCAGCTTAAAAGGTTGCTAAACTAAGATTGGCTTTGCTCTTAGTTCCGAAATGGACCTGTGTTGTGATAACAAAGCAGCCATTGATATTGCCCATAATCCAGTCCAACATGACCGTACTAAAAATGTGGAAGTGGATAGAAATTTCATCAAATAGAATCTCGAAGAAAAGATAATTTGATTTCCATTTGTTAGGTCTGAAGATCAACTGGCAGACATTCTTACAAAGGCTATTTCCAGCAAAGTCTTCTACAGCTCACTTGACAAGTTGTGCATGAAAGATACATATGCATCAACTTAAGGGGAAGTGTTGGCGTGATCTATCAGTGATTGGAGAAATCGTAGGCCAGATTGTATAGAATCCCTTCTCTTAAGGGTCAGCCACTATAGTAGCCGTAATTTGTGTATAGCCTAGTTTAGCTTCTAGATCCTTCTCTTTGTATTGCTATATAACCATACTTGTCTCTGTAAAGAAATATATGAAATATATGAGCAATCTTTTTGACATGTATTTCATGTGTGCATGCATCTCTTAGGATCTATTTAGTTTGGATAATTTTAGGGGGTGGGGAAATTGGAGAGAAAATGACAAAGTTTAACTACAAAATTAGTTGTAGCCTAAGGCTAACCTTACTCAATATCTTTTTATTGGAGATGAATTTTGAGAATTCCACTATTGGATTACATTTTTTTCTTATATCTTCCGTGCTTACAAAATTTCTAGAAAATTAAAGATTAATAGCTATGTCATTAACCAATTATTTAAATTACTATTTTTTATAATTTAAAATTATACATAAAATATAAACTTGCTTTTATTTTAGCTTTTGTCTTTTTCTTCTTCCATTTTTGTCCTTTTCTGTTACTTCTCATTTAGGATTTTTTTTTTTTAAATTTTTATTTGTGTTCATCTATTTTGGTTTTTTTTCTCCTCATTTGCAGGTTTTTATACTTTGTTTTTCTTTTGTTAATGAAATGCTTATCCACACATAATTTTCTAATAAAAATATTTCATTACTTTTTTTTAATCTAATAGTGGTATGCAAATAAATTTTTGTAAATTACATTTTTCATCATCTCATTTTTCTTCTCAATAATTAAAAAAAAAGAAAACAAAACAAAAAAAAAAAACAAAGAAAAGAATTTACTAGTCCTCAACTTTTCATCCTAGAAACAAAACATCATGAGTAAAAATTAAGATTTTTTCTATCACTCACTTTTTTTCCTTCATATTTTTAATCACCGACTTTTTAGCACCCAACCAAATGCATCCACAATGCAACGTGTATATTTCTCTTATATGTCACACCCGGGTCCTGCTTCTAGCTACCATTCTGTGTGATTAAGATGTAAGTGAATAAGGTCATGTGAGGTTTACTTAAAAAAAAAAAAAATATATATATATATATATATATCAGGTCATGTGTGTGTGGATCATGTTTCTCTTGTCACAAAGACTAAAAACAGGTCAAGACAACGTTAATCATTTATGGGGTGTGGCCCTTTATCTTGACTGTTTGTTTTCACAGGCCTGCTTGTGAAGTTGAATAGTGACAACCTTAATAATTGTTGCCCTGTGTGAAAAAAGACAATGGCAGTAATGGTGCTTGTTTGTTGTGACCAATAATGACAAGTAAATGAGACAGCTGTATGTTTGTCAGAAAAGACGTCATGGTAATGACGTAGAGATAATAAGGGTTGGGGATTCACTCAATAAATAGGAGGGCAAGAAGGTTTTGAGATTTGAGAATTGCTATGAAGTATCCAGAAGTAGAAGATTGTTTCTCAGATGAGTGAGTTTAAGCTATGAGTGAGAAGAGAGAGAATCAAATAGCCTTAGCCTTGCTTCGTTGGACATGATCTCTATCATATTCTGCTGTTTCTTGGAGTTAAGTTTAGAAGGCTGAAGCATTTTCTTCCAAATACAATTTGCAGGTTCTTTGCTCTATTCCTTCACTTTATTTTTGTTTAAATAAAATTTGCAGGTGGCTAGTTCTTCGCTCCGTTTCACTTTTATTTTGTTCTATAATATAAAGTTCGCCAAAAATTGATAATTTAGTTTATTTTTTATTTTTTATAATTTAGTAAGTAATTGGGTTCATATTTCAAAATTCTAATTTAGGAGACGCTATTCTCCACACACACACGCGCACACACAAAGTTTTAAGAGATGTATTTTTTTCCCTTTTCTTTTTTATTTTTTCGTTGGACGTAGATTTGTGTGGATATCAATTAGTTCAGTCACTTCAATTATTTACTAAAAGGATCGACTTCAATTTACATGATAAATAGAATTAATGAAAAGAAAAATGTTAATTTTTTTTTTTTTGGGTATCCCAATAATTTAATATAATATTTAGGAAATTGCAACTTACACCCTTAAACTATACATTTTTTATACTTACTCTTTATACTACGAGAATACACACCTATTAAACTATACATTTTTTTTTTATTTTTATACTTTCCATCATCAATGATGAAAATACACATTATACTCCCCTAAATTATACCACTTTTACATTTATTCCCTTAAAATATGAGAATGCAAACTTACTTCCCTAAACTATTACTCATAGGATAGGGGGCTAAGTGTTTCACGATTAATAATTTAAGGGCTAAATGGACACTTTCATAGTTTATGGGAGCAAGTATTATACGGAAAATAATTTAGAAGGGATAAAATATTCATTCTTGTAATTTAAGGTCTGTTTGGATAATGCGGCTGCATCCGCGTTTGGGGTGTTTTGGGCCTTTTTTTTTTTTTTTTTAAGTCCAACGCGTTATGTACTATTCATTGACCATGAATAGTGATTTTAGGCCAATAAACAGTGCTAAACAGTAATAAACAGAATTTTTTTTTTTTAATTATTTTCGATTTTTAATTTTCAGTAAAATAAGTTGTATCTAAACATACCCTTAAAAGGTAAGTATAAAAGAGGGTAGAGTGTAATTTTCTCTTTAATATAATATATGAGCATAACACCCTAGAATATAGGAAGGACAAATACTAGATAAGAATTAAATAGAAACTCCAAATAACACCTTGATTTGATAAAAACCAAAAAGATTTTTGAATTATCAAGAAAATTTGTCCAATTGAAAATAAGTAGTTTCCTAGAATATATTTTCAATTGAAAATACTTTTGAGCGGAAAATATTTTATGTTGAAATGAATAGAGTTCAAAATTTTTTTCCCATCATGTGAGGGCGAGTAGCATAGCAGCAGTGCAACATGTCTTGAGGAACTTTACACAAACTACGGGTTGTGTACATTTTTCTATTATCTTACATTATAAATAGTTGAAGAAGTCATTTGTGTACCACTGCACAACCTTAGTGCGATGGTCACTTTACAAGTATAAATATTTACGAGATGTTGGGGGGAAGGACTGGGGTTCAAGTCTCGAAGAGAGAACTTCACACACATACATTTGATTAGACTAAAGTAAAATTTTTATTTTGTAAAAAAAAATAATAATAATAAAAAAAAAAAATAAAGGTCGTCTGCGTCTCCTATGCTTTTACTTGTATTGGTGTAGATTGTAATTGGCTAGAGTTCTTAAACCAGTTTTATGAGTTTGTTAGAAGCTGTTATTAATGTTCTAATGGCTAGTTACTTATGTAACTTAATGGTAGCCTCTGTTTTCATTGTATAAAACAAAGGAACTTTTTACGGATTAGTCGATTTAATGAACTCAATCTTTCATTCTGATCTACTTGCTCAATTGATCTTCTCTGAATAGTTTTAGCACATTCCAATTGAAGTTTTTCACATATATAGTTGGGAAATCATGCTTGCCATTTTGCTCGCCTTCTTCCTTTTAAAACTTCGAATCTCGTCTTCACCTAACATTATCTCCGTGGTAATTTGACATGCGCTTTTCTCCTATGTGGCGTCTGAGCCCAAATCAGATTGCCATTTGGTAATCTTTAGTTTATGGCGTATTCAGTATTGTTTCTGCCTTATGTGGTAAGGATTTCATGACTATATCATATCCTTGCTACATCATCTTTCCCCCGTGGTAAACATTAATGATTCATCCTCTATGCGTGGCTCATGTGTTCAACTCTATTTGGATCCAGTTTCTCTTCCTGTCACACAAAAGACCTTGAGAAGTCAATCCCAGCAATGCCAAGATATTGACGTGTGGCCCTTCATCATTAATGTTTTCGCCAGCCAACTAATTGTGTGATGCTTGTAAATTTTTGAGAATGATGTCATGGCTATGACGTGTTTTCTTTTGCGCTTTTTCTTTCTAAGAGAGAGGGAACGCACTATAAATTGGAGCGCAAGAGGATTTTAACTAGAGCTATCAAGTGTACAAGTTTATTTATTTATTTTTTATGAGTGAGTTTTAGCAATATCAGGAGAGAGGATTCTTACCCAAAAAAAAAAAAAAAAAAGTTTGCTTCATTAGACGTGATCTCTAGAAGATTTTGCTGCTTCTTGGAATTAAGTATACAAGCAATTTCTTTCAAATAAAATCTGCAAGTTCTTTTCTTCATCCTTTCACTTTATTTTTGTTCTTCAATATAAAGTTAGTCAAAGATTTACAATTTAGTAATTTAATTGAGTTCATATTTGTAACGTGTACTTTGGGGTTTTATTTTAAAAAAAGAGAAATGATATGTCTACAACATTTTTACAACAAATCATAAGTGTTAGGTTGTTACTGGTTGTTATTGTTGGTGCAAAAAAGTAATCTTAGTGTTAGTTACAAATTTGAACCAATAACAACTAACCACCTGTAATTTGTTATAAAAATGTTGTAAAATTATTGTAGATGTATCATCTCTCTTAAAAAAAATATACCTTGCAAGGTTGGATTTTAGTGTTTTTATAATCAACTAATTTTCGTTTAACAAGTATTAGGGGGCGCATGCTTTTTATATATTTATTTTTTTAAGTGGAAAGTAGATGTCTGGGTTTCACCGTATCAGATCATGAATTAGTTCGGAAACCGTAGTTATTTAGTAAAATCTTGTCCAATTGCTAGTAGTTGCTACTAAAATCTTCTGTTGTGTATGGCTTATGGGTTCTATTTACGCGATAAAATGGATGGTTTATGAGGAAAATAATTTCTGTTGTGTATTCTAAAAAAGGACAAATTAAAGCTGTATTTGGCGTGGAATACAATATTTTCTTCAAAATGTTTTCAATGTTTTGGTGTGTTTGGTATGACATAAAATCTTGGCAAAGTTTCGCTCCCCTCCCTACATGTACGCCATTTGCAGTTTGCACCACCCCCTCCCTAATCCCAATTCCTTTCAATAGTCTTCTCCATTATCCTCCTAAATTGTCAGCTCTATCCCATAACTTTGGCTATCTTTCACCCTTAATTTTTACTAACTTTTAGCTATAACTGTCACCGTTAACGTCTTTTTAAAGCATTCACATCAAAATTTCTAAAAAAATATAGTTTTTAACATTTCAAAATTTTATTTTATATATTTTAATAACTCACTTTATAATATATTTAACATTAAAGAGGTTTTATATTCTTACAACTTCATTTAAAATAATATAAACAGCTCATAAAAATAATATTAAAAAAACAACCAAAAAACCTACAAACAGCCACCTCCCCCACCACTCCACCAGCCACAACTACCATGGCAACTACAATCCATTGCAGAAGAAAAAACCAAAACAAAACCACAACCATCACCACCAGCCACACCCACAGCCACAGGCACAACAACCAACCATCACCATAACCCACTACCATAGTCAAAATCAACCACCACCACCACAACCACCTATCCACAAAACCCACACCCAAAATCAACTACCACTGCAACCACAACCACCAACCCACAAAACTCACGCGCAAAATCAACCACCACAGCCACCAACCCACGAAACCCACACCCAAAATCAATCACTACCATCATTGCCACCAAGCCCAAGCAGAAGAACTCAAATTAATGGAAGAAATTGGAGGATCTTTTGGGCAAAATCTCCATAATCTCATTTGGTACAGAAAGTTCAAACCTTCCCAGAAAGCCATTGCCACCTATTTCATTACCTTTCTATCATCTTCACTGGTTTAAACAATGATATGGCTCTAAATGGAATGGTTATTAACCTGGCTAGTCTTTTAGCTTGGACAGTGATGAACCCATTTGGAAATGGTTACTTTCAAGGTCCAAAGGAGGCGCCCTTAGAAGCTGCATTTGCTTGTCCTGGGTTTTTTGACCCTGCTTGACTACGTCACGGCTCTAATGAAGTCCAAGATTGGAGGATTGGGTCAGCTCAACGTGCTGCTGAGAGAGAGAGGAGAATTGAAAGAGAAGAGAGGCATGGGAGAGAGAGAAAGAAAGAAACTACCATAATGTTATTTTAGCAAATAAAATACCAAAATGCAAGTTACAACAAATGAGCTATACATAAATAAAAAAATAGCAATGGAGCAACAGTAGGTTGTCATCTTTGACAACCTAGTGTAGCTCCAAACTTATAAATAAAATTAATATTTTATTTACTTTTTCTCTCTTCTTTTACTTAAAAAAATATTTTTATTTTCTCTCTGTTATGCTGTTTTTCTCTCTCAACTTTTTTCTCTTTCTTCTTCTTCACTCTTTTCTTCTCATCCCCTCTAAGTTGTTTCTTTCTTTTTTCTTTTGTTTTTTTTTTTTTTTTTTCTCTTCTTTTCGTCTATTTTCTTATCCTCTATTTAGTGCCATTTTTCTCTTTTGCTTTTTTCCTTCTCTCTTCTCACTGGTTCCCTTTCCTTTTCACTGGTCAATCGTTGTGGTGGTGGATCATGGTTCTCTCTAGATCAAATCCGAGCTTGAATGATCTGATAATTTTTTGTTTTGTTTGGGTTTTAGTTGATCTGGTGGTTTTGGTTGATTTGGTGGGTTTTGGGTTTGTGATTGGGTTTTGATTTGGGTTGAGGTTGTGGGTGGTGGTCTAAGAAGCACGGGTGCGAGTGCGGGTGCAGGACTCGGCAATTTTCGAAAAGTAGGGTGCGGGTGCGGCGGGACTCGGCGATTAAAAAATTATTAAAAATATTTTTATTTATATTTTCTATATATTTTTACTATTAAAATATTCTTGAAAAACACATTACTATGCCTTGATTCACAAAACAAAGAAAGAAGAAGGCAAGAAACACATTAATATGCCTCTGAGGTGATAATTTTGGATTTTTCGGCCATATTCACGGTCGATTTCGGCCTGTTTTGGCCGTATTGATCGCCGAGCGATACGACCTGATATGGCCGATACGGCCCGATTCTGGCTGAATCAGCCCGGTTCAATGCGAATCGAAGCCGATTCGGCACGAATCGAGCCGCGTCGGCGCGAATCCGAGAAAAAAAAAAAAAAAAAAAACGCAGATGCGGCATCGACGCGTGGGTAACCGTGTCAGACGACGCGTCCCTCATCGAGCCACGTTGAATGCGGGTGCGGCACCCTCCCAGCCGCATTCGTGCTTTCTAGGTGGTGGTGCTGTGGCAGTGGGTGTGGGCAGTGATGGCAGGGGTGTGGCAATGGGTTTTGGTTTTTATAGTGGGTTTGTGATGGTGGGTTGTGACAGTGGGTGTCGCAGTGGGTTTTGGTTTTTGCAATGGATTTCTGATGGTGGGTGGTGGCTTGGCGGTGTTTGATGGTGGTGGTGGCTGGTGGTATCTATTATGGTAGAGTGGGTCTTGGTTGTTTTGTTTGGAAAAAAGAGAAATACACACCGAAAAAGAGAGGAGAAGAAAAAGTGAGGAAGAGAGGAGATTGATAGTAAAAAAAGAATTAAAAAATAATAAAGAAATAATATTTTAATGAAGTGGTAAAAAATATAAAATCTTTGTTGTAGGGTGTATTATAAAGTAAGGTGTTAAAATAAATAAAATAGTGTTTTGAGCTGTTAAAAGTTATAATTTTTAACACCCTTACTGTGAATGCTCTTATAGTAGGTTGTGTGACAATGGGTTTGTGATGGTGGGTTGTGACAGTGGGTGTGGCAGTGGGTTTTGGTTTTTGCAATGGGTTTTTGATGGTGGGTGGTGGCTTGGTGGTGTCTGATGGTGGTGGTGTCTGACAGTATCTATTGTGGTAGGGTGGGTTTTGGTTGTTTTGTTTGGAAAAAAGAGAAATACACACCATGACAGAGAGGAGAAGAAAAAGAGAGGAAGAGATGAGATTGATAATAAAAAAGAATTAAAAAATAATAAAGAAATAATATTTTAATGAAGTGGTAAAAAATATAAAATTTTTATTGTAGGGTGTATTATAAAGTAAGGTGTTAAAATAAATAAAATAGTGTTTTAAGTTGTTAAAAGTTATAATTTTTAGGACCCATATTGTGAATGCTCTTACAGTAGATTGTTACTAGTAGCCACTTACTGTAACAAGTTGCTATAAAATTTTAAGTTTAGCACCATTGATGTAGAGGGATTTTTGGTGATTTTGTTGCTCAAATAGCTTTTTAGCATTTATCACATCTTTGATGTGAAAGCTCTAAAGAAGCTACATTCAACCTTTCCTACAGAAAAATGCTAAAATAAACTACAATTTTTACTACAATTTTTTGTTTGGGAAAAACTATTTTGCCTATTTTTTGTCTCAATTTAATTTATTTATTTACTTTTTTTTTTTTGTCAACAATCTAACTTGTAGTTTTTTTTTTTTTTTTTTTTTAAAAGAAAAAGAGCTAGTTTTTAATTTTTTTTTGTCACACATTTTAAATAAAAGTTACAAGAATTATAACTTTTGATAAACACTATGCAAATAAATTAAAACAAGTAAGTTGTTCTTAAACGCATTCAAAATGTTTACAAACTAATGTATCAGTTTGTAAGCATTATATAATAAAATTTGTTGTATATATCTTTATCATAATTCATTTCCAAAGCTCGTAGTGTCCTTCCACCTTCTAGCCACCAAAAAGACTATCACATAGTCACATTTTCTTTTGCTCCTCCATCTCTCTTAACAAAGATTTTTCTCAATTGAAGTTATGCGAATCTTGTGTGTTACAAAAAAATCTTTTCCTCTTTCGTTTTCACTTTAGTTCAATTTCTATTTACTTATCATGTTTTTTCTCTTTTAGTTCAATTTCTATTTAGTTGTGAGGTATGTAAGTTGTAAGGACCGGTTTTGACTTGAATCCAAAATAGGAATGGACTCAGGCCCAAAAAGCCCGAACAATAAATTTGTAGAGAGTCGGATAAAAAGCTAGTCTGAATCTAGAGAAAAGATATTGGTAGATAGTATTAAAGGGAAAGATTTGCACATGCACAAATACAAAAAGTATCCTCGGTCATGCCCTAGTATTATGATCGAGAGTATAGAATTCTTCCTTTTTATTGTTGTATTTCTTCAACCTTTTGCTCTCTTTTCTTTTTCTCTATTCTTTTTTCTGTGTCCTTTTCTTTGAATCTCTTTTCGTGTTATATACTAGAGTTTTTGCACCAATTTCTCCATCCACGTGTGAGTCAGGTGTTCAGAGTTTCTTTGTCCCCTTTCGCCCCTTTTTGAACCTTCTACTCTTAGCTGTAAGGCTGTTGGTTTACTATTTAGGTATCACCTCCACATTAATGCGACCAAAGAGTTAGCTGGGCAGCATTTAATGCGGAGGTAGCAGTACCTCTAGATATTTGTTATCCCTCATCATTATCCTTTATCTGATATTTTCCCACCCCCTTTGCTGCAAAGTCCCTCTGATATGTTACATTAAGGGATTGAGAAGGCTCCTGGCCATCTCGGACAGAGGTTCCGAGATGGTCATTATTCTCGGACACGGTTAAGTTCTACATAGATATTCTGTACCTCTTCCTAGAGTATAGTTTTCATTTCTTCCTTTACTGGTCATCCTCGGATATTCTCTTATCCTCGGACTGGGTATTGGGCCATAGGCCCAGCCCTTTCCAATGCAAATAGTACCTATGGGATCAATTGGCCCCCACAATAGCCCCTCAAAATCTTGTTTTTCGACTCCTCAGGAGAAAATGAGGATTTTGATATCTTCGTCTGATCTCCCTTATGGCTTTGCTTCGTTAGGTCGAATCATAACAATACGTGTCTACCTTCTTGGGATTCACCCTTGACGCTTCAGTGACCAGGGCGTGCCTTCATTTAATTTTGGCAACTCCTTTGTCTCCCACGTTCAATGGTTGGATGAGAATCCTACGGTAGATAAGCTGTCTTAGAATTTGAGCAGGCAAATTCCCGCTCATAATTTCTGCATCACTATAAATAATCTTTCAAATCAATTTCTTTTCACTTTAAACGATTGCGTTATTCTAGAACCCATATTCTGAACCTGATATTTCCTTTCTTTCTCTCACTCCTCTGCGCGTCTACAAATACCAAAATCTTGTCCGAGGACCATTTCACACACCTATAAGTCTTCCTGAACTATCTTCAATTTTTATTCCTTTCTTTTTGCGAAATTCCCCTTATGGAACTTCTTAGAAAATGGGTAGATTTAAGGAATTAGTAGACACCGAGGAGGGGATGAGGAGTTTTAGGTCTAAATACAACATTCCCCCACAAGTGGGCGTTAGATATACGGCACAGGGTGAGTGGTTTGATGAAAGGAAAACAAACGAGGTGGTCATCACAATGATTGCTTTCATAGAAGGAGGTATGACCATTCCTATGGGTACCCTTACTAGGAATTACCTTAGGTACTTTAGGCTGTCTCCTACACAATGCGCATCGAATATGTTTAGGGTGTTAGGGAGTATAGAAGCCTTGAACGAGAGGATGAACCTAAATCTCACACACCACGATATAAATTGGATTTACAACCTATAACATCTGAAAGGGCAGGGATATTATTTAAAATCCAGGCACTCCTAGGTTAGGTTGATTCAGTGCCTCCCTGTATCTAACAAGGGACTAAAAGAGGATTTTTTAATCTTCTCTGGGCGATGGCACGATGGCTTACCTTGCCCAGTTAAAGAGGGTGAACCAGGTGGGAAACTAACTGTTTAGTTTTAGCATTTAACTTTACACAAGTTTTGTACTCCCATTGTTGTTTGCCATTACTGAAATGAGTCCTCCTTGCTTTTACTGACATTGCAGATCCCCGAGCTATTATGCCTTCACTCCGTTTAGTTAACAAAGTAAGCTTGGACAGGGTTCTTCAAGCCGAGATTTACGTCAATGAGTCAGATGGTCAGCTAAGGGCGGTGCACCTCATCCTCGACTATAATCCCATATCGCGTGCATTCCAAGCTCTGTTGTGTGTGATAAGGGCCAAGGATCCTCGGCTTCACTGAATCAGTGTTGCCTACGAAGGGTTTGTTGTCCTCCAAGGCATTCCTCTCCCCAGATACTCCCCACTCACAGAACCACTACCTGTTGCCAGCCTTGCAACAGCAGCAACATCTCCTCCCCCCATTTTCCAAGTAGAGGAGGAAGAAGAAGTTGAACAAGAGGAAGAGGGTTTTGTGGACCTCACCTTGCCCACCGACGACTACGAAGTTTTTAATCAATCCTTTCCATCACTAAACGTGCCTGAAGACATGGGTATTCAGAGGAAACCCCAACGCAGCCTTCAAGAGTTGCTGAAGAGCTAGCCAGGAAGGGGGGAAGCTGGGAAGCCTGCTCAACCCAAACTTCCTCCTCCCCCACCCAAATCTCCTCCTCGTGCTCCTCAGCCACCTCCACCCTCTAGGACTGAACAAGCTGACCCTAAGAGGAGAAGGAAACCCAAGGGCAAAGAAGCAATGGAAACTGGAAGACCTCGTTCTTCCATTGAAGAAGAGGCCCATAGGCCAACTAAGCAACAGAGAATCAGTCAAACCCCCAGCCGAGGATCAGAAAGGGGCAAGGTTCAACTGCCCGAACCCCAAGCATGGCTCCCAGCCCCCATGCTTGGTGGTGAGCCCCTGACTGATGACGCATCAATCAGAGACTACAACGGGGGCATAGGTTGCCATGTTGCTTCAGTACTGGAGGAAACCCTCTTACTTCCCGAGGATATGGTGGAGTTACGAGGACTGAGGAGGAATGAAGTCTTCCTTCAAACTAAACGATTTTTGAGCATGGTATGTATTTATCCTCTCACAATTTCTTTTTCTTTTTTTTTTATTTGATATAACACTTATGTTATTTTTTTTTTGTTTTTTTTGTTTTTTTTTAAAAGGTTGTTCAAAGCACTTTCAGAATGGAGGAGATGTACCACTCCGTCTCACAGCAGTTGGATGAAGAGAGAAAACGAAGGACTACTACTGTGCAGACACTCACCATTGCTGAAAACAGCAATGCTGACCTCAGGCAGAAGTTAAAGGCTGAAGAACAGGCCAGGAAGAGTGCAGATGCTGCCTTAAAGGGTGCTGAGATGCAGGCCGAGAGCCAAAAGAAGCTAACAAATGAGGTTAAGGAACAACTGGCTGCGTCCAAAGAACAAGTGGCAGCCTTGAAGCAGCAGCTAGAGGAGACTAATAAACTTAAATATCAGGCTGAAAAAGTCAAAATGTAGGCTGAGGAGGACAAGGTTAAAGCCGAGAAAGAGAGGGATGAGGTTGAGCAGCATGGCTATGATGTCGGTGTAGCTGAGACCGAGGATGCTCTTCGAGCAGAAGTCCCTGCGGTGTGCCGAGCTTACTGCACTCAAACTTGGGAGGAAGCTCTCACTCAGGCTGGGGTTGAAGCTTCTTCTGAGCTGAGAAAACTTGAAAGAATCATCTTTCCTCCAGCCTTACAGATCCCTAAGCAGATAGAGATAGCCCTTCTTGCTCCCCAACCGGTCAAAGAATCCCTTTCTCAGCATCCTTCCTCCACTGGTCAGCAAGAACAGGGCAGAGAACAAGAGATCCAAAAGGGACCCTCTTCGGATAAAGTGACTGAGGTCCCTCAGCCAGGGACAGCTTCTCAAGACTTTGAGAAGCAATTAGCTTTAGTCACTTTACCTGCTCAGGGATCTCTTAAGGGTAAAGAGAAAGAGACCCCCCCTGAAGTGGCTGACCAGGCTCCCAAACCCAAGCTTCAAATCAAGTTGAAACCTTAATTTTTGTACTAGTTTTTATGATATTTATAATGATTGTAACTTTTTTTTTTTTTTTTTTGTATTGAAGGACAAATTTTGATAATATATGAGGCATTATTCTTTGGTCCTAATAATATTTTTCAGTACTATTATTTTACTTAAATGTATGGTATTCATTTTATCTTATTTCTTATCCTTTCTTCCACATAGTTCATTAAAGAGTAACGTACATTGATAAAACATATCATCAAGCCTCGTTAAAAAATATATTTCTTTCTTTTTTGACCAAGCTCTTTGATAAATCTTACAACATCCAGGGAATATCTCAACACTTACGTAATAAGCAAAACGTCAATACATTGAAATACACTGACATTTAATTGATATTTATGAGGTTGACCTGTGACTTATAAAATAAACCAAAACTTGGCTTAAAAAGCAACAATTTCCATTAAGGATCATGTTTTAATACAACTTATACTTTATTGAATGTATCCCTTGATATGGCAAGAATGACTGTTTTTACAATGATTATGGTCCGAGGACTTGATTCAAAGGATTTTTCCCTTTTATATTCCAAGAAATGTTCTGGAATACTAATTCCCAGCAAGCTTACGATATGTGGACCTAGCACAAATTAGCCTCTGTTTAATACTTCAAAGATGTCATAGGATATTAATTTCCACTAAGTTTGTGGTCCGAGGACCTGACATAACTTAGTTTCTGTTTAATATTTCAACAGATGTCATAGGATATTAATTTCCACTAAGTTTGTGGTCCGAGGACCTGACATAAACAGATGGCATAGGATATTAATTTCCAATAAGTTTGTAGTCCGAGGACCTGACATAACTTAGTTTCTGTTTAATATTTCAACAGATGTCACATCATTCTCAACACATAATTAAGATGAATGGAAGCAAAAACCATAGTATAACATTTTTTATCAATAGTAATACATTTTCAGATTATTTACATTCCAAGGATGAAGTACAATTCTTTCATCTAAATCTTCTAAATAGTACGCACCTACTCCTACTACTAACGTAATGCGATATGGTCCTTCCCAGTTAGGCCATAATTTTCGCCAAGCAGGGTTTTTAGTGTTTCCAATAACTTTCCTTAACATCAAGTCTCCTGGAGCCAATGGCCTTAGCTTCACACTCATATCGTAGCCTTGCTTGAGCTTGTGTTGATAATAGGCTAACTGCACCCTAACGTTTTCACGTCGTTCTTCAATTAGATCCAAATTCTTTTTCAACAATTCGTTATTTCCATCCGAGGTGAATGCGCTAGACCTCATGGTGGAGAAACCGTTCTCCAGAGGGATTACAGCTTCAGCCCCATACGTCATTGAGAAGGGGATCTCTCTAGTGGACTTTCGAGGTGTTGTCCTATATGTCCAAAGGACGTGTGGTAACTCCTCAACCCATCTTCCTTTGGCGTCATCCAACCTCTTTTTAAGTCCGTTCATGATGACCTTATTAACAGCCTCAGCTTGTCTATTTCCCTACGGATAGGCTGGAGTAGAATATCTGTTCTTTATACCCAGATCAAAACAGTACTTCCTAAAAGCTTTGCTATCAAATTGAAAACCATTATCTGAGAAGAGGACGTTAGGAACCCCAAATCTTGTAACAATATTCTTTCAGATGAACCTTTTAACATCCACATCCCTGATATTAGTTAAAGGCTCAGCTTCGACCCACTTAGTGAAATAATCTGTGCAGACCAGGAGGTATTTTTTATTTCCCACTGCCTTGGAGAAAGGTCCCACAATATCTAGACCCCACTGAGCAAAAGGCCACGGACTAGAAAAAGGGTTGAGAACCCCTCCCGGCTGGTGAATATTGGGCGTAAACCTCTGACATTGATCGCATTTCTTGACATATTCTTGCGCCTCTTTTTGCATGTTTGACCATCAATATCCTTGGGTAAGAGCCCTGTGAGACAATGATCTTCCTCCTGTATGACTTCCACAAACCCCTTCATGCAGTTCCTCCAGAAGTGATTCTGATGCTTCTGGATGCACACCAAGCAAATAATGTCCAGAGAAAGAGCACTTATATAATTTTCTATCCTTGGAGAGCCAAAACCGAGGAGCTTTCTTTCGTACTTTATCAGTTTCAGACTTTTCCTCAGGCAGTACATCCTTTTCCAGGGATAGTGATATAGAATCTATCCAGCTCGGACCCAGTGTGATCTGGTGGATCCGAGGAGCACCATGATGCACCTAAGTGTGCGTATATAGGTCTTCAACCAATACTACCCAAGGCAAATCCTACGCCGAGGACGTGGCAAGGGTGGCCAATGAATCCGCATGTGTGTTCCCACTTCTAGGAACATGAGACAAGTTAAAAACCTCAAACTTTTCTTGTATACTCTTGACTTGACATAAGTATTCCTGCATTCTTGAATCACGCGCCTCTAGGTCACCTCTTACTTGTCCCACAACCAGTTTTGAGTTTGAAAAAACCCTTACTGCCTTTTCCCCCATTTTCTGGACCATCATCATCCCCATCAGCAAAGCTTCGTACTCTGCTTCATTATTCGTAACTGAGAAATTCAATCTTAAGGATTTCTCAATAGTAATCCTCTCAGGTGACACCAGAACTAGCCCCATTCCTGATCCTTGTTGATTAGCTGCTCCGTCAACATACAATTCCCAAGGCGGTAGGCCTTGAGCAGAGGCCACACCGACCAACCTTTCACCCAGTTTTTCACTTCCCCTTTCCACGTCTTCAGGACATTCAGCAAATTCAGCCACCAGATTAGCGAGTACCTGCCCCTTTATAGAAGTATGAGGCATGTACTTTATATCGAAAGCCCCTAAAATCGTACCCCACTTGGCTATTCTCCCTGTATAATCAGCTCTCCTAAGCACTAACTTGAGGGGGAGTTGAGTTAGTACGACCATAGTATGCGCTTGGAAGTAATGGGGAAGCTTTCTTGTGGCATGGACCACAGCCAATATCGCATTTTCTAGTGGCAAATAGCACACCTCGGCTTCATTAAGTGACTTGCTCACATAATAAATTGGCCGTTGTATACCACTGTCCATCCGTATGAGGACAAGGCTTATGGCATATAGAGCAACGGCGATGTAGGCAAAGAGAAATTCGTCTACCACTGAGCTAGACATTATGGGTGGATGGGATAGATAGCGTTTAAGCTCTTGGAATGCTATGACACACTCCTCGAACCATTGAAACTCTTTCCATTTATGTAACAGAAGGAAGAAAGGTCTACATCTTTCTGCTGACCTGGATATAAACTGATTCAACGCAGCCATCATTCCTGTAAGCTTCTGCACCTCCTTTGGATTCCGAGGTGGTTGCAAGCTATTAATTGCTCTAATCTGGTCTGGGTTTATCTCAATTCCCCTATGAGTCACCATGTATCCTAGGAACTTCCCTGACCCCACTCCAAAAGAGCATTTAGACGCATTTAGACGCAGCTTATGTCTCCTCAGGATTTCAAAAATGTTCGAAAGATCTGCTAGGTGTTCGGACACCAACTTGCTCTTTACAACCATATCATCAATATAGACCTCAACATTTTTACCTAACTGCGGTTCAAACATTTTTGTCATCATCCGTTGATAAGTTGATCTTGTATTTTTCAGGCCAAAAGGTATTACTTTGTAATGGTAGTTCCCCACAAGAGTGACGAAATCTGTTTTTTCCTAATCGTCTGTTGCCAACGGTATCTGATGATAACCTTGAAAGGCATCCAAAAAACTCATCCGAGGATGGCCTACTGTTGCATCTACTAACTGGTCAATCCTAGGCATTGGAAATGGGTCTTTAGGACAAGCCTTGTTAAGATCTGTAAAGTCTACACACACTCGCCATTTTCCTGTCTTCTTCTTGACTACCACGGTATTTGCCAACCATAGAGGGTAAAATACCTCTTTAATAGCCCCTGCCTTTTTAAGTTTAACCACTTCACTCTTGACTGCCTCTACATGTTCATTAGAAGGACGCCGAGATGGCTGCCTTTTTGGAGTGACCAAGGGGTTCACATTCAAATGATGACAAATGAATTTCGGATCTAAACCAGGGGCTTCATAGGCATCCCATGCAAACACATCTACGTTTCTTTTCAAAAGCACGACTAACTCTTCCTTTTCCTCCAGGGGGAGTTGGGCCCCAACCTGAAAGAATCTCTCAGGGTCATCTTCAATGATCATGTTATCTAGGTCTTCACATCTCACCTCGTCGGCTGGCCCATTGAGCAGAGAAGCTGTGATCTCTAACTGCTATAAATCATTTTCCTTAGTGGTCGAGATATCACTCTCTAGTTTGTGTTGAATTGCCGCAATTAAACACTGCCTAGCCATAGATTGGCTTCCCACTATCTCCAGCACTTGACCTCTAGAAGGGTACTTCACCTTCTGATGAAGAGTGGATGAAACAGCACCCAAGGAATGTAGCCATGGCCTGCCCATAATGGCTGTATATGGGGAAAAGGCCTCTACCACAATAAAATCAACTTCGACCACATTAGTCCCTGTTTGCACGGGCAATCTGATCTGTCCCTGAGGGACAACCATCTTACCCTCGAAACTCACCAAAGGCGAGCTGTAGCTCCTCAAGTCCTCAGATTTTAAACCCAACCCTTTAAAGAGATCAGGATACATAATCTCCGCCGCACTTCCCTAGTCAACCATAACTCTCTTTACATCATACCCACCAATTCTAAGGGTAACCACCAGAGCGTTATCATGTGGCTATATGGTTCCCTGTTTGTCCGCATCCGAAAAGCTTAACACTAGAGGAACGTTCATCTTGTTCCTCTTTGGCACTGAATTACATTCATCATCGGAATAACAGGACACTGACATTACCCTGGAAAGGCAAGATCCGATCTTCCCAAGGGCAGCAAATATGACATTTATGGTGCCGAGAGGAGGCTTCGATACAGCATTTCCCTGAAACGCTGAACCAGCCTGGCCTCCTCGGCCACTGGAATGGTGCAAGAGATGCTTCAACCTCCCTTCTCGGACCAATTGTTCCAAATGATCCCACAAATTCTTGCAATCTTCAGTAGTATGATCGTGATCCTGATGATAATGGTAGTACAGGTTTTGGTTGCGATTCATTGGATCTCCAGCCATCTTGTTCGGCCATTTAAAGAATGGTTCATTCCTAACCTTCTCTAAGATTTTTTGCACTGGCTCTCGAAACACAACGTTGACCGCCTGGGAATTGTTAGGTGTAGATTGCCTTGAAAAGTCTCTCCGAGGTCGATTATTCTGCGACCGATCCGACCTGGAATCCCTCCTCTCCTGAGGGATCACCTTCGCTTTTCCCTTTCCTTGTAACTGATCCTCTTCAATCCTCCTGTACTTGTCAATCCTATCCATCAACGAGCGTACACTGGTGACAGGTTTGCCAGTGAGTGACTTTCTCAAGTCATGCTCGGCTGGTAATCTAGCCTTAAATGTACTAATAGCCACGTCGTCGTAGCTCCCATCTATCTCATTGAACATTTCCCAGTATCTATCTGAGTAAGCCTTTAAAGTTTCTCCCTCGCGCATGGACATAGACAGCAAAGATCCTAAAGGTAATGGAACCCTGCTACATGTGATGAAGCGAGCGCCAAAAGACTGGGTAAGTTTCTTGAAAGAGTTAATGGAATTTGCCCTCAGGCCATTAAACCATCTCATCGCCATTGGACCTAGGCTCGACGGAAAGATCTTACACATTAAAGCCTCATCCTTAGAATGAACGACCATTTTCTGATTAAAATGGCTAACGTGCTCCACCGGATCTATCTAACCATTATAAAGAGAGAAGGTCGGCTGGTTGAATCGCCGAGGAAGGTTGGCACCCTCAATCCGTCGTGTGAAAGGTGATTTAGCGACTTGGCTCAACGCTTCATTCATGGCCTTGTTTCCAGGGCCCTTGTGCGATGTACCTTTACTCTTATGCCTATAGTTATTGTATTTCTCGTCACCGGAGAAAGTTTCACTGGGTGGAGTTCTGGATCGTTACCTGTACGTGTCATCCTCTGTATCCTCAGAAGAAGACTCAGACCCAAATGATGATCACCTTCGCCGTGCACGACGTAACTTCTTCTTCAACTCGTCAATCTCGCGTTGCATGTCTTTTTCATTCTCTGCATGGGACACATGACTTTTCCCACGCGACTGACTCCTATTAGTGTGCATGGTTTGCCCACTTCCCTCACGATCTCCCCTTCGTTGAGGGTTTTCCACTGAGTGATTATGTAGTGAACCTCCTGATTCTGCCTGGTGCGGATTGTCAATACCCTGATGTGGCCCGATCGTCGGTTGATGCGAACCTGATTCTTCCATTTCTAGTACTAAACCAAAATCTCTTTCTGATCAGATCAAGCTATTCCCACAGACGGCGCCAATTGTAAGGACCGGTTTTGACTTGAATCCAAAATAGGAATGGACTCAGGCCCAAAAAGCCCGAACAATAAATTTGTAGAAAGTGGGATAAAAAGTTAGTCTGAATCTAGGGAAAAGATATTGGTAGATAGTATTAAAGGGAAAGATTTGCACATGCACAAATACAAAAAGTATCCTCGGTCATGCCCTAGTAGTATGATCGAGAGTATAGAATTCTTCCTTTTTACTGTTGTATTTCTTCAACCTTTTGCTCTCTTTTCTTTTTCTCTGTTATTGTTTCTGTGTCTTTTTCTTTGAATCCCTTTTCGTGTTATATACTAGGGTTTTTGCACCAATTTCTCCATCCACATGTGAGTTAGGTGTTCAGAGTTTCTCTGTCTCCTTTCGCTCCTCCTTGAACCTTCTACTCTTAGTTGTAAGGTTCCTGGTTTACTATTCAGGCATCACCTCCACATTAATGCGGCCAGAGAGTTAGCTGGGCAGCATTTAATGTGGAGGTAGCAGTACCTCCAGATATTTGTTATCCCTCATCCTTATCCTTTATCTGATATTTTCCCACCCCCTTTGCTGCAAAGTCCCTCTGATATGTTACATTAAGGGATTGAGAAGGCTCTTGGCCACCTCGGACAAAGTTTCTGAGATGGTCATTATCCTCGGACACTGTTAAGTTCTACATAGATATTCTATACCTCTTCCTAGAGTATAGTTTTCATTTCTTCCTTTGCTGGTCGTCCTCGGATACTCTCTTATCCTCAGACTGGGTATTGGGCCATAGGCCCAGCCATTTCCAATGCAAATAGTACCTATGGGATCAATTGGCCCCCACATAAGTGATTTTGAATTTTTTATTTTTACCATAGTAGTCCAATTTGATAGAATTTAAATTCTATTCTTATATTTTATGGTTTTTTTTTTCATAATGATTTTGTTATATTTTTTATTTTTTATTATTATATCTTCTTGTATATGCAGTTTACAAGTGATCAATAACTCCAATATAATGGCATCCATTATGACGTGTCATATTTGTAGTTCAATTGGATTAAAAATGACCTTAAGATGCTTAATTAGTCTTTTAGCTTTATTAATAAGTTACCCACTTATGGTTTGACTGAAATTTAAATTGCTTACCTGTAGTTTGAAACCACAGGTGGCTAAGTTGTAATTTGCCCTATAATTTCAATGCTAATAAGAATTACATTGTTTAAAATTTTCTAACAATAACATACTCACACACACATATACATATTACTTTGAATTAATATCTCTTGAGGTGCAAATCAATGTGATAGTTTTATCTTGGCTCCTCAAATCAAAATTCCTAGTTCTACTCTTGAATACAAATCATCTGTACAATTTTTTTATACCACTCTATGTTCCACCAATTATTACTTATCACATTTTGATTTTACTTTCCTTATAAAATAATTGAAGTTTAAAATAGAAAGCAATTATACACATTGTAATTAGTGATTGGTGAAACATAAAGTGGTATACAAAAAGTAGTACACAAAAAGTAGTACAAAGGATTTGCATTCCCTACTCTTGCCCATCATCGTGCAACTCCTCCACACTCTTGCCCATCAGTCAATCTGCTGGAGTCTTTGTTCTTTTGAAGACCTCTTCTACCACTAATGTTTTCGACATTTTTTTTTATTTGAAATATTTTAGGAATGAATTAATATGTATGAATACGAAAATACTAAAGAAATTTTTGGTTGGATTTCTGTGAAATAGTGATGTGTTTATATATATATATATATATATATATATATATATATGTAACGGTTTTTTGGGTTTAAATTTTGATGTGTTGTGATATTGATCTCCTTTTTCCTGTGGTTTTCTGTACAACAGAAAATATTTTTAGGAGCATTGTCATGAATGCAGCCAAACGCAGGAATATAAATAGTCCTCCTTGAAAATGTTTTATGTTGAAATATTTTCCAATGAAAAATATTTTATGTCAAAACAAGCAGAGGCTAAATCATTTTTTTCACCACAGGAGGGTGAATTTCTTGGTGCACATAGCGTGGTTATCAATTCTATTCCCCTATTTTCTTTCTTTTTTTTAATCAAAATCTTGGCCATTCCATATATTTTGTCAAGTAGAATGTTTCGTTTCTCTCTACATAGAATGTCATCAAAAAATGTTTTTAATTGAAAACATGTCTAGGGTAAACATTTTTTTCCCTAGTATTTTAGCTGTGTTCTTTAAAATGTTTTCCAAAACATTTTCCAACGTTGGTTCATATAAAAACCTTACTAATTTTTTATATTTTTATATAGATATTAGTAATCATTTCAATGAGTTTGGTTTTTAATTTTTATTCCCCAATTAGGTAGTTTTAAATAAGGTTGTGTAAATGAACTGAGCCATTCATAAACAACTTAGGTTAGGGTTGATAAAAAGCTCATTTCATGTTTATTTGTTTGTAAACAAGCCGAAGTTGAGTCATAATTTTATGCATATCTAATTAATGACAGGCTAAGTAAAAACAAATGTTCATGAACAAACTCATGAATAGTAGGACTTGTTAAGCCAAGTTTAGATTGGTTTATAGGCTTGGTAATAAACTTGATATGAGTTTGAAAAATGAATTCGTACTTTACTAAACCTTTAATTAATTGAGAGTTTAGACTAAATAAGCTTGATAATGTATTTGTATTGGATTTCAAACTCTTGAGCTTGAGTTTGCATTTGATATTAAACTCGACTAATGAATCAAATCAAGCCAAGCCAAACCAAGCTCAAGCTTCTTGATTTTTTGACAAGTTGAAACTCAAACTTTGTTTACAGGTTTGGTTCAAACTTAAGCCAAACTTGAACATTTAATATTTAACAAAGCTTGGTTCATTTACAACCTTAGTTTTTTTTTTTTTTTTTTTTTTTTTTTTTGGGAAGTATACAATTTGTTTGAGGTTTTGAATGTATTTTTGTTATTATGGAAGTTTCAAAGTTATTTTGATGATTTTGGAAGTTTGGTGGTATTTTGAAGACATTTTAGAGTATTTTGCTCAATTTACAAATGTTATGACTTATGAGTATTTTGCTCAATTATTTTGATTCACTTTTGCTTAATTAATCATTTGAAAGATATTTAGCCAAACTAAAATCATTCTATAATAAAATCTTATTATATTATTTTTTTTATGATTATAATAAACATTGGTGCAGTTAGAAAATTTAAGTATAAGCACAATTAGTTTCTCAAAAAAAAAAAAAGAAAAAGAAAAAAGTATTAGCACAATTACACGTTTTTTTTAAGAGAATAAAATAAATGTTCTTTTATTAATATTTTAATTTTTTTATTAAAAAAAAAAAATTCCTTACTATTTTTATCTTTCAATCTTGCACTGTGTTCAGATGAAAATGATAATGATTAGCAAAGGGTTCGTGCAAGACATCTGTACTTTGTTGATAGATCTTAAGTTTTCTTTGGATAAAAAAAAAAGCTAATGCTGTTGCTCATGTCCTTGTCAAATAGGCACTCTCTTGTAATTTGCAGGCCCTATTTCATTCACTACTTGCCCGCAATCTGTCTTCAATGTTTTGGAGGAGAATTATGCTTTGGATAGGAATTACTACAAACGAAGAAGAAAATGCGCCCAGACCTCCAAATGATTGCGAAGAAATGATTATTGACCTTCCACCACAAGTCCTGGAGCCACCACCCCAGTGGGCCAAGTGTTGCATCTACAGAGTCCCCAAGAGACTTCGCCAGGTAAAGGGAGAGTCCTACACTCCAAAGCTAATCTCTATAGTCCCTTTTCACCACGGTAAAGAAGAGCTAAAGGACATGGAAAAGCTGAAATTGACATACTACATGGAATTCCTTCAACGGACTGGAACAGACCCACGGGATATAGCATCAATCATTGCAGAGAGGCAACAGAAAATTATCTATTGTTATGATGGGGGCTTAGAGATCAGCAGCCAAAGTATCTTGAAAATTGTTCTACTAGATTCCATCTTTATCATTGAGTATTTCGTTAGGGCTACTGCTGGAGGAGAAAATGGGAACAATCATGTGGAACGTACGGTTAGTAAACCATGGTTGAAACGGCATATAATGCTAGACTTAATATTACTTGAGAATCAAATTCCTTTTTTTATTCTCCATAAGTTATATAAGAAATTTTTCAAACGAAATTCTGAAGACTCCTTTTTTAAACTAGCCTGCGAATATTTCTGGAAATATTTATTTTCAGAGGAGAAAAAACCACCTGAGAAAAAAGTAAAGCATTTAACTGATTTCATTAGATATGTCTACTATCCATCGGAGCTCAAAACTGGATATGCTGTTTCTAATGTATGTAGTGCAACAAAGCTATACGAGACAGGAGTGAGATTCAAAGTGATTAAAGGGGGAGGGTTCGATAAAATAAAGCTCAAGAAGTGGTGTCAATGCTTCAATTTCTCATGGCTCTTAATTTTCATACCATGCTTGAAATGTTTTACTTGCTTGGAATCCTTACTGTATCTCCCACGCTTTGTGGCAGATAATAGAACTGAAGACCTTTACAGAAACATAATGGCCCTGGAGCAGTGTCATTATCCATTTGAAGCTTACTTATGCAATTATATGGTGCTATTGGATCATCTTATCAACACTAGCAAAGATGTAGAGTTGCTTGCTGACAAAGGGATTATTGTTAATGCGCTAGGAAGCTATGAAGCAGTTGCCACTATGGTTAACAAAATTGCTGTTGAAATTGTGGAAGAAAAATCCTGTTACAGTGATGTTGCTAAAAATCTTAAGAACCACTATGAGAAAGGTTGCAACCGTAATATTGGATACTTGAAAAGTACCTATTTCTCCAATCTCTGGAGAGGCACTGCGACTGTTGTTGGTCTTATAATCTTGGGATTCACTCTCTGGGATTTTGTTAGGTCTACTATCAAATAGATTCAGAATTTGTGTAGTTCAATATCTGAGTGCTTTGGTTTGGATTACTTGTATGAATTGCATCTGAACTAGTCATTTTGTGTAGCTTGTGATATCCTCTTGTTCCTAGTAGGGTCTGCTACAAAATATTTGGATGCTGGTTGTTTGAAACGTTGTCTCAGCATCCTTGAAGATAATGTATTTCAGCCAATAATAATGTTCTATCTTCTGTAATTTCACTTTACCACTGAATGCTATTAATAATATCATTGTTTCTAGTGCTTGTAATGCCTACTATAGAATTTTATCAAATTCTGCACACAGATTGGAAATTTCCTCTAAGGTTGTAACTAATTCACTCAGCAATACAACTCTGTTCTATATATATTGTTAGAATCTTTAACTAACTTCTCTAATTAGTAATTACGTGCTTCTTACATGCCAGATATAAATAAGCAAAACTACAACCATATGAATAAGTTCTCTCTTAAACAGCCGTTTTATCTTCAAGCTTATTTTCTTGAGAATTTTGAGAATTTTATTTTTTAAGAGTAATCAATTTGGGAAAATTATTAGGTACTCCCGGAGTACCATAAATGCGTGCTCCCTCCTCTCACATGAATGGTGGGTCCTACCATGAATTTAATTAGTGGGGTCCACCATTCATGTGAGAGGAGGGAACACGCATTTATGATACTCCGGGAGTACACAATAATTTCCCATCAATTTTTACCCATAATAAATAAGATAGAGAATTGAGGATCATAGGATAACTAAGGTGTGTCTTGAGCAAGGAGTTAATCCATTATATATACTCCAACCAAATAGCCAACCCTCCTTTATTACTACTACCTGAGCCCCAACCCCAAGAACCCGTATCTTATGAGCCCGAGGAAGCTCATAAGATAATTAGTTCAACCCCAACCTCAATTCTAATTAATGTTCCAATGGAGGTTGAAACAAATGAATTGAAGGTCTTAGTGATTTTCTCAATGAAATTAATGGAGGGTGAGGATGATATTAATAAGGAGTGCCAAGGGTTGTCTTATTTTTCATGAGTGATGAAGGAGTTGATGATAGAGATATCTTTGATGAAAAAGGAGAAAATTTTAAATTTTGGGATTAAGAAAATACTGGATAATAGAAGACAATCTTCTAGGCAGTAACATGGTGGACAATGGAATGATGACCTTGGTTCTGAGTATATATGTTGATAGTGATGAGTTGATCAATCCTATAGGATTTAATGATGAAGTTTAGATCCCCCAAAGTTCAATGATACTGGTTTCAAAAAGCCCATTACCGTAATTCCTACTGAAGTTGAAGGATGCAGTGTGGTGATTCAATGAAAGAGCATCTCAAGAATATGTCCCCAATGATTTGAGAGCTGAAGCCTATTTGCAACAATTATTTTGGTTTTTAAAATGAAGCGAAAATTGGGAACTTAAAAATATAGTGAAAACTAATGTTTGAAGTACCCAAAAAAAAAAAAAAAAAAAAGGTGTTCAGTACCATATTTCTAATAATATATTTTCAAAATTGAAAAATAACAATTTGTGTTTGGTACAAGAAGTAGAATACAAACTCTGTGTGTGTGATTTTTTTCAAATGGGTACTTATTACTCAATTATGTATTGTCAACATCGCGTGGGTTTATCAGTTTTCAAGATAATTAACAATGCCACTCAACAATGTTCCTTGAAAATTGAAAACACCTCATAAAGTGTTCTCTAAACTTTTTTTTTTTTTTTTGTTTGCCCACAATTTTTTGTACTTAAACACTAAAAATTATTATTTAAACTGTGATGCCAAACATACCTAGAGGATTGCCTCTATATCCCTAGTCAATCAATCAATGCATTCTCTTCCATAAGACTGTTAATTAAGTCACCATTTTGATGAGTTAGCACAAGCTTTGCCTCCCTTCTTGCCTTTTATTGAGAAAGAACACTATATTATGATCTCACTACCAAAAACGTGGCTTTAGGTTGGTTATGGCCATGTTTTTTAAACGCGGGTATAGGTCCTTTTTTTTTTTTTTTTAAATTCGGTTGGACCTATAGCCACACTTTAAAAACGCGTCTATATGTCAGGATTTTAAGCCACATTTCATAAAGGAAAAATCCACTGTTAGAATCAAATTGTATCATTGAAATAGATCCCTATTTCTAATTAGGCAAAAATGCAAAACTGACCCTCTAACTTTTAGTTTTTATCATTTCAATCCTCTAACTTTCAGTTTTGTCATTTCAGTCCTCTAAGTTTTAAGTTTTGTCAATGTAGTATTCTGTTATGTATTTGTTACTCCTCTCGTTAAGTTTGGCCTTTTTATTTTTTATTTTTTTTTATTTTTTTATTTTTTTTAATAAATACTTTTTGTAATTAAAAGAAAATAAATAAATAAAAACTGCAAAAAAAAAAAAAAAAAAAAATGTAAGGGGAACAACGTTGTTCCCCTTCCCATGAAATCAAAACCGAAAAATGGAAAAATCTCGATCTCTCTCTCAAGATCAATCTCTCTCTCTCAAATCCACCATCATATATGCATTATGCTTTAAAGCAGACAACCACCAAACCTCAATATTTCAACAATCCAACCCATAACACACAAACAAACCCCAAAGCAAACACCACACCAAAGAGAGCCGCAATCCATCGATGGTCGCAATTTGGCACATCACCACCAAGCCCATCGACCCATGCTCGCAAAAGGGAACCTAATACAGCTCCATTTGAGTTACCCACCTTCTTTAGCTTATGATGATGATCCTAACTGACCCATCTTAAAAACAGAACCTAGACCTGACCAAAAACAAAAAACCAACTCAGTTTTTTTGCCTAACCCAGACCCAACCCAAAACCTTCTACAGTCCGGCCGAAAAAAGCCTCGCTGGTGGTGCTGATGTGAGAGGCTGGATTTGAGAATCTTCGAAATTTGTTCAGGGCTTTTTGGTTGAGGAGTGAGGATATTATTTTGCCGTGGGTTTAATTAGAGTTGGGTTAAGTTTTATCAGGGTTAAAGTTTACTCGGTTTTGGTCACGGGTATTTTTGGTATGCTACAGAGAGAGAGAGAGAGAGAGCAGAGAACGGGGAGGTAGTAGGTTGAGGATGAAGACTGAATGGGGGGGGGGGGGGACCTTCCATGTTTTCTTTTTCTTTTTTCTTTTTGTTCAGCTTTTTTTTTTTTCTTTTAATTACAAAAATTATTTTTTTTTTTAAAAGGGGCCAAACTTAACGGCAACAGTAATCGAGACCTAACAGAATACTACATTGACAAAACTTGAAACTTAGAGAACTGAAATGACAAAACTGAAAGTATGAAGACTGAAATAACAAAAGTTAACAGTTAGAGGGTCAATTTTACATTTTTACCTTCTAATTACTACTGACAGTTGAACTTACAATTGTGCCCCCACACAATTCCAAGCACTCTCACACTTTTATAAAATGAACTTTTCTACACTACACACGCTACACGAATCTCGTATGTGACTTCAACGACCGCTTTAAAGATTCTTCACAGCTATGAATCTGTGATGACTTTATGGCTTTAACCTTCGATCGCTAATCTTCAACTACAGTCTTCAGATTTTTTTTTTTTTTTTTTGGATCTTTGTTATGACAATGATCGATGTGAAGAGAATTAGAGTTTCACTTTTTTAGATGCACAACAATAGCCTTATTTCATTTTTTTTTTTCACTTGAACATAATATGACCTTTATATACTTTTACATGTAGGATTCAAATCCCAAATTGTTAGCCAATTTAATGGGCCTTTAAGAGAATCATGTTTCTCTATTCTTGACCGATCGAGACTCTGTTGAGAGTCGATTGACAGGAAACTCTTGATCTGTCTAGAGTTAATCGAGATTCAGTCAAACAACCAGTGATTGCTTTGACTTGAGCTGAAACTTCGACTTTGTCATGCACTTTAAAATGTATATAAAAAGAAGAAGGTAGAGGGGGTCAGTGACTCAGTTCCTCAATCCTTCTCCCCTCCTTGGCCGCTTCTACCTCTTTTCTATGATTTTTTTTTTTCTCACATTATAATTGTTTGTCAAAATTAAATTGGTTAGTTGTGACTTAGCTGTAAGAATTAAATGGACATTTAACTGTACGTGGTTATGAGTATTATGTGTAAATTTAACTGTAAATTATTACCACCACCATGAGTTGTCACCTTAAAGTATTACCGATTACCAAACTTCTTCAATAATCCTAGCTACAAATTTAGTCCCCCTGTGGTAAACATTAATGATTCATTCACAATGAGGCCAATCCTGTGGTAGACATGAGCAGCTGATCGAAGTGCTTGACTCGTGTGCATTTCTTTTTGAATGCAACAATTATCATATACTTGCGTGTCAAGTGTATATTTTTAAGTTGACAACTATAAACAAATTGTAACATTCAGAACTTAATTTTTATTTAGTGTTTAGTCTAAAAATATTTAGAAATAAGACAAATGAAGTTATGCACAATTGAGAATTCAAAGAAGTAAAAAAAGATAAGTGCAGAAATAGTCTCATTTACCTGGACCGGTTGAGATGCACATCTCAACTTATTAAGATTCATGCAGAAATCTCACTTTATTCTTGTTTTTCTCTTCCTGTCACACAAAGGCGTCAAGAAGCAAGTAAGTCAATCCCAGCAATGCCAAGATTTTGACGTGTGGTCCTTCATCATTAATGTTTTCGCCAGCCAACTTGTGTGATGCTACATAAATTTTTGAGAATGATGTCATGGCTATGACGTGATTTTTTTTGTGCTTTTTCTTTCTATGCGGGAGAGGGAACACACTATAAATTTGAGCGCAACAGAATTTTAACTAGAGCTATCAAGTGCACAAGTTTATTTTTTTATTTGTTTATGAGTGAGTCTTAGCAATACGGGGAGAGGATTCTTACCCAAAAAAAAAAATCTGTGAGAGAGAGAATCAATTATTCTAAATTAGTAAGCTTGCTTCAATAGACAAGAACTCTAGAAGATTTTGCTGTTCTCGGAATTAAATATACAACCAATTTCTTTCAAATAAAATCTGCAGGTTCGTTGCTTCATCCTTTCATTTTTTTTTTTTTTTTTTTTTGGTGGTTCTTCTAGATAAAGTTTGCTCCCCTCCCTACATGTCAGCCATTTCCAGTTTGCACCACCCCCTCCCCAATCCCAATTCCTTTCGCTAGTCTTCTCCATTATCGTCCCAAATTGTCAGCTCTATCCCATAACTTTGACTAACTTTACCCTTAATTTTTACCAACTTTTAGCCATAACTGTCAGTATTAACATCTTTTAGAAGCCAAATTCAACTTTCCCTACAGAAAAATGTTTTAAAAAACCACAATTTTTTGTTTGGATTTTTTTTTTTTTTTTTTTTTTTTTTTTTGTGTCTCAGTTTCATTTATTTATTTATTTATTTTTCAAATAATCTAATTTAAAAAAAAAAATTAGCCAGTTTTAAACTTTTTCTCACATATTTAAAATAAAATTCACCAAAAACTATATATTTTGTTAAATACTGTGCAAATAAAGTACTGCAAATAATTTCTTCCTAAATGCATCCAAAATGTTTATAAACTAATGTATTAGTTTGTAAGCATTATATAATAAAATTTGTAGTGTATATCTTTATCATAATTCATTTCCAAAACTCTTATGGTCTTCCACCTTCTAGCCGCCAAAAAGACTCACGCATAGTCACATTCTATTTAGCTCCACCATCTTTCTTAACAAAGATTTTTCTCGTCTGAAGTTAAGCGAATCTTGACTGTTACAAAAAATTTCTTTTCCTTTTTCATTTCTACGTTAGTTCAATTTATATTTATTTATTATATGTTTGTTCACTTTTAGTTCAATTTCTATTTAATTGTGAGGTATACGAGTGATTTTGATTTTTTTTTAAACCATTGTAGTCCAATTTGATAGAATTTAAATTCTATTAACATATTTTATGGTTTCTTATAATGATTTTGTTGTATTTATTTTTTGTTAATATCATATCTTCTTGTATATGCATGTAGTTTACAAGTGATAACTCTAATATAATGGCATTTATTATGACATGTCATATTTGTAATTCAATTGGATTAAAAATGACCTTAAGAAGCTTAATTGGTTATTTAGATTTATTAACAATTTCAATGCTAATAAGAATTACATTGAATTTTTCTTGAAGTGCAAATCAATGTGATAGTTTTATCTTTGCTCCCCAAACCAAAATTCTTGGTTCTACTCTTGCCCATCATCGTGCAACTCCTCCACACCCTTCCCAATCAGTCAATCTGCTTGAGTCTTTGTTCTTTTGATGACCTCTTCTGCCACTAAGGTTTTTGACAAATTTTTTTTTTTTTTTAATTTGAAATATTTTAGGAATAAATTGACAATACGTATAAATACAAAAATACTGAAGAAACTTTTGGTTTGATTTTCTACGAAATAAATACTGAAGAAAGCTGTATGAGACAGGAGTGAGATTCAAAGAGATTGAAGAGGGAAGGTTTGATAATATAAAGCTGGAGAAGTGGAAGACCTTGGAAAAATGTCAATGCTTCAATTTCTCATGGCTCTTAATTTTCTTACCATGCTTGAAATGTCTTACTTGATTGGAACACATGCAGTCATTACTGTATCTCCTAAGCTTTGTCGCAGATAATAGAACTGAAGACCTTTTCAGAAACATAATGGCTCTGGAGCAGTGTCATTATCCATTGAAAGCGTACTTATGCAATTATATGGTGCTATTGGATCATCTTATCAACACTAGCGAAGATGTAGAATTGCTTGCTGACAAAGGGATTATTGTTAACGCGCTAGGAAGCTATGAAGCAGTTACCACTATGGTTAACAAAATTGCTGTTGAAATTGTGGAAGAAAAATCCTGTTACAGTGATGTTGCTAACAATCTTAAGAACCACTATCGGAAAGGTTGCAACCGTAATATTGGATACTTGAAAAGTACCTATTTCTCCAATCTCTGGAGAGGCACTGCAACTATTGTTGGTCTTATAATCTTGGGATTCACTCTCTGGGATTTCGTTAGGTCTACCGTCAAATAGATTCCGAATTTGTGTAGTTCAATATCTGAGTGCTTTGGTTTGGATTACATGTATGAATTGCACCTGAACTAGTCATTTTGTGTAGCTTGTGATACCCTCTTGTTCCGAATAAGGTCTTCTACAAAATATTTGAGTATTGTTGGGTATTTGAAAAATTGTTTCAGCATCCTTGAATTTCAGCCAATGATAATGTTCTATCTTCTGTAATTTCACTTTACCACTGAATGCTATTAATAATATCATTGTTCCTTGCGCTTGTAATGCCTACAATAGAATTTTATCAAATTCTGCACACAGATTGGAAATTTCCTCTAAGGTTGTAAGTAATTCATTCAGCAATACAACTCTGTTCTATATATAGAATAACTGAGCAATGAAGTTGTTAGAATCTTTAACTAACTTCCCTAATTAGTAATTACGTGCTTCTCACATGCAAGATATAAATAAGCAAAGCTACAACCATATGAATAAGTACTCTGTTAAACGACAGCCGTTTTATCTTCAAGCTTATTAGAATTTAAAATTTTAAAATTTTAAATCATAACTTGTGTCAATGTATTTAGAAAATCCAAACCTTTACTATTAGATTCGGATTGAGTTCAAAAACCCATTAAACATGACCCATTGCCACCCCTAATTAACTAAGGGATTAGACAATATAACGTGATTTGATATTATAAAGAAGAAGAAAAAACTTTGACCTACACACTAAAGCTCCCATAACTTCCTGAAATCGGGTTGATAAAATAAAAAATAAAAATAAAAACTTAGCCTGTGCTTGGTTTAAAGAATTTAATATGCCCCCAAACATCTAAATTATTATTAGGATCGATTTTGATGCATGAGAACTTGGATATCTAAAAATGTAAGTATATCTACGTTTGGTTTAATTAGCAATCTGATAAGCCAATCAAAACCACCTTGTTTGGAAAAGATAGCAGTAATTTCCACAAGTACGTGGGCCTCACAGGCCTTAGGTCCACATTCTTGTTTCTCCTAAATGATGATACTACCAAAGTTGGGAGAGACCATGTGAGGTAAGGTGACTGGACTCTTTAGTTCCGTTTAGATACAGCTGAAACCTGAAAACTAAAAATTGAAAAACACTGTTACAAAATAATTTTTAAATGTGTGAATAGTATCGTAAGACCAATTTTTAATGAAAAAGTTGTTGAAAAGTGAGGTTTGTGAGTCCTGTGAACAATATATGGGACTCACTGGTGTGCACTGTTTACACCCCAAACTCAACAATCCTGGCTAAAAAAAAAAAAAAAGTTGAAAATGTAGACGTGAACGTTGGGAAGCGCAAAATGTGCTTCCCAAACACACACTTTATAGAAGATCCGCTGATGTCCTATGGGCTAGCCTGCCCTTAAAGCGATCCAGTTACAAAGACTTTGGTTTTTTTTTTTTTTAGTTTTTTTTTGGGAAAGTGAAAGTTCAAATAGTGTAAAATACACTATGAACGTTTAGACCCCCAAATCAAAAATTACCAATTCAAGCTATATGACAAATACAAAGTGTGCGAAAAATGAACATAAGTTATAAACAAAATTGAAAAACAATCTAAGCCAATTTAAAATCACATCCACAGTAAAAAATAAAAGGCAAAGATAAGGGAAGAGAGTTGCAAACACAAAGACAACACAGCGATGTGTTATCAAAGAGGAAACCGAAGCCCTCGGCGTAAAACCTCTCCGCCGCCCTCCAAGCGGTAAGTAATCCACTAGAAAATATAGTTAGGATACATGAACAACAATAGAACCTCCAAGCCTAATCTACCAAATGTACCTAAGACCTCCAAGCTTCTTGCTCCAACAAGGTTACGTCGAACCTATTTTTTTTCTAATTTCCTGGATTCCGCTACTTGACCATAGCATTTACCAATGTGAAATTGGTTTCTTCCTAACTGCTTTCCAAAGCACCAAACAGCCCTCTCACAGAGATGGATATGGTGAGAAAAGGTTTTGGTAATGAGCCTCTCAAGGATTTGACAATGGAGAGGAAGAGAGTAGAGGAATTTGAAAAGTCTCTTAGGTAAAGATTGTGGATAAGTCAATCTTTTTTTCTCTAGGGTTTCTCTCTCAAAATTCTCTCTGGAAGCTCTTTTTGAATCGTGGGTATAAGGGTATATATATAGTAGGGTGAGAAGGAATGTGAAAAGTCATATCTTGCCGAACAAGGTGTTCTGGCGGCTTGACCTCGCGATTGGGTTGAGCCGCGAGTTCAAGCCACGAGTAAACGGCCTAGCCAGCCTGGGACTTTTGTCTTGTAGTGAACAGTTGGCGTGATGCTTCAGCTTCTGGCATGCTTGGCACATGTGCTTTAATCTGGCCGCTTCTTTGTACACACTTGAGCAATTCCTCTCACTCTCACACACACTACCCTTACATGATTCCCACCTAAATACAGGGATTCTAATTGCTAAAATACAAGTAAATTTGGCATGGAATAAAGCTAACAAGATGGTTGATTAAATTCAACCTTACAATCTCCCCCTTTGGCTATTCTGTGACAAAACTCTAAAACAGACTCTAGACTTAACATGTGAATTGGGAACAGTTGAACATAACTCACTCACACCTAATTCTAGAAACTGTGAAGCTCTTGAATCATATGAACATGAATCTCCTGAAACACAACAATATACCATGATCATTGTATGCAGAAAAGCATGAAATGCATATGAAGCAAGCATGATGTGATTAAGCAAAGATGGAGTTAAGAAACAAATTGTGGCTTGATCAAACAAGCAATCACTATAAGGTAGTGATCACAATTCCCATTCACACTTGGAATGAACACTTGGATATACAGGCTAATAAGCTCATTGCAAATCACTTGCATACCCAATACTTAACCAATGCATAATACACTAAGTATATGCATCTAGGAACAATCTTACAAGGGCACAAGAATGACAGTACTTAAAAGGAAAATGCATGATATTTAGTTAGAAGTACTGATTAAACAATGCATAAAGGTTGTATAAAAGCATGGTACACATCATAAAGCCTACAAACAATGCATAAAACATAACCCTAAAAGCTTACAAAAGCAACATGGGTACAAAACACACAAAGATGAAAACTGAATAACAACTAAAAAAAATGTTTAAACTGCTTGCTGAAATCTCACCCTTAGATAATTTCCTCCACTTTTGATCAAGCTAACACTCCCCCTTTCATTGTATTTCACATCATCTCCCCCTTTTTGTCATGGAATAGCTACATATCCTCTTCTAGCTTCCTTTGAATCTGATCCAATTGAGTCTGTAGGGAGGTAAACTTCATATCCCATCGAGTGTTGTGATGGTGTAAAATAGATGTGAGTCCTGACATCTTGGTACTCAGCTCGTGAACAGATGTCACAATGCTGTCGAGTTTTCATTAAGGGATAATGTGCTAAAGTGTGAACCACTATAAGATGTGGAAGTTTCCGGTTTGACTTTCTTTCGACTATGACTTATGCTTGCGTTGAATGTACGCATGTTGATCAGACACGGTTTTGTGTAGGGAGACTCATCTGCTGTTGGAAGAATTCCTTTGAGCTTCAAAATCCTAGAAATGAGACAACAGAAAGGAACACATATTCGTGACTCAGTTCGTAGAATCGTTTTACACAGAACATGAAAGATATAAGCACAGATGTCAATCTCTACATCAGAGATTAGGTCATGAAGAAACAGGGCACGTCCGAGGTTCATATACCCAGGGCTGGATAAGGGGTACAAGTTGTGGAACATCACTATTGTAAGCACTCTCAGTTTAGGAGGGAGATAGGAAACGCTGACTGAGTTTCCATTGGATGAGAATTCCAAGTCTTGTCCAAGACCATCCCTAATCAGTTCCTCATCTGGACAAAGATCATCATAAACTGGTGGGTTTTTAAGCATCGACTAGTTGATGTGAAGTATCTTTGCCAAATATGCAGGAGAGACTAAAAAACTTTTTCTCCTAACCCAGCACTTGAGTTCTTCACCTTCCACAATTGCATTGGCATAAAATTCTTTTACCAAATTCTCATAAGCTTCATCCAGATCGGAGAGAAGATAATTCCAATCCTCGTGAGCAAACCATTGTGGAATTTCAGTGTCATGAAGTGAAAGTTGATCAACTGGTCTTTCCAGTAGTGGTGTAGCATTTCGGAAATAATTCCCATGAGTCTGAAAGGCAGCATAGGATCTGAACTTGTTGGGATCGAACACTCCTGATGGGGAACGAGTCCATTTTATTTTATGTGAGAAATCATCGACCTCAACAACAGGCTCCTTTCCTTTGGAACCACCTCCTTTCACAGCGGCTTTCTTGAATGGAGACATTTGCAGTCTGCATCATGTAACAAAAGGGAGAGGAAAAAAAAAATAGAAGAGACATCAGTAGCAATGGGGTAGTGTCAACATATGGATAATGAAGAAAACCCTAACAACTGGATGGGAATGTCTAGAAAACCCTAACACATGAGTGATCATGTGTCATTAATGACCCAATGTTGGCACAATGTAAAGTATATCAGTATATAACCACTAGAAAACACACAATGAAGACACCAGACAGACAAATACCCAGCAGTCTAAGTAAAAACATGTACACACAATATATCTCAATCCACAGAGACAACCCAATAAAAGAAAATTATTCTCAAAACATGAATAAAATCAAGTGAGACAAATAAAACCCATACCTTTTTCTTGAAGATTGTAGAAGGAATGATGCAAAAATGGAGATTGAGATGTGTGACACGGAGTGTTTGGATCAAATTTAGTTGAGAGAGAAATGGGGAAGACAGTGAACAGTCACAAAAATTCGAGGGGAAATACTGAAAAAGTTTTAAAAACTCTCTTCGAAATGCAAAACACGCGTTTTTTGCGACTAAAATGAGTCCCCAACAAGTCGCTAGGGCTAGCCACCAAAACACTCAAAGACAAAATTGTGAAAAATTTTGTAAGTGTTTTTCGCGACTGGAAGGTCTACCTGCGAGAGAGTCGCGAGCTGAGCTATGAAAATCTCTATGTAGCCCTCGCGACTAGACCCTTCACTTGCGAACAAGTTGCCAAAATTAACATGCGATCTTGTGGCTGAAGCATGCGACTTGGATGACCCACGACTGAGTTGCCAAAATAGGGCAACACTGTTTTTGAAATTTTTCAGCTTTTGTAAAAACAAAATACTTTCCAAAAACACCTAAAACACTCAAAAATCTTTTTGTGTTTGAATCAACAAAGATTGAGCATGTGAAAACACATTTTAACAAGTACAATCACACAAATGAATATGACATTCATTAAACAGAAACTTGTGTGTTGTGTGTGGATATCAATAATGAGATAGTCCTTAGTCTAATGTGAAGCTTCAATGATCAATTCAACCAAGGCATACACAATTAGCACTAGATCATGTGATCCATCTCAATTATAGAAGTATGCATATATGATTTCCCACAAGATCTGATAACATAACTTGGAGCTTTACATTTGACTCCATCATTTGATCGTTTTGATCTTTTTGACATAATTACATCTCATTGTGAGAATGTCTTTTGATATTTCTCCTTGATGGGATAGCCTTTGGCCTTTTGAAGAATCACACACTTTATTTTTGGTCGCTTTCCCTTTTTCCTAGTCGAATACTAGTATGTGCGACAGGCTTTTGCAGCTCAATATCTCTTTTCATTTGAAGATTTACATTTGGAGAGCTCTTTTTAGCAAAAAGAAAAAAATAAAGAGTGGGAAGATATATGGGCACAAGTCTATGCATGTCTCAAGATCAACAAAGACCATTCACTAATCATTCATGACAAGTTTGAAGATCTATTTACAACAGTCACATAGATTTCGAGATTTCTTCCACAGTGATAAGAGTGCAAAGGAACAAGCTACACTCATAAATGCACAAAACCATTAGCACAAAGGTACAAGGCAAAACAAGTTTTGAGACAAAACTCAACAATGTCAATCAAACTTTTGATTTTCTACTTTTTGTGTGGTTTTTGGATTTTTGACACAAAATAAGGAAAGCATTGATCAAAAGCAACAATGTAAAGACAACAAAAACAGACAAAGCAATAATAACAACAATAATAACAAAAATTGTCCAACAAAGTAGTATGTGACCCACAAACAAAGTAACAGGATATAAGCAAGTGAAGCACACATCACACAAGAGATTCAAGGGATTGTACCAACGCCAATGGTCTTACGGAGGGATTCAAACCGTGGACCATTGAGAGGCTTGGTGAAGATGTTCGCCTTTTGATTGTCTGTGTGGATA
Source organism: Quercus agrifolia (assembly GCA_029955455.1). Taxonomy (NCBI): domain Eukaryota; kingdom Viridiplantae; phylum Streptophyta; class Magnoliopsida; order Fagales; family Fagaceae; genus Quercus; species Quercus agrifolia. The sequence continues at coordinate 55,397,615 of JARQAD010000003.1, read as the reverse complement.
AATTCAAGACACACAACTCTTTCTTCCACTAAGTCTCGAATGAAATGGTAACATATCTCTATGTGCTTAGGTTTTGAATGCTGGACCGGGTTCTTAGAAAGATTTATGGCACTAGTATTATCACAGAAAATACACATTGTATCTTGAGGAATTCCATAGTCATGAAGTAGCTTCTTCATCCAAAGAAGTAATGTGCAGCAACTTCCAACGACTATGTACTCTGCTTCAGCTGTAGAGAGAGAAACTGAATTTTGTTTCTTGCTCATCCATGAGACAAGATTGTTACCAAGGTAGAAGCAACCTCCTGAAGTACTCTTTCTATCGTCCACACTACCAGCCCAGTCTGCATCTGAATACCCGACAAGGTAAGCATTTAAGTCTTTTGAATACCACAAACCATAATCTGGAGTTTCATTGATGTATCGTATAATTCACTTCACCGCAGTCAGGTGTGATTCCTTTGGAGCAGCTTGATATCTAGCACAAACACCAACGCTGAATGCAATATCCGGTCTACTAGCTGTAAGATAGAGTAGACTCCAAATTATACTCCTATACAAGGTTGGACTCACTTCCACCCTAGAAGAATCAACATTCAATTTGGTAGACGAGCTCATTGGAATGGAGGCATGTTTTTTGGTGTCTAGTCCAAACTTCTTGACAATGTTTCTAGCATACTTCTCTTGGGAAACGAATATGCCTTCCTTCTTTTGTTTGACTTAAAGGCCCAAGAAAAATGTGAGCTCCCCCACCATACTTATCTCAAATTCTTTCTTCATCTCCTCAGAAAATTCTATAGCCCGATCATCGATGGTAGCCCCAAATACTATGTCATCAACATATACTTGAGCCACAAGGAGGTAAGCTTCATCATTCTTGACAAACAAAGTTCGGTCGGCATATCCCTTTTTGAATCCTCTATTTAGGAGGTAATAGGTAAGACGATCATACCAGGCTCCAGGAGCTTGTTTTAAGCTATAAAGGGCTTTCTTCAATCTTAACACATGATCAGGAAAGTGAGGATCCTCAAAGCCTTTTGGTTGTTCTACAAACACTTCTTCATTTAGGTATCCATTTAGAAATGCACATTTTACATCCATTTGGTAGAGTTTGAAGTTCATAGTGCATGCAATGGACATAAGAATTCGAATAGACTCAAGTCTTGCCATAGGAGTGAAGGATTCATCAAAATCTACTCCTTCTACTTGAGTATATTCTTGAGCTACTAACCGAGATTTATTCCGTATTATCTCTCCATCTTCATTGGTCTTGTTTTTGAATATCCATTTAGTGCTAATGACATGAACATTTTCAGGCCTTGGAGCAAGTTCCCACACATCATTTCTCACAAATTGATTCAACTCTTCATGCATTAACTCAACCCAATTTTCATCTTGGAGAGCTTCTTCTACCCTTTTTGGCTCAAAATGTTGTTTCCTTTTCTAAGGCGAAGACCTTTATCTAAAGATCCTATAATGTTGCTATCCAGATGATTCTTAATCACTCTTGATGATGGCTTCTTTGATGTAGAGACTTCATCATTCCGTGAGATGGGAGGATGAATTTTCGGAGGTGTGAGAGGACTTGATGTTCTAGACATTGATCTTGTTTCCATTCTTGGGTTCATAGGAGTTGATTCTTCTATTGGTGTAAATCCTTCAACTTCTATATCAAGTGCTTCGACCTCAACATCGGGTTCTTTAGTGCTTGGCCCTTCTCCATCATTGATCATCTCTACCTTTGTTAAGGTATCATCAATTTTGACATTGATGGACTCCATTATTGTCTTAGTTCTCTTGTTAAAAACTCTATACGCCCAGCTAGTGGTAGAGTACCCAAGAAAAATACCTTCATCACTTTTTGCATCAAATTTCCCAAAGTTCTCCCGATCATTTAGAATATAGCACTTACTTCCGAACACTCGAAAGTACTTCACTCTGGGCTTCTTTCCATTCCAAATCTCATAGGCAGTCTTCTTTGTTCCCACTTGGAAGAATATTCTATTGCCAATGTGACATGAGGTGTTCATGGCTTCTCCCCAAAACTTTTGAGGTATTTGCTTGTTTAGTAGCATAACTCTTGCCATTTTTTGAATCACCTGATTTTTTCTCTCTACCACTCCATTTTGTTGAGGAGTTTTGGGGGCTGAAAATTCCTTTTTGATTCCATTCTTTTTACAAAATGACTCAAATCTTGCATTCTTAAATTCTTTCCCATGATCACTTCTTATCTTGACAATAGGAGCCCCTTTCTTGTTTTGTAGTTTCTTGCAAAGGATTTCCAACTTTTCACATGCTTCTGATTTTTCTCTAAGGAATTCAACCCAAGTGTATCTTGAGAAATCATCAACAATGACCATAATGTATCTCTTTCCTCCTAGACTTTCAGTTCTTGTAGGCCCCATTAGATCAACATGAAGAAGCTCTAAACATCGTGAAGTAGCAATCATATTCACCTTGTGATGGCTTGCCTTCATTTGCTTTCCCATTTGGCATGCACCACAAATAGTCTTCTTCACCTTTCCAAACTTTGGAAGTCCCTCAACTGCGTCAAGTTTAAATACTTTAGCTACTTGTTTGAAATTTGCATACCCAAATCTGTGATGCCAAAGTTCTAACATGTCAACACGAGCACTTTTACATGAAATGGGTGCTGCAGGAACTACTCCTTAGCAATTATCTGTAGTCTTATTTCCCTCCAAGACTTGAATCCCTTTTTCATTGATGATTATGCATCCCTTCTTTGAGAATTGGACAAGGAAATCCTCATCACATATTTGAGTGATGCTCAAAAGATTCGCCTTCAGCCCTTTGATATATAAGACATCTTTCAATAGAGGTAATCCTGGTATCTTAATAGTCCCTTTGCCGACAACTTGAGCATGACTTCCATCACCAAAAGTCACATAGTCACCAACCTTCTCTTCGAGTGTCTTAAACAGTGTTTTATCTCCTGTTATATGACGAGAACAGCCACTGTCAAGATACCATAAGCATGAATTAAACTCCTTCAATGAGGAATGTACAAATAAGCTTGCATGAGACAAACATTTTTGACCTTCAAACAAAATTTTTTCTTCTCTTTCCATGCTTCTGTTAGATTGACATTTCCTTTTCAAATTATCAACCTTCTCACTCAACACTCGATTTTTTCTTTTATACTTCTTAATCAAAGATTTAGATTCTGATATGCTATTATGTAACATGTAATTCTCATTTTCAAAATATTTCAGCATGTGAACAAATATTCTAGCATGTTTCTTTGTTTTTAATAATTCTAAGAGTTCATTGTTAGGATACCCTTCAATCATACTCATATAGTCATTATCACAAACACTTAGACCACAATTCAGCAAGACCTTTTTCATAGCAACAATCAAAATAAGGGGTCTAGGATTGCACTTGGGTAATCAAACCACAGCAAGTGCCCCGCTCTAATACCAATTGAAAGTTCAAATAGTGTAAAATACACTATGAACGTTTAGACCCCCAAATAAAAAATTACCAATTCAAGCTATATGACAAACACAAAGTGTGTGGAAAATGAACACAAGCTATAAACAGAATTGATAAACAATCTAAGCCAATTTAAAATCACATTCACAGCAGAAAATAAAAGGCAAAGATAAGGGAAGAGAGATGCAAATACAAGGACAACACAACGATGTGTTATCGAAGAGGAAACCGAAGCCCTCGGCGTAAAACCTCTCCATCGCCCTCCAAGCAGTAAGTAATCTACTAGAAAATGTAGTTGGGATACATGAACAGTAATAGACCCTCCAAGCCTAATCTACCCAATGTACCTAAACCTTCCAAGCTTCTTGCTCCAACGATATTACGTCGAACCTATTTCTTTTCTAGTTTCCCGGATTCCGCTACTTGACCATAGCATCTACCAATGTGAAATTGATTCCTTCCTAACTGCTTCCCAAAGCACCAAACAACCCTCTTATAGAGATGGATATGGTGAGAAAAGGTTTTGGTAATGAGTCTCTCAAGGATTTAACAATGGAGGGAAGAGAATAGAGGAATTTGAAGAGTCTCTTAGGTAAAGATTGTGGATGAGTGAATCTTGTTTTCTCTAGGGTTTCTCTCTCAAAATTCACTCTAAAGGCTCTCTTTGAATCGTGGGTATAAGGGTATATATATAGTAGAGTAAGAAGGAATGTGAAAAGTCATATTTTGCCAAACAGGGTGTTCTGGAGGCTTGACCTCGTGACTGGGTTGAGTCGCGAATTCAAGTTGCGAGCAAATGGCCTGGCCAGTATGGGACTTTTGTCCTACAGTGAACAGCTGGCGCGACACTTCAGCTTCTGGCATGCTTGGCATGTGTGCTTCAATCTGGCGGCTTACAGTCGCAAGCCACCCGTGAGATCCAGCCGCGAGTCCTTGCTTCTTTGCACACACTTGAGCAATTCTTCACACTCTCACACACACTACCCTTACATGTTTCCCATCTAAATACAGGGTTTTTAATTGCTAAAATACAAGCAAATTTGGCACGGAATAAAGCCAACAAGATGGTTGATTAAATTCAAACTTACAAAAAGATTTGGGCCCAAAAAAGTTAGGTGAATTGTCTTGAGAGAGGCGTTCAGGCTTACTAATGGAGAAAATTTGAGGCCTGCACCAATTGAGATTGAGAAAATTTATGAGCATGACTTTTCTACCACAAATTTTGTCATAACTTTGATGTGATACGCTATAAGTGATCAAGAAAAATAAGTAAGTCTATGTAAAAGTGATAAGTAACTACTCATAGTTGTCACATTAAAATTGTGAAGAATAGGTTTTCGTGTACTTGTTCCAGCCGATTATTCTTTGTCCAAGACCAATGCGTTTTGCAAGAGAAAATAACCAATTAGGTATATATCCCTACCTTGATCATGCAGGATTGATTTCGGTTCCTTGAGACCACTTCACTCAAAGAATCGAAATAAAACCAAGCCAAATCATAAACTCAATTAGCTAGGGACATCACCTTGAAATAAGTTGTTAGTGTGTTACGTACGTGTAATATACATTCATGCACGTATGGTCTTTGTTTTAAAGTCACGGATACGGTGTAGGTTGAAAGACTGTGTAATGGTGATAAGTTTTCTAACTATGCTTTTCAAATAAAGAAGCTGCTGCAATAAGATTGTAGAAGCTAAGCTAAGAATGTTTCTGCAACAATTTGATAGTGATTTGGTTGTTCTGCAATACATACATTGCACTCTTTGTTTTGAACTCACGGTGTAGATTGAAGTTTCGTGAAAATGTGAGTATAATTGATTTCAATTTTTTAAACAAGAAGCTATACCGAAGTACGACTCTCTAAACAAGCTAAGAATGTTCTCCAACTATTTGATGGTGTACCATAACGTGTTTAGTGTTTATTCGTCTGAGAGAGAGAGGATCATAAAATCTATAAGCGTATAAATAGAATTGCAAGAAGAGAGATCACCTGCTAAAGACTCAATTATATAAGTGCTTATTTACTATTTACGAGGTGCTCTCAACTCTCAAGGGTAAAAGCTTTTCGTTATTTCTGGGCCTCTTTGCCTGGTAAGACTTGGATCTGTTATTGAGATTTAAAATTTCTATGAGTTTAATTTAAACTTCTGCCTACTTAAATTTTTGATAAGTTAGATCTTATCATTGAAATAGCCCAAATATATATATATATATATATATATATATAAAATAAAAATCTTGAGAGTTTAAAGTAAGTTTAGGGAGAGAAAAAAATTGTGTATACTACTTGTACTCCATTACACACATATTTAATATACGCACATGAAAAGACGACTAAAACTATGACTTGAAGACATAATTTTAGAGTTGAAAATTATAACTTCAAATTATAGTTTCAATTGCTTTTTTATATATGTGTGTAATCGTGTGTAATTGTTTTTATCAACCAAAAAAAAAACCACGTCTAGACTTTAGAGTAGACTTGAAAAGAAAAGTCCATTAGTGATTTGTTATAACCATCAACTTTCAAGAAAAGGTATGATAGAAATCCAAGTTTCAAGAAAATACAAATGTTACAGTGTAAGGAATTTTTCAAAATATTATTTCAATATATATTTGATACTATATTATTGATTTACTCTCAAATTAAAAATTTTAAGAGGTGAATGATTCTCTTGCTCTAATTTGATATTGTATTTGTAGCTTCCTAATATCAAATCAATTATTTATTGAATACTTTTGTAATCATGAGCTCCACTCTTTTACATTCCCTGGCTTAGGATAATATACACATCATCATGTCGTAATTATTATGTATCAAATTTCACATAAAAGTTCTCTATTGACAATTGTTATGCCAACATCAAACGCTATAATCATTCTTTAAAATATTAATAAATAAATAAAAAAAAAAACATTATTAGCTTTACTATTGTCTTTTTAATGGTATTATACAAAATATTGCAATTGGAAAATTTTTCTATAAGCAGAATTGCACAATATTTTTAAGGCATTAAATGTTTATTAATTAATTTTCCTTTTCTTTAGATGATAATGATATTAACTACAAAATTGTTATCATCATGCACCCTTAATGAAGTGATCACTTCACAAGTCTAAACTTTCGTTGGATGAGGGGGGTAAGGGACATTGTTCATGTCTCCAGAAGATTCTATGTTGAATAAAAAAAAACTACAAAATTAAAAAAACTCTAAAACCTAACAAAAAGGTTCAAAATATTATTTCCCTTTCACCGATGTTTACTATTGTCCTCAAGGTTTAGCTTCCTTTTTGCACTGAAACTAACACTATTCTAAAATAGTCTCGTGTTCATCTTGTATCCCATCTTGTGTTATGCATAAGAAGGTAGATGCTCACTATTATCAAAAATATTGTGTGTTTTCTATTGTATAATTGAATATCTTATTTTTAGTGGGGCTCACTCTAATGAATTTTTTAAAAAATTCCCAAAAAGGTGCAAAAGATTGTATCATTATTAAAGCTATTGGTTCCATTATAAAGGCAATCCACCTACTGACACACCTAGACTCACACTTAATTTTACAACATGCTTAGCTATCAACTTTCGCTTGAATTTCAAGACTTACACATGTAACTACAATGAATAATTGCTGGAAAAAAAAGAACATTAGGTGCTCCAATTACAAGATAACCCTTAAGTATATTGTGGATTTGGGTCTATAGTTGGGTTTGTCCCTTGAATTATTCTTATAGTGGTTAAGAATTGTGTAATTTAATAGCATTACCTGGTTTTTTGTATTAGGTGAATAGGGTTGGAATCTCCCCTCATTCATTATAAAAGTTGAGTTCAAAAAAAAAAAAAAAAAAAAAAAGATTTTATCATAGTGCACGTGATTATTCTGCTTGTCATTAGGAAAAAAAGGAACTTGGCGATATGTTGCCTACTACTGTTGCTGGTTCACTTAAAAATAATTGTATGCGCAAAGAGCTGAGCATTGACATTCCAATAGTCATGGAAAATGATCTTATGTGCCACGAGTCGATCATTGATGTTTCACTAGCCATGGAGCCAGCTTGGTGGTCCGAGTGTTGCATCTACAGGGCCCCCAAGAAACTTCGCGAGGTAAATAAAGAGGCCTACACTCCAAAGCTAATCTCAATAGGCCCTTTTCACTATGGTGGAGAAGAACCAAGGGACAAGGATGGTGAAAGAGAACAAAGGGAAATGAAAAAGCTGAAAGTGGCCGGGTTACTTAAAGAAATTTTGTAATCGAACTAGGAAATCCCAAAAGGAAATAGCAAGGATCATTGAAGAAAACGAAGAAAAGATTCGCCGTTGTTACTCAGAAAGCTTTGATATTTGCCATGAAGATTTCGTGAAAATGGTTCTATTGGATTCAACATTTATCATTGAGCTCTTCTTGAGGAGTTACATTGAGGAAGAATATGAAAATGATTATATATTAAGTAAACCATGGCTAAAGATAGGCATAAGTCATGACTTGATATTACTTGAGAATCAGCTTCCATTTTTTATCCTAAAGGAGTTACACAATCAATTTTCCAGGTCTGAAGAAAACAACAATATTTCCTTTCGTACAGTGGCGGCGCCACGTACAGGTCAGGGTGTTCCCAGGAACACCCTGACCTGAAAAAAAAAAATTTTTTTTTAAAAAAATTTATATTTAATCCATATTAGGAACACCCTCAATCCAAAATTAGGAACAACCTCAATCACAAAATTAGGAATACCCTCAAATTAAATAATAATAATAAAATTATCTGTTCTACTTTCAAGCCAAAAAAAAAACCCAAAAAAAAAATTTGAACTAAAATTTGAAAAAAAAAAAAAAAAAAAGGGTAACAGAGCCAAGCCCACTGCCCACGGCAAGCCCAACATAATACGGAGGTAGCAAACCCATGGATTCTCACCCAAAAAAAAAAAAAAGTACAGAGCAAATCAGAAATTAAACCACGGTCACGTCGTTGGCAATGATCAATACAGTCTATACTCTATACAAAGCAAAAGCAAACCAAACCCCATTACCCAACACTGCAATACAGAGGTGTTTATCGAAAAAAAAAGAAACCAAATACAGAGCAAACCAAACCCCAGACCCATAGCAAACCAAACCCCAGACCCATAGCAAACCAAACCCACGATGGCGCGTAGCTCACTCCGTGACCTCCGTCGCTCGTCGTCATCGTCTAGTCGTCGTCGCTTGCCCGCCGTTGTCGCTCGTCGCTTGCCCGTCGCCACAGATCGCAGATCGGTCTCACCGTCTCAGCTGCTCCGGTGCTTGGCCTTAAGGTATTTCTTTCTCTTTTTCTCTTTGACTCTCTCTCAGTCTCTCACTCTCTCATACACTGAAATGAAAAATATGAAATGAAAATGTCTGATGTCTCTCTCTCTCTTTATTCTAGTCTCTAACTCAGTAACTCTCTCTCTCTCTCCTTTGAATTGTAAGACTCTGATTGGCTGGGCTACTGAATCTTTACTCTCTTCTTTTTTTTTTTTTTTTTTTTTGGAAACCAATCTTTACTCTTTAACTTTATTTTGCTTTTTGTCTGTTTTTTGGCTTTATCTTAGCTTTATCTTATTCGTTGCTTTTGCCTGTTGGTCAGTGACTCAGTGTGTGTTGGTGAGATATTGATTAGTAATGTGTATTGTGATTGTGAAATTTTCTGATTGGTAGGTTGTGATGGGGGGATGATTTGTGCTTGTCTGTTAAGTGGGGTAGGGATAGATGGGCTGATGGGCAGTGGGCACATGGGGCCAGGTAGTAAATAATAATTAAAGCAATGTAACGTGTTACACATTACACTGCTTTTATTATGTTGCACATGGAATATATAATGTTTAGCTCTTTTAGTGTAATGTGCACAAGGAACTAAACAATATAACAAATTAAAGCAATATAATTAATAACAAACAAATTAAAGTAATATAGTTTATTGTTATGCTAAACAACAATAATTAAAGCAGTATAATTAACCAATACATTATAAAAGACAAACAAATTAAATTATGTTAGGCTAAACAACAATTAATAATTTAATAATTAATGAAATAACAATACAACAAATTATAGTTTATAAAAGACAAACAAATTAATGAAACAACTAAACAACAACAATTAATAATTTTATTAATATGTCAAATGAACTTATAGTTTATTGTATAGGTACCTTTGTTCATTTCTTTTCTTTTCATTTTTTTTTTTCCTTTTGAGGTTTTTCGGTGTACAAAATGCAAATTTGTTTTGGTATTAAGAATTTTTTTTTTTAGCACAAACTTCATGCCGGTCAAATTTTAAATTTCGACTGGTATTTACCGAAACGTCTCGAAATAGACCGAAATGACCCGAAATTTTTTCAAAGTGGAATGAGAACACCCTGGATAAAATTCCTGGAGTCGCCACTGCTTTCGTAGGCTTGCATGTAAGTTTTTTCATCTCACTGGCAAGAAATTGCTCGAGAAGGAAATAAAACATTTCACTGATTTGATCAGATATTTCTATTATCCATCTACCCTTAGAAGTGGAAATGAAATCATTTCTGATCTACATAGTGCAACAGAGTTGTACGAGGCAGGAGTTATATTCAGAACAAGTGAAAAGGGAAGAATGTTACTTGACATTCAATTCCCAACCATGCCCTTGAAAAGATGCCCATGCTTCAATTGCTCATGGCTCTTAAATTGCTTACCATGCTTGAAGTACTTTCCTTGCTTGGAAGGAACCCAAACTTTCCTGTATGTTCCTCAGTTTTTGGTACAAGACAAAACTGAAGGCCTTTTTCGAAACCTCATGGCCCTGGAACAATGTCATTATCCATCTGAAGCTTACATATGCAATTATATATGTCTCTTGGATTATCTTATCAACACTAGAGAAGATGTGGAGCTGCTCGTTGATAAAAAAATTATAATTAACATGTTAGGCAGCAATGAAGCAATTGCCACAATGGTAAACAAACTTGGACTTGAAATTGTGGAAACGGGTTCCTGTTATTTTGGTCTCGCTCAAGAGCTTAACAAGCACTATGACGAATGTTGCAATCGTAATATGGGAAACTTGAGAAGTAGCTATTTCTCCAATCTATTGATTATTCTTTTAAGAATAACTCGCCGATGTTCGGTGTGTTGCACGTGTATGTTATCAATTCATTTTGAAATTTTTAATAAGAAATTATTTCTCTGACTTATTTTAATAAGAACTCATTTTGAAAATTATAAATTACACATTCTAACTTTTCAAAAATTTAATTTAGTCATGCAACTTCTAATTTTTCATTCTTATAACTTCTTCCATTTTTAACGTAGTCCTTTTGTCTTATTCCATTACAATATAACATAACGCCTTATATTCTCGTAGAATTTATAGCCTAACAATTAAAGAATAGAGCTTCATTTTAAAACGTAATGACAAACGTTGTTGAGTTAATCGTACAGGCAAGTATAGAAGGATATTAACTACAAATTTTGGGGTGTATCGGAGAAGAGATTGTGTGTGTAGAATGGATCAAAAGGGATAGGGATCCTCTACAAATCATTTGAGCTTAACGAAATTGTTTTCCTAGTTTTTAGATTTCAAAATGATGTAGTTTTATGGGAACTTAATAGAAACCCACTTAACAGAGTAGATATAAGGACTACATTGATAAAAATTTAAAGTTATAGGACAGCAATGAATAAATCAAAAGTTATATGACTAAATTGATATTTAGATAAAGTTTGAGGGTTTAATTTGTAATTTGACTGCTCATATATTATACTCATTGGGTGTTATAATAATTTAGGAATTGATTTCTATTACATCACAGGTCACTGGCACAGAGGTTTTTAAGATTAATATAGCCAATTTCTTAAGTAGATAAACAAATATTTTATTTTTTTACTAACTTAAGCACACATTTAATTGTTTTTAATTATCGATTGCATATATTATTTAATATTCCCTCAAACTCATACTGGTAGACTTGTTCATAAAAACCTACATTTTAAGAGTACAATATTTAATGCACTATCTTGTACATAAAAATGTATAACTTTTCAAAAGTACTCTCTATAATTTAAACTTTAGTGAAAGAGGGGTATTTGCTTTTTTAAATAAGTAAAAAGTGCACATTAAAAAATTTATTTATTGAATTATCAAAGATGGCTTTATTTTGGGCCATTACAAAATGGAATAGAGGATTTGGTATGGACTGGTATCGAGTGAGTATCTTTTCTTTCCCTTATGCTTTGATTTTGTTTTCATTGTTGTTAAAGTAGCTAATCTCGAGTATGATACCTTAATCCTAATCAATTGTTTCCCATATAAATTAGCGCACCATACCACCAATACATAATGAATAAGTGAAAGTAACCAAGAGTCTTGTAACTCAACTAATTGACACTTCTTAATGTTTCCAATATTGAAGATATCTAGAACTCAAATCCCACCCAACCCCAAGTATTGAAATATTTAAAAACAAAAAAAAAAAAAAAAAACAAAAAAGCATTTACCTATTAAGTTACACAGTGTAATTTGAACCAAGGTTGTAGTAGCCTAAATTTATGTTATATCAAAACTTTAAGTTTTTTTTTAGTGAATATGTATTTTGACCAATCGGTCTTGAATTTATTTATTTTTCTTAAAATCTTCTTACTTCCAAACATTTAAAACAATTATAGATTAATAGATCTCATCTATAAAATGTTTAAATTTAATAATTTTTTTGTATTTTAAAATTATACATAAAAAGTAAGCTTATAGATTAAATAGTAAATAAAATTTGATTGACATGACAATTGACATGTAATGTGCATGAAATATATATAACAAAATACTCTCATAATTGCATTTTAGGCCATACTTTTAAGATATCTTATGACTGATTATAAAGAATCTTTGTTTTGTAGGTGATAAAGGTTTTACATGATAAAGGGAATTAATGAAAGAGAAGGAATAGAAAAATCATTGAAGAAGCAATTCACATGGAAGTTAAATGCTACAAGATGGGCCCAAAGTCAAGCCAAACCTTGAAGAGATCCAGTGAAGTAAAGAAAAAGAAAAGAGAAGAATGGAAGAAAGCCCAATCCAGGTGTGATGCGTAGAAAGGAAAAAATAAAATAAAGATTGAAAATTAAAGAATGAGAAGTGAGGCCCAATTCTAATGTCCTAGACGTGGGGGTTACAACTAATAATAAAGTCCTTGTCCAGCATGTGCTCAGAATGTGTCAGGCAGCTTCTCTCTTTTAAGTGCTATAGGTCAGTCTTTGTGTGATATATAAAAATGAGCAAATGATATAAAAAAGGGAGGCTAGTGCTAGGGTTAGGATGCAAAACGAAAATTGGAGAAAAAGGCAGTATTGCATGTGGCTTCCTCTGTGGCTTTTCTCTAGTATTGTGACTATTTCTTTCTCTATTTTATTTGTCTAGTTTAATGTTTAGTATTTTATTTTTGTGTTTTATTTCAATTACTATGAGTAGCTAAATTTATAATTAGGATTGAGGATGAAACCTTGTTAAGGATTATCAGTAATATTTATGTGATTTGATTTTTCCCACAATAGTTGTTCTTTAATGATTTAAATTGTTCTTGTTTTATATCAATTGATTACGATGAGATTCTAGATATGAGTTCAATCATATTTTTTTCATGATTTAGGATTTGTCTTAATTAATTGAATGCTTGGTTTATTACTTCTTGATTTAAAAATTGGATTTCTCTTGTGATTTATTTGACTACGAATACAATTAATGATTTGATTTTATACTTAAGAAGCGAAGAAAAGCATGCTTTAGATATTTAAATAGAAGTTTTAATGATAATTGTAGGGACTCAAAAGTTTGGGGCCCAAACCCACTTAGAATAGTGAGGCTTACACTACCAAATTAGCAAGATTTTGAAACCCAGACCGGATCGTACGGTCCGACCGGAAAAACCGCGAACCTCTCAATTTTGCGGTTTTTTTAGCTTCAAAAATCGCTCAATGGGAAAAAAACAGGGACCGGTGCAAACCATGGTTGGACCGTACGGTTCTAAGAACCATGACCAGTTTTTGAGGTTCGAACAATTTCTTTTTGTTTCAGCTTTTTCGGTGAATTTTGTCTAATACACCAGTATGAAGTTATGATCAGATCTAGAAGAAATGAAAGAACAAGAAGAAGAACAAAGATCGGAAGGAGATCTGATAATTTTAGATCTTGAAGAAAGGGATTTGTAAGGAAAAAAAAAAGAACGAGAGAAGAAGAAGAAGACAAGTTCCTCCAAAAAAAAAGAAAGAAAGAGAAGAACACAACGAAGCAGGGTCTGCACCAAAACAAACTCCACACTTGCTCAACAAATAAACAGTAAACACAAACTACATCAGATCAAAAACACAAAAACACAAATTATAGTAACACGTATCTTCGTCTTCTACTGCTTCTTCTTCTTTTTTCTATAATTTCCTCTTTTTTGCAGAGGTATGTGTTTCTCTTTCTTTCTTTAGACTTTAGTTACTTTTTTACTCCTTTTGAATTCCTAAGTCCTTGTACCTCACGTGGCTAACTTGGAAATGATGAAAGGTTTTAATTTTTTAATAAAAGCAAAAAAGTTTCAGCCATTAGATTTAGATATTTTTTTCAGTTGCCCAATGTGATGTAACATGCATTGATAGGTGCATTAAATATTTTAAGTATTTTTGAGAGTAAGAGAGGTGCTAGGTCCACAATAATTTTACAACAAATTATAAGTGGTTAGTTGTTATTGGTTCAAATTTGAATCTAACACTAAGATTAATTTTTTGCCCTAATAATAACAACTAGTAACAACTTGTCACTTAGGATTTGTTGTAAAAATATTGTAGATATATCATTTCTCTGATAGTAATATAGTATCACAATATTTTACACAAGTTTTTTCTATAATTTGACACATGGCAAAGTGTGAGTAATGAAAAAAAAAAAATTATGGGTTTACATCTCTACCACTCACACCTCATCACATGGGAAATTGTGGCAAAATTTGTATAAAATGTTATGGTACTATTATTGCTCTAATTTTAATTAATATTTACAGTTAAGTATATAATAATTATTAAATAATTATTTCAATTTAAAATTATTAAATAATTTAAATAATTTATTTTATTTTATTTGAGTGTCTTTCTAATTCTTATATAACAATAATAATAATAATAATAGTTATTATTATTATTATTATTGATATTTCAACCGATACCTCTTGATATTTCCTACAAGAAGACATATCTCAACTGGTACCTCTTGATATTTCCTATAAGAAGACATCCACGGTTCAAATCCCCTCCTTCCTCATTATAACTATCAAATATAAAAAAATAAAAATAAATAAATAAATAAACTATTTTTTATAAAATTATTATAAAAGTAATAAAAAATTCATTTTTACATAAATAATTAGTACTATACCACCTATAAATAATTAAGACATTAAAATAAATGCATTTACATTATGAATACTTTATTTAATCACATACAAAAAATTTAGGCAAGTATATTGTAAGCATATATTTTAAAAGTAAAAAATTTAGGAAATGTAAATTTTTAATATTAATATAGTTAAAAATAAGTTAATTATCATTTTGGTCCTTCATGTTTATCTTTTTATCAAAATGGTCGCTAATGTTTCAAATGTGTCAATTTGGTTTTTAACCATTTGGTATTGGATCGAAATACTTCTTGTCGTTAAGTGGTGGATGAATAATACTATAAAAACCAAATCAAAATTTGAAATTAAAAGATCAAACCCAATGGCATCGGAATTGGAGAAAGAGATCAAACCTCTGGGTGCCAAATTAATTACATTTTAGTAGGGAAGAAGTTTTTGAGATTTGGTTTTCTGTATTAAAGAAAGTGTGATTTAGAATGATAGTGCTTAATCGTTTATTTGTAAAAATCTATTATTATTGGAGGGCACGTTTACACCACTTATTACGGATTAAATTTAATTATCTTACGAAGATGGTTGACTCACGTGACACTTGACTGACCAGTGAATATGCTACATGCGTGAACCATAGCAACAGGAAATCTTATTCCCAAGAGGAAAATGCTACGTCAAAAAGGCAAGCATTATTGGTTTGCTTTTGCTTAATAATAAAAGTTAAAAACTAAGGCAATAATGCAATGATTATATATAAATAATTAAAAAAAAAATGCAATAATGCAATGCAATTTCTATTACACCAGTGTTGCCATCATGGTTGATGACTTGAGAAAATCATTTGGCATAATAATATATTAATTATTAAATATATCATGCATATGGATGCTGATATGCTCGATCACGAGCAGCCAAAATATGGTGGTTCTCTTCTGGAATCCTTTTGTTTGCTTTGGTCTTGTCTCATATCCTTGTATTTTGATGATTTTGGAATGATGTACATTTTTTTTTTAACAATGTTATTCTAATACTACTTTTGTAACTTTATTATACTTGTACTAAGCTAATGGGCACTTTCTTTCACTTTTACTTATTGTAATATCATTTTTCGATTAAAAAAGGAAAAAAAAAAAAAAAGTCATTAGTCTGATTCATTATTTCCACATTCATAAAATGCCAATAAAATTGAATAAATAATTGTTACACTGTGATTAGAGTCAAGTTGAGACAAATTGTTACCTAACTATGAAAAAGATAAATAATAATCTGTCAAATATAATATTTTTCTTTGTTCAATGAAACTGTCCTTTGATCCTTATCCTTATCAATTAGTTTAAGTGCACAGTCTTGAACTTGAACCTTTCCCATTAGTGCATGTCAATTCATTAAAGTGTTGAAAACTCGAAATTCCCGATGAAAATTTGACTATAGGGCTAATCATGCAACTCTTTGTCGAATACCACGTGAATATGCAGGTCTATGGGTTTTCAGAAAAGTCCTTTATCTTTTGCCTGCATACAACGTGGGGAACACATGGAATATTTTTGCCCCTCCTTTATGTTATGCTATTAGAGCCATAGATGGTAGATGTATGAGTTTTATTTCTTTGCAATTAAGAAGTTACTAGGAACATATATTACTATATAGTTATTATTTGCTCCTTGTTAGTGTTAGTTAGCCTCAAGACTCGTTGGCAAACCATAGTCTCGAGTTGGTCAACCCGTTTTTTGTTAGCCGACGGACAAGCGTTGTTTGGGTGGTCCCACAATGAAGTTTCCCGAGGAGGTGGTCCCAATAGCAAGGATACCAGTGATTAGTAATAGTTCTGCAAATAATTATTAATTGCTTAGAAATAGAATAAATATGTTTATCAGCTCATCATCTGTTTGCTTGTTCACACTTAGGCTAGGCACACACTAATAAGAAACATGGACTATGATGATATAGATTATGATGAAGGTTATAGTATAAGAGATATAGACAATGATTGGTTAAATAGTAATATGGATTATGAAACATATTTGGATTCTGACAGTGATATGAATGATTATAATTATAACTATAATAATAGCACAAATAATTGGAGCACATTAACAGGAGATAAAACCAACCGACGGACTGATAAACACAATAATAGTTTTTTAGATATGATTAATAAAAAATTAGAATCTTTAGAAAATATTGAAAGATCCATTATAGTAGAAAGAAAAAATGATAGTTTTTTGGACCTCCTAGAAAAATTGAAATCTTTAAATTCATAAAGAGAATTTGAACCTCATCATAGATCACCTTTAACAAAGACCATGACAGATAATTGGCATAATGAAAGGAATAGTGTAATAGAAAACTGGCATAAAAATAGTAGTAGAAAAGATGATAGAGAACTAAAAGCAATTGACAGACCTATAGCTATAACATATAAAGGCAATAAAAAATGCTAGGACATATGTATTTCACATGTTAGGATCATATGTCTCTATTTTATATAATTGGCTAATACTTTGACAAAATGCACTTTACTTGTAATTGGGTAGTTCTAGAATGTTTTTAATATTTCAAGAAACAAGGTTTCAAGATCAAGTGTTGACATCATCAAGTCTGTCCAAGAAAACAAGCTGAAAGTGCAAATTCATTAAAACTTAACAGCTGTCTCAATAGCTGCTCGACAGCTTATCTGTCGAGATTTAAGAAATTCAGAATTCTAATCTGATTTCTTGGAATCCGTGATTATGTGTTTAGGTCTTCTTTTCTCCTAACCCTAAACATATAAAAGGATTAGATTAAGGGCCATCTAAATGTTGGTAAGTTGCACAAGCATTGAGAAAACTCTGTTCAAGCAAATTGTGATCAGAGACGAAGTTTTAGCCCTAGCTCATCATTCTTGTGAAGAAGTTGCTATGTATATGCACCATTGGGTTTTGTGACCAAGCATCTTCTTGATCTTCATTGTTGGGATGAACCGAAGAACTTTGCAGCCAACAACCTTCTTAGTTGGTGATTGAAGTCGTGTATTGGGATCCACACAATTGGTTAGTCACGTACTTGGGAGCTTTGCATCAAAAAAGGGAACTGTTACTACAAAACAAGTCCAATTGGGTATTGGGGTAAGGGTTCAACTGTAGGTTGGTAAGGTACTTGGGATTCTTTTACTTGTAACCACTTGTTGTGATAATAGTGGAGTTTCGGGAGTGGTGACCTGAAAATCACCTGGTAGGATTTTTGCCATCAGGTTTTCCCCATTCGTAAACAAATCATCGTGTCATTTATTTTCTGCTACATACTTTAGTTGTTTGGTGATTTGTTTGTGCTACCACGCGCTTTGCATGTTAATTTAATTAATTAATAAACTTGGTTAATTAATAAATTAATTTGTCACAAGGGGTCAATTCGTTTTTGGCCTATCAAGTGGTATCAGAGCAGGCACACTCTGATTAGGTTTTAATCTTTGCTGTGTTTAATCTATTGACCCTTGTTTGTCATGGATAGAGGACATTCATTAATTATATCTCCTTTATTTGATGGCACTAACTATGCATACTGGAAAGTACGCATGAGAGCTTTCTTGCAGTCTCTAGATGAGAAAGTGTGGTAAGCTGTTGAGATAGGCTGGACCAAGCCAAAGGAAGTGCCAGCAGACTGGGATGATGCCAAGATCAAGGCGGTGAACTTAAATAGCAGAGCATTGAATGCGTTGTTTAGTGCAGTCACCAATGAGGAGTTCAAGAAGATATCCTCAACTGAAATTGCCAAGGAGGCTTGGACCATCCTTCAGACAACCTATGAGGGAACTAAGGCTATCAAAGACTTAAAGTTTCAGAAGCTCACTACAAGCTTTGAAGAGATTAAGATGGAGGAGGATGAGTTGTTTGACGAGTTCTATGCCAAGCTAAGGACATAGTGAACTCAGCGTTTAATCTTGAGGAAACAATTCCTGAACCCAAGATTGTGAGGAAAGTGCTCAGATCTTTACCCAAGAGATTTTATGCCAAGATCACTGCTATAGAGGAATCAAAGGACATTGACCAGATTCCGTTGACTGAGCTGGTTGGTAATCTGTAGACGTACGAGCTAGGGTTGACAAGGATTGGCAAGACAAGTAAAGGCAAGAGCATGGCAATGAAGGCCAAGAGCAGTGAGACAGATGAGTCTTCAGACGATGAAGATTCTAAGATGAAGTCCTACATCACCAAACAGTTCAAGAAGTTTATGAAGAATGGAAATGGAAAGGGCTTCGACAAGGACCGCATGCAATCCAGTTCTTCTCAGTTTAAAGGTCAAGACAAAGGAAAGAAGGATGCTAAGGAAGGTGGTCAGTACATTGTTCCTGCAGGACCTAAGTGTTTTGGGTGTCAAGGCTTTGATCACATGAAACATGAGTGTCCTACATATCTCATGAGCATTGAGAAAAGCAAGGCACTTGCTGTTACCCTGAGCGACACCAAGCCTGAGGATGATTCCGACATTGAGGATGACGGATTCTTGAATGCCTTCACTATCTTTGTAGATCCTACTAAAGGGATTGTAGAAGATGTGGATGAAGAAGAAGATTTGGACTTAAAGTTTGAGAAAATGGATGATCAAGATGATATCCACATGACCTATAAGAAACTGTACAAGCTTTCTGAGAAGCATGAGAAACTGTATAGGCTGGCCACCAAGAAGCTCAGTAATGCGGAACTTGACCGTAAGGAACTTTCCACAAAGTTTGATGAGGTAAACCAAACCATTGGAGTACTGAGGTTCGAGAATAATTTCTTGGCTGAGAAGACCAAGAAGCTTGAAGCGGAGCTGTTTCAAGTCAGAGCTCAACTGGAAAGGACTTCAAGTGCGAAACTTGATGAGATGCTAAGCATTCAGAAATCTGCTTCTGATCACACAGGTTTAGGGTATGATTTCTCTTCCTCTAATATTGCTTCTACTAGTGCTATTGTTTTTGTTCCTCCTAGCAATAATGTTGAAATTGAGAACAATAATATTAAAACTGATTTAGCTTGTCAGAACTTAGATAAGGGTAAATCTATATTAGGAGCACCCCCTAAACTTGAGAAGAAAAATGCTAAAAACCCTAAAGCTAAAAAGGCTACCTCTCAAAAGCATAAACAAAAGAAGCAGCATCTTTGTCATCATTGTGGTATTACCGGTCATACTTGACCAAATTGCTATAAGTGGCTAGCCACTCAACAGAGCAACGACATGATAGCATCTGGAAGCCAGAATCAACTTCAATCCTCTCTTGCTCCTTTTGGAAATCTTCTTAAAGCTCTCATGTTCCTTTCGAACTTAAACGGTTTTAATTCTTTCCCCTCAGCACAGGTTCAAGGGTTTGCTCAAAGAAAAGGTTCTTCCAAGGTGTGGAAGGAAAAGGGCTCCAAGTGATTCTATCACTTCCTCTTTCTCTTCTTGTTTTTGTTTTGCATAACTTGAGTGTGTTGTTCTTCTATTGAGTCAGTCTAGTTTTGTTGTTTTGCTTAACATGTTTTTGTTGTTTTTATTTAGTGTTATTTATTTTGTTTTTCATATAAAAAAAATTAAAAAATCAAAAAAATACAAAACGGTGTGTGTTTTGTGTACATTGATACTTGTGTACCTTGGATGGTCATTGAAACAAAGTTTTTTAAACTTTGTATCTCTTGTAGCTTGGATGAGCATCTCTATGCACAACTAAGCAAGTGAGCTTTGTGGCTCTTGTTTGTGATGAGTAAGATTAAGTTATCTCTTGTACTTAACACTCATATCACTCTTTTTGATGGGAATGACTAAAAAATGCTAAGAGAAAGGCATAAATAACCATCTTACCACTGTTGTTTGCCAATCATAATATGACACCTGTATGCTTCAGCATAGTAAAAGTGCAGTGTCAATGATATTTGTATGCTTCGACATAGCAAAAGTGCAATGTCAAAATCTTAACTTAAATGGGTATTTCTTTTCTATTTCTTATATGTCTATGCATGTTCTGCTTAAATAAAAATATGCAAAGAAAATAAAAAGCAAAAAGATCAAAAATACTTTAAATATGATTGCAAGTGTGTTTTCTAGGAGATGTGGGAGTTATAGGATGTATCTCGAAGGTGATAGTCCCCATTAAGTAGTTATGATTACGTGTGAGTTAAAGTGATTTTCTCATATCTCAATTCGTCATAACTTGTATACACTTATGCAATCTAGCGATGTTTTTCACACACAACATGCAATATTCTTTTCTACTTTTGATACATGTGCAAATACAATGTGATTTGGCCATCACAAGGTTTTACAGGTGTTAATGTATGTTTACTAAACTGTCTTGACTTGTTTTTGAAATATAAAATTGATTAGACTTGTTTAGTGTGTGCATGTGTTTTTGAGATCCATGTGCTTTAAAAATATTTGTTGAGAGATGTTTTTGAGAGCTTAAAATGTTATTTGGATCATTGGTTGAGTTGCATACTTGACTGCATTCATGTCTGTGTTTTTCTCCTTTCGAAAAACTGCTTTGAAAGGCTGGCTCGACACCTCCTCGATAGCTAGCTATCTGTCGAGCTTCCTAAGCTTTTTATTATCGCAATCTCGTCAGCACCTCGATACCTGGTGGATCGATCGAGAAAGTTTCTGACCTCTTAACAACTTCTCGACACCTGATGGATCGATCGAGCCTCATATCTTGCTTCTGGTGTTTTTATTCCTCGACAGCTTCTCGACACATGATCTATCAATGTTGCTTTTCTCAACACCACCTCAACACCTCATCTGTCGAGATTTACTGAGGGCTCTATTTAAGCTCCTCATGCGATTCGCCTGTCATTTTCTCTATATCTTTCTCGATTGATTGTTGTTTTCTCTCCCAAACATTCTCTTCTCTCCCTCAAATCTGTTCTACAAGGTTTCTTCAAGCTTCACCAAGCTTTTCTTCACGTGATAAGCTCATCTTTCCTTCTGCTATCACAAGGATTTTACTCCACTTTTCTGTTCTTTCTCCCATGTCAGACCCCTTTACTTTCATGTGTGCCATAGGCTCCGCTACCGTAAAATATAATGAGGTGCAGTTTAGGTCACGACAGCAGGATTCTACACCTTCCTCCTGTCCAACTCCATCTCGCTCTGCTCAACCGACATTCGCTCCCTCTTCTTCCTCGAGCGATGTGTCTTTGGGAAACATCATGGCACAACTTCAGCGCATGGATATTCGCCTAGATACACTCTCCACAGAGTTGTATCAGGTGAATATTTGTGTTGGCCGTATAACTAGACGGCAGGCGACCATGGGCGAATTCGCTCCTGACGCTACCCCTTCACCACCTCCTCCCATGGCTTATGATTCTAAGGATAAGGATGATGATGATAGTGATGACGATGATGCTTCAAATGATGATGATGGAGATGCTGGCTCTACCGATGAGATGTTTACTTAACACTCTTACCCTTTGTCATTCGTGACAAAAAGGGGGAGTAGTTTTGGATATGAGAGTAGTCATTCTTAGGGAGAAAGTTAGACATTTTAGACATTTTTGTAAGGGGGAGTGTTGTTATTATTGAGGGATGTAGTGAGGATGCTATGTATCTTTTCTTTTCTTTCTTTTTTAGATACATTTTTCTTGTACATGAGGTCTTGTGACCATTTATAGACATACATTGTACTTATCTCTTTCATTTATGATTGATGTATGTTTTTCTTTCACCTACCTTTTCATGTGTTGTTTCTTTTCTCCCTTTATACATATGCTTCTTATTACTTGTATGCAATCTATCTATTTCTGTTTCACACAAAGATGCCTTGATGAGTTTTGTTTTAAAGTGTTTCAAAAATACAGGTTGTCAAAGTCTACTTGCCATAAACTCTCTTCTTGCGAAGTTTTTCAAGAGTTTGTGAAAGAATAGATTTTATTGTATTCAACAAGTGAATATGAGTTGAGTGATTATGACTTCTCTCATATACTTAATTGTTTTTTGTGGTTTTGTCATGAATTGCCAAAGGGGGAGATTGTTAGGACATATGTGTTTCACATGTTAAGATCATATGTTTCTATTTTATGTAATTAGCTAATCCTTTAACAAAACGCACTTTACTTGTAATTGGGTAGTTCTAGGATGTTTTTAATACTTCAAGAGACAAGGTTTCAAGATCAAGTGTTGAAATCAACAAGTCTGTCCAAGAAAATAAGCTAAAAGTGCAAATTCATTAAAGCTCGACAGTTGTCTCGATAGCTGCTCGACAGCTTATCTATCGAGATTTAAGAAATTCAAATTTCTGATCTAAATTTTTGGAATCCATGATTATGTGTTTAGGTCTTCTTTTCTCCTAACCCTAAACATATAAAAGGATTAGTTTAAGGGCTGCCTATATGTTGGCAATTTGCACAAGCATTGAGAAAATTTGTTCAAGCAAATTGTGACCGAAGATGAAGTTTTTGCCCTAATTCATCATTCTTGTGAAGAAGTTACTGTGTATGTGCATCATTGGGTTTTGTGACCAAGCATCTTCTTGATCTTCATCGTTGGGATGAATTAAAGAACTTTGCAACCAACAACCTTTTTAGCTGGTGATTGAAGTCACGTACTAGGATCCGCGCAATTGGTTAGTCACGTACTTGGGAGCCATGCATCAAAAAGGGGAACTGTCACTATAGAACAAGTCAAATTGGGTATTGGTGTAAGGGTTCAACTATAGGTTGGTAAGGTACTTGGGATTCCTTTACTTGTAACCACTTGTTGTGATAATAGTGAAGTTTCGGGAGTGGTGACTTGAAAATCACCCAATGGGGTTTTTGCCGTTAGGTTTTCCCCATTCGTAAACAAATCACCGTGTCATTTATTTTCTGTTGCATACTTTAGTTGTTTGGTGATTTGTTTGTGCTACCACGCGCTTTGTATGTTAATTTGATTAATTAATAAACTTGGTTAATTAATACATTAATTTGTCACAAGAGGTCAATTTGTTTTTGGCCTATCAAAAAAGACTTTGGAAAAGATGATTTGAAGAAAGAAGGCTTAAAAACAATTTTGACAAAAAAGAAACAAAATGGCTCTATAGAAATAATGCAATATAAAGAAGACGACAAGAAAGACTTTGATGAAAGAAAAGACTATAGTCACGTAGTGCAAAAAATGATAGAAGTAGAGAAAGCAACAGTGCAAAAGAAAGATGACATAGAAATAGAAAGGTAAGAAAATAATAATAGGAAAGATGTCATAGTAATGGAAAGAATAACACGTATAGAAACAATACAAAAGAATCCTAGTGCTATAATACAAAAGAAGAAGCTAGATATAATTGATGAAGACAAAGAAAAAGAGATGATAGAAAGAACGGAAAGACAACCAGGCAATAGTACTCTTACCAATTGAAAAGAAACTCTACGTAAAGAGATAGATATAGAAAAAGACATAGGGAAAGAAAGAAACATGATAAGGAAAGAGAGAGAAGATGATAGTCTAGTCAATAAAGAAAGGACAAATAATAGTCCTAGGAATAATGATAGTTTAAAAGAAAAAATTGTTGAAAGACTAAAATCAATTGGAAGATCCATGAGATATATCCAAGATAATGGTTTAGCAGAGTTAGCTAAAAAGATAGAAATTTTAAATTCACCTTTAGATATAGATAGAAAAAGAGATATAACAGTTTTAAATAATACTAAGTCATCAAATAATGAGAAAACTGACAGTCATATTAGAAATACTATTTGTCATAAATGTAAACAATATGGACATACTAAGAAACAATGTGATAGACATAATAAAATTGTTAAACAAATCAGTAAATTAGAATTTGAGAAAGATGTAATAAATGAATTGATGGGAATGTTTAACGTTGAACAGAAAGAAATAGACCAAGTAAAGAAAAAGGAAAAACTAAAATAAACCAACCCACTCAAACTCAATAAAAGAAAAAGGAAACATAATAATGAAATTGATAGATAATCTACCCAATCACCTAAAAGATAAAAAAGACTATTTACTAAAGTTGAAAGATTCTATAGACATACCTATTGCTTGTATTAAGTGTAGGAAATATGGACATCATGCTACGAAATTATAAGAAAGAAAAGACAAAAAAGAAACAAGATGGCGTAGATATAAAATTGGTAACTCTACAAGACTTAATGACAGAAGCAAAAATAGTAAAACAAGAAATTAAAGAAGATAATTCCACAAAAATGGGTGAACAAAATATTACAGAAATAATAAATTTAAAAGAATTTTCTAATTCTAATAAACCCTTCTTCATTAGAAAAAGATGCTCACAACAGACAAAATTTCTTGTGTTTAATTGACAGAGTAATTTTCAAAAATGGCAAATAGAATTCACTCTAGTAATTAATAAAAAGTTTTCTTTGACAAAAATTGCTTTAATAGACTTAGGTGCTGACATGAATTGTATACAATAAGGATTAATACCTTTAAAGTATTATGAAAAATCATCTGAAAGATTAACTCAGGCTAATGAAGAAAAGCTCATAATTAATTACAAAATACCTAATGTTCACATATGTAACAATGGACTATGTTTTGAAACTGTTTTTGTTTTAATTAAAGACCTTTCTTCCAAAGTTGTTTTAAGAAATCCCTTTATGGTCTTGATTTACCCTTTTTTCGAGACAAACAAAGGAATTAAAACTAATGTACCTTTTAATTTCATCTTACCCTTTGATAGGCCAAAAATGAATTAACTCCTTGTGATAAATTAATTGATTAATTAGCCAAATTTATTAATTAATCAAATTAACATGCAAAGCACGTGGTAGCACAAACAAATCACCAAATAACTAAATATGCAGCGGAAAACAAATGACACGGTAATTTGTTTACGAATGGGGAAAACCTACACGACAAAAACCCCACCGGGTGATTTTCAGGTTACCACTCCTGAAATTCCACTATTATCACAACAAGAGGTTACAAGTAAAGGAATCTTAGTACCTTATACCAACCTATAGTTGAACCCTTACCCCAATACCCAATTGTACTTATTCTATAGTGACAATTTCTCATTTCGATGCATGGCTCTCAAGTACATGACTAACCAATTACGTAGATCCCAATATGAGACTTCAATCACCAACTAGAGAAAGTTGTTGGCTACAAAGTTCTTCAGTTCATCCACACAATGAAGATCTAGAAGATGCTTGGTCACAAAACCCTATGGTGCACAAACACAACAACTTCTTCAAAAGAGATGAACTAGGGCGAAACTTTATCTCCGGTTACAAATTGCTTGAACAAACTTTGCTCAACACTTGTGTACACTTTAACGGCCGTAAAATAATCCTTTTATATGTCTAGGGTTGTGAGAAAAGAAAGCCCAAATACATAATCATGGATTAGAGTCAAAACAGATACTTGTCTGTTGAGATGCTATCAAGCAGCTGTTGAGCCACAGGGCTGGAATAGCTTCTTAAGCTCGATGGATAGCTAGCTGTCGAGCTTTAATGAACAACACTTCTTCAGCTTGAATCTCGGATAGACTTGCATGTCTTCAACACTCGATCTTGAAACACAGTTTCTTGAAGTATTAAACACATCCTAGATCACCCAAATACAAGTAAAGTGTATTTTGTCAAAGGATAAACCAATTACATAAAATAGTGACATATGTTCCAAACAAGTAACTCACATATGTCCTAACACCCTTGATCCCAAAAGAAATTGATTCCCTCAATAATGTCACTATGTTAAAAGATACTAATAAGGAAAGAATCTATAGAACTGAAAGAAGTTTGTCATTGTACATTTTTAGATCCCTATAAAACTAGATTGTTTAACCTAATTAATTAACCGAGTGAATACTTAGGATTATTATTCAGATCTAGGTTAAAACAAAATAATCACATCATGCAAAGTAGCTGAAAAATAAATAACATAATGATACGATAACCTAAGAAAACCAAACCGGTAAAAAACCTAGGGAGAATTCAACCTAGCTATCCTCAAGGTAAAACAGATCTATTATGAAAGAATTGAAGTTTGTACAATAGTACTTAGACCAATAACATTCTATTGCTACCTCGAGTAGAAAACTTACTACCACGACCCCACGATAGCTCTGAGTCCACAAACTACTTCTTTCTTTGATCTATAGTAACCACAAGTTCTCCTACTTGTGAATCTTGCTCTTCTTGAATGTTCTTTATACAGAAACTAAAACAATCATCAAGTTCTTGATGTGAATCTTGATCTTGATAGCTCTATGTGTGTGTGTGTATGAAGGAAAACACCTCTCAGATCTCACAAAAGATTCATCACACAACTTGACAAAGACTCTAGAGAGCTTTTGGGTACAAAGCCCTAGATCTATAAAAGAGGCGCACTCTTCTCTCTCTCTAAAGCCCTTATAAAAACGTGCTTAGAGTTTCCTTTATATACTGGGAGAAGTAGACCTGAAACTCTAATCCTTAATGGGCTTGAACTGCTATTTGGGCTTAATTAAAATTCTGTATACTCTTATTTCGATCGGTCGAGCTTGTCTTTCGATTGATCAAACCAGGCAGGTTTCGAATTCTTCTTTCTGCAACTTGTATGTTCTAGAATCTTGATTTTTATCACATTGAGCATCGTCTAATAATACCTATTGATTCTAGGATCTATATCTAGACAAGTTTGTGTCCATGATTTCTTAATTGTTCTAAACTTTTAGAACCTAACAATCTACCCATTTGGCAATTAGTGACAAAACTTACATATAATATGAAATGCTCAAATACAAGAACAACCCAATACAACAAAATGCCCAATTACACATTTTTTTCCCAAATTACAATTCAACCTAACTACTATCTATCAGTTGCAAAAGTAGACAGCAGCTTCGAATGAATTAACTTGTAAATTCCTGAAACACAAAACAAATCATAAACGTGTGTGTGGAAAATACAAGTAAACCAATATGAAACACAATATAAAAATAAAAGTAAACTAACTCTCCCTTAAGTTAGATACATCAAAAAGTTTTTATATTCTCCCACTTTCAAAAACAATTTTATCTCCCCCTAAACAAAACATTTCAAAAAACTTTTCCAAATTTAATCTATTTCTCCCCCTTTTTGTCACGTATTGACAAAGACAACCCAATCAAAGAGTAAATAGAAAACATACACAAAAAAAGATAAGAGGAAATAGAGAATCAAGGAAACAACTCCCCCTATGATCAACATAGGTTTTAAAAACATTTTTCTCCCCCTATAAAAAATAGGAAAAACAAAACAAGTTTTGGGAAAAAAAATTTAGAGGAAAATTTAGGAGGTGGGGATAAATAAAAAGACACAAACCAAACTAAAAAAAAAAAAAAATGAGGATTCACTTGAAGAAAAATATTCTTTCTTTCAATATATGCAAACTTGACACTATGTGACCCATAAACAATTGCATGAGTAGAGAAAATATTTGCACATTGATTATCCATCATATCTCTTAAGAAAAATATTTTTTGTAATTCACACATAAAAATAGCAAATACTAAAATGTACAAAGGACTCAAGAATTAATCAATCAATTTTTAAATCAAGTTAAGTACCCAATTTAGCAAAGTGTATGCATGTTATGTGTGAAAACAATGAGAGATATGATTGCAAAACTGCCAGATGGATACAAAAACAATGCAATGCATGTGAATCCTAAATACAAATGATGCATGAAAAAAAAAATTTGGTCAAAAACTGAGAAACAGAAAATTTTCTAGTTTCAATTGGTCGAGCATCGATCGAATACCAATTTAGCCAGGCAGAAAGTCATGATTAAAAATCAAGGGATTTCGATCGGTCAAGAAACACATTCAATCGATCGAAATTCTGGAAATTTGAATTTTTGAAAACCATCAAAAGATTTTGTAGAAACCACTAAAACCAAGTTATTTCATGGATGAAATGCATAAGAATGAGTTTAAAAGTTTTTCAAAAACATGAGTTTTCAACCCAGAACTTCAAAACAAAGATTTTCAAACTCTTAACCATATTTTGCATCAAACACCATAGAAAACATAATCTTGGATGGCCAAACTAGATTCACACACAATTTCATGTACAAAGCTTAGCAAAGAATAACTTGTAAAGTGTGTGCAACTAGAATAGCTTGAGATACATATGAGGTGATAAGTAAATAGTGATCAATCACAATTTTTACAAAATTCATCACATAAGTTTGAAAGTGACTATCACCTAAATAGTTATATCATATAACTCTCACATCTCCTAGAATACAAACTTGCAATCATATAAGTTTCTTGTTTTGCCTCATAATGTACACACCAAATTTATTTCAATTTGAATTTATTATATCCCAATAATGTATACACCAATTTTATTATTATAAGCCGAGGCTACATCTTATGTTCTTTTTGTGCATGTGCTACACTTTCTCGAGTACAAAATCATATGATATGCACTAAGGTGTTCACGATTGGCTAGTAAAAAGTGGTCAGCTGGTTATTTATGTCTTTCTATTAAGATATTTTAGTCCTTACAATTAAAAGCATGTGACTTCAAGATCAAGATCATGTGATCAAGAACTATAAACAACTCCCACACAACATGCACTACAAAGCTAAACTAGCAAGGTGCAGTAAAATAAGCTCATCCAAGATAAACAAGGTACATAAACATGTTATGCAAAGATAATTGGCCAACCTCAATTACATATTCATGATGTGTAATACAAAAGGCATAAAAATCTTTTTGGTTTTAAAAAAATTTTATGACCAAAACTAAAAACACACATTATGCATAATGAATAAAATGCAAAAATAATGCATGACAATGCTAAACTAAGCTATAGAGGGTACACAACCAAGAAATATCAATTTCTTAATTAACCCATGAGTACATGTAAAAACTAGTACATACTCACACAAAAACAAAAATAGCTTAGTACTTATATAACACATATTATTCAAGTTTCTCCACAATGTCAAGCATGTTCTAAATCAAGAGAGAGATATCATAATTCATGTAATCCTCAAAAAAAATAAAACAAGACTTAAAATAAAATATTTTTTTCTTTTTGAAAATTTTCAATGTTTTTGGATTTTTTTTTCTTTAATAAAACACAGCCTAAAAAGAAAAAAGAAAAAAAAAAAACCAAAAACAGAAACAAAGCATGTCCACAAATAATTGAAAGAATTAAATTAGGAACAAGTAAACAACACTCCCTTAGCAAGTCTTTTCTCACCCATATAGCACGAGTTTTCGGCTTTGTAGGTGAAAATCCATGAGAAGCAAAGTGTATTTGAGGGATTACACCAATCTTGTGAGAAAGACTGAAATCCTGCAAATTCCTTTCACAAGCCAACAAGCTTAAATTTTTCAAAATAATATGAAACAATTTGTATGGACTTATGGTAGGAGAAATATCATCACATATCCTAGATTGAAATACAGAATTTTTAAATTTCAATTTATGAAAATTAGGACGAATGTGACCAGAGACACCACAAAAGTGACAATCAGGAACAAATTTAGGAACATCAGTATTCCTAATAGCAAATCTAGTCTTAGATTTCAGTTTTTGCCTCAACAAAGAACAATTTGGTCTAGTATGACCAACAACACCACAAAGGTGACAAGTAGGCACAAAAATATATTTATTATGCTCTCTAACAATAGTTTTAGACATAGGTTTAGAAACTTCAGCGTCTACATCAGAACTTTTACCTTTATCTAACCTAGCAAAGTAAGCATTTTCTTTACTATTCCTTTTGAAATGAGGGATATAAACTTTCTCAGTTTTAGGCTTAAGAAAAACAAAAACAATTCTATTATCAACAGCAGGCTTGGTACTAGTCAAATCTTCAATTATAGCTTTAGATTCAACTAACTCTTGTTCCAAGCTTTTCATCTTCTCCTCTTAAGAGGAATTTGATTTCTCAAAAATTCATTATTTTTATTAGATTCATCTAATCTAACAACCAATTCATCTTTTTCATGATTAGCCAATTTTAACTCTTCCTTGTATTTCTTAGCAATTTTCATAGATTTCAATAATTCCTTACGAAGAGTTTCACAGGTATCAATAAGATCAACAGAAACAATAGTGTCCTTTTTATTTAAATCATCACAATCAAAAATAGTAAGACACTTAAAATTATCTATGATAACAGGGATCGAGGATCAACTCTTAGATCAAAAGATCTAAAACAAAAGAGCTACCCGCTCTGATACCACTTGTACGTTTTTAGATCCCTGTAAAACTAGATTGTTTAACCTAATTAATTAACCAAGTGAATACTTAGGATTATTATTCAGATTTAGGTTAAAAAAAAACAATCATATCAAGCAAAACAGCAGAAAAATAAATAACACAACGATATGATAACCTAGGAAAACCAAACCAGTAAAAAACCTGGGGAGGATTTAACCTAGCTATCCTCAAGGTAAAACAGACTCACTATGAAAGAATTGAAGTTTGTACAATAGAACTTAGACCACTAACATTCTATTGCTACCTCAAGTAGAAAACTTAGCTCCAAGTTCACAAACTACTTCTTTCTTCGATCTACAGTAACCACAAGTTCTCCTACTTATGAATCTTGATCTTCTTGAATGTTCTTTATGCAGTAATTGAAACAACCATCAAGTTCTTGATGTGGATCTTGATCTTGATAGCTCTATGTGTGTGTATGAAGGCAAACACCTCTCAGATCTCACAAAAGATTCATCACACAACTTGACAAAGACTCTAGAGAGCTTTTGGGTACAAAACCCTAGATCTACAAAAGAGGCACACTCTTCTCTCTCTCCAAAGCCCTTATAAAAACGTGTTTAGGGTTTCCTTTATATACTGGGAGAAGTAGACCTGAAACCCTAATTCTTAATGGGCTTGAACTGTTGTTTGGGCTTAATTAAAATTCTGCAGACTCGTATTTCGATTGGTCGAGCTTGTCTTTCGATCGATCGAACTAGGCAGGTTTTGAATTCTTCTTTCTACAGCTTGTATGTTCTTGAATCTTGATTTGTATCACCTTGAGCATTGTCTAATAATACCTATAGATTCTAGGATCTATATCTAGACAAGTTTGTGTCCACAATTTGCCATTTTTTTCTAAACTTTTAGAACCTAACAGTCATCTTTAAAGATAGAAATATCACTTAATGGCCAATTGACAAATAATGACATAAAGAAATTTAAACAAGATAAAGAGACACAGATTTGTTGACATAAAGAAATTTAAACAAGATAAAGAGACAGAGATTTGTTGACAAAAAGAAATTTAAACATGATAAAGAGACAGAGATTTGTTCTTACTCCCCCATTGTATTTTTTTTTTTTTGCATAGGCACCGACATATAGTCCAAACACCTTGTGAAAAAGAATTTCTTGGAAAATGTATAAAAAATGGAATTATGATTAGAATTTCTTTTAGTCAATATGAATGGACTTACGGTATGACAGTGGTACCAAATAAAATTATAATAAATGACATACTTATACCCCTTATAGTATCCTTAAATACTCATATAATAGATGTTTTAATAAAAGAAGTCTTGACAAATTCTCCTTTATTGATCATTAAAGAAAACATTAATTGTGGTAATTTCTTGAATAAAGACAGATTTAATTTCTTAATAAAAAGAGTAAATCTAGAGTCCCTGACTGGTTTTCCTATTTTAATCATCGATGAAATACTTTATGGAGAAGTTTTATTTTAGATATTCTCGTAGAATGAGATATATGGTAATACATACATGGATAGAATCATGGCAAGTTTTGAAAAAAATTTGAATTCCACTCACTCTAACAGGTTCCATCATGACTACTCTAACACCACTACTACTCAGTAAGAGCACAAAGGTGCACGGGAAAAAGTTTGTTTTATTATATATACTTTAAATTTTAAAAATGATTTTCTTATAAAGCATTTTAAAGAAATTTCACAGAAAGACATTGGTAAAAGGATTTTAAAAAAAGTATTTGAAAGATGCTTTACAAGAAAATATTTATTTTCAAAATAATATTTCTAGACATAATATTTTTTCCAAAACCCAATTGCAGACTACTATGAATAAAAGACCCTCCCAGACAGTAATCATGCAAGGCTTTACCGAATACCACGTGAATATGCAGGTCTATGGGTTTTCAGAAAAGTCCTTTATCTTTTGCCTGCATACAACGTGAGGAACACATGGAATATTTTTGCCCCTCCTTTTCGCAAAAGCACCATGCGATGTGTGTTTCACTTTCATCATCATTTGGCAAAAACCAAAACATAGAAAAGAAAAGAAAGAATTCATGCTGCAGTAAATATATAATATGAACTCTTTTCGGTATGTGGAAATTTTTTAGCTAGAGTAACAGTTCATAGGGTTGGTGGTTTGCATAAAGAAAGACTTCATCCTTTAGTCAATATATTATATCATATTAAACTGTTTTCGGTACGTGAATTTTTTTTGGCAGCACTTACCATCACTCTATACAGTATTTAAAAAAAATAAAATAAAATACTAGGGTACTCTACGTTAGTAAATTATTTTAAAAAAAAATTTTATAAAAAATTTCATGAAATTTTTTCCTAAAATAAATTATTAAAATATGTCCTAAAAACATACATTAATCAGACTCAATAAAAAAATATGTAAGATTTACACAATTTTATTTACTATTCAGTTTATTTTTACTACTATTTATGAGTTTCATTACACTTTTTACTACTATTAACGAGTAGTGTCACTTTTTGGTAACATTAATTTTAAAATATATTAATAAAATTTTAAGTATATATAAATCTAAATCATGCATAGTTCTCATTTATTTTTCCTGCAATGAATCAATAGCAATTTACTATGGTGATAGGTCTAGCCACCATGATTATTGCTTCAATAACCTGAGTGTCGGCAAGAGTTAAAAAAACAATGGCAACGTACCGTGGTGAAAGCTGTAGCGGTCATGAATATTCAATATTCTTCAACAACCAAACGATGTTCAGACTTGAATTTAAATATGGTAAACATAATAGCAGTGAAAAGGTCATTCTTCCCTGAGAAAAAAGGTAAACATGGACTTAGATCTCTCGGTTTTAAGTCACGTGGTGATTGGTGAAGGGCAGATGAAATTTCCGTTGAAGTTTATGCTCCGTTTGTTCGGCTTGCAATGGTTAAATCTGAATATGTTTTCTTTTGACCGTAAATTTTTTTCTAAAATTGTATAAACGTTTTACCTCTAAATTATGTTTAGTTATATGTAAAATATTTTTCAATAAATTTTTTTTTTCAAAGGTTTAGTCGCATTTTTTGAAATGCTCTTAAAAGTATATTTTAAGTTTTTGGCTGTGTTCCTAAAAATGCTATAAGAAAAACCTCTAATACTTTTTCACATTTTTCTCATGTCCTAAGAATGTATATAATAAAAAATAGATTAAGGAGAATTTTAGATCAAAAATGTTTGTGATTAGTGACCGTGGCGGCGGTGGCTGCGGATGTGGTAGGTGAACAAAGACAAGGGTGTGGTAGTTGGGTGGCTGAAAGTGGGGGTAGAGGTTTGATTGATGCATTTTTGGTGAGATAGAAAATGTCTTACTGCAAATGATAAACAATTTTCCACCAGAATTGCCTTTATTTTACAGTCAATGGAAAACAACAATTTATTTGTCAACCAATTGACCACCAATTTCAATCACCCCAAACACTAGTAAATGCGAAAATATTTTTCTAAAATCAAGTTTTGTCAACCAATACACAACATTAAAAACTTAGTAAAACATTTTATAAACATTTGATGGTTGGATTGCCAATTCAATGACCAATGACAGCAATCCTATTTGTACGTTTTTTGACCCCTTAACACAAATTGTTTAACCTAGTTTTTTAGCCAAGTGATTACTTAGATAAATTATTTAGTTCTAGGTTAACTTAATAATATCATATCATGCACATAATGCAGAAATATAAAGAACACCACGATATGATGACCCAGGAAAACCTAACGGGTAAAAACTCCGAGGAGAATTTAACTTACCTATCTTCAAGGTAAAAACAGATCAATTATGAAAGAATTAAAGTTTTTACAATAGAACTTAGACCACTAACATCCTATTGCTACCTCGAGTAGAAAACTTACTACCATGACCATGTGACATCTTTGAGCCCACGGACTACTTCTTTCTTTGATCCGTAGCAACCACAAGTTCTCCTACTTGTGACTTTGAGACTCCACTCAAAGGTTTCAAATCTTTCTTAAAGTTCTTTATGCAGCAACTGAAGAGATCATCAAGTTCTTGATGCAAATCTTGATCTTGACAACTCTATGTGTGTATATGAAGGTAAACACCTCTTAGATCTCACAAAAGATTCAACACATAACTCTTCAAAGACTACTAAAACGTAGCTAGGGTTTTTCCTTTTATACTTGGAGTGAAACACAAAACCCTACATGTCATACAGGCTTGGCTGAATTGGAATTTCTGTAGAAAATTAAATCTGCATGAGTTTCGATAGATTAAGTCTAATTTTCGATCGATTGAGCCTTGCAGATTTTGTCCAATAAATCCTGTAATCACTCGATTCCAATTTTACAATAAATCACACTTTGAGCAAGCCTAAACCTAGACTCTATGTTTTGATCATGGTTTGCCAACATAATATGTATTGAAGTTCTAATACATTAGTTCCTAAAGTCTTAGAACCTAACAAACTCTCCCTTTTGGTAATTCGTGACAAAAAACATTACAAAATGTAAAATGCTCAAAGTAAAACAGCCCAATCAATTATAAAAAGCCCCCATTACAATTCAACTTAGCCACTATCTATCAGTTGCAAAAGTAGATAGTAGTCACGACTAAATTAAACTGTAAATTCCTGAATAACCATAATAAACTTCTTGATTTCACAAAACATAAAATAAAAGACATATACTATGAATAACCTCATAATATAAATCAAAATCAATGTACCATATGTGAAACAAGAAATATAAAAACAATAAACACATAATGTCTCCCCCTAACATATACAATCCATAAGTAAAATAAATACATCAAAACCAAAATACGTATAATGTGTCTCCTAAATACAATCTATATAGCCAAAAAAAAAAAAAAAAAATTTCCCCATATCTCCATGTACTCCCCCTTTTTGTGACGTATTGCCAAAGGGCAATCATGACTCATTAGAGGGTGGAGTTAGTGGAGTAGAACCTCTAGCAACAGCCAAATCTGCTAGTAAGGCCGCAACCTCATTGAGCACATCCAATAAGAGTTGTCCAAGCGCCACCTAAACGATGAGAACCGTATCCAACATAGCACGTAGGGAAGAGTCGCTAGATGTAGATGGTGGAGGATTCACAGCAGTTGTGGGATCCACATAAGCCTTAGCAGAAGGATCATCAGAAGGAGGAGCTTGAGATGCATCACTTGCAGAAGACTCGACATGAGGGTGTTTAGAGATTGCTTTCAACTAAGCAACCCTTTGCCAAAGGAAGGTAGCACCTATGGGAGCAATGATATGCACAAGCTCGGATGTGAGGAAGTCATCTAAATCTAAATCTAACAAAATCTTATGAATGAAAACAGGGAAAAACAAACCATGCGATTTTGCACTACTCCTATGAACCTTAACAAGTGAACTGATAAAAAAAGTAGGGAAACTAATAGGAGCATCAGTGATGAGAGCGTACAAGAACGTACATCTCTTAATAGGAATGGTGTGAACATGAGAAAATGGGTCAAATACTATGACAAGAT
Source organism: Quercus agrifolia (assembly GCA_029955455.1). NCBI lineage: Eukaryota > Viridiplantae > Streptophyta > Magnoliopsida > Fagales > Fagaceae > Quercus > Quercus agrifolia. The sequence goes on along the minus strand of JARQAD010000003.1, from coordinate 55,361,147 downwards.
ATCCGAAAAAAACAAGTAATTGAGCTCAATAAGCTTAGAAGAGGTAACCCTAGGATCAGTACCCCAACTAATGGTAGTACCGGTAATGAGTGACATAATATCATCGAGATGAGGAGGCTCTGTGTAAGGATACACAGGCTTCTGTACCAAAGGTACACCAAGAGTAGATGCCACTACCTCAGGGGTAATGACATACTTTTCACCCCTTATCTAACTCTTCACAAATTGAATGTTGGAAACATCGGAGTGGACAGAGAGGTTCGAATAGAACTCTCTAATCAAATCAGTCGAAGGGGATGCTCAACATCTAAGAGTGGTAACCAACCCCTACTCTCAAAGTTCCTACAGATCTCGGGATCTACCTCATCTAGGATAACCTTACACTCAGCCTAAACAGGTCTAAACACAATTAGCTTCTCATTAGCTTCTTGGTTTTTCCTAAACCTAAGCCTATAACTCTGGAAATTAGAAAAGGATGGGGTAGAGGTTTTCTCTACTTTAGTCTTCCTAACCATGATTCTAAGAGTATAGAAGAAAAGGAAAACAGAAAACAAAACAAAGACCAAGCGCAGACTACAATAGAGAGGGTTAGAGCACAAAATTGATCAACAAATAACAAACTATATTATGCATGTAATGAATGCATATATGATGTATTCTCTAATGCATAAAAAATTGTTCAATTTCTCAACATTTAGCAACAATTGATTTGAACCAAGAGTTTTAACCAAAAACCCCAAATTTTGAAAAACCCAATTTCAAAACCAATTCAAATTGATCAATTAATCATTACACTAGTTAGGAAACATCATATAATGCATGGAAATGCATGAAACATGTAAATAATTTCAAAAAGAAAGGGTATAAAGGTCTTACCAATGCTTGAGGAAAAAAACCTTTGAAGATTAAAAAAAGAAAAGTCAAAAAGCATGAGTTTTAGATTGGTCGAGGCACAAGAAGACAAAAGGAGAAAGAAAAGTTTTGAAAAAACTAAAGGGTTCTTCTTTTCTTTTGAAATTCGATTAGTCGAGTATCGATCGGGTACTAATCGAGCCAGGCAGAAGCTATTCATCAGAAATTTTAAAAATTTCGATTAGTCAAAAATTTGGTTCGATCAATCAAAAAACAGATTTGATTGATCAAGCACCAATCGAGCATCAATTGAACCAGGCAGAACCAATTTTAAAAATTTAAGACATTTTCGATCAGTCAAAGAAACACTCGACCAATCGAAAATCTGGAAAAATTGAATTTTTGAAAAACAACAGGAGTTTTATGCAAAAAACACTCAAACCAACTTATTTCATGAATGAAATGCATGAGTATGACTTTAAAAGTTTTTCAAAAACACTTGAATTCAACCTAGATCTTCCAAAACAAGATTATGATATATTTTGTCCCCAAAATTCAATCAATGAACATATTTTGTATCAAAATCAAAGAATATATAATCTTGGATGGCCAAACCAAATTCACACACAATTTCATGTACTAAGTTTAGCAAAAAATAACTTGTGTAGTGTGTGCAACTAGTAACAGCATGAAATACATGTGAGGTGATATGTAGATAGTAATCAATCACAATTTCTACATTATTCATTACATAAGTTTGAAAGTGACTATCACCTAAAGAGTTACATCCTATAACTCCCACATCACATAAGCAATCGTGCAAAATTTTTTTTTTTTTAGCCTTATAATGTACACACCATTTTTATTTCTTTGCCTTTTATTTTATTTTGTTTTAACCTTATAATTTACACAACAATTTATTATATATATATATATATATATATATTTTTTAATTCCAAGGCTACACCTTATTTTCTTTTTGTACATGTGCCATACTTTTTCGAGCACAAAATCTTACGATATGCACTAAGGTGTTCATGATTGGCTAGTAAACAATGGTGAGATGGTTATTTATACCTTTCTCTTAGGATTTTTTAGTCCTGACAATCAAAAGCATGTGACTTCAAAATCAAGATCATGTGATCAAAAACTATAAACAACTTCCACACAATATGCACTACATAGCTAAAACTAGCAAAGTGCAGAAAAATAAGTTCATCCAAGCTAAACAAGGTACACAGGCATGAAATGTAAACTTCATATGGCCAACCTTAACTACACATCCATTATGTGTAATACAAAACGACAACAAAATCTTTTTGGATTTTCAAAATTTTTATGCCAAAAATAAAAAGCACACATTATGCTAAATGAACAATGCAAAAGCAATGCATGATAGTGCTTAACTAAGCTAGAGAGGGTACACAAATAAGAAATATCAATTTCTTAATTAACCCTTGAGTACATGTACAAACTAGTACATACTCACACAAAATTAGAAATAGCTTAGCACTTAGTTGTGCAATACATACTATTCAAGTTTCCCCACAATGTCAAGCATGTTCTAAATCAAGAGAGAGATATCATAATTCATGTAGTCCTCAAGAAAAATAAAACTAGACACAAAATAAAATATTTTTCACTTTTTGAAAGAATTAAAAGAATTAAACAACCTAAAAAACATGTCCACAAACAATTGAAAGAATTAAATCAAAGACAAATAAACAACACTCACCTTAGCAAGTCTTTTCTCACCCATATAGTACGAGTCTTCGGCTTTGTAGGTGAAAATCCATGAGAAGCAGAGTGTATTTGAGGGATTACACCAATTTTCTGAGAAAGACTAAAATCCTGCAAATTCCTTTTACAAGCCTCAAAAAGATCAACTGAAACAATAGTGTCCTTTTTATTCAAAACATCACAATAAAAAACAGTAAGACACTTAAAATTATCCATGATAACAGGAATAAAGAATCAACTCTAGGTATAATAACCTAAATGAAGAGCTAACCTGCCCTGATACCACTTGTATGTTTTTAGACCCCTTAACACAAGTTGTTTAACCTAGTTATTTAACCAAGTGATTACTTAGATAAATTATTCAGTTCTAAGTTTACACAATAATATTATATCATGCAAATAGTGTGGAAATATAAAGAGCACCACGATATGATGACCTAGCAAAACTTAACCGGTAAAAAACCTGGAGAAAATTTAACCTAACTATCCTCAAGGTAAAAATAGATCCACTATGAAATAATTGAAGTTTTTACAATAAAACTTAGACCACTAACATCCTATTGCTACATCGAGGAGAAAACTTACTATTACGACCACGTGACAGCTCTGAGTCTACGGACTACTTCTTTCTTTGATTTGCAGCAACCACAAGTTCTCCTACTTGTGACTTTGAGACTCCACTCAAAGGTTTCAAATCTTCTTTAAAGTTCTTTATGCTGTAACTGAAGAGATCATCAAGTTCTTGACGTAAATCTTGATCTTGACAAATCTATGTGTGCATATGAAGGTAAACACCTCTCAGATCCCATAGAAATCCCACGCTTGGAGGTACATGACGAAACTTTCTTAGAAGTCCCACGCTTGGAGGTACATGATGAAACTGAAGGCAATTTCAGAAATCTCATGGCCTTGGAGCAGTGCCATTATCCATTTGAAGCTTAAATATGCAATTGTATGGTGCTATTGGATTTTCTTATCAACACTAGAGAAGATGTGGAGTTGCTGGTTAAAAAGGGATTATTGTTAACAAGTTACGTAGCAATAAAGCAATTGCCATTATGGTTAACAAACTTGGCCTTGAAATAGAGCAAAAGTGATCCTGTTACAAAAGCTCGCTCAACAGCTTAATGGGTACTATGCCAACGATTGCAATCGTAATATGGGATCCTTGAGAACAATATATTTTGGTGATATTTGGAGAGGCACTGCAACTTTTATAGGGACAATAGTTTTGCTTGTAACTATCTTGAATTTCCTTAGGCCCTTTTTTTTCAAGATTAATATTTAATTATTTTTATTTTAATATTATCAATTAGTTGTGAGTTTGGCATTGCTTGTAGTTGGTTTCGAAATTTCCAATATGTTAAGTTTTTGTTTTTTGTTGGAGTTGTTAATTTTTAGATCCCTGTAAACTAGATTGTTTAACCTAATTAATTAACCAAGTGGATACTTAGGTTTATTATTCAGATCTAGGTTAAACAAACATAAATCATATATGTAAAGTAGCGGAAATATGAAAAACATAATGATATGATCATCTAGGAAAACCAAACCGGTAAAAAACCTGGGGAGGATTTAACCTAAATATTCTCAAGGTAAAAAGAAAATCCACTATAGAGAATCAAAGTTTACAATAAGACTTAGACCACTAACATCTTATTGCTACTACATGTAGAACTTACTGACACGACCATGTGCAAGCTCTGAATCCACGGACTTCTTCTCTATTAGGCATTTGCAACACAAGCACCCACACTTGTGACTTTGAGACTCCACTCAAAGGTTTAGCAACACAAACTCTCCTGTTTGTAACTCCAAGACCACCGTTGAAGGTTTAGATCTTCAACTATTGTTGATCTTGATGTAGCAACTTTAGATCTACTGGATTTTGAGAGTCTTCAAGGAATAACATCGATAGAAGATATGAGAGAGCTTTTGGGTATAAAACCCTAGATACAAAAAGAGGCACACTCTTCTCTCTCTAAAATGCCTTTAAAAAAAGTGCTTAGGGTTTTCTTTATATACAAGAAGAAGTAGATCTGAAACCCTAATCCTTAATAGACTTGAACTACTATTGAGCTGAACTTAAAATTCTGCGGATACGTGTTTTGAAGGGTTAAGCCTGTCTTTTGATTGATCGAACCAGGCAGATTTCAAATTCTTCCTTCTGCAGCTTGTATATTCTTGAATATTGACTTGTATCACCTTGAGCATTGTTTAATAATACCTATAGACTCTAGGATCAACATCTAGACAAGTTTGTGTTCACGGTTTGCCAATTGTTCTAAACTTTTAGAACCTAACAGGAGTCTCAGACCATTGTGAAGTCTCGCACAATTTTTGTTTCCCTCATGCCCTTCTCCCATTATTATGACTATTTGATTAAAAAACAAATTGTTGTCACAATACATTTTGCATCAACTTGTATACCTAATTACGTTGGTTGATTTTTTTAGAGAAATAGATATAGTAGAGGAAGGGGAGGTGGAGTGAGTACCTAAATACTTCTGTAATACTAACTTGGTGCACCTATGGTACACATTCACTCACTTAGAGCCTGCCATGAGGCAGGCATGTGAAACTAATTGCGTATTTCATGTGTGCATGCATCTCTTGGGTCTATTTAGTTGGTGTTGGGTTAAGATAGCTTGACCCCGGTTAATTAATTCAATTACCCAAGTTGATTAATTGTGGTCAATTGCATTCAAATTGTGGAGGCACCAACAAGGCACCAAAAGGACTAAATGCAGCGGAAAATAAATTTGACACGGTGATTTGTTAGCAAATGGGGAAAATCTCACAAGGTAAAAACCCTAGTGGGTGATTTTAAGGTCACCACTTCCGAGAGTCCACTAATCAACAATCAAGCAGTTACAAGTATAAAGAATCTTACCAACTATCCTGGCCTATAATGAAATACCAACCTACAGTTGAACCTTTGCTCTAATACCCAATTGAACTTGATCTCGTAGTAGCCTTCTTTCCCTTGATGTACAAACCTCCAATTTGTGACTAACTCCACAGAAACCCTTTGATTGTTGTAGTTGATTTGCAATAGCTTCACATAGAAACACCAATAAGATCTTTAATGCTGGTGCTAGAGAATTTGCTTGGTTACAGAACCCAAAAGCATAGAAGAAACGAAGCAAGAACTCTTATGATGCTTTCTAGGTTCAGGGTTTTCTTTCTTCACCTCCTTATTTAAATAGGAGCTTAAGTGGCCTTTTAAACAGGCTCTCCTATTTCAATTAGATTTACACAAACATTGGGCTTTCCTAGTCCTATAAGGATTATGCAAACCCATAAACAAATAGTCTTTAGGAATCAAAATATTGTAGGCTATATTAGAAATCTCGTAAGCTTGATAGCTCGAAAGGTATTAAGCTTTACTAAATCTCGATAGATCAATAGGTATCGAGACTTGTAGATTCAGCTTTTCTTGAGCAATTCTTGGGTAATCTCCATGTCTTCAATGTAATTGTTAGGTTCTAAAGATTTAGAATTAAATATTTAGAATCATTATTGTATTGTGTTTGCAAACTGAGAACAAAACATGTCTAGTCTAGGTGTTTAGGCAATGCTTAAATAAGGTTGTCTCAAGTTTTGAAGTCCAGCTGATTGCAGAAAATAAAAGTGAAGTTCTGCCTTTCTAGACCGATAGAGAATTAAGCTCGACCGATTGAAAATTGCGGGCACGGTTTTTGCAAAATTTTTAAACAGGCCCAAAGCCCGCGAAACAGTTTAAGGTTTCACTAAAACTTCTCCACATATAAAAGGGAAACCCTAGCCACGTTTTGAGTGTGTTGAAGAAGACTTGTGTGTTACTCTTTGTGAGATTTAAAAGGTTTTGTACCTTCTAACTACACAAGAATCTATCGGAGCCAAAACTACAACCAAGCATTGGTAGAACATAGTTGCTGCATCAAGATCAGCAAGTGAAGGTGATTTGAAACCTTTGAGTGGGATCTCAAAGTCACAAGCAAGGCGGCTTGTGTTGCTCTAAATCCAAGAAGAAAAGGAGTCCATGGATTCGAAGCTTGCATGTGGTCGTTTCAGTAAATTACTACTGGAGGTAGCATTAGATTTAAGGTTAAATCTTCTGTAAAAACTTCAATTCTCTTATAATGGATTTACTGTACCTTGAGGATAGATAGGTTAAATCATCCTTAGTTTTTTACATTGAAATGGTTAGTTTTGTTAGGTTCTAAAGACTTAGGTTTTTATATATTTAGAACTTTAATTTGTATTGTTGGCAAACCATGATCAAAACAATGTATTTAGTTTATTTTAGACTTGCTCAAAGTTGGTTTACTGTTGTAAAGTTGGATTAAATTATTGCAGGATTAAAAAAAACTGTTTCAGCCTTTTTCGATCGATCGAAGCTTAGGCTCGATCAATCGAAAATCAGGTCTGACGTTTTTTTTCTACAAATTTCCAACTCAGCCCTATGTTATTTAAAATGTTTTGGGTTTCTAATTTGCCCTAGGTATAAAAGGCAAACCCTAGCCACGTTTTAATGTTGTTGATATTGCGGTTTGTGTGAATCTCTTGTGAGATCTTTGAGGAGCTTTCCTTCACATAAACTTAGGGTTTTCAAGGAGAAGAAGTTTTCTACACCTTGATGATCAATCCAGTTGCTACCATTGAAGCTTAAAGAAACACAAGCGAATGTGCTTGTATTTGGTGGTGAATCCAAGAAAGAAGGAGTTCGTGGATTCGGAGCTTGCACGTGGTCGTGTCAGTAAGTTCTACTGGTGGGTAGCAATAAGAAGTCAAGCATGGGGGCTTGTAAGTCTTATTATATGAACTTTGATTCTTTCAAGATAGTGGATTCAGGTTTACCTTGAGAATAGCTAGGTTAAATCCTCCCCAGGTTTTTATCGGTTTGGTTTCCTAGGTGATCATATCTTGTGCCTTTTATATTTCCGCTGCTTTACATGATATGATTGTTTGATTGTGTTAACCTATATTTGAATAATTTGACTAGGTAACAACTTGGCTAATTACCTAGGTTAATCCAATTGTGGTTTTAAGGAGTCTAAAAACTATTAAGTGGTATCAAAGCGGATAGCTCTCTTGTTATTGATCTGTTGATCACTGAGCTGATCTTTAATCCCTTTGTTATGGATTTTTTGAAAAGTGTAATGCTTATTTATCAACTTGCTTACTTTATGTATTTGTCTCTTGTTGCATTTGTTAAATCTTTCCTTAGACTTCTTGATCTTATCATATGTGATAATGATTATTTGTGTTAAACTGCCTTATCCGCCTTAAAGGCACGTGATTCTTGTCTTTGGTATTTGGATAGTGGTCGTTCCAGGCATATGACAGGTAACAAAGGATTATTCAAGACTCTCTTTGAAGGAAAGATTGGGATAGTCACTTTTGGAGATGGAAGCAAATCTGTGATCAGAGGCATTGGAACTGTGGACATTCCAGGGTTATCGGTTTTTGAAGATGTTTGGTATATTGATGGACTGAAGGCAAATCTACTCAACATCAGTCAGATTTGTGATAATGGACTCAATGTTCTCTTTACTAAGTATGAATGTGCGATACTTGATGGTGGAGGTGACTGTATGTGTGTTGGTGTAAGGATAGTAGACAACTGTTATGGATTGACACCAAGCATAAGCAACAAGTGCTTTAGTGCAAAGATTGATCAAGTTGATTTGTGGCATTAACGTTTGGGGCATGCAAGTCATAAGCAGTTAGAAAAAAATTCCAGATGTGATGCAGTTGTTGGTTTACCTAAGTTTGAGAAGATAGATAAGTGCATATGTGGACCATGTCAGATAGGTAAATAGATAAAATCTAAACATCCGTCTGTGGCAAGTGTTCAAACTTCAAGACCTTTGGAGTTACTTCACATTGATCTCATGGGTCCTGCTAGAGTTCAGAGTTTAGGTGGAAAGAAATATATTCTGGTGGTTGTGGATGACTTTACTAGATATACTTGGGTTGTGCTTTTGAAAGATAAAGCTGAGGCTCCTGAGAAGATGATACATTTGTGCAAAAAGTTGCAGGTTGAGAAAGATACTGTGATAGCCAGAATCAGAAGTGACCATGGAAGAGAACTTGAGAATACCAAGCTGGCTACTTTCTGCAATGATCAAGGCACACATCAAGAGTTCTCTTCACCCAAGACTCCTCAACAAAATGGAATAGTGGAACGAAAAAAATAGGGTTGTTTAGGAGATGGCACATGTCATGCGACATAATAAAAAGTTACCCAAATCTTTCTGGGGATAAGTAGTTAACACTGCTTGTCATACACTTAACCGGGTGTATTTCAGACCTGATTCCAAGAAGACTCCTTATGAACTCTAGAGAGGAAAGAAGTCTGTTATTAAGTATTTCAGGATATTTGATAGTGATTGTTACATTCTACATGATAGAGAGAACCTAGAAAAATTTGATGCAAAGAGTGACAAGGGATATTTTCTAGGGTACTCCTCCACTAGTAAAGCATATAGAGTGTACAATCTGAGAATCAAAACAGTGATGGAATCATCAAATGTTGTGATTAATGATGAAGTATGTTCTGAAGCACAGTCAGAAAATATTGCTTCGATTCAAGATAAGCCTGTGGAGGTTGATGACTCACTCCCTGTTGATTATGTTGGAAAGCACAGTGATGAAGAGTTGATGGTGCTGAATGATGCTATGTCTGTTCCATCAAATCCGAAACCATCCACACCAGTACATGAGACTTAACAAGCACTACATGAGTTCAGTCCTTCATCAGAACATAAAGGCACCTCAACATCTCTAATCAAAGGTCATTCCTCTAGAATAAGGTTTAATCATCCCTCCTCAAACATATTGGGAAGTTTAAATGATAACATGAGATTAAGGTCAAAAGCTTTAAGTGTAATTACTCACTCATACTATCTGTCCCAATTCGAACCGAAAAAGGTAGATAAAGCTCTTCAAGATGCTGACTGGGTAAACTCCATGCATGAAGAACTTCATCAGTTTGTTCGGAATGATGTGTGGGAATTAGTTTCTAGACCAAAGGGTGTAAATGTGATTGGAACTAAGTGGATCTTTAAGAACAAGTCTGATGAACATGGCACTGTTATCAAAAATAAATCTAGACTTGTTGCTCAAGGTTACACACAAGTGGAAGGGGTTGACTTCGATGAGACTTTTGCATCGGTAGCAAGACTGGAATCCATCAGGATACTTTTGGCTATAGCTAGTCATTTAAATTTCAAGTTATATCAAATGGATGTCAAAAGTGTCTTCTTAAATGGAATGTTGCAAGTAGAAGTATATGTGGAACAACCGAAAGGTTTTGTTGATCCTCACAGATCGGATGATGTGTATAAATTGAAGAGAGCACTGTATGGTTTGAAACAAGCTCCACGAGCCTGGTATGATAGATTGACTGCATATCTCACTGAGCATGGATTTAAAAGGGGATCTGCAGACACTACTCTCTTCATAAGAAAGGATAAAAATAGTTTTGTTGTAGCTCAAATCTATGTTGATGATATTGTTTTTGGTGCTACTAATGACTCTCTTGCTCATTCTTTTGCAGATGAAATGAAAGCTATGTTTGAAATGAGTATGGTTGGTGAACTAACTTATTTTTTGGATTACAAGTAAAGCAAACGGATTCAGGAATCTACATCAACCAAGCAAAATATGCAAGGAATCTAGTCAAGATATTTGGATTGGACAATGCTGCACATGCCAGAACACCAATGGCTGCCAATGCAAAATTAACAAATGATCCATCAGGTGACTTTATTGATGTTACTTTATACAGAAGTATGATTGGATGCTTGTTGTATTTGACTACTAGTAGGCCTGATATTGCCTTTAGTGTTAGTGTTTGTTCTAGATTTCAATCTAATCCTAAAGTTTCACACTTGAATGCTGTCAAAAGAATTATCAAATATGTTGGTGGAACTTGTGATTATGGATTATTTTATAGTAAAGAGTCCAATCTGTCTCTTGCTGGTTTTTCTGATTCTAATTGGGCTGGTAATGGTGATGATAAAAAAAGCACCACTGGTGGGTGTTTTTATGTAGGAGGCAATCTTGTTACTTGGATGAGTAAAAAGCAAAATTTTGTGTCTTTGTCTACTGCAAAGGCAGAATATATTGTTACTGGAAGTTGTTGCTAACAACTTCTTTGGATGGAAAAGGTTTTAATTGATTATGGGATATCCTAAGATACCATGGTTGTTTACTGTGATAACTTTAGTGCTATTGATATATCTAAAAACCCTGTTCAACATTCTAAGACTAAGCACATAGAGATTAGGTATCACTTCATTAGGGATCTTGTTGAAAGAAATATTGTGTGTCTTGAGTATATCCCTACTGAGCATCAGAATGCTGACATCTTCACCAAACCTCTTGATAGAAGTAAGTTTGAGACTCTTCGTCAAGTAATTGGTGTGATTCTGTGTCCCTGATCTGTCTTAGCTTTTATGGTCCTTGTGCTTCATTGCTTTTACCTTTGTGACCTTTGTTCTTTGTTCTTTGGTTTTTGTGTTTTTCCTTCTTTTCTCTAGGAGTTGTATTGCATTACATTCATGCATTTCTTTCTAGGTGTTTTTTTTTTTATTCTATATAAAAAAATAAATAAAAAATTAAAAAAATAAAAGGGAAGGAAGGAAAAGGAAGAGCACATCGTGTTCTTGTACTATTCTCTCTGTTTTAAAAACAAGGTTGGTCAATTTATTTTCACATGACATGTCTTATGTACCTTGTTTAGCTTTGATGAGGTTATTTTCTTTGCACTTGACTAGTTGAAGCTTTGTAGTGCATGTTGTGTGGGAAAGATGTTTTTGGTATTTATCACTTTGTCTTAATCTTGAAGTCACATGTTATTTGACTGTCGGACTTGATCCTTTTGAGAAAGGCATAAATAACCATCTCACCACTGTTCACTAGCCAATCATGAACACCTTAGTGCATATCTTAAGATTTTTGTGCTCGAGAAAATGTAGCACATGCACCAAAAGAACATAAGGTGAAGCCTCGGTTTAATTGATAAATGCATAAAATTGGTGTGTACTATTAGGCTTGATGCCAAATCACTTAATTAAAATTGGTGTGTATATTATGAGTCAAAATTCAAGAAACTTACATGATTGCAAGCTTATGTTCTAGGAGATGTGGGAGCTATATGATGTAACTCTTTAGGTGATAGTCTCTTTTAAAATTCTATATGATGAATTTTGTAGACTTTGTGATTAATTGCTACAACACATATCACCTCACATGTAACTCAAGTCTTTTTGCTAGTTGCACACACTACACAAGTTACTCCTTACTAAACATTATACATGTTATTGTGTGTGTCTTTCGGTCTGACCAACCAAGTTTGAAATTATTTTAAGTTTTTGTGCAAAACATATTTTGTGTTTGAGAATTTTAAGGGAGATTGTTTGAAAATCTAATTTTGGGAAAACTGGGTTTAAAACTAGTGTTTTGGAAAAGCATTTCATCTCATACTCATGCATTTTTATTTCTTATATTCAATGCTTTGAGGTATGTTTTCAAAAATAAGGTTATTTTTCTAAAAAGATGTTTTTCCAGATTTTCGATTGATCCAATCTATTTTTCGATCAATCGAAATCCTTTTTAAAATTTTTAGTGAGCCTTTACCTGGTTCGATTGATCGAACCTGTTTTTCGATCAATCGAACATCGTGAATCAAGTTTTTTAAAAACTCAGTTTTGACTTGTTCAAACATCTTTTCAAAACTTTTCAAAACTTTTTTTTTCTCTCTCTCCGACTCGGCAAGGCTTCACAGAAATTTTTTTTTTGTTTTCCTCCAAAATTCTTGCAAAGTTTCTCTCTCCCTAAGCCAGTATGTCTATTTTACCATTCCTTTTGCATTGTTTTTCTCATTTTCATGCATAATCTCATGGTTTTTGGGTAATTTTTGAACTATGCTTAATTTAGGATTTTTGATTAATCAAGCCTTGTTTTATGAATTTAATCAATGGGTTTTGTTCCTACAATGATGTATTCATGATCTATATTGGTTAATTTGATCAATTTGGGGTTTTGTGAAAAATTAAAAATTCTAGGGCTTGTATTGAACCTGATTTGGGGATTTTGTTCAATTTGGTTTAATTTGATGAAATTGGCTTGTTGAATTGATGTAATTGATCATTATTTTGTGTAATCTGTCTTGTGTGATAATCAATTGGTCAATTTGTTACAAATTTTTCAAGTGGTTTTTCAATGTTTGGGTTTGTTTGCACAGTGGCTGACTTTATTAGCGACAGGCTTTTTTTTTTTTTTTTTTGAAAAAAAAAAAAAACGCAACTGTAACACACTATCCCATAAGGCCACAACATTTTTTTTTAATATAGTTTTTTCAAAAAATGCAAATGGGAGACACTTACTTGGACAAGACCACTCAAAGTCTCAGACAGACTTTCCTCTTGACACACACACGTTTCTTGACTATTCCTCCCAACTTTTTAATTCAAAAATTTCTTTTGATAAGGACGACCTCGTTAGCCATTCTTGTAGTTTTTTTTTTTTTTTTTTTTTTTTTTTTTTTTTTTTTTTTTTTTTTTTAATTCTGACACTAAGACAATGTTGTTTTGAACCTAATAGTAAAATTTTAAAATGGTTCCAAAACGGTGCGTTTTGAATCATATTTAAAAAAAAAAAAAATTAAATGAAACGGTGTCGTTCTAAATTGGTACTCTCTCAGACCTCAATTTCACGCCAAACTGATACTCTCTCTTTCTCCCTCTCAATTTCTTTTATTTTAAAACTGATGAATGATTATATATTATATATGTATAATTTATATATATATATATATATATATATATATATCGGTTCAGTTCGGTTTCTCTTTGGTTTGCAAATCTTGCTACCAACCACCATACCGATCGACTTCGGTAACGAAAAAAGCCTACCAATCATCGTGCCGAGAACCTTTGGTGGTGCTTTTGGTGGTCGGATCAGCGCAGTTTCGTCGGCGCCGGTGAATTCTTGAACAGGCTTCGTGATGATGAAGTTTCTAATCATAAGTCTGAAAGTGATCAAGAAGGAAACTTCATGGCTTTCACTGCTACCGCTGTAGCAAGTGAAATTGAGATTGCTGATGAGAACCCTTCTGATGGGGAACTCTCTAAGAATGCAGACTTGCAAGAAGCTTACAATAAGCTTTGCAAGATAGTAGATAAAGATGCTATGAGTGTTAAATTAGGGTTGAAAAAGATAAATACTCTTGAACATGAAAAGAAAATTTTGCTGCTAAAGTTGTTTGATGCTAATGAACTTTTGAACTCTGTTAAGATTGAGAACATGTCTTTGCTTGAAAAGGTTAAAAGTTTATAATTAGAATTATTTGTTGCTAGAAAACAAATAGATAGAACTTCTACCTCTAAACTAGATGAGATGTTGCATGTTCAAAAGTCTGTTTCTGATAAGACAGGTCTAGGGTTTGTTGAGAATGGATCTACTACCGTAATGAATCCTCCTAAGTTTGTACCAGCTATATCATCTTCTGTTGTTTGTCAAATTCTTTCTAATGTTAAGGTTCATAAGGAAGTAGCCCCTACTTCTAGGAGAACTAGGGTAGATCTGAGTGAGTCTGAAACTAAAAATTCTAATCATTCTGGAAGCAAGAAAAACCACAAACCTCAATGTTTTTGTCACTTTTGTGGTAGAGCTAGACATACTAGACCAAATTGATTTAAGTTGCAAGCTTTAAAGCATTCTCCCTAACAAAAAGTGCTTATGCCAAAAGCACAAGGTCCTGTTGCACTTATTCATGAGTTGGTGAAGGTTCTTAACCTTTATACCAATGCTGGAGCTAAAATTAGGACAAATCCCAACTCCAAGTTTTCATCTAAAAGGGTCTAGATGCAAATGAATAGTGAGTCTATCTAACATGGTCCTTGTGAAAATTCTTTCTATCTCTTGTGACCAAAACTATTTTTCTTTAAGTTTGCATTTGCATAACATTCATACATTGCATTCTAGGATTGTTTTGTTTCATATTTTTCAGTTTAAAAAAAAATAGAAAAAAAAAATAAAGGCATTTTTGTATTTTGCATCTACAAGAAGTGTAATTGAGGTTGGCCTATGAAATCTACATTTCATGACTGTGTACCTAGTTTAGCTTTCATGAGCTTTATTTTTTAGCACTTTGCTAGTTTGTGCTATGTAGTGCTTATATTGTGTGAGTTTTTTATGGTTTTTAAAAACATGCTCTTGATTTTGAAGTCACATACTTTTGATTGTAAGGACAAAAAAATTCTAGGAGAAATGCATAAATAACTATCTCACCACTGTTACTCTCCAATCATAAACACCTGTGTGCAAATCATAAAAGTCGTGCTCGGTAAGGTGTAGCACTTGCACAGCAAAATTCTTAAAGGTGTCATTGTACATTAGTTAAAAGAAGCAAAAATGAAAAACAAAGAAAAATATGCTTCAAAAGAAAAAGAAAAAGAAAAAAATGCATGGTTGCAAGCGTGTTTTCTAGGAGATGTGGGAGTTATATGATGTAACTCTTTAGGTGATAGTCACTTTCAAATTTATGTAACGAATAATGTAGAAAGCATGTTTATTCTCTATTTACATATCACCTTGTGAGTAACTCATGCACTTGCTAGTTGCACACACCACAAGCAAAACTTTGTTAAATATGTTTCATGTGATTGTGTGTTATGTTTTGTGGCCTACCAAAATTAAACTTGTTGATGTGTTTAATGTATTTTTGGGGTGTGAGAAAAGTAAAGAGTGAGGAAATTTGATACTAGTTGAGTTTTTCTTTGAAAATTTTGATTTTGAAGATCATTTGAAGTCATGAACATTCATGCCATATCATAAAAAAATGGTTTTTCAAATGATTCTACAAAAAACTTTTCCAGAAATTTTCAAAATTTTTGTGTCTTTGAAATTTGACCGATTGAACCTGTTTTTGACCAATCGAAATGTGAAGGAGAAAAAAAGCTTTTTCTTTTAAAAGTCTTGGGTCCCTTCGATTCTTGCCCGATTCCTTTCAATAAGTCAAACCTGTTTTCATGTGTATTTCGATTCTTGCTCGATTCCTCTCAACCAATCGGATTTTGAATTTTAAAAACATATAGGAATTAGATCCGACTTTTTCAAAAGATCTTTTTGTCTACCTCTTCAATTCCTCTTCTAAAAAATAAAAATAAAAATTGGTCGTTTTTGTGGTCAACGATTCAAAGGTTTTCTTCATACACTTAAGGTAAAACTCTTTTAACCTTCCTTTTTCATCTGTTTTACATGATTACATGCATTTTTCATGAAAGTTTTAGGGATTTTTGCATTTTTCAATTTTTGGGGTTTCTGTTGAAAATAGGGTTTTTGATCAATTCTGAACCATGGGTTTTTGTTCATGCATCATTTAAACATGTTTCACATACTTTAATTTCAAAATTTTTGTGTTTAATTGAAAATTTCAAAATTAGGGTTCTTAGTTCTTGAGAAATTGGGAATTTTGTGAAATTGAGCAAAATTGAGTGAAATTGGCTTCTAATATTGATGGATTGAGTGATTATAACTTGCATTATACTTGTTGTGTTGTTCAATTGGTCAATATAAGGATTTTTGAGAGTTAGGTTGTTCAAAATTGGGGATTTTCTAAAATTCTTAAATTTCCTTTGTCAAATTTTCAAATTATGATGGATTTGGACTGTTTAAAAGCATTAGATCATGCATCATATGAGTTTAACTGTGATGCATCATATAGTTATTTCAAATTGCATGTTATCTTGTCTCTAATCCTTCTTATGTAGTCTGCAATTGGTTTTTGTTGTTTTCCTTGTTTCTGACTCTTAGTCATGGCTCCTAAGGTTGGTAGGAAATTCAAAACTAGAGCCAATAGGAACCCTGGGTCTTCCTCTTCAGGTTTAACCTTATGTGATAGAGACCGTTTTCTACATTCTAAGTGTGAGGAAACATATGAGACCTTGACTAAATATAGGTCTATTTGGTGTGAGAGGGAGATAGTGTTGAGTGAACTAGATCCTTCTATATGTAGGAACTTTGTGTCTAGGAATTGGGTTTCCTTGTGTGAGGTGTCTGATCTTCCTCCTGCAGTCTTTGTTAGGACATATGTGATTTACTTGTTAGGAACATATGTCACTGTTTTATGTAATTGGCTAATCCTTTGATAAAACGCACTTTAATTGTATTTGGGTAGATCTAGGATGTGTTTAATACTTCAAGAAACTTTGTTTCAAGATCAAGTGTTGAAGCCATACAAGTCTGTCCAAGATTCAAGCAGAAAAGTGCCTGTCATTAAAGCTCAACAACTAGCTATCTATCAAGCTTAAAGAGCTGTTTAACCCCGAGGCTCGACAACAGCTCGACAGATAGGGTATTTGTCGAGGTTTATGAAAACAAGATTTTCAATTCTGTTTTGATCCCAATTCGTGTTTATATGTTTGAGTTTTCTTTTCTCACAACCCTAGACATATAAAATGATTATTTTAAGAGCTATCAAAGAGTTCACAAGTTGCATAAATGTTGAGCAAAGTGTGTTCAAGCAGATTATGATCGGAGATATAGTTTTGCCACAATTCATCGTTCTTGTGAAGAAGTTGCTGTGTTTGTGCATTGTAGGGTTTTGTGACCAAGCATCTTCTTGATCTTCATCATTGGGATGAACTGAAGAATTTTGCAGCCAGCAACCTTCTCTAGTTGGTGATTAAAGTCGCGTACTGGGATCCGCGCAATTGGTTAGTCACGTACTGGGAGCCGTGCATCAAAAGGAGAGATTGTCACCACAGAACAAGTCCAATTAGGTATTGGGGTAAGGGTTCAATTGTAGGTTGGTATAAGGTACTGGATTCCTTTACTTGTAACTGCTTGTTGTGATAATAGTGGAATTTCAAGAGTGGTGACCTTAACATCACCCGGTGGAGTTTTTGCCATGTTGGTTTTCTCCATTCGTAAACAAATCACCGTGTTATTTATTTTCCATTGCATACTTAGTTTAATTGGTGATTTGTTTGTGCTACCACGTGTTTGCATGTTAATTTGATTAATTAATAAATTTGGCTAATTAATCAATTAATTTATCACAAGGGGTCAATTTGTTTTTGGCCTATCAGTCTTAATTAGAGAGTTTTACTCTAATTTCTCTATCTATTCTGAGGTTATAGGTGGTCATTATTTGACTTCTGGATCTGTGGTTAGGAGTTTACCGTCACTAAACAAACTGTTTCTAAGGCTTTAAGAGTACCTTTAGTTTGTAAACCCACATACCCATATACTAAGTTTCCTGCTGTTGATGATATGATGTCTCTTCTTTGTGGTCGTCCTGTTTCTTGGGGTTCTGAACCAAGGATTAATTCTTTTGAGTTCACCGAGCTTAACTCTTTATACTTAAGGATCACATGTTGTAACATCTATCCCATTTCACATGTTCATATCGTTCCCATAAAGAGATGTGCTTTCCTTTATGCTTTCATTACTGATGGTTCTATGTGTTTTTTGTCCATGTTTATACAAATTATTGTTGATATCTATAGAAGAAAGAGTAAGAGTCGGAAGTTATTCTTTCCTATGTTCATTTTTAGGATTTTGAGGTCCTTAGATTTGTCAGATTTTCCTCCCCCAGAGTTGGTGCATATTACTACCCTTATAGGAGCCACCTACCTTAGATAGAGACAAGCACAAATGAAGAATGTTGAGCAAAGCCCTAGGAGTTCTAAAAGATCACGAGGAGATGCTACTACTACCTCTGGTACTATGCTTGCTACTGAGAAGACTTTTGTGGATCCAATTACAACTGTGGATCCTACTGTTGATGCTAAGGATGTTGATCCTACAATTGCTCCTTCGCTTGCACTCCGTGCTACGATGCAATCCATCATGACGACTCTTGCTGCTCATGGACAGCTTCTTGATGAGTTGTTGATGAAGGTTGCCTTGTTCAGAGTTGATTTTTCAAACTACAGGAGTGCTTTTCCACCTCCTCCACCCTTTTTACCTTTGGCAATACATAACAAAACAGGGGTGTAGAGTTTAGGACTTTTTGTACATAGGGGGAGTAGACTTATTGTAGATGATGATGATGAGGTTATTCATTTTGATGTGTTCACTATCTAATATGTTTTGTGAATTCAAAGTTCAAATTTTGATTTAGATTGTTATACTGTATTTTCACACATGCATTTATGGTTTGTTTTTAGTATTTCAGGAAATTACAAGTTAATTCTTTCTACAACTATTGTCTAATAGTTAGTAGTTGTGTAAGATTTGTATTATGGTAGTAATTTGTATTTGAGATGGTTTTTGATTTAAGCATTACATGTTGTATGTGTGTTTTGTCACAAATTGCCAAAGGGGGAGATTGTTAGGTTCTAAAGATTTAGAATTAAATATTTAGAATCATTATTGTATTGTGTTGGCAAACCAAGAACAAAACATGTCTAGTCTAGGTGTTTAGGCAATGCTTAAATAAGGTTGTTTCAAGTTTTGAAGTTCAATTGATTGCAGAAAAGAAAAGTGAAGTTCCGCCTTTATCGATCGATCGAAAATCGCACGCATAGTTTCTACAAAATTTTTAAACGAGCTCAAAGCCTGCGAAAATGTTTAAGGTTTCACTAAAACTTCTCCACATATAAAAGGGATACCCTAACCACGTTTTGGGTGTGCTGAAGGAGACTTGTGTGTTACTCTTTGTGAAATTTGAGAGGTTTTGTACCTTCTAAATACATAAGAATCTACTGGAGCCAAAACTACAATCAAGCATTGGTAGAACATAGTTGTTGCATCAAGATCAACAAGTGAAGCTGATCTGAAACCTTTGAGTGAGATCTCAAAGTCAAAAGCAAGACGGCTTGTGTTGCTGTAAATCCAAGAAGAGAAGGAGTCTGTGGATTCGGAACTTGCACGTGATCGTGTCAGTAAGTTACTACTGGAGGTAGCATTAGATTTAGGGTTAAATCTTGTGTAAAAACTTCAATTCTCTTATAGTGGATTTACTTTACCTTGAGAATAGTTAGATTAAATCATCCTCAGGTTTTTACATTGAAATGATTAGTTTCATTAGTTTTCTTAAGTCATCATATCTTGGTGTTATTTACTTTTCCGCATCTTTGCATGTTATGATTTATTTGTGTTTAATCTAGGTCTGAAAATTAATCTAAGTAATTACTTGGTTAATAAATTAGGTTAAACAGTCTGTTTTAAGGGGTTTAGAGAGAAAATGATATATTATCTTGGACCTACTTGAATTTACCAAAATACAAGTAAAGTGCGTTTTATCATAGGATATACCAATTACATAAAAATATGAACCTAACAGTTGGGATAATTTTAGGGGGTGGGGAAATAAGAGAGAGAATTATATATTTGAGTGTTTAATTGCAGAATAAAATGTAAGGGAAAGTAATAGGGGCCTAGCTACTTTCTCCTAAGCCCATAAAAATGCAATCTCCATAAATTGAGGAGAAATTGGAAAGAAACAGGGCTGCAAAATGGTTGGGGTACCATGGATTAAAATGCCCATTGCAGAATGTTTTGTTTTAATTTTAGCTTTTGTCTTTTTCCTCTTCCATTTTTGTCCTTTTCTGTTGTTTCTCATTTTGGGTTTTTATTTTTATTTTTATTTTTATTTGTGTTCATCTGTTTTAGTTTTTTTCCTCCTCATTTGCGGGTTTTTATACAATCATTTTTTGTTAATGAAATGCTTATCCACACATAATTTTCCAATAAAAATATTTTATTACGTTTTTTTTTAATCTAATAGGGGTATGCAAATAAATTTTCGCAAATTACATTTTTCATCATCTCATTTTTCTTCTAAAAAACAAAAAACTAAAGTTTCTCAAAAAAAGAAAAAAGAAAAAGAAAAAAAATTTACTATTCCTCAACTTTTCAAACCAAACCAAACATTAAGAGTAAAAATTAAGGTCTCTTCTATCACCCACTTTTTAATCTCCTTCATATTTTTAATCACCAACTTTGTAACCCCCAACCAAACGCATCCATAATGCAACGTGTATATTTCTCTTTTAGGTCACACCCGGGTCCTGCGCCTAGCTACCATTCTGTGTGATTAAGATGTAAGTGAATAAGGTCATGTGATGTTTACTAAAAAACAGAAAGAAAGAAATCAGGTAATGTGTGTGGGGATCATATTTCTCTTGTCATGACAAAGACTAAAAACAAGTCAATACAACGTTAATCATTCATGGGGTATGGCCCTCCATCTTGACTGTTTGTTTTCACAGGCCAGCTTGTGAAGTTGAATAGTTTTTTTTTTTTTTACTAAGTGAAGTTGAATAGTAACAACCTTAATAATTGTTGCTCTGAATGAAAAAAGACAAAGGCGATGGCGCTTGTTAGTTGTTACCAATAATGCACAAAGTAATGACAAGTAAAAGCGACAGTTGTGTGTTTGTCAGAAAAGACATCATGGTTATGACGTAGAGAAAATAAGGGTTGGGGGGTTCACTCAATAAATAGGAGGGCAAGAAGGTTTTGAGAATTGCTATGAAGAATACAGAAGTATAGAAGATTGTTTCTTCAATGAGTGAGTTTAAGCTATGAGGGAGAAGAGAGAGAATCAAAGAGTCTTAGCTTTGCTTCGATGGACATGATCTCTATCAGACTGTGCTATTTCTTGGAGTTAAGTTTAGAAGGCTGAAGCATTTTCTTTCAAATACAATTTGCAGGTTCTTTGCTCCATCCTTTCACTTTATTTTTGTTTAAATAAAATTTGCAGGTGGCTGTTTCTTTACTCCTTTGTTTCACTTTAATTTTTTCTACAATATAAATTCGCCAAAAATTGATAATTTAGTTTATTTTTTATAAGTTAGTAAGTAATTGAGTTCATATTTCAAAATTCTAATTTAGGTGACTCTATTCTCTACACACACACACACAAAAAAAAAAAAAAAGGGTTTAAGAGATGTGTATATATATATATATATATTTTTTTTTTTTTCTCCCGTTTGAGGAAGATTTGTGTGGATATCAACTGGTTCAGTCACTTCAATTATTTACTAAATTGATTGACTTCAATTTACACGATAAATAGAATTAATTTAATATAATATATTGGAAATTATAGTCTTCACCCTTAAACTATACTCTTTTTATACTTAGTACCCGTTTAGATTCAAATTAATTTGGCGTTTGCGTTTTGTGTTCTGCGTTTTTTTTTTTTTTTTTTGTTCATCTTGCAATTGTTGACAAGTCAACTGTGAACAGTGCACCCGTGCACTGTTCATGGGTCCCACAAATTACACTTTTTAGCAACTTTTTCATTAAAAATAGATCCTACAGTACTATTTACACATTTAAAAAATATTTCACTACAGTGTTTTCAATTTCAGTTTTCAGTTTCAACAAAAATAAGCTGTATCCAAACGGATCCTTACTCTTTATACTATGAGAATGCACACTTATTAAAACTATACATTGTTTTTACACATTCCATCTAAACTATAATAATACACAGTTTACTCTCCTAAACTATACCATTTTTACACTTATTCACTTACAATATGAGAATACAAGCTTACTTGCCTAAACTATTACCCATAGGATAGGGGGTTAAGTGTTACACGGTTAATAATTTAAGGGATAAGTGGACACTTTCATAATTTATGGAGGTAAGTATTATACAGAAAATAATTTAGAGGGGATAAAATATTCATTCTCATAATTTAGGGGTAAGTATAAAAGAGGGTAAAGTGTAATTTCCCCTTTAATCTATACTATATATAAGAGGATTCTCCTCTTTCAACTGAACTTTTATACGGTTCAAAAATACCCGCATTAATGAAGGGTGACTTCATTTAGAAATAGGGTCATAAATGTCAAATAACAAATTTCATTTTGAATTCAAAATGAAAATTCCTAAAAGTATGATTTTTTCCTTTCACATTCAAAAAAGAAATTACAGTTACTACTTATCTCTAAAGTTTATCATTTTTATTTGTTTAAAAATAATATATATATATATATATATATTTAGAAATTATAATAGATACAAATTATTAACTTTTACCTAAAAAAATAGAAAAGTCTCTGAGCCAGGAATGTAGCTAGCTTTGGACTAGAGGGACAATGGCCCCCCTAACTTTTTAAAAAAAATATTATTATATATATGTGTATTAATTTTAGCAATTTTGTTTTATAAAATTATATTTTTTTCCTCTTAAACAATATTATTGATTCTTTTAAGAGTAGTGTTATACTCACAAACTTTTTTATAACATTTTTACAGACTATTTTAGTAGCAAATTCTTATTGGTTCATACATAGACCCACCACTTACATCATTTTTTTACTTATTAGTAATCACTTATTACATCAATAATTTATAAAAAAGTTTGTAGTGCTAGTATTTTCCTCATTTAAGTGACTATAAAAAAATTTAAAGATCTAAAATCTAAAACAAAATATACAAAACCAAAAAAAAAAAGCACAACAACAAAAATTACCAATAGTAAAACTAAAAAAAAGAAGAAAAAAAAGCTCAATTAGCCAATTTTATTTAAAATAAACAACCTTGTCATTTAAAAAATTCTAAACAAAAATAATTTTGTTCTTACCAAAAAAAAAAAAAAAAAAAAAATCTCAACAGCTAAGTAGTAGTAAAGTCAAAGGTTGAAACCACTGCACACAGTCAACAATAAAGCAATCTCCCTTAACTCAAAACTCTGGTTCCGTCCTTGCCCTAAGCACACGCATGAAAGCATGCTCAAAGATTAGTATAATATATAAGCATGATACCCTAGAATATAGGAAGGAAAATAATTAGATAAGAATTAAATAGAAACTCCAAATATCATCTTGATTTGATAAAAACTGAAGAGATTTTTGAATTATCAAGAAATTTTGTCCAATTGAAAATAAGTAATTTCCTAGAATATATTTTCAATCGAAAATACTTTTGAGTGGAAAATATTTTATGTCGAAATGAAAAGAGTTCATTTCCCGTCGTTTGCCAAAAAAAAGGAACAGAGTTCAAACTTTTTTTCCCATCATGGCAGGCCGAGTAGTAGCATAGCAGCTGTACAACATGTCTTGAGGAACTCTACACGATCTACGGGTTGTGTCCATTTTTCTGTTATCTTACATTATAAATAGCTTAAGAAGTCATCTGCGTCTCATACACTTTTACATGTATAGGTGTTAGATTGTAATTGGCTAGAGTTCTTAAAGCAGTTGTTTTTGTTAGAAGCAGTTGTTTGGGCTGGGGTTGGGATGGAACTTGACAAGTTGTCATAATGCTATATTATCTCATGTTTCACATATATGTATCATTAAATACAAATCTTGTTTCATCTTTTGTTTTGTATTTTATATTTCACTAATCATAATTTATCATGTTGTTTAATTTTTCATATAAAATTAAAAAAAAAAGTTTAAAATGAAAAAAAGAAAATAATCAAGAACATAATATATCCTAATTAGTGAAACATAAAGTGAAATACAATCATGTATCCTCTGTTTGATAGTTTGTGTATCCTACAATTGTGAGACAGAGGATTACATATCTTTTGCAATAAAAAATCTGATGGTCATAATAGAAGCTATTCCAAATGGTGCTTCTTGGAATAAATTTGGGTTTAGACTGTTTGGTGATTTTATTCTTATGTTTATGATTGTTGTTTGTCTATCATTAGGAAAAAGGAACCTGCTATATGAAAAAGATGTCCACGTCTGATGCTTCAGAGTTTATCATTGACGTTAAAGATGTCAGGCCTGCCAAGCGGCACCCCAAGTGTCGCATCTACAAGGTCCCCAACAAACTTCGCGAGGTAAGGGAAGAAGCCTACACTCCAAAGCTTATTTCAATAGGCCCTGTTCATCACAACAAGAAGGAACAGGACAAGAAGGAACAGAACAACAACAACAAGGAACAGGACCACAAGAAGGAACTGGAGAATATGGAAAGTTTGAAACTAAGATATTTCAAGGAATTCTTTTGCCAGACAACTTGTGAAAGCCAGAAGGAATTTGCAAACGTCATTGAGAAAAGGGAAAATGATATCCGCCATTGTTATGCAGAAGAGATCTCTTTGCCGGAAAAGAAAGATTTCGTGAAAATGATTCTGGTGGATTCTATCTTTATCATTGAGCTCTTCTTGAGGACTGCTGCAAGGCAAGAATATGAAAAGGATGATTATATATTAAGTAAACCATGGCTGGAGGAAGGCATAAAGCATGACTTGATATTACTTGAGAATCAGCTTCCATTTTTCATTCTTGATGAGTTACATCATCACATTGAAAGTTCTCCAAGCATTCATAAGTCCTTTATTGAGCTTGCCTGTAATTACTTTTTTCACATTGACAATTGCAAGATCATACCCAAAGAGAAGGAAGTAAAACATTTCACTGATTTGCAAAGATATTTCTACTATTCACCCAAGTTGAAAAGTAGTGACGGTATTATTGCACATTTATATAGTGCAACAAAGCTGGACACGGCAGGATTGAATTTCAAGAAGTGGGAGAAAAAATCATCAGAAGAAGATAGGCGTTTGCTTGACATTCAAATCAAGAAGCCGGATCCCTTGGAAATTTTTCCATGCTTCAATTGCTCATGGCTCTTGCATTGCTTACCTTGCTTGAAATGCTTTTGGTGCTTGAAACGTATGCAAACTAGCTTGGTAATCCCACCCTTTGAGATAAATCATGCAACTGAACATATTTTTCTAAACATCATGGCCTTGGAGCAGTGTCATTATCCAAAAGAAGCTTACATATGCAATTATATCGTGCTATTGGATTTTCTTATAAACACTAGAGACGATGCGGAGTTGCTTGTTGACAAAAAGATTATTGTTCACTCGCTAGGCAGCGATAAAGAAGTTGCCAAAATGGTTAACAAACTTGGCAAAGAAATTGTGGAAAAAAATTCATGTTACCTTAAGGACGCTGAAAATCTTAATGAACACTATGAAAACTGGTGGAATAAAAATATCTCATCCTTGAAAACAGTATATTTCCGTGATATTTGGAGAGGCACCGCAACTTTTGTTGGAATTATAGTCCTGCTTGTAACTATCGGCAATTTCCTTAGGCCTTTTGTCTATCACAAATAAGTTTCCTTTACTATGGTACTGTAATATCAGCTGGAAATTTGGCTTTGGTTGTATTTGTTTTTGAAAATAACTATGATAAAGTTTAGTTTGTGATATCCTTTCTTTCCTAACAAGTTATACTTTCGACTTTACATATTAAATGTTTCAAATTAGTGGGCATTAGACCCAAATATTTGACTTTATACAAACGAACTAAACGATTCGCTAATTGACCCGTCAAGCTGTATGGTCTGTTCCTAAGCTTGGCTGGATGACCCGCACGGACGCACCCCAACTCGGGCTAAATCAGGGCCTGCTCAATGTGCTTTAATGCATATGGGGACAACTTTAAGAGAGGCATTTTTTTAATATTTAAATATAAAGTAAATAATATTTATTTAATTATATATAAATATATATATACATTTCTTGATTTTTGAGATATAAAATTACCAATCAAGTCTTTGTATTCAAATTTTGCTAATATTTTATTTTCAATTTAATATTGCTAATCCATTAATTTTTCTTGTAACATAGTTGAACCAAAATAGAATTTTATCAACTTTAATTTTTAAAAAATTTGTTTTATAGACACAATTGTAACATGTATTGTTAGTAATATTTTTTAATTAGGTTTTTATATCAAAAGAGTCAATTTCATACCAGATGGCTTTTAGTTTTGCTAAGAGAAGTAGGGAACGATATATTTTATTACTTGTCAATACAAATATACCATTTTGAAATTACCACTATACATATATATATAAACTTTAAAAATATAAATGTATGTCTTACCTAAAATATTAAAGTATAACCAACAATTTAATCTAATAATAATAATAATAATAATAGTGGAGTAGATACCTAAAAATAATTATCTATTTTGATTTTTAAAAAAATTATTTTGATTTTTTTTTATGGTGTATTTTGTTTTAGGCAATGATTACAATTCTACTCAATATATTTTTTCATTGAATGTGAACTTTGATAAGTACACCATTGGATTACTTTTTTTTCTTATGTCCTCCATGCATTACAAAATTTTCAGAAGATTAAATATTAATAGCTATGTTATCAATTGAATGTTGAAATTTCAAGTTCTTGTAGTCTAAAATTATGCATAAAAAAGGTTTATAGATCAAATAATAAATATAGTTGGCACAAAATTTGACGTATATATTAAGAATATAAAGAACATGCAAGAATCCAACAATTAAATTTTCAAAATTTGTAGTCATATTAATTTTTTTAGCAAGAATTTTTTTAATAAGAGTTGCAGCCAAACTCTGTCCAAAATTAAAATAGAATTTTAAAATGGGACTAAACTTTGAAATTTTTTAAAAAATGGTTCAAACTTTTCACACTTCCTTCAAAGACATTATAAATTCACTCAATATTCATTGCATGTACAAGTTCGTATGGGCTTATTACCTCTCTCCTTTTAAGGAAAAGCAATTTAATATTATTTTTCTCATGCCAACCAAATAAAAGAGAAACTACAACAACGACAACAAAGACAAAGGTTTGACTTCAATTTTGTGTCCATAGGCCCAATTGATTTAGACTATGGAAAAATTTCTCTCTTTTAAGATCATTTTTGAAAAATAATTTTTGAAGACATATTTTGAGAAGGAAAACTTCTTGAGTTTCTGAAAAGTCGCATTTTAATTTTGCATGGGAAAATATTTTTTAATTGGGTTTTTGAAAAGGGAAATTATTATTTGAATTTTTGAAGGAGAGTGTATTCTCTTAGATATTTTAAAAGATATTTTGAAAATTTCATGGCTTTTTGGCTATGAGATGATATTTTCAAAAAGGGTCCAAATTTTGATGATTTTTTTTTATTATAAATAAATTATGGAAATGATTTATCTAACTCACTGGCAAGTGGAAGTCCCAGTTGCGAAAAAGACTTAAAGAAATTTTTCAAAATTTTATTCAAAGGATTTTGGCAACTCACTCGTGAGTTAGTTGAGTCGCGAAAATCACGTATTTTGCACAAATTGGGTTAAAACTAAAAACTTTTTAGTTTCCCTTGCATCACGTGCCTTCCTCTTTGTCTTCTCCACCTCTCCCTCTCTCAAAACCGCCTTTTTCACTCCAAAAACCTCCATTTTTATCTTCAATCTTCACTCAATCTCCAAGAAAAGGTATGGGTTTTCACTTATTTTCACTCTATTTCAAGTTTAAAGCCTTATTTTTCATGGATTTGTTGTTTGTGTTGAGATATTGAAATATGGTTGATGAACATGGGTTTTTGTTGTCTTTGATGAAATCGATGTATAGGTTTTGTTGAGGATGATGGTATAATGCTTGTTTACATGCTTTACATGTTTTTATTACATGCTCATGCATTATACTATGTTTTGTGTTGTATTGTGCATACCATGTTGGTGATAAAATGTCTTTTTAGATGTTTTTGTGTGTATTTTTGGACTCCATTGAGTACAAAAATTTTGGGGATAATTATGTGTTTTCATACTTTGCCCCTTTCTATGTTTTCTTGTCCTATATGCACATTTTCTCATATGATGCACACACACACACAATCTTTGACATGTTGAATGACTTATACCATGATTATATCATACTTTTATGTTTAGCATCTTCACATGTCAATTTTTTTGAATTACTCTTTAAATTCCAGTTTTTAGGGTTTAATTCGTAGTTTATTAGTTTTGGTACTAACTTGTTACTAATTAAGTTTGTTACCGACTATTGTGATTTGTTTTTGAGGTATTTGCTGCTATGTTTTGTAGTTGGCTCTAAGAAAAATCATTGCTCAACGTGGTGACAAGAGAAAACGCTTTGACAATAGCTTGTTCCTCCCCCCCCCCCCCCCCCACCCCCTCAACACTATGAGCGATATTCCCATCAATTTGAAACAGCTCCAATCATTCAAGAGAGATTTGTGAATCTTGTTGACCTCAAGGATTCCTTCATCCTTAGCTGTTTTGAAGGATGAGGCTAGGAAAAACTCCTTGGTGATCTCCCCGGAGTTTGTGAACCTTTAATTAAACAGTTCTATTCAAATGCATCACTCAAAGAAGATCACATAGAATGCTGGGTTAGAGGTCGTGCATTCACTCTTGACATGGGGGACTTTGATGGTAAGCTTGGGTGTGAAGAACAAGATCATGAAGAGTTCATTCCATTCAAGGACAAAATGGTCTCTCTAGAATCGGTACAACTCTACCTTGGTGGCTATAGGGAAGGAAGATGTCTTAACAAAACCGCCTTTCTTCTGAATTTGAGATGCCTTGCCTATATCATGATGTTCAACTTGTATCTGGTAAAGAAGTTGACCACCATTAACAATGCTAGAGCCATCTTCCTAATAGAGTTTCGTGAAAAAATCTACATTGACATTGGTGCGTTCTTATACACTATCATTGCCAAAGCTACAAAGACAACCTCAAGGGCAAAACCTGTTCTCCCAAGTCTAATAATGAGGATTCTTCATGAAAATGGTGTGGAGACTCCACAGGATATAAGCCTAATGACTTCACCTCCTTCCATCAACTCTCAAACAATCTTAAGGAGTATAGTTCAACTTCTAGGAGATGAACAAGTTGAAGAACCTGAGCAAGTTGAACAACAATGTCCTCCATGACGAGGTGGTGGTTGAGGCAGGAGCGGAGCACCATCATCTTCATCAGTGCCTCCAGATGCTTTTCAGATCATTCTTGAAAGGATCGATGGTCTAAGGGATGTAGCAACTGAGCACTCTAACAGCCTTGTAGCTATCTCGGATCAAATTAACTTATTGGTAGCCAAGTTCGATAACTTCACTCATCAGTTGTAGCCTTATAGCCATTCTGATAAAAAAGGGGGAGTAGTATTAGGGTAGCTCTTGAAGGGGAGCCTATCTTGAGGAGGAGAACATTTAAAGTTTTTGTTAGGACATATGTGATTCACTTGTTAGGAACATATGTCACTACTTTATGTACTTGGATAATTCTTTGACAAAACGCACTTTACTTGTATATAGGTAAATCTAGGATGTTTTTAATACTTCAAGAAACTGTGTTTCAAGATTAAGTGTTAAAACCATGCGAGTCTATCCAAGAAACAAGCTGAAGAAGTACCTGTCATTAAAGCTTGACAACTAGCTATCTATCGAGCTTAAGAAGCTGTTCCAGTCCCGTGGCTTGACAACTGCTCAACAATAGCTCAACAGATAGGCATTTGTCGAGGTTTATGAAAAACAGAATTCTAGTTTTGTTATAACTCCAATCTGTGATTATGTGTTTGGGCTTTCTTTTCTCACAACCCTAGACATATAAAAAGATTATTTTAAGGGTCATCAAAGGAGACACAAGTTGTACAAGTGTTGAGTAAAGTTTGTTCAAGCAAATTGTGACCGGAGATACAATTTTTGCCCTAGTTCATCGTTCTTGTGAAGAAGTTGCTGTGTTTGTGCACCGTAAGGTTTTGTGACCAAACACTTCTAGATCTTCATCATGAATGAACTTAAGAACTTTGCAACCAACAACCTTCTCTAGTTGGTGATTAAAGTCGCGTACTGGGATCCATGCAATTGATTAGTCACGTATTAGAAGCCGTGCATCAAAAGGAGAAATTGTCATTACAGAACAAGTCCAATTAGGTATTGGGGTAAGGGTTCAACTGTAGGTTGGTATAAAGTACTGAGATTCCTTTACTTGTAACCGCTTGTTGTGATAATAGTGGAATTTCAAGAGTGGTGACCTTAAAATCACCCAGTGGGGTTCTGCCTCAGTGGTTTTCCCCATTCATAAACAAATCACCGTATCAATTTAATTTCCGCTGCACTTAGTTTAATTTGTGATTTTTTTGTGCTACCACGCCCTTTGCATATTAATTTGATTAATTAATAAACTTGTCTAATTAATCAATTAATTAATCACAAGGGGTCAATACGTTTTTGGCCTATCAGTTTTCATAGCACTTATGGTTTTCACAGTTTTTATGGTTTTTCATAGCACTTATTTTAGTACTCTATGGTTTTAGTACTTTGGTTTTAAAATGCTTGGATATTTTGTGTTATGGATACTTGGATATTCTAGCTATTTTAGTTAATGTGTTGCATTTTCTTAAGTACTCTTATGCCCTTGTTGGATCTTGTATCCTTGATGCCATTGCTTGAGTGTTCTTGCATTGATTGAGTGTTGGACATACAAATGATACTTTGCATTGAGCTTATTAGCTTGCATGTCCGGATGTTCATTCACCGTATGAATGTTCATTGTAGTCACTATTTATAGTGATTGTTCTTGTGTGGTCTAGTTATGTTTAATTGTCATATTCATACTTGCTTAATCGTATTGTACTTGCTCCATATATGCATTTTAAGATTTCTGCTTACAATGAAATTTTTGTGATATTGTTTTCAGGAAACTTGCTCGTATGGTTCAAGAGCTTCATAGATCTAGAATTAGGTGTGAGTAAGTTTTGGCAACTGTTCCCAACTCACATTTTTAAGTCTAGAGTCTGTTTTAGGGTTTTGTCATGGAATAGCCAAAGAAGGAGATTGTAAAGTTGAATTTATTCAACTATCTGTTGGCTTTATTTCGTGTCAAATTTGCTTGTAATTCAGCATTTAGAAACCCCGTATTTATGTGGAAATAATGTAAGGGTTGTGTATGAGAGAGTGAAGAATTGATCAAGTGAATGAGGTCATGTGATATTTACTAAAAAAATATCCGGTCATGTCTGTGTGGATCATATTTCTCTTGTCACAAAGACTAAAAACAAGTCAAGACAACGTTAATCATTCATGGGGTGTGGCCCTCCATCTTGACTATTTGTTTTCACCGGCCAGCTTGTGAAGTTGAATAGTAACAACCTTAATAATTGTTGCTCTGAGTGAAAAAAGACAATGGCGATGGTGCTTGTTAGTTGTTATCAATAGTGCACAAATTAATGACAAGTAAATGCGACAGTTGTATGTTTGTCAGAAAAGACGTCATGGTTATGACGTAGAGAAAATAAGGGTTGGGGGGTTCACTCAGTAAATAGGAGGGCAAGAAGGTTTTGAGAATGACTATGAAGTGTACAGAAGTAGAAGATTGTTTTTTAGATGAGTGAGTTTAAGCTACGAGTGAGAAGTGAGAGACTCAAATAGTATTAGCCTTGCTTCGTTGGACATGATCTCTATCATATTGTGCTAGCTTTTTCTTTCAACTACAATTTGCAGGTTCTTTTCTCCATCCTTTCTGTTTAAATAGAATTTGCATGGTTCTTTAGTACATCGTTTCACTTTAATTTTGTTCTACCATATAAAGTTCGCCAAAAACTGATAATCTAGTTTATTTCTTATTTTTTATAATTTAGTAATTTAATTGAGTTCATATTTAAAAATTTTAATTAAAAAATATACATTTTAAGGTGGTTAATTATATTTTATAGTTTATACTTTCTAATGTGGTTTTTTCACTCAATTAATTAACTTCCTCTAACAAGTATTAGGAGACGCTAATCTCAAATAATAATAAAATAAAAATAAAAAAAGTTTCAGGAGATGCTTTTTTTTTTTCTCGTTGGAATGTAGATTAGTTCAGTCACTTCAATATAATATATGAGCATGAAGGAAAAATACTAGATAAGAATTATATAGAAACTCCAAATATCAACTTAATTTGATAAAAACCAAAAAGATTTTTGAATTATCAAGAAAATTTGTCTAAACCACACCCTCCCCACTCTGGCAGGCAGTCAGTTGCTTAGCTAGGGTCTCTACCATTTCGACGATCCCTCCCCTCTCCACCCACCTCCCACCTCACCTATTAAGGTATTTGATTTAAACTGGATTTGTAGTAATATTGATGTCCTTTTCCACGGTGGCTTTCAATAGAAGTAAAGCTTCAGAAAATATTGTGATGAGCATTCTTAACCTAATACTAGAAAATAAGAAGTTTCATAAAATATATTTTCAATTGAAAATATTTTTGAATGGAAAATATTTTATGTTGAAAAAAATAGAGTTCAAACTTTTTTTTTTCCCCATCATGTGAGGGTTAGCATATAGACATGGCAAAATGGGTCAAAATTTTTTGACCCGACCCGGAAAATACCTAACCTCAATTTTGAGTTAAAAACATATATTTAAAATTATATACATTAATAAGCCAAAAATGTATTAACCCCTTGTGATGAATTAATTAGTCAAGTTTATTAATTAATCAAATTAACATG
The DNA here is from genome assembly GCA_029955455.1 of Quercus agrifolia. Taxonomy (NCBI): domain Eukaryota; kingdom Viridiplantae; phylum Streptophyta; class Magnoliopsida; order Fagales; family Fagaceae; genus Quercus; species Quercus agrifolia. The sequence goes on along the minus strand of JARQAD010000003.1, from coordinate 55,328,352 downwards.
TAAACGCGGGGTAGCACAAACAAATCACCAATTAAACTAAGTGCAGCGGAAATTAAATTAACACGGTGATTTGTTTATGAATAGGAAAAACCAACACGGCAAAATCCCACCAGGTGATTTTAAGGTCACCACTCCCGAAAATTCACTATTATCAAAATAAGCGGTTACAAATAAAAGAATCTCAGTACCTTATACCAACTTACAATTGAACCATTACCCCAATACATAATTGGACTTGCAATGTAGTGACAATCTCTCATTTTCAATGCACAACTCTTAGTATATGACTAACCAATCGATGCACGAATTCCAGTACACAGCTTACTCCTTTGCACAAATTCCAATACATGACTAACACCACAGTAACCCTTTGATTGTTATAGTTGATTTGCAGTAACTTCACATAGAAACACCAATAAGATCTTCAATGTTGGTACAAGAGACTTTGCTTGGTTACAGAACCCAAAGGCGTACAAGAAACGCCGCAAGAACACTTTCTTCTATAGGAGAAGTCTAGGGTTTCAAAAAGAAAACCTTATGAAGCTCTCTAGGGTTAGGTTTTTTTTTTTCCACCTCCTTTAAATAAGAGCTTAATGGGCTCCCCTATTTCAAATAGGTTTACACAAACCTTGGGTTTTCCTAGTCCAATAAGGATTATATAAACCCATAAACAAATAGTTTTTTAGAATAAAAACGTTGCTGGCTATAGTCTAAATCCTGTAAGCTCGATAGATCGAGACATCTATCGAGCTTTAATGAATCTCGACAGATCGAGTTTCTGTCAAGAGGTATCGAGACCTGTAGATTGCACTTTTCTTGAGCAGTTCTTGACTAATCTTCATGTCTTCAATTTAACCACTTGCAATGATCATCTTGAACCTACTTAAATTTACCAAAATACAAGTAAAGTGCGTTTTGTCAAAGGATATGCCAAATACATAAAAATATGTCCCTAACAATCTCCCCCTTTGGCAATCCATGACAAAATTACAAGAGTACATTGAATGTCCTAGAATACATTCTACTCAAGATTACAGAATAAATAAGCCTAGCCTAAAAGATTTGAACCTTGGAAGTTGCTGCAAGAAGAAGGCTCGGAATCTTGACTTGGCTTTAACTTGTCTTTCTTGAAAGGCACTAAAAAAACACATCAAGGTACCATGTGGAAAATAATGACAAGTTAAATAAACAAGAAACATGTGTATAAAGAGAGAAAAGAAACAACATATGTAAGATAAAGAGTGAAATACATACATCATCATCAAATATAGAAACAACACATGATGTATGTAAATGGTTACAAAACCAAGAGATACACAACACAAAATCAATATCAAAGTGTATCAAACTAACTCTCCCCCTAAGTTAGTTACATCAAAAACATTATTCCCTTTAACATGAAGTTCTCCCCCTAAGTTTATTACTTCCCCTAATGAATGACATTCAATTCTCAAATTTCTCCCCCTTTTTGACATGATTGTCAAAGGGCACAAAAAGCCAAAAGGCATGACCGAAGATAGACAGAAAATTGATATAGAGGGAACGAGGAGAATAAGGAACCATAGACCAACAAGAAAAAGAAAAGCAAAATACCAACAAGAAAAAGAAAAGCAAAATGCCATGGATACAAAGGAAAAAAAAATGCAAAACAAATGTTAGGACATATGTGAGTCACTTGATAGGAACATATGTCACTATTTTATGTAATTGGCTTATCCTTTGACAAAACGCACTTTACTTGTATTTTGGTAGATCTAGGATATGTTTAATACTTCAAGAAACTGTGTTTTGAGATCAAGTGTTGAAGACATGCAAGTTTGTCCAAGATTCAAGCTAAAGAAGTGTTATTCATTAAAGCTTGACAGCTAGCTCGATAGCTAGCTATCCATCAAGCTTAAGAAGCTGTTCTAGCCATGTGGCTCGACAGCTACTCAACAGCATCTCGACAGACAGGTATCTATCGAGCTTTATGAAAAATAGAATTCCAGTTCTGTTTTTACTCCAATCTGTGTTTATGTGTTTGGGCTTTCTTTTCTCAGAACGCTAGACATATAAAAGGATTATTTTAAGGGCCATCAAAATATATATAAGTTGCACAAGTGTTGAGCAAAGTTTGTTCAAGCAATTTGTAACCGGAGACAAAGTTTCACCTTAGTTCATCTTTTTCTGAAGAAGTTGTTGTGTTTATGCATTGTAGGGTTTTGTGACCAAGCATCTTCTAGATCTTCATCGTGTGGATGAACTAAAGAAATTTGCAGCCAACAAACTTCTCTAGTTGGTGATTGAAGCCGCGTATTAGGATCCGTGCAATTAGTTAGTCACGTACTTTGGAGTCATGCATCAAAAGGAGAAATTGTCACTACAAAACAAGTCCAATTGCGTATTGGGGTAAGGGTTCAACTGTAGATTGGTATAAGGTACTGAGATTCTTTTACTTGTAACCGCTTGTTATGATAATAGTGGAATTTCGAGAGTAGTGACCTGAAAATCACCCGATGGGGTTTTTGTCATGTAGGTTTTCCCTATTCGTAAATAAATCATTGTGTAATTTATTTTCCGCTGCATATTTAGTTATTTGGTGATTTGTTTGTGCTAGCATGCTTTTTACATGTTAATTTGATTAATTCATCACAAGGGGTCAATTCATTCTTGGCCTATCAAGTGGTATCAAAGCAAGCACACTCTGATTAGGGTTTAATATTTGATGTGTTGATCCATTGACCCCTGTTTGTCATGGATAAAGGATAGTCGTTAATTATACGTCATTTATTTGATGGCACTAACTATGCATACTAGAAAGTACGCATGAGAGCTTTTTTGCAGTCTTTAGATGAGAAAGTGTGGCAAACTATGAAGATAGGCTGGACTAAGCCTACAGAAGCACTGGCCGATTAGGATGATGCCAAGATCAAGGCAGCAAACTTCAACAGCAGAGCATTGAATGCCTTATTCAATGTAGTCACCAATGAGGAGTTCAAGAAGATATCCTCTACTGAAACTACTAAGGAAGCATGGACCATCCTCTAGACAACTTATGAGGGAACAAAGGCTGTCAAGGATTCAAAGTTTCAGAGGCTCACTACAAGCTTTGAAGAGATTAAGATGGAAGAGAATGAGTCGTTCGATGAGTTCTATGCCAAGTTCAAGGACATAGTGAACTCAGCTTTCAATCTTGGAGAAACCATTTCTGAACCCAAGATTGTGAGAAAGGTGCTCAGACCTCTACCTGAGAGATTTCATGCCAAGATCACGGCGATAAAGAAATCAAAGGATATTGACAAGATTCCTTTAACAAAGCTGGTTGGTAATTTGCAGACTACGAGCTAGGGTTATCAAGAATTGGCAAGTCGGGTAAGAGCAAGAGTATGGCACTGAAGGCCAAGAGCAGTGGCACGGATGAGTCTTCTGATGATGAAGATTCTAAAATGAAGTCCTACATCATTAGGCAATTCAAGAAATTTATGAAGAATGCTAATAGAAAGGGCTTCGATAAGGATTGTAGGCAATCTAGTTCTTCTCAGTTTAAGAGCTAAGACAAAGGGAAGAAGGATGCAAGGGATGGCAGTCAGTTCACTGTTCCCATAGGACCTAAGTGCTTTGGGTGTCAAGGCTTCGATCACATGAAACAGGAGTGTCCTACCTATCTTAAGAGCATTGGAAAGAGCAAGGCACTTGCTGCTACTTTGAGTGATACCGAGCCTGAGGATGATTCCGATAATGAGGATGATTCCGATAATGAGGATGACGGAATCTTGAATGCCTTCACTGCCACTGTCAATCCTACTGATGGGATTGTTGAAGATGTGGTTGAAGAAGAGGAATTGGTGGAGTCTAAGTTTGAGAAGATAGCTGATCAAGATGATATCTATACAGCCTATGAGAAATTATACAAGTTTTTTGAGAAGAGTGAAAGTCAAAGGCTTAGCACAAAAAAGGCAAATGAGAGAAAGCACCATTCCCACTGATCTGTCATCTAAACATGAAGTGTGTTTTATGATGAAGTTCGCATTTTAAAGTTATGGACACATGTTTGTGGTACCTCACAGCGGTTGCTCAAGACACATGACTGGAGACCGATCTCACTTTAAGGTTTTCGAGTCTAAGAAAGGTGGCAATGTCACTTTTGGTGATGGGAGAAAATCACAGATTAAAGGGAAGGGAATTATATCTCTACTTGGACTGCCGAACATTGTAAATGTTCTTTATGTAGAAGGTCTAAGAGTGAACCTGTTGAGCATAAGTTAGATATGTGATTAAGACTTCATGGTACTATTCTCAAAGGGAAAGTGTCTCGTCATGGATGAGTCTGGAAAGAAACTCATAAGTGGTGTTCTCACTTTAGACAACTGTTATGGATTGCTTCCTGATGCTAATATTGTGTGCAATAGCATTTGTTTGCCAAATGAAGATGTATGGCATCAACGAATGGGACATGCTAGTTACAAACTAGCATGAATCAGTCTTGGAAATACCAAAGCTCAGTAAAATGAGCAATGTGGTGTGTGGACCATGTCAGCTTAAGAAACAAATGAAAGCTAAGCATCCAGGCACTCAGACATCAACTACATCTAGGCCATTGGAGCTTCTACATTGGGATCTTATGGGTTCAACTAGAACCAAGTTTCTTGGTGGTAAGAGACACATCATGGTTGTGGTAGACGACTTCACTAGGTACACTTGGGTTATTCTCCTACGATTCAAGTTTGATGCTCCTGAGCACATTGAAGCTTTGTGTACAAGATTGCAAAATGAGAAGAGCCTGAAGATTGAAAGAATTCGAAGTGACCATGGTAAAGAATTCGAGAACTCATATATGGAGTCCTTTCGCACAAGATCAGGTATATCTTAAAAATTCTCTGCTCCTATTACTCCTCAGCAGAATGGTATAGGAGAAAGGAAGAACAGGGTTATTCAAGAGACAGCGAAAGCCATGTTATACAATAAGGATGTGGCTAGAAACTTGTGGGGAGAAGTCGTTAATACTACCTGTCATATGGTTAATAGGGTGTACTTCAAATCTGGTACCAAGAAGACTCCATATGAGTTATGGAAAGGAAGGAAGTCGAATGTGAAGTATTTCAAAATCTTTAGAAGTACTTGTTTCATCCTCAAGGATAGAGAGAATGTGGGAAAGTTTGATTCTCGGAGCGATGAAGGTATATTTCTAGGCTACTCCTCCACAAGCAAGGCTTATCGGGTATACAACAAAAGAACTACGAAGGTAATGGAGACAGTGAATGTTGTTATTGATAAGTCTTCAGATTCTAGTTCTGAGAAAGGTATTGAGGAGTTACCCAAAGAAATTCTTCCTTCTAAGCCTAAGGAAGTTCAAGAAATTATTGAACAAGAACTTGCATCTCCAAGTACTCCCTGTACTCCCAGTGTTCTGGAAGATTCTGTAGATATACCCACTTCACCAGATTCTGAATCTTATGAAGAGAAAGAACCTTCCTTTAGGGTTAAATTAAATCATCCTCCAGAAGTTATTATGGGAAATATGAATGAACTCACATTAAGGAAATGTACAGTTGATAAATGTGTTGCTAACTTTATGTCTTATTCTTGTTATTTGTCATAGGTTGAACCCACGAAAGTTGAGGAAGCTCTTCAGGATGAAAGTTAGTTCGAAGCAATGCATGATGAACTACTTCAGTTTCAAAGGAATGATGTCTGGACTTTAATACCTAGACCGAAGGGTGAACACATCATCGACATAAAGTGGATATTCCGCAATAAGATTGATGAGGAAGGCAATGTGATTCGCAACAAGGCTCGGCTTGTAGCTTAAGGATACTCATAAATGGAAGGCGTAGACTATGATGAAACATTTGTCCCAGTTGCTTGTATGGAGTCCATCAGAATTCTCCTTGCCCTAGCATGTCATTTGAAGTTCAAACTTTATCAGATGGATGTAAAGACTACTTTCCTGAATGGGCTACTTAAAGAAGATGTCTATGTGGCTCAACTAAAAGGATTCATTGATCCACACTTTCTAGACCATGCATTTTATCTCAAGAAGGCACTTTATGGCTTAAAGCGAGCCCCTAGAGCTTGGAATGATCGGCTCACACAATACTTGGTGTCACATGGGTTCATAAGAGGAAAAGCTGATCAGACTCTCTTCATTAAAAAGGAAGATGGCGAGTTGATAGTTGCTCAAGTCTATGTTGATGATATCATCTATGGGTCAACTAAGGATGAACTTGCTCATGGCTTCTCAAAACTTATGCAAGCCGAGTTCGAGATGAGCATGATTGGAAAGCTAACTCACTTCCTTGGATTACAAATTTGTCAACAAGATTCAGGTATATTCCTATCTCAATCTAAATATGCTAAGAATCTTATGAAAAAGTTTGGTTTGGAACCTGCTAGTTCTATTAGAACCCCTATGAGCCCAAATGTTAAACTCATTGTGGACTTGTTGGGTAAAAGTGTAGATTCATTTCTATATAGAAGCATGATAGGTAGTCTTATTTACCTTACTGCTAGTAGACCTGACATTAGTTACAGTATTGGAGTGTGTGCTAGATATCAGGCTAATCCCAAAGAATCTCATATGAATGCTTTAAAAAGAATTATAAAGTATGTCAAAACCATTGCCGAGTTCGGTGTGTGGTACAACAAGGACACAAATGATGTCTTAGCTGGGTACTCTGATGCTGATTGGGCTGGGAATGCTAATGATAGGAAGAGTACTTTGGGGGTTGTTTTTATGTGGGTAACAATGTAGTTTCTTGGATAAGCAAAAAATAGATCTTTATCTCTTTATCCACTGCAGAAGCTAAGTACATTGCTGCCGGTAGCTATTGCACCCAACTCCTATGGATGCAAAAATACCAGTGCCGTCAACATCTCTAAGAATCTGGTTCAACATTCTCGAACCAAACACATAGAGATTCTACATCACTTCATTAGGGAGCTTGTCGAAGATGGTATTCTCACTCTTGAGTTTATTCACACCAATGATCAGAAGGCTAACTTGTTTACCAAACCTCTTGACAGCAAATGTTTTGAATTCCTTCGTGCAAACATTGGTGTCATCTCCATGGATTGATCTCATTCTCTCATCTTTCTTCCTCATGCATTTGCATCTAGTTTTTATACTTTGCTTTGTTTAACATTTTTTTTGTTTGTTTTTCAGTTTTGCTTTGTTTTGTTTTTCATATAAAAATAAAAATAAAAATTTGAAAAATTAGAAAATACAAAAACAATGTGTATTTTGTATACATTGGTACTTGTGTACCTTGAATGACCATTGAAACAAAGTTTTCTAAACTTTGTATCTCCTGTAGCTTGGATAAGCATCTCTATGCACAACTATGCAAGTGAGCTTTGTGGCTCTTGTTTGTGATGAGTAAGATTAAGTGATCTCTTGTAATTAACACTCGTATCATTCTTTTTTACGGGAATGACTAGAAAATCCTAAGAGAAAGGCATAAATAACCATCTCACCACTGTTGCCCGCCAATCATGAAATGACACTTGTATGCTTCGGCATAGCAAAAGTGCAGTGTCAATGACATTTGTGTGCTTCAACATAGCAAAATTGGAATGTCAAATGCTTACCATCATTGGGTATTTCTTTTCTCTCTCTTATATACTCATGCATGATTTGCTTAAATAAAAATATGCAAAGAAAATGAAAATCATAAAGATAAAAAATGCTTTAAATATGATTGCAAGCGTGTATTCTAAGAGATGTGAGAGTTATAGAATGTACCCCGAATGTAATAGTCCCCATCAAACAGTTATGATTGTGTGTGAGTTAAATTGCTTTTCTCATATCTCCAATCATCATAACATGTATACACTTATGCAATCTTGCGATATTTTTCATACACAACACGCAATATTCTTTGCTACTCTTGATATATGTGTAGGTACAATGTGATTTGACCATCACAAGGTTTTACATGTGTTAATGTATGCTCACTAAACTGTCTTAATATATTTTTGAAATATAAAATTGGTTAGATTTGTCGTGTGTGTATGTGTGTGTTTTTGGGATCATTGTGCTTAATATTTTTGTTGAGAGATGATTTTGAGAGCTTAAAAAGTTGACTGGATCTTTGGTTGAGTTACATACTTGATTGCATTCATATCTGTGTTTTTCCCTTCTTGAAAAACGGTTTTTAAGCTATCTCGACACCTCCTCGATACCTCCTCGACACCTGGCTATTTGTCGAGATCTTAAACTTTGTTTTTATCGCAATCTCAACAGATCCTCGACAACTGGTGGATCAATCGAGCTTCTGTTCTTGTGTCTTTGCTTTGTTTCTCGACACCTTCTCAACATTTGTATATGTTGACGTGTTTCTCGACACCTTTCTTGATAGATGTCTCGACACCTCTCGACACCTCTATCTGTCGAGAATTACTAAGGATCTATATATAGGTTTTTCGCGATCCGGTTCTCATTTCCTCGATCTATCCGCGCCTATTCACCTCCCAAACACTTTCTGCTCCCTCTAAACGTTCAACCCACTTGATTTTTGGCCTTTCCTTGCTTCAAATCACTTGGTATGTGTTCTTTTTCTCTCATTTTTCATGCATTTCATGCATTTAGACCTAGGTTTTTGGGTTTTTGAAAAATTTTGGTGTTTTTCAAAATTAATGAGTTGTTGTTGAAATTTTTGGGATGGGTTTTTGATTAAATGAGTTTAAAATCTCATACATTGCACCACATAAGCATTATAACATATTATCATGCATTTAGATGTGTGCAAATTGATTGTGTGTTGGTAGGATTGGATTGGGCTGAACCCATGATACAATTTCTTTTGCATATCACATGTTCATGCATTCCCCATGCATACGTACTCTCTTTTCAATATACTTGTTATATTTAAATTACTTTAGGACTTTTCTAATTGCCTCTTTCTTTCATAGACTTCATTAATTCTTCTAAAGTCTAAGCTATAGTTGAGACTTGTTCCTCTAGAGATGTAGTGTTAGTCATCATGACTAGCATGGCGAATGAACTAACAGAGCAAGGACAGTCCCTAAGCTTGGAAGTAGCAATATTTTCTGAAAAGGAAAACTCAAAGCCATCAGGTGACTTGTTTTCTTCTTCAGCTCTTGGAACTACTTGGATTTATTCTGAAGTTTGAGACAAAGCTGGATGAGATAACATGTCTTTGACAAGACTCACTACGTCTTTGCTTGCCTCCTGCATAGATGAAGCTGCCTGCGACTTTTCAGCTTTAGAAGTGTTGGAAACAAGTGAGGGCTGGGGTATGGGTGTTGTTTGAGCATACACCTCTACAAGAGCTTTCATTCTTCCCCTTGTCATTGGTCTAGCATAGGAAGTGTTAGAACTTGATGAAGAGTTTGAATCAATTGTAGGATCAACTTCACTTGTTCCAAAAAGAGGGTTGTTGATTTGAATCTTCTTTGAAGGCATAAGACTTCAAAAGATATGACAAATTGATGAAGAAGAGATGAGAGGTAGAGATTGTCCCATCGGGCGTGCCAAAAATTTGTAAACACAAAATTTCCCAATTGTAGAAAATCAAACAATTGAAAAGAAATATGGTTTGCAAATATAAATTTGTATTGATGAATAATGAATACAATCTCTATTTCAATTCTTTTACAAAAGAATACCCTTTGATTCTATCTTCTTTGAACTTGACTCGAATAAGAGATTTTCTTGACTTTGGTTGGAAAATGGATTGAACGGTCTTCACAACAAATCTCTAGCTTTGAGCTTATCAGAGATTTATTGTTCTTCAAGTCTTCGAATGTGAAGGCTCTAGGGTTGAAGTTCTTCGGGGCTTTAGAGGCTTGATCCATTGAGCTTCAAAATTTTGAGTTTGTTGAGGTTTATGGAGGCTTTTTTAACTTAATTTCAATAGAACTTCAAAGAACTCGAACAATAGATCTTATTGACTTTAGTTGGAAGATGGATTGAAAGGTCTTCTCAATGAATCTCTAGCCATGAGCTTGATAGAGATTTGTTGTTCTTCAAGTTCTTCAAGCCCTTTGAATGTTCTTTAAGTTCTTCAAAGATGCTTCAAGTTCTTCAAAGATTCTTGAAATAGAATTTCTCCAGAGCTTAGACCCCTTGAAAACTTGGTTCCGAAAATGAGAGGGGATGTCATCTATTTATAGTGATTTTAGAGGATAAGCTCCACTTCGAATTGATATACTTAAAAGTATGCAGTAGACTTTTGATTGGTCCAAATTCTTCTTAGAGATAATTATCTCTATTTATCTATTTTGATAAATATCATATTTTGATAAAGATAAATAATTATTTCTATTTAATTTATTTTAATAAAGATAATTATCTATCAATTTTGAATAGAAAATTTATCTTTATTTTATTTATTTATAAAGATAATTATCCTTAAATTTTAAATAGAAAATTTATCTTTATCTTGTGGGCCAAATGACACTCGGCAAATTTTAATATGCCAAAGTGATATCAATTTGGATGACATATGTCATCATTTGACTTAATTAATTTAATGACATTTTAATTTGGAATTTGTCACTGAATTTTTTGATGTGCCATTTTGTAATTGGTTTGACAAATTTTTGCCTCCTACAAGGTCATATTGTTTTTATTTTTGCAAAATAAGGGCAAAAGCCCAATATCCCCGTTTCACTTCCATACTAAACATATTTCCTTGCTTCACTTGCTCATGGCTCTTGCATTGCTTACCGTTCTTGAAATGCTTTCTGTGCTTGGTGAATACTCAAAACTTTCTTAGAAGTCCCACGCTTGGAGGTACATGACGAAACTGAAGGAATTTTTCAGAAACCTCATTGCCCTAGAGCAATGCCATTATCCATTTAAAGCTTACATATGCAATTATATGGTGCTATTGGATTTTATTATCAAAACTAGAGATGATGTTGAGTTGCTTGTTGAGAAAGGGATTATTGTTAACAAGTTAGGTAGCAATAAAACAGTTGCCACTATGGTTAACAAACTTGGCCTTGAAATAGAGCAAAAGAGATCCTGTTACCAAGAACTCGCTCAACAGCTTAATGGGTACTATAATACTATGACAACGATTGCAATCGTAATATGGTATCCTTGCGAACAAAATATTTTCGTGATATTTGGAGAGGCACTGCAACTTTTATAGGGATCATCGTCCTGCTTGTAACTATCTTGAATTTCCTTAGGCCTTTTTTCTTCAAGATTAATATTTAATTATTTTTACCCTTAATTTTACTAAATTTTAGCCATAACTTTCACTATCTACGTCTTTTAGAAGCTAAATTCAACTTTTCCTACCGAAAATGTTAAAAAAAATTACAAATTTTACTACAATTTTGTGTTTGGGAAAAACAATTTTGCTTTTTTTTTTTTTTTCTGAATTTAATTTATTTATTTACTTTTTTTTGCAAATAATCAAATTATAGCTTTTTGAAAATAAACCAGTTTTAAACTTTTTGTCACACATTTAAAATAAAATTTACCAAAAATTGTATCTTTTGTTAAACACTGCAAATAAATTATTGCAAATAAGTTATTCCTAAAGGACCTAAACGCGTCCAAAATGTTTACAAACTAATGTGTTTGTCTATAAGCATTATATAATAAAATTTGTAGTGTATATCTTTATCATAATTCATTTCCAAAGCTCTCACGGTCTTCCACCTTCTAGCCGCCAAAAAGACTCACACATAGTCACATTCTCTTTAGCTCCACCATCTTTCTTAACAAAGATTTTTCTCATTTGAAGTTAAGCGAATCTTGACTGTTACAAAAAAAAAAAAAAAAAAAAAAAAAAAAAAAAAAAAAAAAAAAAAAAACTTTTCCTCTTTCATTTCTACTTTAGTTCAATTTCTATTTTGTTATTATGTTTTATTTCTTTTAGTTCACTTTCTATTTAGTTGTGAGGTATGCAAGTGATTTTGATTTTGATTTTTTTTTTTTTTTTTTTTTTTGTTTACCATAGTAGTCCAATTTGATAGAATTTAAATTCTATTCACATATTTTATCGTTTCTTATAATGATTTTGTTATATTAATTTTTTGTTAATATTATATCTTCTTGTATATGTAGTCTACAAGTGTTAACTCCAATATAATGGCATCCATTATGACACATCATATCTGTAGTTCGATTGGATTAAAAATGACCTTAAGATGCTAAATTGGTTATTTAGCTTCATTAATAATTTCAATACTAATAAGGATTACATTGTTTAAAAATTTCTAACAATAATCTTAGGCTACTATGCACACATTCTCACACATACATATATATATTGCTTTGAATTTTTCTTGAGGTGCAAATCAATGTGATAGTTTTATCTTCACTCCCCAAACCAAAATTCCTGATTCTACTTTTGCCCGTCATCGTGCAACTCCTCCACACTCTTGCCAATCAGTCAATTGGCTTGAGTCTTTGTTCATTTGATGACCTCTTTTACCATTGAGATTTTTGACATTTTTTTTTTAATTTGAAATATTTTAGGAACGAATTGACAATATGTATTGTGGGCTACTTTTTTGTTGTCTTAGGAAAATTATTTGTGTACTCCATAGGATACTTTTTGCAGCCCCACATCGAAGACAACTCCCCTACATGTTGCCTTATAAGCTGTGAAATTGAAAGAGTAGCGTACCATCAATTATTAACGGAAGTTGACGATTGCTAAAGATGATTGATCGCATAGATATGATTATTGACCTTCCACCACTATTCCCAGAGCCAAAACCCAAGTGGACCGACGAGTGTTGCACCTACAGAGTCCCCCAGAGACTTCGCCAGGTAAAGGAAGAGGCCTACACTCCAAAGCTAATCTCAATAGGCCCTTTTCACCACGATAAAGAAGAACTAAGGGACATGGAAGCACTAAAATTGAGATACTACATAGAATTCTGTCGACGGACTGGGACAGAGCCAGGGGCGGAGGGAGAGGGGGTCGAGAGGGGGCACTTGCCCCCCCCCCCCCCCCCCCCCTCGGCCTTCTCAAAATTTCTCAAGTATTAGTGGTGTAAAATGCAGTAAAAGTCCCCAATTGACTGTTGACACAAAAAACAATTTACTTTTTCTTGTTATTTATATTTATTAACTTGTCAACAATTATCAGACAATTTTACATTCACATGGCAACACTTTTTTTACGTAATGGGTCCCATCTAATAGTACTTTTTTTTTGCACATTACTTTGCCAACTACGACTGAAACAAAAAATATACTGAATTGGACTTTGAAAGAAAAAATTTATGTTTATGTGTAATGTGCCTACTTTAGCGCCTCACCAGTTGGTTTCCAGCTTACAATTTTTTCTCTAGTTATCAACCTTTTCAATATCAAACTTGAGCTTTTGCTATAAACTCAAATTTTAATGACATAAAAAAGTAAAAATGTCTAAATGAAATTTTAGAAACATTCATGGCATTGAGTTGCGTATAACCAAATAGAACTTTATAAGCATATTTCTATATTCTTAATATTTTTACATTGCTTTATTTTTCCAATATATTTTAAAGATCCAAATTACATGTTTAAATTGTATTTAGTAATGATTAATTTATCTTAGATTTTTTTTTTTCAGAATGAAATTTATCTTAAATTAATTCTACCTTCAATCTTGTCTTTTAATCTTGTCCCCCCTAACTTGAAATTCTAGCTCCGCCACTGGACAGAGCCACGGGATATAGCAAGTATCATTGAAAAGAAGGAACAGAAAATTATCAATTGTTATGATGGGAGCTTAGATATGAGAAACGAAAATATCTTGCAAATTATTCTGGTAGATTCCATCTTTATCATTGAGTATTTCGCTAGGGATACTGCTGGGGGAGAAAATGAGAACAATAATATGGGACAATGGTCGAAAACGGTTAGAAACCCATGGTTGAAAGCGCATATAATGCTAGACTTAATATTACTTGAGAATCAAATTGCTTTTTTTATTCTCCATAAGTTATATAAGAAAATTTTCAGACGAAATTGTGAAGACTCCTTTTTTAAACTTGCCTGTGAATATTTCAGGAAATATTTATTTTCCCAGGAGAAGCAAAAACTACCTGAGAAGGAAGCAAAACATTTCACTGATTTGATTAGATACATCTACTATCCATCAAATCCCATAACCGGAGATCCTGTTTCTTATGTACATAGTTCAACAAAGTTGTATGAGACAGGAGTGAGATTTGAAAAGATTGAAGAGGGAAGGTTTGATAAAATAAAATTCAAGAAGTGGGAGCCCTTGGGAAAATGTCAATGCTTCAGTTGGCTCTTAATTTTCTTACCATGTTTGAAATGTTTTCCTTGCTTGGAACCCATGCAATCATTACTGTATCTCCCAAGCTTTGTGGCAGATAAAAGAAATGAATACCTTTTCAGAAACATAATGGCTCTGGAGCAGTTATATTATCCATGCGCAGCTTACTTATGCAATTATATGGTGCTATTGGATCATCTTATCAACACTAGCGAAGATGTAGAGTTGCTTGTTGAAAAAGGGATTATTGTTAATGCGCTAGGCAGCTATCAAGAAGTTGCCAATATGGTTAACAAAATTGCCCTTGAAATTGTGGAAGAGAATTCCTGTTACAATGATGTTGCTAAAAACCTTAGGAACCACTATCAAAATGGTTGCAACCGTAATATCGGATACTTGAAAAGTACCTATTTCTCCAATCTCTGGAGAGGCACTGCAACTGTCGTTGGTTTTATAATCTTGGGATTCACTCTCTGGGATTTCGTTAGGTCTTCCACCAAATAGATTCAAAATTTGTGTAGTTCAATCTCTGAGTGTTATAGTTTGGCTTACATCTATGAATTGTATCCGAACTAGTCATTTTGTGTAGCTTGTGATATCCTCTTGTTCCTAATTGGGTTTGCTACAAAATATTTGGATGCTGGTTTTTTGAAACGGTGTCTCAGCATCCTTGAAGATAATGTATTCCAGCCAATAATAATGTTCTATCTTCTGTAATTTCACTTTACCATTGACTGCTATTAATAGTATCATTGTTTCTTGTGCTTGTAATGCCTACCATAGAATTTTATCAAATTCTGCACACAGATTGGAAATTTCCTCAAAGGTTGTAAGTAATTCATTCAGCAATACAACTCTGTTCTGTATATACAATAACTGAGCAATGAAGTTGTTAGAATCTTTAACTTCTCTAATTAGTAATTACGTGCTTCTCACATGCCAGATATAAATAAGCAAAGCTACAACCATATGAATAAGCTCTCTTTTAAACGACAGCCGTTTTATCTTCAAGCTTATTTTCTTGAGAATTTTGAGAATTTTATTTTTTTTAGAGTAATCAATTTGTACCCATAATAAATAAGATAGAGAATTGAGGATCATAGGATAATTCAGGTGTATCTTGAGCAAGGAGTTAATCCATTTTATATACTCCAACCAAATAGCCAACCCTCCTTTATCACTGCTACCTGAGCCCCAACCCCAAGAACCCATATCTTGTGAGCCCGAGCAAGCTCATAAGATAATTAGTTCAACCCCAACCTCAATTCTAATTAATGTTCCAATGGAGGTTGAAACAAATGACTTGAAGGTCTTAGTGATTTTCTCAATGAAATTAATGGAGGGCGAGGATGATATTAATAAGGAGTGCCAAGGGTTGTCTTCTTTTCCATGAGTGATGAAGAAGTTGATGATAGAGATATCTTTGATGAAAAAAGAGAAAATTTTAAATTTTGGGATTAAGAAAATACTAGATAATAGAAGACAATCTTCTAGGCAGTAACATGGTGGACAATGGAATGGTGACCTTAGTTCTGAGTATAGGATTTAATCCTATAGGATTTAATAATGAAGTTTAGACTTCCTAGAGTTCAATGGCACTACTTGTTTCAAAAAGCCCATTAATCTAATTCCTACTGAAGTTCAAGGATGCAGTGTGGTGATTCAATGCAAGAGCATCTCAAGAATATGTCCCCAATGATTTGAGAGTTGAAGCCTATTGCCAACAATTTTATTGGTTTTTAAAATGAAGCAAAAATTATGAACTAAAAAATTGTAGTGAAAACACATGTTTGAAGTAAAAAAAAAAAAAATGTATTCGGTACCGTATTTCTAATAATATATATTCAAAACTGAAATATCACAATTTTTGTGTTTGGTATGAGTAGTAGAATACAAATCTTGTGTGTGTGTTTTTTTAATTTAATTTTATTTATTAATGGGTACTTATTACACAATTATGTATTGTCAACATGGCATGGTTTTAATGGTTTTCAAGATAATTAACAATGCCACTCAACAATGTTCCTCGAAAATTGAAAACACCTCATAAGTTGTTCTCTAAATTTAGTGTTCTACAATCTTTCTTTTTTTTTCCTTTTTTTTTTTTTTTTGCACACCGTTTTTAGTACTTAAAGATTGAAAATTATTGTTTAAACTATGATGCCAAACAGACCTAGAGGATTGCCTCTATATCCGTAGTCAATCAATCAATGCATTCTCTTCCATAAGATTGTTAAATCAACAAGGTTTGCCTCCCTTCTTGCCTTTTATTGAGAAAGAACGCTATATTATGATCTCTATCCCAAGCCAAGACACTCCAAAGGACTTTATAACTTTATGCATGAATAATAAATAAATAAATAACAAAAACAAAAAATAAAAACAGTGGGATGTGGCCTTGTGGGGAGGGTCGAGAAAATTGAGGCACTAATATATTGCCTTAACCTTTTCCCTAACTACCTTGAATTCTGCTAAGAATATAAAATCTAGGTTAGCATAGGCCTTTCAATGGTTTAACTACCGAGGAGAGTGATTAGCAAAATACGGGCTAAGATTTTTGGGGGCATATTAAATTGGGCAATACCAACATCATAAGTTGGGCATATTAAATTGGATTTGTTACATTGAGCATATTAAATTGGAGGTTTTTTAATTGCTGGGGTCCATTGTTACATTGGGCAACACCAATATCATATGTAACCGTACTTTTGTCACATTCAATGGTTCTTTGTTTTTTTTTTTTTTTTTCTTACTTACATTTGACAGTTTCGTCGTCACATTAAGTCGTACTAACGTTACATATGCACGTAGCCAACCCAACCCAACCCCACCAAATTACCTAATAATCAACAAATATATATATATATATATATAACAAAAATACTCCTAAAATCTCTAAAATTTTCTAAATACCCTTAACTATACTAAAATTACCAAAATGCATCCTAACACTTAAAAATTACCGAAATAACCCCGAAACTCACAAAAATTATTAGGATATCCTTAAAACCTAAAAAATGACCATAAAACTTATCAAATGACTAAAGTACCCTCTAAACCTAAAAAATAATTGAAATACCCTTAGATACTAAAAAAATGACATAAATGACCATGAAACCTAAAAAGTGATTGGAATGACCTTAGAACCTAAAAAACGAGCGTAATGCAACTTAAACCTTAAAAATGACCAAAATACACATAGAACCTTAAAAATGACCAAAATGACCCTAAAACCTTGAAATTTTTCAAAATATCCTTGAAACATATAAAATGACCAAAATACCTCATAAAACTTGAAAATGACCAAAATACTCCTTGCAACCCTCAACAATTACTAGAATACCTTTAGCACCTAAAAAATGATCAAAATACCCTTAGAATTTAAAAAATGACTGAAATTACCCTAAAGCATAAAAAATTATTGAAATACCCTTGAAATCTAAAATATGAACTAAATTCCCCAAAATCAAAAATTTGACTAAAATACCCTTGCAACCTAAAAAAAAAGACCGAAATACCCCCAAAACCTGAAAATTACCAAAATACTTCTAAAACCTAAAAAATGACCGAAATACTCCGAAACCTTAAAATAACCAAAATACCACTGAAACCTAAAAATGACCAAAATACCCCAAAACATAAAAAATGACTGAAATGCATGCTTAACTCATATCAAATGTTTTTCCTTTGTTTTGGTTTTTGAACTTCGAAACTTGCATACTACTTGATATTTTTAGAGCCCGTTGAATTGACTATAAACTCCTTTTTCTTTGTGAGTAAAGTTTACTAATTCAATAAAATATTTTTGTTAGGAATGAAATTGTAACAATCAATGGTTCCCTTATTTGTTTTCTCACATTTGATGGTTCTATTGTTATAATAGGCAATACCAACATACCATATTACTCTACTTTTGCCACATTCAATGGTTTTTTTTTTTTCCTCACATTTGATGTTTCCATTGTCATATTAGGTAGTATCAGCATCACATATGATTGTACTTTTACCATATTCAGTTATACCCTAATTTGTTTCTCACATTGATATCATATATTACCATGTCTGAAAGTAGAAAGTAATTTTTGCGAATGACTCAAAAATTAAAATAATCAAAATTTCAAAATCAATTAATATGAGGAGTAGGGAATTGAAAGGTATGTGCCAAAGTTATATATTGATATATAACAACCAAAACTCAAGCAAAACAACAATAGCATAAACCCACAAAATTTAGAAACAAAAAAATATAAACCCATACTAGTATATAATCCTCAGTAGAGAGAGAGAACCTGAAGATAGTGGGTGGCGTCGTCGAGCTAAGGTTGTGGGTGCGCAAGACAAGAGAAGCAAAGAGAATAGGTAGAACTGGAGCGTATAACCCTGTTGGATTGAGAGGCAGAAACCTGGAAGAAGATCAGACACAGTGTAAACACAAGAGAAAAGTGTAGAGAAATTTGATTTGTTATTTTCTATATAAATATTACCTACTTAACCGGTAACCGGTAACCAGTATCTATTAAAATTAAATTAATGGTCAAGATCAAAACAATATTAAATTAATGGTTCAGATTTAGGAGGGTATGAAAAAAAAAAAAAAAAAAAAAAAAAAAAGATAGCAGTAATTTGATAAGCCAATCAAAACCACCTTGTTTTGAAAAGATAGCAGTAATTTGATAATTTCCACAAGTTCGTGGGCCTAACAGGCCTGATATTCTTGTTTCTCCTAAATGATGATACTATCGAAGTTTGGAAGACCAGGTGAGGTAAGGTGACTGGACTCTTTATAGAAGATCCACCGATGTCCTTTTAAGCAATATGGGCTAGCCTGCCCTTAAAGCGATCCAGCTACAAAGACTTCGGTATTTTTTTTTTGGGGAAAGATTTAGGCCCAAAGTTTGGTGAATTGTATTGAGAGAGGCGTTCGATACTTTAGTGACTGGGCTTCGTAAATCAGGCCTGCTAATGTTGAAAATTTGATGCCTGGGACCATTGAGTTTCAGAAATTTTATAAATACAACTTTTCTACTACCATTTTTGTTACAACTTTGATTTGGTCAACGGTAAGTGATCAAGAAAAATAGGTGTGACTATGTAAAAATGATTTGTCACATTAAAATTGTGAAGAATAGGTTTCCATGTATTGTCCCAGCCGATTATTCTTTGTCCAAGACCATTGCGTTATGCAAGAGAAAATAACCAATTTGGTATATATCCCTACCTTGATCATGCAGGATCAATTTTGGTTCCTTGAGACCACTTCACTCAATGAATCTAAATAAAACCAAGCCAATCATAAACTCGATTTGCTAGGGACATCACCTTGAAATAAGTTCTTAGTGTGTTACGTACGTGTAATATACATTCATGCACGCACGTACGCTCTTTGTTTTAAAGTCACGGAGACGGTGTAGGTTGAAAGACTGTGTAAATGTGAAAAGTAATGCCCTAACTATGCTTTTTAAATCAAGAAGCTGCTGCAATAAGACTGTTGAAGCTAAGCTAAGAATGTTTTTGCAGCTATTTGATAGTGATTTGATTGTTCTGCAATATATACATTACACTCTTTTTTTGAACTCACGGTGTAGATTGAAGGTCCGTGAAAATGTGAGTATAATTGATTTCGATTTTTAAAACAAGAAGCTATACCACAGTAAGATTGCCTAAACAAGCTAAGAATGTTCTCCAACTATTTGACGGTGTACCGTAACGTGTTTAGTGTTTATTCGTTTGAGAGAGAGAGGGAGAGGATCACAAAAACTATAAGTCTATAAATAGGGTTGCAAGAAGAGAGATCACCTGCGAAAGACTCAATTATATAAGTGCTAATTTACTATTTACGAGGTGCTCTCAACTCTCAAGGGTAAAAGATTTTCATTATTTCCGGGCCTCTTTGCTTGGTAAGACTTGGATCTGTTATTGAGATTTAAAATTTCTATGAGTTTAATTTAAACTTTTGCCTATTTAAATTTTTGATAAATTAGATCTTATCGTTCAAATAGCCCTGATATATACATATATATAGAAATCTTGAGAGTTTAAAGTAAGTTTAGTGGGAGAAAAAAAAAAAAGTATTTATTACATGTACTCCGTTACACACTTATTTACACGGATATAAAAGGCAATTAAAACTATGACTTGAAGTGTGTTTGAATACCGCTTATTTAGTCGAAACTGAAAAATTATTGTTAAAAATACTGTAGATAAAAGTAAAAGTTAGTTGAAATAGTACAGTGGAGTTCATAAATAATGCCAAAAAGTACACTAAGATCTATGAATAGTAACAAAAATAAACTGAATAGTGAAATAATTTTAATTTTTTATTTCAATACAAACGCAAACTTGAAGTGATAATTTTTGAGTTGAAAATTATAACTTAAAATCATAGTTTCAGTTGTTTTTTCATATGTGTGTAACAACGTGTGTGATTGTTTTTATCAACAACAAAAAAACAACGTCAAGACTCTAGAGTAGAGACTTGAAAAGAAAAGTCCACTAATGATTTGTTACCATCAACTTTCAAGAAAAGGTATGATAAAAGTCCAAGCTTTTAAGAAAATACAAATGTTACGCTGTGTAAGGAAATTTTAAAAATATTATTTCAATATATATTTGATACTATATTACTGATTTATGCTCAAATTAAAAATTTTAAGAGGTGATTGGTTCTCTTGCTCTAATTTGATATTGTATTTGTAGCTTCCTAATATCAAATCAATTATTTATTGAATACTTTTGTAATCATGAACTTCACTCTTTTACATTCCTTGGCTTAAGATAATATACACATCATTATGTTGTAATTATTATGTGTCAAATTTTACATAAAAGTTCTCTATTGACAATTGTGATGCCAACATCAGACGCTATAATCATTCTATAAAAATTTAATAAAAAACCTTATTAGCTTTACTATTGTCTTTTTAATGGTATAATACAAAATATTGCAATTGGAAAATTTTTCTATAAGCAAAACTGCACAATATTTTTAAGGCATTAAATGTTTACTTATTAATTTTCCTTTTCTTTAGATGATAATGATATTAACTACCAAATTCTTACCATCATGCACTCTTAGCATAATAATCACTCCACAAGTCTAAAATTTGTTGGGTGAGGGGGTAAGGGTTATGGTTCATGTCTCTAGAAGATTCTATGTCAAATAAAAAAATAAAAAAAAAAATTTTAAAAATAAAATAAAAAACACTACAAAATTAAAGAATCCCTGAAACCTAACAAAAAGGTCCAAAATATAATTTCCCTTTCACCGAGGTCTACTATTTTCCTCATGGTTTAACTTCCTTTTTGCACAGAAACTAACACTATTCTAAAATGGTCACATGTTTATCTTGTATCCCATCTTGTGTTGCATAAGAAGGTAGCTGCTCACCATTATAAAAAATATTGTGTCTTCTATTGTATAATTTAATATCTTATTTTGAGTGGGGCTTACTCTAATGAATTTTTAAAAAATTCCCAAAAAGGAGCAAAAGATGGTATCATAATTGAATCTATTGGTTCCATTATAATAGCAATCCACCTACTGACATACTTAAACTCATACCTAATTTTACAATATGCTTCACTATCAACTTTTGAATGGATTTCAAGACTTACATATGAAACTACCATGAATACTTGCTGGGGAAAAAAAAAAAAAAGAACAATAGATGCTCCAATTACAAGATAACACTTAAGTATATTGTGGATTTGGGTCTATAGTCGGGTGTGTCCCTAGAATTATTCTTATAGTGGTTAAGAAATGTGTAATTTAATAGCATTACCTGGTTTTCTTTATTAGGAGAATAGGGTTGGAATCTCCCCTCCTCATTCATTATAAAAATTGAGTTAAAAAATTAAAAATAAATAAATAAAAATTATCATAGTGCCTGTGATTATTCTGCTTGTCATTAGGAAAAGAAGGAACTCGGCGATACGTTGCCTACTACTGTTGCTGGTTCACTTAAAAAAATCGTATGTGCAAGGAGTTGAGCATTGACATTCCAATAGTCATGGAAGATGATCTTATGAGCCACGAGTCAATCATTGATGTTTCACTAGCCATGGAGCCAGCCTGGTGGCCCGAGTGTTGCATCTACAGGGCCCCCAAGAAACTTCGCGAGGTAAATAAAGAGGCCTACACTCCAAAGCTAATCTCAATAGGCCCTTTTCACTATGGTGGAAAAGAACCAAGAGACAAGGATGGTGAAAGAGAACAAAGGGAAATGGAAAAGCTGAAAGTGGGTTACTTAAAGAAATTTTGTAACCGAACTAGGAAATCCCAAAAGGAAATAGCAAGGATCATTGAAGAAAACGAAGAAAAGATTCGCCGTTGTTACTCAGAAAGCTTTGATATTTGCCATGAAGATTTCGTGAAAATGGTTCTATTGGATTCAACATTTATCATTGAGCTCTTCTTGAGGAGTTACATGGAGGAAGAATATGAAAATGATTATATATTAAGTAAACCATGGCTAAAGCTAGGCATAAGTCATGACTTGATATTACTTGAGAATCAGCTTCCATTTTTTATCCTAAAGGAGTTACACAATCAATTTTCCAGGTCTGAAGAAAACAATAATATTTCCTTTCGTAGGCTTGCATGTAAGTTTTTTCATCTCACTGGCAAGAAATTGCTCGAGAAGGAAATAAAACATTTCACAGATTTGAACAGATATTTCTACTATCCATCTACCCTCAAAAGCGGAAATGGCATCATTTCTGATCTACATAGTGCAACAGAGTTGTACGAGGCAGGAGTGATATTCAGAACAAGTGAAAAGGGAAGAATGTTACTTGACATTCAATTCCCAAACATGCCCTTGAAAAGATGTCCTTGCTTCAATTGCTCATGGCTCTTAAATTGCTTACCATGCTTGAGGTGCTTTCCTTGCTTGGAAGGTACTCAAACTTTCCTGTATATTCCTCAGTTTTTGGTAGAAGACAAAACTGAAAGCTTTTTTCGAAACCTCATGGCCCTGGAGCAATGTCATTATCCATCTGAAGCTTACATATGCAATTATATATGTCTCTTGGATTATCTTATCAACACTAGAGAAGATGTGGAGTTGCTCGTTGACAAAAAGATTATAATTAACATGTTAGGCAGCAATGAAGCAATTGCCACAATGATAAACAAACTTGGACTTGAAATTGTGGAAACGGGTTCCTGTTACTTTGGTCTCGCTCAAGACCTTAACAAGCACTATGACGAATGTTGCAATCGTAATATGGGAAACTTGAGAAGTAGCTATTTCTCCAATCTTTGGAGAGGCACTGCAACTATTATTGGTCTTATAGTCCTGGGGTTCACTCTTTGGAATTTCATAAGGCCTTACGTACGTCATTAGAAAGATTCAAAACATGAGTTGTGCTTAGTATCTGTTGGAGTGTATTGGGTTTGGTCTACATGTTATGAATTGCATCTGAGATTGTCATTTTTTTAATCCTATGATACCTTTTGTTCCTAATTACCATATAACTGAGTATGTATTTTAGCCGATAATGTTTATCTACTGTTATTTCACTTTACTACTGAATGCTAATAATAATATCATTGTTTCTTATAAGGTTAATGCCTACTAGTGATTAACTTTTAAGAATAACTAGTCAATGTTCGGTGTGTTGCACGTGTATGTTGTCAGTTCATTTTGAAAATTTTAATAAGAAATTATTTCTCTGGATTATTTTAATAGGACCTCATTTTGAAAATTATAAATTAAACAGTCTAATTTTGCCAAAATTTAATTTAGTCATGCAACCTCCGATTTTTCATTCTTATAACTTCTTCCATTTTTAACGTAGTCCTTTTTTCTTATTCCATTACAATATGCCGTTACCCCTTATATTCTCACAGAATTTATAGCCATAGAACTTCATTTTAAAAAGTAATGAAAAACATTTTTGAGTTAACTGAACAAGCAAGTACAAAACGAATTTAAGTACAAATTGCGGGGTGTGTCAACGGAGAAGAGATTGTGTGTCTAGAATGGATCAAAGGGCATAGGGTTTATCTACAAATCATTCGAGCTTAACGAAATTGTTTTTCTAGTTTTTAGATTTCAAAACGATATAGTTTTCGGGGAAGTCATAGAAATCCACTTAACGAAGTAGATATAAGGACTACATTGATAAAAATTTAAAGTAATAGGACTGAAATGAATAAATCAAAAGTTATATGACTAAATTGATATTTAGATAAAGTTTGAGGGTTTAATTTGTAATTTGACTGCTCATATATAATACTCACTGGGTGTTATAATAATTTAGGAATCGAATTCTATTACATCACAGGTCACTGGAATAGAGGTTTTTAAGACTAATATAGTTAAGAATATGAATGTATTTCTTAAGTGGATAGACAAATATTTTATTTTTTTACTAACTTAAGCACACATTTAATAGTTTTTTAATTATCGATTGCATATGTTATTTAATATTCTCTCAATCTCATATTGGTAGACCTGTTTATAAAATCCCACTTTTTAAGAGTACATCATTTAATGTACTATCTTGTACATAAAAATGTATAAGTTTCCAAAAGTTCTCTTCATTATTAAAACTTTAGTGAAAGAGGGGTATTTCCTTTTTTAAATAGATAAAAAGTGCACATTAGGAAATTTATTTATTGAATTCTCAAAGATGGCTTTATTTTGGGACATTACAAAATGGAATAGATGATTTGGTATGGTCTAGTATCGAGTGAGTATCTTTTCTTTCCCTTATGCTTTGATTTTTTTTTTCATTGTTTAATTTTAAAGAAGCTAATCTCGAGTATGAATACCATAATCCTAATCAGTTGTTTCCCATATGAATTAGTGCACCACTGATACATAATCAATAAGTGAAAATAGTCAATAGCCTTGTAACTTATCATCTTGCAATCTATTTTTTAAATCTCGCATTGTGGAATTCTTGCCCTTTTTATTCTAATAAATTAATTGTGTAAGTCATCTACTTTGTCACTATCTTCACAGTGGTTGATTTTGACCCCCACAATAAGCATTTACCTATTATGTTACACAAAGTGTAATTTGAACCAAGGTTGTAGTAGCCTAAATTTGTGTTATATCACAACTTAATTTTTTTTTTTTTTAATTAGTGAATATGTATTTTGACCAATCCATCTTGATTAAAAAAAATTGTTAAACTCCTCTTACTTCCAAACATTCAAAACAATTATAGATTAATAGATCTCATCTATAAAATGTTTAAATTTAAGAATTTTTTGTAATTTAAAATTATGCATAAAAAGAAGTTCATAAATCGAATAAAAAATAAAATTTGATTGGCATGATATTTAACATGCGTGTTAATGATTTAGTGAATATGTAACTATGGGGGGTGAAAACTTGAGCCTTTGCGTTAGGCTTGAGCCCCACTCTTTAATAATAATGCGTCCGAGGAGAAGTAAGCATGAGAAAAGGCCCCGTAATAGATAATAGAGCAGATAAATATCCAAGGGCGTTGGTCCGAGAGAGTCATCCTCCTCGGATCTGACATATATCAATAAAGTGAGCTTCGTCTTGCTCTAAACAACCTTCCAGGAAGCTCCAGCGACGAAGATAGACTTCAAATGTATAGGGAATGGATAAGAACACAGAAATATCTAAAGAAAAAGCTGCTACCACCGCATTAAATGCAGTACAGCAGCTTTCCTGGCCGCATTAATGTGGAGAAGACCTTTGAATAGTGTTTACAACCACTTTTACTCCCAGAAAATCAAAAAGCAGTGGGAAAGAAGAGAAAAACTCGAGTACGGGGTTAGAAAGTAGACAAGTGGACGGTAGGATTGAATGGAGGATGACTATATAATAGAGTAAAGCCTCTAGAAAAAGGGGATCAAGAGATATTAAGGAAAAACATTGAAGAAGATACACTGTAGCATTAAGAAGAACACCAACGGAAATAGCCAATTTGTCTAAGAACTTCCTCCTCGGACATCATCTAAAATAGCCAACTTATCCTAAAAATTGTTCCTCGAACTTGATTTCAGCATTTGATTGTGTTTTATCCTCCTCGGACAAACTCATAACCCCTATTAACTGTTATAAAACCCATCACCAGCCCAATTCTTTCACCCACTCTCATAAATTTATTGTATTGGGCTCATTGGGCCCATATCCTATTCCATCTGGGTTTGAGCTACAATTTGTGACCCTACAATTGGCGCCGTCTGTGGGGAGAGTTAGCGCTAGTAAAGTTTATAACAGTTATGGCGGGTTCAGGACCACAGCAGATCAGTCCACCCCATGTAGAATCAGTTAATGTTCATCAACAAGGTGAGCTCCACAACCTGGAACAGGGAAATCATGTAGATAACCAGCAAGAGGGCAGCTCGCAAACGATACATACTGGTAGAAGTGGCTATCGACGAAGGAGTCACCTAGTACACGAACAAGCTGATGAAAAGGATTTGCAACGAGAAATTGAAGACTTAAAAAAGAAACTTCGTCGTGCACAACGAACCAAACCCCTTCAAGCTCTGATGTTTATTCCAACGATGAAGGGGATGCCAGTTATAGGGAATGCTCAGAAACTCCACCCAGTGAATCCTATTCTCATGAAGAGGAGCACTCACACAAGAGGAGGAGAAAAAGTTCGTCTGGAAGGGGGGTAGAAACCAAGGTCATGAAGAAGGATCTGAGCCAAATTTCTAAGTCCCCCTTTACTCGGGGAATAGAAAAGGCGAAGCTTCCCAGACGTTTTCACCAACCTACGTTCCCCATGTATAATGGACGTACCGATCCTGTAGAACATGTGAGCCAATTCAAACAGAAGATGGCGGTTCACTCTCAGGACGAAGCCTTGCTGTGCAGAGTGTTCCCCTCCAGCCTAGGACCGATGCCGATGAGATGGTTCAATGGGTTGAGGACTAATTCCATCAGCTCCTTCAAGAAGCTTACACAATCATTCTGTTCCCGGTTTATTACATGCAGTAGGGTCCCTCAGCCCCTAGATTCTCTGTTGTCTATGACAATAAGGGAAGGAGAATCTGTGAAGTCATATGCTGAAAGGTACTGGGAGACGTTCAATAAGATTGATGGCGATTTCGATGAAGTCGCTATTAGAACTTTCAAGGTCGGCCTTCCCTCTGAACATGGTTTAAGAAAATCCTTGACAAGTAAACCGGTCACCAATTTGCGACAACTAATGGATAGGGTGGACAAGTATAAAAGGATAGAAGATGATCAACAACAGGGAAAAGGGAAAGCTAAGTTTGTCCCTCAAGAAATGAGAGAATTTAGGTCGGACAGATACAATAATAACCGGCCGAGAAGGGATTATACTGAGCAGCAGGCGTCGAATAACAATCAGGTGGTCGGAGTTGTATTCCGAGAACCCGTTCATCAAATCTTGGAAAAGGTTAAGAACGAACCCTTCTTCAAATGGCCCAATAAGATGATGGGAAACCCTGAAAAGAGAAACCGAAATCTCTATTGTCAATACCATCGAGACCATGGTCACACTACCGAAGACTGCAGAAGTTTATGGGATCACTTGGACCAACTTGTCCGAGAAGGCAAATTGAAACAGCTGTTGCATCACTCTAGTGGTTTGGGTGGTCAGATCGATGCTCGGTCGGAAAGGGAGAATCTTTCACGACCCCCTCTCGGAACTATCAACATTATTTTTGCGGCGCCTGGCAGAACGGGGTTGTGGCCTTCAAGAGTAATGTCTGTGGCTCACCTGTCTCCCGAGGATGGCAGACATGAGCCGAAGAGAGCTAAACTAGATCGGTCCCTGGTCATGGGATTTTCAGACAATGACAAGATTGGAACTATTTAGCCTCATGACGATGCCCTAGTGATCGTTCTCTGAATTGGAGGTTATGACGTGAAGAGAGTGATGGTGGATCAAGGTAGCGCGGCCGAGATCATGTATCCTGATCTTTTCAAGGGGCTGAATTTAAGAACTGAAGATCTAACTCCTTACAATTCTCCTCTAGTGAGTTTTGAAGGGAAGGTTATTATCCCGAAGGGACAGATTAGACTACCAATGCAAACCGATTCGGAAACAGTGGAAGTCGATTTTATCGTAGTAGATGCATATTCTCCTTATACAGCAATCGTTGCCAGACCTTGGCTTCATACCTTAAGAGCGGTCTCCTCCACCCTACATCAGAAGATTAAATACCCATCCGGAGGCAAAATAGAAGAAGTATTGGGTGATCAAACCATGGCGCGACAGTGCATGATAGCAGCCATCTGACACAAACCTGAAGAAGAATCTGTGACTCACGGAGTGGAGTTATAGCAGTTAAAACCCCCAATGACACCTATTGATGGGACATCCGAGGAGGTGAAATGTAAAGATCTTGTGAAAATCACCATAGGAGACGATCCGGAAAAGTTTTTTCAAGTCGGATCACAACTACCTCATCAAGAGAGGGAGGAACTAGTAGAATTCCTTAAACGAAACATCGACGTCTTTGCCTAGAATACTTATGAGGCTCCAGGGGTGGATCCAGACTTCATTTGCCACCACTTGAATGTTAATCTGTTAACAGCTCCTAAAAAGCAGCTCTCTCGTCGTCCATCTAAAGAGCATGCAGAAGCAGTCCGTCAGGAAGTGACGAAACTCAAACAGGCTGGGGCTATCAAGGAGGTCTTCTATCCCGAATGGTTGGTAAACACGGTAGTGGTCAAGAAAAAGAGTGGGAAGTGGCGAGTGTGTGTTGATTTCACAGATTTGAATAAAGCTTGCCCTAAAGATCCATTCCCCATGCCCAAGATCGATCAGCTGGTAGACGCCACTGTCGGCCATCCTTGGATGAGCTTCTTGGACGCGTTTCATGGTTATCATCAGATACCTTTGACCCTGGACGATCAAGAAAAAACTGCTTTTGTTACTCCAGTTGGGAATTACCATTACAAAGTGATGCCATTTGGCTTGAAGAATGTAGGTTCTACCTATCAGAGAATGATGACGAGGATGTTCGAATCATTACTGGGAAAAAATATTGAGATTTATATAGACGATATGGTGGTGAAAAGCAAAAAGGTGTCGGAGCACCTTGGAGACCTTCAAGTTGTCTTTGAAATTCTCAGAAGCTATAAACTACATCTAAACGCTTCCAAATGTTTCTTTGGTGTAGGATCGGGCAAATTCTTGGGTTACATGGTTACTCACAGGGGAATCGAAGTTAATCCCGACCAGATTAAAGCCATCACCAATATGCGAACTCCTCGGAACCCAAAAGAAGTGCAAAATCTAACTGGAATGGCTGCCGCTTTGAATAGATTCATATCTCGATCAGCAGATAGATGCCGACCTTTCTTTCTATTGATCAACAAATGGAAGAACTTTGAATGGACAAAGGATTGTGCCGAAGCCTTTCAGCAACTTAAAGACTACCTAGCTCAGCCGCTGGTCATGTCTAGTCCTGAGCCAGATGAAGTTCTTTTCGCCTATATTGCTGTAGCCTCGTATGCAGTAAGTTTGGTGTTGTACTACGTGAGTAAGTCGTTGCACGAAGCGGAAGTGCGTTATCTACCACTAGAAAAAGCTATCCTGGCAGTGGTGCTTGGCACGCGCAAGTTGCCTCACTATTTCCAAGCGCATACAGTGGTTGTTCTTACACAACTCCCACTAAAAACCATACTCAGAAGTGCTGATTACACGGGAATGATAGCCAAGTGGGGTACAATTCTGGGAGCTTTCGATATCAAGTACATGCCTCGTACCTCCGTGAAGGGACAGGTACTCGCTGACTTGGTGGCAAAATTCACCGAACCTGAAGCGGATGAATTACTAGCAGATAGAGACAAGGATGAAAAATTAGTGGATACAATCTCCCAATACTGCCCTCCGACATGGGAAGTACATGTAGAGGGAGTATCAAACCAAAAAGGTGCAGGGGTTGGATTAGTACTGACGTCTTTCGAGATGGTTATCGTTGAGAAGTCTCTGAGGTTAGACTTTCCAGCTACGAATAACGAAGCGGAGTATGAAGCTCTATTGGAAGGAATGGCTATGGTCCAAAGGATGGGAGGGAAGTCTATAAAACTCTTCTCGGACTCAAGGCTGGTTGTCGGTCAAGTAAAAGGGGAATTCGAAGCCAAGGATGAAAGGATGCGGGGATATCTTAGTCAAGTTAAGATTATGCAGACGAAATTTGAATCCTTTAGCTTACTACATATCCCAAGAAGTGGCAATGCGCATGCGGACTCTTTGGCCATGCTTGCAACCTCCTCGGCACAGAACTTGCCTCGAGTAATCCTTGTTGAGGACCTACACAGACCCTCGGCAACAGTGAACATGGTTCAAATCAACCAAGTGAGAGCGGGGCCAAGTTGGATGGATTCTATCACGCAATTCTTGAAGGAAGATATTTTTCTTGAGGAGAAAATCGAAGCTGACAAAATACGAAAGAAAGCTACTAGTTATTGGCTGTCGGAGGACAGCAAGCTATATAGGCGTTCCTTTTCGGGGCCTTATTTGCTATGTGTTCATCCCGACCAAACCGAATTACTCCTAGAAGAGATGCATAAAGGAATTTGTGGAAGTCATACTGGAGGCAGATCCTTAGCACATAGGGCCATTACTCAAGGTTATTGGTGGCCAAACATGCAGAAAGAAGCTTTGGAATACGTTAAAAAGTGTGATCAGTGCCAACGGTAGTCACCGAGTATACACCAACCAGGGGGAATCCTCAATCCACTATCTAGCCCATGGCCATTCGCTCAATGGGGCTTAGATATCATCGGACCATTTCCTAAAGCTGTGGGAAACAAGAAATATCTCATAGTTGACACAGACTATTTTACGAAGTGGGTTGAAGCAGAGCCTCTAGCTAATATCCGAGATGTGGATGCAAAAAGATTCGTCTGGAAAAGCATTGTTACTCGGTTTGGCGTTCCTTATGTGCTCATCTCAGATAATGGACTCCAGTTTAATAGCAAGATGTTCAGAAATTATTGTGGCGAGCTGGGGATTACTAACAGGTATTCTACTCCAGCTTACCCTCAAGGGAATGGACAAGTTGAAGCTGTGAATAAAGTCATACTAAGTGGATTGAAGAAAAGATTGGATGATGCAAAAGGTAAATGGGTGGAAGAACTTCCACACGTACTTTGGACGTACAGAACCACGCCTCGTAGGTCCACCGGAGAGACCCCTTTTTCAATGACTTACGGAGCTGAAGCTGTCATTCCTTTGGAGTCTGGGTTCCCAACGACGAGAACCAGCTCATTCAATCCAAAAGACAACGATGAACACCTAGCAAGAGGTCTAGACCTGATTGACAAAAAGAGAGAGAACGCAATGGTTCAGTTGGCCCATTATCAGCAGAAACTGAAGCGAGGTTATGATGCCCATGTAAGGACAAGACCTTTGGCCCCTGGCGACCTAGTACTACACAAAGTTGTGGGCTCGGCAGAAAATCCGGCGTGGGGAAAATTGGGGCCGAATTGGGAAGGACCATATCGTATCACCTCCAACGCTGGCATTGGAGCATACTTCTTAGAAGACTTGGACGGACTTGTAGTACCCCGCCCTTGGAATGTCAATAACTTAAAAATGTATTATTATTAATAAATGTGTATTTAATCAATATTTGTTCTTTATGTGAAATGTGAATGCCACTCTTGATTCTACGAAGTGTTTAAACTTAAATCCAATCATGCATGAGTCCTCGGATCAGATGATTTGGATTAGTTAACACTCTTGCGGTTCTACGAAGTGTTTAAACTTAAATCCAATCATGCATGAGTTCTTGGACCAGATGGCTTGGGTTAGTTAACACTTGCAGTTCTCTGAAGTGTTTAAACTTAAATCCAATCATGCATGAGTCCTCGGACCAGATGATTTGGGTTAGTTAACACTCTTGCGGTTCTACAAAGTGTTTAAACTTAAATCCAATCATGTATGAGTCCTTGGACCAGATGGTTTAGGTTAGTTAACACTTGCAGTTCTCTGAAGTGTTTAAACTTAAATCCAATCATGCATGGGTCCTCGGATCAGATGATTTGGGTTAGTTAATACTTTTTCCCAGTTCTACGAAGTGTTTAAACTTAAATCCAATCATGCATTAGTCCTCGGACCAGATGATTTGGGCTAGTTAGCACACTTGCGGTTCTACGAAGTGTTTAAACTTAAATTCAATCATGCATGAGTCCTTGGACCAGATGGTTTGGGTTAGTTAACACTTGCAGTTCTCTGAAGTGTTTAAACTTAAATCCAATCATGCATGGGTCCTCGGATCAGATGATTTGGGTTAGTTAATACTTTTTCCCAATTCTACAAAGTGTTTAAACTTAAATCCAATCATGCATGAGTCCTCAAACCAGATGATTTGGGTTAGTTAGCACACTTGCGGTTCTACGAAGTGTTTAAACTTAAATCCAATCATGCATGAGTCCTTGGACCAAATGGTTTGGGTTAGTTAACACTTGCAGTTCTCTGAAGTGTTTAAACTTAAATCCAATCATGCATGGGTCCTCGAATCAGATGATTTGGGTTAGTTAATACTTTTTCCCAGTTCTACTAAGTGGTTAAACTTAAATTCAATCATGACTGGAGTCCTCGGACCAGATGAATGGGGTTCGTTAATACTTGTTCTAAGTTTCCTTAAGTATTTAAATTTAAGTTTAAACACATTATTTAAAGTTCCCATTCAGATTAGTTATATTTATTGTTACTATTAAAGATACTTGTCGGATTAGTTATATTTATTGTTACTATTTAAAGTTACCATTCGGATTAGTTGTATTTGGGTTGAATTAGTCTTCTAAATCATACGTACAATTCAAATAAATAAAAAATGATGAAATGAAATGACAACAGAAGAATTCGCCATTACTTCATTGATAATGAGGGTGAAATACATGTCTTTCAAAAAAAAAAAAAAAAAACATACAAAAGCAGTAAACAAAGAAAATAGATGTACTAATAAGACTAATGTCCTAAGCTTTTGCCTTGGGAGCTTCTGGGTCAGCAACTTGCTTGGACTGAGAGACGGCGGTATCTGAAGCCTTGCCTTTTCCCTTATCCTGGTTGTCCTTGCCCTGAGGAGTTTCAACTTTTTTCCTTTGGTCATCATCTTGGCGAGAGTCAGTTGGAACTTCCACAGGAGCAGGAGGAGCTTGATTTGTTGTAGAAGCCTCAGATACTTGGGCAGGCTGCTCGGGGGGAGGAGAGCCAGAACCTGGGAGCTCTCGGATGTCCGAATCATAGTATATGCTCTCAGGTAGTCGTAGGCTGGAATCAGCAGGGATCCCAGTGGCATCGAGGGCTTTACCCCAAGTGATGTCACAGTAATCCTTGGTTACAGAAGAAAATTCCTCAGTAGGCCTACTCTGAGTCTCCTGTACCCCTAGAGCATACGCAGCCTGCTTTTCGGCCTCAACTGCCTCCTTTAGTAATTGGGCAGCCTCCTTGGCCTTATGAATTTCTTCGAGGAGATCTTTCACCAACTGCTTTTCTGTTGCCAGATTAATCTCGCAGTAGTGCAGCTCCTTGAGAAGGTCTTCAGCCTGTCTCTCAGTCGTTTTTAGGCCCGCTTCGGCACTAGCCTTTGCCTTGAGGGCTTGTTTCACCTCCTCAGCCATTTGTGCTTGTTTATCTTTCAGTGCACCTAGCTGAGCCTCTACGGTATCTCGGGCATCCTAGGCAGCCCTCGTCTCATCGCGAGAGTTCTTTACCCACTCCTCGGCCACATAAACTTGTTGCGTGACCTAGTATGCGTCATGATAAAGTGGCTTGTGTTATAAAATGCAGGTAAACGAAAATGAAGGAAAAATGAGTAGAATTGCTTACCATGCCCAAGTCCCTTTTTAGGGAAAGGAAGAGGTCAGGATGATTAAAACTCCTGTAGGGAGCCATGTCCTGAGGAAGGAGGAGAGGCTGTTGCAGAGCCTCAGCCATCAAGCCGGCATGCCCCCCGCGATAATGCCTAAGCATGGCATCAAACGCAATGGGCATACCATCGACCTCCAGTACGGGTGACCAAGTACGTGGAGACCGACGTACTTGGGCCACCGGGGCTTCCTCTCGATTGTCCACGGAGTTGGACCTCCTACCCCTACGGTCCTGAATCTGTCTGACCTGCTTATGTCCTTTAGAGGGGCCCATCTCCCCCACTTCGACAGTATCCAGTGGCCTTTTCCTCCTTAGGATAGGGTTAGGTTTCAACCCAAGGTCAGCAAGGATCTGAGGTGGAGGAGGAGGGGGATTTGCAGGAAGTTTGGACTTATTTTTATCTTGAGGGGATGACGCCTTATTCCTATTCTTCATTAATTCCTTCAGGCTTGGACCGGTCTTGGGGGCCATTGTTTCCTTCTCGTCTGATGTGTCGGCAATGCAAGTTACCACTTGAGCAGGAGTCTGCACACACGAATGCTCGTCTGCCCCCTCTTCGGCCTCCGATATAAGGATTTTTTCTTCTTCAAACTGGAATCTGTCAATCTCTTGTTCAAGGGAAGAAGAGGAAGCTGTGCCTTCTCTGATGATAGCCTCCCCAAGTGGTACTTGTTGTAATGGTTGGGCCACTAGAGGTACCCCTTGTGGGATAGGATGGTCAACAGGGGGAAGATCGTATAGGGCAAGGAAGTCTGGCCGAGAGACGTCTATATGCGCTAAATGGTGGTCGCCTGCTCGAATAGAATTGTCGACGTCTAGAAATGACCTAGAAATTGGCTCAAAGTCCAAAATTAGGTGAACTGCATGAAGTTGCCCGTCATCGTTCACAAAAATTTCTGACTTGAGCAGGTAGTTAAGTGCTGGAACGTTGATTAGGCTGAGCTTTGGGTTAGTAAACAATTTATCTGTCAAGCAAACAAATCGCATAGTTAAGAGCCTCAGCAATACAAAAAATAACTAAACAAATAAATGTAAATGTATTAAAATGATATCTAAGTGCAGTAAAGTAAAGCCGAGTACTCCTTAAATCTAATGTTAGAAACCCTAGATCTAAATTGCTCCACCTGGCTTTCCTAGCTTGGTTGGGCAGGCTAGGCCGTCACTCCAAGGGCTCGACAGGATGAGGTAGTCATCTTTCATCCCTTTGTTAGATTTGGGGAGGCAGGAGACCAACTTGACCACACTAAAACGGGACTTAAGGTAAAACCCTGCCCGGGATTCTATATGGCCTTCATATAAATGAGCGACGTCGTACCAAGTCAATCCTAGCCCCAGATATCGGTCCAAAGCATCAATTGATCCTAGGACTCTAAAAAAATTGGGAGCACATTGGTGGGGGCAGAGTCTATGGGCACGTAGGTAATCCCTTGTAATCCTACCTATGGGGACGGTCATGCCTCCTTCTATGAAGGCAATCATAGGGATTACGACCTCCCCTACTTTTCGGTCAAACTCCACCCCTTCTGTGGTGCAGTGCCGTACCACCACCTCTTGGGGAATGCGGTACTTTTTTTTTAACAACTCTATTAAGGCCGGAGTCTTTACTAGACGCTCAAATCTACCCATTTTTAGCTTGCGAGGCGTAGAATGGTTAGCCGAGGCGGTTAGCCGAGAAGGTAGATGAAGTTCGAAGAACGAAACTTACGTGGAGTAAGATGCGAACTGATCTTCTTGTCTCTGGAGGATCTTTGAAGTCTCTTTTGCGAAGGTATGATGAATGCAGAGATATGAACGCTCTGAAATCACAAACTCTAATGAAAAATGAAAAGAATAATGTCTGGAAGCTTTTATAGTAGAGACGAAAAATGAAGGAGACGCAATCCTGCCCAAATATTGAAGGTAAAACCTGAACCGTTGGATTAGAGTTCCACCGTTGGATGTCTGGAGTGTAACGCGGTCCAAGGCATTTAATGATGATGTGCGAGTTCCCAAGCGTCAGAAACTCTCGTGAAATGGCAGAAATGACCCTTCTGCGTACCTGGGTTTAAATACCCTTGTGGACTTAATTGTAATTGCAGATACACATCAAAATTATAATTTTTCTCCTCGGATGAGAGGGAAAAATTAGAATTTTGAGGGGCTATTGTGGGGGGCGAAAACTTGAGCCTTTACGTTAGGTTTGAGCCCCACTCTTTAATAATAATGCGTCCGAGGAGAAGAAAGTATGGGAAAAGGCCCCGTAATAGATAATAGAGCAGATAAATATCCAAGGGCGTTGGTCCGAGAAGGTCATCCTCCTCGGATCTGACATATATCAATAAAGTGAGCTTCGTCTTGCTCTAAACAACCTTCTAGGACGCTCCAGCGACGAAGATAGACTTCAAATGTACAAGGAAGGGATAAGAACACAGAAATATCTAAGGAAAAAGCTGCTACCACCGCATTAAATGCAGTACAGCAGCTTTCCTGGCCGCATTAATGTGGAGAAGACCTCTGAACAGTGTTTACAACCACTTTTACTCCCAGAAAATCAAAAAGCAGTGGGAAAGGAGAGAAAAACTCGAGTACGGGGTTAGAAAGTAGACAAGTGGACGGTAGGATTGAATGAAGGATGACTATATAATAGAGTAAAGCCTCCAGAAAAAGGGGATCGAGAGATATTAAGGAAAAAAATTGAAGAAGATACACTGTAACATTAAGAAGAACACCAACAGAAATAGCCAATTTGTCTAAGAACTTCCTCCTCGGACATCATCTGAAATAGCCAACTTATCCTAAAAATTGTTCCTCGGACTTGATTTCAGCATTTGATTGTGTTTTATCCTCCTCGGACAGACTCATAACCCCTATTAACTGTTATAAAACCCATCACCAACTCAATTCTTTCACTCACTCTCATAAATTTATTGTATTGGGCTCATTGGGCCCATATCCTATTCCATCTGAGTTTGGGCTACAATTTGTGACCCTACAGTAACCTAACGGTGAGACTTTCAAAATATTATTTCAATTAAAATTTATTAGTTGATGCAATATCAAGAATGAGTTAGCCAATATCATGTGTAATAGACGATTCAT
Organism: Quercus agrifolia; assembly: GCA_029955455.1. Taxonomy (NCBI): domain Eukaryota; kingdom Viridiplantae; phylum Streptophyta; class Magnoliopsida; order Fagales; family Fagaceae; genus Quercus; species Quercus agrifolia. The sequence continues at coordinate 55,291,279 of JARQAD010000003.1, read as the reverse complement.
TTTGAAACATATTGCTAGAAATTATATTATGTCACATGCACAATACATACTTATGTTATAATATTTAGAGAATCAACTTTAATTATATACATGTCAATAATTAGAAGAGATAATCAAGAATATGAACTAATTGCTTGAGTAAATTGATACTCATTGAATTATTTTCACTAATTTAAGTCTACAATTGCCTATATATTTTTTATTTAATGTAAGTAATTTAAAAAAAAAAAAAAAATCTTTTGTTGTACATTTCTTCACTTGTTGCCGAAGCAACTTAATTTAAGCAAGAATGTCATATTTCAAATCGATTGTTTTTTGACAAGGGTCTTGTACCTCAACTGGTATCTCTTGATATTTCATACAAGAAGACATCAATGGTTCAAATCCCCCCTCTTCCATTATAACTATCAAATAAAAAAATTATTTCTTTTATAATTATTAGAAAATTAATAAAAAAATTCATTTTACATAAACAATTAGTACTATATCACCTATAAATAATTAAAAACATTAAAATAAATGCATTTCCATTATGAATACTTTGTTTAATCACGTACAACAAATTTAGGCAAGTATATTGTAAGCTCATATATATATTAAAAGTACAAATTTAGGAAATGTAAAATTTTAATATTAATATAGTTAAAAATAGGTTAATTATCATTTTGCTCCTTCGTATTTATTTTATCTATTAAAATGACTACTAACATTTCAAATGTGTTAATTTAGTCTCTAATTATTTGGTATTGCATCAAAATAATTTTTATCATTAAGTGGTGGATAAATAATACTAAAAAACCAAATCAAAATTTCAAATTAAAACGATCGAACCCAATGGCATGGGGATTGGAGAAAGAGATCAAACCTCTGGGTGCCAAATTAATTACATTTTACTAGGGAAGAAGTTGTTTGAGATTGGTTTTCTGTATTAAAGAAAGTGTGACTTAGTATGATAGTGCCTAATCTTTTATTTGTAAAAATCTATTATTATTGGAGGGCACGTTTGCACCACTCATTAGTGATTAAATTTAATTATCTTACGAAGATGGTTGACTCACGTGACACTAGACTGACTAGTGAATATGCTAAATGCGTGAACCATAGCAACAAAAAATCTTATTCCCAGACGAAAAAGCGACGTCGAAAAGGCAAGTATTATTGGTTTGCTTTTGCTTAATAATAAAAGTTAAAAACTAAGGCAATAATGCAATGCAATTTCCATTACACCAGTGTCACCATCACCATCATGGTTGATGATTTGAGAAAATCATTTGGCATCATAATATATTAATTATTAAATGGAAGTGATATCCATCTCAATCTATATCATACATATGGGAGATGATATGCTCGATCACAAGCAGGCAAAATATGGTGGGTCTCTTTTGAAATCCTATCATTTGTTTTGGTCTTGTCTCATTCCTTGTATTTTGATGATTCTGGAATGTACAATGTTATTCTAATACTACTTTTGTAACTTTATTATACTTGTACTAAGCTAATGGGCACTTTCTTTCACTTTTACTTATTGTAATATCATTTTTCGATTAAAAAGAAAAAAGAAAAAAGAAAAAAGTCATTAGTCTGATTCATTTTCCACATTCATAAAATGCCAATAAAATTGAATAAATAATTGTTACACTGTGATTAGAGTCAAGTTGAGACAAATTGTTACCTAACCATGAAAAAAGATAAATAATCATCAGTCAAATATAGTATCTGTCTTTGTTCAATGAAACTGTCATTTGATCCTTATCCTTATCAATTAGATTAAGTGCACAGTCTTGAACTTGAACCTTTCCCATTAGTGCATGTCAATTCATTAAGTGTTGAAAACTCGAAATTCCCAATGAAAAATTGACTATAGGGGTAATCATTCAAGGCTTTACCATAATACCACGCGAATATCTTTTGCCTGCATGCAACGTGGGGAACACATGAATATCTTTGCCCCTCCTTTTTGCAAAAGCACAATGCGATGTGTTTCACTTTCATCATCATTCGGCAAAAATAAAAAATAAGAAAAGAAAATAAAGACTTCATGCTGCAGTAAATATATACTATGAAATCTTTTCGGTATGTGGAAATTTTTTAGCTAGAGTAACAGTTCATTGGGTTAGTGGTTTCTATAAAGAAAGACTTCGTCCTTTAGTCAATATATTAGTATCATATTAAACTGTTTTAGGTACGTGAAACTTTTTTTTGGCAGCACTTACCATCACTTTATATAGTATTAAAAAACAAAAGATTTTACTAGAATACTTTTAAAGTATATATTAGTATATTATTTTTTTAAAAATAAATATAAAAATTTTTCTATAATAATTAAAATATATCTTAAAAACATATATTAATCGGACTCAATAAAAAAAAAGATAAAACTTAGATACAGTACCTTAGATTTCCTCTTTAATTTAAGCCGCGTGTATAAAATATACAACTCAGCAAACAGGCGTTAAAACATAATGCTCCGTCACTTTGCTTTTTTTTTTTTCTTTTTTTTTTGACTGGCCTGCTATGGAGAACCAAATAAAGCCAATTGCAGATTTCAGATCTGCCCCCACCAAACTTCTTCCACTGAATCTCCACCTTCAAAGACATGATAAGGTATTTTTTATATTTCTTTGACTTTTCAAGATTTCAGATCTGCCCCACCAATTTTGTTTAATATTTTCTTTGGCTTTTTATTCAAATCCTCTCCTCTTTATTACTTACCCAGCAGTGGCAATCCGCACTTCCTCTCTCTAAAACAGTTTCTTCTCATTATTGATCAACAACTAATCATAGGAAATAAGGGGCCAGGCCATGGATCGCAAAATTCAGGTCATGGATCGATAAGGTGAATCCAGATCAACGGAAACACGATGAGAGAGTGATTGAGAGTTGTTCCTTTCAACTGACCACCACGAACCTCTCCACAGCCACCATGCGCCGCCGTCTTCTTCATTCTCTTAGCTTGGTTCTCTGCAAAAGCATGGGGTTTCTTGTGGGTGAAAAGTGAAACTACTCTGCCTCCACACATGGTGGCCAGAATCAATGTGAGGCATGGTTGTGATGGGGTCTTGCCAGAAATTTGTTGAGTTTTAGCCAAAATTTTTGTTTGAAATTTGTTTGTTTTTGGGAAAATAAGGGTGGAAGTGTTTGTAGTTATCTGGTTTTTACGCATGTGAGGGAAAGAGAAAAGAAAAAAAAGAAAAAAAAAAAAGAGACGGCAATTCATAACGCCATTTGCTGAGTTGTATATTTTATACACATAGTATAAATTTAAGAGGGGAACCTAAGATACTGCACCTAAAATACTGTATCTAAGTTTTGCTCATAAAAAAAATGTAAGATTTACATAATTTTATTTACTATTTAACTTATTTTTACTACAATTTATAAACTTTATTAATTTTTTACCAATATTAATGAGTCCGGTCACTTTTTGGTAACATTAATTTTAAAATATATTCATAAAATTTTTAAAATATATAAATCTAAATCATACATAGTTCTCATTTATTTTTTCTGCAATGAATCAATAGCAACGTCCTATGGTGATAGGTCTAGCCACCGTGATTATTGCTTCAACAGCCTAAGTGTCGGCAATAGTTAAAAAACCAATGGCAACGTACCGTGGTGAAAGCTGTAGCGGTCATGAATATTTAATATTCCTCAACAACCAAACGATGTTCAGACTTCAATTTAAATATTGTAAACATAATTGCGGTGAAAAGGTCATTCTTCCCTGAAAAAAAAAAAAAAAAAAAAAAAAAAAAAAAAAAGGTAAACATGGACTTAGATCTCTCGGTTTTAAGTCACGTGCGGAGTGTTTGGTGACTGTTTTCAAATAATAATTTTCAGTTTTTAAATAATATTTTACGTATTTTTACACATTTTTTCACCCACACGTATTTTCACAAAAATTTTTAAACAACAATTTTTAGTTTTTAAACACATGTACCAAACGGGCCGTGATGGTTGGTGAAGTGAAGGGCAAATGAAATTTCCGTGGAAGATAATACTCCGTTTGTTCGGCTTACAATGGTTAAATCTGAATATGTTTTCTCTTGACCATAAATTAATTTTTTTCTAAAATTGTGTAAACGTTTTACCTCTAAATTATGTTTAGTTTGACATAAAATATTTTCAATAAAAAAAAAACATTTTTAAGGGTTTTATTGCATTTTTGAAATTGCTCTTAAAAGTATATTTTAAGTTTTTGGCCGCGTTCCTAAAAATGCTAAAAAAAAATTCTCTAATACTTTTCCACATTTTTCTCATATCCTAAGACCGTATATGATAAAAAATAGATTAAGGAGAATTTTAGATCAAAAAAATTTGTTATTAGTGACCATGGTGGCAGCGGTAGTAGGTGAATAGAGACAAGGGTGTGGTAGTTGAGTGGCTGAAAGTGAAGGGTAGAGGTTCAATTGATGAGTTTTTAGTGAGGTAGGAAATGTCTTACGGCAAGTGATAAACAATTTTCCACTAGAATTGCCTTTATTTTACAATCAACGGAAAACAACAATTTATTTGTCAACCAATTGACCACTAATTTCAATTGCTCCAAACACTTGTAAATGCGAAAATATTTTTCAAAAATCAATTTTAATCGAACAGTACACAACATTAAAAACTTAATAAAACATTTTATAAACATTTGATGGTTGGATTGCGTTAGACCACCAACATCGCCCACCAAACTATCTGCACTGACTATCGAATTAGTGACTCTAGTGACTAAATTGTTGGTTTTATTAGTTTGTGTTTGAAAAATTTTACATATCATCAAACACTTAAAAATATTTTACTTGAAATATTTTCATTTGAAAGTATTTTATAACTAAATAAATGGAGTGTAAGCTCAAATATACTAAGTTGAAAAACAAAATATGCAAAATATAAATAAAATGTTGAGATAAAGACGGTCATAGGTTAGCTAATAATTTTATTTAGCAAAAAAAAAAAAGTTATCTAATGTGTGTTACAATTGTCATGCAATCGTATGGGTTATTTTTATGATTTTTGCAAAGAATTTCATTAATAATTTTATATCTTTTAAAGTTTGAAAGAATTTCATTAGTTTAATTAGTTACACTTAGAGCATTCACAGCAGTGGAGGCATATTGCTATATTGCTAAAATTTAGCTCCACATACCCAAAAGACACGCTGCAGCAGTGGAGGTATAAGGAAAAAATTTAGATGTTCCGCTACCAAAAAAAAAAATGAATTTTTTATTAGGCCGGTTAATAAAATAATAAAAATTCTCGCTCATCTCTCATCTTTCTCAGTCTCTCTCTCAGTCACTCTCTCATCTCCCCAGTCTTTTATTTTGCTGAATATCTCCCCAGTCACTCTCTCATCTCTCTCTCTCAAGCAAACTTCTCTTCCACCGCCGATTGCTTCACGCCGCCTCACGCCGCCGATCGCTTGCTCATCAAGTCGTCGGTCTGAAGCTCAACGAAGCCGCCGGTTTGAAGCTCATCGAAGCTCGCCGATCGCTTGCTCATCAAGCCGCAGGTCTGAAACCCATGGAGCTCGCTGACGTGCTGCTTGTTTGTGATTTGTGATTTTTTATTTTGTTTGTGATCGGTAAATTTGTTTGGTCTGGTTGAGAAAAAAGATTGGAGATATCGGTTTTTTTTTTTTTTTTTTTTTTTTTTTTTTTTTCTGCTATGGACTGGTGGTGGCGGCGACGGCGACTGCTGTGGCTGATGGTAGAAGTGGTTGTGGTTGGTGTTGTGAAAATTTTTTGGGTAGTGGGATATATTATTTTATTATAGTGATTATATTATTTTATTATGGTGTTTATATTATTTTATTGTATTGAAAGCTAAAATAGATCCACTGCTGTGACATGTATATAGGTAAAATAGATAAAGTAACTTTTGGTAAAACTAAATTATTATATTTTTAGCTTCACTGCTGCTGTGGATGCTCTGACAGCCTATCATTTAAATCCTCTCTTTTGCCGTCAATATAAAATAAAATGTTAAATAAAGCTAAAGACAGGGGATGTCCATTTTTGTCCTTTTGCAGATGCATGATTGTTTTGTGCTTTTTACTTGAGAGAGCGCTTTTTACCTATGAGAGAGACAGAGAGCGAGAGACAGAGACAGAGAGCATGCTATATAGCAGTAAAGAAGAGTAAAGAAAATACTAATTAGAAAAAGAAAGGAGGAGCTTTGATGATCTGAATCACACAAGCTTTTCTTTAGCAGAAATATTTGCAGGTTCTTTATTCTCTTCTTCTTTTTTCACTTTAATTATGTTCTTCATAGCTTAATTTTGTTAAAAATTCTCTTAATTGTTGAGTTCAGTTCATTGATATAATAGCCACTATGGTATTTTCAGATTCTTCACTGAGAAAAAATCAGATATTGTACTGCTTCTTTTAATGCAGATTTTTTTTTTTAATTTCTCTCTTTCAATTTTATATATACAAAGAAGGGTGATCATATACTTGGATTATCATATAACATGTTGTGCCTTTTGATGCTTACTAATATTCCTTTTTTTCTTAGCCAAAAAGGAATAAAGCTTGCTTGTCTTTAAGAATATACTTTCAGTTATAGTACTGTGTTGCTACATGGTTTTATACCCAGATAAAGGTAAAAAAAAGATGACCTTTAAGGCTTTAACAGGTACTAGAAGACTAATCAGTACTTGGTTATTACACAATTTTTAGACTCTTAAATTTTTTTATATTTTATTATCATCATAAACTGCTATTATAAAGCTCCGAACTTTACCATTGATGAATCAAAATGGAAACTGGTGGCAATTGCTAGTAATAATTGTTTTTTATTTGTCTGTCACTAGGAAAAGGAAAACCAATGGATTGCCCTGATGCAAATAGTGTTTCCAAGAAAGAACTTAAAGGTAAAGAGTTCGTCATTGACATTCCACCAGACCTGGAGCCTGCTCAGTGGTCTGAGTGCTGCATCTACAGGGTTCCAAAGAAACTGCGCAGTGTAAACGAATGTGCCTATACGCCTAAGCTTATTTCCATAGGCCCTTTTCATCACGGGAATGAAGATTTGAGGGAAATGGAAATGCAAAAAATGAGATATTTTCAGGAATTCTGTTTTAGGACTAGCAAGACCCCGGAGGATCTTGCAATGGATCTTGGAAGCATCATTGAAAAGAAGGAGACACGAATCTGCCGTAGTTATGCAGAGAAACCTAAACAAGACAAGAATCAGCTTGTAAAAATGATTCTATTGGATGCTATCTTTATAATTGAGCTTGTCCTGAGGAATTCTGAAAAGCCAGAAGAAGAGCAAGATGATCATATATTAGGTAAACCATGGCTGAGAAATGCTATACAGCTAGACTTGATATTACTTGAGAATCAGCTTCCGTTTTTTATTCTGGACGATTTATATGAATTCGTCTTCAATGATTCTTCAAGTTGCAACCATCACAAAGAAGAGCAGCAAAACCAAAATGAAATCCAGAACAAATCATATCCTCCCTTTTTTAAGCTTTGCCGCATCTACTTCTCTTGTTATGATAAGAAGCAGCCAAAGTCCAACAGACCAAGGGAAGTGAAACATTTCACTGATTTGGTAAGATATTTTCATATTGCAGAAAAATTGAAACCTCCAGGAAAGATCGAACATCTATATTGCGCAACAAAGCTTGATGAAGCAGGAGTGAAATTCAAAGCTGTTCAAAAAAGAAGCTTACTTGACATAAAATTCAGAAAGGATAGGTGCTTGGAACGCTGCCCATTTTGTAATTGCTCATGGCTTTTGAATTGCTTACCATGTATGAAATGCGTACCATGCTTTGAGCAAATGCAACCTTTCTTGGAACTCCCTGTCTTTGAAGTAGGAAATGCAACTGAATGTGTTTTCAGAAACCTCATGGCCTTGGAGCAGTGTCATTATCCCAAGCAAGCTTACATCAGCAGTTACATTCTGCTATTGGATTATCTTATCAACACTGAGAAAGATGTGGATTTGCTGGTTGAGAGAAAGGCTATTGTTAACCGGCTTGGCAGTGATGAAGCAGTGGCGACATTGGTTAACAAACTTGGTCATCAAATTGTGGAATGTAAATCTTGTTACTTTGATCTCAGTGAAGAGCTTAATGGGCACTATGAAAACTTCTGGAATCGAAATATGGCATCCTTGACAACAGTATATTTCCGCGATATTTGGAGAGGCACTGCAACAGTTGTCGGACTTCTAGTCCTTTTTTTAACTATCTGGAACATTTTTCTTAGGCATTACGTCAAGTTCAAGTAGATTCAAAAGCTTCTCTCACTCTTGTATTACATATTGAAGTTTGCTTTGCTTTGAATTGCTACGAATTGGGTTTTAATTTATCTACTTCAGCTTGTGATATCTTCTGCTACTATTTATCCTCTACTCATCTGTATAAGGAGTTGCCTCTAGGACAACTTGATTTGGTGGTAGTAGTATGTACTATTAACTATTAAGCAAAAATTAACGTTATGAATTTAAGATTGGTACCCTCCACTTTAACACTACGACAAGAGCAACTTGAGTGTTTGTTTGTCTGTTTGTTTTAGAATAGCTTATCTAGCATATTTTTTTATTATTAAAAATGTGTTAAAAATATATTTGTATATTGCAAAAAATTGAAAGAGTGAAAAAATACTGAAAAAAGTAAAAATTTAAAAAGCTAAAAAGGTAAAGCTAATACCAAACATACTTTTAGTATATTAATATTGTAAAGCAGCAATTAAGAGCTTATACCTGAACTACAGAATGCTTGTCTCTATGGATGGTGGCTGGTACAGCTAGATCATCAAAGCTTTTGTGCCAATCATGTAAATTACAATAAATGTCGAAGTACAAATATAATCCAAATTAGTTTTTAATTGTTATCTAATTTTGTATATTGTTTTCAATTTAATTATCTTAATTTTGGTATTAAATGACCTACACTTCGCATAATGGATTCTTGTTGCTCAAAGGCCCAGCCACTAGACCACCAATCTCAATATGCTTTAAAAAAGAAAAAAGAAAAAGAAAGCTATAACCACAAATGATGTCTCAAGTAAATAAAAAGTTAGATAAAAAGTTATAAAAGAAAAAGAAAAAATGATGTCTCAAGTAGTATGGTATCGACCTCAAATCTTAGCATCTTCCATATTGTCTTCTCTTTAATCTATAACCACAAGTCGAATGCTTTTGTATAAAAACAAAGCCTCCGCATCCAAAGAACATGCAGTTGATGAATTTAATTACTAGAAAATTTGGCACGGGATTAAGCACTCATGACTTAGTTGTCTAATTTCATGTTACGACGACATGCCTTTTCGTTAAGACTTCTGGAATTTCTATGCCTTGGAAAACATATGCACTGTGAAACATTTAGAAAGCGATCATTTAAACATATGCACTGTTAATAATTTTCCTTGTGTGGTGAAGCCTGCTTATCTAGCATCTCCAGGTAGTGTGCTACTTTCCTCAAGCATGCTGTGACCTGATAGGGTCCTTCCATTTTCTACTATAGCTTTCTCTCCCCTGGATTTTTAGTGTCTAACCTGATAGAGTTTCTGTGAAATTAGGTCAGGTTGGTATTCATATGTTTGGAGGCTGGTCAATTGGATCTTGATCGGGATCATTGCTTCACTTCTAAAAATGGATTTTATTAATCATTAATAATAAACAATTTTAGGAAAATCTCCTCTAGATAATTAATAAATGCCCTGAAAATGGTTTTTTTCAAATTTTCATAAAAATCTTTCTAAAATGAATAATTAATAAATACTCTAAAGACACTCATTAATCGAACCCTCTAAAAATTAGTTTGAATGAAACTCTCTTGTGGCATCATATCAATCGTTTGGTATTCCCATAAGAGACTAGAGAGTAATTCTAGAGTACAAACCCAAAATGATTATGTAATTATATGGTTTAATTGATAAAAATTAAAAGTTTATGTTTAGTTCAAAAATAAGGTCAAATGTTTCAAGTTAATTTATTGGAATTTCACTTAATAATAATTAAATTAATATTTCCATAAAATGAATTATTTTGATTTGAATTTGAAAATAAGTATTTATAGAAGAATTAGAAGTATTTTTATTTTAAATTTAAATTTGGTCAAAATAAGATGTAAAATTTATGTTTTATACCATCTAATAAAAAATTGTTACATTAATTTTTTACTTAAAACTCAAAATGTCTAATCACACATTTTTACATTTTTTTTTGGTGCAACTGTTTAATTTGGCAAACTATAAATAATTGAGAAAAAATAATAAATTCAAAGCTGTGGCGACATAGGGGCTGTTTGATACATGTGTTTAAAAACTGAAAATTGTTGTTTAAAAATATTTGTAGAAATATGTGTGGGTGAAAAAATGTGTTAAAATACGTAAAATATTGTTTAAAAACTAAAAATGATTGTTTAAAAATACAAACCAAACACCCCATAATAACTCAAAAAATAAGGTCATGCATGTGTGAGTAGTGGATCCTGTTTCTGTTCTTGTCACAAGGGGACTAGAAGCAGCAAGTCAAGACACGAAGGCTGAAGCAAAGCAAATCCATAATTAAAGATTTTGCTGGCTAGCTTTAAGTTGAAAGTGACAACATATAAATCATTCTTGTCTTCAGGTAAAAATACAATGGCAATGCTCCTTTTAAGGGAGGGCAAGTTGATGAGATTCTTGTAAGTTTGTGACAACGATGTCATCTCTATGACATAACGTTTTCTGCTTTTTGTATTTGATAGAGAAACATTGAGAGTGAGCGTTTGGATAACGCCAGCCTCTGCGTTTAAGGTGGCGTTTAGCGTTTTGGGTAGATTTTATGTACTATTTGTAGGATTCATAATTATTTTATTTAGTAATTTAAAAAAAATAATTAAGTTTTATGATACTATTTAAAAATTATTTTAATATAATATTTTTAATTTTTAATAATAAGCGATATCTACGTACACTATGAATAGAGTTTTAGCTATGAAGGGAAGAGAGAGTAGGGAAGAGTGTCAAAGATTCGTAGACTTGTTTCGTTGTTCATCATCTCTATCCAATTCTGCTGTTTCTTGGAGTTAAAAGTATTTCAAATAACATTTGCAGGTTATTTGCTCCATCCTTTCACCTTTTTTTTTTTTTTGGAGGGGGGGAAGATAAAGTTAGAAAAATATTGATAATTTAGTAATTTAATTAAGTTCATATTTTGTAATGAGTACTACTGAATTTTTTTTTTTAATTAAAAAATTTACCTTGCATGTTTGGTTTCCAATGTTTTTATAATCAAGTAATTTCCTTTAACAAGTATTACGAGACTCATGATTTTTATTTGGTGTTCTTTCTTTTATTAATGGAAAGTAGACGCTTGGGTATCAGTAAAAGTTCAGTAACTTCATTTATTTAGTAAAATTTAAGCACATATCTAATTAATGTCAAGTAAAATTTCACAACATGTTGAAAGGAGTGTCTGAAATGATAGACACTTTTTATGGAGCACTTTCTTTTACATTATTCACATATCACGATTGGGCCTTCAGCTTCTTTTTATTTATTTAAGGTAAAGTATTATTTTAATTCTTGAAATTCATTTTCCAATTCTAAATTATTAAAAAGTTCATAATTCGTTTTTAAATTATTGAAAATATTTTATTTATGTCCTTAAATTTTACTATAAGTTTATTATTTTATCCCTAAATTATTATAAAAAATTATTTTTTGATCGATATCTCTATTTTTGTCTCTAAACTATTGAAATAAAAAAGTCTTTACAAAGTTTAGGTATAAAAAAATGAATTTTTTAAAGTTTAGCAACAAAAAATTAAAACGATCAAAACAATATATTACCCTTGTTTTTATATAAACAAAGTTGGTTTAAAAAAAAGGTTTTACTAATGTATACCTAAAGGCATATATTAAATTACTAATCGAACCCTTAAAAGAATAGAGAGTTACTTTTTCTTGTGTATGCCATATATATATATATATATATATAATACACTTATGTTACCATAAAATAAACAAAGGAAAAAGTCTAGATAAAGAATTATATAGAAAATCCGAATATGATTTAATCAAAAATAAAAAGATGCTTGGCGTGGTGTAAAAATATTTTCCAGAAAACATTTTCAAATTTTTTTTTTTTTGGATGTTTAGTTTTACTTTAACATCGATCTTTGTCAAACCGTAAATATTTTTGGTTGTTTACGAGTATAAAAAGTCAACATTTTCCACAATGACCCCCTCCGACACTCACCCACCACCATGCAATTCCTCTCGACTCTTGCCAGACAGCGAATTTGACAAGATCTTTGCTTTTTTGACAAACCCCCCTATGCTATTGAGTTATTTCATTATTTTAAAAAAATAATAATAATTTGGTTGAGTTTTATTTGAAATATGCTAGAAATGAACTAACAATCTGTCTGAATTGAAAGAACTCAATAAATTTTGGTTATATTTTATTGAAAGATGCTATGTCTATAATATTTTTACAATATTTTTTGGAGCATTCTCAAATGTAACTGAATATTGAAAATAATTAAATTTATTTGAAAATATTTTCAGAGATAAAATTTATGTAACATACCGAAGGTAAGGAAAAAATCTACCATGTATCGGATGCATGGGGCTGATGTATGAGGTATAGCCCCATGTGAGAGGTAGGATATATCATATATGCACCCGATGCATGTAATAGTAATTCCTCCTCCAAAAGCAAGGCTATGGACCAAGGTCTCCCCGAATTTTTAAATACTGGTTGGTAGGACTGTAGGAAGAAAAGTCCAATTCAGAACCCATTAGTGAAAGGTGGACACTAACGTGAAATAATGGAAAGACCACCATCATTTTCACATAATTTTCTTTTCAACACATTTAATATATTTTCTTTAGTAGAGATAATTAAAATAATTCCTTATTTCTATATTTCCAATGTTTTTCAAATCAATTGTGGATATGAAATTTTATGACTGTTTTGTAGAACGTTTGTCAATCTTGAGATAAGTTTTGCTAGAGTTATTTTACTTATTCACTTGAGACTTACCCTGGCTAGTCAATGTTGTTTTTGTCACTAGAAGAAAGAGCTTGACTGATTCAATTGAAGAATTTGAATTGTGAACGCAAGGACTTGATTATAGAATTTCCACTAGACTCGGACATGGATCTTGATCAGTTGATTATAGACATTCCACAACAAACGTACAAGTGTTTCATCTATAAGGTTCCCCCGGAACTCCGCAAAGTAAATCATGATGCCTACACTCCAATGCTAATTTCAATTGGCCCATTTCATCACAAAGACGAAAAGTTGAAGAACATGGAAGAACTGAAACTTAGATATTTCAAGGGAGCCTGTCATCGATCTAAGAAAAGCGCGGCGGAGCTTGCAAGATGCATAAAAAATAAATAAAAAATAAAAAAGAAGGAAGAAACTATTCGTAATTATTATGCGGAGAGCTTTGATATCAGCCGTATATTAATATTGTACAACAACAATTAAGAGCTTATATTCCTGAACTACATAACACCTGTCTCTATGGATGGTGGCTGGTACAGCTAGATGATCAAAGCTTTTGTGCCAATTATGTAAATTATAATAAATGTCGAAGTACAATTTAATTTTGGTATTAAATGACCTATTCATAATATACCGCGCGAAAGTCAAGATGACATTTCACTCACATAGGTAAATATATTTCATCACCATTGTTGAATATATCCGTGAGTAAATATGGACTACAACTTAGTACCACTTATTAATAACAAATGTTAAGCTGCAGTGAATCAACTAGTAGGATCATTCAATATTCACTTTTACATTATTCTCTGTCACAGAAAGACATGAAATGCCCTTTAGCAAAAAGATGGACTTAACCTCGTAGTTTTCTCAATATGCTTCTTTTTATTTAAAAAAAAAAAAACAGAAAAAAAGAAGAAGAAGAAGATAATAAAGAGGATAGTAGGGGGTGACTAGTGTAGTTTTTTTATCTAGACATAACCATAATAACTCATATAGTTATCTCAATATGCTTCTTTTTTATTTGAAAATAAGTATTTATAAAAGAATTAGAAGCATTTTTTATTTTGAGTTCGAATTTAGTAAGAACTAGTTGTTAACCTCTGCGATATACGGAAAAACTATTAAATATGAGTTAGAAGATTATTCAATCACACACACAATCTTCTATTTTTTCCTATTTGATTTGATTTATTCTTTCTATTTTTTTCTCTCTCCTATCTTTATCTTTAATCTTTATTTAATTTTTATCTTTTTCTTTTATAAGTTAATACCTAATTAAAAAAAAAAAAAAAAAAGCTCTACACTCTAAGTGTTTGTTTAGGAATAGCTTATTTAGCTGAAACTGAAATTTTTTTGTTGAAAGTACCATAGATAAAGCTAAAAAGTAGCTGAAATAGTACAGTGGGACCCATATAGTACCAAAAAATACAGTGAGACCCATTAATAGTAGCAAAAATAAACTAAATAGTAGCAAAAATAAGCTAAATAGTTTTTTTTTTTTTTAAATTGCTTTTTATCTAAGGCATAGTAGGGGGTGACTAGTGTGACTTTTTTATCTAGGCATAACCATAATAACCCATATAGTTATCTCAATATGCTTCTTTTTTATTTGAAAATAAGTATTTATAAAAGATTTAGAAGCATTTTTTATTTTGAGTTCGAATTTAGTAAGAACTAGTTGCTAACTTGTGCGATATACGGAAAAGCTATTAAATATGAGTTAGAAGATTATTCAATCACACACACAATCTTCTATTTTTTCCTATTTGATTTGATTTATTCTTTCTATTTTTTCTCTCTCCTATCTTTATCTTAATCTTTATTTAATTTTTATCTTTTTCTTTTATAAGTTAATACCTGAATAAAAAAAAAAAAAAACTCTGCACTCTAAGTGTTTGTTTAGGAATAGTTTATTTAGCTGAAACTAAATTTTTTTTTGCTGAAAGTACCATAGATAAAGCTAAAAAGTAGCTGAAATATTATAGTGAGACCCATATAGTACCAAAAAATACAATGAGGCTCATGAATAGTAGCAAAAATAAACTAAATAATAGCACAAATAAGCTAAATAGTTTTTTTTTTTTTTTGAATTGCTTTTTATCTACGCATAGTAGGGGGTGACTAGTGTGGCTTTTTTATCTAGGCATAACCATAATAACCCATATAGTTATCTCAATATGCTTCTTTTTTATTTGAAAATAAGTATTTATAAAAGAATTAGAAGCATTTTTTATTTTGAGTTCGAATTAAGTAAGAACTAGTCACTAACCTATGTGATATACGGAAAAGCTATTAAATATGAGTTAGAAGATTATTCAATCACACACACAATCTTCTATTTTTTCCTATTTGATTTGATTTATTCTTTCTATTTTTTTTCTCTCATATCTTTATCTTTAATCTTTATTTAATTTTTATCTTTTTCTTTTATAAGTTAATACCTGATTAAAAAAAAAAAAAAAAAACTCTACACTCTAAGTGTTTGTTTAGGAATAGCTTATTTAGCTGAAACTGGAATTTTTTTGCTGAAAGTACCATAGATAAAACTAAAAAGTAGCTGAAATAGTACAGTGGGACCCATGTAATACCAAAAAATACAATAAGACCCATGAATAATAGCAAAAATAAACTAAATAGTAGTAAAAATAAGCTAAATAGTTTTTTTTTAATTTCTTTTTAAACCAAGCTGTAGGGTCACAATTCGCGGCCCAAACCCAGAAGAATTGGGTTATAAGCCCAATAAGCCTAATACAATAAATTTGTAGAGAGTGGGTGTAAGAACTGGGCTTTTAGCGGATTGCCTAACGGTTAAATAAGGTTACAATTGTATGATAAGAGTCTCGGTAAAACATAGGAATAAGGAGAGGAATTGATGAAGAAATGAAGAAAGGAGATTGGAAGAATTAGAATGTTACTTCGAGGGAACTACCTCCAGAGCAGAGCAAGAGTTGAGAGAAAAGGGAATTTACTTGAATGTTCATTCTTAGCTTTTCTTATTCATCAATTCAGTTTATATACAATTCCCTTATCATCAGTAACTAACTCCCTGCATTATGCCACGTCACCCAATCCCATCTAACTAACTAACAAACTTAACTACTCAATGGTTTTGACAGCTACAATATCAGCATTACACCAAAACATTTATACAACTAAACACACACTAATCACTTGCATAATTATGACAATTATGATCTTAACAACACCTGTCCCCTTTAGAACAGCTTGCCCACAAGATGGGGAAATTGTTGCTGCAGATGAAGCAAATCTTCCCAAGTTGAATCATCAACAGTACCACCTTGCCATTGAATGAGATGTTGAGTAATAGTCCTGTTTCGAAGCTGGTGTGATCTGGTTTCCAGTACAGCCACTGGTTCAGGTGTCAGGAAGCCTTGAGAATTCACTGATGGTAGCAAGGACATAGACACATTTTGCTTGCCAAGCTTAGTCTTTAAACAGGACACATGGAACACTGGATGTATGGCTGAACCAGCAGGCAAATCTAACTTATAAGCTACATCACCAATTCTTTTAAGGATCTGGAAAGGCCCAAAAAACCTGGGAGAGAGTTTATGAGAAGCCCTATAAGCCACTGATTGCTGCTTGTAAGGTTGTAACCTGAGAAACACCCACTCACCCACCTGGAATTCCCTCTCAGACCTATGAAGATCATATTGCAGCTTCATTCTGGCTTGGGCAGTCACCAAATTTTGCTTCAGTAAGGAGAGAAGAAGCTGTCTTGACTGCAAGGTAACATCCACAGCTGCCACTTGAGTTGTACCGGGTATATAATCCATCAATCGAGGAGGAGGAAAACCATACACAGCTTCATATGGAGTACACTTAGTAGCTGAATGATAATTGGTGTTAAACCAAAATTCAGCTAGGTACAACCAATCTGACCACTCAGTGGGTCTGTCAGCAGAAAAGGATCTCAAATATTGTTCTAAACATCTATTCACAACCTCAGTCTGACCATCCGTTTGGGGATGATATGCTGAAGACATAGCCAACTGCACTCCTTGTAATTTGAAGAGTTCAGCCCAAAATTTGGCAGTAAAAACAGGGTCTCTATCTGATACAATAATAGTAGGCATCCTATGCAATTTCATTACATTCTGAGCAAACAGGGCAGCCACCTTAGCAGCAGAATAAGGATGAGAGAGGCCTATGAAATGAACATATTTAGTGAGCCTATCTACCACAACCATTATAGTATCCAACCTTTGAGACATAGGCAGCCCACTGATAAAGTCCATACTAACAGCGGACCAAGGTTTATCAGGGATTGGTAATGGCTGTAGCAGTCCAGCAGGTTTGCAAGTCTCATTCTTCATTTGTTGGCACACTCCACACTCCTTAATATGTTGTTTTAAGTCAGATCTCATCCCCACCCAAAAGAAATCCTGCTTCAACCTTTGAAATGACTTGAGGAACCCAGAATGACCCCCTAAAGGGCTATCATGAACCAGATGAAGAATCTTAGATTTTAGGCTGCATTGAGTACCCAGGAAGACCCTACCTTTATACAAGATAAGGTCATTATGCAATGAGAAGAGCCTTGGGTAATTGGAACCAGACTTAAGCTGCTGTAAAAGCTGCTGCAACTCCGGATTCTGTTCATAGCTAGCTTTCAACTCTTCAATCCAAGATGGACAAGGGAATGAAATCAAAAACAAGGTTGGATGAGAGGCAGAAACAGATGGGCTGACTGAAGCTTCACAATCAGGATCTAACCTCCTAGACAATGCATCTGCCACCTTGTTTTCACATCCCTTTTTATACTCCACCACAAATAGGTAACCCAGCAACTTAGTCAGCCACTTTTGTTGGGCAAGAGTGGCAATTTTCTGTTCCAAAATGTACTTCAGGCTTTGTTGATCAGTTTTAATAATGAATGGCCTGCCCAGCAGATAAGGCCGCCATTTGTGCACTGCAGTGACTAGAGCCAATAACTCATTTTCATAGGTGGACAGTTGTAGGGCCTTACCTTTGAGAGTTTGACTATGAAAGGCAATGGGCCTCTGATTTTGCATCAATACAGCCCCCAACCCAGTTCCAGATGCATCACACTCAATAATGAAAGGTTGATTGAAATTAGGTAGAGCCAATACAGGGGGTTGGCTCACAGCAGCCTTTAAGTGCTGAAAGGCTAAGTCAGCTGCATCAAACCACGCAAAAGCATTTTTTCTCAATAATGCAGTCATTGGTGCAGCTATCTGGCCATAATTCTTGATGAATTTTCTGTAATAACCAGTCAAACTCAAGAATCCCTTTAAAGCTTTGACAGAAGTAGGGGTTGGCCAAGTCACCATAGCTGTAGTTTTCCTTGGATCAGCACTAACACCCTGGCCTGAGATAATGTGACCAAGGTACTCCACTTCCGAGCAGCCAAATACACATTTACTTCTCTTGGCATATAGCTGGTGTTGTTGCAGCAACTCTAGGACAATTCTGAGATGCTCAAGGTGCTGCTCCAAGGTGGAACTGAAGACTAAAATATCATCAAAAAACACCAACACAAACCTCCTCAAATAAGGCCTAAACACATCATTCATGAGAGATTGGAAGGTTGAAGGAGCATTGGTCAAGCCAAATGGCATAACCAAAAACTCATAGTGTCCATCATGGGTTCTAAAAGCTGTCTTAGGAATATCCTGCTCTTTCATGCGAATCTGATGGTATCCAGACCTTAAATCCAGCTTGGAAAAGATGGTGGAACCAGCCAACTCATCAAGCAACTCATCTACCACTGGTATGGGAAACTTGTCCTTAATTGTGGCTTGATTCAAAGCTCTATAGTCAATGCACATTCTCCAAGAGCCATCAGCCTTCCTTACCAATAAAACTGGAGAAGAAAATGGGCTTTGACTAGGTCGGATTGAACCAGCCTCCAACAATTCAGTAATGATCTTCTCAATTTCAGTTTTCTGGAAGTGAGGGTATCTATAGGGTCTTTGGCAGACTGGAACAGCCCCTTCCTTCAAGACAATTTGATGTTCATGACCTCTACTAGGAGGCAGACCACAGGGTGTCTCAAATATAGAAGCAAATTCAGTCAATAACCCCTCAATCAATGGGTCACATTGGTGCTTGGAAGTAGAAGTACCAGACCCCAATGACACCACCTGCAACAAAATACCCTTCCTCACAGGTTGTCTAAAAAAATGCTCCCCTTCTTGAAGAGTGGAGTCAGTAGGGTGCATGCCATTCAATGTCACAGTGTTGCCAAAATGCAAGAATTGCATTGACATCTTCAGGAAATCCCATTGAATCAAACCTAAAGTCCTAAGCCATTGAGTGCCTAAGACTAGTTCACAATCCCCTAATGGTAACACATTCAAATCCACTGAAAACATATGACTTTGCATAACAACTTTAACCCCAACACATACACCCATGGTCTTAATTGTTGCCCCATTAGCTACCTTAACTTCAAATGAAACGGTAGGGTCTAGAGATAACTGTAACTTGGAAAGTATGGCAGCATCTAAGAAATTATGAGTGCTGCCAGTGTCCAGTAAGATAACAACCCAATACCCATTAATTTTACCCTTAATTCTCATAGTGCCCGGTGATGGACTTCCTAAGAGAGCATATAGAGTAATTTCTGCCTCAGCCATGTGAGATTCAGTTTCAACAGATTCAACATGACACATATCAGGTGTTGGACACACAGACATCTCATTATCATTTATTTCCATCAATTGCACATTAGAACTAGGAGCTTGAAATGGGTAAAGACCTTCTAGCAAGAAAAGTTTAGCAGACTTACAATGATGCCCCGGTTGGAATTTCTCATCATAATTAAAACAGAGGCCCTTCTTTCTTCGCTCTTCCATTTGCGTCGGTGACAACCTCTGTAAGGGCAGCTTAAACTTTGAATCCATCTTAACATCAGGTCTTGGTCCCAAAATTGAAGGTTTATACGATTCAGAGGGAAAAACTTTCTGAGACTTCTTGCTACTCAGCAAATATTCTTCTTGAATCTTTGCTAAACCAAAAGCCTCATTGAGATTCTTTGGACTAAGCATTTTTACAGGCAACCTGACTTCATCTTTAAGACCACTGAGGAAACAACTCAGTTTATGTGCCTCTGATAAATCCCTAATTCTGTTAGAGATAGCTTCAAACTGCCCCTTGTAATTAACCACACTACCTGTTTAACGTAATCGGGTCAGAGCCTCCATAGGATCCTCATAAGCTGAAGACCCAAACCTGAGTAACAATGCCTTCACAAAATTCTCCCAAGTCACGAACACACCTGTTGCTTCACAGTCTTGAAACCAAATTAAGGCATCGTTATCCATGTGGAAAGAAGCCATCAGAAGCTTCTCATTTAGTGGAGTATGATAGAAATTGAAGTACTGATTAGCTTTATACACCCAAGCAGCAGGATCATCGCCCCTGAATCTCGGAAATTCAAGTCTCACACTTTTCGATAGACTCGGTAATGGCAGTGAAATAGAGTGGGTTATTGGAGATGACTCTGGCGATGGTGACTGTTGCCTCTTTTCTTCTGCTTCAGTTAATTTCTGCAACGCAATATTAATGGCATTCAATTGGTTGGTGATTTCTTGAAGAGAATGACCATGGTGATCAGAGGTGGTTTTGAGAGAAGCGATGGATTCGTTGATGTATGAAGTGGATCGTGTTTCAGCCATGATCGCAGGAACGAGGGCTCTGATACCAATTGATAAGAGTCTCGGTAAAACAGAGGAATAAGGAGAGGAATTGATGAAGAAATGAAGAAAGGAGATTGGAAGAATTAGAATGTTACTTCGAGGGAACTACCTCCAGAGCAGAGCAAGAGTTGAGAGAAAAGGGAATTTACTTGAATGTTCATTCTTAGCTTTTCTTATTCATCAATTCAGTTTATATACAATTCCCTTATCATCAGTAACTAACTCCCTGCATTATGCCACGTCACCCAATCCCATCTAACTAACTAACAAACTTAACTACTCAATGGTTTTGACAGCTGCAATATCAGCATTACACCAAAACATTTATACAACTAAACACACACTAATCAATTGCACAATTATGACAATTATGATCTTAACATTGTATCTGAGTAGGAAAGTATACGTAATTGTGTCCGAGCAGGAAAGTATACGTAATTATGAATGAAATGTATGTCCAAAGGGTTAATTTGATGATCAAGTTGCTATTTTTGGAAGGTAATTCATCACTATGCTACAGTAGTTCTCTTTCTATTCTCCTTTACTGATTTTCCGATTCCTTTCTTATGGGGGTTCTTTCACATTATATAGAGTTTTTCAAGCCATCTCATTCGTACAGTTGCTCATCATCCAACCTTGCACTCAAGTATGTGTCTTATCAAGCATCTTCTCTGACTCTCTATGAACGGTAGTGGTTGAGAACACTGTTCAGAGGTCTTCTCCAAATTAATGTGGCCAGAAAAGTTGGTACAGTGCATTTAATGCGGTGGTGGCAGCCTTTCCCCAAGATATTTTTGTATCCTTATCTTCTCCGTACGTGCCTGAAGTCTATCCTCATAGTTAGACTATCTTGGAAAACTATCCAAGTCATCTAGATGCCTGCTCGATTGTTACTTGTCCAGTCCGAGGAGGCTGTCCTCCTCGGACCTCAGTCTTACACTCTTTCCAGACGCGAATATCTATTCTGGGGCCTCCCTAGTCACTTGCTCCTCCTCGAACACATTCCCATTAGTAAATAAGGCTTAAGGCCTAATAAAAAAGTTCAAGCTTTTGCCCACACAATAGCCCCTCAAAATTTTAATTTTTCTCTTTTATCCGAGGAGAAAAAATAGAATTTTGACTTGCTAATGTAATCATCGTTAAAAACCATAAAGACATTCACACTAATGCACGTAGGGGTGTCATTTTAGTCATTTCGCCATTGCTTCTGACGCTTCGGAATTTGCGAAACGTCATTAAGTATTTTTGACGGCGTTATGTCTTTGGCATCCAACGAAGGGATTTTGATCCAACGGACCGTATTTCCCTTCAAGATTTGGGCGGGATAAAATCCCTCTCGTTTTCAGTCCCTTATATAAAGGTTCACAAGAGCATTATTTTCTCTTTTCTTTATCACAATTCAGAATCTCCAGAGCATTCAAATATTCAAACTCACACCAAACACCAGATTACCTATCACATTTTCAAAAAATCTTCGAAGACCCTATCAAGAATTTCGAAGACCAGTTTCTTCTCTAGTTCACGTAAGTTCTAACTTCAAATTCTTCTTTATTTTCTCAGACAACCTCCTCGGCCAGCCATTCTCCATTACCCCGTCGCTACCCCAAGTGTGTTTTTTTTTTCTTTTCTACTTATTTGAAATGGGTAGGTTTAAGCATTTAGTGAATAATCCTACTTTGATAGAAATGTTCAAAGAAAAGTATCACATACCCCAGAGGTGTCAGTATGATACTGTTCCCCAGAGGGATTAGCATTCGACCGAGATGTGGGAGAAGTCATAATTCCAATGATAGCCTTCATAGAAGGTGGAATGACTATTCCCATGGGTAGGAAAACAAGAGACTACTTACATGCCCATAGGCTTTGCCCCCACCAATGCGCACCTAACTTTTTTAGGGTTCTAGGAGCAGTTGATGCTCTGGACCGACACCTAGGATTGGGCCTAACCTGGTACAATGTAGTCCACCTATACGAAGGCCACCAACAAAAAGGGGCGGGGTTTTACCCTAAATCCCGGTCTGATGCCGTCAAGCTTATTTTGTGTCTCCCCAAGTCTAACAAAGGGATGAAGGATGACTACCTCATTATGTCCGGACCTTGGCATGATGGTCTCCCTTGCCCAACCCAACTAGGAGAGCCAGGTGAGGTACCTTAGATTTAGGTTTTCTAACATTAGATTTAAGTTATTTGTCCTCGGCCTTGTTTTGCTCTATCAAAAAGATTCTTTTTTTTTTCTTCTTTCGTCTTTTTACACTTTTGTTTAACAAATAAAGCACAAGTGACCCATCGGATTAGCTTAATCAACATGCCTGCACTCAACTACCTATTGAGGTCTCAAATTTTTGTGAACGACGACGGACAACTCCGAGCCGCTTACCTAATTTTGGACTATGAACCCATCTCGAGAACTTTTCTAGACGTCGGCAACTTTATCAGGGCAAACAATTATCGTTTAGTTCATATAGACGTGTCTCGGCCCCATTTTCTAGCCCCTCACGATCTTCCATCTGTTGCTCATCCAATCTTGCAGGGCATTCCCTTAGCCGCCCAGCCTCTTCAACAAGTGCCTCTTGGACAAGAAGTCGAGGAAAGAGCCGCATCTTCCTCTTCACTTGAAGTAGAATTTAACAAGTTTTGGTTTGAGGAGGAAGAAACACAAGTAGAGGCTATCGTAATATCAGAGGCCGAGGAGGAAGCAGGCGGGTATTTGTGCGTCCAAACTCCTGCTCCTATAATAACCTACGTGGAGGATTCCTCAGATAACAACGAGGAAGAGATGGCTCCAAAACCTTCCCCAAGCTTAAAAGAGCTCATGAAGGCGAGGAATAAGGGGCCTTTCGCCCAAGAGGCTAACAAGTCTAAGCCGCCAGTGAACCCTCCTCCTCCACCTCCTCGGTTTCCTGCTGACCTCGCACTGAAGCCCCTTCTTGAGCTGAAGAGGAAGAGACACCAAGATGCTCCTGAGGAGGGTGAGGTAGGCCCTCCAAAAGGAAGCAAATAGCAAAAACAGTCTCAGGACCAAAGAAACAGGAGATCCGACTCCATTGACAGCTGAGAGGAGCTTCCTGTGGCTCAAGTACGCCGTCCAACACGCATCTGGTTTCCTAAATTGGAGGTAGACGGTGTACCCATTGCCTAGGACTCCTCCATTAGGCATTACCGTGGGAGGCATGCAGGTCACGTCGCTGAGGCCTTGGAGCAACCACTCCTCCTTCCAAAAGACATGGAAGCTTATAGGGGCTTCAGTCAACCAGAGCTTTTTCTATCCCTCAAGAGGGATCTGGCCATGGTAAGTGACTTAATTCATCGCGCTACTTAAGTACTTGATTATTTTTGCAAATTTTTGCCGTTTTACACTAAAGGTAAAAAAATTTTATTTTGTCACGTAGATCACACAAAAAAATTTTGTTGCCGAGGACTGGGTCAAGAGTTCTCCTAGTAAGGCCAGGGCGGCCTTTGATGCTCGATTCGAGGTTGAGGTAGAGTTAGGCACCCTAAAGGAAAATCATTCTAAAATGGCCGAGCAGTTAAAAGAGGCAATCAGGGCGAGAGACAGCGCTGAAGTTGGCTTGAAGACAACTAAGAAGTAGTTCGAAGATATCCATAAGTAGTTGCACTACAATGAAATAAACTTGGCAACTGAGAAGCAACTAGTAACGGAACTTTGTGAAGAGCTTCGAAAATCCAGGGAGGCTGCCCAACTGATCAAGGAGGCAGTTGAGGCCAAGAAGCAGGCTGCTTACACACTAGGGATTGAGGAGACTCAAGCCAGACTTACAGAGGAATTTTCCATTGTATGCAGGGACTACTGTGACATCTCTTGGGGTAAAGCCCTTGATGTTGCTGGAGTCCCTGTGGACTCTAACTTGAGGCAACCTGAGAGCATCTATTATGATCTAGACATTCGCAAAGTCTCAGGTCCTAACTCCTCTCATCCTGAGCAAGCCACTCAAGCATCTGTGCAGCCAGAGGCAGAACAAGTCCATCCTGCTTTCTTGGTAGCTCCAAAAAACTCCTAACAAGATGCTCGCAAAGGAAAAGAGATTGAAGCTGTCAATGGCAATGCTAAAGGCCAGGATAAGATGAAAGATTCTTCTAATCCCACAGAGAAAGCTTCAGATGCTGCTGTCTCTCAGCCCGACCAAAGTGCTGACCTAGGGGTCCCTAAAACGAAGGCTTAGTCTAGAAGGTTTTAACTGCTTTTGTATATATATATATATATATATATATATTTTTTTTTTTTTTTTTTTGTTTTGTCTAGTTTCTTTTTAAAGAAATGTACCACACCTTTTTTATTATTAATGAAGACAACTTTCTTTTGCTTCATACGTCATGATACTTGCCATAAGATCCATTGTCAAAGTATGGCCATCTTTTGCCACTTTAACTTGAACAAAATATACTATCATATTCTTATAAACAGGGCATGCTTCAAGTTAACTTAAACTCAATCCACAGCCCCAAGCATTCAAGCGTAACTTAAAAGTTATATAAATATCTATAAGCTTGACATTGTGATACTAACCCATTCAAATCATTTAATCTAAGGATTCCAAGCATGATTGAATTTCAAGTTTAAACGTTCACGAGAATTTTGAATGAGTGTTAACTAACCCAAACCATCTGGTCTGAGGACTTTAGGCATGATTGGATTTAAGTCTAAACACTTAAGAGAATTGGCAATGAGTGCTAACTAACCTAAATCATCTGGTCCGATGACTTCAGGCATGATTGGATTTAAGTTTAAACACTTAAGAGGATTGACAATGAGTTCTAACTAACCCAAATCATCTAGTCCGAGAACTTCAAGCATGATTGGATTTAAGTTTAAACATTTAAGAGGATTGGCAATGAGTGCTCTAACTAACCCAAATCATCTGGTCCCAAGACTTCAGGCATGATTGGATTTAAGTTTAAACACTTAAGAGAATTGGCAATGAGTGCTAACTAACCCAAATCATCTGTTTCGAGGACTTCAGACATGATTGGATTTTAGTTTAAACACTTAAAAGAATTGGCAATGAATGCTAACTAACCTAAATCATCTGGTCCGAGGACTTCAGGCATGATTGGATTTAAGTTTAAACATTTAAGAGGATTGGCAATGAGTGCTCTAACTAACCCAAATCATCTAGTCCCAAGACTTCAGGCATGATTAGATTTAAGTTTAAACACTTAAGAGAATTGGCAATGAGTGCTAACTAACCCAAATCATCTGTTCCGAGGACTTCAGACATGATTGGATTTTAGTTTAAACACTTAAAAGAATTGGCAATGAATGCTAACTAACCTAAATCATCTGGTCCGAGGACTTCAGGCATGATTGGATTTTAGTTTAAACACTTAAGAGGATTGACAATGAGTTCTAACTAACCCAAATCATCTGGTTCGAGAACTTCAGGCATGACTGGATTTAAGTTTAAACATTTAAGAGGATTGGCAATGAGTGCTAACTAACCCAAATCATCTGGTCCGAGGACTTCAGGCATGATTGGATTTAAGTTTAAACACTTAAGAGGATTGACAATGAGTTCTAACTAACCCAAATCATCTGGTCCGAGAACTTCAGGCATGATTGGATTTAAGTTTAAACATTTAAGAGGATTGGCAATGAGTGCTAACTAACCTAAATCATCTGGTCCCAAGACTTCAGGCATGATTGAATTTAAGTTTAAACACTTAAGAGAATTGGCAATGAGTGCTAACTAACCCAAATCATCTGGTTCGAGGACTTCAGACATGATTGGATTTTAGTTTAAACACTTGAAAGAATTGGCAATGAAAGCTAACTAACCCAAATCATCTGGTCTGAGAACTTCAGGCATGATTGGATTTTAGTTTAAACACTTAAGAGGATTGGCAATGAGTGCTAACTAACCTAAATTATCTGGTCCGAGGACTTCAGACATGATTGGATTTTAGTTTAAACATTTAAAAGAATTGGCAATGAATGCTAACTAACCCAAATCATCTAGTCCGAGGACTTCAGGCATGATTGGATTTTAGTTTAAACACTTAAGAGGATTGGCAATGAGTGCTAACTAACCCAAATCATCTGGTCCGAGGACTTCAGGCGTGATTGGATTTAAGTTTAAACACTTAAGAGGATTGACAATGAGTTCTAACTAACCCAAATCATCTGGTCCGAGAACTTCAGGCATGATTGGATTTAAGTTTAAACATTTAAGAGGATTGGCAATGAATGTTAACTAACCCAAATCATCTGGTCCCAAGACTTCAGGTATGATTGGATTTAAGTTTAAACACTTAAGAGAATTGGCAATGGATGCTAACTAACCCAAATCATCTGGTCCGAGGATTTCAGTCATGATTGGATTTAAGTTTAAACACTTAAGAGAATTGGCAATGAGTGCTAACTAACCCAAATCATCTGGTCTGAGGACTTCAGGCATGATTGGATTTTAGTTTAAACACTTAAGAGGATTGGCAATGAGTGCTAACTAATCCAAATTATCTGGTCCGAGGACTTCAGACATGATTGGATTTTAGTTTAAACATTTAAAAGAATTGGCAATGAATGCTAACTAACCCAAATCATCTGGTCCGAGGACTTCAGGCATGATTGGATTTAAGTTTAAACACTTAAGAGGATTGACAATGAGTTCTAACTAACCCAAATCATCTGGTCCGAGAACTTCAGGCATGATTGGATTTAAGTTTAAACATTTAAGAGGATTGGCAATGAGTGCTAACTAACCCAAATCATCTGGTCCCAAGACTTCAGGCATGATTGGATTTAAGTTTAAACACTTAAGAGAATTGGCAATGGATGCTAACTAACCCAAATCATTTGGTCCGAGGACTTCAGGCATGATTGGATTTAAGTTTAAACACTTAAGAGGATTGGCAATGAATGCTAACTAAGCCAAATCATCTGGTCCGAGGACTTTAGGCATGATTGGATTTTGGTTTAAACACTTAAGAGGACTGGCAATGAGTGCTAACTAACCCAAATTATCTGGTTCGAGGACTTCAGACATGATTGGATTTGAGCTTAAACACTTAAGAGAATTGAAAGGTAAAAAGTATAAACACTCTATATGAAGAACGAACAAACTGACCATGAAAATCTTTATCAAGAGTAATACCTCTTTAGGTTGTTTACATTCCAAGGACGTGGTATTACATGTTCATCCAGATCTTTTAGAAAATATTCTCCAATGCCAACCTTCGAGGTAATACGGTAGGGCCCTTCCCAATTTAGTCCCAATTTCCCCCAAGCTGGATTCTTTGCAGCGCCCACCACTTTGTGCAACACTAGATCGCCAGGAGTTAAAGGCCTTAATTTTATATTGGCATCATAACCTTACTTCAGTTTTTGCTGGTAGTAGGCCAATTGAACCATCGTCTTTTCCCTCTTCTCTTCAATTAAGTCCAAATTCTTTGTCAGTTGCTCATCGTTGTCCCTTGGATTGAATGGACTGGTTCTCAACGTTGGGAAACCAGTTTCCAAGGGGATGACAGCCTCAGCTTCATATGTCATCGAAAAGGGGGTCTCCCCAGTAGACCTACGAGGTATGGTTCTATACGTCCAGAGCACATGTGGTAGCTCTTCCATCCATTTACCTTTTGCATCATCTAGCCTTTTCTTCAGCCCATTTACTATAACTTTATTTATAGCTTCTGCTTGTCCGTTCCTTTAGGGATAAGCAGGAGTAGAATACCTATTTGTAATCCCTAACTCGCCACAATATTTTCTAAACATTTTGCTGTCGAATTGAAGGCTGTTGTCCGAGATGAGCACATGAGGAACTCCAAATCGAGTGACAAAGTTTTTCGCATCCACATCCTTGATGTTGGCTAGGGGCTCCGCTTCAACCCACTTCGTGAAATAGTCTGTGCCGACTAGGAGATACTTCTTATTTCCTACTGTTTTGGGGAATGTCCCTACAATGTCTAAGCCCTATTAAGCAAATGGCCATGGACTAGACAACGGATTAAGGATTCCCCCTGGCTGGTGTATGCTCGGCGCAAACCGTTGGCATTGATCACATTTTTTGACATATTCCAGAGCCTCTCTCTGCATATTTGGCTACCAATAACCTTGGGTAATAGCTCTGTATGCTAAGGACCTACCATCAGTATGGCTTCCACAGATTCCTTCATGTAACTTCTCTAGAAGCGATTCGGTCAACTCAGGATGAATGCATAACAAATAAGATCCTGAAAAGGAGCGTTTATGTAACTTTTGGTTCTCAGATAACCAGTACCTAGTGGCTTTCCTTCGTACGTTGTCAACTTCTACTCTTTTTTTAGGCAAAATATCATCTTTCAAGAATTGTACTATGGAGTCCATCCAACTCAGCCCTGCTCTAATCTAATGGATTTGAGCTGTCTCTCTTCTTGCCTCTGTGGGTTTGTATAGGTCTTCGACAAGAATAACTCGAGGAAAATCCTGGCCGAGTCGGAGAAGAGTTTCACTGAATTTCCCCCTATTCTTTGGATCATGGCCATTCCTATCAACAAGGCTTCATACTCGGCCTCGTTGTTAGTAGACGAAAAATCTAGTCTCAAAGACTTTTCAATGATAATTTTCTCAGGGGATATCAGTACTAGCCCAATTCCTGAGCCTTTCCGATTCGATGCCCCATTTACATATACTTCCCAAGTTGGATGGCAATATTGAGAGATTGTGCCAACCAATTTTTCATCCATGCTTTCTGCCGATTGTGAATCTTCTATTTGGGGTTCGGTGAATTCGGCCACCAAGTCTGTGAGAACTTGTCCTTTTATGGAGGTACGAGGCATGTATTTGATGTTAAAAGCCCCTAGAATTGTACCCCATTTGGCTATTCTTCTTGTGTAATCGGCACTTCGGAGTATGGTTTTAAGTGGAAGTTGGGTAAGGACGACAACTATGTGTGCCTGGAAGTAATGGGGCAGATTACACGTGCCAAACACTACTGCCAGGATAGCTTTCTCCAACGATAGATAACGCACTTCGAATTCATGCAGTGACTTACTCACATAGTAAACTGACTATTGTATGCCCCAATCAACTTGTATCAGCACCAAGCTTACTGCATAAGAGGCCACAACAATGTATGCAAAAAGGACTTCATCTGGCTCAAGACTAGACATGATCGGTGGCCGAGCTAGATAATCTTTGAGTTGCTAGAAAGCTGTGGCACATTCTTCAGTCCACTCAAAATTTTTCCATTTGTTAATCAACAAGAAGAAGGGTTTGGACCTATCTGCTGATCGGGATATGAATCTATTTAAAGCGGCGGCCATTCCGGTTAGTTTCTACACTTCCTTGGGATTCCGAGGAGACTGCAAGTTGTTAATAGCTTTAATCTGATCAGGATTCACTTCAATCCCTCTATGAGTGACCATGTAACCCAAGAATTTGCCTGACCCCACATCGAATGAGCACTTGGAAGCATTTAAGCACAATTTGTACTTTCTAAGGATTTGAAAAATAGCTCGTAGGTACCCCAGATGCTCCGAAACCATCTTACTCTTTACCACCATATCATCTATGTAAATCTTAATGTTTTTCCCCAACTTTGACTCGAACATCCTTGTCATCATTCTCTGATATGTAGACCATGCATTCTTCAAACCGAATGGTATCACTTTGTAATGGTAGTTTTCGATAGGGGTAACAAAAGCAGTCTTCTCCTGATCGTCCAAGGCCAAAGGTATCTGATGATAATCTTGAAAGGCATCTAAAAAGTTCATCCGAGGATGGCTGACAGTGGCATCTACCAGTTGATCTATCTTGAGCATAGGAAATGGATTCTTAGGGCAAGTTTTATTTAAGTTCGTGAAGTCTACGCACACTTGCCACTTCCCACTCTTTTTCTTTACCACTACTGTATTTGCTAACCAGTCAGGATAGAAAACTTCCTTGATAGCCCCAGCTTGCTTTAGTCTAGTCACCTCTTCTCGAACTGCCTCGGCGTGTTCTTTGGATGGGTGCCGAGGGGGTTACTTCTTGGGTGCGATTAACGGATTGACATTCAAATGATGACAAATGAATTCTAAATCTACTCCTAGGGCCTCGTAGACATCAATATTCTGCTTAAGGAACTCTATCAACTCTTCTCTCTCTTGATAAGGCTGCTGGAATCCAATTTGAAAAAACTTTTTCGGGCTGTCCCCTATAACAACCTTTACTAGATCTTCACATTTCGCATCCTCGGCTGGCTTATCGTTAGATAACGCCGGGGATTTTAACTGCTACAAGCCCTTTTCTCCGTGGGCCGAAGACTCAGCTTCGGGTTTATGCTGAATGGCAGCCACCATGCACTGCCTTGCCATAGCCCGATCTCCTAGTATATCCTTAATCTGACCATCAGAAGGATATTTAACCTTCTGGTGCAGAGTGGAAGAAACTGCTCCCAAGGTATGAAGCCAAGGTCTTGCAACAATTGCTGTATAGGGAGAATATACATCCACAATGATAAAATCTATCTCCACCACTTCTGAACCAGTCTGCACAGGTAATCTAACTTGACC
The DNA here is from genome assembly GCA_029955455.1 of Quercus agrifolia. Taxonomy (NCBI): domain Eukaryota; kingdom Viridiplantae; phylum Streptophyta; class Magnoliopsida; order Fagales; family Fagaceae; genus Quercus; species Quercus agrifolia. The sequence goes on along the minus strand of JARQAD010000003.1, from coordinate 55,260,143 downwards.
TTTCGGAATAATAATCTTCCCCTTAAAGCTCACTAAGGGAGAACTATAGGGCATTAGATCCTCAGCTTTTAAGTTCAGTCCTTTGTAAAGGTCGGGGTACATTATCTCAGCAGCGCTACCTTGATCCACTATCACCCTCTTCACGACGTAGCCCCCAATTCGAAGGGTGATCACTAAGGCATCATCATGGGGCTGAATGGTTCCAATCTTATCATCATTCGAGAATCCCATGACCAGCAGCCATTCCACTCTAACTCTCTTTGGCTCCTGATTAGTGTCTCCTGAAGACAGGCAAGCTACAGACATCACTCTAGACGGGCATGAGCCTGTTCTGCCTGGTGCAGCGAAGATAACATTGATAGTTCCTAAGGGAGGTCTTAAAGGAACATCTCTCTGAGACCCAGAGTTGGCTTGGCCCCTTAGACCACTGGAGCGATGCAGCAATTGTTTTAGTTTTCCCTTTCGGATGAGTTAGTCTAAATGATCCCACAAGCTTCTAAAATCTTCTGTAGTATGCCTGTGATCCTGATGGTATTGACAATAAAGGTTACGGTCTCGCTTTTTAGGGTTTCCCACCATCTTACTGAGTCATTTGAAGAAGTGCTCATTTTTTATTTTTTCTAATACTTGATGCATTGGTTCTCGGAAGACTACACTGACGATCTGAGAGTTGTTTGACCCTGATTGATCTACGTAATCCCTTCTTGATCGGTTGTTGCTGTATATGTCCAACCTGAAATCCCTCCTTCCCTAAGGGATAACCTTGGCTTTCCTTTTCCCTTGTTGTTGATTGTCTTCAATCCTTTTATATTTATCGACTCGGTCCATTAGTTGACGTAAACTAGTGACAGGCTTGCCTGTTAGGGACTTCCTCAAACCATGATCAGATGGGAGACCGACCTTGAAAGTTCTAGTAGTGACTTCGTCAAAATCGACATCAATCTCGTTAAACATCTCCCAATACCTTTCAGCATACGCCTTCACGGACTCTCCTACCGCATGTAATGAATCAAGAACAGAATGATTGGGTAAGCTTCTTGAAGGAACTGATGGAATTTATCTTTAGCCCATCAAATTATCTCATCGGCATCGGTCCCAAATTGGATCGAAACACTCTACACATCAAAGCCTCGTTCTGGGAATGGACAGCCATCTTCTGTTTGAACTGGCTTACGTGCTCTACAAGATCCGTTCATCCATTATACATGGCGAACATTGGCTGATGGAAACGCCTAGGAAGTTTTGCCTTTTCTATTCCCCGAGTGAATGGTGATTTAGAAATTTGGCTAAGAGCTTTCTTCATAATATCAGTTCTTACTCCTTTGCGAGATGGGCTCTTGCGCTTTCTTTTGTGAAGATGTTCCTCCTCACAGGAAAAAGATTCATTAGGCGGAGTTCCTGATCATTGTCTGTAGATTGTATCCTCTTCATCATTAGAAGAAACATTTGGGCTAGAAGGGGATTGTTTCCATTGTGCTCGACGAAGTTGCCTCTTTAAATCATTAATTTCACGTTGCATGGCTTTTTCATCACCTTGCTCATGCATTGCACGACCTTTTCTCCGATAACCACTTCCACTTGTGTGGAGCGTTTGCAAGCTGCCTTCCTGATAGTTGTCCAGATCCTTTTCATGCTCAAGATCGTGAAGTTCATCCTATTGACGAACATTGGCTGATTCTGCATGGTGCAGACTAGTTTGGTGTGGTCCTGATCCCGCCATGACTGTTATACTCCCCTGAAGCACTAGTTCTCCCTACAGATGGTGCCAATTGTAGGGTCACAATTCGCGGCCCAAACCTAGAAGAATTGGGTTATAAGCCCAATGAACCCAATACAATAAATTTGTAGAGAGTGGGTGTAAGAACTGAGCTTTTAGTAGATTGCCTAATGGTTAAATAAGGTTACAATTGTGTCCGAGCAGGAAAGTATACGTAATTATGAATGGAATGTACGTTCAAGGGGTTAATTTGATGATCAAGTTGCTATTTTTGGAAGGTAATTCATCACTGTGCTACAATAATTTTCTTTCTATTCTCCTTTACTGATTTTCCGATCCCTTTCTTATGGGGGTTCTTTCACATTATATAGAGTTTTCCAAGTCATCTCATTCATACAGTTGTTCATCGTCCAACCCTGCACTCAAGTATGTGTCTTATCAAGCATCTTCTCTGACTCTCTGTGAACGGTAGTGGTTGAGAACACTGTTCAGAGGTTTTCTCCACATTAATGCGGCCAGAAAAGTTGCTGCAATGCATTTAATGCGGTGGTGGCAGCCTTTCCCCAAAATATTTATGTATCCTTATCTTCTCCGTACGTGCCTAAAGTCTATCCTCATAATTGGAGTATCTTGGAAGACTACCCAAGTCACTCGGATGCCTGCTCAACTGTTACTCGTCTGGTCCGAAGAGGCTGTCCTCCACGGACCTCAGTCCTACACTCTTTCCAGACGCGAATATCTATTTTGGAGCCTCCCCAGTTACTTGCTCCTCCTCGGACGCATTCCCATTAGTAAATAGGGTTTAAGGCCCAATATAAAAGTTCAAGTTTTTGCCCACACACAAGCTGCAAGCTAAATTAATGTATATCTATATATTAATTTAGACTTATAAAAAAAAGTTTGGCTTATCTCTAGTACTTTTTTAACTGAAATCTCATTTTATTTTAATGAGAAATTGTTATATCACCCATTAATTAAATAAAAAGTGGAGATTAAAACTCACTATCACTTGCTATTGGGTATTTAAAATAAAAGAAGATTTTCTATTAAAAAAGTACTGAAGGTGAGCCAAACCCATAAAAAAAATACCATATTTATGATTTATCTAGTCTTCTTCATGTTAATATCTCTTATTTTTCCTTTTTACTTTCTTCCCTCTTTTTTCTTCGCATATTATCTTCTTTGCTCCACAGTTGGCTTCAGCCATTGACACACGTTACCTCTCCACACTATTTGACACACTACTCCACATCCATAAAGGGTAAATTAAGATCTGATTTCAAATAAAACATATATTTCACTCTCTTTCAGTCTTTCCTCATACAAGTTGCAGATCTCTCTTTATTTCCTCATATAACTAGCAGCCATTGCATCAAGTATTGGTCCATGGACGAAGGTCTCTCTCAGCAGCAATGGCCGAAGTTCTTTCTGCTTGGTAAGGGATTGTGTTTTTGTGTTTAAATTAGTGCCAGTCAAAGTAACAGTACAAAATATATCGGCTATACCAGCTAAGACGGTCACATATTCACTCTCTTGGTTGAAAGGATGAGAAAAGAGAGATAATTTTTTTTTCAAGAAGTATTGGGATTTGAAATTTGTATTTGATGGAAAAAAAAGATATTTATTATTATTTTTTTAATAATGCTGATGTATAAAATCGTGAGAGCTCTAAAAATTTTGGTTTTGTATGTATATATAGATAAGATGTAAAACTCATATTTTATACTATTTTTATCATATCAACTTTTTATTTAAAACTCATTAGATCATAGCACACATTTTTACATTATTTTTTTTGACACAATTATTTAATTTGACAAATTATAAATAGTAGATTAAAAGTAATAAATTCAAGAAAAGTGACATACAAGAGTCTACCAATCACATAACTGGGTTTGGTAAATGGCAAAAGCTGTGGTGGCATAATATATAACTCAAAAAATAAGGTCATGCATGTGTGAGTACTGGATCCTGTTTCTGTTCTTGCCACAAGGAGACTAGAAGCAGCAAGTCAAGACACGGAAGCGAGTCCATATTGGCGGGTTTCGCTGGCCAGCTTTGAAAGTGACAACATATAAATCATTCTTGTCTTCAGGTAAAAAGACAATGGCAATGCTCCTTTTAAGGCATGGCAAGTTGATGAGATTCTTGTAAGTTTGTGACCAAGATGTCATCTCTATGACATAATGTTTTCTTTATATTTGATAGAGAAACATTGAATCACACACACTACGAAGATTTTAAGAATTTTTCTTTAGATGAGAGAGTTTTAGCTATCAAGTGAGGAGAGAGAAGAGAAGACTATCAAAGATTCGTAGCCTTTCTTTGCTGTTTCTTGGAGTAAAAAAGTATCTTAAGTAACATTTGCAGGTTCCTTGCTCCATCCTTTCACTTTAATTTTTTTTTGGGCAAGATAAAGTTAGCAAAATATTGATAATTTAGTAATTTAATTAAGTTCATATTTTGTAATGAGTACTTCTGAATTTTTTTTAATTAAAAAATTTACCTTGCATGTTTGGTTTCCAATTTTTTTATAATCGAGTAATTTCCAAAAACAAGTATTAGGAGGCTCATGATTTTTATTTGGTGTTCTTTCTTTTATTAATGGAAAGTAGACGCTTGGGTATCAGTAAGTTCAGTAACTTCATTTATTTAGTAAAATTTAAGCACATATCTAATTAATGTCGCATAAAATTTTCATGTTGAAATGAGTGTCTAGAAATGTTGGACACTTTTTATAGATCACTTTCTTTTACATCATTCACGATTGAGCCTTTAGCCTCTCTTTCTTTTCCCTTTTTTTTTTTCTTTTCTTTTAAAATTTTTTAAGGGTAAAATATTAGTTTGGTTTCTAAAATTTATTTTTCGTACTTAAATTATTAAAAAGTTATCATTTGACCTTAAACTATTGAAAATATTTTATTTATGTCTTTAGATTTTACTATAAATTTATTTTTTTCATCCCTAAATTATTATAAAAAGTTATTTTTTGATCAGTATCTCTATATTTGTCTCTAAACTATTAAAAAAAAAAATTCTTTACAAAATTTAAGAATAAAAAAGAAAATTGAAATTTAAGGACAAAAAAATTAAAACGATATGTTACCCTTGTTTCTATATAAACAATGTTGGTTTAAGAGAAGAATTTTACTTATGTATGTCCTAAAAACATATATTAAGTTATTAACCGAACTCTTAAAAGAATAGAAAGTTACATTTTGTTGTGTGTGGATGTATATATATATATATATATATATATATATAATACACTTATGTTACCATAGAATAAACAAAGGAGAAAGAGTCTAGATAAAGAGTTATATAGAAAATTCAAATATTATTTAATTAAAAATAAAAAGATGATTGGCGTGGTGTAAAAATATTTTTCATAAAATATATATATATATATATATATTTTTGATGTTTAGTGTTACTTTAACATTGATCTTTATCAAACCGTAAATATTTTTGGTTGTTTACAAGTATAAAATGCTAACATTTTCCACAATGACCCCCTCCATGACACCCACCCACCCACCACCATGCAATCCCTCTTCACTCTTGCCAGACAGCAAATTTGCCAAGATCTTTGCTTTTTTGACAAAGTCCCCTATGATATTGAGTTATTTCATTATTTTTTTTAAAAAAATTTAATAATTTCGTTGAGTTTTATTTGAAATATGCTGAACTAACAATCTGTCTGAATATGAAAGAAATCAATAAGTTTCGGTTTGATTTTATATGAAATACTGAAATAGGTGCTATGTCTTTGATTTATTATTATTATTATTTTGAATTTTAAATTTGATTTTTGTAATATTGATTTCCTTTTCGCTGTAGTTTTTCTTACAAGCCAAAATTCGAAAAATATTTTCTGGAGCATTCTCAAATGCAACCGAATATTGAAAATAATTAATTATATTTGAAAATATTTTCAAAGATGAAATTTAGGTAACATGCCCAAAGTAAGAAAAAAAATCTACCATATATTGAGTGTATAGGACAGTATATGAGGTCTAACCCATGTGAGAGGGGGCATATATCACATATGCACTCGTTGCATGTAATAGTAATGCCTCCTCCAAAAGCAAGGCTATGGACCAAGGTCTCCTTGAATTTTTAAATACTGGTAGGTAGGACTGTCGGATGGAGAGTCCAATTCAAAACGCATTAGTGAAAAAGGTAGGCATTATGGGGTGTTTGGTGAGTGTTTTCAAATAATAATTTTTAATTTTTAAACAATATTTTACTTATTTTCACTCATTTTTTTGTCTACATGTATTTTCATAAAAAATTTTAAACAACAATTTTCAATTTTACCAAACAGCCCAGCTAATGTGAAATAATGGAAGGACCACTATCATTTTCACATAATTTTCTTTTCAACATTTAATATATTTTCTTTACTAGAGATAATTGAATTTAAATAATTCTTCATTTTTATATTTCCAATGTTTTTCAAATCAATTGTGGATATGAAATTTTATAGTTGTTTTGTAGAACGTTTGTCAATGTTGAGATGAGTTTTGCTAGAGTTATTTTACTTATTCACTTGAGACTTACCTTGGCCTGTCAATGTTGTTTTTGTCACTAGAAGAAAGAGCTTGACGGATTCAATTAAAGAATTTGAATGGTGAACGCAAGGACTTGATTATAGAATTTCCACTAGTCATGGACAAGGATCCTGGTCAGTTGATTATAGACGTTCCACAAACGTACGATCCTGACAAGCACAAGTGTTTCATCTACAAGGTTCCCCCGGAACTCCGCAAAGTAAATCATGATGCCTACACTCCAATGCTAATTTCAATTGGCCCATTTCATCACAAAGACGAAAAATTGAAGAATATGGAAAAACTGAAAGAGAGATATTTGGAGGATGCCTGTCGTCGAACCAAAAAAAGCCAGGAGGATCTTGAAAGATGCATTGGAAAATACGAAGGAACTATTCATCAATATTATGCGGAGAGCTTTGATATCAGCCCTAAAGATTTCATTGCTATGATTCTTTTGGATTCTATTTTTATCATTGAGCACTTGTGGAGGACTAAGCGAACCTCGCTAAAGAGTCATAGCTCAAATGGCACTTCGTCTCCTCAAATAAAAGAATGCTACCTAGACGAGCAAAACCCAAGGCTAAGCTACTCTATTTTGCAGGACTTGATATTACTTGAAAATCAGGTTCCATTTTGTGTTCTCGAGGACTTGTATAATTCTGCCTATGGTGACCTTCCCGATCAACATAGAACATACCAGCAAAATGGTCACAGAGATGAGGATAAGTCCTTTCATAAGCTTGTCCTTGATTACTTTTTACATTTTTGGGAAGATTTCGGTTTAAATTGCTCTTTTGATGATTACAAGAAAATATTGCCCGGTAAGGAGAAGCAAGTCGGACATTTTATTGATTTCCTGAGATATCTTCTCCTTCCATGCAATCGGACATGTGGAAAAAGTATTAAACGTCTACCTTGTGCAACAAAGTTGGCTGAGGCAGGAGTGGAATTTAGAGAAGTCCCAAATAGGCTCTTCCACGACATTCAGTTCAAGAAGAGTTGCTTATTGGAGAAATGTCCATGTTTAAATTTGTCCTGGCTCTTGAGTTGCTTTCCATGCTTCAAATGCTTGGAGAACATGCAGCCTGTCTTGGAAATCCCATCCTTTACAGTAGGGGACGTGACTGAACGTGTTATCAGAAATCTCATGGCCTTCGAACAATGTCATTATCTAGAGGAAGCTTACATCTGTAATTATATTGTGCTATTAGATCATCTTATAAACACTGCAGAAGATGTGGATTTGCTTGTTGAGAAAAAGGTTCTTGTTAACTGGCTAGGCAGCAATAAGGCAGTGGCAATTCTGATCAACAGACTTTCCCAACAAATTGTAGAAGGTAATCGTTCCCATTACTATGAACTCAGTGAACAACTTCATGTGCACTATGAGAATTGTTGGAACAAACTTATGGCATCCTTCACAAGTCTCTATTTCCGTGATTTTTGGAGAGGCACCGCAACTGTTGCTGGAATTTTGGTCCTATTTTTCGCCTTTATGAATTTCCTTAGGCCTTTTGTCTTCTTTCGCCGTTGAAAATCGGTGGTTCAGTGTTAATTTGTTGGAGACTTTGAGTGCTTTCCTTCATGTTGCTATAGCTGCATCTAGACTCTGTAATAATGCTTTGCTTCTAGTTTACCAAATATATATATGTTTTAAAGTTTGTGAACGATGTCGTTTGGGGACATTATGGACTGGAGAGTCTGTATTTTAGCAAATAAAGCTCGATCCTCTGTTATCACAAATTCACAATGAATCCTATGACATGTATCCTAATATCATTATTGATTATTCTTGTTCTGCTCCAAAAATCCTTTATTTCAAACATAGCCAATTTGTCGGGCCATTCGGTTCGCCAAATGCTGAAATGTCGCAAACATTATGACAACATGACGGAAATGTGGCATATTACGACACTACTTTTTTTTGAGAAAGAAGACCTGGAATTTTATTAATTGAAAGAAAGCTTGACCCAATCAATTTCGGGCAAAGTTATGACTACAAGAACGGACTTGGGCCTTGGCAACATGGTTGCATCTCTTATTAACCATGAGAATGGGGAGTGGAGAACGTCACTAGTCCAGCACACCTTCCTCCCTCATGAAGCGGAGGAAATCTTGAGCATCCCCCTCAGCCCGCTGAACCTAAAGGACTCCTTAGTATGGGCGAAGTCTCCTAATGGTTGTTTCTCAGTTAAGAGTGCCTATAGAACAGCGGTTAAATGTCTCGCTGAAGCAAAAGGAAATGAGGAAGAACCTGAATGCTCAGACAATTCCAGAATGACAACAATTTGGAGGACTATATGGGACCTCAAGTGTCCAAACAAAATAAAGCATTTCTTGTGGAGAGCATGTAGAGGTATTCTTCCCACTAAGAAGTGTTTGATGAAGAGGAATATTTTGGTGGAGGATGGTTGTGATATTTGTGGGGAGAGTGAAACATCCGGCCACTGTCTGTGGAGCTGCATTGTAGCGAAAGAAACGTGGAGAGGGCTGGGATTTAATATTGATTGTTTTGTTTCTCCTCCAGTGGAGTTTCTAGATGTGTTTTGGCAATTGTTAGAATCCCAGGGAGACAAAGATTGGGAGTTTTTTGCTATTGTGGCCTGGTGTTTGTGGAACAATAGAAATTCTTTTCGGCATGGGGGAGTTAGTAAACAAGGTAAAACAATCAAAGCGGATGCAAGGAGATATTGGGAGGAAGTTCGAACTGCAGTTCCGCCTAAAGTCCAGGTGCTTAGGCCTCTGCCTTATCACAAACATTGGTCCCCTCTGCCACAGGACTGGTATAAGGTGAATGTGGATGCTGTTGTATTTAAGGAACAAGGGACGTGTGGTTTTGGGGTGGTCATCATAAATTTCAAGGGGCAAATCATGGGGGCATTGTGCAAACAAGTGTTTTTTCCTTTGGGGGCTTTAGAGGCAGAAGCTAAGGCGGCTGAAGTAGGAATTCTCCTTGCGTGGGACTTGGGTTTGAAGAATATTGTAGTGGAAGGTGATGCCCAATTGGTGATTCAAGCTCTCAAAGGAATTGTTGCGCCTGCCATCCCAATTCAAAAGATAGTGGAAGGCTCTAGGATCTTTTTGCAGAGGTTTTGCTCCTGGAAAGCAGTCCACACAAAGAGAGGGAACAATTTGGCTGCTCACCTTCTTGCTAAAGAAGCTAGGCATGTAAAAGAATGTGTAATCTGGGTTGAGGATTCCCCTCCCTGTATTAAGAATCAAATCATGAATGATGTAATTGCTTTGGACGTTTGTCCTCTTTAATGAAAGCTATGATACATGTTGACAATCAAAAAAAAAAAAGAAAGCTTGACTATATCAGTCTGAACAATAAAAAGTAAAGGTGGTGAAACATCCTCCATCCACACTATATAATCATCGACATTAATTGAATGCTGGGCTAAACTATGGACAAGTTTATTACCATTTCTCTTAGTGTGAGAATATAGTAATTTGGTAAAAGAACTGGACTGACTGAGAGCATCAAGGATAAGGGGCTTTACTGACACTAAGTTACTCCCTCCTTCCTTCGAGGCATGCATGATTGCTTGACAATCACCCCCCAACACAGCTACGTTTATACCAACCTCCCGTCCAGACTCCAAGGCACGGTGTGCTGCTAGTGCTTCTATCTCCAGAGCATCATATGCTTGTGGCAACACCTAGGCAAAGGAAGCAATCATATGTCCTCTGCAGTCTTGAATAGCAACACCCACACCACTTTTATTTTCAAACTTGAAGACAGTGCCATCGAAATTTAGCTTGAAGATGCCGCTAGGTGGTGGTTTCCACACTACCTTAGATTGTGGAAGAGCAGGCAGTGGCTGTGGGAGAACAGAATGAAATTCATTTAGTTTTTCCAAAGCCACCTGAGCAATCTGGTCCGTAATGCAACTCTGGACATGATGTCGAATCTGGTTTCGCTGGTTCCATATTGTCCAAACTGTCATGGCGAAGAGCTCGGGCTGAGAATGGTTTTCTAGTATCCAAGAGAGCAATTCACGGAAGTCCACATAATCCGAAGTGCTCCAATGACCCCACCCACTCGAATCAGACCAAACCTGATCCAACTCTCTGCACGACCATAGTGCATGCAAACAATTTTCTTCTTCTATAGTGCATCGATCACACAGCGGCGAGACAGCAATGGATCGTCTTCTCAAATTTATCTTTGTCGGAATAGAATCTTTGCAAGCTCACCAAACGAAGTTCTTAATTTTATTTGGGACCTTCAACATCCAAACCCTTCTCCAAAAACTTGTATCAGGTTGTTCTTCACTGCTATCTTGACCATCATATAATTCCTTAAGGAACCTATACCCAGATTTGCAGGTATATTTCCCTTGTTATGTAAAAGGCCAAAAAAGTTCATCTTCGCAAGCCAGCCAAGCCAAGGGAATTCTTTTAATCAAATCAGCCTCGTTGGGAGCAAATAAACCATCAATGCTACCTGCGTTCCAAGACCTTGTTTCAGCATCTATCAACAAATCCATTGTTGCATTTTCCATGGACTCCAAAGGTGATGAAATTTGGGTGGGATGTTTGATGGGCAGCCAATGGTGTTGCCATATCTTCACTGAACAGCCATCTCCTATTCTCCACCTCGCACCTTTTTCAATAACATCCCTACCGTAAAGGATGCTCTTCCACGCATATGAGACCCCACTTGATTCTATGGCTTTCATAATAGAGCAATAGGGAAAGAACCTGGCCTTGAAAACTTTGTAAAAAAGAGTATGTTTCTCATGAAGTAGCCTCCATGCTTGCTTTGCTAAGAGTGAGTCATTATAGAGAGTTAAATCACGAAAACCCAAACCCCCCAACCAATTTGGATTTTGTCATGTCATCCCATTTAAGCCAATGAATTTTCTGTGTGTCTCCACGTTGACCCTACCAAAACTTTCTAATCAAAACTTCAATCTCATTGCACAACCCAATAGGTAGTTTGAAGCACCCCATTGCATAGGTAGGAATAGCTTGGATAACTGACTTGATCAAAACCTCCATTCCTGCTTGTGATAGGAGTTTTCCTTCCCACCCTTACAACTTCCTCCACACCCTCTCTTTTATGTAATTTAAGCTAGCCTTTTTACATCTTCCAATCAACGAAGGAAGCCCTAAATATTTTTCATAGTGGTGCTCCTCTCTGACCCTCAAGATATCTTTGATAATCTTCCTTAAGGCTTCATTAACTGATCCGCTAAAAAAGAGTTCGTTTTGTCCCTATTCACCTTCTGACTAGACACACTCTCATATTCGGATAGTAGTTCCATCACCTTATTACATTCCCTAGAAGTTGCCCTGTAAAACAAAAGGCTGTCATCTACAAAAAATAGGTGAGTAAGTTTAGGCCCTCGTCTATAAAGAGCAAAGCCAGTAATCTCCCCACTACTTGCTGCTTGTTGGATAAGTTCATGCAAACCTTCTGTGCATAGAAGAAATAGAAAAGGGGAGAGGGGGCCCCCTTGTCTAATGCCTCTTGACGGAGTAATAAGCCATTTTGGTTCACCATTGACCATCATTGAGTAAGTCATAGTTTTAACACAAGTCTTAATAAGATCCACCCAACTTTCATTGAAACCCATCCTCAACATCAATTTCTCCAAAAAATCCCATTCATCCCGGTCATAAGCTTTAGTTGTGTTCAATTTTAAGGCCATGTAACCTGTGGATCCAGATTTATTATTTTTCATACAATGTAATGTTTCAAAGGCAATCAAAATATTATTCGTAATAAGACAGTCTTTGGCAAAGGTAGATTGGTGTTTAGTGATTATTGATGGGAGGAATTTTTTTAATCTATTTGCCAAGACTTTGGAAAATAATTTGTAAATGACATTATAAAGGCTAATAGGGCAATAATCTGTCACATATTTCGGGTTTTTTTCTTAGGAATGAGTGTGATGTGAGTGTGATTTAAAGGATGAGGTAGAGTACCTGGGTTCAACCAGGCAAGTACAGAGTGAGTAGTATCAACTTCCACCATTGGCCAATAATGCTGAAAGAACAAGGGGGGCATCCCATCAGGCCCAAGTGTTTTCAAAGGCCCCATTTGTTTTAACACTTGATTTGTTTAGTTATATATATATATATATATATATATATATATGGGAATATAATTCAATCAAAAGACTAAAATAAAATTGATAGTAGAATTAAGTTACAGTGGTCAACATGCATCCTGTATGTTTTTAGACCCCTTAAAACACAAGTTGTTTAACTTAGTTATTTAGCCAAGTGATTACTTAGATAAATTATTCAAATCTAGGTTAACACAAGTAAATCATATAATGTAAATAATGCGAAAAATAAATAACACAACGATATGATAACCTAGGAAAACCAAATCGATAAAAAACCTAGGGAGGATTTAACCTAGCTATCCTCAAGGTAAAACAGATCCACTATGAAAGAATTGAATTTTATACAATAGCGACTTAGACCACTAACATCCTATTGCTACCTCGAGTAGGAAACTTACTACTACGACCACGTGATAGTTTCGAGTCCATGAACTACTTATTTCCTTGATCCACAGCAACCACAAGTACTCCCACTTGTGTTTTTCTTTAAACTCTTGAAACAGCAATTGAAGAGATCACCAAGCTCTCGACATCAATCTTGATCTGGATAACCTTAAGTGTGTATGAAGACAAACACCCTCTAGATCTCACAAGAGATTCACACACATAGCATATCAACAACCTCTAAAATGTGGCTAAGGTTTTTCCTTTTATACTTAAGGCAAAACATAAAATCCTACACGTCACATGGGCTTGGGCTGAGTTGGAAAATTATGTAGGAAAACAATCTACACGAGATTCGATCGATCGAGCCTTGCAGAAATTGAGTAGTAATTTCTTGTAATTACTCGATTCCAACTTTACACATAAAAACACTTTGAGCAGCCTAAAGTTAGACTCTAAGTTTTGATCATAGGTTGCCAACATTACACATTGAAGTTCTAATACATTTAGATCCTAAAGTCTTAGAACCTAACACATCCCTACGTTTAGGACCAACCTAGGATAGAAATACTTCTATTTTGTGATGGTTTAAATAACGGCCATACTTTCTCAAAAAAGAAAATAAAAATAACGGCCATATAGAAATCGTTTCAGCTGTACCAAAACAAATACTGAATTCCAGTCAACAAAGCCTTGTTTGGATTGAGGGGGAAGGAGGGGAGCAAGGGAGAGTAGAGTAAAGTTGTTTAAAAATTAGACTAATTTTGGCCAACTCTACTCCCCCTCAATCCAAACAGACTATAAATGAATATCGAGTCAAGACAAAATTATCAATTCTTTGTTAAATTTTTTTATAAAAAAATAACATTTTCTAATTTTGAAGGAGAGAGAGTTGAGAAGAATAGGGTTTTGTAAAAATCTTATCTTGAGACTATTATATCACCACAACAATAAGAGCATTGATTCTCTTAATCTCCTTATTGTATGTCGTCCATAAATATCATTTGTTTCACTTTTTAAATGTATTCATAAAGAAAAATTATGAATACCACGCTTGAAATTATGTCATTATGACAAACTCTAGTCGACATAGAATTTTCAGGAGTTGTGTACATTGCAAGTGTTGCTTCTTTTCAAATGCAAAGAAGAGCCATGTTGATTGTGATGATGGATTAGTGGCTTGGCGGCAGAGCAATTGATGAGAGATAGGGATGACCATGGACCAGGTTTGGATCAAGTATATCCAAACTCGACCCAAAACTTGTACTATGGATACTTGGATTCCGATATCTGTTAAGGGTCGTACCTAATTCCAACTTGGATTTTTACGCACAGATACCTAGAGTTAACCCAAATCTAGTTTTTGGGTTTTTTTTTTTTTTTTTAAAAAAAAATTATATATATATATATATATATATATATAAATGTTAGGTTTTAAAGATTTAGGATTAAATGTGTATAATTTCAACTTGTATGTGTTGGCAAATCGAGAACAAAAACATGTCTAGGATAGGTCTTAGACATTGCTCAAAGTGGTTTAGGTTAAGACTCAAGAATGTCCAAGTTGCAAGAAAAAGGATTAATTTTCTGTGAAGCTTGATCGATCGAATGGTGAAGCTCAATCGATCAAAAATCACAAAAAAGAATTTCTGTAGATTTTTAAATAGGCCCAAGCCAACGATTTTTTTTTAGGTTTCAGTCCAACACTCTTATATATAAAAGGAAAACCCTAGTTATATTTCGAAGACTCTAAGAAGACTTGTGAGATCTAAGAGGTTCTGTACCTTCTAACTCTACAAGTATCTACTGGAACAAGATCTACAATCAAGAGTTGGTGAAATCTAGTTGCTACAAAGATCAACAAGCTGTGATCTGAAACCTTTGAGTGAGATCTCAAAGTCATAAGCGTGAGTGCTTGTGTGGTGCAAATCCAAGAGAGAAGGAGTTCGTAGATTCGGAGTTTGCACGTGGTCGTGTCAGTAAGTTATTATTGGAGATAGCAATAGATTTAGATTTAAATCTTATTGTAAAAACTTCAATTCTCTATAGTGAATTTGTTTTGCCTTGAGAATAGATTAGGTTAAATCCTCCCCAAAATTTTCACCTTGAAACTGTTGGTTTCATTGGTTTTTCTTGGTAATCATATTGTTGTCTTATTTATTTTTCCACTGCTGTGCATGATATGATTTATTGTAGTTTAACCTAGATCTGATTATATTTTCCATTTTAACACTTCTCTCAAGTCAATTTGATATTTTATTGGGCTTTAAACTGGCCTTGGGCTTTAGAGTTTGAGGATCATTGGGGAACAGAGGCTCGAGTCATAAGGGGTACAAAATGTAGTGTCTACATGGAGATTATTACTTTATACTTTTCTCATAATTAAGCTTGTGGTTTTATCACAATTTCCGAAGGGGGAGATTGTTAAAGGCATATTTTATATGTAATTAGCTAATTCTTTGTCAAAACTCACTTTACTTATAAATTAGATAGATATAAGTTGAGTTTGATACACAACTAGTGGTTGTATTAAAGACATGATAGCTCGATAGATGGCATCTATTGAGACTAAATGGGAAGCTCGACAAATGGCTCAATAGAAGCTCGATCAATCGAGAATTTCAATTTCAAAAATTCCAGATCTGATATTTGGCTCAAGCATGTGCATTTGTTTAGAGTTTCTTTTCTCACAACCCTAGACATATATAAGGCTTATTTTAAAAGCCGTGATACACAAAAATAGAGACTAAGAGCTTTATTTTTTATGTGAGAAGATATTGGGTTTGTATGCTATAGGTTTTTGTTACCAAGTGTTTTTTTATCTTCATTGTTGATGAAGTGAAAAAATTTGCAGCTAACAACATCCATTTAAGTGCTGAAGTTAGTCACATATTGGATCCATGCAAAGGGTTAGTCATAGATTGAAGATTTGTGCATCAAGGGAAAGAAGGCTACTATAAGATCAAGTCTAATTGGGTATTGGAGTAATGGTTCAACTATAAGTTGGTATTTCGGGATAGGCCAGAGTAGTTGTAAGATTCCTTATACTTGTAACCATTTGATTGTTGATTAGTAGATTCTTGGAAGTGGTGACCTAAATTCACCTGGTGGGGTTTTTTTCTTGCGATAGGTTTTCCCCATTTGTCAACAAATCACCGTGCAAATTTAATTTCCACTGCATTTAGTTTAATTGGTGATTTGTTGGTGCCTCCACGATTTGCATGCAATTGAACCTAATTGATCATTTAGGTAATTGAATTAATTAACTGGAGTCAAGCTATTTTAACCCAACAATAATTATGGTAGTGACTTAAAAGATAGCCAGAGAAGCTTTCACTACTTTTCATCATTGGTCCCGAGTCAAAAACACTAGTTAAGGCAGTTGTACATAGGCAAAACTAAATGACAATTCAGTAAAAATGTGACTCTAATTCCCACTAAAACACTGCTCTCCCTAATTTTAAGCGGCTTTGTGCCTTTGCTGCCCTAACTACTTCCTATCAATCCTTCTTCTCCTCTGCTCTTGCCTCATTCTTTGTCTTTCTTTGGTGTTTCCTAGCCCTAGTATCCCTTATCTTTCTTGGCCTATTCTTCAATATCAGCCAGGAAGTGCAGCCTTTGAATTTAATTCTTCACAAAAAAGTGCTTTCCTTTTTTCTCTACATATCTTCAACCATAGCTTTCATCCTTCTATTACTCATTGTTGACTAGCAATTCCTTATATCTTCTAGCCTCAATAGGATCTTTGAAATCTCTTTTATGGCCATTTGGAGCTTCCCAGCATCGGTAGCTCAACTAGAGTAGGTCTTGTCAATGGCGCATTTGACATAGGTATTATCTCGCTTTCGATGATCTACATGCGTGAAGATATTCTATCTATTTAATGGGCATATCACCAACTCAATTCATTTTTATATTATGGCTAGAACTAATCTTAGTTCCAAAAGTTGTATTTATATGAACAAAACTTTTAGACGAAAGGTAACCATATTGTATGCAATTTTGTTACAAATTTGTGGCCCTAGATTAGTTTCATCGGAATATAACCAATATATTATAATACTAGGCCGAACACTTTAAGGAATTGACTCCGAATTATCAACCACTTCATGTATGCTTTATATATAAAAATAGAAATATGCCAATATGAGTGGGAGATTGATTAATATATTTGGGATCATGTACAGAATTGGGAACTTTGTCTCTCATTATGATATTCCATGTTATTGTGAGATAGCAAGATTGTTGCATTCCTATATTGCAATTGAAATGCTTTTCTCAATTGCTTACCTTTAACTGATCCTATTATTATGTCTAGAATCTCCTAGTTGGCTAAGAATAAATGTACAAAATTCATAAAAATGTCTGAAATAAAACATTTATTTATTAAATAATGGAAAAATGATTAAGAAAAAAAAAACATAAACATAACGATATTTTGGTCTTGACTTTCATTAGAAATTGAAAGAAATTTAAGTTAGCTCTATCATATGTAGAGTGTTGATTGTCATTAGGACTATAAAATTGATTCTATGCACTAATTATGTGTGATCTCCACGTAACCGGTAAGTGTCACCTTTTAAATCCTTTCTAAAATTTTCAATTCTTCATTCTTCTTCTGTATTTCTTTTATTTTTTTGGAAAAATCCTCAAATACATTGTTGACATTTTATATATGAATAAGCTATGATGAAATCAAATCTTGCATATTTAATTGCAATAACATTTCTCTAATTGATAATAACTAATAATCATTTTGACTATGCCAAAAAATAATTTTCTCATTTCCAATCAAAAACTAATTAATTGATATGATAAAGTTCTCTATTGCTGAAGTCTTAGGTGGATAATAAGTTTGAGAATTCCTAAAATGTTTGAAAACAAAATTTACATGTATTATATAATTGAAGAATTTTGTTAAAAAAAAATGATTAAGAACAAGAAAAATCCATAAGCATAAGTTATTTTGTTTTCATTATTATTAGAGATTGTAGAAAAATGAAGCATGCACCACCATTGGGTGGGTGTTGATTGTTGTGGTGTACTGGGAAGTGAATCAATTAACATGTGACCACAAGGTGATTGGTAAATTGTACCCATTAAAGCCTTTTGAATGTTTTCAATTTATCATTTTTTTACAACTCCTTTTTTAGATTTTTTTTTAATAAATATTTTCCCTCTTTTTTCCAACTTCCTAAAAAAAGACCTTAGCTTTATTCAAAATTGCCCGCACTTGGTTGATGCTCATGGTTGAATATCTTTTGATATTGATGGTAGTGACTCAAAAGATAGTTAGAGAAGCTTTCACTACTTTGGGGCTTCCTACAATCGGTAGCTCAATCAGAGTAGATTTTATTAATGTTGCATTTGACATAGGTGTTATCTCGCTTTCGATGATCTACATGAGTAAAGATATTCTATCTATTTAATGGGCATATCACCAACATGATTCATTTTTATATTGTGGCTAGAACTATTCTTAATTCCAAAGGTTGTATTTATATGAACAAAACATTTAGACGAAAGGTAAACATATTATTTGCAATTTTGTTACAAATTTGTGGCTCCAAATTAGTTTCATCGGAATATAATCAACTGATTATAATACTAGGCCGAATACTTTAAAGAATTAATTCAGAATTATCAACCACTTCATGTATGCTTTATAAATCTGAATAGACACATGCCAATATGAGGGGGAGATTGATTAGTATATTTGGGATCATGTACAGAATTTGGAAATTTGTCTCTCATTATGATATTCCATGTTATTGTGAGATATCAGGACTGTTATGTTCCTATATTGCAATTAAAACGCTTTTCTCAATTGCTTAACTTC
This sequence comes from Quercus agrifolia, assembly GCA_029955455.1. Taxonomy (NCBI): domain Eukaryota; kingdom Viridiplantae; phylum Streptophyta; class Magnoliopsida; order Fagales; family Fagaceae; genus Quercus; species Quercus agrifolia. Next base: position 55,241,564 of record JARQAD010000003.1, on the reverse strand, counting down.
AACTGATCTTGTTATTATGTCCTGAAGCTCCTAGTTGGCTACGAATAAATGTACATAATTCATAAAAATGTCTAAAATAAAACATTTATTTATTAAATAATGGAAAAAAAATGACTAAGAAGAAAAAAATAAACATAAACATGACAATAAACATAAAAATAACGATAAACATAAACAAAACGATGATGAAACTTTAAGATGTAAAATCCAAACATCCCAAAACTTTAGGGAGGTAAAATCGAGACAATCTCAAACTTTATGGGGTAAAATCCAAATTCTGAAATGTCAATGTGTAAAATCCAAACACCCCTAAACATTAGGGGGAAAAATCTAAATTTTAAAACTTCAGGGTTTAAAATCCAATCACCCCTAAACTTTAGGGGTACAATTTGCAATTTTCCCAAAAAGATATTAGATATTTAATTTTCTGTTTAAAACTAGGTTCAAATGTTAGGAGCATATTGTAATTTCAATTGATGAATATTGGCTATTAAATGAATTATTTCTATTTAATTTTGAGAATAAGTACTATATTTATAAAAGAATAAAATTTGGCTATAAACATAGTTTTAGCTTAAGACTATAACTCTACTCAGGCTACAATTAGTTGTATTTTTTGTATATCAAATAGTTCTACATACCAAAAAAAAAAAACAACTTTTATTTGTTCTCTGGTGTGTCATTTCTCACATTTAAAAGTTCTTTAGCAATTGGTTACCGAAGAACTTTATCAATTGTAAAGAACTTTACCATTGTAGTTTGCTAAACACTCTTAAGTCTTAACACTTATTATCTTTTCAATTAAAGCACTTGATCGCAAAAGCTATGGTCACTTCACAAGAATAAGTGTTTGTAGGGTGTGGGAGACAAGAGCTGGAATTCAAGTTTCCAAGAGAGAACTTCACACACACACACACACACACACACACACACACACATATATATATATATATATATATATATATATATATACATTTAGATTAAGCTAAAGTAGAATTTCTATTAAAAAAAAAAAACTATATAGTTAAAGCTCTACAAGGGAAACATTTGTTGGAACTCTTAAGTCTATGATTGAGACTTGAGAGACAAGAGGCAAGACTATGAGAGTTATTGACATATTAGAGGATCTTTGTTATTGACAAAAAGTTCTATAGAAAAGCTAACGTAGTGAGGAGATTACTCTGGGAGGGCTCAAAATTATGGCTCTAATAACATAACAAAAGATAGCAAACTAAATTGAAATCATGTCATAAAATTGTACATCAGGGAGCATGTGTTTGTATTGATTAATTAAGTTTGAATTCTAAAATGATTTCTTATACAACCTCATATTTTTATACCCTACCTTAATCTTGCCATGTCATATCTTATTGACTTATTCCAATGGTATTTTTTTTTGGAGACCAAACTGAAAACTTTCATTCAAAAACGGATAAGAAAATACACAGAAGAAACAGAGCACAAGCTACAGGAAAAAAACAGAGCATAGCAAAAAGAAGAGCAGCAAACATAGCCACAACACACAGGCAAACTTTAACCCGTTCCTTCAGCTCTCGCCAAGTCTTCAATCCAACCCGATATAGTTGAAATCTAGACCTGTTCCTCAGCAGATTGTTTTGCAAGCTGTGCAAGATCGTGGGCTATTTTGTTGCCCTCCCTGCTAATATGTCTAATTCTTGCCTCCTGGAAGCTTGGATAAATTTGCAGACAGCTTTTCACAATGTGGCCAATCACACTTCTTACATCCTTAACCTCAATAGCTTGAATTGTCTGCAGTGAGTCCCCTTCAAAAATGGTTCTTTCCAACCCCATATTTTTTGCTAAAATCATTCCTTGTTCCATAGCAATGGCTTCTGTTTCCTCCACTGCAATTCGACCCAATAGAGGGAGGCTTTTTGCTGCAACCACCTTTCTTTCGCAATCTCTAATTACAACACCCACTCCAGAATGGCCATCAATAGAGGGAACAGCCCCATCCACATTTATTTTGAAGAAACCCACAGGTGGAGGAGTCCAAGCTTTCTCACTTCTCTGATTACTATTAATCTCCCAGCCCCCTATTCCTTTGAACTCCTTTATCATTTGGATTGCTGTCTCCCAAATATGATCCTCGGATACGCCAATTCCTTCATGAACAATTTGGTTTCTATTATACCAAATCATCCAAGCAACACCAAAAAAGATCTCCATGTCCCTCTGAGTTCCTTTATCTAACAAACATAATGCCACGTCCACAATCTCCATGTTGGTTTCATTCAAACAGATTGGGCATTCATCCCATTTGCTCCACACTCTCTTAACAGCTGCACAGTAGATTATTGCATGCTCAGTTGACTCAGGTTCCCCACAACAAACAGGGCAGGTAGGATCCACTTGAATTCCCCTATTACTCATATTCAACATAGATGGGATGGCCTTCATGCAAAGTCTCCAAGCAAAAACTCTCACTTTGGCCGGAATGTTTAAGTGCCACAACTTTTTCCACAGTGGGGCACAAACATCTCCCATTGAGGATTCACCTCTTTCATGCTTTTCTACCATTTCCTTGGCCAAAAAATAAGCACTTTTCATCGTGAAAATTCCTTTTTTATTCCCCACCCATATTAGTCGATCCTCCTGTGGATAGTGAGGGATTGGGATGCTTAAAATTTTCTCCACTTCAAAATCAAGAAAGACCCTATCAAGAATGTCCTTTCTCCATCTTCTAGCATCTTGATCAATTAAGGCCGATACCATGGGGAAATCTCCAAAATCTATCCTTGGGAAAATGACTTTATAAGTCGTTGGGGTTGATAACCATCTATCCTCCCATATATGGATTGTCTTCCCATTTCCCACTCTCCATCTTGTTCCTTTCTGCAGAATCTCTATGCTTTTATGAATGCTTCTCCAAGCATAAGATGGGTTGCTGCCTAAGCTTGCATTTAAAACATCTCCATTGGGAAAATACCTTGCTTTGTACATGCGCGCCATAAGCGATGTAGGATTTTCCAACATCCTCCATCCCTGCTTTGCCAACATAGCCAAATTGAATGCATAAAGATCCCGGAACCCCATTCCCCCTTCAGACTTTGAATTACACATTCTTGACCAGCTAACCCACGCCATTTTTGATTCTTGATTTTTCTGCCCCCACCAAAAATTCCGCATCATCCCCTCAATGTTTTCACAAAGACCTTTGGGAAGTAAAAAACACCTCATTGTGTACGTGGGGACAGCCTGAGCAACTGCTTTAATAAGGATTTCTCTTCCTCCAATCGATAACAATTTCTCTTTCCAACCGGTCATCTTTTTCCCCACTCTCTCCCTGACTTCATTGAATACTTGTTTCTTTGATCTCCCAATCATCGAAGGTAGGCCCAAGTATTTTCCTGGCTGATCATTCTGCATTGAACCCAGCACATTCTTCACCCTTTCTGTTGTTTCTTCCTTTGTATTTTTACTGAAAAAGACCGATGACTTTTCTGTATTTACTTTTTGGCCTGCTGCTTCCTCGTATTTATGCAGAATTGTGCATAGCTCTCTGCTTTCTTGCTCTGATGCCTTGCAATAGACCACACTATCATCGGCAAATAAGAGATGGGTAATTGTTGGCCCGCCCCTACATATAGAGATACCTGAGATCTGCCTTCTCTTTTCTGCCTCCACAATCAAAGCTGTTAGTCCTTCTGTACATAACAAAAACAAGTAGGGAGATAAGGGATCACCTTGGCGTAGCCCCCTTGAAGGGGTAATACAACCATGAGCCTCACCATTTATAAGAACAGAATAGGAAACAGAGTTTATGCATCTCATAATCAAATTTATCCATTTATTATCAAAGCCCATTTTTGACATAATTTTTTCAAGAAAACACCATTCCACTCTGTCATAGGCTTTACTCATATCTAATTTAATTGCCATATACCCCTCTTTCCCATCCTTTCTTTTCTTTAAATAATGCATTATTTCAAAAGCTACCAGGACATTGTCAGTAATGAGTCTACCTGGGACAAAAGCACTTTGGCTTTCGGAGATGATGGAGGGGGAAAAGGTTTCAGCCTATTTGCAAGAATCTTTGACACAATTTTATATGAAACATTGCAAAGGCTTATTGGTCGGAAATCACTTATTTTTGTTGGGTTATTTATTTTAGGAATAAGAGCTATATTTGTCTTGTTTAGCTCAGTTATAGGGGCATTGAAATTAAGAATATTAAGAATAGTTTTTGTCACATCATCCCCAATGATATCCCAATACTTATGATAAAAGATAGCAGACATACCGTCCGGGCCCGGTGCTTTTGTTGGGTGCATTTGTTTGATAGCTTGCAAAACCTCTTCCTTCTGGAATTCTTTAGTTAAATCTTCATTCATCTCCCTGGTAACTCTTCTCGGTATCAAATCTGCTACTTCCCTCACACTGGTTGGGAATGAAGTAGAATACAGCTCTTTGAAGTAACTCACAGCAATATTAGCTATATCTATTTTCTCTTCGCACCAATTCCCTTCTCCATTCAGCAAGCCCTGGATTTCATTCTTCTTCCTTCTCTGAGATGCTTTATAGTGGAAATATTTTGTGTTCCTATCACCAAGGTTCAGCCATTGGATTTTGGACCTTTGATTCCATTTGACTTCTTCATCATCTAACATTTCATTTATTTCCTTCCTTATTGCATTAATTTCTTCTCCCCTACAACCATCCCTGTCAGCCTGGATTAGCACTTGCAATTGCTTTCTCTTCTCTTTTATCATTCTAGCATCATGTCTAAGGTCTGAATGTTCCATCTTGTTAAGCCCTCAGCACACACTCTCAGACCCTCAACAAAATCACTTGCCGTTTGAAAACCTGAATGAAACTTCCAGGCATCTTGAATTATCTCCTTGCATTTATCATGTCTAACCCATGCTGCCTCAAATTGGAATCTTCTCTTTCCCTTCCTTGGATATTTCTTTGGTTAGTTAGAACCAGAGCACAGTGATCGGAGGTTGAATCCACCACATTGAGGACCCTAGCATCTTTGTAATGATCTTTCCAATCTGTTGTAGCCAGCACCCTATCAAGTCTTAATCGAATTCTTTCCCCAGCTGACCTTTGGTTACACCAAGTGAACTCTGGGCCCTCATATCCAAGGTCTATAAAACCACAGGCATTTACTGCTCTTCTAAAACCCTCCATCTGCTGTTGGGGTCTCTCTGGACCTCCCCATTTCTCAAAATTTGATAATATCTCGTTAAAGTCCCCCAAACAAATCCATGGTAACTGAAATTGAGCATTTAGAAAATGAAGTAACTCCCAAGACTCCTTCCTTCGATTTGTATCCGGATTTCCATAGAACCCTGTGATCCTCCATTTGAAGCCAGATGTAGGATCAGTCACTACTGCATCAATATGATACCTAGTATAGCTTTTAAGCTCCACAGATAGATCTCTTTCCCATAGCATGGCTAATCCACCACTTCTTCCTTTGCTAGGAACTATTACTCCATTTAATAGGCCTGTCTTCACCATTATTCTCCTCATCCTATTTGTTCCAGCTTTGGTCTCCATCAAAAATACCAGTTTGGGGCACCATCGTTGCACCATGTCGCGCAACGCTCGAACTGACCGGGGAGTCCCCAGTCCTCGGCAGTTCCAGCTTAAGGTATTCATGGGTCCCGGCGGTGCTGCTCTGCAGACACCGCCGATAGCTCAAAAAGGGTTGTGTTACTGCTACAAATCTTTTTCTGCCTTCCTCCGTCAATGATTTCCTCATCTACCCAGAGAGTTCTCTTTACTCCTACTATATTACTAGCTGCATCCCTTCCCATTTCTAATTCTTTGTTCTGACCACGGGCCAGCTTCTTCAGTTTACCCTTCTTTTTCTGTGTTTTATTTTCCATTTCATTATTTTCCTTTTCTAGACTAAGCCCAATATCCATTTTTGCTGGGCTATTAACTTTCTGAAACTCTAAATTTTTTTCTTCTACCCGGCCCATGTGAGTTAACCCACTTACTTCATTTTCACATCCTACTATTGACATAAAGGCTTGGGCCGGCCCCATGTTTTGGTTATTTTCTTTCCCTACTTCACCGAGACTATTTTTCTTTTTTCTTGCTTCTGTCTCATCATGTCTACTACTCTGAATTTGAAATTGAAATTGACATACCTCTTGCGTGGCGTGCTCACCTTCCTCTGATGTCATTGAACCAAGACCTCCTCTTTTTGCATTTCCAAGATTGTCCCCGGATTGTGCACCGCCACAGGCATAGGAACAGCCCCCATCTTCCGCCCCAAACTGCATCCTTTCTTGCATTGCCGTGTCAACAGCTTGCTGGTTTATAGGACTCTTTCTTTGTTCTTCTTTTGTCAATTTAGCTTTTCCTCCACCTTGAGCCCTTAACCATTCACCATATTGCAGAGCTTGATTTTGTTGGCCACTTTTCTTGCAATGTCGCTCATCATGCCCCATTACTCCACATCTGAAGCAGAAAACCGGCAGCCTTTCATACCGAAATTGGATACAAAAACTCTCCCCCTCTGGACTAGCAACCTTTCCACATCTTCTTAGGGGTTTTTCCAGCGGAAGATTCACCTTCACCCTCATGAACTTGGCTTGCTCTGACATCCATGATCTTGTATCTACTGTCATGAAAATCCCCAAATTACTAGCTATCTCCTTTCCTATCTTCTCTGTCATCATATCAAGAGGCAAACCCCAAATTTGTACCCAAAAAAGGAGAGTGGGTAAAAGAAACATTACTTGCCGTCATTCCCCTCTCCCATCTTTTGAGCAATAGAAGATTATTTTCAAAGTTCCATGGCCCATTTATTTCAACCCACCTTAGCTGATATTCATTGGCAAATTTGAATTGAAGGATATCCCTTCCTACTTCCACAATCTTTAAATCCTGGCCAATTTTCCAAACATTCCTTAAAGTATTCTTCAACGCACGCAGATTTTGCTTTCTGTCCGTCAACAGCTTTCCTTACACAAACATAATCACAATAATTACCATAATAGCAGTGGTGGATGATCAAAGGGACTAGAGAGGGCCTAGCCCCCCCCCCCCCCCCAAAATATTTTGAAAAATATCTATTTTAATATATGATGTAATTATATTTACAAGTAGCTAATTGGGAAAATAAAACTTGGCCCCCTTTATTTATTATTAAATTTCTAAATACTTTTTAGTGTAAGCATAGTCAACAAATAATTAAGTAATAATCCTCTCATAATATATGTCAAGAGTGATGATATATGTGTGTGTGTATTAGGTTGTGAATAGCATTAGTGTTTTTTTTTTTTTTTGGTGTGTAAAATGTAATAATATCTTTCCAAATGTAATGTGTTTTTTTTTTTTTTTTTAATTCCATGTAATTTTCAATTGTTTTAACCACATATCTATAATTTATAATTTATTTAATTACAATACTTGGTTGCCAGCAAATTGTTAAAAAAAAAAAAAAAAAACTATGTTTTATTTAATATTCAGATAACTTATCAATTATAGGATAAACAATATAAAATGTCATAGTATTCTTTTACATCTCAATAAATAAATAAATAAATAGAAACATAAAATATAAAATGAATTTTTCAGAGCATTTTAAATATAATGATAATGATACGAATTTTTTTCTTCTTTTTGAGGTTTTTGTTGTTTAAATATATGGTTTATGTCAATTGTGACCCCCAAATAAAACTTATTGACTCCACCACTGCATAATAGAAAAAAACGACTAGTAGTCACGTGAAATTTTTATTAATTTTTTTACCTAACTAATTCAATAATCCTAACTACAAGTTTGCTCCACCTTTTGTATGCATTCAATACTCACAATGGTCCCATTAAAAAAAAAAAATTAAAAAAGAAAAAATCACAATGGCACCAACCATTTGGCACGCATGTGCATCTATCTAATCGAGTGTTCATTTCTTACTATTGACAGACTTATTGGGTAATTTATTTTTAAAAAAAAAAACTTTTTAGGCGATTCATCCAAAAAAAGAAACATTAAAAAAAGACTTATTGCTGGATCTTGTTTCTTCAATTATGTGTGAATAAGATGTAAAAGTAAAAGTAAACGGTCAAGTCAGGTGTGCATGAGTGGACTGTGGACCATGTTTTTCTTGTCGTACACAAAGTTATCTTTAGCAAATCTTGCTTTTTTTTTTTTTTTTGTCAATCGCACGTTAATTATTGTGTTCGGGAAAATGACAGCGGCAATGGTCCATTGGTGCTCAATGTGACTAATGAATTTTTTTTTTTTTTTTTTGTTGTTGTTGGTGGTGGGGGGTGGGGATGACTAATGAACATATTAGTGCAAATTTCACGTAGCATAAAAATAATGCTAGTCCTGTAAAGTGTAGGATTGTAAGTTTACACTGTTGTTCATGTAAAGTTAATATAATTGTACTTATTTGCATGAATAAGTACATTTTTGCAGTGACTTTAATAATGTTATACATATTTGTGTAATTTACAATATAAAATATAAATGAATAAAAAATATTGAAAAATATTATTCATAATGTTTCCATAAAATTTGATTACCATATCTTTTTTTTTTTTTTTTAATTGTAACTTTAAAGCTGGAAAAAGTTGAAAAATGCTGTATATGAGATGGTTGTAAATTGACTAAATTCAAAAATTCTAGTGTCACATAAAATATCACAATTTTTATCATAACTAAGTATTTTATTTAGGAAAAACTTATTTAGTTTTTCGCTAAAATTTTTTTATTGAAAAGATACTAAATTCTAAATTATACTTGTACATTGAAATAAAGTGAGAAAAAGTAAAACCTTTTTTTTTGAAAAAAGTGTAATTTTAAAAAGCTGTATATATAAAAGATAAAAGGTAAAAGGTAAAGCTAATATTATACAGACTCTAACAGTCCACGTAAAAGATTATGAGCAGTTAAAAAAAATTATGATTTTTTAATGTGAAAATTTAAATGAAGATTTCATGTGAAAGTGACATATTACTAGCCACATCATACCATGCACATGTTATAATTGGGACCAAAGTTTTGGTGCTTTATTAGGTAAAAAATTACTCCCGTAAACTTGTTAGAATAATGTCATCAAAAGCATGACGTATTCTTATAGCATTAGTAATAGTGGTGCTAAAAAGTTAAATTGCTATTTTTTGCACCGTAAACTTAAAAATTAGGGTTGCAGTAGTGGAGTCATTTCTAAAATTTTTAGCTCTTGAGCTACAGTGCACAGCCATTTTTGGCTGTGCACTGTAGCTCAAAGCTATACCAAAATATTAATATTTTATTTATCTTTTCAATTAAATAATATTTACTCTCATCTTCTTCCACTGTAGCACTGTAGCCTGAACATTTCATTCATTTTTCCTCTTCAGCTCTTCTCCCTTCCCCGCACCCCCGCCCCCGGCCTCTTCCTTCACGAAGTGCTCAGAGATCGATAGTGTTGATGATTTTAGTGAGGATCTCGGTGCCGAAACGGTGAGACTAAGCTCAGCTACGGTTGGGTTTGGTGCTAACCTCCGCTCTGCCATTGGGTTTGTGTGCTCTCAGTGCCGAAATGATTGGTGCTCTTCTTAGTGAGATTTTTGGGATTTTTTTTTTCTCAATTGGTTACTAGTTTTTTGGTCAAGCTTGAGGCTACTGTGATGGTGCCAAATAGTTAAAAAAAAATAGATCCACTACTACTGGATTTTTTGTAAAATGAATAGGTAAAATAAATAAAATGGTTTTTTGTGATATCAAATAGTTAAAAAAATAGCACTGCACTGAGAGAGAGAGAGAGAGAGAGAGAGAGAGAGAGAGAGAGAGAGAGAGAGAGAGAGAGAGAGAGAGAGAGAGAGAGAGAGAGAGAGAGAGAGAGAGAGAGAGAGGAGCCCAATAAAATACTGAGAAGCGCTATCAAGTGCACAATATACTTTCTTTTATAATTGAGTTTTAGGTATGAGCACGGTAGAGAGAAAGTGAAAGATCCAAATTAGCAAAGCTTGCTTCATCGGGCTTGATCTCGAGCTGACACTACGGTCCCTTGGAGTTTAGAATACATGCACTCTTTTCAAGATAAAAATTTGCAGGTACTTTACTCCATCCTTTCACTTTATTTTTTGTTCTTCCAGATAAAGTTCATCCAAAAACTGATCATTTACTAATTTAATTGAGTTTCCACTGGGGTCTTGTAGCCAAGTGGCACCGGGTTCCTATGTAAACTGTTAGTTTGGCGATTTTATCCCCGTAATTACCCAGCAAAAAGGAAAACAAAAATACTAATTTAATTGAGTTCATATAAACTTTGGGATTTTAATTAAAAAATATTACCTTACATGGTGGGTCTCTAAATATTTTTATACTAATTAAACTAATTTTCTCTTTTATGGACCGTTTGGATTGATGGGAGTAGAATAGAGTAAAGTAAATTTAGTACAAAATTACATTATTTTTAACCAACTATACTTTACTCCTCTTCACTTCCCCTCCTTCTTCCCTCCTTCCAAACAGGCCATTAATTTGGTAGATTCTAACTCATATTTTTTTTTATAAGAGAATTGGAAATTTTCACTGACTTACCAGACTTTTGCTCTTTTTTTTTTTTCTTTTTTTTTTTTCCAAATCTCGATGCAATTCTCTTTCTATGTTGTTGCAACATTGTCGACCACCACAACAAACCTTCACCCAAGACCCATAAACCAATTATACATACAGCCACCAAATTGTTCAAGACTTACTCTTGTCTCCTATGAGCTGAGATGTATGACAAACTCAGTAAGGAGAACTCTCTTGGATAGGAAGAGAGATCCAAGTTTTGAGTTTGAAGTCGGTGGCCTTTAATTCTTCTAATCATGAAAATATCAAGATTTTATTCCTTCAATTTTCCTTCTTATGTTTTAGCGAAAAAAACTTTTTTCTTTCTCACAACTATCTCCTCTCCTTTTTCTTATTACGAAACAAGTTTTTGTCGTTTTAAAAAATAGTTCAATTATTTTATTTAAATTTTTTTCTTTAGAATAAAATTTCTCACATATATTGAGGGATCAATAATGCTAAATTATTTCAATGTTTTCACTAAAAAAAAAATGTCAAATTATATTACAGCACATTCTTGACATAATGGTCATTTCGTTAATATAAATGCTTGTAGGATGTGAGAGATAATGACCAAGGTTCAAGTCTCTAAAAATAAGATAAAAAATAATAATAATTCTAAATTATCTCATCTCTTAACTCAAAAATATTAATGATAATAATGTCAAATTAAAAGTACAAGCGGTCCTTGTGAAGTTGCGTCAAACCACGTTTTTTTTTTGGGTCCAAAATACAAAAATTCAGATCACAAAATTAGTGATAACTTTTGACACAAATACCCCCACATGCTTGATTGTAAATGGTGGAGAAAGAATAATGGATCCATCTAAAAGTGATAAGTAATTAATCGCAGTTTATCACATTAAATAGTTGTAAGAAAAAATATGGGAATTGTTGAAAAGAGTTTTACCTTCTACTTTTTGTCCTAACTTTTTAACAAATAATCTAATTAATATATCTTTTGAAATAAATTAATTTTAAACTTTTTGTAATATATTTAATACCAAAAATTATACCTCGTTATTTTGATAAACACTATATAGATAGCCTACAAAAACTAAGTAATTTACAAACAGACCCCAAGAATAATTCCCAAAATAATTGCTCTTTTATCATTGGATAAAAAATATTTTACATCGTTTTTATATTATCAAAATTATTCAATGGCTCTAACCATAGTTATGAAAATGGTTCTAACCATTCAGGCCTCATTTGGTAGAGTTGTTAAACAACTTATTTTCAATTTTTAAACAACATTATATGCATTTTTACACACTTTTTCACTCACATATATTTCAAAAAAATACAAACAACATTATTTAAACTCCTCTACCAAACAGGCTCTCAATAGTCCGGAATAACCAATGTTTAAACATCATTTCCCTCCCTGTATGTTTGTTTCTAAATAAAATAAAAATAATAATAATAATAAAATAAAAATAAAAAAAACAACTCAAAGCAGAACCTTTTCATTATTTCTTTCCATTTTGTCTTTAATTTATATTATTATATATATTGATTCAAAACTATTTCAACAGTGTAACTAGATTTGACTTGTAATTTTTCTAAAATGCCTAAACAAGGTTCAAGTGACACAAGTTGTATTATCTTTCTATTTATCTTCCAGATCTATACGTTTTTGAGTTAAGTCAAATTGGCAACATAACTTGACTCGATGGATTTTAAATCAATTGTTTAATTACGTCAGTAAAATTGAAAATGGTGGGAACATCTTTTGTGTGTGATTCATCAACAGGTTTAAATGTGAATGCCCATTTGTAAACACAAACTTTTGGTTAATACAACTAATAAAATTTCTTATCCTTGAATATGAAACATTGGTTTAAATTCTGTCTTCACATGAAATGTTATATGAAAATTGTGATTCCTACATTAAAATTTGTATATAAGCACAAGGAAAATGCTAAAGTTATTACAAGTTTTAATGTATTAAGTTTACAAATATTTTCTTATTTAATGTATGATTTATGCTAATAAATGCCTTGTGTGTGTTTGAAGAACGATTGTAAGTTAGTTTTTTTGCTTATTTTTTATATACTTTTTTTTATAAAATATATTGTTTGTGAATCCAACACAACTTTTTATCTTAGTTTTATTTTAAATGACCTAACTTTCTTTTCTTTTTTTTTTGAAAATAAACTAGCCTTTAGCTTTCTTTGTCTCACATTAAGCCAAAAAAAAAAAAAAAACTCAAAAAAAGCAATTTCTTAATGTCTGTTAATTAATTCTTTTAATTCAACTGTCTACTATTTTCTAGTCTTGGTCGGTTTTCAGACTATGATGTTATAGTTCAAAAAAAAAAAAAAAAAAACTATGAAATTTGTCCATTGCAAATGAAAGGGATCCAGCTTGCCCCCAGTCATGTTTATATATCTTAACCTCTTTTTTTTTTTTTTTTTTTTTTTTTTTTTTTTTTTTTTTTTGAGGAACAGGATAAATTTCATAGTTCATTTTAAATTTTATAAACTTAAAGATATATCCAACACCATATTATTTAAAACTAGCTTATAATAGATTGTACACAATGATAGTATTACATAGGAGTATAATTAAGTATTTTTTTGCACTTTCTTAAGTTTAGATACATTAATTTGCAATTAAACATAACTGACACACAATTAAATAATAAAATAATCAATATGACGCTTGATACAAAATTGGAGTGCAATTATAATCTAATTTGAATTCTTAATTAAATTTTCTCAAGATTTTTTCTTTTATATATTATATAAGATTTTAAATTACTTGACACTCTCTAAACTATTTGATCTAGAAAACATAATCTCATTCATGTGGATTTGAAAATGGCTGCAAATGGTGCCTCTTGGAATGAATTCTGGAGTAAGTTTTTTAGTGCCAATGATTGTTGTTTGTCACTAGGAAAATATGGCCACGCCTAACGGTGCAACTGATACTTCATAAGAAAAAGAACTTCAATGTGAAGAGATTATCATTGACATTACAGTCAAGGAGCCAAAGTGGGGCTCCGAGTGTTGCATCTACAGGGTCCCCAAAAGACTTCGCAAGGTCAAGGAACAAGCCTACACTCCAAAGCTAGTTTCAATAGGCCCTGTTCATCACGACAATGATGAACTGAAGGACATGCAAAAGCTGAAAAAGAGTTATTTCAAGGAATTCTTTTCTCGGACTTGCAAAGACCAGAAGGAGTTTGCCAGCATAGTTAAAAATAACATAAAAAAGATCCGCGACTGTTACGCAGTAGAGATTTCTCTACCCGAAAGGGAAGAAGATTTGGTGAAAATGATTCTGCTGGATTCTATCTTTATCATTGAGCTCTTTTGCAGGAGTTATACAAAGGACGATAAAGAAAATGATGATTATAGATGATTATATATTAAGTAAACCATGGTTAAAGGAGGGCATAATGCAAGACTTGATATTACTCGAGAATCAGCTTACTTTTTTTATTCTTGACATGTTATTTCAACATTTCAATGGCACTCCTAATTCCATTTTTAAGCTTGCTCGTAATTACTTTTTTACGAGCCAGGTGAAATGCTCTAAGAAGGAAGTAAAACATTTCACTGGTTTGCAGAGATAAAACATTTCACTGGTTTGCAGAGATATTCCTTCCTTCCACCTGACTAGAAACTTGGAAATCCTATTGAACATCGACATAGTGCAACGAAGCTAGAGATGGCGGGATTGATATTCCAAACTCAAATAGGACCAGAAAAAAAGAGAAGCTTGCTTAACGTACAAATCCAAAAGGGTAATAGCTTTTCGGAAATATTTCCATGCTTCAATTGCTCATGGCTCTTGCATTGCTTACCTTGCTTGAAAAAGATTTCACTCTTGAAGCGTATGCAAACTCGCTTGGTAGTCCCACACTTTGTGGTAGATAACAAAACTGAAGACCTTTTTCGAAATCTCATGGCCCTTGAGCAATGTCATTATCCAAATGAAGCTTACATATGCAATTATGTCTTGCTATTGGATTCTCTAATCAACAATAAAGACGACGTAGATTTACTTGTTGAGGAAGGAATTATTGTTAACTCTTTAGGCAACAATGAAGCAGTTGCGGACATGGTTAACAAACTTGGCGATGAAATTGTGGAAAAAAATTCCTATTACCATGATGTTGCTGAAGATCTTAACAAGTACTACCGCAATTGGTGGAATCAAAATATGGCATCCTTGGAAACAGTATATTTCCGGGATATTTGGAGAGGAACGGCAACTATTGTTGGGATTATAGTTCTTGCGGTAACTATCATGAATTTCCTTAGGCCTTTTGTGTTCAAGCATATTTAAGTTTTGTTTCTGAAATATTATCATATTAGTTGGAAGTTTGGCAATGCAAGTGTTGATTTTGAAATTGTCAATCTGTTCAGTTTGTGTTATTATTTCCTTTCTAAAAAGTTCAACTTTTGTACTTCACCTTTTGGATGCTCCAAAGTCCAAACGTTATTTCAGCACCGATGTAGAGTTCTTATTTCCCCAAAAGTAAAGTTGTATCCTCTTGGTTCCCTAATACAAGAGTTATATATATACTCTTTTCAGTTTAACATCAGATTGTATTACACCAATAATTGCATTCTTCTGCTGGTAACTGTGTATAAGATTGTCTTACAAAATAATTTTTCACAGACCAATTATGGGTCAGAGAATGTCCATGAAGATTAAATAGGGTGACTTAAGCTTAACCCAGGTTCAACCCTCACACCAGTGATCCACTTCCTACCTAGGAAGAAATGGAAGGCTAATGTCTCTGTTGTGGTCCTGCAACAATTCAAACCTAACGTTCAGCACTCCCTATCGGTACTAGTGCAAGCTCAACGCCTAATAGCTAATAAAAATTACACTAATAAAAAATCCAAAAAATGTAGAATAATAGCTCATTTTTTTAAAAGAAACAAAAAGATATATATATATATATATGTGTGTGTGTGTTTGTGTTCATCACAAATATTGAGCCAATAGAAATCCAATACAATTGAAATCCTAAATTATTGTTTTATTTATTTATTTTTTAATTGTTATGAGTTAGAATGAATATACCAAATAATTATTGAAATCAATTAGAATGTATCAAATTGTGAGTGGTGAAATTGTAGACCCACATGGATCTACTACTTTTATTTGACCACTTACAACTTTTCACATAAACAAATTGTGATAAAAGTTATGGCAAAAGCTATAATCTTAGCATTTTCCTTCTTCAAACTATTCATATACAACTTCCTGAACTTATCATACTTGTTTGTTCATATTTCTCATTATTTTTTTCCTAGGTGCAAACTTTTACCGAGGGCTATTAATTTAAACAACCCCATGAACAAAGATGTCAACTGCTGTGACCAATGAGAGAATGATTTAAACTCTCATCTATTAAACTTAGTAGATAAATAATTGGATTAGAAGAAAAAAAATTGTCAATCGCAATAAACTTTGCATTGACTTAATTTTTTTTTTCTAATAATTAGTGTTAATGGGGGAATGGAAGGTGGGGTTGAGTAACTAATTTGTAATTACTTCAATAATGCTAACTTGGTGCACCTATGGTACACATTCATTCACAATAGAACCTTTCATGTATGTTTTATGTGTGTATACATCTCTTATGAATGCAACTAGAGACTCTGGTCCTGTTTCTAGCAATACCCTTCTTTGAGAATAAAATGCAAGTGATTCAGGTCTTGTGATGTTTACCCAAAAAAAAATCAGGTCATGTGTGAATGGATCACGTTTCTAGTCACCATACAAAGACTAAAAAAAAAAGTTAAGAAAACATTAATCATTCATGGGGTGTGGCCCTTTTTTTTGACTGTTTTTCACCTACCAGCTTTTGAAGTTGAAAGTGGCGACATTAATCATTCTTCTTCTTCCTTCTTTCTTTCTTTTTTTTATTTTTTATTTATGTTTTATTTTATATTTTTTAATATTTTTTTAACAAAAAAAAGGGTTTAATTTTTTTTTTTAATGGACTTATTGACTCTACGCTTTGTGACTACAATGAATAATAACACGAGTATCACTAGAGTAACAATGGAACATATTACTACTTTCATGCAAGCAGGTGTGATGGGTAGTGCCCATTTCACAATGCATACGTTTTACCTAGCCCTACAAAAGAATATGGCTAGATATGTTGCAAGCCATTATTTTCAACCCATGAAATTTTCAAATTTATTAACTTTGTAAACCTTGTCTCACAAAAGATAAGATAAGTACATAACCATTTCATGCACAAGATTTTTTCTTCAATGAGTGAGTTTTAGCTATGAGGAGAGAGAGAGAATTAAAGGTTCAAGATCTCTATCAGATTGTGATGTTTCTTTGCTCCATCCTTTCACTTTATTTTTGTTCATATTATATTTGCAGGTTTTTTTCTCCATTCTTCCATAGTTTATTTTTGTTTTACAAGACAAAGTTCACCAAAACTTGATAATTTAGTAATTTAATTGACTTCATATTTTGTAATTTGCAACGTGTACTTCGGGATTTTAATTAAAATATATACCTTGCAAGATTGGTTTCAAATGTTTTTAATTAAATCAGGTCATATGTGAGTGGATCCTGTTTCTCTTCTTTTCACACAAAGGCTAAAAGCAAGTCAATTTTTAAGTGTGGCCCTTAATATTTGACCATTTTGGCCAAGCAGCTTATAAGTTGAAGGTGACAACAAATTAATGGCGTGTTGGTGAGATGGTTAAAGTTTGTGACCATAACTATATTGAAATCATGTGAGGCAGACTTAGGCATTACACTTTTTTTTTTTTTGGATTTTCTATAGTGTTTCCTCAGATCTTTCAATCAGAGACTAATCACTATTCGCGACGGGTGGGCCTATAGCGGGGTAAATTGCTGGCCCAGAGAGTTTTTTCAAAGTACTAATGCCTAGACTTGAACTAGGGAGCTTATAATCAAACCCAAGACAGCTACTTTGAAACCAAGTGTCCAACCATTCGGCCAACCCCACTGGGTTGACTTAGATATTACTTTTTTAATCTATGCCCAAGGTGTTCACGAGTCAGTTTAGGGTGAATTTATGCCCAACTTGCAATCAACCCAATTAGATTAGGTGGAGAAAAATTAGACCTGCCACCAATTGGCAATGACAACTAGTCAGAAGAATTGGAGTATCATTGGGTGGCAATCAGTTTGGTTGAAACTGTTAATAGAAGTGAGAGGTTAGAAAACTCACCATATTAAAAAAAGATGTGGTTTAGATCTCATCAGATCCAGTAAAGATCTCATCGAATCTGATGGATATATATCAACCAGATATTTTGCCAAAATGGGTTGAAAACGACGCTGGAGTGAGTGCATATTGCTAGATTTCACTAGGCACTTTGCCGAAATGCTTAGACCTTGCTTAAGGCTTATTCATGGCCAAGTCAGGTTTATCGGGTTTTAGGCGAGACTTGCCAATTGACTCGTAGGAGTCAATTCTAGGTGATGGAGAAGACCGACCGCTAGAATCATCAAATTTATTGGAGTTGGGTTTGTGCGTCATAGTTGGCGGGTCTTGGACACCCTTCTATGCTCCATGAATGTGGTGAAGCCTTCTCATCCAACATCTCATGGTTGGTCAATTAACTCTTAATCAAAATCACTACTTCACTTCTAAAAACTAGTTTGAATGGCGACTCTCGTGTGGGCTTCCTTTCAATTGTTTCCCACAGAAGACTAGGGAGTCCTTATGGATGACACTATTGAAATGATTATTTAATTATGTTAGGTTCTAAAGATTTAGATTTAAATATTTAGAATCATATTTGTATTGTGTTGGCAAACCGAGAACAAAATATGTATAGTCTAGGTTTTTAAGCAATGCTTAAAAGTGGTTGTTTCAAGGTTCAAGTCCAGCTGATTGCAGAAAAGGAAGTATGGTTCTGCCTTGCTCGACCGATTGAAAATTAGGCTTAACCAATCGAAAATCACAGGTCCAGTTTTTTCTATAGAATTTTAAACAGGTCCAAGCCCACGAAAATGTTTAAGATTTCACCTAAACTTCTCCACATATAATAGGAAAACCCTAGTCACGTTTTGAAGCTGCTGAAAAGACTTGTGTATTACTCTTTGTGAGATCTGGGAGGTTTTGACCTTCTAATTACACAAGAATCTACCGGAGCAAGAACTACAATCAAGCATTTTGTAGAACATAGTTGCTACATCAAGATCATTACTGATGGTGATCTGAAACTTTTGAGTGGGATCTCAAAGTCACAAGCAAGGCGGCTTATGTTGGTGTAAATCTAAGAAGAAAATGAGTTCGTGGATTCGGACCTTGCACGTGGTCGTGTCAGTAAGTTACTACTGGAGGTAGCAATAAATTTAGAGTTAAATCTGATTGTAAAAACTTCAATTCTCTTATAGTGAATTTGTTTTACCTTGAGGATAACTAGGTCAAATCCTTTCAAAGTTTTCACCTTGAAATGGTTCGTTTCATCGGTTTTCCTGGGTCATTATATCGTAGTGTTATTTACTTTTCCGCATCTTTGCATGATATGATCTATTTGTGTTTAACCTAGATTTGAAAATTAATCTAAGTAATCACTTGGTTAATAAATTAGGTTAAACAATCTAGTTTAAGGGGTCTAAACGAACAAACAAGTAGTATCAGAACAGGTGAGCTCTTATTTATAGGTTTATTAACCTAGAGTTGATCCTTAACCCCCGTTGTCATGGAACACAATCACTCTCTTGTGATCCCCCCACACTTTGATGGAAATTACTATGCTTACTGGAAGGTTAGGATGAAAGCCTTCTTGAAATCCATTGATGAGAGAGTGTGGCTGTCTGTTGAGAATGGTTAGGAAAGACCAACCACTACTAATGGTGAATGTACTACTGCTCAAAAGGAAGTAGCAAGCTTTAACAGTAAAGCTATGAATGCGATATTTAATGCTATGTCTATGGAAGAATTTAAGAGGATCTCAAATGTGGAGATTGCTCACTGCATGGAACATCTTGCAAATAGTGCATAAAGGCACTAAGGCTGTAAAAATCAATAAATTGCTGAAGTTGACCTCTAGATTTGAAAGTATTAGAATGTCAATTCTACTTTCAATTTGGGTGAAGTTTATGATCAACCAAAAATTGTGAGGAAAATTCTTAAATCATTAATTGAGGATTTTAGACCTAAAGTAACTACTATAATTGAAAGTAAGGATGTTGACTCTATTCCTATAGATGAACTTGTAGGATCTCTTCAGTCCTATGAATATGACTTACCAAAAACAAATAAATCCAAATCTATGGCTTTGAAATCTGATGATGATGTTCATAATTGTGGTTTTGATGATGAACTCTCTTCTACTGAGATTGCTTATGTAGCTAAGAACTTTAGAAATTTTCTAAGAAATAATAATAGGAGGGCAGGAAATAGAAATAATGTTGATACTAAGAATGTTAAGAAGAATGACACTGCCAAAAACAACAATTCTGAAAAATCAAAAAGTAAAGTAGGTCAATCTTCTAATAGTTCTTTTGGACAACAATGTTATGGTTGTTAGGGTTATGGTCATCTAAAATCTGAGTGTCCAACATTCTTGAGATCCAAAGGTAAAGCTATGACTATTACTCTGAGTGATGATGAAGTTTTTGATCATGAGTCTAAAAGTGATCAAGAATGAAACTTCATGGCTTTCACTGCTACTATTGTAGTAAGTGAAATTAAGATTGCTGTTGAGAACCCTTCTAATGGAGAACTCTTTGAGAATACAGATTTGCAAGAAGCTTACAACAAGCTTTGCAAGATAGCAACTAATGATGCTATGAGTGTTGAATCAGGGTTGAAAAAGATAAACACTCTTGAATAAGAAAAGAAGAATTTGTTGCTAAAGCTGTTTGATGCTAATGAACTCTTGAACTCTATTAAGATTGAGAACATCTCTTTGCTTGAAAAGGTTAAAAGTCTAGAATTAGAATTATTTGTTGCTAGAGAACAAATAGATAGAACTTCTACTTCTAAACTAGACAAGATGTTACATGTTCAAAAGTCTGTTTCTAAAAAGACAGGTTTAGGGTTTGTTGAGAGTGGATCTACTATTGTGGTGAATCCTCCTAAGTTTGTACCTGCTACATCATCTTCTGTTGTTCATCCAACTCTTTCTGAAGTTAAGGTACATAAGGAAGTAGTTTTAGCTTCTAGAAGAACCAGGGTAGATTTGAGTGAGTTTAAACCTAAGAATCCTGATAGGTCAAAAACGAATTGACCCCTTGTGATAAATTAATTGATTAATTAGCCAAGTTTATTAATTAATCAAATTAACATGCAAACGTGTGGTAGTACAAAAAAATCACCAATTAGACTTTACTTCATCTGCACTGGTTTGTACATGAATGCGTGAGTTATACCGAGTACTCAGTAAATTGTAGAGTATGCAGCGGAAAATAAATAACACGGTGATTTGTTTACGAATAGGGAAAACTTACACGGGAAAAACCCCACTAGGTGATTTTAAGGTCACCACACCCGAAATTCCACTATTATTACAACAAGTTGTTACAAGTAAAGGAATCTCAGTACCTTATACCAATCTACAGTTGAAACCTTACCCCAATACCCAATTGGACTTGTTCTGTAGTAACAATTTCTCCTTTTGATGCATGACTCCTAGTACGTGACTAACCAATTGCGTGGATCTCAGTATGCGACTTTAATCACCAACTAGATAAGGTTATTGGTTGCAAAATTCTTCAGTTCATCTCAACGATGAAGATCAAGAAGATGCTTGGTCGCAAAATCCTACGGTGCACAAACATAGCAACTTTTTCATAAGAACGATGAACTAGGGCAAAACTATGTCTCTGGTCACAATTTGCTTGAACAAACTTTCCTCAACACTTGTGCAACTTGTAAACACTTTGACGACCCTTAAAATAATCATTTTATATGTTTACGACTGTGAGAAAAGAAAGCCAAAATATATAAACACGAATTGGAGTCAAAATAGAACTAAAAATTTGTTTTTCATAAACCTCGACAGATACCCTATCTGTCGAGCTTCTATCAAGCCATGAGGCTAAAAAGCTCTTTAAGCTCGATAGATGGCTAGCTATCGAGCTTTAATGACAGACACTTTTTAGCTTGAATCTTGGACAGAATTGCATGGCTTCAGCACTTGATTTTGAAACAAAGTTTCTTGAAGTATTAAACATATCCTAGATCTACCAAAATATAAGTAAAGTGCGTTTTGTTAAAGGATTAGACAATTACATAAAATAGTGACATATGTTCCTAACAAGTAAATCACATATGTCCTAACAAATCCCAATCAATCTGGAAGCAAGAAAAACCACAAACCTCAGTGGTTTTGTCATTTTTGTGGTGGAGCTGGGCATACTAGACCAAATTGCTTTAAGTTGCAAGCTATAAAGCAAGCTTCCAAACAAAAAGTATCTGTGCCAAAAGCAAAAGATCCTGTGGCACTTATTCATGAGTTGGTAAAGGTTCTTAACCTGTATACCAATACTGGAGCTGAAATTAGGGTAAATTCTAATAGAAATTCCAACTCCAAGTTTGCATTTAAAAGAGTTTGGATGCAAAAGACTCAGCCTCAATGAGTCTGTCTAACATGGTCCTTGTGTTAATTCTTTCTATCTCTTGTGACCAAAATTGTTTTTCTTTAGGTTTGCATCTGCATAACATTCATACATTGCATTGCATTCTACGTTTGTTTTTGTTGTTTTTCAGTTTTTTTTTTTTTTAAATAGAAAATCAAAAAAAGGGGGGGGGGGGGTGTTTGCATTATACATCTTCAAGATGTGTAATTGAGATTAGCCTATGAAATTTGCATTTCATGACTGTGTACCTTGTTTAACTTTGATGGGCTTTATTTTTTTGCACTTTGCTAGTTGGTGTTATGTAGTGCTTATATTGTGCAAGTTGTTTATGGTTTTTAATCACATGCTCTTGATTGAGAATTATGCTTAATCAATTGAAAATCACAGGTCCAGTTTTTTCTTCAGAACTTTAAACAGGCCCAAACCCGTGAAAACGTTTAGGGTTTCATCTAAACTTCTCCACATATAAAAGGAAAACCCTAACCACATTTTGAAGCTGCTAAAAAGACTTGTGTGTTACTCTTTGTGAGATCTGAGAGATTTTGTACCTTTTAACTACACAAGAATCTACCGAAGCAAGAACTACAGTCAAGAATTTTGTAGAACATAGTTGCTGCATCAAGATCATTATTGATGGTGATCTGAAACCCTTGAGTGGGATCTCAAAGTCATAAGCAAGATGACTTGTGTTGGTGTAAATCCAAGAAGAGAAAGAGTTCGTGGATTTGGAGCTTGTACATGGTCGTGTCAGTAAGTTACTACTGGAGGTAGCAATAGATTTAAGGTTAAATCTGTTTGTAAAAAATTCAATTCTCTTATAGTAGATTTTTTTTACCTTGAGAATAGTTAGGTAAAATCTTCTCCAGATTATTACCTTGAAACAATTCATTTTATCAGTTTTCCTGGATCATCATATCATAGTATTATTTACTTTTCCACATCTTTGCATGATATGATTTATTTGTGTTTAACCTAGATCTAAAAATTAATCTAAGTAATCACTTGGTTAATAAATTAGGTTAAACAATCTAGTTTAAGGGTTCTAAATAAACAAACAAATTACATGGTTTAATTGATAGAAATTAAAATTTTATGCTTAGTTCAAAACTAGAATTAAATGTTTAGAGTTTATTAATTTCACTTAATAATAATTGAATAAATATTGGCATTAAATGAATTATTTAGATTTGAATTTGAAAATAAGTATTTATAAAATAAATTAGCAAAATTACTAAATTAGTAGCATTTTTATTTTATATCAAATAATTCTAAAATACAAAATACTTTTATTAGTCCTCTATTCTCACTTTACATCCCAAAACTCTTTAGAAATTCATTACCAAATATAGGACCACAATTGTTTTTGCCATAATTCTAATGTTGTAGACTGTAAATAACGGAGAAAAAAATTGTGAATGTATTTATTTATTTATTTTTATTTATTTATTTATTTATTTATTTATTATTATTATTATTATTATTATTATTATAATATATATATATATATATTCTTTTTCTTTTTCTTTTTTTTGAGAAAGAGACCCAAAACTTTAATAAATCAAGGCTGAAAATCAGCTAATACAAAAGAGGTAATATCCGAAGGATAGGAGTCCAACCAAACTGAGATAGGGGAACAATGTCTAGCTCTCTGAGCTAAAGCATGAGCAACGGTATTGCCCTGCCTACAGACATGAGAGAAAGAAGTACTCACAAAGGAGTTTACAATACATAGGATATCTCGAATAAGATGACCACTCGAAGCAAAATCCCAGCCACCCCATTGAAGGGCCTTCATAACCTGCTCCGAATCTCCTTCAAAAATCACCCTATCAAGACCAAGTTCTTCAGAGAAGAGAACAGTGCGCTTGGCAGCCAGCAACTCTAACGCTTCCACTAATGGTGGCTTCCTAATCTTCTTTGCTAGAGCAGCCTTCACCTCGCTAAAGGAATCTTGAATAATCACCTCAACCCCGGCTTCTTCAGATCCACAATACATAGCCCCGTTGAAGTTTATCTTCTATTCATTACGGTCAAGTGGACTCCAAACCTTAAGAGCTACAACTCGGACCATGAGGGTGCACCTCGTCAAGGACTTAAAATCCTGCACATAATCCCACGCAAAGCCCACAATTTGACCCAGTGGCCTAGCATTTTCACTTAAACGGATCTTATTTCTATGGAACCACACTGACCAAGTAGTCGGAGCAAACAGGGGAACCAATGCTGGCTTGGTGTAGACCAGATTTACCAACTCCTTAAAGGAAGAAAAGACCACCCCAGACCTGAAAATCCAGCCAAAGTCCTTCTCCCAAACCCTTTTAAGACCACTACAACTCCACAAAGAATGGAGAGTATCTTCATGAGAACCTGAACAATGAGAACAGGTTGCATCCAACAAGATTTTGCGTTTCACCAAATTTTCTTTTGTAGCTAGGGAGTTCGTGCAAGCCCGCCAAAGAAAGTGTTTTATTTTTCTCGGGACCTAAATTTTCCAAAGCTTTTTCCAAAAACCTCTATCTTTGATGCTTGCTTGAAGTAAATTTTCAGCGGAATCTCAGACCTCACACAGCAGACGAAACCCAGTTTTTACAGAGTACTTATTGGATTTTTCAAGAGGCCAAATCAACACATTGGACTGGGGAGTCAAGCAAAGAGGAAGTGCTTTAATTTGAGCTGCATCCGGGGGATGAAAACAATGATCAATCAACTGAACATTCCACCACCTCGAGATCCAATTAATAAGCATAGAAACAATAGCCTCCGGATGAAGCTCACCCGATGAAGAAGACAAATCTCCCTCCCCATTTGGTAGCCATTTATCGGTGAATATTCTAACGTGCTACCCATCAGCTACTCTCCATCTAGCATCTGCTACAATTAAATGCCTAGATTTCAAAATGCTTTGCCAAGCAAAAGATCCGGAAGATATAGTAGCTTCAAAAATGGACCCATAAGGGAAATATTTAGCTTTAAACACCTTGTAAAACAGGGACTACTTGTCATGAACCAACCTCTACACTTGTTTAGCGAGCAAGGCCTCATTGAACTTACACAAATCTTTAAAACCCATACCCCCCTCAACCTTAGGTTTATAAAGCACCTCCCACTTCTTCCAATGTATTTTCTGGCAATCCCCCCATTGGCCCCACCAAAACCTACCAGCAAGCATCTCAATGTCTTGACAAAGACCAACCGGGAGACGAAAGCAACTCATAGCGAAGGTCGAGATGGCTTGAACAATGACCTTTAACAAAACCTCCTTCCCTGCTTGGGATAATAATTTTTCCTTCCACGCCTAAAGTTTTCCCCAAACACATCTTTAATATAATTGAAACTTGCTTTTTTATGTCTCCCCACAACTGTCGGTAGCCCCAAGTACTTCTCAAACTCCTTGATTTTCGGAACACCCAAGAGACTTTGCACTTGCAACTTTGCCGAATCCATCACATTACCACCAAAGAAGATAGTGGTTTTATTTGATTTAATTTCTGACCCAAAGCTCTCTCATACTTCCTAAGGATCTCGAGGATTTTTGACACATCTTCCACCCTAGCCCGGCAAAAAAGGAGGCCATTATCGGCAAAAATAAGGTGGGAAATTTTTGGCCCGTATTTGTAGAGAGAGAAGCCCTTAAGAGACTTTGCAGCCACCGCTTGCTCAAGGAGGCCATTTAAGCCTTCTGAGCAAAGAACGAAAAGGTAGGGGGAGAGAGGGTCTCCTTAACGAATGCCCCTAGTTGGGAAAATGGTTTCCGTAGGCTCACCATTTATCAACACTGAATAGTACACTAATTGAACACACTCCATTATCCAGCCAACCCACCTACTATGAAAACCCATTCTCTCCATCACCTTTCTAATAAACACCCATTCCAATCTGTCATATGCTTTGCTAATGTCCAATTTCAGAGCTAAGTGCCCCACTTTACCCCCTTTCTTTTACTTCATATGATAAAGAGTTTCAAAGGCCACCAAAATATTGTCTGAAATTGCTTTATCAGATTGAAAGGCACTCTAAGATTTTGAAATGATATGAGGTAGAACTTTTTTCAACCTGTTGGCCAACACTTTTGATACCAACTTATATAAGATATTACAGAGTGCAATGGGTCAAAATTTAGTAACATACTCAGGATTTTTAACTTTAGGAATAAGATAAATAAAAGCATGGTTCAAACCTAGAATCAGGCTGCCAGAATTAAGGCAAAACAGCACTGCGCAGACGACATCGTCGCTAATATCATTCCAAAATTTCTGGAAAAAATTGGGAGGCATTCTGTTAGGGTCGGGGGCTTTTAGGGGGGCCATTTGATTCAGAGCACACTTAATTTCCACTTGAGAAAAAGGGCTGATCAGACATTTATTCATCTCTTCGGTAACGGCTGGTTTTATGAATAAGACCACTTCATCCACCTCTGACGACCTCGAGGAGAGGAATAAATTTTTATAGTAATCCCGAACCATTACCAAGAGATCTACTTCACCTGAGACCAACACCCCCTCTGAATTTCGGAGCTCCACAATTCTATTCCAACGGAAACATTACGAAGCTCTTGTATGAAAGTACTTAGAATTACGATCTCTGGAGATCATCCAATGATCCTTACTACACTGCTGCCACATTTTTTCATCTAAACGGAGGAGATCAACAATATCCGATTTAAGCTTGAGGAATCGATCCACTTGCCTTCCCTAGGCTGCTTCACATTCAACCACTTTCAACAACTTCTTTTTTCCAATAATCTCATGTCTCACATGGCAGAAAGAATTACTACTCCAGTGCCTGAGGCTCTTTTGACAAGCCTTCAACTTTGAGACCACAACTTCCATAGGAGAGCCCACCACATTTCTATCCCATGTTCGAACCACTATATCCCTACACCCCAAGTCCTCAAGCCACATTTGCTCAAAGCGCCAAGGTTTCAAAGGTTTGACTTCAATCCCCTCTAGAAGAATGTAAAGTGGGTAATGATCCGAGAACACACAAGTTAAGGTCTGAACACAACTTGCCGGAAATAATTCATACTAATCCGCCAAGCCCATTGCCCGATCTAACCTTTCCCAAACCATACCCCCATTCAAGTAAGACCTAGACCAAGTGAATTTATTTCCAGAGAAGCCAAGATCTAATAAATTACACTCATCCAGCACCTCACGAAACTGTTCGATCTAACCATAGGGTCTAAGTCTGCCACTACTTTTTTCATGTGACTTCAAAATTTCATTAAAATTGCCTCCACACAGCCAAGGCAGAGAGCCCTGTCTATGCAAACCATGAATCAGCTCCCAAGATTCAGATTGCAGATGTGTTTCAAGAGCTCCATAAATTCCTGTGAAACGCCAAACATTATCCTTTCCTTTATTTATCACTACATCTATATGATTCTAGGATGAGGATTCTACTTCTAAATTAAAACCATTTTTCCGAAAGATAGCTAAGCCACCCCACGAGTAATCCTAGAAACACCATGATAATGACTGAACTGAAGAGAATCACGAATAGTACCTAGCCTTGCTTCTTCCAGCCATGTTTTGGCTAAAAACACGATCAAGGGATCTTGTGCTCGGACCAGCTCCCCAAGCTCCTGAATTGTCTGCTGGCTCCCAAGCCCCCGACAGTTCCAACAAATGAGATTCATAATTCTTTATGGGGTTAGGCACCAGTCTCTGCCAATATAACTGCATTTTCTTTATCAATTTGAGAAATCAATTTTGTTTTTTTTTTGCAGCACCTTCCTGATTTTTCTTAGGCGGTGACACCCTTTTTTTCCCTATGGATACCTCTAATTTTTCCTTAGGTTTAGAGAAACTACGGTTTATACGGGTCCAAGGTGGCTTGAAGGGTATAGAGGTGCACATGGGAGAGTCTAAAGTATTTGAGAGATCAACCAATGGGAGTCTAACTAACCTGGCAATAAGTGGTGGAGACTCACACATGACTGTTCACTAAGTTGGCCTTTTTACTTTACTACCCTCGTCCCTAAGCTTTTCTGAAGTAGCAGACCCCTTACTTGGACACAGCTCCACATTTCCTTCGCTATCTTCCATTACGTCACCTTTTCCCTGTTCTGCATCAGATTCGTGTAAAGTATACGAAAAGTTATTTTTTGTATTGGGCAGACCCCCAAAACCCGGTAGGAGATCTTCCAAAATTCTAACACTAGGATATTCAGTAGAGTTTGGGAGCATAGAAACCAGGGTTACCCTTTCCAAAGAATTCAACAAAGTATCACTCTTCGGCAAGGAAGCCTGATGAGGTTTCGAAGATTGTTCACTCCCCTCTTCCTTTGAGGCCTTGAATCTTTCTTTTGTTGATAGAAACCTGGAACAGCAATGGTGGATTTTTTTGATATGGTTTGATAAAGGGGCTCGTAACCACACACCATATTTCTGATCTACCACGGTGAGCGAGCCCGCACCAGTAATCCACTGCTCATAGTCCTTTTCCCCATAGGTTAAACAACCACACCAGAAACATATACTTGGCAACCTTTCATACTTAAAAGAAACCGAACCCATAGTTCCACCATCGAGAGTGATTTTACGTCCATGGCAAAAAGGTTTTGAAATATCTAAAATAACCCGAACACGCACATGGTCCCCTCCTTCCATAACTGAGAAATCCGAGGGACTTACTTCATCGATACCAGAACATATTCCTTCAACCACTGCTTTGTTCATGAAACTAATTGGAATATCGTATATTTGTACCTAAAAAGGGACTTTCTCATAGTCCAAGTTTCGAACATGGATGCTATTTTTGTACCTCTGAAAAACCACCAAAAACTTATCAAAACTCTAGGCCTGAGAAGAGAAGATTCTATCACTATCGAACTTATTTTCGAAAATAAAAAGGACAATATGGTTACCTTGATCCTTGATCTTAAACCCATTCCTGGTGTGCCATAGTTGAGAGAAGTTCTGAGCTACGGCTTCAACATTTAGGACCCTTTTGTGTGAAATTTTGCAGCCAAAATGAAATCCTTAGACCCCATTTTAGAACGAAGATCAAACTTCTCATCCTCCAGGCCCTGAAGAGAGATCTGATTCCACCCCTCAGTAATTTCGTCCATGAGACCCATGAAAAGAAATGTTTCCCAAACCCCTACAAGAAGAAAAACCACTAGCCTGTAGCAACCCAATGGTGGCTAACAGGGACTGACAAGCCTTCACAAGGAAGGGACCAGCTCTTTCTTAGCCTAGGAGAAGTTGATGGGCCCAACTTTCACTAGCAAACAGAGAAAACTCACATACCCTTTGTATTATTGTGAATTTATGTTAAAGTAATAATCAACCACTCAATGGTGTGTTGTCAAAATCATGACGAAGTTATGGCAAAATGAGCGTTTGTAAAAATAATGAGGAGTTGTGACTGCAAAATAGAGTTTTAAGTTCTAAAAACACTCTTTTAATTTCCCAAAACGTCTAACCAAATGGACCATAAAACTTAAAGCTCTACTTCTGCTGTAGTAATGTCAAACAGTTACTTGATTGGAGAGATTATTGAGTTCACGATTATGATTAAGAGAGAAGATTTTCTCAGTGTATGGATCTTTAAAAGCACCTACATCAATTACTACAAAATAGAAAAAGTGTTCAGTTTTACACATTTTTACTCAAAAACTACACACATCAATCCATCTATAACACTGTTCATATAAAAAATTACTACAGTAACTGTGTATACTTACATGGTTACTGTAGCTTTCTATTTGATTATTTTAATTTTTTTTCTCTCTCCTCCCTTGCCTTGTCAAACTCTCTCTCTCTCTCCCAGGTCTCACCCTCTCTTTAATGTTTAGATTTAGATTAAGAAGAAGAAGAAGAGGGAAACATCCACCCATCACCATAACCAACCTCCACACCATAACCCACCACAACATCAACATAATCCAAACACAATCAAACCAAAATCAACTCAAAATAAAACACAACAAAAAGGCCATTCGGAAATACCGAAATCAACCCAAAACCCAACCCACCACTGCCATGGAGAGCTTGCTGCTGCCATATGAGAGAGAGAGAGAGAGAGAGAGAGAGAGAGAGAATTTTTTTTTTTTTTTTTTGGAAGAAATGAGGCTAGTCCATCGTGTTGGGATATGAGAGAGAGAGAATGTGTGTTTTAATGTGTGTAGGTAAAAGCATAAAAAAAATGATTATTTAAAGAGAATAAAGTGTATAATAGAAAAACTTATGTCGGTGTTTTTGCAAAGTGCTTGTGTAAAATGGAAAAAATAGGTTGTTATGTTAAAATAGACGATAAATTTTAGACGGACTGATGTGAATGTTCTAAGTCTATAATCATTGTGGTGGGAAACATATCTTTACCTTTTCCTAAAATGGAAAATGATTGAGAGAGAAGAGGCAAGACTATGACAGGTGTTGACTATAGAAATTTCTATAGAAAGCAAACATAATGAGGAGTGTTAAATTACCAATTGTTTCAAAAGCTTAATCAATTGAGATATGGTAAATTTAATCATTTAATCAATACTTCTAACACTCCCTCATGTGTGAGTCGAAACTACCTTTTAATAGGTGAGACCCAGCACGTGAGAATTTAAAATGGGAGGTAGAGTGTAAGAGACAAGGATTGAACTCAAGACCTCCTACTTTGATATTATGTTAAATTACCAATTGTCCCAAAATTTTAAACTATTGGGATATGATAAAATTGTAAATTATTGGGTGCTCTGATATTCATGTCATAAAATTGTAAATTAGAATATATATATATATATATATATATATATATATATATATATTATAGAATGAAAATCTTTGAGATATTATCATTTTTAAGTTTTCTTATAAGATTTTGAAAATCCAAATTTTTGCACATTCAAATCCTAACAGGACTAAGTGACTTGTCCTATAAATACCTACTTATAGAGATTTGGGCTTTTCGACAACTTTCTGCCTTAATTTTGGGCCATAATTGATCTAACATAAATGGTTTGAGGGAAAAGAACCAAAGTAAAAAATAGGATTTGAGACTTTGACTTTGTCGGACTTAGAATTTTAATTGCATGGGTTATTTATTTATTTTTAAAATGTAATAGTTGCCCATTGTTCTTTGTGCCTAGAGCCTTGTGGAGCCATATTCACATTAGCAGATGTATAATCCTAGGATCAAGCCTGTCCCAAGAAACTTTATCAGTATCAGAACAAAGTTTGGTAATAAATTTGGTTGTAGGTTAAGATTACAATTTTACTCAATATCTTTTTATTAGATTTGAATTTTGAAAAATCTACTGTTGGATTACATTTTTTTTTTTTTAATATCCTTCATACTTATAAAATTTTTAGAAAATCAAAGATCGATAGTTGTGTCATCAACTAAATATTTAAATTTCAATTTTTTGTAGTCTAAAATTATGCATAAAATATAAGTTTATAGATTTAATAATAAATTACATCTGATTGATATGAAATTTGACATATATTTTAAAAATATAAAAAACATGTAATTCAATCATTAAATTTTAAAAATATGTAACTATGTTAATTTTTATAATGAAAGTTGTAGTCTAGGCTACAATTAAGTTTGTCAGCAAACTTTTTTTCTACCTAATATCTAGAATAATTATCAATCTATAGCCTTCAAGAAACTTTTAGCAAACGTTACTAATTTAATCATCCAATAAGCAAACATTCCTCAAATACTATAACTAAAAGCTAAAGAGAGACTTATAATTGCTCAAGGGATAGCATGGTGATTATAATATCATTAAAGATGTCTCATAATGTATGGTTTGGGAGAGAGAAATTTTGTATTAATTTGAGTACCTAAACAACTTCAATAATCCTAACCACAAGTTTGGTCCGCTATTTGGTAAACACAAAAGGCACGCACGTGCAATCGAGTGCGTGAGATGTGCTAGCCCCTTTTGCCTCTTGTCCTTGTTTTTGTTTGTTTGTTTTGATTGTTCTTTCTAGTGAAATCATTTATTCAGCAAACAGAAATTATACCTTATTGAACAGAATTTGGGTCCTGTTTCTACGATTCCGTGTGAATAAAATGTGAAAGTAAAGTAAATGAGTAAGTCTAGTATCACACATTTTGACATAACAAATGTCACAACTCTCCACATGACAAGTTGTTGTTGGTGGAAGGGTATCCGCACATGGATTCACTAGACTTATTCAAAGTAAATTAGGTAATGTGTGAGTTCTCTTCTTGTCCCACAAAGACTCCGAAAGCAAGTCAATCCCATCACTGGAAAGACCTTGGACTTTTCGCCATCTAGAATCCGGTAGATAAGTTGGCAGTGACACTAAAGTTGCCATTGTTGGGTTCTTGGAAAGGGAAGTTACTGGATATTTTGAGAGCAGTGCTTCTTATAAGTAGTGGGTCCTATCATGGAATCCACCCCTCGTGTGAGAGGGGAGAGCTCAGGAAGTATCCAGTAAATTTCTTTTGGAAAATGACAATGACAATGGTCCTTATGACTAAATTAAAGAACATGCTATATATTACTGCAACTGTACAATTCTCCCTTTCAAAAAAAAAAAAAAAAAACTGTACAAGTCTTCGTTTCACATTGCATTACCATATACAACAATGCTCGCCCTACAAAGTTGAATCATTCATAAAGCTTCCTTAAATTTTTATTTTGATTGGCTCTTTCACATCTACACTTCTATGCGTCTTGTGAGAGATCACACTATAAAATAGGAGCGCAAGAAGATTTTAGGAAGTACTATCAATGTACAAGATATTGTCTATTATGATTGAGTTTTAGCTATGACCGAATAGAGAATTGAGAGATCCAAATCCAAAAGCTTGCTTCATCAGGCACGATCTCTAGCTGACTGCACTGTCCCAGGGGAGCTAAGTATTCAAGCACTCTCATCAAGATAAAATTTGCAGGTTCTTTGTTTCATCCTTTCACTCTTTTTTTGTTCTTCAAGATAAATTTTGTCAAAATAATTGATCATTTAATAATTCGATTGAGTTCATACTCCGTAACATGTAAACTTTGGGATTTTAGTTTTAATAAAATATACCTTGCGAGGTGGGTCTCTAATAAGTAGGGGAATTCAAATTCAAAGTCTTTCTTCTATGAGAAAATTGGGAAACTTTTTCTCAAAGTTATTAGATTTTTGGCATGATGAAATTGAAAGGAGAGTTTATAAACCACTAAGTCTATTTGTTTGTTTCTTTCTTTGCCAAAACCTTTCCACTCATTCTCTTTCTCTCTCAATGCAATTCTTTTTCTATGTCGTTGTAACATTGTCGACCACCAAAACAGACCTTCACCCAAGACCAATAAACAAATTACACACACCTCCACCGAACCGGTCAAGGCCTACCCTTCTCTCTAATGATCTCAGATGTATGACAAATTTAGTTCACCCAAGACCAATAAACAAATTACACACACCTCCACCAAACCGGTCAAGGCCTACCCTTCTCTCTAATGATCTCAGATGTATGACAAATTTAGTAAGAACACTCTTGGGGAAGAAGAGAGATCCAAGTTCTGGGTTTGAAATCGGTGGCCTACGATTCATCCAACCATGAAAATATCAAATGCAGTATGTGTCGTGGTTGGTTTGATCAACCATGAAAATATCAAATACGGTATGCAGTATGTGTCTTCTAAATCTATACTTTTACGTCGAAATGGCAGAATGGGCGTTGACTCGAATCAAAGGTGAACTTTTTGACCTGAATAAAAAAAAAGGTAAACTCATGACTTGTTCTTTTTTGTGGGAGCGGTTCTGGTGCCACTATTTTGTGCACCATTCGTCCACGTGGTGAGTTGTGCTTGGTGGAGGGGTGACCCATCATCACCTCATCCACCAACCACAACTCGTCACGTAGACAAGTTGTGTACAAAATTGTGCACAAAGTAATGACACTAAAATTTTCCATTTTATGGATAACCCAACTGACCCAGCTAACTAGTGATCTGGCCCTTTTTTATTTATTTTTTATTTTTTATTTCTAAAAAGTATTTAAACTACGTACCAAAGTGTTAGGTGCACAGATATAAAGGCAAAAAAACACTGCACTATGCCTAGCCATTTAGCATCCACCCAGCGGCAGTGGCCATGCTTTAAATAATAGTTAACCGAAAGGAAAAAAAAATTCAAAAGGCAAAAATATCTATACCTATGCGTCTATACTATTAACAATCTAACGCTAAGTTAAATACTATGGCTAAGTTACTAACACCAAGTCTAACTAGCACAAAACAAAAATAAAGTAAAATAAATAAAAAATCTAAAAGTTCATATCATTAATGAACTTTGAATTTGAAGTGTGTGAAGTTAAAATATATAATTTTCAGTACTCAATAGGATCTATCTTTCTCTCAAGTTGTAAACTTGTAATATTAAGCATTGCAGTTATGAGTTATTAACATGAAAGATTTTCTTATCATGACTGTAAAGAATTTTAGTCATGCTCAAAAATTGTCGAAATTGGAAAGATATAGAAATCTTTATGATTTTTTTTTTCCTTCTTTTTTTTTTTTTTGCCCTTCACATATATAATAGTAACAAAAATAGTTTAATACTAGTAGGTGCCTAATTAACAAAAAAAAAAAAAAAAACTAATTAGTGCCATAGTCTAATGATAAAGATCAATCATTATGGAGCCAATGCTACAAATGTAAATCTATCGAATTTATACAAAAAGAAAATTAATTAGAATAGGAGGGAAAATGCTTGATTAATTTCCAAAAAGTACATGGTAGAAATATAAATTTTATTTCTTCAAAAAATAATTATAAACTTTATTATAGAAAATAAGAATACTTCATTGTGTAAGGACATTTGTCTGACATATGCACACTATGTTGTTATTGATTTATTCTCAAAAAAAAATTAAAAAAAATAAATAATAGGTGGATAATTCTCTTATACTAACGTGATTTAGTAGCTTCCGAATATCGAAGTTACTTATTTATTGAAGATTTTTGGACTCTTTACATTTCTTAGCATAAGATAGTGCACATATCATCACTTATTCATGTTGTAATTATGATGTCACAGAATTTCTCATGAAATAATTGTGATGCCTACATATTTTTTAAGATTTTTTGGATACATTGATAGTCAGAGTTTTGCGAAAGTTGAATCATGAATATCTCCATTAAAAATATTAGGTTATGATAGTTGAGCTACAAGATTCTTGTTTATATTTTATAAGTTTAAATACATGAATTTGCATGAAACATAATTGATACACAATTTAAAATTGGGGTGCAATTAGAATCTAATTTGGATTCTTGGTTAAATTTTCTCTCAACTTTTCCTTTTATATTTTATGTAAGATTTCCTTGACACCCTCTAAACTATTAGATCTAAACTCTTTTTGGTTTCAATTTCAACTGAATTGGCTGCAAATGGTGCCTCTCGGAATAAGTTTTGGAGTTGGTGATTGTATTCTAGTGCTAATGATTGTTGTTTTTTGTCATTAGGAAAAGATTGCCATGCCTACCAGTTACGCAGAAGAGACTATCATTGACATATCACTATTTAGGGAGCCTAATTGGGACCCGGATTGTTGCATCTACAAGGTCCCCAAAAGACTTCGCAATGTAAAGAATGCAGCCTACACTCCAAAGCTTATTTTAGTAGGCCCTGTTCATCACAACAGGGAGGAGCCGGAGGACATGAAGATCATGGAAACGCTGAAAAAAAGATATTTCAATATATTCTTTTCTCGAACGAAGAAAATCAGAGATGATTTTGAAAAGATCATTGAAAAAAACAAAGATAAGATCCGCCGTTGTTACGCTGAAGAGATCACTCTACCTGAAGGGACAAATTTTGTGGATATGATTCTCCTGGATTCTATCTTTATCATTGAGCTTTTCTTGAGGAGTACTGAAGCTAAGGAAGAAGGAAAGGATTATATACTAAGTAAACCATGGCTAAAGGATGGTATAAGGCAAGACTTGATATTACTCGAGAATCAGGTTCCATTTTTTATACTTGATGAGTTATATCAGGATTTTGCAACGTCTACAAGCTATCAAGCTTCTTTTCTTTCGCTTGCTTGTAAGTACTTTTTTAACAGCGAGGAGAAAATATGCGATGAGAAGAAAGTAAAACATTTCACTGATTTGCATAGATATTTCTTCCATCCACCCAACTTGGAACCTGGAAAGCCTATTGAACATCGACATAGTGCAACAAAGCTGGACATGGCAGGATTGATATTCCAGAATGAGGAAGGACCAGAAAAAAATAGACGGTTACTTGACGTAAAAATCCAGAAGTGTAATAAGTTGTCAAAAATATTTCCATGCTTCAATTGCTCATGGCTCTGGGGTTGCATACCGTGCTTGAAAAAAATTCCATACTTGAAGTGTATGCAAACTCACTTGGTAATTCCACACTTCGTGGTAGATAACAAAACTGAAGACCTTTTTCGAAATCTCATGGCCCTTGAGCAGTGTCATTATCCAAAAGAAGCTTACATATGCAATTATATCTTGCTATTGGATTTTCTTATCAACAATAAAGATGATGTGGATTTGCTTGTTGAGGAAGGAATTATTGTCAACTCGTTAGGCAGCAATGAAGCAGTTGCCGAAATGGTTAACAAACTTGGCCACGAAATTGTGGAAGTAAATTCCTATTACCATGATGTTGCTGAAGATCTTAATAGTTACTACCGTAACTTGTGGAATCAAAATATGGCATCCTTGAAAACGGTATATTTTCGGGATATTTGGAGAGGAACAGCAACTGTTGTTGGGATCATAGTCCTTGTGGTAACTGTCATGAATTTCCTTAGGCCCTTTGTCTTCAAGCATATTTAAGTTTTGTTTCTGAAATATTATCATGTTAGTTAGAAGTTTGTCATTGCAAGTAGCTGATTTTGAAATTGTGAATCTGTTTAGTTTGTGTTATTATCTCTTTTCTAAAAATTTCTACCTTGTACTTCAAATTTTGGATGTTCCAAACGTTGTTTCAGTACCGATCTAGAGTTCTTATTAAGTAAAGTTGTATGTTTTGTGTTAGCTAATATATACCAGAGTTATTTAGACCCTTTCCACTATAACATCAGATTGTATTACACCAATAATTGCATTCTTCTGCTGGTCAGAGTGTATAAGAGTTTCTTACAAAATCATTTTTGACAGACCAATTACGGGTCACAGAACATCGTTAATTAGTAAACTCATACTAATGATCCACTTGCTCAGGAATGTCCAAGAAAATTAAATGGGGTGACTTAAACAGGTTCAACAATCCCTATTGGTTAGTGGCGGCTAGCTCCAGGAATATTTTTTAGAGTGTTCATTAAAAAATTTAAATTACACAAAATTTAATTAATAGAGAACTTCATATATTAATCTAACAAAAAAAAAAAAAAAACGCACACACACAAATACATAAAGTCTTACAATTTCTTTCTACAAAATTTATTTTTATTTTGAAATTTTTGCATTATAGTCTCATTACCAATATTGCAAGTTACATCTTTATAAAAATTTTAGTTAGATAAAAATTTTCTTGGGATTTTTCTTTTTGTTTGTAAGGACGGAATATATTGTTAAGGGGACTAAAATTTAAGGACAAAATTTGGTTATAAACTTAATTATACCCTAAAGTTACAACTTTCATTAAATAAATTAATTAACATGGTTGAGTTTCATGTTCAATATGTTCTTAAAATGCATGTCAAATTTCATGTCAATCATATGTCATTTGCTTTTGATCCATAAATTTATTTTTTTATGTATAATTTTAGATTACAAAAACTCAAAATTTAAATATTTGATTAATGACATAACTATTAATCTTTGATATTCTTGAAATTTTGCAAGTATGAAGAATATAAAAAGAAAATGTAATCTATTTGTAGATTTGTCAAAATTCATGTATAATAATAAATAAATAAATAAACAAAATTGAGTAGAGTTATAGTCTTAGTTTATAACCAAATTTGTTATTAAATTTTGTCCAAAATTTAAATATGTTTAGCCTAAAATAATTTGTTGAGGTGGTGGAGATTGTAGTGGGTTAGTGGTGGAGATCAGGGTAGAGGTCGCAAATCGGTGGTGGTTGCTGGGGCTGTATTGTTTTGGCTTTTGATTGCAATGAATTTGTTGCTTTTGATCAATGTGGATTTTTTATTTTTTAGTGGGTTTGATTCTTGGATGGGTTTTGGTTGAGTTGTTGGTTGGTTTTTTTTTTGGTGAGACAAAAGGAAGAAATTTCATTGTTGAAAAGAAATACAAATATGTAACAACCCTAAGACAAGACCATCAGTGGAACCAAGAAAATTGATTTGCAAACCAGCAGGTTATGCAGGAAATAACACAAGGCCATAGCCGTTACATTACACAAAGCAAAGCTGATTTGCAGACCAACAATTATGCAAAAAAAAAAAAAAAAAAAAAAAACACAAAGGCCTTTGCATAAATTACAAGAAGCAACAAGTAGTACACGAGCATAAATGTTCAATTGCTTGTTGGTTGGCTTTGATTGTGGAGGTGGTGATTGGTTTTGAATGTGAGTGAAGAGAGAGAAACAGTGAGGAAAAGAGAGTGAAGTGAAGATAGAGACAGTGAGGAAGATAGAGAATGAAATGAATAAAAAATTGAATAGAATTTTAGTATGATATGAAAAATAAGAATTGGGATGTTAGGAACTCATGGCTAGAACTCATCCTAGAAAACCAGCTTGCAAGGGGATGGTGCCTAAGAACTTATAAACACATGGTTAAACTTATACTTAATCCATGTGAGTTCATCCATGTGAGATACTAGGATCATAACATACCACGATGCTCTACAACTGACCTCCACGACAGCTCACTTTAGCAACACTGACTCGATGGTAGCCCATTTCCTTTTGGTGGCTCCACTCACCTATCAGTTATTTTAATATAGCATCTAGGTCACCCCTTCCGGGATCCGACCACAAAGCTGCAACTCATTTGATTCTATACTCAATGAGCAACACCCAATTACTCGGGGTGGTGGTTGGCTCTAATATCATGTTAAATTACCGATTGTTCCAAAAAGTTAAACTTTTGAAACAATCGATAATTTAACATAGTATCAGAGCAGAAGATTTTAAGTTTGATCCCTAACAACTCTACATCCTATTTAAAATGTTAAATTCCCACTTGTTGAGCCTCCACTTATTAAGGGGAAGTTTTGGCCCACAAGTAAGGAGGAGTATTAGAATTATGATATATTTTGTAAAATGGTATTGTAAAATAAATAAAGTAGTTTTTGAGATGGTAAAATGATATATTTTGTAAAAACCAAATGCTAATGCTTTATGTATGAATTACCATATCTTTAAGGAATGATGTTTTTCTTAATTTATTTTACTTTATTTTATTACTATTAAAGTTTTGGTCAGTCTCATGAGTTGCTTGTCCAATCTCATGATATGACACGCTTTTTTTTTTCTTCGAGAGTTCACATGGCCTATTTATGCATGGAAAACACCTTCACTATTAAACTTTTTGAAAGTAATCATTTCAATAATTTGCAAAGGAATTATGGACATATTGGATGATTTAATGTTAATAATTTTTTAGATGCTCTATGCTTAAGGTGTTCACAAGTCGGTTTAGGGTGGATTTATGCCCAACTTGCAATTGATCCAATTAGATCACGTGGAGAAAAATTAGACTTGGTGCCAATTGGCAAGGGCAACTAGTTAGAAGGATTGGAGTATCATTGGTGGCAGTCAGTTTGGTTGAAACCGGTAATGGAAGAGAGAGGTTAGAAAACTCATCATATCTAAAAAAAGATCTGGTGCAGATCTCATCAGATCTAGTAAAGATTTTATCGAATCTAATGGATATATATCAACTAGATATGTCGTCAAAATGGGCTAAAAATGATGCTAGAGTAAGTGGATATCGCTAGATTTCACTGGGCACTTTGCCGAAATGCTTAGACCTTGCCTGATTAAGGCTTATTCACGACCGAGTCGGATTTGTTGGGTTTTAGGAGAGACTTGCCAATTGACCCGTAGGAGTCAATTCTAGATGGTGGAGAACCATCATCGATCACTAGAGTCATCAAATTTATTGGTGTTGGGTTTGTGGGTTATAGTTGGCGATAGGGCTGTAAATGAGCCGAGCTTTCTCGAGTAGTGAATGTTCAAGCTTAGCTCAACAGCAAGAATAGAATGTTCAAGTTTGGCTTGAGCTTGATATAAGCCTACAAATAATGTTCAATATCATGCTTTTGAGTTTGAGATCCAACATAAGTATATTGTCAAACCTATATCCAATTTATTATCTAGCCTATTTGGTTTGGATGAGGGGTCTCGACTTATAATTAATTAAAGTTTTAGAAGGATATGAGTTTACTTGTCAAGCTCATATTAATTTTATTATCAAACTCATAAATAAGCTTAGGCTTAACTTGTTTTGTTACTTTTGTATCGAGCCTTGGTGTTCACGAGCTTGTTCATGAACAATATTTTTTACTTGGACTCGGCTTGTTTATTAAACAAACCTAAAACTAAAGCTTAAACTTCGATTGTTTATAAACAAATAAACATGAATGAGCTTTTTATCGAGGCAAACCTAAGTTGTTTATGAACGACTTGGTTCATTTACAGTCCTAGTTGGCAGCTCTTGGACACCCCTCTATGCTCCACGAATGTGGTGAAGCCTTCTCATCCAACGTCTCATGGTTGGTCAATTAGCTCTTAATCAAAATCACTGCTTCAATTCTAAAAACTAGTTTAAATGGCGACTCTCATGTGGGCTTCCTTTCAATTGTCTAGTATTCCCACAAAAGACTAGGGAGTCCTTATAGATGACACTACTGAAATGATTATTTAATTACATGGTTTAATTGATAGAAATTAAAATCTTACGTTTAGTTCAAAACTAGGGTTAAATGTTTAGAGTTTATTAATTTCACTTAATAATAATTGAATTAATATTGGCATTACATGAAATATTTAGATTTGAATTTGAAAAAAGTTATTTATAAAATAAATTAGCAAAATTACTAAATTAGTAGCATTTTTATTTTATATCAAATAATTATAAAATACAAAATACTTTCATTTGTCCTCTATTATCACTTTACATCCCAAAACTCTTTAGAAATTCATTACCAAATATAGGACCACGACTATTTTTGCCACAATTCTAATGTTGTAGATTGTAAATAATGGAGAAAAAATTGTGAATTTATGTTAAAGTAATAATCAACCACTCAATAATGTGTGGTCAAAATCGTGACAAAGTTATGGTAAAATGATCATTTGTAAAAATAACTTCTTCTGTAGTAATGTCAAACAGTTTCTTGATTGGAGAGATTATTGAGTTCACGGCTATGATTGAGAGAAGATTTTCTCAGTGTATGGATCTCTAAAAGAATTTGCATTAATTAATACAAAATAGAAAAAGTGTTCAATTTTACATATTTTTGCTCAAAAACTACGCACATCAATCCATCTATAACACTATTCATATTAAAAATTGCAATAGTAATTGTGTATATTTACACAATTATGGTAGCTTTCTATTTGATTATTTTAAATTTTTTTCTCTCTCCTCTCTTGTCTTGTCAAACTCTCTCTCTCTCTCCCTTTCTCTCTCTCTTAGGTCTCACCCTCTCTTCAATGTTCAAATTCAAATTAAGAAGAAGAAGAAGAGGGAAACATCCACCAATCACCACAACCTACTACAACATCAACATAATCCAAACACAATCAAACCAAAATCAACCCAAACTCATCACAAATCCAACTTAAAATCAACCCAAAACAAAATGAACTCAAAATAAAACACAACAAAAAAGCCATTCGGAAATACCCAAATCAACCTAAGACGCAACCCACCACTACCATGGAGAGCTTGTTGTTGCCATGAGAGAGAAAGCGAGAGAGCAGCCATGAGAGAGAGAGAGAGAGAGAGAGAGAGAGAGAGAGAGAGAGTTTTATATATATATATATATATATAGAAATGAGGCTAGACCACTGTGCTGGGAAATGAGAGAGAGAATGTGTGTTTTAATGTGTGAAAGTAAAAGAATTAAAAAAAGGAATAAAAAATGATTATTTAAAGAAAATAAAGTGTGTAATAAAAAAACTGATGCTGGTGTTTTTGCAAAGTGCTTGTATAAAATGGAAAAAAGTAGATTTCTATGTTAAAATAGATGAAAAATTTTAATTAGACAGATCGATGCAAATGCTCTAAGTCTATAATCACCGTGGTGGGAAACATGTCTTTACCTTTCCCTAGAAAGGAAAATGATTGAGAGAGAAGAGGCAAGACTATGACAGGCCATCATGTGTGGGCCAAAACTACCTTTTAATAGATGAGACCCAATACCTGAGAATTTAAATGGGAAGTAGAGTGAAAGAGACAGAGATTGAATTCAGGATCTTTTGTTCTAATATTATGTTAAATTACCAAATGTCTCAAAATCTTAAACTATTGAGATATAGTAAATTTAATCATTTAATTAATACTTCTAACAAGGAAATTGCTCTAAGTGGGTTCAAAATTTTGACTCTAAATGCAATGAAAGAAAAAAGGCAAGCTAAATTGATATTCATGTCATAAAATTGTACATCAGAACATATATATATATATATATATATATATATATATATATATATTATAAAATGAAAATCTTTGAGATATTATCATTTTAAAGTTTTCTTATAAGATTTTGAAAATCCAAATTTTTGCACATTCAAACCCTAATAGGCTAAGTTACTTGTCCTGTAAATACCTACTTATAGATATTTGGGCTTTTGTACAACTTTGTGCCTTGATTTTGGACCATAATTGATCTTAACATAAATTGTTTGAGGGAAAAGAACCATAGTAAAAAATAGGATTTGAGACTTTGACTTTGTCGGACTTGGAATTTTAATTGCATGGGTTATTTATTTATTTATTTATTTACTTATTTTTAAAAAGTAATAGTTGCCCATTGTTCTTTGTGATTAGAGCCTTGTGGAGCGATATTCACATAGCGGATGAATAATCCTAAGATCAAGCCTGTCCCAAGAAAGTTTATAAGTAACAGGACAAAGTTTGGCAACAAATTTGGTAGTAGTTTTAAATTATAACTTCACTCAATTTTTTTTTATTGGATGTGCATTTTGAAAATTCTACTGTTAGATTACATTTTCTTTTTATATTTTCTATACTTAAAAAATTTCCAAAAAAATCAAAGATCTATAATTATGTTATCAACTAAATATTTAAATTTATATTTTTTTAGTTTAAAATTATGCATAAAATATAAGTTTATAGATTCAATAATAAATTACATCCAATTAACATGAAATTTGACATATGTTTTACAAATATAAAAAACATCTAATTCAATAGTTAAATTTTAAAAATATATAACTATGTTAATTTTTATAGTGAAAATTGTAGCCTAGGCTAAAATTAAGTTTGTAGGCAAACTTTTTTCTACCTAATATCTAGAACAATTATCAATCTATAGCCTTCAAGAAACTTTTAGCAAACGTTACTAATTTAATCATCCAATAAGCAAACATTCCTCAACTCCTATTACTAAAGACTAAAGAGAGACTTATAATTGTTCAAGGGATAGCATGTTGATTATAATATCATTAAAGATGTCATAATGTATGTTTTGGGAGAGAGAAATTTTGTATTAATTTGAGTACCTAAACAACTTCAATAATCCTAACCACAAGTTTGGTCCGCCATTTGGTAAACACAATGGGACCAATCATAAGGCACGCATGTGAAATCGAGTGCGTGAGATGTGCTAGCCCCTTTTGGCTCTTGTCCTTGTGTTTATTTCGTTGTTCTTTCTAATGAAATCATTTATTCGGCAAACA
This sequence comes from Quercus agrifolia, assembly GCA_029955455.1. Classification (NCBI taxonomy): domain Eukaryota; kingdom Viridiplantae; phylum Streptophyta; class Magnoliopsida; order Fagales; family Fagaceae; genus Quercus; species Quercus agrifolia. The sequence goes on along the minus strand of JARQAD010000003.1, from coordinate 55,197,680 downwards.
AAAATTATATCTTATAGAACAGAATTTGGGTCCTGTTTCTGCAATTCCGTGTGAATAAGATATAAAAGTAAAATTAGGTCATGTGTGAGTTCTCTTCTTGTCCCACAAAGACTCCGAAAGCAAGTCAATCCCACAACAATGGAAAGACCTTGGACTTTTGGCCATCTAGGATCCAGTAGATAAGTTGGTGGTGACACTAAATTAACCATTGTTGGGTTCTTGGAAAGGGAAGTTATTGGACATTTCGAGGGCAGTGCTCCCTATGAGGAGTGGGCCCCATCATGAGGTCCACCTCTCTAGAGCATTGCTCAGGAAGTACCCAGTAAATTTCTTCTGGAAAATGACAACGGCAATGGTCCTTATGACTAAATTAAAGAACATACTATATATTACTGCAACTGTGCAAGTCTTCGTTTCACATTGCATTACAATATACAAAAATGCTAACCCGACAAAGTTGAATCATTAATAAAACTTCCATAAATTTTGATTTTGATTGGCTCTTTCACATCTATACTTCTATGCGTCTTGTGAGAGATCACTCTGTAACATGTAAACATTGGGATTTTAGTTTTAAAAAAATATACCTTGCGAGGTGGGTCTCTAATAAGTAGGGGAATTCAAATTCAAAGTCTGTCTTCTATGAGAAAATTGGGAAACTGTTTCTCAAAGTTATAAGATTTTTGGCGTGATAAAATTGAAAGGAGTTTATAAACCACTAAGTTTGTTGTTTTTTTCTTTTCGAAAACCTTTCCACTCATTCTCTTTCTCTCTCAATGCAATTCTTTTTCTATGTCGTCGTAACATTGTCGACCACCACAACAGACCTTCACCCCCAATAAACCAATTACACACACCTCCACCAAATCGGTCAAGGCCTACTCTTCTCTCTAATGATCTCAGATGTATGACAAATTTAGTAAGGAGAACAGTCTTGGGGAAGAAGAGAGATCCAAGTTCTGGGTTTGAAATCAGTGGCCTTTGATTCTTCCAACCATGAAAATATCAAATGCGGTATGTATCGTGGTTGGTTTGATCAACCAGGAAAATATCAAATACGGTATGCAGTATGTTTCTTCTAAATCTATACTTTTACGTAGACATGGCAAATGGAAGGTAACTCGGGTCAAAGGTGAACTTTTTGACCCGAGTAAAAAAGGGTCAATTTATGACCTGTATTTTTTATTACATGCCAACTCAACCTGATCCAGCTAACTAGTGATCTAGTCCTTTTTTATATTTTTAATTTTTTCTTTCTAAAAAGTATTTAAACTACGTGCCAAGGTGCCAGGTGCATAGATATAGAGACAAAAAACACTGCACTTTGCCTAGCAAGTTCCAACCCAGTGGCAGTGACTATGCTTCCATTTACTTTTTTATAAAAAAAATAATAGTTAACTGAGAGGAAAAAAATTCAGAAGGCAAAAATGTCTATAACCATGCGTCTATACTACTAACCATCTAACGCTAAATTAAATACTAAGACTAAGTTACTAACACTAAGTCTAACTAGCACAAAACAAAATTAAAGTAAAAAAAAAAGTTCGAAAGTCCATATCATTAGTGAACTTTGAATTTAAAGTGTGTGAACTTAAAATTTATACCTTTCAATACTCGATAGGATCTATCTTTCTCTCAAGTTGTAAATTTGTAATATTAAGCATCACGGTTATGAGTTATTAACATGAAAGATTTTCTTATCATGATTGGAAAGAATTTTAGTCATGCTCAAAATTGTCGAAATTGGAAAAATGTGGAAAATTTTATGTTTTTTGATTTGTTTTTTTTTTTTCTTTTTATCTTTTTTTTTCTGCCCTTCACATGTATAATAGTAGCACAAATAGTTTAATAATAGTAGGTGCCTACTTAATGAAAAAAACCAATTGGTGTCATAATCTAATGATAATGATAAATCATTATGGAGTTAATGCCACAAATATAAAATCTATCGTATTTATACAAAAAGAAAATTAATTAGAATAGGAGGAAAAATGCTTGATTAATTTCCAAAAAATACATGGTAGAAATATAAATTTTCTTTCTTCAAAAAATAATTATGAACTTTATTATAGAAAAACGAATATTTCATAGTGTAAGGACCTTTTTCTAAACATTGCCTGACATATGCAGACTATGTTATTGATTTATTCTCAAAAAAAAATAAAAAAAAAATAATAGGTGAATAATTCTCTTATACTAACGTGATTTTGTAACTTCCTAATATCGAAGTTACTTATTTATTGAAGATTTTTGGACTCTTTACATTTCTTAGCACAAGATAGTGCACATATCATCACGTATTCATGTTGTAATTATGATGTCATGAAATTTCTCCTGAAATAATTGTTATGCCTACATATTTTCTAAGATTTTTTGGATACATTGATAGTCAGAATTTTGGAAAATTTGAATCATGAATATTTCTATTGAAAATATTATGATGTGACAGTTGAGCTACAAGACTCTTGTCTATATTTTATAAGTTTAAATACATGAATTTGCATGCAAACATAATTGATACACAATTAAATAATATAATTATGAGAGTCACACTTGAGCTAAAATTGGAGTGCAATTAGAATCTAATTTGGATTCTTGGTTAAATTTTCTCTCAACTTCTCCTTTTATATTTTATATGTAAGATTTCCTTGACACTATAAACTATTAGATCTAAACTCTTTTTGGTTTCGATTTCAACTGAATTGGCTGCAAATGGTGCCTCTCGGAATAAGTTTTGGAGTTAGTGATTGAATTCTAGTGCTAATGATTGTTGTTTTTTGTCAATAGGAAAAGGTTGCCATGCCTATCAGTTGCGCAGAAGAGACTATCATTGACATATCACTACCTGGGGAGCCTAATTGGGACCCGGATTGTTGCATCTACAAAGTCCCCAAAAGACTTCGCAATGTAAAGAATGCAGCCTACACTCCAAAGCTTATTTTAATAGGCCCTGTTCATCACAACAGGGAGGAACCGGAGGACATGAAGATAATGGAAACTCTGAAAAAAAGATATTTCAATATATTCTTTTCTCGAACTAAGAAAATCCGAGAGGATTTTGAAAAGATTGTCGAAAAAAACAAAGATAAGATCCACCATTGTTATGCTGAAGAGATCACCCTACCCGAAGGGAAAAATTTTGTGGATATGATTCTCCTGGATTCTATCTTTATCATCGAGCTTTTCTTGAGGAGTGATGCTAAGGAAGAAAAGGATTATATACTAAGTAAACCATGGCTAAAGGATGGTATAAGGCAAGACTTGATATTACTCGAGAATCAGGTTCCATTTTTTATACTTGATGAGTTATATCAAGATTTTGCAACACCTACAGACTATCAAGCTTCTTTTCTTATGCTTGCTTGTAAGTACTTTTTTAACAGCGAGGAGAAAATATGCGATGAGAAGAAAGTAAAACATTTCACTGATTTGCAGAGATTTTTCTTCCGACCACCCAACCAGAAACCTGGAGATCCTATTGAACATCGACATAGTGCAACAAAACTGGAGATGGCGGGATTGATATTCCAAACTCAAAAAGGACCAGGAAAAAATAGAAGCTTACTTAACGTACAAATCCAGAAGTGTAATAAGCTGTCAAAAATATTTCCATGCTTCAATTGTTCATGGCTCTGGCGTTGCATACCGTGCTTGAAAAAAATTCCATACTTGAAGCGTATGCAAACTCACTTGGTAGTTCCACACTTTGTGGTAGATAACAAAACTGAAGACCTTTTTCGAAATCTCATGGCCCTTGAGCAGTGTCATTATCCAAAAGAAGCTTACATATGCAATTATATCTTGCTATTGGATTTTCTTATCAACAATAAAGACGATGTGGAGTTGCTTGTTGAGGAAGGAATTATTGTCCACTCGTTAGGCAGCAATGAAGCAGTTGCCGAAATGGTTAACAAACTTGGCCACGAAATTGTGGAAGTAAATTCCTATTACCATGATGTTGCTGAAGATCTTAATAGTTACTACCGTAACCTGTGGAATCAAAATATGGCATCCTTGAAAACAGTATATTTCCGGGATATTTGGAGAGGAACAGCAACTGTTGTTGGGATCATAATCCTTGTGGTAACTATCATGAATTTCCTTAGGCCCTTTGTCTTCAAGCATATTTAAGTTTTGTTTCTGAAATATTATCATGTTAGTTAGAAGTTTGTCATTGCAAGTAGCTGATTTTGAAATTGTGAATCTGTTTAGTTTGTGTTATTATTTCCTTTCTAAAAATTTCTACCTTGTACTTCAAATTTTGGATGTTCCAAACGTTGTTTCAGTACCGATCTAGAGTTCTTATTAAGTAAAGTTGTATGTTTTGTGTTAGCTAATATATACCAGAGTTATTTATACCCTTTCCACTATAACATCAGATTGTATTACACCAATAATTGCATTCTTCTGCTGGTCAGAGAGTATAAGAGTTTCTTACAAAATCATTTTTGACAGACCAATTACGGGTCACAGAACATCGTTAATTAGTAAACTCATACTAATGATCCACTTGCTCAGGAATGTCCAAGAAAATTAAATGGGGTGACTTAAACAGGTTCAACAATCCCTATTGGTTAGTGGCGGCTAGCTCCAGGAATATTTTTTAGAGTGTTCATTAAAAAATTTAAATTACACAAAATTTAATTAATAGAGAACTTCATATATTAATCTAACAAAAAAAGAAAAAAAAAAAAAAACGCACACACACAAATACATAAAGTCTTACAATTTCTTTCTACAAAATTTATTTTTATTTTGAAATTTTTGCATGATAGTCTCATTACCAATATTGCAAGTTACATCTTTATAAAAATTTTAGTTAGATAAAAATTTTCTTGGGATTTTTCTTTTTGTTTGTAAGGATGGAATATATTATTAAGGGGACTAAAATTTAAGGACAAAATTTGGTTATAAACTTAATTATACCCTAAAGTTACAACTTTCATTAAATAAATTAATTAACATGGTTGAGTTTCATGTTCAATATGTTCTTAAAATGCATGTCAAATTTCATGTCAATCATATGTCATTTGCTTTTGATCCATAAATTTATTTTTTTATGTATAATTTTAGATTACAAAAACTCAAAATTTAAATATTTGATTAATGACATAACTATTAATCTTTGATATTCTTGAAATTTTGCAAGTATGAAGAATATAAAAAGAAAATGTAATCTATTTGTAGATTTGTCAAAATTCACGTATAATAATAAATAAATAAATAAACAAAATTGAGTAGAGTTATAGTCTTAGTTTATAACCAAGTTTGTTATTAAATTTTGTCCAAAATTTAAATATGTTAAGCCTAAAATAATTTAAGATGGTCACAAATATTTTTTAAGGATTGGTCCTATGACCACCTTAAACTGAACATAGAGCTGCCAATGCTATTGGTACCAGTGCCACCTCAACACCTAAGCCATTTAGAGCTAGGCCTTATCCTAAATTTCTTTTTGATGGTTTCAAGTCTCCATTAATGGTAGAATAATTGCTAATTTAAAAAAAATTAATAAAAAAAAAACTATATATATCCGTGTGTTGGGGGAGGGGGGTGGTTGAGGGGTTGGAGGGGGAGGTTGCATCATTTCTACAGTGTTTTCAAGATTTTTCCCACAAAGATATATGTGCATACATAATAAGCTAAGCTCGTAAATGCACTACGCTATAAGAACGAAGGTACTAGGCCAAACTCACATGAGATATACACAACACAAGCGATCAAACTTTTTAAAGATTTTTCAATTTTTATGGGTTTTTAAATTTTTTAACACACTAAAAAACAGAACAAGTAAAGTAAGATTAACAAAAAGTAAAAACATTAAAAGAAGAGAAAAACAAGCACAATTTTCAACCCATGCTGGAACGATAACAAACAGCACACAACCAATCAAAGTCACAAAGCATAGGAAGTATTAATGCATAGACATGTTGTAATGCTTATGCATGAGTACCCTTCTTCACCCACACAACACGTGTGTTTGGGGTGATATCCCTATAGGATTGGATACGAGTGTTGTAGCTTGCCAAATAGGTGGTGAATGCATTAATCATTTTCATCACATCCATCACTTCGGAATCACCATCTCGACCACTTGATTGCTCAACAGCCCAATTCCTTTTCTCATTTCTTAGTCCTCTTGACCTCTGATCACTTGCATTCTTCAATGTTATAAGCTTATGACAATTTGGTTTGTCCTTGAAGTCCACAGTGATGGCAGAAGTGTTGTGTTCTCAGACCTCTTTATGACTTTGGAAGTGATTTCCCCTTACCCTTAGGTTTAACCACTAATTGTTTAGGATGCTTAGTCATAAACCGTTGGTCAGTCACATTCTTCTTCTTCTCCAGCTTCATTTTATCAGCATTTGTGGTAACTACCATCGGTTCTTTAGCTTTCACAAACTTCATATCTTTGGTCACTTTGACACCTGAACTGCTCTCACCGGTGTATCCCAATCCGCTTTTATCGGATGATGGCTTTTGATGAGCAAGGACTTCATCAAGCTTCTTGGAGGGAACTCGCTCTACTTTAGCATTGGCTTAAACCACCTCAAGCTCAAGAAATTTTATCTTAAGTAGGTTTCGGTCAACTCTCCATTCAGTGTCTCCATTTCATATTTGGTCTCCTTATATCGCACTAGAAGACTTCTATAATCTTCCTCTGCTCTCTTCATCTTTTTAATGGTTACCTTAGCCACTTTTGCATATTCTCCGGTCTTCTCAAGGAGGGAATTATAGGTCTCTTGTAGTCTCACTGTTCCTTCATCTTCCTCATCATCAGATTCTTTAATTATCCCAATTGACTCCAATTTAGTGTGCTCACCAAGCTCTTCCACTAGCACACTAAAATCATTTGAAGATTCCACAAGAGCAATGGTCATGAATGCAGAGAAGTTTCCATCTCCATCACAGCTTTCATCTGAATTTGATTTAGAATAGTCTAAATCACTTAGAGTGGTGGCATACACTTTGCCCTTCGCTATCAAATAATTGGGACACTCTTTCTTTAAATGTCCGTGTCTGTTACATTCGAAGCAAGTGATTCCTTGAGAGGATTGAAAGTCGTTTCCATCTCTCCTCTTAAAATCCTTTTTCTCTTCTCCAAAACTTGGGAATTTTCCCTTCTCAGAAAACTTTCCATTTTTCTTGAACTTCAAGAACTTTCGGAAATTCTTTACTAGGTATGCCACATCTTTATCGACAACATCCTCATCCGATGAGTCGTGAGCTTCTACCCTCTCATTGATCATCTTAAGAGCAAGGGATTTGCTCTTCCTTTGTGAGGGCAATGACAGCTCATATGTTTGAAGTGAGTCAATTAGTTCTTGAACTTTGATATCATCAAGGTCTTTACTCTCTTCAATTGCTGTAACCTTTGCATGGAAGCTCTCTGGCAATGATCGAAGGATTTTCCTCACTATCTTTGAGTCCTCCGTTTTCTCACCCAAGTTGAACTTGCCAATAACCACCTCATTCAGCTTACTATAGAATGAGTCAAATGACTCGTCCTCACTCATTTTCAGCTCCTTAAACCAAGTGGTCAGCATTACCAACTTAGTGTCTTTCACATTCTTTGTTCTTTCATACGTGGTCTCCAATATTTGCCACGCCTCCTTGGCAATAGTGATATGAGATATCCTGTGGAACTCATCTGGAGAAACACTACAAAAAATTGCATTCAAAACTTTATTGTTAGCGTTAGCTGCCGCAAGAGCTGCCTTATTCCATGTGGATTTAGCAGCCTCCGGCCTAGTCCATCCAACATCCACCGCATCCCAAACAGTTTCATCAATTGAACACAAAAATGCCCTCATCCTGACTTTCCAAAAGGTATAGTTGCTATCATTAAAATATGGTGGAGCATTTAAAGATTGAGACCGGTCCATCTCAAACGGGGTCAAGGATCGCACTTAGGTAATTAAACCACAGCAAGTGCACCCGCTTTAATACCAATTGAATGCTCTAAAATGTGTGAAAACACAAGAGCTATTTAGACCCTCAAATTAAAATTACGCTTGATTGATTTTACTCTAACTTATACTATGTGCAGAATAGAGTAAATGCGAGCGAATAAACAAACAAGCTACTCTAATCCATATTCATAATAACATAGCAATAAAATGAAAGGAAAAAGAGTAGGGAAAAAGGATGCAAACACAAAGACAACACAGCGATGTGTTATTGAAGAGGAAACCGAAGTTCTCGGTGTAAAACCTCTCCGCCGCCCACCAAGCGGTAATCAATCCACTATACAATCAGTTGGAATACATGGGTTAGCAAGAAACCCTCTAAGCCTAATCTAACCGATGTACCTAAACCCTCCAAACTCCTACTCCAATAAGGCTTCTCAGAACCGTGTCTTATCTAGTTCTTCAGAGATCCCGCAACAAGCTCCATGTTGCATCTGCCATCCTTGGCTTCTTCCAATGCTTCCCAGCAGCACCAAAATCTCATTGAACATTCTGAAAAGGGTGTGGTAAGTATTTGGACTATCAACCTCTCAAGAATACGAAAATAGAGAGGTAAGAGTTGAGGAAAATCCACAAGCAAATGTGTAGAGATATGTGGGTATAACAATCTCTAACTCTCAAGGTTTGTAACTAAAGTTTTCTCTCAGAAGCACTCCTCAATATTTGTGAGTAATGTGAGTATATATAGTGTGGGTACAAAAAGTGTGTATCAGATTGGATGATTTAGCAAAACATAATGTTTTGCGAGTGTCTCGTGGGAAGGCCTTACCCATGAGCTACTCGCGAAACATAGTTGTTTTCATCTGTCCTAACTTTTCTCATTCCAGTCATGTGCAGGACACATGCATCATTTCGCGGGATACTTAGTCGCGAGCTACCAGCGAAAACTCTTCAGTCTTCAATTGCTTGAGTCTTCACACAATCTCTTTCTCTCACACAACCCTTACAATTAAATCCCACAATAAATATAGGGTACAACAAATTGAATAAAATTACAATCAAATTTGACACGGAATTAAAGCCAGCAAAACACATAGTTGTAAATTACAACTTTACAACTTAGTTGAATAATATTCTGTTATCTTTTATTAGAAAAATAAGAGATTAACTCAGACTCTTCATTATTATAAATAGGGTTCGGTTAATATATACCCTTATAATATACATTAACTATTTATTTTAGAAAATTTTTTATAAATATTTAAAAAAGCTGTCAAAATAGTTAATTATTTTTTCGTTTTTCATAAAAAAATTTCATAAATAGTTTATTATTGTATAACCTAGAAGCACACAATAGTAAATCCCAAATAAGTAAGTGGATTATAAAAAAAATTGTCAGATTCAATAAATTTTGCATTGACTTGTGTGCTTCTTTTTAAATAATTAGTATTAATGGAGGAAGGGAAGGTGAGGTTGAGTACCTAATTAGTAATTACTTCAATAATAGTAACTTGGTGCACCTATGTTACACATTCAATCACAATAGAACCTATCATGTGGCAGGCACGTGCAACTGAATGTGTGTTTTATGTGGGCACAAATCTCTTATGAATGTGTCTATTTCTTTGAACAGGATAGACTCTAGTACTGTTTCTATCTACCATTCTTTGAGAATAAGATGTAAGTGATTCAGGTCTTGTGATGTTTACCAAAATATGAAGTCATTAACCATTCATGGGGTGTGGGTGTGGACCTTCATTTTGACTATTTTCACCTGCCAGCTTATGCAGTTGAAAGTGACAACATTAATCATTCTTCTTCTTTCTTATTTTATTTTATGTTTTTTAATTTTTTTTAACTAAAAATAGTTTTTCCTGGTATGGACACAGCAACCCTACGTTTTGTGATGACAACAAGTAATATTGTATCACTCAAGTAACAACGGGATGTGAGCCACCAAACCCAACAGCTCTTGCAAGCATGAATGATAGGGAAACGATGACTTCCTATGGTTGAACCACACCTCTTGGGTGGTCATTAATCATTCTTGTCTTCAGAGAGGGAAAAAAAGAAAAGAAAAAAAGGACTCTGACATTGGTCCTTGTTACTAATGAACAAATTAATGGTTGTAACTTGTAAGTTTGTCAGAAAGATGTCGTAGTTATGAAGTTCGTTGTGCTTGCTCTGTTTGTTGATGTTGTTATTGTTGCTGTTGATTTTTGTTTTTTGGATTTTTGAGACATATGCTTGTTCTGTTTGAGAGACAAAGGGACAGAGGGGGTATCAGTCAATAAATAGGAGCACAAGAAGATTTTAAGAATTGCTGTAATTGTACAAAAGCACAAGATTTTTTCTTCGATCTTGAGTTAGTTTTAGCTTCGAGGAGAGAGAGACTTAAAGGTTCAAGATCTCTATCAGATTGTGATGTTCCTTGGAGTTAAGTATTGAAGCATCTTCTTCCAAATAAAATTTGCAGGTTCTTTGCTCCATCCTTTCAGTTTATCTTTGTTCAAATTAAATTTGCAGGTTTTTTTTCTCCATTCTTCCATAATTTATTTTTGTTTTAGTAATTTAATTGACTTCATATTTTGTAATTTGCAACAAGTGCTTCGGGATTTTAATTAAAAAATATACCTTGAAAGGTTGGTTTCTAATATTATTAATTAAATCAGGTCATGTTTGAGTGGATCCTGATTCACTTGTTTTCACACAAAGACTAAGAGCAAGTCATTTTTTAAGTGTGGCCCTTCATATTTGACCATTCTGGTCAGGCAGCTTATAAAGGGTGACAGCATATATATCATTCTTGTCTTTAGTGAAAAAGACAATGGAAATGGTCCTTGTTACTAGTTAACAAATTAATGGCTAGTAGGTGAGAGTGAGGGTGAGAATGACGCCATAACTATGACGTGTTTTGTGCCTTTGCTGTTTGTGAGAGAGGGATCACACAATAAATAGGAGGGCAAGAAGGTTTTAAGAATTGCTATCATGTGTAAAAAAGTATAAGATTTTTTCTTCCATGAGTGAGTTTTAGCTATGAGGAGAGAGAGAATCAAAAGAGTCTTAGCTTTGCTTCGTTGGACATGAATTGTGCTGTTTCTTGGAGTTAAGTGTACAAGCATATTCTTCCAAATAAAATTTGCAGGTTCTTTGCTCCACCCTTTTACTTTATTTTTGTTCAAATAGGTTGTTTACTTCATCCTTTCACTTTACTGTTCTTCAAGATAAAGTTAGCCAAAAATTGGTAATTTAGTAATTCAATTGAGTTTATATTTTGTGCTTTGTACTTCAAGATTTTAATTAAAAATATATCTTGCGGGTAAAGGTTTGGGTCTGATGCACAAGAGCATAGGACCCAAGTTGGTTCTGTACCTTGCAAGGGTGGTTTATAGTGTTTTATAGTCATCTAATTTAATTTCCTTTAACAAGTATTAGGAAACGCATGATTTTTAATTTTGATTTTTAATTGGAAAGTAGATGTGTGGGTTTCATTAGTTCAATAACTTCAGTTGGCTAGTAATGATGGAGATTAGTGGTGAAAATTGGGGTTCTTTTGGCTGTGGGTTATTGTGATGCTGGGATTTGTTTTTGAGTTCTAGGTTTTTTTTTTTTTTTTTTGGTCCGCATAATTGTTTTAGAAGTTTTGCAGCCCATATTTATTTTCATTTTTTTGCGGCTTTTGATACTCATTTTTGCATCTCTGTAGCCTATGTATTTCAATTGTTAAACAAGATATACCTTTGAATCATTGACCCAAACACATCAATGAATGTTTACAAGCCTTGAATCCTTCCAATAGAGTATAAGGAAATTATTGTACTTTTTTTTTTTTGCTCCTGGCCCTGGTATCCTTCCATTCTCAAATCGCCTTCAATTTTCTGGATATTTTTTGGATGATGGATTCTATAATTCATAACGGCGAGAGAAAGTTTTTCTTGAGAGACTGTTTGATCCATTTTCTTTTTCTTTGTTCTTTTAATATTAAAAGTTGTGTTTTTTTTTTTTTTTTAATGGTAACTAATAGCGGATTATGTTTGTTTAATGAAGACTATCTCAAATAAGTAAAGTGATAATTTTCAAACCACCTATGTCAAAGTAATTTCTGGCCTAATCATAAGCTGCAATTACCCCATCTATTATTGTCCGTTTGTTGCACTACAAAACTAGGATTGAAAAGGATGGTTTATGAAAAGAAGAAGGCTACATTTCATTGTCCATCCCATAAATTTAATACACGTATGATACCCTAAAGTAAAGAAAAGTGGGGAAAAAGAGTAGATAAAGAATCACATAGAAACTCCAGATATTACCTAAGCTGATGAAAATATATTAAGACAATGTTTTGTATGGCGTAAAATATTTTTTTTAAAACGTTTTCAATGTTCTCGGGTATTCATTTGGTGCTTCATTTATCTTGGTCAAATCATAAATATTTTAGTTTACCAGTAAATTCCTTTTGTTAGTGCCATTAGCAGGAAAAAAAAAATTATAGCAAAAAAATACACCGTACATCTCATTTTTTATTTTACACAACATAATAATAAAATAATATATTTCTTTTACCCCTACTAGCATGTGCAATTACCAAAACAACAACCACCCAACGCCACAACCAGCACAGTCACTGGGCTCATCATTTCACAAAACCCATTACCAATCTCAACCCAAATCAACACAAGATCCAAATTGAGCTTGTCCAACCACGACAGGCTCCACTGCAAGCTTTGCGGTGATCGAGATTCTCCATCAAACTTGAGATTCTGACCCCATAAAATTTATTGATAATGGTCTTCATCTCATCACAAAGAGTTAGAGGTGATCAAAATAGCTCATAGCGTATATAGGGACCGCTTTCAAAAGCAGAAGCTGTACCAATTTTAGGTAATATCATAATATCTTTTACAAATATGTTGTACAACTACAAAGTGCCTTTAGATACATTCGAACACAATGTTGATAATGATAATGAGCTTTAGAAATATTTTCAAAATAAATAACAGAAACAAAGAAAACTAGAAAGATATGTAAACAAAACACACAAAAGAACATACTAAAGATTTACATAGTTTGACTTTTGGCCTATATCCGTGGGCTACAAGAAAAAAGTTCACTAAAAGATTTAGAGAATACAAATTAGTGTGTAGACAAAAGCCACGGAAGCCAAATACCATTAATACCATTATATATATTGACACAGACATACACACGTAATATAACTGCTTAATTAATCATTTATCTTTCCATCTTGGCCATTGTGTTTAGATGATGAAGTGATAATTGCAATAGAAAATATTTATATGGGATTGGGGTTGGGTTGGAACCTGAATCAGTTATCATTATAATGCTATATTATCTGCATGTATCAAGTATGTATCTTTATTGGGATAATTTGTGAATTCTACAATTGTGTTTGATCTACACATTGTGAAAGTGAGGATGCATTTGTTATATCAAAATGGAAGTTATTGCAAATGGTATCCTGGGATAAGTTTTAGGTTTTGTGTTAATAATTGTTGTTTGTTTGTCACTAGGAAAAAGGAACCTGTCACTCAAAAAAGATGGCCACGTCAACCACTTCTAGTGATTCTTTTCATGAAAATGAACTTGAATGCAAAGAAATTATCATTCAGCAACCCCACTGGCGCCCCGAGTGTTGCATCTACAAGGTCCCCAAGAGACTTCGTGAGGTAAAGATGGAAGCCTACACTCCAAGGCTAATTTCAATAGGTCCCATTCATCATGACATAGATGCATTGAAGGAAATGGAAAGCCTTAAACAAAAATATTTCCAAGAATTCTTTCAGCGGACCTGGAAATGCCAGATGGAATTTAAAAACATCGTTCAAAAAAATGAAGACAATATCCGGCATTGTTATGCACAAGACATCTCTCTACCCAAAAAGGAAGTTTTTGTGGAAATGATTTTACTGGATTCTATCTTTATCATTGAGCTCTTCTTAAGGACTGCTACAAGGAAAGAATGTCAAAAGGATGATTATATATTAAGTAAACCATGGCTAGATGAAGGAATAAAGCAAGACTTGATATTACTTGAGAATCAGCTTCCATTTTTCATTCTTGACGAGTTACATCATCACATTGGAAGGTCTACAAGCATTCATGAATCATTTCTTAAACTTGCTTGTACTTACTTTTTTCCCAAAAAAAAGAAAATACCCATTGAGAAGGAAGTAAAACATTTCACTGATTTGCAGAGAGATTTCTACTATCCACCCAACTTGAAAACTGGAAGCATTATTGAACATCTACATAGTGCAACAAAGTTGGACACGGCAGGATTGAAATTCCAAGTGTGTAAGGAAGATCAAGAAGAAAGATTTTTACTTGATATTGTAGTCAAGAAGCCGAATCCCTTAGAAATTTTTCCAAGATTCAAATGCTCGTGGCTCTTGCATTGCTTACCATGCTTAAAATGCTTTTGGTGCTTGGACCGTCTGCAAACTAGATTGCTAGTTCCACACTTCGCGATGGATCACGGAACAGAAGACCTTTTCCGAAACCTCATGGCCCTCGAGCAGTGTCATTATCCATTCCAAGCTTACATTTGCAATTATATCGTGCTATTAGATTTTCTTATAAACACTAGAGAAGATGCGGAATTGCTTGTTGAAAAAAAGATTATTGCTCACTCGTTAGGCAGCTATAAAGCAGTTGCCCAAATGGTTAACAAACTTGGCCAAGAAATTGTGGAAAAAAACTCATGTTACCATGATGTTGCTGAAGATCTTAGTGAGCACTATGGCAACCGGTGGAATAAAAATATTGCATCCTTGAGAACAATATATTTCCGTGATGTTTGGAGAGGCACTGCAACTTTTGTTGGAATTGTAGTCTTGTTTGTAACTATTGGGAATTTCCTTAGGCCTTTTGTCTTTCACAAATAAGTTTCCTTTACTATGATACTGAAATATCAGTTGGAAATCTGCCTTTGCCTGTTGTTGTTTTAAAATTTTATTATTAAATTTAGCTTGTGATATCCTTTCCTTCCTAACAAGTTTTACTTTGGACTTACATTTTGGATGTTTCAAGCTTTGTTTCAAAACCCATACATAGTCTTCATTTGGGCTAATAAAGTGTTAATCTATAAAAGAGTTATATCCTCCAACAATTCCATGGACACACCCTCTATTCCCTAATAAAGAATTTCATCCCCTATTTCACTTTAGTGCCATACTGTGCAACATTATTTGCAAATTTCCATGCTCCAGCATACTAAAAAGAGTGTCACTTTATGTAAGGTTTGGGTATAAACAAAGCCCAAGAAATTAATAGACCTAACAGGCCACCTATGGGTTTGGAATTTCATGCCCAAAATTTCTCCGCTTATTAGTTATTAGAGGACTTTAGACCCAATATTTGACTCCATGCAAGCGAACCAAAAGAGCCGCTAAATGACCAGTCTAGCTAGATGATCCGTACTAAATTTGGGTAGATAACTCTCACCAAACTCGGGCTAAAGAAGGGTTGCCTCAATGTGTTTTGAGGCCCAACAAATAGATTTAAGAGGTGCATTTTTTATTTACATATAAATAAAATAATATTTATTTAACTTTTTTGATATGTATATTTTTATTTAATTATAATTTTCTTATTTTTTGTAATATGAAATTACTAATTAGGTCTTCATATTTAAATTATTCTAATATTTCCATTTCAATTGATATTATTGCTAATTAACTTTATTTATTTTATAACATAGTCAATCTTAAATAGGATTTTATTAAATTTAAATTTAAAAAACTTATTTTTATAGACGCAATTGTAAATGTATTGTTAATAACATTTTTTTTTTTTTAATATACTAAGAGAGTCAAATTCTTTTTTAATATACCTCTAGTCTTTGCCTTCCAGTTCGTTCATCCCTTTGGCTCATATAGAGATAAGGAAAAGGAGGTCGTCTAATCAACCTTGTATCACCTTTCGATCCTTCAACAAAGTTTGAGCATGCTCTAGAATGCCTTAACAAGGTCTCTACTTTTGTAGACAGTACTATTGAGCTAAAAAGCTATATCAATATTGTTGAGACTAAGGCTAAACCTCAGTCCACTGTCAAGCTAAAATTGCTACAAAACTCTACACCAACGGCTAGCTAACAGCTAGTTTTTTCAAAGATCAAAACAGAGTATATCTATACGACATCGTTTGGATTAATGATCCTATGCCACACTGTCACTCCTGGAGACTTAGAGTTGGTTAGCTTTAGGCAAGAAAGTCAGTTGTTTTGCTTAACTGTTTCCCTGATTTTGTGGGATTAGTTTCGTGATTTAAGGAACTGTAATTATATAGTTATGAGGTCAATTTGTTTGTATATATAGAACCATTTTGTACTTTGTATTGATTAAGCAAGCATTTCTTTTAGAATTCTCTCCTTTCCATTTACTCTCAGTTCCTTCTCTTTCTATCTCTCTATTCTTCTTTTCTTTTCTTTTCTTGTTGATCTCTATAAATCTAATTTACTTGCTTCACTTCCAAGCTCAAGCTTTGCTTAGTTTTTCTTCATGGTATCAGAGCAACCTACGATCCCTACTAGCACAGCTTCAGCCAGCACAAATGTAACAATGGCACCTTTAACTTCAACAACTTCATCCTCTACTATGTCTCCATCAACATCAACCTCTCAAATGAATTTGGTTAATCGGCCACTGTTGCAATTATCAAATATGTCAAATATGATGACAATCAAGCTTGACAATTCCAACTATATAGTTTTGAAGCACCAGATTTCAATGGTGTTAGAGACTTACTCAATGTGATTGAACTTCTTGATGAAGCTCAACTTGTTCCAAAGAAGTTTCTTAAGGATCTCTCAGGTTCAATGACAACTATTCTTAATCCAGATTATCTCACTTGGAAATCTAAGGAGAAGGCATTACTTACCTTCATCAGCTCCTTCATCTTGGCTTTACTGCTTCCTTAGCAGATTCATCACTCTTCATTTATCACAATTCTCACACCACCATCTACCTACTTGCCTATGTGGATGATATAATTATTACAGGGAATAATCCTCCCCAAATTTCACATCTAGTTGCAACTTTTAGCCATTCTTTTGAATTGAAAGATCTTGGTGCTCTTTCCAATTTCCTCGGGATCTAGATTGTGCCTACTAAGTTTGGTCTCACTCTATGTCAATCTAAGTATGCCTCTAATATCCTTCACAAATTTCACATGGAGAATGCTAAGCCAACTAAGACCCCTTCCTACTCTTCCAACAGACTTACCCCTTACACTGGCACTTGCTTATCTGATCCATCTGAATACAAGGAGTATGATTGGGGCTTTACAATACCTGACTTTCACTCATCCTGATTTAGCCTTTAGTATCCATCAATTGTGTCAATTTATGCAACTACCCATTTGGAGGTTGCCAAGTGTGTTCTGCGCTATGTTAGAGGCACTTTACATTTTGGCATAGATCTCTCTCCAGGTCCTCTTACTCTCTCAGCCTTTTCAAATGCAAATTGGGCTAAGGACCCTTTTGATAGGAAGTCTACAACTGGTTTGTTGGTCTTCCTTGGCTCCAATCCAATTTTGTGGTCCTCCAAGAAGCATTCCACAATTTCTTATTCTTCCACTGAGGCAGAATATCGTGCTTTGGTCTCAATAGTTGCTGAATTGTCCTGGCTTCATACCTTGTTCAAGCAGCTTTGTTTGTATCTTCATCACATTCCAGTTCTTTGGTGTGATAACATCTCTGCAATTGCCTTAGCTTCCAATCTTGTTTTTCATTCCAAGTTCAAGCACATTAAAGTTGATTATCACTTTGTTCGAGAGAAGGTTATCAATTCAAATTTGAATTTAACACTGAGATTACTTTTTTAATCCAACAATAACAACCAGTAACAACCTGATACTTAAGATTTGTTGTAAAAACTTTATGCACATATCATTTCACAACCAAAAAAAAAAAAAAAAAAAAAAAAATTGTGGAATGGATTTGTGGTAATGGCATTGCCAAAATAGGAGGAAAAAAAATTTGTTGCAATTGGTTTGTGGCAATGCCATTGCTGAAATAGGGGAAATTTTTTTTTTGGGCAATTGTGGCAATGTCATTGCCAAAAATGGAAGGAAAAAAAAAATAATTGTTGCCGAAATCTGGGGAGGAATTAAAAAAAAAAAAGTGCTACGTCCATAATATTTTTACAACAAATCATAGGTGATTAATTATTATTAGTTCAAATTTGAATTTAACACTGAGATTACTTTTTTAATCCAGTAATAATAACCAGTAACAACCTGCCACTTAAGATTTGTTGTAAAAAATGTTGTAAAAATTATGTGCACATATTATTTCTCAAAAAAAAAAATTTGTGTAATGGATTTGTGGCAATGGCATTGCCGAAATAGGAGGGAAAAAAATTGTTACAGTTGGTTTGTGGCAATGCCATTGCTGAAATAGGGGGGAAAATTGTTGTAATTGGTTTGTGGCAATGGCATTGCCAAAACAGAGGAGAGAGATATAAAAAAAATACGCATATTCTTATTCTTTTAGTATTTTTTTGACCGAAGCAATTTGGTTTGTCTGTATGTCATGTTCTTTTATGGTAAAAGTACCATACAAAACAAATAATGATAGATTCAAGTATAATGAGTACATTGATTTTTATTCTAAAAAAAGTACATAGATTCTTACTATACGAAATGGAAGAAAAAAAAAATGATTGATGTGCACGCTGTAAACAAGAAAAAAAAAAAAAGAAGGTATATAGAGTCATAGATTCTTATAATATGAAGAAAAAAAAAAATGATTGACGTGCACACTATATACCAAAAAAAGTAAAAAAAAAAGTACATAAATTCTTACAATACAAAAGAAAAAGAAATGATTGAAGTGCACGTTGTAAACAAAAAAAGCATAGAAAGTAAACAAAAAAAAATAAATAAAGATTCAATCAACCAATCACCTCAACTCCTCATCTCATCTGATTCTTATTATCTGCATGAAATATATTCACCTATTCATATCATGCCTAAATCTCTCTCAGAGATTCTTTTGTCTTTTTGTTCTTCAGTATTTTTTTGACTGTAACAGTTTGGTTTGTGTTTCTTGCCATACGAAATGAAAAACAAAAAAAATAATTGACGTGGACGTTGTAAAAAAAACATAAATTCTTATAAAAAAATAATTGATATGCATGCTATAAAAAAAAAATACACATAGTACTAAAAAGTAAATTGATAGTATTAATTACCATATAACCATTTATAATATTTATAAAATATATAATTAATTTTCATTTTCCAAACCAACTGCGTGGACACTTTTCAACCCACATAGGCATGTGTCCTTCTGACACAACCCACAGAAAAGGACACCTACATGCATAAAGTCATGGAAGTACTGTACTTCATGTACCCTTCCCACGTGACCCTGACAAAAGAAAGAAAAAAAGAGAAACCCACACATCGTATGGCCAAACATTCATTGGAATATGGAGGGTGGATGATGATGAAATGTGTGGAAGTGTGATGATGAAGTACTGTACCTCTAGGAATATGATGGACAAACCAAACCAATGTTCAACGTGTTGAGCTTTTTTTTCCTTTGCTCTGTTGTACTCCCTTTTCTTTTGGCAATGATAATCCAGTCTGTATTCCCGTCAAAAAAGAAAAAGAAAAAAATAAAAACGTTATCTTCCTGTTGAGAATAGATGTTGAGATGATTGTCGATTTTGTTTAAACACGAGTTCCATTTACACTCCACTTTCACGCCCTCGAGTTTCATAAAAGTATTTTTTTCCTTTTAAAAAAGTTTTTTTTTTTCCTTCGGTGGTAAAACACTTAGGGCCATTTGTAAAAGAATTTAAAGAATGTTATTTATAGTTTTTTGAAATATGTATGTGTAAAAAAACTGTATAAAAAAATATATAATTTTGATTAAAAATTAAAAATGAGTTACCAAAAAACTTTACTAAATAGGCTTAATAATTTTGAAAAAGAGTGATATTTAGCTATTTTTGTCCAGATAGACTCTAGTACTGTTCCTATTTACCATTCTTTGAGAATAAGATGTAAGTGATTCAGGTCTTGTGATGTTTACCGAAAAAAAAAATCAGGTCATGTGTAAGTGGATCCTGTTTCTGTTCTAGTCACCATGTAAATAATAAAAACAAGTCAGGAAAACATTAATCATTCATGGGTTGTGGCCCTTCATATCTGACCATTTTGGCCATTAATCATTCTTGTCTTTAGAGAGGGCAAAAAAGAAAAGAAAGAAAAGGACTATGGCATTGGGCCTTGTTACTCACGAACAAAGATTATGCTAATGTGTGCCTTACTTAATTGTATATAATAATTCTTATTTTTGAAATTTATTTTTTAAAAATTGAAAATGTATTGACAATTTTTTCAATTTAAAAAAAAATATGTTTCTCAAAATGGATTAGGACACACATTAACCAGCCCATAAACAATTTAATGGTTGTAACTTGTAAGTTTGTGAGAACGATGTCATAGTTATGAAGTTCGTTGTGCTTGCTCTGTTTGTTGATGATGTTACTGTTGCTGTTGTTTTATGTTTTTTTGAGACTTGTGCATGTTCTGTTTGAGGGACAGAGGGACTGAGGGGATATCACTCAATAAATAGGGACACATGAAGATTTTAAGAATTGCTTTAAGTGAACAAAAGCACAAGATTTTTTCTTCAATCTTGAGTGAGTTTTAGCTTTGAGGAAGAGAGGTTTAAGACGGTTTGGTACATTTGTTTAAAAATTGAAAATTATTATTTAAAAATATTTATGAAAATATATATAGGTGAAAAAGTATGTTGAAATGCGTAAAATATTATTTAAAAACTAAAAATGGTTGTTTAAAAATACAAACCAAACACCCTCTTAGAGTTAGTTTGGTAAGTGAGTTTGAGAATTGTTATTTAGAATTTTTTGAAATTTTTTTAAATATACGTGGGTGATAAAGTGGGTTAAAATTTGTGTAAAAAAGTGTGTAAGTATGTTTGAATTGTGAAAATTATTATTTGAACTTGATGACTTTAAATGCTCAAGATCTCTATCAGATTGTGATGTTTCTTGGAGTTAAGTATTGAAGCATCTTCTTCCAAATAAGGTTTGCAGGTTCTTGGCTCCATCCTTTCACTTTATCTTTGTTCAAATTAAATTTGCAGGTTTTTTTCTCCATCCTTCCATAATTTATTTTTGTTTTAGTAATTTAATGGACTTCTTATTTTGTAATTTGCAACAAGTGCTTCGGGATTTTAATTAAAAAAATATTCCTTGAAAGGTTGGGTTCTAATGTTTTTAATTAAATCTGGTCATGCGTGAGTGGATCCTGATTCTGTTGTTTTCACATAAAGACTAAGAGCAAGTCATTTTCTAACTGTGGCCTTTCATATCTGACCATTCTGGCCAGTCAGCTTATAAGTTGAAAGTGACAACACATATATCATTCTTGTCTTCAGGGAAAACGACAATGGCAATGGTCCTTGTTACTGGTTAACAAATCAATGGCTAGTAGGTAATGACGCCATAACTATGACGTGTTTTGTGCCTTTGCTGTTTGTGAGAGAGGGATCTCACAATAAATAGGAGGGCAAGAAGGTTTTAAGAATTGCTATCTAGTGTAAAAAAGTACAAGATTTTTTCTTCCATGAGTGAGTTTTAGCTATGAGGAGAGAGAGAATCAAAAGAGTCTTAGCCTTGCTTCGTTGGACATGAATTGTGCTGTTTCTTGGAGTAAAGTGTACAAGCATTTTCTTCCAAATAAAATTTGCAGGTTCTTTGCTCAATCCTTTTACTTTATTTTTGTTCAAATAAAATTTACAGGTTGTTTACTTCATCCTTTCACTTTACTGTTCTTCAAGATAAAGTTAGCCAAAAATTGGTAATTTAGTAATTCAATTGAGTTTATATTTTGTGCTTTGTACTTCAAGATTTTAATTAAAAATATATCTTGCGGGTAAAGGTTTGGGTTTGATGCATAAGAGCACAGGACTCAAGCTGGTTCTGTACCTTGCAAGGTTGGTTTATAGTATCTTAGAGCATTAGCATTGGAAATTTTCAATGATACTCTATTTTACAATTCTAAAAAGTCACTTTATCATTATATCATACCATTTTACAATACCTCCACATTCCAAACTTCTACTTTCCTCTTTTACTCATTAAAATAATATATCTACATAATAAAATAATATATCTCAAAATTATATCTTTTCTCTCTCGTCTCTCTCCTCTCTCTACATAAAAAAATATATTTTCTTTTTACAATACTTGCTACAGTGTAATTCTATATTTAGAATTGCACGGTAGCAGTATTGCAAAAAAATTTACAATACTGCTATTTAGCATTCACCAATGTAAATGGTTTTAGGGTTTAAAATTTCAAATTTCCCTTAGATTTAGCATTAGCATTCTCCAATGCGAATGCTAATGCTCTTATAATCATCTAATTTAATTTCCTTTAACAAGTATTCGGAAACGCATGATTTTTAATTGGAAAGTAGATGCGTGGGTTTCATTAGTTCAACAACTTCAGTTGGGTAGTAATATCTATTATTATGGGGTAATTACCACCTCATTATTTTCACATTAAAAAAAAAAAAACCAGAAAAACCAAAAAATAAAGATCTAAAGTTAAAGGGTTTTATAAAAATTAATATTCTCATACCAACCACAAATTCTACCTGGTAACAATTACAAGAATGCAACAATTTCCAACCTCAAATTAATCCTTTTACGAGTGAGTGAGTGGGAGTTTTTTTTATTTCATTCTCTTTATTTGTCTATACCTCACAACCAACCATTTGTTAGTGGGTCGAAGTGATTGGCTGGAGGTGTGGATGGAGATTAGTGGTGAAGATTTGGGGTTCTTTAGGCTGTGGGTTTTTGAGTTCTTCTAGGTTTTCTTCTTCTTCTTTTTTTTTTTTTTTTTTGGGTCCACATAATTGTGATTGAAGTTCTGCAGCCCATATTTATTTTCTTTTTTTTTTGCGGCTTTTGATACTCTTTTTTGCATCTCTGTAGCTTATGTATTTCAATTGTTAGACAAGATATACCTTTGAATCATTGACCCAAACATATCAATGAATGTTTACAAGTCTTGAATCCTTCCAATAGAGTATAAGGAAATTATTGTATCTTCTTTTTGGCTCCTGGCCCTGGTATCCTTCCATTCTCAAATCGCCTTCAATTTTCTGGATATTTTTTGGTTGATGGATTCTATAATTCATAATGGTGAGAGAGTTTTTCTTGAGAGGCTGTTTGATCCTTTTTTTTTTTTTTTTTGGTCTTGAATGTGTGTTTTTTTAAATGGTAATTAAAATAGTGGGTTCTGTTTGTGGTAAAGTGACAATCTTGAAACCATATATGTTAAAGTAATTTCTGGCCTAACCATAGGGTAGATAAACTGCAATTACCCCATCTATTATTGTTCGTTTGTTGCACTACAAAACTAGGTTTGAAAAGGATGGTTTACGAAAAGAAGAAGGCTACATTTCATTGTTCATTCCAAAAATTTAACACACGAATGATACCCTAAAGTAAAGAAAATTGGAGAAAAAGAGTAGATAAAAAGAATCACATAGAAACTCCAAATATTACCTAAGTTGATGAAAATATATTAAGACAATGTTTTGTGTGGCGTAAAATATTTTCTTAAAAACGTTTTCAATTTTCTCGGGTATTCATTTGGTGCTTCATATATCTTGGTCAAATCATAAATATTTAGTTTACCGGTTAATTACTTTTGTTAGATTATCCCCATTAGCAGCCAAAAAAAAAAAAAATCCTACATTTCATTCTTTATTTTACACAACATAATAATAAAATAATATATTTCTTTACCCCTACTTGCATGAGCAATTGCCAAAACAACCCCAACCACCCAACACCACAACCAGCAGAGTCACTAGGCCCATCATCTCACAAAACCCATTACTAATCTCAACCCAAAATCCAAATCAATACCCATACAACCCATTTCTACCAATATCGAGATTCTCCACAATTGAGTTTGTCCAACCACGACAGGCTCCACTGCAAGCTTTGCCGAGATCGAGATTCTCCATAAAACTTGAGATTCTAACCCCATAAAAATTTATCGATAAAGGTCTTCATCTCATCACAAAGAGTTAGAGGTGATCAAAACAGCTCATAGTGTATATAGTGTATATAGGGACCGCTTTCAAAAGCAGACGCACATGTACCAATTTTAGGTAATAGCATAATATCTTTTACAAATATGTTGTACAACTACGAAGTGCCTTTAGATACATTCGAACACAATGTTGATAATGAAAATGAGCTTTTGAAAATAACAAAGAAAACTAGAAAGATATATAAACAAAACACACAAAAGAGAATACTAAAGATTTACCTAGTTTGACTTTAGGCCTATATCCGTGGGTGACAACAATAAGAAAGTTCACTAAAAGATTTAGAGAACACAATAGTGTATGTATACTAAAGATATATATACACACACATACACATGTAATATAACTGCTTAATTAATCATTTATCTTTCCATCTTGGCCATTGTGTTTAGATGATGATGTGATAATTGCAAAAGAAAATATTTATATGGGAGTGGGGTTGGGTTGGAATTTGGAGCAGGTATCATTATAATGCTATATTATCTGCATGTATCAAGTATGTATCTTTATTGTGACCATTTGTGAATTCTACAATTGTGTTTGATCTACACATTGTGAAAGTGAGGATGCATTTGTCATATCAAAATGGAAGTTATTGCAAATGGTATCCTGCGATAAGTTTTGGGTTTAGTGTTAATAATTGTTGTTTGTTTGTCACTAGGAAAGAGGAACCTGTTACTCAAAAAAGATGGCCACGTCAACCACTTCTAGTGATTCTTTTCATGAAAAAGAACTTGAATGCAAAGAAATTATCATCCAGCAACCCCACTGGCGGCCCGAGTGTTGCATCTACAAGGTCCCCAAGAGACTTCGTGGGGTAAAGAAGGAAGCCTACACTCCAAAGCTAATTTCAATAGGCCCTGTTCATCGCGACATAGTTGCATTGAATGAAATGGAGAACCTTAAAAAAAAATATTTCCAGGAATTCTTTCAGCGGCCCTGGAAATGCCAGGCTGAATTTGAAAACATCGTTCAAAAAAATGAAGACAATATCCGCCATTGTTATGCAGAAGACATCTCTCTACCCAAAAAGGAAGTTTTTGTAGAAATGGTTTTATTGGATTCTATCTTTATTATTGAGCTCTTCTTGAGGACTGCTAAGAGGAAAGAATGTGGAGAGGATGATTATATCTTAAGTAAACCATGGCTAGATGAAGGCATAAAGAATGACTTGATATTACTCGAGAATCAGCTTCCATTTTTTATTCTTGACGAGTTACATCATCACATTGGAAGGTCTACAAGCAGTCATGAATCATTTCGTACACTTGCCTGTACGTACTTTTTTCCCGAAGAAAAGAAAAAACCCATTGAGAAGGAAGTAAAACATTTCACTGATTTGCTGAGATATTTCTACATTCCCCCCAACCTGAAAACTGGAAAAATCATTGAACATCTACGTAGTGCAACAAAGTTGGACTCGGCAGGATTGAAATTCCAAGTGTGTAAGGAAAATCAACCAGAGAGAGTCTTACTTGACATTCAAGTCAAGAAGCCGAATCCCTCAGAAATTTTCCCAAGATTCAATTGCTCATGGCTCTTGCCTTGCTTACCATGCTTAAAATGCTTTTGGTGCTTGGACCATCTGCAAACTAGATTGGTAGTTCCACACTTTGTAATAAAGCACGGAACAGAAGACCTTTTCCGGAACCTCATGGCCCTCGAGCAGTGTCATTATCCATTTGAAGCTTACATTTGCAATTATATTGTGCTATTGGATTTTCTTATAAACACTAGAGAAGATGCGGAGTTGCTTGTTGAAAAAAAGATCATTGCTCACTCGTTAGGCAGCTACAAAGCAGTTGCCCTAATGGTTAACAAACTTGGCCAAGAAATTGTGGAAAACAATTCCTGTTATCATGATGTCGCTAAAGATCTTAATGACCACTATGGCAACCGGTGGAATAAAAATATTGCATCCCTGAGAACAGTATATTTCCGTGATGTTTGGAGAGGCACTGCAACTTTTGCTGGAATTGTAGTCATGTTTATAACTGTTGGGAATTTCCTTAGGCCTTTTTTCTTTCACAAATAAGTTTCCTTAGGCCTTTTGTCTTTCACAAATCAGTTGGAAATCTGGCTTTCCCTGTAGTTTATTTTAATTTTATCATTGAGTTTAGTTTGTGATATCGTTTCCTTCCTGACAAGTTTTTCTCTGGACTCAACATTTTGGATGTTTCAAACTTTGTTTCAGCACCCATCCATAGTCTGCATTTGGGCTAATAAAGTGTTAATCTATAAAAGAGTTATATCCTCCAACAATACCATGGACACACCCTCTGTTCCCTAATAAAGAATTTCATCCCCTATTTCACTTCAGTGCCATACTGTGCAACATTATTGGCAAAACTTCCATGCTCCTGCACATTATAAAGATTGTCACTTCATGCAAGGTTTGGGCATAAACAAAGCCCAAGAAATTAATAGACCCAACGGGTCACCTATGGGTATGGAATTTCATGCCCAAAATTTCTCCTCTTATTAGTTATTAGGGTCGCCACAATGTGTTTTGAGGCCCAACGGACAGCATTAAGAGGGGCATTTTTTATTTAAATATAAATAAAGTAATATTTATTTAAACTTTTTGATATATATTTTTTTATTTAAATATAGTTTTCTTACTTTTTGTAATACAAAATTATTAATCGAGTCTTCATATTTAAATTATGCTAATATTTCCATTTCAATTGATGTTATTGCTAATTAACTTTATTTATTTTATAACATAGTCAAATTAAATAGAATTTTATTAAATAAAAACATAAAAAAAAAAAAGCTACTTATTTTTATCTTTATGTTTATTTGTTGGTTATCTCAAAAAAAAAAAAAAAAAATTACACTGTACTTGAATTTGGTAAACTCGAGTACTGTAGAAATAAAATTTTCTGCATTTTATTTATAAAAAGTATTCGAGCCTGGTATACTCGAGTATTGTGTTGCATGGTACTTGAGTTTACCAAGCTCGAGTACCACATAATTTTTTTTAATCACGCAAATTCCAACTCAGCAGTGTCACGGTGGCAGAACTGATGAGAAACTCGAGTTTCTGAAACTTGAGTTCTAGAAAAAGTGATAGTTTGCCATTTATTTTCGAAACAATGTTTTTTTGCTAAAAATTTCTAAAAAAGTGGTATTTGATCATTTTGGCCGACGCAATTGTAAATGTACTGTTAGTAACATTATTTTTTTGATATACTAAGAGTCAATTTTTTTAATGTACCTCGAGTTTTTGCCTTCTAGCTCATTCATCCCTTTGGCTCATATAGAGATAAGGGTAAGGAGGTTGTCTAATCAAATTGTATCACCTTTTGATCCTTCAACAAAGTTTGAGCAAACAAAGGGTAGAATATCAATTTTGGCCAAGAACCCCGGATCTATTAAGATTTCTTAAATATATTGAAATATTTTCAAATCTAATCGAGATTTAGCTAGAATCTTGAGAAAGAAAATAGAGAAACTTTCATATTGGCAGAAAATGCCGACGTCTAAGGGTGGAGATTGGTCAAATATGTTGGATTTGAGTTTTCTTGTAATGACACATCCTCCAACTGGAAGTTGTCAAATTTTGAAGTAGGCCACCCCACATTAAGCGGATTAGGCTCTAACAAATTTGTCAATATGGCAAATCAAGCTACGGAGCAAGTCAATCTCACCCACCAACTACAAGATTTTGACGTGTGGCACTGCATCATTCTTGTCTTCATAAAAAATAAAAATAAAAAGACAATGGTAATGGAAAGTAGGTGAGATAATTGATTAATTGTAACTTTAAATCATGCTAATCATAAACTACTTCCTAATTAATTATTGGTTTTGAAATTGCCAACATGTTAATTTTTTGTTGGTTTTTTTTTTAGATACAAACACACAAAAAGGATTAAGTATGTGATATCCTTTCCTTTGTTAAAAATTCTACTTTGTACTTCATATTTTTTATGTTCAAAACATTGTTTCAGTACCTATCTAGCGCCCGTTTATATATATCTACTAATCAAGTTGCACCTTCTATTACTTAATGAAACAGTTATATACTTTTATTCATAATAAAGCAATTATATTACTTAAAAGCATTTAGAACTGCTCCTATTAAAGGACAATGCCACCCACACTGGTTTTTTGAACAGGACAGACTCTGGTCCTGTTTCTAGCTACCATTCTTTAAGAATAGGATGTAAGTAAATCAAGTCTTGTTATGTTTACCAAAAAATATCAGGTCATGTGCGAGTGGATCCTATTTTCTTTGTGATGTTTACCAAAAAAATCAGTTCATATGAGAGTGGATCCTGTTTTCTTCAGGTCACTACACAAAAGCTAAAAGCCAGTCTAGACAACATTAATCATTCATGGTGCGTGCGCCTTCATATTTGACTATTTTCATTGGCCACCTTATGAAGTTGAAACTTGAAACTAACAACATTATTCAAATTTTTATTTTTGCTGACTAAAATAAGAGGGTCTCCGTGTGGATTCACTATCACTAACGTCTGTGTGCCCCATGATGGGAATTATTAATCCTACAGGTATCACTTAAGTATCAATGGGGCGTGTTACTACTCTAATCCCATAACTCATGCAAGCGTGTGTGATGCAGCAACGAGAGCTTCCTACCATTGAATCACACCCCTTAGGTGGTCAGTGATTAATCATTCTTTTCTTCAGCAAAATAAAAACAGACAATGGCTATGGTCCCTGTTATTAATGAATAAATTAATGGCAACTAGGTGAGATAGTTGTATGTTTGTCGGAAAGACGTCATTGCTGTGAAGTTTCTTGTGCTTATTCTGTTTGTTGTTGTTGTTGTTATCGTTTTTGTTCAAATAAAATTTGCAGGTTTTTTTCTCCATTCTTCCATAGTTTCTTTTTGTTTTACAAGATAAAGTTCGCCAAAACTTGATAATTTAGAATTTAACTGACTTAATATTTGTATTTTGCATCATGTACTTCGGGGTTTTAATTAAAAAACATACCCTAATATACCTTGATTTTTTATTTAAAAAAAAAATTCCTTTTAAATAGTATTACGAGACGCATGACTTTTTTCATTGGAAAGCGTGTTTAGGGTATTAGGTAGTTCAATAAATAAATTATTGTTTGTTTGCTGCACTACAAATTTAAGATTGAAAAGGATAGTTTATTAGGGCATTTATAGCTGGCTTGGTATACGTCATATCTTGTCAAGATTTACCATTTCAACACACAAAAAGTTAACAATTGGTTTGCTAAAGCTAAAAAAATTTGCAATACTGTTCAAGTACCATTGCAAATTTGCAATGATACTGTAGCAAAATTCTAAATCCCAAAATTATTATTTTATTCTACCTACAAAAATCTGCCTCCTCCCTCCACTCACTCTCTCTCTCTCTCTCTCTCTCTCTTCAGAATATATTATTTTATTATGTAAATATATTATTTTATTGTGTAATATGGTAAAATAAAAGTTGGGATGTTGAGTGTATTGTATAATTGATAAAATAGTTTTTTGAGATGGTAAAATAGAATAGAATGAAATTATCAGATGAGAATGCTCTTAGAAGGCTACATTTTATTGTATAACCCATAAATTTAATACACGTACGATATCATATCGGGAAAAAAAATTGTTAAAGAATTATATAGAAACTCCAAGTATCACATAGATTTCATAAAAAAAGAGGTAAGTTTAGTAACCTATCTTGAGGTTTAGGCTAATACCAACTAGGTTCAATATATTTTAAAATTGATTAATATAATCCCTTAAGTTCAATTTACTCCTTAAACACGGATAAGCCTATCCAAATCCATTAGTCATTTAGCCCACTATTCACTTTCTCCTCTTTTAGATTCTCTCTTCTATTTCATCTTTCTCTCTTTTCTCTCATCTCAACATTTCTCATCTCTCTCCCTAATCGTAAATTATCAACTCCCAAAACCTCAAGCCACTGCTTCTGCAAGCCAACACCATAGTTGCTCTCTCTGTTGGATCTCTCTCTTAAGTTCAATCATTGCTGAACTCCACGAAGTCCATGCCACCTCTAATGGCAACTGATCTCAACACCACCACCACAACCACAAGCTAATGCCTTCTCCTCTTTATTTCTCACTTATTTTCCTCTTTATTTTCCTCATTTATTTTCTCCTTTTGTTTATGGTGAAAACCCTTTTATTGCTATTGGTTTTTGGTTTTGTTAATTTAGGAATTGATTTTTTTATTAGCAATAGGGATTTAGTGATTTTAAGTTTGATTTGGGTTTGTAAAATGGGATACTAGGTTTTTTGAGCTTGGCTATTAGGGTTTGTACTGTGCATATGTGCCTAAATCAGTGATGTGTAAGATTTGTTTGTGGTGGTGGGTTTGTGACAAACTAACAATGGTGGTGATGTAGTGATTTTGTTTGGTTTTGTACAAGAGAAGAATTTGATTGGTTCATTAGTCAAAATCTATGTATGTATCTTGCTAATTTGGTATGGGTTTGGCTAGGTTTGGTGTACACACATAGAGAGAAGATTGGGGCAAGAGAGAGAATAAAGGGGCAGGGGAGAATTAGAGAGGTGAGAGAGGGAAGAGAGGGTTGACCAATGGTATTAATGGTGTTTAGTGACTAAATTACTTTTAGGGACCAAATTGTTCAATTTTTCAATGTCTTAAGTGCCTGTTTGTTTCAACTTTTTCAATCCAAAAGTCACGTTTTGAAAAAGCCAACCCAAAAAGTCCGTTTGGCCAGTATAAAACACAACTTTTTGGAAAAAGTTGCATTTTATACTTGTGAAGAGAACGCGCAAGATGAATATGGAGCTCTTCAGGTCCATTTTCAAAAAGCCAATGTGCGTTTTCATATATTCGTTGGGGTGAGCTGGGCAACTACCAAATTACCCTTCAATAAAATCATGCTCATGTGTTTGCAGCCTCAGAATGGTAGAACCCTTTGATAAATTAATTGCTACAAAGACCCCAAAATCTAAACACAAAAAAAAAAAAAAAAAAAAAAAAAAAAAAAAAAATCTATAACAAATTCCCAAATCAGCTAAGGGAAAACAAAAAAAAAAAAAAAAAAAATCAATCCCTCGCAAATTAGGATTCCTCAAAATGGAAAAAAAAATCAGAATATAGCAAAATCTTTCAAATGGAGTTTGTACCCATCTTGCAGTGGTCCGATGGATGGATTATGGAGGTTAGGAGAAGAAGTTGAAGAGTCTCTCCATTGTCGCCGATCATCAAACCCTCCACTGCCGCTGGTCAGGTCCATCACACTTGCCACCATGAGCAAAGATGTTTCATCATACCCTCCAATCAAGCCGACCAACTTCGATCTAATTGTCCTCGGCACAGGCCTACTAGAATTCGTGATCGCCACCACCGCCGCCTCTACCAACGGCAAAACCGTCCTCCATACGACGAGTGTTATAAACAAAGTGCTAAGAGACGAAGTGCGAAGAAAAAAAAAGGGGGGGGGGGGGAGGAACGTTCTGGAATTTGGAGGAAGTGATAGGAAAGAAAAGAAGAAAGAAGGAAAAAAGAAAAAGAAAAGGAGTAAGGGTACGTGTGGAGGAGAAAAAAAGAGGGGAAAAAAGAAGGAAAAAAAAGAAGGAAATATGGTACATGTGTGGAGGATAAAAAAAGAGGGGGAAAAAAAGAAGAAGAAGGAAATGCTATCACAATATTTTCACAATAACTTTTAAGTGGTAAGTCATTATTAGTTAATATTGGTGAGAAAAAAAAATTTTGTTTAGAAAGAGAAAAAAATAATTTTAATAGTACGTCCAAATTAAAATCAGTATCAATTTTTATCACAAATGTTTTCACAATACTTTCACAATAAATTTTAAGTGATAGGTTATTATTAGTTAATATTGGTTAAAAAAAAAAATCGTTTAGAAAGAAAAAAAAAAATTGTAATAGTACGTTCAAATTAAAATCAGTATAAATTATCACAATATTTTCACAATAAATCTTAAGTGGTAGGTTATTATTAGCTAATATTGGTGAGAAAAAAATAATTTCACAATATTGATTTAAGTATGAAATAAACTCTATTATATATACATTGTTCTTTTTAGTAATTTATCCCTCAAACTATCACTTTTATAAGTGCTAGCCAAACACTCAACTTTTTCAAAAAATATTTTTTAACAGTTTTTACCAAACACTCAATTTTTTGAAAAAACATTTTTTCATTATGCACATTTTAAAAACTCAGCTTTTTCAAAAAGCCCAACTTCAAAAAGCTGAACAAAACTCACCCTGAATCTAGTTGGTATTAACTCAAACTTCAGGATAGGTTTTTGAAGTTTGGCGAAAATGCACTTTTGGTTTCTACATTTTTAGTCAATTCTCATTTTGGTCTCAAAATTGATTTCGCTACTAATGTAATCCATAAAAAAAATTGTTTCTATTTTGGTCCCTGTTGTCAGCCCACTAACGGAAACCTACTACATGGCAAACGGAATACCCTATTTGCTGATATGGCACTAACGTGACACTGATGTGGCTATTAAAACATTATTTGTCATTTTTTAAATGCCAGCTCAGCATTTTAATTAATGAAAAATTAAAACAAAAAAATTTTAATTCCTCAATTTTAATTTTAATTTTAAAAAATAAAAAACAAACAAAAATTTTACTTTTTTTAGTTTTAAACGATTTTTTTATTAATCTAATTAAATTAATTAGAAAATTAAAAAAAAATCATTAGATCATTTTAGTTTTAAGTGTATTTACTTCTCTTTAAGTGAGTTAGTCAAAAGCATTAAAAGATTTTATTTATTTATTTATTATCAGACCATTTTAAACCATGATCTGAGTTTAAAAAGAGCTCTGCCAAAAAAAAAAAAAAGACTTTATAGAGAGGGAGAGAATGAGATGAGGCTGGCAGTTTGGAGCAAATCCAAAGGAAGGGGGCCGGTGGTTTGGAGCAGATCCAAAGGAAAGGGGCCGACTGTGGTTTTGAGAGAATGGAACTCAATCTCAATCTCAACCGATTCTCGACCACAATGGAGCTCGCCGGTCTCGGCCACAATGGAGCTCACCAGTCTTGGCCACCATCTTGGCGTAGGTTTGTTCACTGATCGATGGGTTTGGTGACTTATTTGGTGGCAGTGGTGGTCATGTTCTAGAATTTTTGCAGGTTTTTAAGCTGAAGTTCATGTTATGGAGAAATGTTTTTGATCAGCGGGGTGGTGGTGGCTTGATTGTGTCGATCAGTGGTGGTGGGATCTGGATTTGATTGTGTTGGTTTGGGTTTGATCTTGGTTTGTTGTGATTGGTTTCTTGATTTGGGTTTGATCTGGATTGGTTTGTTAACTGGGTTTATGGGTATGATTTGTTGAGAATTCGATGTTGATTGTGTTAGAATTTGGGAAGAACCTGAAGAATTCGATGGTTTTGATTTGTAGTAGATCTGATGGTGCTGGGTTTGATGATTTGAATTTGGGTTTTTTCTTCTTATTTTCATTTATGTCCTAGTGATCTGGGTTTGAGTTCTTAGGTTGCTAGGTTTATGTTGTTGTGATGTGTTTGAGTTCTTGGTTGCTGAGTTTGATTTGGGAAGAAGATGAAGAACATGTTGTAAAAAGAAGAAGAAGTTGAAGAACATTAAGAAATTATTTTTAATTAAAATTTTTAATTAAATTAGATTTAAGGTTTTTTAAATTTTTTAACATGGCTTTTTTTAAAAAAAAAATTGAAATGCTGATGTGACACTTAAAAAATGCCAAATAATTTTTTTAATAGTGTAACATCAACGTCACATTAGCGCCACGTCAGTAAGTAGGGTATTCCGTTTGCCACGTAGGACGTTTTTGTTAGTGAGTTGATGGAAGGGACCAAAATAGAAACAATTTTCTTTTTTTAGGAACTACATTAGTAGCAAAATTAATTTTGGGACCAAAATGAGAATTGACCCAAAATGTAGGGACCAAAAGTGCATTTTCGCCTTGAAATTTAACTCAAAAAAAAAAAAAAAAAAAAAAAAAAAAAAAAAAAAACCCAATAGGTAATGTTTGCATGGCGTGAATAATTTCCTTAAAACATTTTTTTTTTGGGTTTTTGATGCTTTGTAAAATCCTAGCCAAACCTTTAGCAACCATACAAAAAGACTACTAATTGGGAAAATATTATCATACATATAGTATACACACTCACAAAAAACAATGTAAAACATGACTTGTAGTTACAATTTTAGACTTTTTTTTCTTTTGTTTGTGGGTATATGTACTACTTGTGTGACAGTGTGTGTGAAATAAACAGTGCTCCTATTAATTTTTACAACCTCAAGAACAAAGAACTCAAATATTGTGACTAAAGGGACTTGTAGTCACATTAAATTTTGCATTAACTTGTATATACTTAACTACTTCAATAATCCTAAATTACTCATTTTGGTGCACCCATATTACACATTCATTTACAACGGATGCTTCACAACAAAAAACTTTATAGTTTAATTAATATTTTCTATATTTCTAATAAAGATACCTATAGACATCGCATTGTCCATAATATCCAAGATAGAATATCTGCAATTAGTAAGTGCTCTCGAGCCCTAAGGCACTTAGAAGCAATGTGGGTCCCACAGGTGCTTGTAGGAGTGTAGTGATCTTCCCTCATTCCTGGGTGGTGAGGTCATGGATGTAGGGTGCTTACAATGGCAGAGGAGCTTGAGTTACTATGGCCGAAGTTAAAGGATACGGAGGAGGAGGAGGTGAGTGTCAACCTAGGAAGGGAATGTACGAGAGCTGCTAAAGAGAAAGCGAGGAACTGCTTAGTCATGAAGGTGTTATCACGAAGTGGCATTATGCTAGATGCACTAAGAAAGAATATAAGGATGTTATGGAAACCAAATAAGAGCCTTCAGATTTCGGTGATAGAAGAGGAGATGTTCCTAGTAGAGTTTGATGACGAACGAGATAAGAGGAGAATTCTGGAGATGAGTCCATGGGATTATGAGAAACAACTGGTGCTGCTTCAGGAATTTGAAAGGGATCAAGACCCAAAGGACATTGTACTTAAGTGGTCTCCATTTTGGGTTCAAATATATAACCTACCCCTTAAAAATAAGACAAGGGAAACAGGGAAGGCCATTGGAGCTAGTCTCAAGGAGGTTATGGAGGTAGATGTGGGAGATACGAGGGTGTAGTAGAGGAAATGCCTATGAGTACGAGTCAGAATAGATGTTACACAAAAGCTAATACTGGGGAGAAAGATTAATGTTGAGGAGGGGGAGGCCAGGTGGGTGCTCTTTAAATATGAGCGCCTCCCAAACTTTTGCTATCGATGTGGTTTGCTAGAGCATGATTTGAAAGATTGCTTGCAGAGAAGGGGAAACAACAAAAATGGCAAGGTAGGAGTCCTTCAATATGGTGCATGGCTAAGAGGAGAACCAATGAGAAGAACAAGGTGGGAACCTATTTATGCAAAGAAGAATGAGGGGGTAGACATGAGAGGATGGACGACTGACGACGCCGACAGGGGGGTCGAAGTTTCAAACGCCGATGAATGAAGTGGTGGTGTGTGACAATTGAAAGATTAACGTGCAGTCCCTCAAGAAAAGGAATTTGGGGTGCACGATACAGATTTCAGAGGATAGAGAAGGGTGCACAGTGGATAATCAGGAAAATAGGATGGTTAACAACCTCAGAGAACACCCAAAAGAAAGTTTAGCTAGTTTGGGAAAAGAAGGCTTGGATAAGGGGCAGGCTATCATTGAGAAATGGGGAAATGTGCAGGGGGAGATGGAGACACAACAGTTGGAGACTTCGAAATTCAAATTTGAGTCTGTGCCAAAAGCCATCTTAAATGAGTGTCAAGTGGGGCTGGATTCAACAAAAGGGGGTGAAGGTCTAATGGCAATGACATATGAGATGGAGTTGGGCTGGGTTGCGGAGAAAATGGGCCTTAAGAGTGGCCATTGAAAAAAAAAGGCTCGTGTTGGTCTTGACAAAGGAAAAGAAAAAGAAACAATCCCAATTCAGAGGAAAAGGGTTGGCTTAACACCACTCGTGGAGTTAGATCAGAACATGCAAGAGGCTAAACAAAAGAAAGGAGTGTCTCAAGTTAGTGAAGATGCAGAGAAAGAAAATACTAGGGATGGCGGTGTGGCGGTTGCTGCAAGGTAGCACCATTGAGACTAGTGAACATTTTGGCATGGAACTGCTGGGGCCTAGGGTTTGCTCTGGCAGAGCGTTCCCTCACCAATAAGGTGAAAGACAATGACCCAATCTTGGTTTTCCTTGCGGAGAACAAGGCAAATTAAAACTAAATAAAGGGCCTTCAGAGGAAGCTGGATTTTACCCAAGGAATCACGGTGCCAAGTGATGGTAGAAGCAAGGGGTTGGCAATGCTATGGAAAGAAGGGGTCGATGTGTGCTTCAAAAGTTGTTCAAATACACATATTGACTTGGTGGTTTGCAAGCGGAATGGGGCACAACCGTGGCGGGCAACGGGGTTCTATGGACATCTTGATGCAAGTGTGAGACACATTTCTTGGAGTTTACTGGAATCCCTTTAGAGGCAGTGCAATATGTCATGGGTTGTATTTGGAGATTTTAATGAAACTATTCAATCCGATGAGAAAATGGGTTCGTTAGATAGGGATGCGTGATAGATGGAGGGTTTTAAAGAGTGTTTGTC
Source organism: Quercus agrifolia (assembly GCA_029955455.1). Classification (NCBI taxonomy): domain Eukaryota; kingdom Viridiplantae; phylum Streptophyta; class Magnoliopsida; order Fagales; family Fagaceae; genus Quercus; species Quercus agrifolia. Next base: position 55,161,037 of record JARQAD010000003.1, on the reverse strand, counting down.
TGATTGTGATCTCATTGATTTGGGTTTTGTGGGGCAACGTTTTGCTTGGTGTAATGGTAGGATTGGGGAGCAACGAACTTTGGTTAGATTGGATAGGATAGTAGCTAATGAGGATTGGTTGAATCTATTTCCTAAGGCCAAAGATTTCCATAGAACGATGGCGGCTTCAGACCATTGCTTGTTAAATTTGTCTCTTAGGAAGCGAGTGCATAGAAGTGGAGGAAGGAAATGATTCATGTTTGAAGCAATGTGGACTAGAGAGGAGGTCTATAGAGAGGTGATTGAAAAGGCTTGGGACCCTTTGAATTCTAATCCAGAGTTGCAGATTCAAGATAGACTAAATTGTTGCCAAGCTCACCTTCAGACTTGGAATCGTAGAGTGTTTGAAAATGTAAATAAAATTTTGAAGCAAAAGTAGAATCAGTTAAAACAATTGGAAGTGATGAATTTGCTACATGAATTAGCAGAGGAGATACAAGCACTAAAAAGAGAGATAAATGAAGTAATGCTTCGAGAAGAAATGATGTGGAGTCAGAGATGTAGGGCTATGTGGATTAAGTGTGGGGATCGAAACACAAAGTTCTTTCATGCAACGACTAACAATAGACGTAGGAAAAATAGAATAGTAGGGTGGTGTGATTCTGGAGGCAGGTGGAGAGAGGGCTGAGAAGAGGTTGAAGACTTAATCCTGAAATACTTCAAGGAGATTTATAGCACAAACTACCCAGTAGGCTTCAGGGTCAGTCTTGGTACAGTAGACAGGAGGGTGTCAGATGCGATGAATGAAGATCTACTTAGGAATTTTGAAAAAGATGAGGTGTGGCGAGCCCTTAAGCAAATGCATCCAACAAAGTCTCTAGGCCCAGGCGGTATGTCACCTATATTTTATCAAAGATATTGGGATGTTGTTGGTCCTTAGGTTGTTGAGTGTGTCCTCCAAATTCTTCGAACAAGTATTATGCTGAATGGGCTCAATGATACATATATTTGTCTGATCCCCAAAGTTAAATGCCCCCAAAAGATAATAGAATTTCGGCCAATTAGCTTGTGTAACGTTATATATAAAATTGTATCCAAAGTGCTTGCTAATAGGTTGAAGGGAGTCCTCCTAAAAGTTATTAGCGATGGCCAAAGCGCATTTGTTCCAGGGAGACAAATCACAGACAATGTCCTTGTGGCATTTGAAATAATGCACTATATAAATTAGAGGAGGAAAGGAAAAAAAAGGCTGATGACAATTAAGTTAGACATGAACAAGGCGTACGATGGAGTAGAATGGGCGTATTTGGAGGCGATGATGCATAAATTGGGTTTCCAAGAAAGGTGGATCTTCCTAATGATGATGTTTGTGACCACGGTCTCATACTCAGTGTTAATAAATGGGGAACTGAAAGGCAAAATTGTTCCAACATGAGGGCTTAGGCAAGGGGACTCGATTTCTCCGTATATCTTCCTCTTGTGTGCTGAAGGCCTCTCAACCATGCTAAGAAAGGATGAGAATGGGGGAAATCTTCGAGGTATATCAGTGTGTAGGCAAGCACCATTGGTTTCTAATATGTTATTTGCAGATGATTGTATAGTTTTTCACAATGCTTCTATGGAGGAAGGACTTAGAGTCACAAAAATCCCTGAGGATTATGAAAAAGAGTCAGGGCAGAAGCTAAATAGAGAGAAGACTTTTTTTTTTTTTTTTTTTTTTTTTTTTTTTTTTTTTTTTTTCAGGAAAAAGACAAGTGTGAAGGTTAAAGAAGAGGTGAAAGACATGTTTGGGGCCTAGATCATCCACCAGTATGAGAAATACTTGGGGCTGCCCCCTTTTGTAGGGAAGGGGAAGAAGAAAGCTTTCCATCGTATCTTGGATTAGGTTGGTTGAAAAATTGCAGCTTGGAAAGGAAAGTTGTTGACCATGACTGGCCGCGAAATCCTCATAAAGGCAGCTGCCCAAGCTACCCCAACGTATACAATGTATTGTTTCAAGCTCCCAAATTCCTTATGCAATGAACTGAACTCTATGATGAGAAACTTTTGGTGGGGACAGCGCGATAAGGAAAGGAGGTTACCATGGATAGCATGGGAGAAGATGTGTATACCAAAATCTGATAGGGGGATGAGTTTTAAGGATCTCAAGGCCTTTAATTTAGCACTGCTTGCAAAACAATGGTGGCGGATCACCTAAAACTCAGAATCTCTTGCTCACAGAGTGCTTAAAGCTAAGTACTTCCTGTAAACCAATTTCATGGAGGCTCAGTTAGGTAAGAAACCATCGTATACGTGGAAGAGCTTGGTGGCAGTAAGAAAGGTCCTTGGTCAAGGCTTGAGATGGAATATAGGGAATGGGCAAAGCACAAGAATATGGATAGATAGGTGGATTCCAACCCCAAACTCCTTCAAAGTGGTAAGTCCTCGGCCCTAAAATTTTGAAGGTGAATTAGTGGAAAATTTACTGGACTGGGAAATAAGAGGTTAGGATATAAATTTGGTGAAAAATAGTTTCTTACCTTATAAAGCGGAGGCTATTTTGAGCATCCCAATTAGCCATAGTCTTCCAGATGATGCTTTGGTCTGGGCTTGGACGTAGACGGGTAATTTTATGGTGAGAAATGCCTACCATGTAGCTTACAATTGGCTGGTGGAAAGTAGAAGGAGAATTGGAAGGGGTGAGGAGTCAAACTCGAGGAAGAGAAGGGAATTCTAGAAGGCTATTTGAGGGTTAAACTGCCGAAGTAAAGTCAGACACTTTATGTGGAGGGCTTGTAAAAACATCCTTCCTACAAATTACTACCTTAGTCTCAGAAAAGTTACCATGGCAGATGAGTGCGTGCTGTGTGGGAAGGTAGAATCATCAGGACATGCTCTTTGGGATTGTTGGTTGGCTGAGGCTGTTTGGAAGGAATCCAAGCTTTCATTGCCCAAGTTTAGTAATCCTCATTGCAATTTCATTGATGTGGTGTGGAAGTTTTGGGAGGACCGAGACTGGATTGGGATTGTCTAGCCACTACAGCCTAGTGCATTTGGAAAAATAGAAATGCTGCAAAATTTGAAGGAAAATGCAAGCAAGCCAAGATTAACGTGCTTGAAGCTAAAGCTCTTGTTGAGGAGTTCAACACGCAGAATGTTGTCCCAAGACAGATAGCTCCCCCGAGAACAGGTAGATGGACTCCTCCATGTGAAGGGTGGTATAAAGTAAATGTAGATGGGGCGGTATTCAAGGAGTCGGGTAGCTATGGAATTGGGACTGTAATTAGAAACGAAAAAGGGCCAAATCATTTGAGCGATGAGCAAGAAGCTGGGACTACCTTTGGAGGCTTTGGAAGTGGAAGCAAAAGCCTATGAGGAAGGTATGCTACTAGCAGTGGACCTTGGGCTGAAGAATATTGTGTTGGAAGGAGATGAGCAAGTGGTGACAAATGTCTTGTCAAGCAGCAGCCCCCCCCCCCCCCCCCCCTCTCTCCCACCAAGCTCTATTCAGATTTAAGCATTGGAGGCATAATTTCCTTGTGTGGAGGGTCAGCCATGTTTGGAGGATAGGCAAAATAGCAGCTCACCTTATGGCTAGAAATGGCAAGCTTATGACCGATTGTGTAACACCCCAAATATTTTTAAAGCAATTTTCTTTTGAAAGGGAATAATATCTATTGGTGTTTATTTTTTTATTTGTGTGTTTAATTATTTTATGGAGGACTTATGAATACTTAAGTGATTTATAGGGCTAGATGAAATATTGGAGGAACCTTAAGGGTGGAGTGGTAATTAAACACTAGATATTTTTGGGGCAAACTTGTAATTAAGCCCCTCCCATAAGTCAGCCACCCTCCCTCCCCAATCCTACACATTCTCTTTCTCCCCCTTGTCTTCTCTTTTGTATTTTCTCTCTTCTTGTTCTCATTGCCCTCCATGGCTGATCCATTGAAGGTCCTATATCCTTACCACCACTTTAAATAACCTCCTCAATAGCTTGAATCCAACAAGTATGATCTTCCATAAGTTTTGGCTGCCCTAAACAATGATTTTAAGGTGAGTTTTCCATTGACGCACTTCCTTGATTATTTCGTTTATGGCTCAATGCTCATGTGGGTTGATCCAATGGATAGGGATAACACTTTGGTAGGGTTAACTACGATTTTTGGGGTGTGGGTGTGTGATAGTTGGTATTAGGGTATTCAACCATGGTGGTTTTGGGCACTTGGTTTATTGGAGGAAGGAGGGGCTAACTTTTATGTGTTTTATTATGATTTTTCTGTTTTGAGTTGAGTTGTTATAATGAATTTGGTCATATGTAAGAAGTTGATGAAATGTTAACTATTACTTGCCGTAGTGATTTAAGAATGTGCTTGTGCATGCCAAGTGTTTGGTATATTGCCTCTATGAGATTTTGGGTTTGATTCCTTGTTTTTAATATGCTTTAAATCTGGTGGATTTAATGTGAGTAAATTCTCAAATAATTTGGGCTAATCTTACAACTATAGCAACATTCTAAAGCTGTCGTGACAGATTTGAGTTAGCCACAATGCATGATTTTTAATAAATTACAGAAAACTCGTTTTGGGCTAAATTATCTGTGGTACATTTTATACATATAGGGGAATGTTCCCTTAAAGTTTTGAATTAATCGGATAACTTTTCATTGACCAAACAATTTTTACAAAATGGCTGCCCTGCTATGTACTAAATCTGAAAGCAAGACTAAAATGCTGAGAAATTGTGAGATTAATCTCAAACCTTGGTTAATCTTATCTTAGTTTAAATAAATTATTTAGTACCTAAAGAGATTCATTAGTATGCTATATTATCTTATGATGCGCATTATTGCGGTAATGAATTTAAAATGTTTTGGTTGTCTCAGCACTATGAGTTTCTTGGATGCTTGTTTGGTTCCTGCCTGGGAAGGGTACTTCTCTTAGGATGGGCAAGTTAGACTTTAGGGCCTTTGGTTTGATTTTAGGGTATTGTTACGATTTATGGAGATAAGTGTGATGGTATTTTATGAAAGGCCTTGTTATTGATAGGTTTGATCATTGTGTTTCTAGGTTCCGATATTCTTGGTGATGGACCTAGTGACTGGATCAGTTGATTTTGTGATGCCTGGTTGAGGTAAAATTGGTTGGCCTTCCGAGGTAAGTAGCTTTTTAATGAGATTTTTGGAAAATAACCATGTTGCATAAAGCATTGTTTTTGGGTTAAACACATTTTGGGAAATTGTTTCCGGAAACTATGTTTTCCTAGAAAGCTTCATGTTGTAACTTTAATGTATGTGATTATTTGTGAAAAGTGCATCATATTTGGTAATGCAAATCGGGAAATGCATGTTTTGTTAGCTTGGAAAAGATAAGCATCTTTTATAAAATTCTTGGGAATGGATTTTATGAATTTATTGCATTATTTGCAAATTCTAAAGATGATTTATCTTAGCTTGTATTGTTTGGAAAATTTATGCAAAATACTTATGACAAGAAATAGTTTTGAGGACCTAGAGAATATTATGGATATTTGGTTATTGAAATATTTTATGAAATTACTTAGAAGTGAACTGTATATTTCAAATACATTGAACTTGTGAGCTTTTGATGTGGCTTTGCCCTTGTGCTATGATGTTGGTGATTACCCTGTCTTGGTGACAACAAGCCAAGTTGGAGACTCACACTATGGATGACACGTGTAAATCCTTGAGTGTGTGGGTGAGGCCATTGCCTATATGGCCAAAAGACCACATGCAAAAGGGGTATTGTGCGACACGTCATTCCCTGTTGCCCATGGGGGGAAGAGGTAAATTATTGAGTGTGTGGGTGAGGCTAGGCAAGGCCAAGAGATCACATGCAAAAGAGGTACTACATGACATGTTATCCCCTGCTGCCTATGAAGGGGATAGGTAAATCCTCAAGGGTGTAGGTGTGGCTTGGCAGGGCCAAGAGACCACATGCCAAAAGAGGTACATATCATGCTAGTGTGTTTGGACTCTAACTTGTTTGTGGCGGTATGATGTCTTGGTGATATCTCCGTCCTTATTGGTCCTTGTTGCATCTTGGGTGAGGTTTTCTAGTTTTGAAATGGTATTGGATATTTTTATGGCTCACAGTGAATAGAATGTAGTTTCATGGTTATTTTTGGAAGCTTAGTATTAAACTATCCCTATCATTCTAGTCATGTGGTTAATGAAATTGTTTTTGCATAAATTAAATGGAAATTCCCAAATTATAACATGTTTAGTAAAATGTTCATTATCATGAAACTTGCATTTTCCCTACCCCCATTAATTATGCTACTTACTGGGTTTTAGCTGATTCTACTCTCCAACAGTTATACAGATAAATTAGCTACACTTTAGGAATGGAGCTTGTCTTCTTGGTGGAGATTGGAGTTATATGTTGGATTGGGAGACTCGCATTATTATTGGTTGGTGATTCGGTCTAGTTGTTTTAAGGAAGTAGTAGTTAAATCTATTAGAGGTTGGGCTTTCTTGAAGTTTGTTAGCCAAAGAATTTTGTTGAGGTTGCAAATTTTAGAACATTGGAGTTCTTTGTTAAATGGTTTGGTGTTTGGAATATTCAAGTAAATTTTGGAGGCAAATGATTTGTAGTTTGTATTACTTGTAAATGTGTCATAGAGTTCTGACTTGTATTGTGGAGAGATCAATATATTTATTTACTTTATCAAATGAAAAAAGAAAAAGAAAAAATCCCATACAGGTTTTCTTGAAGGCTTGGTTTTTCATGCTTTAAACCCTTTTGGGTTTGGAGTGTGACAGATTGTGTAATTTGGGTTGAGGATACTCCACCCATTATTGAATGTTAAGTGTTTAGAGCATTTACAGTAGTGGTGTTATATTGGTATATTGCTATATTTTATCTCCTCAAACACCAAAATCATGCTCCAGCAGTGGAGCTAAATCTTTTTTTTTTTTTTTTTTTGTTTTAACTCCATCGCTACAGTGCACATCTATAAATAGATGTGCATTGTTCATGAGAGCTAATATATATATATATATATATATATATTAAATTTCTCTCTCCTCTTGCATTTAAAAAATATTCTCTTTCTTTCTTTTTCTCTCTCCAGCTTCTCTAGTTTCTTCCTTTTTCCTTCTCATTTTTTTTTCTCTCCCTCATCTATACTTTTTGCTTTGCCGATTTGCTTCACCGCTGCCAGCCTACCCCCACATTGCCAACCTATGTCGCAAACCCTCACCACCAACCCATTTTGCCCTTACTTGGTTGTTTTTTTTTTTTTTTTTCCCCCCTGTTGTGGTTTGTGGTGTGATGGTGGTTGTGGTTGTGTGGGTAGATCGACGTCAGTGGGTGGCTGGGTTCATCAACATCAGTGGATATATTACCTAGTGAGGAATGCAGTAGATCGGCGTCGGTGGTTGTGGTTGTGTGGGTAGATCAACATCGGTGGTTGTGGTTTTGTTGGTAGAACTGCGTCGGTGGGTGGCTAGGTTCATTGGTGGGTGGCTGGGCTGTGGGTGAGTTTGTGGGTAGATCGATGTGTTCGTAGTGGTGGCTCGGGTGAGTTTCGTGGTGGTGAGTGTGGGTGTGCCTGGTGGGTTTGGGGGGTGTGGGCTTAGTTGATTTTTTTTTCTTTGTTGTGGGCCATGGTGGTGGTGGTTGTGGTTGTGTGTGTGGTTGTGATAGTTATATGTAGTGAATATATTATTTTATTGTAATAAAGTGGATTATTTTATTGTAATAAATATATTATTTTATTGTGATATTTATATTATTTTATTGTGTTGAAAGTTAAAATAGATTCATTACTGTAACATGTATGTAAATAAAATAGATAAAATAATTTTTAGTAAAGCTAAATATCTAAAATTTTAAATCCAGCTCTCAGATATGTAACTGTTTAGACCAATGTCCGAGTTAATGCATATTGTGAAATTTGAACATAAAAAAAAGAAAAAAGGATAGAATATCTGCACCCAAAAAAAAAAAAAAACATTAAAAAGGAAGGAAAAAGCGTGTTTCATGTGAGCACGCGTCTTTTATGAATGCGACAAGTATTTCACTTATACCAATGTGTGTAAAAAGGCTGCAAGTAAATGAGCGTAAATCAGGTCATGTGATGTTACCGAAAAACAAATCAGGTCCTGTGTGAGTGATCCCCTTTCTCTTCTTATCACATAAAAACTAAAAGTAAGTTATCGTTTAAGTCCCTTCGTGTTTCTCAAAAAAAAAAAAGAAAAAAAGAAAAAAGTATGGCCCTTCATATTCAGCCGAAAAGCGTGGCCCTTCATATTTTGAAAGAGACACCATATACAGGGGCAGCTCAAACAAGCTTTGAGGCAAGGCGATATATTTAAATGAGTTATTTTTGTTATTATTTAAATAATATTTAATTAATTTTTATTATCATAATTTTTTTATAATAAAAATTCATTCTTTCTATTTTGTAAGATGCTTTTTTTTTGGAAGAAATGCTAAAATTATAAAAAATTTTACTATAAAAAACTTACAAATGATGTACCAATGAATGTGATTAGTAACACTTCAAGAAGATAATAGATAAATATTTAAATGAATGATGTTAGAAATATTATAAATTTTACAACATAATGCTTATAAAGATGTATTATTAATCACAAAAAGTAATTTTAAAATGTATTTAATAGGTTGTTGACGTTTATAAATTATATTAATTGTCACATTAATTTATAAAGGTTTTGAAGGAAAATTTATAATATTACTAACATTTCCTTATCTAAATTATTTTTTGTAATTAATAACACATATTTGTAAACTTTATATATTTAAAAATGTATTATTCCTGGCATTATTAAATTCTTTGAAACTTCTTAAAAACAGAATATATCTCAAAAAAAAAATTTCATTTTTTACCCCAAAATTTAGAGCCTTTTTCTAGTAGGGGCTGGACGGTTGCCTAAATAGCCTAGGCCTAGGGCCGGCCCTGACCATATATATCATTCTTCTCTACAGTAAAAAAGACAATGGCAATGGTCCTTGTTACTAAAATATAAAATTAATGGCAGGTGAGATGGTTGTAAGTTTGTGAAAATGACGCTATAACTATGACGTGTTTTGTGCCATCACTGAGTGAGAGAGATAGAGGGATCACACAATAAATAGGAGGGCAAGAAGGTTTTAAGAATTGCTATTCAGTGTACAGAAGTACAAGATATTTTCTTTGATGAGTGAGTTTTAGCTCTGAGGAGAGAGAGAATCAAAGAGTCTTAGTTTTGCTTCTGCTGTTTCTTGGAGTCAAGTGTACAAGCATTTTCTTCCAAATAAACTTTGCAGGTTCTTTGCTCAATCCTTTCACTTTATTTTTATTCAAATAAAATTTGCAGGTTGTTTACTTCATCCTTTCACTTTACTGTTCTTCAAGATAAAGTTAAAAATTTGATATTTTGTAATTCAATTGAGTTTATATTTTGTATTACTTTAAGATTTTAATTAAAAATATTCCCTGCTGGTAAAAACTGGGTTTGGTGCACAAGAACACTAGACCAAGCTAGTTCCATACCTTGCAAGGTCGGTTTAGTGTTTTTGTAATCAACTAATTTCCTTTAACAAGTATTAGAAAACGCATGATTATTATTATTATTATTATTTCTTTGGAAGGTAGATGTGTGGGTATCAGTAGTTCAATAACTTCAATTAGCTTGTAAAGTTCATTATGAGGTAATTGTTGTTTACCCATTTGTGCCTAGGCGTTAGGCCGAAATCAATTTACCATTTGTAATATGAAAATTGTCTCTTTATTTACTTGAGGTGATTTATGTTAGAGTACCAGTACTCTGTCTTGCATATGCTATATTTTAGTGTCAAAGCATAATAATAGCCCATTACCCGGTTTTGCAATTGTACAACAGTATCATCTTAAATTTATGATGGTATTGCTGCTCACTTTCAAAATTAAAAGAATTTTTTTTATTCCTTCACCTCGAAAAGATATCCTCTTTCTCTTTTTCCTTGACTCACCACAAAATTAAAATATTATTTTTTTGTTTTAAATTATATACTTTATTGTGGATATATATTATTTTAATATATTATATAAAAAATATAAAAGTTGAGACATTAAGTGTGTTGTAAAATTGTATGCTATAATAGATAAAATAAATTTTTAGATGGTAAAATGATAAGTGTAACTCACCTCATCATTTTCACTCTTAAAAAAAGAAAAAAATAAAACCAAGAAATAAAGATTTAGGGGGTGTTTGGTTTGTGTTTTCAAATAACTATTTTCAATTTTTAAACAATATTTTATGCAATTTCACATATTTTTTCACCCACATGTATTTTTACAAATATTTTCAAATAACAATTTTCAGTTTTTAAACATATGTACGGAACAATCCCCTAAAGTTTGGGTTTTATAAAAATTAATATTTTCATTCCATGCCTCAAACTCTTGTGCGGCATAGCAACTAATAATGGACTTGTGGCTGGCCATTATTTGTTGGATTTTGCTAATGCGTGTTTAAAGGATACATAATAATTAATTATTTTTGAAAAAATTTCTCGAAAATTAAAAAAATATTCACATTTTTTTTAATTCAAAAGAAAATATTTCTAAAAATTGACAACTTAATGTGTGTTCTCACGTCAGACATTAACCGAATCCTTATTCGTTTCATCTTCAAATTATGTAGCCAAGTTCGTACAAGCCAAAGGTAGAGTGTTGTCTTGCATTTGGTGAACCCAATGGCTGCTGGTGGAAGGTGACAGCAGATGGTTATTGAGTGTCTGAATGGATAAAGAAAAAAACTTTGGATAATAAGATGACACTTGAGTCTTGTACCAGTCACCGCATGCCTTTACATGGTTTTATGCTACATAGGAAACTATTATATGCTTCTCCTCTCTCACAGCTCCTATTGGGTTACAGCACTTGTAGCAGTTTAGCTCCACAAAAACACCAAAAAATGCATATAGTAGTGGAGCTAAACCTATTTATTTTAGTTTCATTCTGCAGTGCATATTTATCTATATTATTTATTTATGGATGAGCACGATAACTTATAGCTAAAATTAAAAAAATAATAATTATTCTCTGCCCGGTTGTGTGTGAGTGGCTATAATAGTTATACATCGTAGATATATTATTTTATTGTAATAAATATTTTATTTTATTGTGTTAATTGTTAAAATAGATTTACTGTTGTAATATATGTAGTTATAATATGTATAGATAAAATAGATAAATTAAGTTGGTACTTTTATGTCCTTAAGCCGAAACCTGTTAAATTTGTCGGGTGGTGCTTTTATGTCTTTAAGCCGAAACCTGTTAAATTTGTCGGGTCATGAAAATAATTACTCTATGGTGATGGGTTAGTTTCGGGTTGTACTTGTTTCTTTGAATTCTTTCCATATTTTGTTTATTCTTCGGTAACTAGGCCTTTATTTGATTGAAATGGTTCCTTTAGACTACTAAATTTTATGGATCTCGAAATAAGCAATCAATGGTGATGGGCCCTTCAAATGGCCTTGATTTGGCCTTGGGTCAATCTTGAGCAATTGGGTCTTTAGGCAATTCAGTTTGGTCTTTACTCTTTACCATCCTTGTCTCCCCATGACAGCTTGATACGAACCTTTGACCGTGAAAATCCATGTGAAGTCTTCAGCCCAAATCAACTTGTCATTCGACAATCTGGAGCTTTACAGAATATTCAGTTTTGACTAGACGTGACAAAACGGGTGGGTTGGATCAGGTTTAGGTTGGGTCAATTGAGTTTGTGGGTCAATCAGGTTACGGGTTAAAATGGGTTATTTTTAAACGGGTCAATCAGGTCGTAGGTTGAGTAGGTTGAGTCGGGTCGAGTTGACCCGTATTTTTCATTTTTTTTTTTTGAAATAGATGCAATCTGTTAATTGTTTATGAGTTTCTTAACTGTAATTAGATTCTTACTGGTGATATTGTTACAAATTACCACTAAACACTTGACTTGATACTCAAATTTGGTGCAACTCTTGTTCCAGTTTTTTAGAAGTTAATCTTGGTATAATCTTCGATCTATTTAAAGTAGGAATAGAAAATGAAGGTGGCAAGTAAATAATGACAAACTATAATGAAGTACATAACATATTAAGTAAAGAAGAATAAGTAAATATTTTATAAAAATTACACTTAAATCTCAATTTATTCAACGTTGGTAGACATGGCAAAATAGGCGAGTAAGGTCAATCAGGTCGCAGGTTAAAACGGATCACGGGTCAAAATGGGTTATTTTTAAACGGGTCAATCGGGTTGCGGGTCAAACCGGTCGGGTCGAATGGGTCTGACCTGTTTTGCCATGTCTAGTTTTGACTATGATATCTCGGGCTTCTAGGATGCTTTTCTACGTGTGGTAAGGAGTTCATGACGATCGTATTTCCATCTCTTTGTTGCTTCATCTATTAGGGCACTGACATGTGCTTTTTGTAACAAAGCTTATGGTTGGTGAGCCAACTCGATAGGTTGTGGGTTTTTCCATGTTGGTATCCTGTATTCCCCCAATATTTTTATTGATCTTTTTTTCCCAAGTCTCCATCTCAAATCTTTGACTATGATATCTTGGGCTTCTAGCATGCTTTTCCACACATAAGATGCATTTGGTTTCAGTTGCGCCTCCATGCATGAAGAATCAATACGATGCAAAGTACTTAGCATTCAAATTCGGTTTAGTAAGGTATTGGTGTTGTCTAGGATTCAACGCCCCTGCTTTGCTAGGAGAGTTGGACGAAAAATCTTAGGTCCATAAAACCCATGCCACCACCTCTGACCTCTCCATTTTGTGCACACAACATACTCCATTTCTCCCTAAGAATCTTCCTTTTACCCGTGCTTCCACAATAAACAAATAAAGTTTTAGTTTCAAAATTTATATGTATTCTTTGACTTCATTATGCTTTATTTAAAGTCATATTCTTATTACTCCCTTAATTGGCATGTTTGTTTTTATTTACTTATACAATTGTACTAATGAGATTTTTGGGTTTCCTTTATATTTTTTGTTCTCTCAATTTAGATAAATTCATTCTTTTTTACTAGTGCATTAATTGTTCTTGTTTAACCTGCATCTAACCCCACAAAAAGCTATTGATAATGGTCTTCATCTCATCACAAAGAGTTAGAGGTAATCAAAATAGGAAAGGATTTATATATTTATATAGGACCGCTTTCAAAAGCAAAACCACATATAACAATATGTGGTAATACTAGAATATCTTTTACCAATATGTTCTACAAAGTGCCTTAAGATACATTCCTACACAATGTTGATGATGAAAAATGAGCTTTCAAAATGTTTTCAAAATAAATAATAGAAACAAAGAGAACTAGAAAGATATATAGACAAAATAAACACAAAAGAAAATACTTGAGATTTATGTGAAAGTGAGGATGCATTTGTCCAATGCATGAGATTCCTTTAGATCAAAATGAAAGCTATTGCATATGGTATCTTGTGATAAGTTTTAGGTTTAGTGCTAATAATTTTTGTTTTCCTGTCACTAGGAAAAAGGAACCTGTCATTCGGAAAAGATGGAAATGTCAACCATTTCTTCTGAGTCTTCTTATGAAAAAGAACTTGAATGCAAAGAAATCATCATTCAGAATCCCCAGTGGCGCCCCGAGTGTTGCATCTACAAGGTCCCCAAGAGACTTCGTGAGGTAAAGAAGGAAGCCTACACTCCAAGGCTGATTTCAGTAGGCCCTCTTCATCGCAACATAGACGCATCAATCGAAATGGAAATGCTTAAACAAAAATATTTCCAGGAATTCTTTCATCGGACATGGAAAGACCGAATGGAATTTGAAAACATTGTTAAGAAAAATGAAGAAAATATCCGCCATTGTTATGCAGCAGAGATCTCTCTACCCAGAAAGGAAGATTTCGTGAAAATGATTCTATTGGATTCTATCTTTATCATTGAGCTCTTCTTGAGGACTGCTACAAGGCAAGAATATGAGAAGGATGATTATATATTAAGTAAACCATGGCTAGACGAAGGCATAAAGCATGACTTGATATTACTTGAGAATCAGCTTCCATTCTTCATTCTTGATGAGTTACATCATCACATTGGAAGGTCTACAAGCATTCATAAGTCCTTTATTAACCTTGCCTGTAATTACTTTTTTCCGGGTGACCTGAAAAAACCCATTGAGAAGGAAGTAAAACATTTTACTGATTTGCAAAGATATTTCTACTTACCCCGGAACCTGGAAACTGGAAGCATTATTGAACATCTGCATAGTGCAACAAAGTTGGACACAGCGGGATTGAAATTCCAGGTATGTAAGGAAAATCAGGCAGATAAAGTTTTACTTGACATTCAAGTCGAGAAGCCAAATCTCTCAGAAATTTTTCCAAGATTCAATTGCTCATGGCTCTTGCATTGCTTACCATGCTTAAAATGCTTTTGGTGCTTGGACTGTCTGCAAACTAGATTGGTGGTTCCACACTTTGTGATAAATCACGGAACAGAAGACCTTTTCCGGAACCTCATGGCCCTCGAGCAGTGTCATTATCCATTTGAAGCTTACATTTGCAATTATATTGTGCTATTGGATTTTCTTATAAACACTAGAGAAGATGCGGAGTTGCTTGTTGAAAAAAAGATTATTTCTCACTCGTTAGGCAGCTATAAAGCAGTTGCCCAAATGGTTAACAAACTTGGCCAAGAAATTGTGGAAAAAAATTCCTGCTACCATGATGTTGCTAAAGATCTTAATGAGCACTATGGCAACTGGTGGAATAAAAATATTGCATCCTTGAGGACTGTATATTTCCGTGATGTTTGGAGAGGCACCGCAACTTTTGTTGGAATTGTAGTCTTGTTTGTAACTATTGGGAATTTCCTTAGGCCCTTTGTCTTTCACAAATAAGTTTCCTTAGGCCTTTTGTCTTTCACAAATTAGTTGGAAAACTGGCTTTGCCTGTAGTTGTTTTTAAATTTTATCATTAAGTTTAGCTTGTGATATGCTTTCCTTCCTAACAAGCTTTGCTTTGGACTTCACATTTTTGGATGTTTCAAACTTTGTTTCAGCACCTATCCATAGTCTGCATTTGGGCTAATAAAGCGTCAATTTGTTTGTTTGTTTAGACCCTTTAAAACAGATTGTTTAATTTAATATATTAGCCAAGTGTTTACTTAGGTTAATTACAAGATTTAGGTTAAATAGTAATAGATCATATCATGCAGTGCGGAAAAATAGATAAAACATCGATATGATTGCCTAGGAAATTCAATGAAATCAACTGTTTCAAGGTAAAAACCTGGAGAGGATTTAACCTAACTATCCTCAAGATAAACAAATCCACTATGATACAATAGAAGATTACAGTATATTTAAACTCTAAATCTAAAGGTACTTCTTGTAGAACTTACTAACACGACCATGTGTAGATCCGACTTCATGAACTCTTCTATCTTGGATTTGCTGAATACAAACTCTCACATTTGTAACTTTGAAAACCCACTTAAAGGTTTTGCAACACAAACTCTCTAGTTTGAGACACCAAGACCACCCTTGAATGTTTAAATCATCAGCTATATATGATCTTGTTGCAACAACTTCAAATCTACCGGTTCTAAAGATGAATAGATAGAAATTTGGTAGTGACTTTGAAAGGAGAAGGCACAATATCTTTTAGATCTCATAAGAACACCTCTAAAATCTTCTTAAAACGTGTCTTAGGGTTTCCTTTAAATAATATGTGAAATAGATCTGAAACCCTAATCAACTACTACGCCAATGGGCTGTTGGGCCGAAATTAAAATTATGTAAAACCTATCTCTTGACCGGTTGAGCTTTTTCTCGATCGGTCGAACTTGGCATGTTTCAAAATTTTGAACTTGCAACTTCCTTTTTCTTATATTTTGACTTGTAGCACCTTGAGAATTGTCTAATCTATAAAGTTGTGATTTCTAACTAACTTGTATTGGCTTTAATTCTATTCCAAATTTTATTTTAATTTCTTCAATCATTTTCCTTATATGTATGTGGGTTTATTTGTAAGAAATGAGTGTGAGAGATCGGTAAAGAATCAAGGTTCAAGAGATGAATTAGTGGAAGTCGCGACCAGCTCGTGAGAAGCAACCTGCAAAAAGGCTACATGTGAAGTACATGACTAGAAGCTAAAGAGTCATGCCAGACTGTTAAGTTCGTGAGTGTTTCGTGAGAAGGGGCATCCCACGAAGTACCCGCGAAATTTTTTGTTTGGCAAAAAGTTAAATTGCTTTACCAAATTTTTTACCCACACTATAAATACCCTCATTATTCATGAACTGTAAAGAGTGTTTTTTAGAGAGAAAACCCTAGCAAATATACTTAAGAGTTAGATATTATTATACCCACAATTATCTACACATTTCCTTGTTGTTTCCTCAACTCCTACCTCTCTATCTCTAGATCATTGAGAGGTTGTTAGCCCAAATACTTACCACACTCATTTTGAGTGTCAAGTGAGATTTTAGTGTTGTTGGGAAGCATTGGAAGAAGCCATTTGTTGGTGGATGTAATCGAGCTGAATTGCAGGATCTAGAAAGCTAAAGAAAACAAGACTTTGAGAAGTCCATTAGTAGCATTAGCTTGAAAGACTTAAGTACATGGGGTAGACTAGGTTTGGGGGGTCTGTTGTTATTCGTATACTCCAACTTTATTTTCTAGTAGATCGATTTCAATTTGGAGGGTTACGGGGAGGTTTTTCGCCGAGTTTTTCGGTTTCCTTTTTGATAATACGTCATGGTTTTATCTTGTGTTTGCATCTCTCTTTCTTACTCTTTATGCTTTCATTTTATTATTGATGATGAATGAATATGGCTTACGGTAGTGTTATCAGTTCATTGCTCTTATTTACTCTTGTTTCGCTTTGTTTAAGTTAGAGTAAAAGTAATTTAGCCGTAATTTTTAATTGGGAGTCTAAACAAGCTCTTGTGTTTTTGTACAAATCCAAACTTTCATAATCAAACCTATAAACTTAGGAATCTATATATAGACAAGTTTGTACTCATAGTTTGCCAATTATTCTAAAATTTTAGAACCTAACGCAATCTATAAAGGATTTATATCCTCCAACAATACCATGACACACACCCTAGCTATGTTCCCTAATGAAGAGTTTCATCCCCCATTTCACTTCAATGCCATATTGTAAAACGTTATTGGCAAACTTCCATGCTCCAGCACGTTAAAAAAATGCCACTTCATGTAAGGTTTGGGCACAAACAAAGCCCAAGAAATTAATAGACCCAACGGGCCACCTATGGGTTTGGAATTTCATGCCCAAAATTTCTTCTCTTATTAGTTATTAGAAGTCTTTAGACCCAATATGGCAATATTTGACTCCATGTACAGCGAACTAAAAGAGTTGCTAAATGACCAATCTAGCTAGATGATCTGTACTAAGCTTGGGTAGATAACACTTACCAAACTCAGGCTAAAGTAGGGTTGCCACAATGTGTTTTGAGGCCTAGAGGACAGCATTAAGGGGCATTTATTTATTTATTTTTTATTTAAATATAAATATAAATATAAATAATATTATTTAAATTTTTTGATATATATATTTTATTTAAATATAGCTTTCTTAACATTTGTAGTAAAAAATTACTAATAAAGTCTTCATATTTAAATGCTAATATTTCCATTTCAATTGATGTTATTGCTAATTAACTTTATTTATTTTTATAACATAGTCAATCTTAAATATGATTTTGTTAAATTAAAAAAAAAAAAAAAACTTATTTTTATAGACGCAATTGTAAATGTATTGTTAATAACATATTTTATTTTTAATGTACTAAGAGAGTCATTTTTTTTTAATATACCTTGAGTCTTTGCCTTCTAGCTAGCTCATTTGTCCCTTTGGATCATATGGAGATAAGGGTAAGGAGGTCACCTAATCAACATTTTATCACCTTAATTTTGATCCTTCAGCAAAGTTTGAGCATGCCCTAGAATGTCTTTAGAAGGTCTCTACTTTTGTAGACACTATTGAGCAATTAAACTTGAACCCTTATATAGGTATGTAATTTAAGAAAGCACAACAATTGAAATGGGTAGCGCTATAACCATATGTCTTTAAATAGGGGTGCCTATGGGTTAATCTGAGTCAGGTTTGTGCTCAACCCAATCACTTTGAGTGGGAAAGAATGAAACCCATTGTTAGATTGGAAGGAGTAGTGGTTCTAATAGCTTGGGTCTTAGTGGGTGTGTGGTCGAAGTTGGTAAAACAAAGGGTAGTGTACCAAATTTGGCCAAGATCTCCCTAGATCTATCAAGATTTCTTAGAATACATTGAGATATTGTCAGATTTGGTTAATATTTAGCTAGATTCATGCGAAAGACAATAGAGAAATTATCATATTATGGAGAATGGTGATGTCTAAGGGTGGAGATTGGTCAAATATGTTGGATCGTTTTCTTGCAACGACCCATCCTCAACTTGGAAGTTGTCAAATTTCAAAATAGGCCATTGTCACATTAAGCAGATCAGGCTCAATCAAATTTCTTGGTATGGAAAGTATCGGTTGAGTTTTGACAGCTATATCTTTGACCAAGCTATTAATTTTAATAACCCACATAAACAAAGATGTCAACTACTGTGACCAAAGAGAGACTTATAACTGAGTGACATATAACTATTTTTTATTTTTTGGAGAAGAAAAATAACATGTCACTTTTTTTTTTTTTTGAGAAAATAATAATAACATGTCACTTAGTAATATAATTTGTTCTCTTTTATTAAAAGAATCATAGTTCAAACCCCTCTCCTCAGTGTTATTACTATTGGATTATTAAAAATAAATAAATAAAGTTAATAAACTTTTTCCTCGCAATAAATTTTGCATTAAATTGAGTACCTAATTGCCTTATTTTATTTTATTTTATATTTTTATTACATAGATGCATGTAGTGGAAGAGGATAAGGTGGGGTTGAGTACCTAATTACTTCAATAATATTAACTTGGCGCACCTATGCTATGCACTATGGTGCATATTCATTCACAAAGGAACCTATCATATGGCAGGCATGTGCAACAACTGAATGCATGTTTCACGTGTGCATTATGCAAGTCAAGCTACGAAGCAAGTCAATCCCACCCACCAACTGCAAGATTTTGACGTGTGGCCCTGCATCATTCTTGTCTTCATAAAAAAATAAAAAAAAATAAAAAAGAAAAAGAAAAAAAGACAATGGTAGTGGAAAGTAGGTGAGATAATTGTAATTTTTTTTGTTTTGAAAGCGAGATAATTGTAACTTTAAATCATGCTAATCATGAACTAATTACTAATAAATTAATGGTAAGTGGGTGAGATCATTGTAACTTTGTGTGAAAGACGTCATCGTAATTACGTGTTCTGTGTTTTTCCTGTTTAAAATAGAGAGATCTGGGATCACACAATAAATAGGAGCACAAGAAGATTTTAAGAATTACTACTATGATGTTTAATAAATCACTAATTAAAAACAAGATTTTTTCTTCCATGAGTGAGTACTAGCTATGAGAGAGAGAGTGTGTAGACTTGCTCTAGCCGCCGATTAAGCTGTTTCTTGGAGTTGAGTATTCAAGCATTTCCTTTCAAATAAGATTCACAGGTTCTACGCTCTACCCCTTCACTTTATTTTTGTTCAAATAGAATAAAGAAAAAGGGAATCGTAGATAAAGAAATATAGCACAGAAACTTCATATGCCACCTCGATTTGATAAAAATTAAAATCATTTTGTTTCAGTGTTTACTACCCAATGGCGAAAATCTTGGGGAGCCTAGCAAAGTTTATCAATTCTGTTCCCCAAAGTCCTAGTTTTGCTCAAAATTTTGGTCAATTTCATGGGCTTTGGCTTATTTAAGGACTCGAAGATAAAGTTATCTCGACAACTTTCAAGATTTTAATTTGCCTTATTGTATTTATAGTTTTTTTTTAATAAAAAATAGAAATTTTATTATAACCAGATATAAGTGTATATGTATGTCACCCAAAATGCATAATAGTTATTGTATTTATATTTAATACAGTACAAATGACATACCATAATTATTATTATCTTAAAAAAATTAGTTTCTCATACCAAGTATAATACTTTGTAAAATTGTAAAGTTCATACTCTCCTATATTTCAAAGAATAAAAGAATAAAAGGTATACTCTACGTTTTTTTTGTAATATGGGAATTCCATATATACTATAACAAAGAGGGGGATTCGCCTTGACTAAACTTAGTACTCATATTGCCAACATAATTCTTTATTGTGATAATTTGCGTTATTATATATATATATATATATATATATAGGAATATAAAATTAGTAGATCCTTATTTCAATTTCCATGTTTTACTATTTATTACTAAACATCAACACTTTCATTCTTTTTTCCATGATCATGAATTATTTCTTTAATCTATAAGTTTTATTTTTTAATATTCCGAAGGATTAGATCTAAGTATCA
Organism: Quercus agrifolia; assembly: GCA_029955455.1. Classification (NCBI taxonomy): domain Eukaryota; kingdom Viridiplantae; phylum Streptophyta; class Magnoliopsida; order Fagales; family Fagaceae; genus Quercus; species Quercus agrifolia. The sequence goes on along the minus strand of JARQAD010000003.1, from coordinate 55,140,641 downwards.
TATTATATATAATTAGGTATATTAGATTTTAAATAATTAAAAATCAAATTGTTTGAATTTTATGAGAAAGCAATTTTTTTTTTTTTTGGGTGGTATCATTGGGATGCAATAAGAAAATTTAGATTATATGTTATTGGTACTTTAATCAATGTTGTTCTAAAATATAATTTGTGTAGAATTTATTTGTTTACAATTATTATACTTATGTTGTAATTAAAAATATATTAATCATTTTGGTTTTTTAAAAAATGGGTTAAAAAAAGATTTTGGTTGTATCAACCCAACAATTACATGGATCATGTCATGTCAAGTCACTTAATAAACATGTCATTTTTAAGGTTGAAAAAATTTGACATAATTATTAAATAAGACATATTTGGACTGATCCATGTAGTTTAATATCCTTGACTCAACACATCCACTAACACAGGCGGTGCTATTGGCCAAAGTCGGTAAGAATACTAACATACAAAAGTTAATTTAAAAATAATAAATGAAACTGTGGGGGCCAATTGATCCCATAGGTACTGTTCGTGTGGGAAAGGATTGGGCCTATGGCCCAATATCCAGTCCGAGGATAAGAGCGTATCCAAGGATGATCAACAAAGGAAGAAATGAAAATTGTTTTATAGGAAGAGGTAAAGAATATTTATGAAAGACTTAACCGTGTCCGATGATAAAGACCACCTCGGAACCTCTGTCCGAGATGATCAGGAACCTTCTCAATCCCTTAATGTAGCATATTGGAAGAGCTTTGCAACAAGAGGATGAGGAAATGCCAGATAAAGGATAAGGATGAGGGATAACAAATATCTAGAAGTATTGCTACCTCCGCATTAAATGCTGCCCAACTAACCCTCTAGTTGCATTAATGTGAAAGTGATGCCTGAACAGTAAACAAGCAGCCTTACAGCTAAGAGTAGAAGGTTCAAGGAAGGGCGAACGGGGATAGAAAAACTCCCAACATTTGACTCACATGTGGATGGAGAAAAGAGTACAAAAACCATAGTATATAATACGAAAAGGGATTAGAGAAAAGGGGAGGACGGAGAAAAAAAGAAAACACAGAAAAGAAAAGAGAGCAAAAGGTTGAAGAAATACAACAGTAAAAAGGAAGAATTCTTCACTATCGATCATATTGTTAGGGCACGTTTGAGAATGCTTTTTGCATGTGTGCATGTGTAACTCTTTCCATTTAATATTATCTACCAATATCTTTACCCTAGATTCAGACTAGCTTTTTGTCCCACTCTCTACAAATTTATTGTTCGAGCTTTTTGGGCCTGGGTCCATTCCTGTTCTGGGTTCAAGTCAAAACTGGTTCTTACAGAAACTACTTGATAAATATAGCCATTCTTTTAATTCCATATTTTTCATTCAAAATTATTTTATATCCATTTATATGTCTATTTACTCTTTTTTTTTTTTTTTTTCATTTCTATTATTTATATATATATATATTTAAAAAAATAATACCAATTTTCTCTAATTTTATATCCATTTATACATCTATGTTCTCTCTCTCTTTTTTTTTTTTTTTTCATTTCTACAATTTATAAAGATTTATATTAAATACTCTTATTGATATATTATGAAACTAAAGTTTTAATAGGTGAATAATTGATTTGCTCTAATTTGATCTTGGACTTGTAGCTTACAAATGTCAAGTTTTTATTTTTATTTTTATTTTTATTTTTATTTTTTTGAGGAAACTCCAAATGTCAAGTTAATTTATTTATTTACACGTTTACGTCTCTCGGCTTAAAATAATGTTCAGATGATCATATGATCATATTGCAACTGTAATAGTCAGTAAATTTCTCATGAATTAAATTCATTCTACTACAAAACCTTAATTGGCTTTATTTTTTTTATATATAATACTAATAAAATGTCAATTTGATGCAACTGGATAACTTTTCTATAAGCACATATTATATAGAAAACTTAAAATTTCACACTATTTAAAGACACTAAATTTTGTCTTCACTAATTTGTTCGAATTCAATTGCCTACGAATTATCTTCCAATCTTGCCCCAAAGATGATGATGGTAACGATGATAACTATAAAAAATAAAATAAAAATGTATGAGAAAAATGATATCTTTTTATTTATTAGACCAAGTTTAGCTATAAAATTGGTTGAAGTCTTAGGCTACAAACTCACTTAATAAAAGAAATATTACTGCATATTTTGAAAATCTAACCGTTGAATTACATGTTCTTTATGCTCTTAATACACATGTCAAATTTTGTGTCAATCGGATATTATTTACTATATTATCTAAAATCTTATATTTTATGTATAATTTTAAATTACAAAAACTTGCAATTTAAAAATTTATTGATGATATAGCTATTGATCATTAATTTTCTTGAAATTTTGCAAAGATATAGGATATAAGAAGAAGATGTAATCCAATGATGGATTTATCAAAATTCACCTTCAATAAAAAGATATTAAGTGAGTTTGTAGCCTAAGGCTACTATCGATTTTGTAACTAAACTTTGTCCTTACTTATTTGCATATATAGGATGTAACCCGGTATTCCATCCTTAATGGTGGCAAATTGACCACGGGTTTGATCTCATTCGTAACTACGTGTAAATTATCAATAAATGTTTTTAATAATTGAAATTACCTTTGTAATCAAAGATTCTATCCCGGTGCTTATGATTGTTATTTGTCTGACTCTAGGAAAAGTAAACTTGATTATTTGCCAATCTACTGAATCACTTCGAAAAGGATTTATCAAATTTTTTGCATATAGGATGTAGCCCGGTTTAATCTCATTTGTAACTGCATGTAATTATCAATAAATGTTTTTAATTGAAATTACGTTTGTAATTAAAGATTCTATCCCGGTGCTTATGATTGTTATTTGCTTGACACTAGGAAAAGTAAACTAGATTATTATTGGAAAAAACGGCCCATATACTGAATCATTTAGAAAAGAATTTATATCTTTGGCTGTATACACTAGAAAAAGAAATGGGTTGCAAAGAGTTAGCCATTGACATACCACTAGTCATGGAGCCAGTCCAGTGGCCTGAGTGCTGCATCTACCGGGTCCCAAGAAGCTTCGTGAGGTAAATAATGATGCCTACACTCCAAAGCTAATTTCAATAGGCCCTCTTCATCATGGGGTGTGTGAACTACATGCCATGGAAATGTTGAAACTAAGATATCTCAGGGAATTCTGTTATCGAACTAGGACATGCCAAAAGGATATTGCAGGAGTCATTGAAACAAACGAATTAAAGATTCGTCGATGTTATGAAGAGATCTTCGATATCAGCAGCGAAGATTTTGTGAAAATGGTTGTATTGGATTCAATCTTTATCATTGATCACTTCTTGAGGTCTGCTGCGAGTGATGGGCTCATTAATAGGACCCCTGCGTGTGGAGAAGATGAAAGCTATGCAAGTGAAGAAGATGGATGCTGCAATGCGAGAGGAGATGAAAAGGATTGCATATTAAGTAAGCCATTGCTGAGGAAACATATACAACAAGACTTGTTATTACTTGAAAATCAGCTTCCATTTTATATTCTGGACGAGTTACACACACAATTTTTCAAGTCTGAACAAAACAAATGTATTTCCTTTCTTAAGCTTGCCTGTAATTACTTTTTCTCATCTTTTGAGAAAAAAACAAACATTGATAAGAAGAATGTAAAACATTTTACTGATTTGATGAGATATTTCTACTATCCTTGGGAGTTTAAAAGCACTGGACAACCTATTGAAACTCTTCATAATGCAAAAAAGCTGGATGAGGCAGGAGTGATTTTCAAAAAGGCTGATGGGAGAAGGTTACTTGATATACAATTCAAGAAGAGTAACCTTACGGAAATATTTCCTTGCTTCACTTGCTCATGGCCCTTTCGTTGCTTACCGTTCTTGAAATGCTTTCCGTGCTTGGTGAATACTCAAACTTTCTTAGAAGTCCCACGCTTGGAGGTACATGACGAAACTGAAGGCATTTTCAGAAATCTCATGGCCTTGGAGCAGTGCCATTGTCCATTTGAAGCTTACATATGCAATTATATGGTGCTATTGGATTTTCTTATCAACACTAGAGAAGATGTGGAGTTGCTTGTTGAGAAAGGGATTATTGTTAACAAGTTAGGTAGCAATAAAGCGGTTGCCATTATGGTTAACAAACTTGGCCTTGAAATAGAGCAAAAGAGATCCTGTTACCAAGAACTCGCTCAACAGCTTAATGGGTACTATGCCAACGATTGCAATCGTAATATGGGATCCTTGAGAACAACATATTTTCGTGATATTTGGAGAGGCACTGCAACTTTTATAGGGACAATAGTCCTGCTTGTAACTATCTTGAATTTCCTTAGGCCTTATTTCTTCAAGTTTAATATTTAATCATTTTTATTGTGATATTATCAATTAGTTGTAAGTTTGGCATTGCTTGTAGTTGGTTTCGAAATTGCCAATATGTTAAAATTTTGTTTTTGTTGGAGCCTCACACTATTTTTTGTTTCCCTCGTGTCCTTCTCCCATTATTATAACTATTGGATTAAAAAACAAATTGTTGTCACAATAAATTTTGCATCAACTTCTATACTTAATTACGTTTGTTGATTTTTTTAGATAAATAAAAATAGTAGAGGAAGGGGAGGTGGAGTGAGTACCCAATTAGCTCAATAATTCTAACTTGGTGCACCTATTGTACATATTCACTCACAATAGAGCCTGTCATGTTGCAGGCATGTGAAACTAACTGTGTATTTCATGTGTGCATGCATCTCTTAGGATTTGTTTAGTTGGGATAATTTTAAGTGTGGGAAAATTGGAGAGAAAATGACAAAGTTTAGTTACAAAACTAGTTGTAGTCTAAAGTTACAACCTTACTCAATATCTTTTTATTGGAGATGAATTTTGAAAATTCCATCATTGGATTACATCTTTTTCTCATATCCTCCGTGCTTGCAAAATTTCTAGATAATTAAAGATTAATAACTATGTCATCAACCAATTGTTTAAATTGCTATTTTTTGTAGTTTAAAATTATGCATAAAATATAAACTTGTTTTTATTTTGGCTTTTGTCTTTTTCTTCTTCCATTTTTGTCCTTTTCTGTTGCTTCTCATTTAGGGCTTTTTATTTTAATTTTAATTTTAATTTATGTTTATCTATTTTGGTTTTTTTCCTCCTCATTTGCAGGTTTTTATAATGGTTTTGAAATCCGGACCGGATTGTACGATCCGACCGGGAAAATTGCAAACCTCTCATTTTTGCAGTTGTTTTAACCTTAAGAACCGCTCTATGGAAAAAAAAACCAGGGACCCGTGCGAATTGTGGTCGGACCTCACGGTTCTGTGAACTGTGAATGGTTCTTGCGGTTCTCATAAGTCCCTTTTAAAAAAAAAAAAAATTAAAGCCTTAAACGGTATCGTACCAGAATATTTACTATATTTTGGTCGGAAAAAAAAATATCTGCTAGTAAATAATTTGAATAAAAGTCAGGGACGGACCCAGGTGGGGGCCTAAGGGGGCTCGGGCCTCCCCTGGGCCCAAAAAAAAAAAAAAAAAAAAAACAGTAGGTAAAATTTTCCCCAAAAAAAAAAGACTTGGGCCCCCTTAGTTTCATGAACGGATGAACCACAGCCGCCTAGCCTAGTCAACAGCCTATGCAAATCTAAAAAGAAAATGTAAAAAAGAAAAAAAAATCCAGAAGTCCAAAACGGCAAAACCAAATGAAACAAGTGAAAAAGTGAAAAACGAAGGGAAAAAAGAAGAAGAGAGAGGTGAGACAGAGAGTGAGAGGCAAGACTTAAAGAGATTCACGTCGTTGCTCAGGCCATTACCATATGGTCCAATAATCAGCTCACATTCCTCCAAAACCCCTCATTAACCTTTTATAAAATTCCAAATTTGCAACATATATAAACTCAAAAAAAAAAAAAAAAAAAAGGTTACTGTGTACTGTCCCAATTGCACCGCTTGCCATGGCCAGTTAACCACGCTGCCAGTGTTCTTGCTCGGAGTATGTAACGCCACTCTTTGGCGGCAACACTGGTACACCTCTTTCTCTCTTGCCGCTCTGTCGTTTGTTTGCTCAACACTGCTGTTATATTTGTTAATAACTGCTCAACATTGTTGTGAAGCAGTTCACTTTGACCGACTAGTAAGCTTCTAGACTGAGTAATGAAGTGTTGTACAGCTGTACAACATTTCACATATAATACTTTGGGGTAATTACACTAAACCCACCTATGGTTTGGCTCGAAATCACTTTGCCTACCCGTAGTTTAAAAAGTGTTAATTTACCCATCTGAGGTATGTTCTGTTTGTTTTCTGTAACCTACCTCTATTAAAATTAGGGGTAAATATATATTTTTGCTCAAATTTTATGTCTCTCTCCTTCCAAACAAAAAAAAAAAAAAAAAAAAAAAAAAGAGCTCAAAAATGCGAGAGAAGCAAGATTAAAAAGTGGTATTGGTCTCTCTCTCAATTCACATAAATCTTGAATATGAAGAACATACCCAGTTTTCTTAGCAACCAAATAGAAGCAGATTCATGCCAAAAAAAAAAAAAAAAAAATTCTTATATTAACTTTAGCATAATCAAGGCAAGCTTCTAAATTCAGGTAACATAAATCATTAAACCCAGATTTTTTTTTTTTTTTTTCACATTCCCAAGTTCTCTCAAACTTTCTCAGCAACCATATAACTATAAAAGAAATCAAACTCTTCAATCTTAGTCTTAAACACCCACTTGTCTCAACTTTCAGTAAGTCTCTCATCTTTACAAGAACCTCAACAACATAAATCACAAAACGTGGAATTTCTTTCTCCTGCCCAATCGAAAACAAATCAAAAGTTTCAACCTTTACACAACAATATAAAGCACAAATAGAACAAACTACAATACCCAATAATTTAAATTTCTCTAAAACCCAAAACCTCTATCTTTCTTTTGTCTCTATTGTGAACCCATAACCAAATCCACCAATAACCACTGGCCATCGTGATTTTTGTACAAAAAAAAAAAAAAAAAGCAAACCCAAATGCAAAAACCAAAAAAACCCACAAATGGTGACACAAAACCACCAAATAGAGAGCCACAACCCATTAATGGCGAGAAAATTTGTAACCACTTACCGAGAGCCAGAACCATCGCGACGAGATAAAACCATAGCCACAACTGAAACCACCGACACCCACAGTCACAACTGGAACACCAAAACCCACAAACAATACTGAGAGAGTGAGAGTAAACTGAGAGAGAGAATGAGAAAGTCTGAAGAAGAGAGGGAGAGGAGAGAGAATCGTTGATTGCTAAGAAAGCTAGGTATGTTCTTCATGTTCAAGATTTATGTGAATTGAGAAAGAGACCAATACCACTTTTTGATCTTGTTTCTCTCGCATTTTTGTGCTATTTTTTGTTGTGGGAGGAGAGAGACATAAAATTTGAGCAAAAATATATATTTATCCCTGATTTTAATAGAGGTGGGTTACGGAAAATAAACGAAACATACCTCAGGTAGATAAAGTGACATTTTTTAAATCACGGACCAAACCACATGTGGGTTTAGTGTAATTATCCCTAATACTTTTATCTTTCTTTTTATTTTATTTTATTATTATAATAAGATATATTAGTTTTGTTTCGGTGATTTAATGTTCTTTACACAGTACACTACAAATAATAATAATAATAATAATAATAATGTGTTTTATTTTAGAATATTAGATTTTCTATTTATATACGATAATAGTTGAAGGACAAATAATTGTTTAATTGTTTGATTTGATCTAATTGCACTTAAATATTAATTTGCACTTCATTATTCACACTTTTTTTTTAAACAAAAATTATTGTATAAATCTTCATAGTTCCATACCTATTAATCAATTTTTTATCCTAAATGTTGAAACATTAGATGTAACTCCATAGAAAAGCTCTAAAATGTAAAAAGGTAAGTTCAAACCTAAGTATAAATAATTTAGTACGGTGAAAAAAAATGTAGGTACAAGTTTACTTAAAGTTAGTTTATGATATAAAGTAATTTATTTTTGGCCACAATTTGGGCCAAATTAACTTGAGTTTTTTGCACTTTGAGCCAATGTAGGCTGAACTAACGTAGACTTAACCCATTAACATAATGTAGACATAACTAATTTGTCCTCCTAAGAAAATTTCCTGGCTTTGCCATTGACTATATGGATATATATATATATATATATTTTTTTTTACGGTTATCTTTGACCCCCAGCTTGAAATCCTGGGTCCGTTCCTGAATAAAAGTAAAAAGAAATCAGAAAAGTGAAAGAATAAAATAGAGCAACATTACTATCCACTATTTTATATCTTCTTAGGTTTGTTTCTTGTCTCAGCTAGATACTAGCTTCTCCTTCTTCTTGTTCTTTTAGCTTCAACCTTTTGGAGCCGTTTTTGACTTCTTCTCTCTTCCTTTAATTTCAATAGCGTTTGGATCTGGCTGAAAACTCACGTGTCTGGCGTTTCAGCATTTAAAAAAAAAAAAAATCCAACACCTCTTGAATAGTGCATTTAGGCCAATGAACAGTAACTAACCAATAAACAGTAATTTATTTTATTATTTTTAATTTTTATTTTTCAACAAAATAAACGGTATCTAAATATACCTTTATATTTTTGTTTGTATTGCTTTTTTTTTTTTTTTTTTTTTTTAATCTCTACCTTTCATTTCAATCACTTTTGTTTGTAGAGATTTTTTAGGGTAGTGAGCTAGTCACGTGGGCATTGGAAAGACAAGTATGAGATTTGTTTCCTACAAAGCCTCTTGAGCTCCACATGATATGATGATACATATCATCCACTTTTGTCCATTTGTGCAAGTACAAATTGATGCTCTTAATTTTTATTATTTATATATATATATATATATATAAAAGAATGGTTATTATTATTATTGGATAGATATTTCATATTTGGGTTTGAGATGGATATATTAGACATGGTTAAAATATGAATTTGTAGTTTTAATTGGACTATTTTAATTATTTTTTTTATTCTGTACTAATTTAATATATTTATTTATATTTTAAATAATTATTAAACTAATTATGATGTCATTATGGTTAGATTCCGGTTCAATCTCGGTCCAGCTTTAAAAACCTTGATCCTCTCTCTTTTACGGTTCATTGAACGATCCGGATTTGAAAACCATAGTTTTTATACTTTGTTTTTCTTTTGTTAATGAAATGCTTATCCACACATAATTTTCTAACAAAAATATTTCATTACTTTTTTTTAATCTAATAGTGGTATGCAAATAGATTTTCACAAACTACATTTTTTATCATTTCATTTTTCTTCTTAATAAAAAAAAAGAATTTATTAATCCTCAACTTTTCATCCCAGAAACCAAATATCATGAGTAAAAATTAAGATCTTTTCTATCACTCTCTTTTTTTCCTTCATATTTTTAATCACCGACTTTTGAACACCCAACCAAATGCATCCACAATGCAACGTGTATATTTCTCTTATAGATCACACCCGGGTCCTGCTTCCAGCTACCATTCTATGTGATTAAGATGTAAGTGATTAAGGTCATATGATGTTTACTAAAAAAAGAAAAGAAAAAATCAGGTCATGTGTGTGTGGATCATATTTCTCGTCACAAAGACTAAAGCAAGTCAAGATAACGTTAATCATTCATGGGGTGTGGCCCTTCATCTTGACTGTTTGTTTTCACTGGCCACCTTGTGAAGTTGAATAGTGACAACCTTAATAATTGTTGCCCTGAGTTAAAAAGGACATTGGCAATGGTGCTTGTTAGTTGTGATCAATAATGCACAAATTAATGACAAGTAAATGCGACAGTTGTATGTTTGTCAGAAAAGACGTCATGGTTATGACGTAGAGAAAATAAGGGTTGGGGGGTTCACTCAATAAATAGGTGGGCAAGAAGGTTTTGAGAATTGCCATGAAGTGTACAGAAGTAGAAGATTGTTTCTTAGATGTGTGAGTTTAAGCTATGAGTGAGAAGAGAGAGAATCAAATAGCCTTAGCCTTGCTTCATTGGACATGATCTCTATCATATTCTGCTAGTTTTTTCTTTCAAGCACAATTTGCAGGTTCTTTTCTCCAACCTTTCTGTTCAAATAGAATTTGCATGGTTTTCTAGTACATCGTTTCACTTTAATTTTGTTCTACAATACAAAGTTCGCCAAATACTGATAATCTAGTTTATTTCTTATTCATTATTTTTTTATAATTTAGTAATTTAATTGAGTTCATATTTAATAATTTTAATTAAAAAATATACATTTTAAGGTTGGTTAATTATATTTTATAGTTTATACTTTCTAATGTGATTTTTTCACTCAACTAATTAACTTCCTCTAACAAGTATTAGGAGACGCTAATCTCAAATAAAAAAATAAAAGTTTTAGGAGATGCATTTTTTTTCTCTCGTTGGAATGTATATTAGTTCAGTCACTTCAATATAATATATGAGCATGACACACTAGAATATAAGAAGGAAAACTACTAGATAAGAATTATATTGAAACTCCAAATATCAACTTAATTTGATAATTAAAAACCAAAAATATTTTTGAATTATCAAGAAAATTTGTCCAAACCACCCCCTGCACCCCCACCAGCCCACAAGCCCTCCCTACTCTGGCAGGCAGTCAGTTGCTTAGCTAGTGTCTCTACTTTTTCGACCATCCCTCCCCTACCCACCCACCACCCACCTCATCTATCAGGGTATTTGATTTAAACTGGATTTGTCGTAATATTGATGTCCTTTTTTACGGTGGCTTTCTATAGAAGTCAAGCTTCGGAAAATATTTTGATGAGCATTCTTAGGAATGCAACCTAACACTATAAAATAAGAATTTTCCTAGAATATATTTTCAATTCAAAATATTTTTAAATGGAAAATATTTTATGTAGAAACAAATAAAGTACAATTTTTTTTTTCATCATGTGAGGGGGAGTAGCATATAGATATGGCAAAATGGGTCAAAATTTGTTGACTCGACCCATAAAATACCTGACCTCAATTTTGAGTTAAAAACATATATTTAAAATTATAGAAATGAAAATCTTGAGTTTATGGTGTATTAAGTATTGTTTCTGCCATATGTGGTAAGGATTTCACCACTAGGTCATGTCCTTGCTCCATCATCTATTAGGGCATTGACTTGTGCTTCTTGCAACAAAGCCAGTGGTGGTGAGCAAGTCTATATATATATATATATATATATGGTGAGGAAAAAGATAGAAAAAGCTACCATTAGATGTAACAATTTTTTTTGAGATATATGCAATATACTACTAATTTCACAACTCGAACAATTTTTCACCTATACTATTAAACCTCCAAATACTTTGTGTATGTAGAAGTGTCAATAAATCTACAAAATTCTTGTCATGAGCAACTCTGTAGGTAGTGGGTGTTGGTAGTTAGTTGTCCCCTCCTCCTCCTCCCCCATATCTTAAATGACTTTTGCTCCCTATTCTCCTGCAACTCGATCTTTTGACTATGATATATTGAGCTTCAAGGATGTGTCTCCACACATAGGATGCATCTGGTTTCTGTTACACCACTATGAAGGAGCATAATGCAAAGTACCTAACCTTGTGAACTTGGTGTAGTAAGGTATGGGTGTTTTATAGAATTTACCTGTCCCAAAAATTTAAGAGCCTATTTGGTAAATGTGCTTAAACAACATGTCTGGTATGATTTTTTTTTAGGGTATTTAAATACCAAATTTAAAAGGCTCTTCATACCAGTTTTCCAGTATCAAACAACACTGCTCATTGACATTGTTGTAAATAATTAGAAAATCATGGGACCCACTAAAGTGACAAGAAAACATAATATTCTTTCTTTCTTTCTTTCTTTCTTTCTCTATGCGGCATGATTTTTCTTTTTTCCCTCTCTTGCACTCTGTTATTCTTCTTTCTTCCTCTTCTTCTTCTTTCTTTCTCTTTATTTTTTGCCTCTTTCTGCCTTGCACGCTCTCTGCTTTTTTTTTTTTTTTGGCCTCTCTTGCACACTGTCTTCTTTCATTGCTGCTGTGTTGTGGGTTGTGTTAATTTGATATGTGGTAAAGTTGTGTTAAGTTTGGTTGAGCCTGTGAGATCATTTTTTGGTTTGTTTATTTATTATTATTATTATTATTATTATTATTTTGCCCTTCACATGTATAATAGTAACACTAATGATAAAGATCAATCATTATGGAGCCAATGTCACAAATGTAAATCTATCGTATTTATACAAAAAGAAAATTAATTAGAATAGGAGGAAAAATGCTTGATTAATTTCCAAAAAATACATGGTAGAAATATAAATTTTATTTCCTCAAAAAAAAAAAAATTATAAACTGTATTATAGAAAATACAAATATTTCATTGTGTAAGGACCTTTGTCTAAACATTGTCTGACATATGCACACTATGTTATTGATTTATTCTCAAAATTAAATAATAATAATAATAGTAATAGGTGAATAATTCTCTTATACTAACGCGATTTTGTTGCTTCCTAATATTGAAGTTATTTATTGAAGATTTTTGGACTCTTTACCTTTCTTAGCACAAGATAGTGCACATATCATCATGTATTCATGTTGTAATTATACTGTCACAGAATTTCTCATGAAATAATTGTGATGCCTACATATTTTCTAAGATTTTTTGGATACATTGATAGTCGGAGTTTTGGGAAATTTGAATAATGAATATCTCCATTGAAATATTAGGTTGTGACGTTGAGCTACAAAATTCTTGTTTATATTTTATAAGTTTAAATACATGAATCTGCATGCAAACATAATTGATACACAATTTAAAATTGGGGTGCAATTAGAGTCTAATTTGGATTCTTGATTAAATTTTCTCTCAACTTTTCCTTTTATATTTTATGTAAGATTTCCTTGACACCCTCTAAACTATTAGATCTAAACACTTTTTGGTTTCAATTTCAACTGAATTGGCTGCAAATGGTGCCTCTTGGAGTAAGTTTTGGAGTTAGTGATTATATTCTAGTGCTAATGATTGTTGTTTTTGTGAATAGGAAAAGATTGCCATGCCTACCAGTTACGCAGAAGAGTCTATCATTGACATATCACTATTGGAGCCTAATTGGGACCCGGATTGTTGCATCTACAAGGTCCCCAAAAGACTTCGCAATGTAAAGAATGCAGCCTACACTCCAAAGCTTATTTTAATAGGCCCTGTTCATCGCAACGGGGAGGAACCGGAGGACATGAAGATCATGGAAACTCTGAAAAAAAGATATTTCAATAAATTCTTTTCTCGAACTAAGAAAACCCAAGAGGATTTTGAAAAGATCGTCGAAAAAAACAAAGATAAGATCCGCCATTGTTATGCTGAAGAGATCACTCTACCCAAAGAGAAAAATTTTGTGGATATGATTTTCCTGGATTCTATCTTTATCATTGAGCTTTTCTTGAGGAGTACTGAAGCTAAGGAAGAAGGAAAAGATTATATACTAAGTAAACCATGGCTAAAGGATGGTATAAAGCAAGACTTGATATTACTCGAGAATCAGGTTCCATTTTTTATACTTGATGAGTTATATCAAGATTTTGCAACGTCTCCACCCTATCAAGCTTCTTTTCTTACGCTTGCTTGTAAGTACTTTTTTAACAGCGAGGAGAAAATATGCGATGAGAAGAAAGTAAAACATTTCACTGATTTGCATAGATATTTCTTCCAAACACCTAACCAGGATCCTGGAGATCCTATTGAACATCGACATAGTGTAACAAAGCTGGATATGGCAGGATTGATATTCCAAAATAGGAAAGGAGAAGAAAAAAATAGAGTCAATAGACACTTACTTCACGTAGAAATCCAAAAAGGTAATAAATTGTTGGAAATATTTCCATGTTTCAATTGCTCATGGCTCTTGCATTGCTTACCATGCTTGAAAAAAATTCCTTTCCTGGAGAGTATGCAAACTCGCTTGGTAATCCCACACTTTGTGGTAGATAACAAAACTGAAGACCTTTTTCGAAATCTCATGGCCCTCGAGCAGTGTCATTATCCAAAAGAAGCTTACATATGCAATTATATCTTGCTATTAGATTTTCTTATCAATAGTAAAGATGATGTGGAGTTGCTTGTTGAGGAGGGGATTATTGTTCACTCATTAGGTAGCAATAAAGCAGTTGCCGAGATGGTTAACAAACTTGGCCAAGAAATTGTGGAAGAAAAATCCTATTACCATGATGTTGCTGAAGATCTTAATAAGTACTACCGCAACTGGTGGAATAAAAATATGGAATCCTTGAAAACTGTTTATTTTCGGGATATTTGGAGAGGAACGGCAACTGTTGTTGGGATCATAGTCCTTGTGGTAACTGTCATGAATTTCCTTAGGCCTTTTGTGTTCAAGCATATTTAAGCTTTGTTTCTGAAATCTTATCATATTAGTTGGAAGTTTGGCATTGCAAGTGTTGACCTTAAAATTGTCAATAAATTTTGTTTGTGTTATGATTTCCCTTCTAAAAAGTTCTACTTTTGTACTTCACCTTTTGGATGCTCCAAAGTCCAAACGTTGTTTCAGAACCGATCTAGAGTTCTTATTTTCCCTAAAGCTTTATCCTCTCTTTCCACTTTAACATCAGATTGTATTACATTTTACACCAATAATTGCATTCTGCTGCTGTTGGTAAGAGTGTAGAAGAGTTTCTACAAATTAATTTTTGACAGAAAAATTATGTATCTGAGAACATCGTTAGCAACCTCAGATTAATGATCCACTTCCACTCCTTAGGAATGTCCAAGAAGATTAAATAGGGTGAGTTAACCCTCAAACCAATGATCCACTTCCACTCCTTAGGAGAAGTGGAAGGTTAGTTGAGGTCCCCCAAGAATTCAAACCTAAAGATTGGCAATTCCTATTGGTCTCCGGCTCAAGACCTGGGCCTTCCATTTATCCTAAATTTTTTTTTGGAGGTTTCAAGTCTCCATCAAACAAACAAAAGAAAAAAAATAATATGTAGGTTTTTCATCCTTTCTCCATCTTTACTCATTAGGAAGGCTTCACAAATATTGAGCTAGTAGAAAAATAACATAATTGAAATTCTAAATTATTTTTTTATTTTCCTTTTTAAAATTGTTGTGAGTTGGAATTAACATACCAAATAATCATTGAAAATCAATTTTCTTAACAACTTGTAAAAGAGATATTGATAAAACCTAAGTGGAAAAACTATATAAGCAATTCTATATTTCAAAAAGGAAGAAGAACAAGTTATAAACAAATATATATATATATATATAATATTTAAAATAAAAAAAAGTCCGATTAATGTGTGTCCTTAAGGTACACATTAATAAAATTTATTAAAAAATAGTTAATATATATATATATATATATAAACAATATTTAAAATTAAAAAATAGCTAAAGTAGCCCTAACTAGTCCTTATGCCTTCTCTTTTTATTTTGTCCATTCCTTTAGCTCCTCTAGATAAGGATAAGGATGTTGTCTAATCAACCTTCTATCGTCTTTTGACCCTTCAACAAAGTTTTGGGCCTGCCCTAGAACGTCTTGATCAGAAGGTCTCTAATTATGTAGACACAGTTGAGCTGGGAAGCTATAGCCTTATGTCATTGATCAAGCTATCCATGTATGACTTCCTTAAGTTATTGTACGTGCTTATTTATTTTTTTTCCTCATGTTTTCCTAGGTGCAAACTTTTACCAAGGACTACTAATTTTATCAACCTCCATGAACAAAAATGTCAATTGCTGTGACCAAAGAGAGTCTTGTAGCCAAGAGACCGAGTAACTTAGTAGCAATTTATTATCTTTTAATTATTAGAATAATCAAAGTTACTAAAATCCTTCTCCCCATTATTATAAAAAATCGGATATTAAAAAAAAAAATGTTTGTTGCAATAAATTTTTTTTTGACTTAAAGTACCAATTTTAAAAAACAATTTAATTAGTGGAGGATTGGAAGGTGAATTGAGTACCTAATTATTAATTACCTCCATAATATATATATATATATATATATACAGACACAAACTATTAACTAATTGGTACACATTCATTCACAATAGAACCTATCAAGTGGCAGGCATGTGCAACTGAATGCGTGTTTCACGTGTGCATGCATCTTGTTTGAGAATAAGATGTAAGTGAATCAAGTCTTGTGATGTTTACCAAGAAAAATATCAGGTCATGTGTGAGTGGTACAAAGACTTAAAGCAAGTCAAGACAAGATTAATAATTCAGGGGTGTGGCCCTTCATCATGATTGTTTTGCATATAGGATGTAGCCCGGTATTCCATCCTTAATGGGGTTTGATACCTTGATCTCATATGTAACTGCGTCAGCGTGTATGTGTGTAAATTATCATTAAATGTTTTAATTTAAATAACCTTTGTAATTAAAGATTTTATCCTCCTGCTTATGATTGTTGTTTGCCTGCCACTAGCAAATTTATTGACTGTTGTGCCCTTCTCCCATTATTATAACTATTGGATTAAAAAACAAATAGGTGTCAAATAAATTTTGCATCAACTTGTGTACTTAATTACGTTTTTTTTTTTTTTTTTAGATAAATAGATATAGTATAGGAGGGGAAGGTGGAGTGAGTACCTATTTACTTCAATAATTCTAATTTGGTGCACCTATGGTACACGTTCACTCACAATAGAGCCTGTCAATTGGCAGGCATGTGAAACTAAAACCATGTTTTATGTGTACATGCATCTATTAGGGTCCGTTTGGTTTTTGATAATTTTAGGAGGAGTGAAAATTAGAGAGAAAATGATATTTTTGGGTGTTTGATTGTAGAAGAAAATATAAGAGAAAACTATAGGGGTTTAGCTATTTTCTCTCATGCCTATCAAAATACAATCTCCATAAATCAAAAGAAAATTGGAGAGAAACAGAGTTACAAAATGGTTGGGGTGTTTTGGATGAAAATGCCCATTGCACAACGTTTTATTTTATTTTAGCTTTTGTCTTTTTTTTCTTCCATTTTTGTCCTTCTCTTTTTTGTTGCTTCTCATTTCATATATATATATATATATTGTGTGTTCATCTATTTTGGTTTTTCCCCACTTTTATTTTCAGGTTTTTGTACTTTGGTTTTTTTTTTTTTTTTGATTGAAATGCTTATCTATACACAATTTTCTTTAAAAATTTTTTTTTGTTACCTTTTAAAAATCTAATAGGGGTATGCAAATAATTTTTTTCAAACTGTATTTTCATTTTCTTATTTTTTTCTCAACCAAACAAGTTTTCTATTCCTCAACTTTTCCACCCAAAAACTAAACATTACAAGAAATTTTTTTTTCTATTATCCACTTTTTTTATCTCATTTTTATTTTTTATCCTCCACCTTTTAACCCCAATGAAATAATAATAATAATAATAACAAATTTTATCCTCCATTATGGTGTTCGTGGTGCGGTGCGATTTTGAGTCATTTTTAACACTGTACTTTGTAGTGCGGTTTAGATAAAACCATAACTGCACTGCACCTTGTTTTTGTGGTCACATATGCGGTGTGATGCTTTTTAGAGTTTAGCCAAAATCATAACCGCACCGCATCTCATTTTTGCAGTCACATGTACGATACTATGTATAAGATACAGTTTGAAGTTGGTATATTTTCCAAATTTTGGGTTTTTCCTACTCAGCTCAAAACTAATTTTTCCTCTTTTTTTTTAGCCAAGTTTTAAATTATTGAGCTAGTTTTTCTTTAATTTGGGATGGTTTTTCTAATCAACACTTGCTAGAGTTATTAATTTTTTTTTTAAAACTAGGGTTATTAAACTATTAATAATATATTTAATATTAAAAATAAATAAATATATTAATATATAGAGAGAATGTGATGTGGTGCAATTTATGTAGTTTTCTTATTATAAAACTGCAAATCATACTACACCATGCGGTGTGGTGCGGTACGGTACATTATTACTTACGGTGCGATGTAATTATATCATTTTATGAGCGATTTTAATATAATTTTTATGATTTGTACGGTTTATACAGTTTAGTGAACACCCCTAATTATGGATATAACAAGTATTTCTTTAATATAATAGGTCATGCCATTTTTACCAAATATAAAAGAAGAAGAAGAAGAAGGAGGAGGAGGGGGGTAAATTAACACCAACTAAGTCTAAAACTTCTCAAAACTAACCTTTAGTACTACTTTTTTTTTTTTATTATTCTGAAAAAGAAAAAGAAAAAGAAAAAGAAAGTAGTGATGGTTGTTCAATGGAGTTGCTGGCGCCGATGAACACTTATAGGTTTTACAGGTGGCCAGCTTCGACGAGAGAGACGAGAGAGAAGCCACTGAGAAGAGATTACAGTGTTTAGCTATTTAAGGACAAAGTTGTCTTTCTATTTTTTTCGGGGGGTTAACCAAGCTGAATGTATAAAACTAAACAACGATACAAAAGAGTTCAGATTCATTAAAAACTAGCAAATCAGTCCCTAAAGGCGGTGGTTCATACAATAAAAGGAAATTAACAGCTTAAGTTGCTCCTACATTAACAAGCTTGTTAGCACATCTATTGGCTTTCCTAGAAGGAACAAAGTTATCTTTCAGTAAGAATTTGGTTTTTTTATTTTTTTTATTTTAAGAGGAGAGTACGAAGTTGGTTAGTTTTGAAAATTTTTAAATATAGTTGATATTAACCCAAATTTCATAAAATCTTGGATATAATTGATATTAACCCAAATTTCATAAAATCTTGGATATAATTGATATTAACCCAAATTTCATAGTAGTTATTTGAAATTTACTCTAATAATAATAATCTTTTTTTTTTTTTTTTTTGGGGTAAACAATAATAATAATCAAGTCATGTGTGAGTGGATCATGTTCCTTTTATTGTCACAAAGGCTAAAAACAAGTCAGTCCAAAACCCACTCTATACAAAAAATCAAATAGATCGTCTGAACCGGAATCAAACTGCCCGGGTTTGAGAATCGTGATCGAGTCTCACGGATCATGCCAAAGCTTTAAAAGAGAAAAAGACGACTTCATCAATTCATCTCCAATAAAATTGAATTGTTTTGCCACTTTATGCCGTTTTGTTTGTCTTTTTATCTCTCCTTCTCAACCCCAAATTTGCAATTGCAGTCCAAAAACACACACAATCAATAAATCCACATAAAATAAAATGAAAGGCACAAACCTTTTCTGCTTTTTCCTCATCTGCACTCTTCGTTTTCTTCCTTCTTTTTCTGTCACCAGTCACTTGTTCCCAAAAGCCAAGATTTTTTATTTTTCAATGAGCTGTCTACCACTATGTCATTGACAGGCACCACCCTTCCCCATGTGAAAAGTTAGACATGGGGGTACGTCTTTACCTTTTATTTGGTTTGTAAATTTTTTCAATTTTTTTTTATTTGATTGCTTCATTTATTGGTATAGTATACTATTGACATGTGATTTGGTCCTTTACTGCAAACCTAGCGATTTGTATATCAAATTTAGTTGTTGCCTTTGTACTGTCATTGTAATTGTAATTGTAGATTAAAAAAATGGGTAAAAGATTGTATAAAAAGTGTTTAATATTATATACATCTGTATGAAAGTGTATAATATTATACACATTTATTTAGTTAATAATGTAAAATTTTATAATATAAATAAATAAATTTTCTTTATTATTATTATTTTTTTTAACAATTGATAATATTATGAAATACTATAAGATATGAAAAATATATTTGAAAGATGATTTTTATATTTATTTAGTCTATTTTAATCAAATTTTCTATTTGTCCTAATTTAACATAATTATTAAATTAATTATAATATTCTTACCCTTCAATCTTATTTGGACCTAATCTAATCTCAAAAATCTTATAGAAGGTTTCAAAATCATGGAAAAGTGGACAAAATCTTATCGAAGGTTTCAAAATCATGGAAAAGTGGACAAACATCAATCATTCATGGGCTGTGGTCCTTCAACTTGACAGTTTGTTTTCACCGCCCGGCTTGTAAAGCTTAATGACACGTTTCGAAGCTTAAAAAAAAGAAAGACCATGGGAAGGAAAAGTAATTTAATTACCTTATTTGAAAGTTTTATAAAGGAGGAGGGAAAGAAGTTTGGAAGGGTTTTAACCACTTCTAATTTCTCATTTTTAATTCCCATAAATTGAAGAGATTTGGAAGAAGAGTAGAGTAAATAAATTATTGACTAGATAAATTTTCTAATTTATCATTTCTAAATTAATAATAGACCAATGTTATAAGTCCATTTTCAAATATGGATAAATTTGTCTATTTTTATTATTTTCTCTCATCTTCATCATAATTTTTAAAACATCCAAATAAGGAGAATGACTAATTACTCTATTCTCCCTTACTAATTTTAAAAACATCCAAATAATATGAAGGAGAATCATTTCCCTCTACTCTACTATCCTCTATTCTTCTCCTCTCTACTATCCTCTATTCTCCTCTCCTTTTCTCTCCTTACAGTCTAAATTTCCAAACAGTACATAAAGCAACAACCTCAATTATTGTTGCCCTGAGGAAAAAGACAATGGTAATGGTTCTTGATACCACATGCCAATAATGCACAAATTAAAAAGAGATCTTCTAGTGTTACAGAAAAAGTCACGAACAACTTGTTCATGTGCCGAGATTAGTGGAGGGGTGTCCTACACAAGACTTTTCCAATTAAAAACAAGCAGGTGAGACAGGGGTACGTTTGTCAGGAAGACGTCATCGTTATGACGTAGAGAGAAGAAAGGTTGGGGGGTTCACTCTATAAATAGGAGGGCAAGATGGTTTTGAGAACTGCTATGAAGTGTACATAAGTAGAAGATTGTTTCTCAGATAAGTGAGTTTTAGCTATGAGGGAGAAGAGAGATAATCAAAGAGTCTTAGCTTTGCTTTGTTTTTGTTGGACGTGATCTCTACCATATTGTGCTAGCTGTTTCTTGGAGCTAAGATTAGAAGGCTGAAGCATTTTCTTTCAAATACAATTTGCAGTTTCTTTGCTCCATCCTTTCTGTTCAAATAAAATTTGCAGGTTGCTAGGTTCGTTACTCCATCTTTTCACTTTAATTTAATTGAGTTTATACTTCAAAATTTTAATTAAAAAATATACATTGCAAGGTTGATTAATTTAGGAGACGCTATTCTCCCAAAAAAAAAAAAACAAAAAACGGTTTAGGTGATTTTTATTTATTTATTTTTTATAGATTTTTGTTGATATTAATTAATTCATGATTTACCTTAAAAAAAATTACATTCACAATATTTTCACAACAAATCATAAATGAAAAGTTATTATTAATTTTAATTTTAATTTAAACTAACCAGTAACAACTAATAATAATATATTTCTTATTATTTGTTGTAAAAATGTTATGAAAATGTTATAGACATATCATTTCTTTTTACTAAAAAATCTAAAATCTATTATTGTTGGCTTCTGACCCTAGAAATGAGGATATTGACGTGATAAAAAGGATTTATGAGATGATTGAATTCAATTGACACAATAAAAAGGATTTATGAGAAGATAAATGCTACTTTTTGTAGGGTATCCCATTAATTTAATATTAATATAGGAAAAATTACACTTTATTCTATTAAACTATGTCAAGAAAAAAATACTAAATAAGAATTATATAAAAACTCCAAATATCACCTTGATTTGATAAAAACCAAAAAGATTTTTGAATTATCAAGACAACTGGTCCAATTGAAAATAAGTAGTTTCCTAGAGTATATTTTCAATTGGAAATATTTTTGTATGGAAAATATTTTATGTTGAAACGAACATGAGTTCAAACCTTTTTTTTTTTTTCATCATGTGATGGCGAGTAGCATAGCAGCAGTACTGGTGCAACATGTCTTGAGGAAATCTACAGAAGCTACGGGTCGTGTCCATTTTTCTATTATTATATATTGTAAATGGCTTTAAGAAGTCACGTCCGTCTCACATGCTTTTACTTGGTAGGTGTTAGATTGTAATTGGATAGGGATCTTAGAGCAGTTGTTTGAGTTTGTTTAAGTTTGTCTCTCCTCCTCTTATTTAGATATTGACTTACAAAAAAATAAATAAATAAAATTTATGCTCCTTTAACTACAAAAACGAAATAAAAAAATAAATATGGACTAAATAAAAATCTCACATAAAATAAGAAACACTTATTTTGTATGTTATACTTTGTTATATGTTTTATAATATAAAATGTTTAAGAAATATTTATTTTTTATGTAGTATTTTGTTGAATATGAAATAGATGTTAGTTTTTATTTTCATAAATTTTTTTTTGGTTTTAAACTTTAGCCCCTCATGTATGAATCCTAGTTCCGTCCCTGTACTTGCTCAATTGATCTTCTTTGCATAGTTTTAATTAGCACACTCCAAGTGAAGCTTTTCACATAGTTGGGAACTCATGCTTGCCCTCTTCCTTTTAAACCTTGAATTTGGTCTTTGCCATACTTTATCTCCATGGTAACTGGACATGCGCTTTTTACCATGAAAATCCTATGTGGAGTCTGAGCCCAAATCAGATTGACATTCGGTAATTTTGACTTTATGGTGTATTCACTATTCCGTATTGCATCGGCCTTATGTGGTAAGGATTTCATGACTAGGTCGTATCCTTGCTACATCATCAAATTGGGCCTATGCTTCTTGTAACAAAGGCAGTGTCAAACCATTTCCCCCTTAAAGATTTTGTGCATGGAGAAGTGTCAATTAAACTATAAGATTTTTGTCGTGAGTAACTCTATAGGTTGTGGGTATTGGTAGTTAGTTGTCCCCTTCCACTCCCCCATATTTTAAATGATCTTCCTTCTCGATTCTCGTGCAACTCGATCCTTTGACTATGATATCTTGAGCTTCAAGGATGCCTCTCAACAAACAAGATGCATTTGGTTTCTGTTACTCCACCATGAAGGATCATGATGCAAAGTACCTAGCCTCGAGAGCTTGGTGTAAGTAAGGTATGGGTGTTTTATAGAATTCACCTGTCCCAAAAACTTGTGAAGTTGAGTAACGACCTTAATAATTGTTGCCCTGAGTGAAAAAAGACAATGGCAATGGTGCTTGTTAGTTGTTACCAATAATGTACAAATTAATGACTAGTAAATTCGACAGTTGTATGTTTGTCAGAAAAAACGTCATGGTTATGACGTAGAGAAAATAAGGGTTGGGGGGTTCACTCAATAAATAGGAGGGCAATAAGGTTTTGAGAATTGCTATGAAGTGTACAGAAGTAGAAGATTAATTGTTTCGTAGATGAGTGAGTTTAAGCTATTAGTGAGAAGAGAGAGAATCAAATAGAGCCTTGCTTCGTTGGACATGATCTCTATCATATTCTGCTAGTTTTTTCTTTCAAGCACAATTTGCAGGTTCTTTTCTCCATCCTTTCTGTTCAAATAGAATATGCATGGTTCTTTAGTACATCGTTTCAATTTAATTTTGTTCTACAATATAAAGTTCGCCAAATACTGATAATCTAGTTTATTTCTTATTTCTTATTTTTTATAAGTAATTTAATTGAGTTCATATTTAATAATTTTAATTAAATAAATATACATTTTACGGTTGGTTAATTATATTTTATAGTTTATACTTTCTAATGTGGTTTTTTCACTCAACTAATTAATTTCCTCTAACAAGTATTAGGAGACGCTAATCTCAAATTAAAAAAAAAAAAAAAAAGTTTTAGGAGATGAGCATTTTTTTTTTCTCGTTGGAATGTAGATTAGTTCAGTCACTTCAATATAATATATAAGCATGACACCCTAGAATATAGGAAGGAAAAATACTAGATAAGAATTATATAGAAACTCCAAATATCAACTTAATTTAATAAAAACCAAATATATTTTTGAATTATCAAGAAAATTTGTCCAAACCACGCACCACCACCAGCCCTCCCTATTCCCTACTCTGGCAGGCAGTCAGTTGCTTAGCTAGTGTCTCCACTTTTTCGACGATCCCTCTCCACTCACCACCCACCTCATCTATTAGGGTATTTGATTTAAACTGGATTTGTCATAATATTGATGTCCTTAATTACGGTGGCTTTCTATAGAAGTCAAGCTTCGGAAAATATTTTGATGAGCATTCTTAAGAATGCAACGTAACACAAGAAAATAAGAAGTTTCTTAGAATATATTTTCAATTCAAAATATTTTTGAATGGAAAATAATTTATGTCAAAACAAATAAAGTATAAACCTTTTTTTTCCCATCATGTGAGGGCGAGTAGCATTTAGATATTGCAAAACAGATTAGAATTTGTTGACTCAACCCGTAAAATACCTAACCTCAATTTTGAGTTAAAAACATATACTTAAAATTATAAAAATGACTTCTTAAACTATTTACAATTAATTATAGACATGAAATATGGAGTTTATGGCGTATTAAGTATTGTTTCTGCCTTATGTGGTAAGGATTTCATCACTAGATCATATCCGTGCTCCATCATCTATTAGGGCACTGACTTGTGCTTCTTGTAACAAAGCCAGTGGTGGTGAGCAACTCTCTCTCTCTCTCTCTATATATATATGGTGAAAAAAGCTACCATTAGATGTAACTATTTCTTTTTTGTTGAGATAATTGCAATATACTACTAATTCCGCAACTCAAACAATTTTTCACCTAAACTTCTAAGTACTTTGTGCATGGAGAAGTGTCAATTAATTTACAAAACTCTTGTCATGAGCAACTCTGTAAGTTGTGGGTGTTAGTGGTTAGTTTTCCCCTCCTCCCCCATATCTTAAATGATTTCCGTCCCGATTCTCCTGCAATTTGATCTTTTGACTATGATATATTGAGCTTCAAGGATGTGTCTCCACACATGGTATGCATCTGGTTTCTGTTACACCACCATGAAGGAGCATAATGCAAAGTACCTAGTCTTGCGAGCTTGGTGTAGTAAGGTATGGGTGTTTTATAGAATTCACATGTCCCAAAAGCTTAATAGCTTGTTTGGTACATGTGTTTAAACAACATGTTTAGTATGAATTTTTTTTTTTAGGAGTGTTTAAATTACGTTACTTATTTTAGGATGTCTAAACACTGAATTTAGAAAGATCTTCATACCAGTTTTCCAGTATCAAATAATGTTGCTTAATGACATTGTTGTAAATAATTAGAAAACCGTGGGACCCACTGAAGTGACAAGAAAACATAATATTCTTTCTTTCTTTCTTTCTCTCTCCGGCATGATTTTTCTTTTTTCCCTCTCTACACTTTGTTATTCTTCTTCCTCTTCTTCTTCTTTCTTTCTCTTTATTTTTTGCTTCTTTCTCCCTTGCACGCTCTCTGCTTCTCTCTTCTTCTTTTTTTCTTTTTTTTTCCCCCACTTTCTCTCTTGCACGCTGTCTTCTTGTTTGTTTTTTTTTTTTTTGGGGCGGCCTCTCTTGCACACTGTCTTCTTTCATTGCTACTGTGTTGTGGGTTGTGTTAATTTGATATGTGGTAAGGTTGTGTTAAGTTTGGAAGAGCAAAGAGGGAGATGGGATGAGCAGGGAGGGTCTCTGGGAGGGTCTGTGATGTCAGTGAGAATACATAAATATTTACTTTACTGTTCATGTCAGAAAATACCCACTTTTTTAAAATTAAAAAAAAAAAAAAAACATAAACACATCCCAAACACATAATTATATTTTTTTGCATTTTAAAATATGTTGTATGAAATATAGTACCAAACATATTTTTTTATTATAAGTATTATAAACACGTGTTTTTACAACACTTTTTAAATCACAGTTTTCACATCATTTTGAACAACAATGCTTGAAAACCATTACCAAACAGGCCCTAACTTATTGGGAAAATCATTTGTTTAATATAGTATCAAAACAAGAGGTTCTAAGTTCAAATAATGTCTCCTCCACTATGCTTCCCATTTAAAATCTCATAAGTTGGGCCACACTTATTAAAAGAGAGTTTGAATCTGTATGTTAGGGGAAGTATTAGAAGTATAGGGTTAAATTATTAAATTTATCATATCTCAATAATTTAAACTTTTGAAATAATTAGTAATTTAAACCTTTACAAGGCATGAATGTTGAGTTCAAAGCTCATAAGTCCTTAAACCCCATTCCACCTCTCCATTTTGAGGTACACTATGTACTCAATTTTGCCGGATAAATCTTCCTCTCACCTGTCTTCTAACCCATAAACGTTTTTGATCACCATCTGGTCGTAAAGAATTAAGAATGATTGAAACAACTCATGACATATTTAGAGAGGGACCGCTTGAACTATGGCTTTGATGAGTATATTCTATTGCGTATGTGATAGCAAATTCTCTTTCCATCCCTTAACTTTTTCAAATTGGGTCTTTTATTTTCGAAAAGAATTCAGTTTTTTAACTGGCAAATGAGTGCGGGTGAGCCCAAGTATTTGCCCAAGATTTTACTTCCTTTGATGCCAAACTTAGCTTGTATTTTCTCCTAGATGTCCCTCTACATGTTCCTGCTGAAGAACATCTTTTGTCTCATTTCATTTTTTGGTCCAATGCTTCTTCATAGTCCTATAGAATCTCATGTATTTTCTACCTCGTCCAGGGTGGTATGGAAAAAGAGAATGTTATTGTGGGCGGCAAGGGCCTTGTGAGTGTGCAAGTACTTGGGCCCTCAACTTATTTGTTAGTGGGCTGAATCTCAATCCTACCTACGGGGCTCCAACTTAGACCTGGTTATCCTTGCTTAAACTCTGAACTCTCACCCTTTTTCTTGCCTCCTCCATCTTTTTCCCAGTTTCTCTCTTATCACTTTCCTTCCCCCACTTTTTCCAACCCCCTGAACTATGGCCTAGACCTCCTTTTATACCCCTCCGTGAGTGGGGTGGCCATCATTTTTATTCCCACTCACTCACGTATTCTCACATCTCTCAGAATCCTAAGGGATTCTCACGAATTCATAGAATTCCCTTGGAAGTTGTTCCAGACGCCGGTTAAGGCTCGGTACTGGATTCTCTTCATAACCATTAGCTCTCAGTTACCAGCCTCCTTTGGACCGCATATAGAATTCCTTCATGACTGTTTCAGATCCTCCATTCCAAAAGGACCCCTCGGGTAGGGCCGTGTTGAACTCTCAGTGCTTGGCTAGTGGTCGGGTTAAATATGAGGAAGCTTGGGGCAGTCTTTCTGTTGTATCTTGGACTCATTACATTTAATGGCTCCTGGGCTTTGTATCGGGCTTTGCTTGTGCGGTCGGCCCATTCCATAAGGCCCAGTTCACACACAATTATCATCAACAAAGAGACACGCTTTCTAAAGTTTAGAATAAATGAATTTGCACGTAAACATAATGGACACAATTAAATAATGGAATAATCATAATGATACTTGACATAAAATTGAAGTGCAATTATAATATAATTTGAGTTATTAATTAAATTTTCTCACTTTTGCTTTTAGAAATTATATACGATTTTTAAATTACTCGACGGTTGACACTCTCTAGACTATTAGATCTAGAAAACAAAATCTTATTCGTCTAGATTTCAAAATGGCTGCAAATGGTACCTCATGGAATAAGTTTTGGAGTTGGTGATTGTATTCTAGTGCTAATGATTGTTGTTTGTCACTAGGAAAAGTTGACCATGGCTACCGGTGCAACTGATACGTCACAAGAAAAAGGACTTCAATGCGAAGAGATTATCATTGACATCACAGGAGTCGGGGACCCTCAGCGGGCCCCCGAGTGCTGCATCTACAAGGTCCCTAAAAAACTTAGAAGGGTAAATGAACGAGCCTACACTCCAGAGCTAATTTCAATAGGCCCTGTTCATCACAATAAAGGCGAATTGAAGGACATGCAAATGGTAAAAGAACGTTATTTCAAGGCGTTCTTTTATCGGTCTTCTATAGGCCAGAAGGAGTTTGCACGCATCATTGAAGAAAACGATGAAAGGATCTGCAGATGTTATGCACCAGAGATTTCTCTACGCCCCGGAGATAAAAATTTCATGAAAATGGTTCTACTGGATTCTATCTTTATCATTGAGCTCTTCATGAGGAGTTATTATAGAGAAGATCAAGCAGATTACATATTAAGCTTACCATGGCTGAAGGAAGGCATAATGCAAGACTTGATATTACTTGAGAATCAGCTTCCATTTTTTATTCTTCACGAGTTATTTCAACGTTTTACAGGCACTTCTAATTTTCTTGAATTTGCCTGTAATTACTTCTTTTCAAGCAAGGTGAAAACCTATGGGAAGAGAGTAGAACATTTCACTGATTTGCGGAGAAATTTCTTCCTCCCACCTAACCAAATATCTGGAGCTCCTATTGTACTTCGACATAGTGCAACAAAGCTGGACATGGCAGGATTGATATTCCAAAATAGGGAAGGAGAAGAAGAAAAAAGACACTTACTTCGCGTAGAAATCCAAAAAGGTAATAAATTGTTGGAAATATTTCCATGTTTCAATTGCTCATTGCTCTTGCATTGTTTTCGATGCTTGAAAAAAATTTCTTTCCTGGAGAATATGCAAACTCGCTTGGTAATCCCACACTTTGTGGTAGATAACAAAACTGAAGACCTTTTTCGAAATCTCATGGCCCTCGAGCAGTGTCGTTATCCAGATGAAGCTTACATATGCAATTATGTCTTGCTATTGGATTATCTTATCAACAATAAAGACGACGTTGAGTTGCTTGTTGAGAAAGGGATTATTTTTAACTCTTTAGGCAGCAATGAAGCAGTTGCCGATATGGTTAACAAACTTGGCCATGAAATTGTGGAACATAATTCCTATTACCATCATGTTGCTGAAGATCTTAATCAGTACTACCGCAACTGGTGGAATCCAATTATGGAATGGTGGAATCAAAATATTAAATCATTGAAAACTGTTTATTTTCGGGATATATGGAGAGGGACGGCAACTGTTGTTGGGATCATAGTCCTTTCGGTAACTATCATGGATTTCCTTAAGCCTTTTGTCTTCAAGCATATTTAAGGATTTTTTTTTTTTTTTTTTAATCATATTAGTTGGAAGTTTGGCATTGTAAGTGTTGATTTTTTAAATGGTCAATAAATTTTGTTTGTATTATTATTTCCTTTCTAAAAAGTTCTACTTTGTACTACACCTTTTGGATTCTCCAAAGTCCAAACGTTGTTTCAGCACCAATCTAGAGGTCTTATCCCTAAAGTAAAGTTGTATCCTTTCTTTTCACTTTAACATCAGATTGTATTACATTTTACACCAATAATTGCATTCTGCTGCTGTTGCTGGTAAGAGTGTAAAACAGTTTCTACAAATTAATTTTTGACAGAAAAATTATGGGTCAGAGAACATCGTTAGCAACCTCAGATTAAGGATCCACTTCCACTCCTTAGAAATGTCCAAGAAGATTAAATAGGGTGAGTTAACCAAGTTCAACCCTCAAACCAATGATCCACTTCCATTCCTTAGGAAGAAGTGGAAGGTTAGTTGAGGTCCCCCAAGAATTCAAACCTAAAGTTTGGCAATTCCTATTGGTCCCCGGTTCAAGACCTGGGCCTTCCATTTATCCTAAATTTTTTTTGAAGGTTTCAAGTCTCCATCAAACAAACAAAAGCTCCCAAAATTATACTAACAATCCAAAAAATGTACTAATAAAAGAAAAAAAATATATATATATGTAGCTTTCAATAGGCCCTCTTCACAACGGGTAGTATGAACTGTGTGCCATGAACATGCTGAAACTAAGATATCTCAGGGAATTCTATTATCGGACTGGGACATGCCACAAGGATATTGCAAGTGTCAAAAAAGCAAACGAATTAAAGATTCATTGCTGTAATGAAGATATCTTTGATATCAGCAGAGAAGATTTTGTGAAAATGGTTGTATTGGATTAAATTTTTATCATTGAGCACTTCTGGAGGCCTGCTGTGAGTGATGGGCTCTGTAATAGGATTCCTGCGTGATAGGTTAAGAATGTATTAGCCCCTCGTAATAAATTAATTAATTAATTAATTAGCCAAGTTAATTAATTAATCCAATTAACATGCAAAATGCGTGGTAGCACAAACAAATTACCAACTAAGTTAATATGCAGCAGAAAATAAAATTGACACAGTGATTTGTTTATAAATGGGGAAAACTTCCAAGGCAAAAACCTCACTGGATGATTTTAAGGTCATCACTCCCAAGAATTTACTATTATCACAATAAGTGGTTAAAAGTAAAGGAATCTCGGTACCTTATACCAACTTACAGTTGAATCCTTATCCCAATACACAATTGGACTTTTTCTATAGTGACATTCTCTCATTTTTAATGCATGACTCCCAGTATGTGACTAACCAATAGATGGGCGGATCCCAATACGCGACTTAATCACCAATAACTTGAGAAAGATGTTGGCTGCAAAGTTCTTCAGTTCATCAACACGATGAAGATCCTTGGTCACAAAACCCAACGATGTACAAACGCAATAGCTTCTTCAAGAGAAAGTTGAACTAGGGTAAATTCTGTCTTTGGTCGCAATTTGCATGAACAAAACTTTATGTTAGGACATATGTGAATTATGTTAGGAATATTTGTCAATATTTTATGTAATTAGCTAATCCTTTGACAAAACGCACTTTACTTGTAATTGGGTAAATCTAGGATGTGTTTAATGCTTCAAGGAACAAGGTTTCAAGATTAAGTGTTAAAGTCATACAAGTCTGTCTAAGAAACAAGTGAAAAAGTGTTGGATTTTAAAACTTGACAACTAGCATCTATTGAGATTTAAAAAGCTACTGAAGGCCAAAACTTGACAGCTAGCTTGATAAATACCCTATCTATCGAGAATTATAAAAAATAGATTTTCAGTTCTGTTTTGCATCCAATCCGTGAGTACATGTTTAGGCTTTTTTTTCTCACAACCCTAAACATATATAAGGATTATTTTAAGGACTGTCAAAGGTTGCACAAGTGTGAAGTAAAGTTTTGTTCTTGCAAATTATGACTGGAGACAGAATTTGCCCTAGTTCATCTTTCTCTTAAAGAAACTACTGTTTTTGTACACCTTAGGGTTTTATGACCAAGAAACTTCTTGATCTTCATCGTATGATGAACTAAAGAACTTTTCAGCCAACATCTTTCTCAAGTTGGTGATTAAGTCACGTATTGGGATCCGCACATTTATTGGTTAGTTACGTATTAGGAGCTGTGCATTGAAAAGGAGATTGTCACTATAGAACAAGTCTAATTGGGTATTGGGTTAAGGGTTCAACTGTAGGTTGGTATAAGGTATTGGGATGTCTTTACTTGTAACCGCTTGTTTTGATAATAGTGGATTCTCGGGAGTGGTGACCTTAAAATCACCCGGTGGGGTTTTTGCCGTGTAGGTTTTCCCCATTTGTAAATAAATCACAGTGTTAATTTATTTTATGCTACATATTTAGTTTAATTGGTGATTTGTTTGTACTGCCACGCATACTGTATGTTAATCTGATTAATTAATCAACTCGGCTAATTAATTAGTTAATTCATCATAAGGGGTCAATATTTTCTTGGCCTCTCACTTTGCTCTACACTTGTGCAACTGTGCCACCTTTGATAGCTCTTAAAATAATTCTTATATATGTTTAGGGTTGTGAGAAAAGAAAGCGTAAACATGTTCACACGAATTGGAGTGAAATCAGATTTGAAAAACTGATTTTCATAAATCTTGATAGATAGGGTATCTATCGAGCAACTGTCGAGCATTGGGCTAAAGCAACGTTTTAAACCTTAATAGATGCTGTTTGTCGAGTTAGCTATCGAGCTTTAAAATCCAGCACTTCTTCACTTGTTTCTTGGATAGATTTGCATGACTTCAATACTAAGACTTGAAATCTTGTTCCTTGAAGTATTAAACATATCCTAGATCTTCCCAATTACAAGTAAAGTGCGTTTTTTCAAAGAATTACCCAATTCTAAATGACATATGTTCCTAATATGAATTACATATGTCCTAATAATCTCCTATTTTAGCAATCCATGACAAAACCACAACAAACAAATAAACATATGAGAGAAGTCATAAATCATTCACCTCATACTCATTTGTTGAATACAATAAAATCTATTCTAACACAAACTCTTGAAAAACTTTGCAAAAAGAGAGTTCATGGCAAGAAGACTTTGACAACCTATATTTCTGAAACACTTTAAACAAAATTCATCATGACATCTTAGTGTGAAACAGAAATGAAGAATTGCATACAAGTAATAAGAAGCATGTGCATAAAGAGAGAAAAGAAACAACACATGAAGAGATAGGTGAAAATGTAATAACAACCTCAATATATATATATATATATATATATATCAATAATGAGTACAAGGTTTGCTATCACAATATAAGAACAATGTATCTATAAAAGATAGAAAAGAAAAGAATACAAAAGTCCTCACTACATCCCTCAACAAGTATAAACACTCCCCCTAACAAAAATCTCCTATACTTTCCCCTTAACTACATGACAACTCTTATATCCAAAACTAATTCCCGTATTTGTCACGAATGACAAATGGCAAGTAACTCAAGTAGTCATCTCACATCACTAGAAGAGCTAGTACCATCATCCTCATCACCATCACCATCACCATCGAAGCCACCATCGTCGTCCTCATCCTCAAAAGTCTCTAGAGAAGGAGTAGGAGACTTAATGAAGCCACCAAGGAGAGCCTATCATCGTGCAATACGACCGACATCAGTGTTCACCTGACACAACTCATCGCTAAGAGTGGTAAGGCGAGCATCCATGCGCTGAAGCTGCGCCATAATTGCCTCTAGAGTCACACTATTCACAGAAGAAGAAGGAGCGGATGTGGATGGAGTTGAAGAAATTGGAGGAGTCGCTGTCTCGATCTGTGGCCGCTTCGGTCGAAGTTGGGCCTCACTCCGTCTAACAGGAGTCGCATCAATGGCACATGTGATAGGGAAAGGATCCGACATGGGAAAGGGGACAAAAAAATGGTTAAGGATCCTCGTGATAACTGAAGGAAAGATAAGCTTATCACAGGTCGCCGTATCTCTATTAGGACATATGTGAATGATGTTAGGAACATATGTCATTTAGAATTGGCTAATCCTTTAACAAAATGAATTTTACTTGTAATTGGGTAGATCTAGAATATGTTTAATACTTCAAGGAACAAGAGTTTAAGTCTAAGTATTGAAGTCATGCAAATCTGTCCAAGAAACAAGTAAAGAAGTGCTAATTCATTAAAGCTCAACAGCTGCTTGACAGATACTATCTATTGAGGCTCGACAGCTGCTCGACAGATACTATCTATCAAGAATTATGACATTAGAATTTTCAGATTTGATTTTCGACCTATACTGACATGTATGTATAGGGTTTCTTTTCTGATAACCCTAGACATATATAAGGCTTATTTTAAAGGTTGTCACATAAGAGAATACAAGGAGAACATATGCAAAAATGTGAATCAAGTCTTGTGATGTTTACCAAAAAAAAAAAAAAAATATCAGGTCATGTGTGAGTGGTACAAAGACTTAGAGCAAGTCAAGACAAAATTAATAATTCAGGGGTGTGGCACTTCATCATGATTGTTTTGCATATAGGATGTAGCTCAGTATTCCATCCTTAATGGGGTTTGATACCTTGATCTCATATGTAATTGCGTCAGCGTGTACGTGTGTAAATTATCATTAAATGTTTTAATTTAAATAACCTTTGAAATAAAAGATTTTATCCTCCTACTTATGATTGTTGTTTGCCTGCCACTAGCAAATTTATTGACTGTTGTGCCCTTCTCCCATTATTATAACTATTGGATTAAAAAAAAAAATAGTTGTTGAATAAATTTTGCATCAAACTTTGTGCGAAATTGGGGGAAAATAAAAAGAGCTCTCAAGATGAACCCTGAGTTTTCTGTGGAACCTCCTTGCTCGACTGAAGAAGAAGATGCGCTTGGACGAAGTGTCAAGAGATTTAAGGAAGTCACGGGTACAAGGCAGTCCTTTCAGCCTCGTATACCAGTGAGTTATAAGGATAATCTGTTGGGAGATATCCCGAGCGCACTACAAAAAACGGAGCATGGAGCTGCGTTTGACAAAAATGTAGCTTCAAAGTTGTGTTTGAGCTGCGTTTTTGCCAAACGCAGCTCCACTAGCGCCGAAGCCGCATTTGAAATGGTTCAAGCCGCGGCTTTGGGGAATATTGAAAAAAGAAAAAAAGAAAAAAAAAGGGGCTTGAAATTGGAGCTGCATTAGTGAGTTGCGTTTATTAAACACAGCTCCAACTGTGAGTGAGCTGCGTTTAATAAAACGCAGCTTCAATTCATATGGAGCTGCGTTTTATGAAACGCAGCTCTAAGTTTAGTATAAATAAAAAAAGAAAAAAAAGAAAAAAAAAAGGAAACATCAAACATGACTGCCTCAGAGAACCAGTTGAAGCTGAACACAAGCAATCAAAACGTCTACCAAAATGTGTTTGCCAGAGAGTGAGAAACAGTTTCAATAAACAGAAATATACATTTTACTTTAATTTTTCCATCAGTTTCTGACCTACCAAACACGAAATCACAAAGAACACATTCAAAAAAAACAAAGAGAGATTTTCGGATCTGAGAGCGATACCTCAGCAGCGAGATATTCAAGCATAGCGGCGAGGTAAATCGGAGCCCTGACATCGGTTCTCTGAGCATAACGACCCTTTTTCAAACACGACTGCCTCAATAACAAAAAAACCCTCACTCTCAACACCACGCCGCCACTGCTGCCTCTTATCGACGCCACCACCGCTCCAAGAACCGATTGCCACTGCCACCATCTCGAACCTCTCTGTTAGCCATCATAGGTCAGAACCTCTTGACCTCGATCTCTCACACTATCTTTTCCTCTTACGATCTCTCTCTCGATTGTGTCGCGTGTGTGTGTTTGGCCGTGGGTTTGATTGGGTTTCATTTGATTTGTTTGTGCATTTTGTTTGGGTTTGTCTTTATTTTCTATTTGTATTTTCGTTTGTGGGTTTGTAACGCAAATGATGTGTTTGATGAAATGCTTCTATGGGTTGGCCTTATAATTGATAAAACATGTTTTTAACAAGAATGATAAAGAAACGCAGTAGAACCCTAAAAATGTGACATTATTTTTGTTTAATAGAAACTTTCAACTCAGTGTTTTCATGTTTCCTTGTGATGCCAAATTGCCAATTCAATTGTTAGAAAGTCCATATACATCTTCTTGAACGTAGTGAAAATCATTTACCTCTCCAAATTTGCGGCTCCACAATCCACACCCTTCAAAGCAAGGTAATACTAACATCTTTTAACCTCAAAATATTATCTCATCTAAACAACTATATATTCTTTTAAGAGTTGGCCAAACAATTGTGGTACCATTTTGGTCTAACTATATAAGTTTTAGCACCCTTGTGACACTTCTGCCTTTTTTCCATTCTAGACTTAGGAACAGTGTATAGTATTCTACTATCTCTCTTTGAGCAATTTTTTTTTTTAAAGTTCGTGACCCAATTACATGTCAAGCTTAAGCCTAAATCTCTTCATTCACTTTCAAAATCATCATCGAAAACACCTTTGGTACGTAGTTATTAAGACAAACACAACAGATGCAACTTAATTCATGGAAAAAGATTTAGGACATCTAGATTTTTAGTTGACCATATAATCACTAATATTTCATTATTAAGTAATCTTAATAATCAATCATTTTTCTGTAGGACCAACTTCGCTTGATGATAGGAATATAGTAATTGTAATTCTTTTTCTTTTTCTTTTTATTTTTTCTCCTGATAGAATAATTCCTAATTATTAATGCTCTTCAAAATAATTTCATGCATATTATTAATCATAGTATATATGATTAAATCATAGTATTTTATATAATAATTATTATTACTAATATTTTGTTGCAATTATTTAACATGATCTAAAGCTTTGAACTTAGTTATACTTATATATTCTTTTATTAAATATAGCATTTTACCAAGAGTTTTGTAATTTAACTGATTAACATCTCTTGGTTTAGGATTTAAATCTCTCATCTCCCATCGTAAAATCAAATTATCAAACAAAAAATGTGATTAACGTCACATCAATAACATAATTAATAAATTCTTATTTACTATTCTAATTTGTGTTTAAAAGTTGATGCAATTGTTTATAAGTCCTATATGGTAAAATTTGTAGTAGTATTAACTTCACTCTATTGTCATTCTCATTATCTCATATAGTATAGTGAATAGACTAAGTGTTCATTTAATATAACTTATTTTTATTAGTTTATTTTGCTTAAAAAATAAGATTGATAAATATATACTTGTGCCTAAAATAGAGTTGGAGCTTTAAAATAAAAGGCTATACATTCTCTCTTTATGGACGAAGACCTCAGAATTACTTCTGAGTAAAGTCTAACAAATTATTTTGATAAGAATTTGGAAGTAGAAAGGCCCTGAGGGCAAAGCTGCTAGGTATGTCCCAATAACCCAATAACATAAAAGACCTTAACTGTTTGTCCTCGATTCTATTATGAGTTTTGACAAAAAAGTTGTCAATATACGAGGCCTATATTTATTAGTGTACTTTGATTTAATAAGGGGGGCTTCACCTAGCAGCAAAATGATTTACTCTTGAAACTGCAATCAGAGGAGATCATTTTCCGTACTGGTTATACCACCGTTCCCTTTTAAATTATTTTCTTATCAACATGAGACTTAATGTTATTACTATAATTTATTACATTTCTAACTTTAAAAAAAAAAAAGGATTTATTATATCTCATTATTTTTCTACACTACAAGAGAATGTACTTTTAGTGACGAAAAAATTCGTCACTAAAAGTCCAGCTTTTCGTCACTAAGAACCTTTAGCAATGAAATCGGACTTTTAGCAACGAAACTCATTTCGTCGCTGTAGCCCCGTCGCTAAAAACCCTAGCGACGAAAATTTTTGTCGCTAAAAGTCTGATTTGATTTTTTTTTCAAAAACTTTTAGCGATGAAATCATTTCGTCGCTAAATGTTTTCCTCGCTAAAAACAGTATTCAGCGACGAAAATATTTCGTCACTAAAACCATTTCAGTTTATTAAAATCATATTTAGTGACAAACAATTTCGTCACTAAAACTATTTTCTGGTACACATAGTGACGAAAAAATTCGTCAATAAAACTATTTTTAAGAAAATCCAAGCACATATAGCGACGAATATTTTCGTCACTAAAGCTATCTCTTACAAAATTATGCTACATTTAGCGACGAAATATTTCGTCACTAAAACTTATTTTCTATTTTTATTATTTTCATGATTTTGATATTAACCTGTAACCTGTCATTACATTATTAAAACCTCACATTTAATTAACACATTTATTTTAACACATTTATAAAAATCAATGCATATATTCCACAAATAAAAAATAAAACAAGTATCCAATTCAAACTCCTTCCATACAATAATTGTTTGCAACACATACAATAACTCAAAATGTTTTATAACAATACAAAAAGTGTAGCATAATGTAATTAGCGCCTAAGGGAAATGTCCTCATATGTCTTCAAGTAATGCCAAAAGTAAATCCTCTAAAACCACCAATAAGAAATCTGCACAAGTATAAAAACACTACTACATTAAAATCATAAAGTAAAAACATTAACTATGTTATAAGAAAATGAAGTGTTTTAACTTGAAGGTAAAATACTAACCAATAAGTGTTTTAGCTTGAAGATGAACCACCCCCATAGGTAAAAGCGTCATCATAACCCTTACTCCTCAAAAAATTAAGAATATTATTTTGGACTTCATCTTGCTTAGCTCGTGCCTCTTGCTCCTTAGCTCGCTCCTCTTCGTCCCTAGCAATTTTCTAACTGATGGATATACTCCACCAAGGAACTAGATGAGGCAGTGGTTACTAGAGAAGAGGAAGGTCTCATACCAAGTCCTTTTACAATACCAGACTTTTTCTTAAAAACCAAGTTTGAGATCTCCTCTTGTGTAAGGGGAATTGCATTAGGATCTTGACAATGATCCTCTTGCACTTTGAGAATAGTTTCCTACCATTTGCAAGAGATAAAAAACAAACAATCACAACATTAATACTACATATGTTATAACTTTACAAACATGATAGGGATGGAATGATACACATACATATGTCGCTTCATCCTCATGGTGTATCCACTTATTTGCATTTGGATTGAAATGAACATCTTTGTAAACTTTTGCCAATTCAGGAACTTGGCTGCCATTATTATTTGTCTAATTAATTAACATTTGAGTGTTAGATAGTTATAGTTAATTAATCACAACATATAATATACTAAGGTTTAAGAAAATGAAAGAACACGCACCTCCTCATCAACCCTAATAGCAAGTGCCTTTGTCCCACATCTATGTTTGCCAGAAGTTTTGCTCCTATTTTCAGAGTTCTTTCTTGATTTTTCCTAATAAAGAACATTCAAGATATTTATTAGATCATGAATAAAACAATATATATTTACTTCATCTAAGTATTAATCTAATCATTTAACAACATAATATAGTAAATATTAGATAATAATAATATACGCATAAATAATTTACCAGCCAATCCTTATTGGTCCATTTCCCTTCAATAAGTCCAGTCCACTGCGCAAGTGTGGCATTCTTTGGCGGGTGACTTTTTGCATAGTCGGCACCATGAGATTCTACAAGCTTTTTATAAGTCTGATACAACTTGTTAGAGCCATTACTCAATAATCTTCCACATTTTGTATTTATTGTTTTCTTTACCAAGTTGGAATCTCCTTCTAGCTCAAATTGATCCTGTAAAATAAAGTATATATGTATTATAAAAATATTATTATATGAATTTAATATGCTTAGTGACAACAAAGACAAGTTAGACACTATCAATGTAAATTTACCGTAATACTTTGAAGCACCACATCTCTAGTAGCAGCATCAACACCTTTCCAATTTTTTACTTTGTAACTAGACAAATTACTTCGCACTTGTACACCAATTTGATTAATAAGCTTGCACGCATTCTTCCCAACAGGAACATCATACTTTGCAGTTATACGTACTGGCAGTTTACCACTCTTTTCAACAAGTGCCCGTACTGCTACACCACATGTTGTTCCACGGGTATTTCTGCTAGTAGATCCTATTTAAACATTATCAATGTTAAAAAATTATATATTCCATATACATTAAGTATAATCTCAATAGTAAAGACAAGGTACAGTTGTAATTAAGTATGTTCTATGTAATTACCAGTCGTGCTAGTTAATGCATTGGTAGCCTCCGCACTAGAAGAACTTTGGGCGGGAGGATTTGCTTCAAGAGGTGTTTCCGTAGATTGAACCGTAGATTGAACCACCGGGATAGATGCCTCACCTCGTGAGGGTGTAAGTCGTCCTGGTGCCATCTGTAACTAACAAATATGCATATAATAGAACAACAAAATCATTACAAATAATAGAACAACAAAGTTATTATCTATTGTACCCTATGGAATATCTATTGTACCTTTTGGATTAAAGAATTAGATGACTCAACATCATTCTCATCGTCACTAATAGGTGGCACATAATCATCATCTAGCACAACACTAGCTCTACTTCTTTTCTTTTTTGCACAGTTGGACTGAGCAAAATCCTTTAGAGAAGTTGAGAAGTGCTTCAATCCCAAAGCATCAATTATCTCTTGATTTTGCCTCATTCTATCCAATCTTGCCATCTCATAACTCGTTCAAGGCTTCTATACTCCCTAACACCCTAAACATGTTTGGGGCACACTGTGTGGGGGACAGCCTAAAAAACCTAAGAAAATTTCTAGTAATAGTACCCATGGGAATGGTCATTCCTCCCTCTATGAAGGCAATCATAGGGATGACCACCTCCGTTGTTTTCCTTTCGTCAAACCACTCCCCCTGTGCGGCGTACCTAACGCCCACGTGTGGGGGAATATTATATTTGGACCTAAAACTCCTCATCCCCTCCTCTGTATCTACTAAGTGCTTAAATCTACCAATTTTCTAAGAGGTTTTATAAAGGAAATTTCACAAAGTAGAAATAAAAGCTGAAGAGAGTTCAGGAAGACTTACAGGTGTGAGAAATGGTCCTCGGACAAGGTTTTTGTATTTGTAGATACACAGGAGAGAGAGAGAGAGAAAGGCGAGTTCAATGCACGGGTTCTAGAATAATGCGATTGTTGAAGGTGAAAAGAAATTGATTTGAAAGATTATTTATAGTGGCACAAAAATTGCGAGCGGGAGTTTTCCCGCTCGTATACCAAGAAAGCCTATCCACAGTTCGCTTCCCATCCAACCGTTGAACGTGGGGGACATGGGAGTTGCCAAAATTAAATGAAGACACGCTCTGATCACTGAAGCGTCAGGGAAGTGCCATATGAGGGTAAACACGTGTTATTGGGATTTAACCCAACAAAACAAAATCATAGGGGAAATAGGACGAGGATATCAAAATCCCCCTTTTCTCCCGAGGAGTCGAAAAGCAAGATTTTGAGGGGCTATTGTGGGGACCAATTGCCTCTGGAAGTACTATTCAGGTTGGATAGGTTGGGCTTGTGGCCCAATAACCCAGTCTGAGGATGCTGACATATATGAGGACGATCAGTTCAGGAAGAGATGAAAATTGTATTGCAGGAAGGGGTAAAGGGTATATCTAGTGGACTTAAACATATCCGAGGAGAACGTTCACCTCGGAACTTCTGTCTGAGGTGGCTAGAAACATCCCCATTCCCTTAATATAATATTTTAAGGGTATTTTATGACAGGGGGATGGACAAATGCTGGATAATGGATATGGACGAAGGATCACAAATATTTGTAAAAGCTGTTGCCTCCACATTAAATGCTTTCCAACTAACTCTCTGGCCGCATTAATGTGGAGGTGATGCCTGAACAGTAAACAAGCAGCCTTACAGCTAGTAATAGAAGGTTTAGGGAGGTGTGAGATAGGAAGGGAGAAGCTCCCAAAACCTGATTCACACGTGTACGGTGAGAATGGTGCAAAATTCATGGTATATAACATGAAAAGGAACCCAAAGATGGGGGGGTAAAAAAAAAAAAAACAAAAGCAAGAAAAAAGAAAGTTCAAGAAAGATAACAGTAAAAGGAAAAACTTCATACCTTTGATCACATTATTTCAGCTAAGCCGAT
This sequence comes from Quercus agrifolia, assembly GCA_029955455.1. NCBI lineage: Eukaryota > Viridiplantae > Streptophyta > Magnoliopsida > Fagales > Fagaceae > Quercus > Quercus agrifolia. The sequence goes on along the minus strand of JARQAD010000003.1, from coordinate 55,099,543 downwards.
GATGATTTTTATATCTTGCTTATATAACTATTCTTCCTAAACACTCATAACCGACACATTTTTTCTAGATTTAGGCTAGCTGTTTCTCGCACACTCTACAAATTTATTGTTTGGGCTAGTTGGGCCTAAGCCCAATACTATTTTGGAGTACAAGCCAAAACTGGTCCTTACAATATATATATATATATATAGACATACACACATATAGATATATATATATATATATATATATATATATATATATTTATAAAAAATAACAGTAAACCTGAAACGGTACACCCGTATTGATCGGTATCGAAATATATCGTTCCACTGATCAAACCGATACAGCCACCAGTACAGGATTGACTCCCTTGGTATAACGTAAATTTAATATAGAAAAAATTACACTTTATTCTAATGAACTATACCTCAAAAAAAAAAAAAAAAAAAAAAAGGGCTCCAAATATCACCTTGATTTGATAAAATCCAAAAAGATTTTTGAATTATCTAGAAAATTTGTACAATTGAAAATAAGTAGTTTCCTAGAGTGTATTTTCAATTGAAAATATTTTTGGACGGAAGATATTCTATGTTGAAACGGACATGAGTTCAAACTTCTTTTTTAGCATAGCAACAGTACTGGTGCAACATGTCTTGAGGAAATCTACAGAAGCTACAGGTAGTGTCCATTTTTCTATTATCTTACATTGTAAATAGCTTAAGAAGTCATGTGCGAACAAATTAAGATGTAAGAAAACCAGGTCGTGTGTTAACGTTGTTACTAAACACCAAAAAAAAAAAAAACAAAGTTCATGTGTGAGTGAATCCTGTTTCTTTTCTTATCACATGAAGGTCTAAAAGCAAGTCAAGCTACGAAGCAAGTCAATCCCATCCACCAACTGCTAGATTTTGAATTGTGGCCCTGCGTCAATCTTGTCTTCATAAAAAAAGAAGAAAAGGACAATCGTAATGGAAAGTAGGTGAGGGAACTGTAACTTTAAATCATGAACTTATTACTAATTGTGACGGCTCAATCTAGTTTGGGCCTTAGATGAAAGATTTCTACGACACCTTTTATATGTATATATTAATTAAATAAAATTATTTAATGTTAATCATATTGAGGTTAATTTGATGTATTAAATACATAATTTAATGAATAATACTAATTAAAACTAAGGTTAATTTCATATAGAGAATTGAATATCATAGTTGAAACATAAATTTAACAAAAAATATATATATTATTTTTTTTAAATTTTAATTTATCTTAAATATATGACGATATATAGTTAATTACATTTATAATCTAATGTATAATCTATGATATTAATTGATGTGTGGCTTTGTAGTAGATTAGTTTACAAATATGAAAGTTTCAAACTATTAAGGGGGATTAATCATCATTGATGACTTAACACATTTGTAATTTTTTTTTTAAACCTTGTTAGAAATAAAAGAGGAAAATGTTAAAGGTACTACAAAATGTACACAATATAATATGACAATGACAGTGGTTGATGAACTTTAGTAATGTAATTGATGAATATTTAAAATACCTTTTTGTGATTGATAACATGTCAATTTATAAATTTATAGTAAAATTTGTGACATCCCCAACATCATTAATAATTAAAAGTGCATAATCATTTGAAAAAATTTCAAATCTTTTATAAAATTTTAGGTTTTTTACAATGGGATGGGGCCTTTTTTATAAAAGGCAAATATTTTTTTTTGGTGGGGGCCTTAGGACTAAGCCTAGGCCTTGGGCCGCCCCTGTTACTAATTAATTAATGGATAGTGGGTTAGATCATTGTAACTTTGTGAGAAAGACGTCATCGTAATTACGTGTTTTGTGTTTTTCCTGTTTGAAATAGAGAGATCTGGGATCACATAATAAATAGGAGCACAAGAAGATTTTATGAATTACTAAATTGAAAACAAGATTTTTTCTTCCATGAGTGAGTACTAGCTATGAGAGAGAGAGAGAGAGAGAGAGAGAGAGAGAGAGAGTAGACTTGCTTCGTAATACATAGTCTCTAGCCGATTAAGCTATTTCTTGGAGTTGAGTATTCAAGCAATATTTTCTTTCAAATAAAATTCACAGGTTCTACGCTCTATCCCTTCACTATATATTTTTTCAAATAGAATAAAGAAAAAGGGTAATAGTAGATAAAGAAATATAGCATAGAAACTTCATATATCACCTCGATTTAATAAAAATTAAAATAATTTTGTTTCAGTGTTTACTACCCAGTAGCATATTGTAATTATATCTCAAAAACAAATTTATTAGTCATCTAGTCATCTATTTCATTTTTTGGAATTTCATAAATTATAGTTTTCTTTAAAAAAAAATATTAATGAATACTCCAAAAACTAATTGATGGGTTCAAATCTCACTTAAAAAAGAAATTCATATTGTCAATAAATAGGATTTGAAGGACTTGAATATAAAGTTATCTTGAAAACTCCAAAGATCTTAATTTGCCTTATTGTATCTATAGTTAGTATATGAATGTCATAAGATATAGTACTCTTCAAAAAATTAATAAATAGAATTAATGGATATACCAAAAAGAAATAAATAAGAGAATTGAGTTCATATCTCACCAACAAAATATATATATATATATATATATATATATATAGTGTATAAATAGGATTTGAAAGACTCAAAGATAAAGTTATCTTGAAAACTCTCAAGATTTTAATTTGCCTTATTGTATTCATAGTTTTTTATTTAATTAATTTTATATAAGATAGAAATTCTACTCTAACCTGATATAAGTGTATATGTATATGAAACTCCTTCTTAGAGACTTGAACCCTGACTCTTGCACCTTCCCACCCCACAAAAACTCTGTACTTGTGAAGTGACCACCACCCAAAGTGTACCATGATTATTGTATTTATATTTAGTATAATACACAAGATATACCATAATTATTATCATCTTAAAAAAAACAGTTTAACATACGTAGTAGAATACTTTGTAAAATTGTAAAGTTCATATTTTCCTATATTTAAATGAATAAAAGATATACTCTACATTTTCTGGATTATGGTTATTCCATATATACTATAATTAAAGAGGGGGATTCGCCTTGACTAAATTATAATACTCATATTGCCCACATAACTCTTTATTGTGATCATTTGTGTTATTTAGGAAATAAAATTAGTAGATCCTTATTTCAATTTTCATGTTTTACTATTTATTATTAAACATCAACATTTTCATTTTTTTTTTCTATAATCATGAATTTTTTTCTTTAATCTATAAGTTTTATTTTTTAATTATTGGAAGGATTAGATCTAAATATCATATTATATATAATTAGATATATTAGATTTTAAATAATTAAAAATCAATTTTTTTGAATTATATGAGAAAGCAAATATTATTTTGGTTATATCGTTGTGATAATGCAATAAGAAAATTTAGATTAATGTCATGTTGTTCTAAAATATAATTTGTGTAGAATTTATTTTTTTACAATTATTATACTTATGTTCTAATTAAAAAAATATTAATCATTTTGGGTTTTTTATTTGTTTTATTTATTTTTTAAATAGGTTAAAAAAAGGTTGTGATTGTATCAACCCAATATATTACATGGATAGTGTCATGTCAAGTTACTCGATAAACATGTCATGTTAAAGTTGAAAAAGTTTGACAAAATTATTACATAGGACATATTAGGACTAATCCATGTAGTTTAATATTCTCGACTCAACACATCTACTAACCATCCTTACTTTTGAGTCATTTACTTGTGTTTTTTTCTTGTAAGCATGGCCAAAATCGGTAAAAATATATAATAAATATATTAAATACTTAATTATTTGTTTTATTTTTTATTTTATAATATCTTATGAAACTATGCTAAGATAGCATAAACTAGCTAGTTAATTGAAAAATAATCAATGAAACTACTTCATAAATATAGCAATTTTTTTTTTAATTTATATAAATTTTTTTAAAATAATACTAAACAATATGCTCTAATTTTATATCCATTTATACATATATTTACACTTGTTTTTTCATTTCTACTATTTATAAAGATTTATATTAAATACTCTTATTGATATATTATGAAACTAAAGTTTTTATAGGTGAATAATTGATTTGCTCTAATTTGATCTTGGACTAGTAGCTTCCAAATGTCAAGTTATGTTTTTTTAATTTTTTTTTTTTTTTTTACCCTTTTACATCTCTCGGCTTAAGATAATGTTCATATGATATCATCATATTGCAACTATAATAGTCAGAAAATTTCTCATGAATTATTTATGCACATTTGCGATGCCTAGATTAAAATTAAATTCATTATTCTACTACAAAACCTTAATTAGATTTATTTATTTATAATAGTAATTAAATGTCAATTTGATGCAATTGGAAAAATTTTCTATAACCACATATTATATAGAAAACTTAAAATTTCACATTGTTTAAAGACAATAAATTTTTTCGAATTCAATTGCCTAAGAATTTATCTTCCGATCTTGCACCAGGAATGATGATGGGGTAACGATGATACCTACAACCAAAAAAAAAAAAAAAAATGTATGAGAAAAATGATATTTATCAATTTTTTTTGCATATAGGATGTAGCCCGGTTTAATTTCATTTGTAACTGCCTGTAAATTATCAACAAATGTTTTTAATTGAAATACCTTTGTAATTAAAGATTCTATCCCGGTGCTTATGATTGTTATTTGCCTGACACTAGGAAAAGTAAACTTGATAATTATTGGAAAAACGGCCAATCTACTGGATCATTTAGAAAATAATTTATTTCTTTGGCTGTATACACTATAAAAAGAAATGGGTTGCAAAGAGTTAGCCATTGACATACCACTAGTCATGGAGCCAGTCCAGTGGCCTGAGTGCTGCATCTACCGGGTCCCCAAGAAGAAGCTTCATGAGGTAAATAATGATGCCTACACTCCAAAGCTAATTTCAATAGGCCCTCTTCACCATGGGGAATGTGAAGTGTGAACTACATGCCATGGAAATGTTGAAACTAAGATATCTCAGGAATTCTGTTATCGATCTAGGACATGCCACAAGGATATTGCAGGCGTCATTGAAACAAACGAATTAAAGATCCGTTATGAAGAGATCTTTGATATCAGCAGCGAAGATTTTGTGAAAATGATTGTATTGGATTCAATCTTTATCATTGAGCACTTCTTGAGGTCTGCTGCGAGTGATAGGCTCTTTAATAGGACCCCTGCGTGTGGAGAAGATGAAAGCTATGCAAGTGAAGAAGATGGATGCTGCAATCAGCTTCCATTTTTTATTCTCCATGAATTACACACACAATTTTCCAAGTCTGAACAAAGCAAATGTATTTCCTTTCAAAAGCTTGCCCGTAATTACTTTTTCTCATCTTTTGAGAAAAAAACAAACATTGATAAGAATGTAAAACATTTTATTGATTTGATGAGATATTTCTACTATCCTTGGGAGTTTAAAATCACGGGACAACCTATTGAAACTCTTCATAATGCAAAAAAGTTGGACGAGGCAGGAGTGATTTTCAGAAAGGCTGATGGGAGAAGGTTACTTGATATATAATTCAAGAAGAGTAACCTTAATGAAATATTTCCTTGCTTCACTTGCTCATGGCTCTTGCGTTGCTTAACATTCTTGAAACACTTTCCGTGCTTGGTGAATACGCAAACTTTCTTAGAAGTCCCACGCTTTGAGGTACATGACGAAATGGAAGGCATTTTCAGAAATCTCATGGCATTGGAGCAGTGCCATTATCCATTTGAAGCTTACATATGCAATTATATGGTGCTATTGGATTTTCTTATCAACACTAGAGAAGATGTGGAGTTGCTTGTTAAGAAAGGGATTATTGTTAACAAGTTAGGCAGCAATAAAGCAGTCACCATTATGGTTAACAAACTTGGCCTCGAAATAGAGCAAAAGAGATCCTGTTACCAAGAACTCGCTCAACAGCTTAATGGGTACTATGCCAACGATTGCAATCGTAATATGGGATCCTTGAGAACAACATATTTTCGTGATATTTGGAGAGGCACTGCAACTTTTATAGGGACAACAGTCCTGCTTGTAGCTATCTTGAATTTCCTTAGGCCTTTTTCCTTCAAGATTAATATTTAATTATTTTTATTGTGATATTATCAATTAGTTGTAAGTTTGGCATTGCTTGTAGTTGGTTTCGAAATTGCCAATATGTTAAGTTTTTGTCTTTTGCTGGAGTCTAACACCATTTTTTGTTTCCCTCGTGCCCTTCTCCCATTATTATAACTATTGGATTAAAAAACAAATTGTTGTCCCAATAAATTTTGCTTCAACTTGTATACCTGATTACATTTGTTGATTTTTTTAGATAAATAAAAATAGTCGAGGAAGGGGAGGTGGAGTGAGTACCTAATTACTTCAATAATTTTATTTATTTATTTTTTTTAAGGCATTACTTCAATAATTCTAACTTGGTGCACCAATGGTACATATTCACTCACAATAGAGCCTGTCATGTTGCAAGCATGTGAAACTAAATGCGTATTTCATGTGTGCATGCATGTCTTAGGATTTGTTTAGTTGGGATAACTTTAGGGGGTTGGGAAATTGAAGAGAAAATGACAAAATTTAGTTACAAAATTGGTTGTAACCTAAAATTACAACCTTACTCAATATTTGTTTATTGGAAGTGAATTTTGAGAATTTCACCGTTGACTTATATCTTTTTATTATATTCTTTGTACTTACAAAATTTTTAAAAAATTAAAAATTAATAGCTATGTTATCAATTAATTGTTTAAATTATGAATAAAATATAAGCTTATTTTTATTTTAACTTTTGTCTTTTACTTCTTCCTTTTTTGTTTCTTATTTCCATTGCTTCTTATTTTGGGTTTTTTATTTTTGTTCATCTGTTTTGGTTTTTTTCCTCCTCATTTGCCGGTTTTTATACTTTTATTTTTTGTTAATGAAATGCTTATCCAAACATAATTTTCTAATAAAAATATTTTATTACTTTTTTTAAATCTAATAGGAGTATGCAAATAAATTTTCTCCAACTACATTTTTTATCATCTCATTTTTCTTCTCAATAAAAAAAAAAAAAAAAAAAACCTATTCCTCAACTTTTCAACCCGGAGACCAACCATCATGAGAAAAAATTAAGGTCTCTTTTATCACGCGCTTTTTTTATCTCCTTCATATTTTTAATCACCGACTTTTTAGCCCCCAACTAAAGGTATATATCCATAATGCGACATGTATATTTCTCTTATAGGTCACACCCGGGTCCTGCTTCTTGCTACCATTCTGTGTGATTAAGATGTAAGTGAATAAGGTCGTGTGATGTTTACTTAAAAAAAAAAAAAATCAGTTCATGTGTGTGGATCATATTTCTCTTGTCATGACAAAGACTAAAAACAAGTCAAGACAACGTTTGCTTTGTGTGTGGTCCTTCATCTTGACTGTTTGCTTTCACAGGCCAGCTTGTGAAGTTGAATAGTAACAACCTTAATAATTGTTGCCCTGAGAAGAAAGGCAATGGCAATGGTGCTTGTTTGTTGGTACCAATAATGCACAAAGTAATGACAAGTAAATGCGATGGTTGTATGTTTGTCAGAAAAGACGTCATGGTTATGACGTAGAGAAAATAAGGGTTGGGGGATTCACTCAATAAATAGGTGGGCAAGAAGGTTTTGAGAATTGCTATGAAGTGTACAGAAGTAGAAGATTGTTTCTTAGATATGAGTGAGAAGAGAGAGAATCAAATAGTCTTAGCCTTGCTTCGTCGGACATGATCTCTATCATATTCTGCTGTTTCTTGGAGTCAAGTTTAGAAGGCTGAAGCATTTTCTTTCAAATACAATTTGCAGGTTCTTTGCTCCATCCTTTCACTTTATTTTTGTTTAAATAAAATTTGCTGGTGGCTGGTTCTTTACTCCTTCGTTTCACTTTAATTTTGTTCTACAATATAAAGTTCACCAAAAATTGATAATTTAGTTTTTTTATTTTTTTATAATTTAGTAGGTAATTGAGTTCATATTTCAAAATTCTAATATGGATTTTTTACTCAACTAAAAACTTCCTCTAACTAATATTAGGACTTAGGAAACGCTATTCTCCCCCCCCCCCCACACAAAATATTTAAGAGATTTGATTTGATTTTTTTTTTAAAGGTAGATTTGTGTGGATATCAATTAGTTCAGTCACTTCAATTATTTACTAAAATCTATTATCGTCGGCTTGTTGCCCTAGAAATTAGGACTGACTTCAATTATAGGTGATAAAAATGATTTATAAGAAAAAAGTTACTTTTTTTTTGGGTAACTCGTTAATTTAATATTTTAATATAAAAAATTGTTCCTTATCCTCTTAAATTATTCCCCTTTTACACCTACTTCTTAGACTTTGAAAATGCATACTTACTAAATTATACACTCTTTTAGATCTTCCCTCATATAAATTATGAAAACGCACATTTTGCTCTTCTAAACTATATTCCTTTTACACTTACCTTTAAATTATGAAAATACAAGTTTACTTTCTTAAACTATTACACATGAGATGTATGATAGCTAGTTCTTGAGAAGCTCTACAAAAGCTACAGGTTGTGTCCATTTTTCTAGTATCTTACATTGTAAATAGCTTAAGAAGTCATATGCATCTCACATGCTTTTACTTGTATAGGTGTTAGATTGTAATTGGCTAGGGTTCTTAGTGCAGTTTGTTTAAGTTTGTTAGAGGCTGTTATTAATGTTCTAAAGGCTAGTTAGTTATGTAACTTAATGGTAGCCTCTGTTTTCAATATATAAAACAAAGGCACTTTTACAGATTAATCGATTTAATGAACTCAATCTTTCATTCTGATGTACTTGCCCAATTGATCTTATCTGCATAGTTTCAGCACCCTCCAAGTGAAGCTTTTCACATAGTTGGGAACTCGTGTTTACCATTTTGCTCGCCTACTTCCTTTTAAACCTTCAATTTGGTCTTTTGCATACTTTTATCTCCACGGTAAGTTGACATGTTCTTTTTACCATGAAAATCCTATGTGGAGTTTGAGCCCAAATCAAATTTTCATTCGGTAATCTTGCGTTTATGGTGTATTCAGTAGTGTTTCTGCCTTATGTGGTAAGGATTTCATGACTAGATCATATCCTTGATGCATCATCTATTAGGGCACTGACTTGTGCTTCATGTAGCAAAGGCGGTGGTAGTGAGCAACTCTATAGGTTGTGGGTGTTGGTAGTCAGTTGTCCCCTCTCCCCAACATTTTTAAATGATCTTCCATTTTTGATTCCTCAGCTCGAATCCTTGAGCTGCAAGGATGCTTCTTCACTTATAGGATGCATTTGGATTTTGTTACACTGCCATGAAGGAGCATGATCCAAAGTACCTAGCTTTGAGAGCTTGGAGTATAGTAAGGTGCAGGTGTTTTATAGAATTCACCTGTACCAAAAGTTTAACCTATTGGGAAAATCTGTAATTCAAAATGGTATCAAAACAGGAGATCTTGAGTTTGATTTTTGACTTTTCCACTCTCCCTTTCATTTAAAATCCGATATTGAGCCTCGCTTATTAAAAGGGTGTTTTGAGTCAACATGTGAAGAGGAGTGTTAGAAATATGTGGTTAAATAATTAAATTTACTATAATTAAACTTTAGAGAGAATGAATTATTTAATCCCTAACTATGAATCTTAGGTTCAAAGCTCTTAGGTTCTCAAACCCCATGCCACCTCTCCAGTTCGATGCACAGTATGTGCTCCATTTTGCCCAATAAATCTTCCTCTCACCCTTCTTCTAACCCACAAAAAGTTTTTGATTGCTAGCTCATCATAAAGAATTAAGGGTGATTGAAACAACTTATGGTATATGTTGAATATTGCCTCAAATTCCTATTTAGTTTTGGTTTAGATTTTCTGGCATAGAAGGAAATGTTTTTCCTTGGTGCGGAAGACAAGGATTTAAATTGACATAGAATGAAAAGTATTTTTAAAGAAGTAATAGGTATTCTTTGTCCACCAAGGAGTATGATTGAAGCCTTATAAATAAGCATTGTTGCAAAGAATATGAGTGAGTTTCTTCAAAGATTCGGCAGATTTTTGGTGTTGAAAGATTACCCATGGTTATGTGTTGAGAGTTTGTTTGAGTTTGTGCTGTGAGAGAGTTATTGGGTGTATACAGGCTTTGGGTTTGTGATTTTATTTTGGTGAGCTTTGTGAGTACTGTTTGTGTGAGTTGTGAGTATTAATTAATGTTGTTGTAATTCATATCATTGATAATTGATATTTTTGTTGGTATGGCCTCAGGATGTAGGCATGGAGTTGGCTGAGTCATGTTAAATAATGTTGTCTCTTATAGATATTTTTTATTTTTTTTATTTATGTGAATGCGTTTATGTTAACCTCAAATTGTAATAATTGATGTTGAAGCTTTTGTTGTTGCACAACAGCATACGTAAGGACAACATAAACTACAACTTTGATGAGAATATCTTATTCCGTATTTGATAGCAAATTCTATTTCCACCCCTTAACCTTTTCAAATAGGCTCTTTTATATTCGAAAATAATTCAGTTATTGAGAGGCAAAGGAGTGCGGATAAGCCCAAGCATTTGCCCAGGCTTTTACTTCCTTGGATACCAAACTCAATCAGCTTGTATTTTCTCCCGGATGTCCCTCTACATGTTCCTGATGAAGAATATTGAAGTTTTGTCTCTATTCACCTCCAGGCCCAATGCTTCTTCATAGTCCTATAGAATCTTCTATATTTTCTACCTCGTCCAGGGTTGTATGGCAAAAGAGATCAGAGAGATCCATTTTGCATGGAAGGCCATTTTCCTCATTGTTTGCTCAATAAAACATTATCATTCTACCCTATCTTTTTTTTTTTTTTTTTTTTTTTTTTTTGAGGAACTCATTCTAGCCTATCATATGCATTACTAATGTCCAGTTTTAGGATCATGTACTCTGTCTTGCTTGAGCTTTGCCTATTTAGGTTATTGTTGGTTTCGTATGTCAGTAAAACACGATCTTCTATTTAATTGTCGCCCCTATATAAAGGGACTTTAGCTATATATGTGAGTGAGCGCATGTGCGATTTAATTAGTTACCTAAATATGGATTTTTCAATCTTCGTCTGTGTGTTCGGATGATGATGTGATAACTGCAAAAGAAAAAGACTAATAAAAGTCATTTTGAAGATATGTATATAAGGTTGGGGTTGGGATGGAACTTAGAGAAATTGTCATAATACTATATTAACTCATGCATGAGATAAATTTATTCTCAAATTCAAATCCTTTGTTTCACATTTTGTATTCCACTTTATGTTTCACTAATCACAGCTAGTCATGTATTTATTTAACTTTTTTTTAATAAAATAATCAACGTTAAAAATGAAAAAAAAAAAAAAAAAATCAAATATGTGGTATACAATAAATGGTAAAACATAAATTTGAATACAAAAAATGAGACAAAGTATTTATATTATGTATCCTCCTCCCTATGATGGTTTGTGAATCTCACAATTATACAGAGAGAGAATGCATGCATATATCTTTTCCAATAAAAAAATCTAATGGTCATAATAGAACCTGTTGCAAATGATGCCTCTTGGAATAAGTTTGGGGGTTAGTGATTGTATTATTACGCTAATGATTGTTGTTTGTTTGTCACTAGGAAAAAAGAACCTGGCATTTGAAAAAGATGGACAGTGATTCGAATTGTTCACACGGAAAAGAACCTGAATGCCCGGAGATTATCATTAACGTTGAAAATGCTAAGCCTGCCCAGCGGTGCTCCGAGTGTTGCATCTACATGGTCCCCAAGAAACTTCGCGAGGTAAAGAAAGAAGCCTACACTCCGAAGCTTATTTCAATAGGCCCTGTACATCACAAGAAGGAACTGGAGAATGAAGTGGACAACAAGAAGGAACAGGAGAACATGGAAAGTTTGAAACTAAGATATTTCAACGAATTCTTTTGCCGGAGGACCTGGAAAGGCCAGAAGGAATTTGCAAACATCATTATAAAAAACGAAGAGAATATCCGCCAATGTTATGCGGAAGAGATCTATCTACCCGGAAAGGAAGATTTTGTTTTCGTGAAAATGATTCTATTGGATTCTATCTTTATCATTGAGCTCTTCTTGAGGACTGCTTCAAGGTCAGGATATGTAAAGGATGATTATATATTAAGTAAACCATGGCTAGAGGAAGGCATAAAGCATGACTTGATATTACTTGAGAATCAGCTTCCATTTTTCATTCTTGAACAGTTATATCATCACATTGGAGTGTTTCCAGAAGATCGTAGTTCCTTTCTTGAGCTTGCCTGTAATTACTTTTTCGGTGAAAAGAAAATATCCATTGAGAATGAAGTGAAACATTTCACTGATTTGCAAAGATATTTCTTCTCTTCACCCAAATTGAAAGGTAGTAACAAAATTATTGACCATCTGTATAGTGCAACAAAGCTGGACACGGCAGGATTGAATTTCAAGAAGTCGGAGGAAAAATCATCAGAAGTGGAAGACAGACGTTTGCTTGACATTCAAATCAAGAAACCGGATCCCTTGAAAATTTTTCCATGCTTCAATTGCTCATGGCTTTTGCATTGCTTACCTTGCTTGAAATGCTTTTGGTGCTTGAAACGTATGCAAACTAGCTTCGTAATCCCACCCTTTGAGATAAATCATGGAACTGAACACATTTTCCGAAACATCATGGCCTTGGAGCAGTGTCATTATCCATTTCAAGCATACATATGCAACTATATTGTGCTATTGGATTTTCTTATAAACACTAGAGACGATGCGGAGTTGCTTGTTGACAAAAAGATTATTGTTCACTCGTTAGGCAGCAATAAAGAAGTAGCCAAAATGGTTAACAAACTCGGCAAAGAAATTGTGGAAAAAAATTCCTGTTACCATGATGTCGCTGAAGAACTTAATAAGCACTATCAAAATTGGTGGAATAAAAATATTGCATCCTTGAAAACAGTATATTTCCGTGATATTTGGAGAGGCACCGCAACTTTTGTTGGAATTATAGTCCTGATTGTAACTATCGGCAATTTCCTTAGGCCTTTTGTCTATCACAAATAAGTTTCCTTTACTATGGTACTGTAATATCAGTTAGAAATCTAGCTTTGGTTGTAGTTGTTTTTGAAAATAATTATGATTAAGTTTAGCTTGTGATATCCTTTCTTTCCTTACAAGTTTTACTTTCGACTTTACATATTGCATGTTTCAAAGCTAATTTCAGCACCCATCCATTATAGTCTGAATTTGGGCTAATAAGTTTTAGCCTCTAAAAGAGTCATATCCTCCAACAATACAGCGGACACTTCCTTATAGTTACTTCCCCATTTTACTTCAGCACCATATGTATTGTGTATATGGATACAAATTAGAGTAATAGTAAAAATACAAATTATCTGTTTAACTGTTTGTGTTCTACTATATATTCTACTGATTACAACTTGTTATATACTTCATTTGACTTTTCTTGTAAAATAATTAAAGTATAAAATTGAAAAATTGAAAATACACGATAAATTGTGATCGGTGAAGCACAAAAAGTAGAAGACATTATTTGTATTCGTGCACATTATTTCAGTGGCAAACTTCCTTGATCCAGCATGTTAAAAAAGTGACACTTAATGTAAGGTTTGGGTGGGGCATAAACAAAGCCCAAGAAATAGACGTCCCAAAACCTATGAGCTTGAAATTTCTCATCTTATTAGGACCCAAATATTTGACTTCATACAAACGGACTAAACGATTCGCAAATTGACCCGTCAAGCTAGATGGTCTGTTCCTACTTCCTAAGCTTGGCTAGATGACCCGGACGGACGCAACCCAACTCGGGCTAGATCAGGGCCTGCTCAATGTGTTTTAAGACATATGGGGACAACTTGAAGAGAGGCATTTTTTTTAATATTTAAATATAAATTAAATAATATTTATTTAACTTTTCATATATATATATATATATATATATATTTAAAATCTATTTTTCTTAATTTTTAAGATACAAAATGACTAATTAAGTCTTTGTATTTAAATTCTGCTAATACTTTATTTTCAATTTAATATTGCTAATCCAATAAAGTTTTCTTGTAACATAGTCGATTGTAAATAAAATTTTATGAATTTTAGTTTTTTAAAATTTTTTTTATAGACGCAATTGTAACATGTATTATCAGTAATATTTTTTTAATTACTTTTTTTTTTCTTTTGTATCAAAAGAGTCAATTTCACAAATACCCATTTGGTTTGGCTGAAAGAAGTAGGAAACGATATATTTTATTACTTGTCAATACCAATATGTCGTTTCGAAATTACTGCTATATATATAAACTTTAAAACTATAAATATATGTCCTACCTAAAATATTAAAGTATAACCAACATTTCAATCTAATAATAATAATAATAATAATAATAATAATAATAATAATAATAATAATAGTAGTGTGGCAGATATTGAAAAATATATATCTAGTTTGATTTTTTTTCTATGTATTTTTTTAGTCAATGGTTACAATTTTAGTCGATATTTTTTTCATTAAATATGAACTTTGACAAAGTTACCATTGGATTACATTTTTTTTTCTTATGTCTTCCACGTATTTCAAAATTTTAAAAAGATTAAAGATAAATAGTTATGTCATCAATTAAATATTAAAATTTTAAGTTTTTGTAGTCTAAAATTATGTATAAAAAAAGGTTTATGGATCCAATAATAAATAACTTACAATTGGTATAAAATTTGGCATACATGTTAAGAATATAAAGAACATGCAATCCAACAATTTAATTTTCAAAATAACAAAATTTAGTTACAAAATTGATTGTAGCCTTAGGCTACAATCTTACTCAATATCTTTTTATTAGAGGTGAATTTTAACAAATTCACCATTGGATTAAATCTTCTTCTTATATTCTTCATACTTGTAAAATTTCTAGAAAATTAAAAATTAATAGATATGTCATCAACAAATTGTTTAAATTGCAAGTTTTTGTATTTTAAAATTATACATAAAATATAAGCTTATAAATCATATAGTAAATAATATCGGATTGACACAAAATTTGACATGTGTATTAAGCGCGTAAAGAACATGTAATTCAATAGTTAGATTTTCAAAATATGTAGTAATGTTTATTTTATTGAGTAAGGCTGTAACCTTAGGCTACTATAGACACCGCATTTCGTACCTTTTATGACTCGGAACCCCGTTCCCTAATGATATTAGAATTCTAAAACCTATAATTGGTTTGGGGCCCGATCAGATTAAAATTGACTTGAGGAAAGTGTTTTAAGAAAAATATAACTCTTTTATGAATTAAATAAGCTATTTTTGAAAGATAAAAGCCTCAGAAACCCTAAGGCATGCATACGCATACATGCATATGCGCACGTATGCTCAAGCTCTGCGTATGCATGCTTCATGCATACATACACATACACGGGAATGTATACACATGCTAAGGTTTCAGAAACTATGAAAGACAAGTTTGTAACTGCGTGTAATTATCAATAAATGTTTTTAATTGAAATTACGTTTGTTATTAAAGATTCTATCGCGGTGCTTGTGATTGTTATTTGCTTGACACTAGGAAAAGTAAACTTGATTATTATTGGAAAAAACGGCCAATCTACTGAATCATTTAGAAAAGAATTTATTTCTTTGGCTGGATACACTAGAAAAAGAAATGGGTTGCAACGAGTTAGCCATTGACATACCACTAGTCATGGAGTCAGTCCAGTGGCCTGAGTGCTGCATCTACCGGGTCCCCAAGAAGCTTCGTGAGGTAAATAATGTTGCCTACATTCCAAAGCTAATTTCAATAGGCCCTCTTCACCATGTGGAATGTGAACTACATGCCATGGAAATGTTGAAACTAAGATATCTCAGGGAATTCTGTTATCGAACTAGGACATGCCACAAGGATATTGCAGGCGTCATTGAAACAAACGAATTAAAGATCCGTCGCTGTTATGAAGAGATATTTGATATCAGCAGCGAAGATTTTGTGAAAATGGTTGTATTGGATTCAATCTTTATCATTGAGCACTTCTTGAGGTCTGCTGCGAGTGATGAGCTCTTTAATAGGACCCCTGCGTGTGGAGAAGATGAAAGCTATGGAAGTGAAGAAGATGGATGCTGCAATGCGAGAGGAGATGAAAAGGATTGCATATTAAGTAAGCCATTGCTGAGGAAACATATACAACAAGACTAGTTATTACTTGAAAATCAGCTTCCATTTTTTATTCTCCTTGAATTACACACACAAATTTTCAAGTCTGAACAAAACAAATGTATTTCCTTTCAAAAGCTTGCCTGTAATTACTTTTTCTCATTTTTTGAGAAAAAAACAAACATTGATAAGAAGAATGTAAAACATTTTACTGATTTGATGAGATATTTCTACTATCCTTGGGAGTTTAAAAGCACTGGACAACCTATTGAAACTCTTCATAATGCAAAAAAGCTGGATGAGGCAGGAGTGATTTTCAAAAAGGCTGATGGGAGAAGGTTACTTGATATACAATTCAAGAAGAGTAACCTTACGGAAATATTTCCTTGCTTGACTTGCTCATGGCTCTTGCGTTGCTTATCGTTCTTGAAATGCTTTCCGTGCTTGGTGAATACTCAAAACTTTCTTAGAAGTCCCACGCTTGGAGGTACATGACGAAACTGAAGGCATTTTCAGAAATCTCATGGCCTTGGAGCAGTGCCATTATCCATTTGAAGCTTACATATGCAATTATATGGTGCTATTGGATTTTCTTATCAACACTAGAGAAGATGTGGAGTTGCTTGTTGAGAGAGGGATTATTGTTAACAAGTTAGGTAGCAATAAAGCGGTTGCCATTATGGTTAACAAACTTGGCCTTGAAATAGAGCAAAAGAGATCCTGTTACCAAGAACTCGCTCAACAGCTTAATGGGTACTATGCCAACGATTGCAATCGTAATATGGGATCCTTGAGAACAACATATTTTCGTGATATTTGGAGAGGCACTGCAACTTTTATAGGGACAATAGTCCTGCTTGTAACTATCTTGAATTTCCTTAGGCCTTTTTTCTTCAAGTTTAATATTTAATCATTTTTATTGTGATATTATCAATTAGTTGTAAGTTTGGCATTGCTTGTAGTTGGTTTCGAAATTGCCAATATGTTAAAATTTTGTTTTTGTTGGAGTCTCACACTATTTTCTGTTTCCCTCGTGCCCTTCTCCCATTATTATAACTATTGGATTAAAAAACAAATTGTTATCACAATAAATTTTGCATCAACTTGTATACTTGATTACGTTTGTTTATTTTTTTAGATAAATAAAAATAGTAGAGGAAGGGGAGGTGGAGTGAGTACCCAATTAGCTCAATAATTCTAACTTGGTGCACCTATTGTACATATTTACTCACAATAGAGCCTGTCATGTTGCAGGCATGTGAAACTAACTGTGTATTTCATGTGTGCATGCATCTCTTAGGATTTGTTTAGTTGGGATACTTTTAGGGGTGGGAAAATTGGAGAGAAAATGACAAAGTTTAACTACAAAACTAGATATAGCCTAAGGTTAAAACCTTACTCAATATCAAGGAGATGGATTTTGAGAATTCCATAATTGGATTACATCTTTTTCTTATATCCTCCGTACTTGCAAAATTTCTAGATAATTAAAGATTAATAACTATGTCATCAACCAATTATTTAAATTGCTATTTTTTGTAGTTTAAAATTATGCATAAAATATAAACTTGTTTTTATTTTGGCTTTCGTCTTTTTCTTCTTCCATTTTTGTCCTTTTCTGTTGCTTCTCATTTAGGGTTTTTTATTTTTATTTTTATCTATGTTCATCTATTTTGGTTTTTTTCCTCCTCATTTGCATGTTTTTATCATGGTTTTGAAATCCGGACCGGATTGTACGGTCCGACCGGGAAAACTACAAACCTCTCATTTTTGAGGTTGTTTTAGCCTCAAGAACCGCTATATGGAAAAAAAAAAACCAGGGACCCGTGTGAACTGCGGTCGGACCTCACAGTTCTGTGAACTATGAATGGTTCTTGCGGTTCTCATAGGTCCCTTTTTAAAAAAAAAATTAAAGCCTTAAATGGCATCGTACCAAAATATTTACTATATTTTGGTCGGAAAAAAAATATCTGCTGGTAAAGAATTTGAATAAAAGTCAGGGACGGACCCAGGTGGGGGCCTAAGGGGGCCCGGGCCTCCCCTGGGCCCCAAAAAAAAAAAAAAAATTAGTAGGTAAAATTTTCCCCAAAAAAAAAGACTTGGGCCCCCTTAGTTTCATGAACGGATGAACCACAGCCGCCCAGCCTAGTCAACAGCCTATGTAAATCTAAAAAAAAAAGTAAAAAAGAAAAAAAAAATCCAGTAGTCCAAAACGGCAAAAGCAAACGGAACAAGCGAAAAAGTGAAAAACGAAGGGAAAAAAGAGAAAGAGAGAGGTGAGATAGAGAGTGAAAGGCGAGACTTAAAGAGATTCACGTTGCTGCTCACGCCATTACCATCTGGTTTAATAATTAGCTCACATTCCTCCAAAACCCCTCATTCACCTTTTATAAAATTCCAAATTTGCAACATATATAAACTAAAAAAAAAAAAATTAGGTTACTGTGTACTGTCCCAATTGCACCACTTGCCATGGCCAGTTAACCACGTCGCCAGTGTTCTTGCTCGGAGTCTGTAACACCACTCCTTGGCGGCAACACTAGTACACCTCTTTCTCTCTTGTTGCTTTGTCTTTTGTTTGCTCAACACTGCTGTTATATTTGTTAATAACTACTCAACATTGCTGTGAAGCAGTTCACTTTGACCGAGTAGTAAGCTTCTAGACTGAGTAATGAAGTGTTGTACAGTTGTACAACATTTCACATATAATACTTTGGGGTAATTACACTAAACCCACCTATAGTTTGGCCCGAAATCACTTTGTCGACCTGTGGTTTAAAAAGTGTCACTTTACTCACTTGAGGTATGTTCCGTTTGTTTTTCGTAACCCACTTCTATTAAAATTAGGGGTAAATATATATTTTTGCTCAAATTTTATGTCTCTCTCCTCCAAAAAAAAAAAAAAAAAAAAAAAAAGCTAAAAAATGCGAGAGAAGCAAGATTAAAAAGTGGTATTGGTCTCTCTCTCAATTCACATAAATCTTGAACATGAAGAACATACCCACTTTTCTTAGCAACCAAAAAAAAGCAGATTCATGCCCAAAAAAAAAAATTCTTATATTAACTTTAGCATAATCAAGGCAATTTTCTAAATTCAGGTAACATAAATCATTAAACCCAGATTTTTTTTTTTTTTTTTTTTTTCACATTCCCAATTTCTCTCAAATTTTCTCAACAACCATATAACTATAAAAGAAATCAAACTCTTCAATCTTAGTCTTAAACACCCACTTGTCTCAACTTTTAGTAAGTCTCTCATCTTTACAAGAACCTCAACAACATAAATCACAAAATCCAGAATTTCTTTCTCCTGCCTAATCGAAAACAAATCAAAAGTTTCAACCTTTACACAACAATATAAAGCACAAACAGAACAAACTACAATACCTAATAATTTAAATTTCTCTAAAACCCAAAACCTCTATCTTTCTTTTCTCTCTATTGTGAACCCATAACCAAATCCACCAATAACCATTGGCCACCGTGATTTTTGCAAAAAAAAAAAAAAAAAAGCGCAAACCCAAATGCAAAAACCAAAAAAACCCACAAATGGTGACACAAAACCACCAAATAGAGAGCCACAACCCATTAATGGCGAGAAAATTTGTAACCACTTACCAAGAGCCAGAACCATCGTGACAAGATAAAACCACAGCCACAACCGAAACCACCAACACCCACAGTCACAACTGGAACACCAAAACCCACAAACAATACTGAGAGAGTGAGAGGAAACTGAGAGAGAGAATGAGAAAGTCTGAAGAACAGAGGGAGAGGAGAGAGAATCATTGATTACTAAGAAAATTGGGTATATTCTTCATGTTCAAGATTTATGTGAATTGAGAAAGAGACCAATACCACTTTTTAATCTTGTTTCTCTTGCATTTTTGTGCTATTTTTTGTTTTGGAAGGAGAGAGACATAAAATTTGAGCAAAAATTATATATTTATCCCTGGTTTTAATAGAGGTGGGTTACGGAAAACAAACAGAACATATCTCAGGTAGATAAAGTGACATTTTTTAAACCACGGGCCAAACCACATGTGGGTTTAGTGTAATTACCCCTAATACTTTTATCTTTCTTTTTAATTTATTTTATTGTTATAATAAGATATATTAGTTTTGTTTCGGTGATTTAATGTTCTTTACACAGTATACTACAAATAATAATAATAATAATAATAATAATAATAATAATAATGTGTTTTATATTAGAATATTAGATTTTCTATTTATATCTGATAATAGTAGAAGGAAAATAATTGTTTAATTGTTGGATTTGATCTAATTGCACTTAAATATTAATTTGCACTTCATTATTCACACTTTTTTTTTAAGCAAAAATTATTATATAAATCTTCAAAGTTCCATACCTATTAATCAATTTTTTATCCTAAATGTTGAAACATTAGATGTAACTCCTTAGAAAAGCTCTAAAATGTAAAAAGGTAAGTTCAAACCTAAGTATAAATAATTTAGTATGGTGAAAAAAATGTAGGTACAAGTTTACTTAAAGTTAGTTTATGATATAAAGTAATTTTTTTTTGGCCACAATTTAGGCCAAATTAACTTGAGTTTTTTGCACTTTGAGCCAATGTAGGCTAAACTAACGTAGACTTAACCCATTAACATAATGTAGGCATAACTAACTTGTCCTCCTAAGAAAATTTCCTGGCTTTGCCATTGGCTATATGGATATATATATATATATATATATATATATATATATTCGCTTATCTTTGGCCCTATTTTCGCTTATCTTTGGCCCCTAGCTTGAAATCCTGGGTCTGTTCCTGAATAAAAGTAAAAAGAAATCTGAAAAGTGAAAGAATAAAATAGAGCAACATTACTATTTGCTATTTTATATCTCCTCAGGTTTGTTTCTTGTTTCAGCTAGATACTAGCTTCTCCTTCTTTTTGTTCTTTTAGCTTCTACCTTTTGGAGCCGTTTCTGACTTCTTCTCTCTTCCTTTAATTTCAATAGCATCTGGATCCGGTTGAAAACTCACAGGTCTAGTGTTTCAGCATTTTTTTTTTTTTTTTTAAAATCCAGTACCTCTTGAATAGTGCATTTAGGCCAATAAACAATAACCAACCAATAAACAATAATTTATTTTATTATTTTCAATTTTCATTTTCCAACAAAATAATCAGTATCTAAATATACATTTCTGCTTTTATTTGTATTGCTTTTTTTATCTCTTCCTTTAATTTCAATCACTTTTGTTTGTAGAGATTTTTTAGGGTTGTGAGCTAGTCACGTGGGCATTGGAAAGACAAGTTGGGACTTTGTTTCCTACAAAGCCTCTTGAGCCCCACATGATATGATGATAAATATCATCAACTTTTGTACACTTGTTCAAGTACAAATTGATGCTCTTAATTTTTATTTTATATATATATATATATATATAAAAGAATGGTTATTATTATTATTGAATAGATATTTCATATTTGGGTTTGAGATGGATATATTAGACATGGTTAAAATATGGATTTGTAGTTTTAATTGGACTATTTTAATTTTTTTTTTTGGGTACTAATCTAATATATTTATTTATATTTTAAATAATTATTAAACTAATTATGATGTCATTATGGTTAGATTCCGGTTTGATCTCGGTCCAGCCTTAAAAACTCTGATCCTCTCTCTTTTACGGTTCATTGAACGATCCGGATTTGAAAACCATGGTTTTTATACTTTGTTTTTCTTTTGTTAATGAAATGCTTATCCACACATAATTTTCTAACAAAAATATTTCATTACTTTTTTTTAATCTAATAGTGGTATGCAAATAAATTTTCTTAAACTACATATTTCATAGTTTCATTTTTCTTCTTAATAATAAATTTTTTTTTTTATTAATCCTCAACTTTTCATCCCATAAACCAAACATCATGAGTAAAAATTAAGATCTTTTCTATCACTCTCTTTTTTTCCTCCATATTTTTAATCACCGACTTTTTAACACCCAACCAAATGCATCCACAATGCAACGTGTATATTTCTATTATAGATCACACCCGGGTCCTGCTTCCAGCTACCATTCTATGTGATTAAGATGTAAGTGAATAAGGTCATATGATGTTTACTAAAAAAGAAAAGAAAAAATCAGGTCATGGGTGTGTGGGTCATATTTCTCGTCACAAAGACTAAAAACAAGTCAAGATAACGTTAATCATTCATGGGGTGTGGCCCTTCATCTTGACTGTTTGTTTTCACAGGCCAGCTTGTGAAGTTGAATAGTGACAACCTTAATAATTGTTGCCCTGAGTGAAAAAAGACATTGGCAATGGTGCTTGTTAGTTGTGATCAATAATGCACAAATTAATGACAAGTAAATGCGACAGTTGTGTGTTTGTCAGAAAAGACGTCATGGTTATGACGTAGAGAAAATAGGAGGGCAAGAGGTTTTGAGAATTGCTATGAAGTGTACAGAAGTAGAAGATTGTTCCTTGGATGAGTGAGTTTAAGCGATGAGTGAGAAGTGAGAGACTCAAATAGTCTTAGCCTTGCTTCGTTGGACATGATCTCTATCATATTGTGCTAGTTCTTTCTTTCAAGTACAATTTGCAGGTTCTTTTCTCCATCCTTTCTGTTCAAATAGAATTTGCATGGTTCTTTAGTACATCGCTTCATTTTAATTTTGTTCTACAATATAAAGTTCGCCAAAAACTGATAATCTAGTTTTTTATTTTTTTTTTATTTTATTTTATTATTTAGTAATTTAATTGAGTTCATATTTAAAAATTTTAATTAAAAAATATACATTTTAAGGTTGGTTAATTATATTTTATAGTTTATACTTTCTAATATGGTATTTTCACTCAACTAATTAACTTCCTCTAACAAGTATTAGGAGACGCTAATCTCAAGTAAAAAATAAAAAAAAAGTTTTAGGAGATGCTTTTTTTTTTTTTTTTTTTCTCGTTGGAATGTAGATTAGTTCACTCACTTCAATATAATATATGAGCATGACACCCTAGAATATAAGAAGGAAAAATACTAGATAAGAATTATATAGAAACTCCAAATATCAACTTAATTTGTTAAAAACCAAAAAGATTTTTGAATTATCAAGAAAATTTGTCCAAACCAGCCCCTCCCCCAACCAGCCCACAAGCCCTCCCCACTCTGGCAGGCAGTCAGTTGCTTAGCTAGTGTCTCAACTTTTTCGACGATCCCTCCCCCTCTCCACCCACCTCCCACCTCACCTACTAAGGTATTTGATTTAAACTGGATTTGTCGAAATATTGATGTCCTTTTCTACGGTGGCTTTCTATAGAAGTCAAGCTTCGGAAAATTTTTTGATGAGCATTCTTAAGAATGCAACCTAATACTAGAAAATAAGAAGTTTCATAAAATATATTTTCAATTGAAAATTTTTTTGAACGGAAAATATTTTATGTTGAAACAAATGGAGTTCAAACCTTTTTTTTTTTTTTTTTTCATCGTGTGAGAGCGAGTAGCATATAGACATGGCAAAATGGATTAAAATTTATTAACCCGACTTGACCCGTAAAATACCTAACCTCAATTTTGAGTTAAAAAAAATATACTTAAAATTATATACACGATTTCTTAAACTATTTACAATTAATTATAGACATGACAATCTTGAGTTTATGGTGTATTAAGTATTGTTTCTGCCTTATGTGGTAAGGATTTTATCACTAGATCATATCCTTGCTCCATCATCTATTAAGGCATTGACTTGTGCTTCTTGTAACAAAGCCGGTAGTGGTGAGCAAGCCTCTCTCTCTCTCTCTCTCTCTCTCTCTCTCTCTCTCTCTATATATATATATATATATATATATTTGGTGAGGAAACAGATAGAAAAAGCAACCATTAGATATGGATTTTTTTTTTTTTTTGAGATAATTGTAATATACTTCTAATCTTGCAACTTAAACAATTTCCTGTCTAAACTCTCAAGCACTTTGTGCATAGAGAAATGCCAATTAATTTACGAAACTCTTGTAATGAGCAACTCTGTAGGTTGTTGGTGTTGGTAGTTACTTGTTCCCTCCCCTTCCCCCATATCTTAAATGATTTTCGTTCCCGATTCTCTTGCAACTTGATCTTTTGACTATGATATATTGAGCTTCAAGAATGCGTCTCAACACATATGATGCATTTGGTTTATGTTACACCACCATAAAGGAGCATAATGCAAAGTACCTAACCTTGAGAGGTTGGTGTAATAAGGTATGGGTGTTTTATAGAATTCACCTATCCCAAAAGCTTAAGAACCTGTTTGGTATAAGTGTTTAAATAACATGTTTGGTAGGATTAATTTTTTTAGGAGTGTTTAAATTACGTTGCTTATTTTAGGGTGTTTAAATACTAAATTTAGAAAGTTCCTCATACCAATTTTCAAGTATCAAACAACGTTGCTCAATGACATTGTTGTAAATAATTAGAAAACCATGGGACCTATTGAAGTGACAAGACAACATAATTTTCTTTCTTTATTTCTCTCTCTGGCATGACTTTTCTTTTTTCTTTCTCTCTTGCACTTTGTTCTTTTTTTCTGTTTTCCTCTTCTTCTTCTTTCTTTCTTTATTTATTATTTATTATTTATTTTTGTCTCTTTCTCCCCTGCACGCTCTCTACTTCTTCTCTGTTTGTTTGTTTTTATGTTTTTTCCTCTTTCTCTCTTGCACGCTGTCTTCTTCTTCCTTGTTTTTTTTATTTTTTTATTTTTAAATTTTTATTGCCTCTCTTGCACACTGTCTTCTTTCATTGCTGCTGTGTTGTGGATTGTGTTAATTTGATATGTGGTATAGTTGTGTTAAGTTTGGAAGAGCGAAGAGGGAGATGGGATGGGTAGGAAGGGTCTCTTGGATGAGCAAGGAGGGTCTGTTTTGTCTGTGAGAATAAATAAATATTTATTTTACTATCAATTTATGAAAATATCTGATTTAAAAAAAAAAAAAAAAAAAAAAAAACACATACACATACCAAACACATAATTATGTTTTTTCGCATTTTAAAATATGTTGTATGAAATATGGTATCAAACACTTTACTTTTTTAATTATAAGTATTATTAACACATGTTTTCACAATGCTTTTTAAATCTTAATTTTCACATCATTTTGAACAACAATACTTGAAAACCATTAACAAAAATGCCCTAACTTATTGGGAAAATTAGTTATTTGATATGGTATCAAAACAAGAGATTCTATGTTCAAATCATGTCTCCTACACTCTACTTCTCATTTAAAATCTCATATGTTGGGCCTCACTTATTAAAAGAGAGTTTGAATCCACATGTGAGGGGAAGTATTAGAAGTATGGGGTTAAATTATTAAATTTATCATATCTCAATAGTTTAAACTTTTGGAATAATTAGTAATTTAACCTTTACAAAGCATGAATGTTGATGAGTTCAAAGCTCATAGATCTTTAAACCCCATTCCACCTCTCCATTTTGAGGTACATTATGAACTCAATTTTGCCCAATGAATCTTCCTCTCACCCTTCTTCTAACCCACAAAACGTTTTTGATCACCAACTGGTCATAAAGAATTAAGAGTGATTGAAACAGCTCATGACATATTTAGAGAGGGACTGCTTTAATTATGGCTTTGATGAGTATATTCTATTGCGTATGTGATAGTAAATTCTCTTTCCATCCCTTAACTTTTTCAAATTGGCTCTTTTATTTTCAAAAAGAATTCAGTTATTTGAGTGGCAAATGAGTGCGGGTAAGCCCAAGTATTAGCCCAGGATTTTACTTCCTTTGATGACAAACTCTGCTTGTATTTTCTCCCAGATGTCCCTCTACATGTTCCTGCTGAAGAATATCGAAGTTTCGTCTCTATTTATCTTCTGGTCCAACGCTTCTTCGTAGTCCTATAGAAACTCATGTATTTTCTACCTTGTCCAAGGTGGTATGGAAAAAGAGAATGTTATCGTCAATAGAGATACATGCTTTCTAAAGTTTAGAAAACATGAATTTGCAAGTAAACATAATTGACACAATTAAATAATGGAATAATTATAATGACACTTGACATAAAATAGAAGTGCAATTATAATATAATTTGAATTATTAATTAAATTTTCTCACTTTTGCTTTTAGAAATTATACAAGATTTTTAAATTACTCGACGGTTGACACTCGCTAGACTATTAGATCTAGAAAATAAAATCTTATTTGTGTTGATTTCAAAATGGCTGCAAATGGTGCCTCATGGAATAAGTTTTGGAGTTGGTGATTGTATTCTAGTGCTAATGATTGTTGTTTGTCACTAGGAAAAGTTGGCCATGGCTACCGGTGCAACTGATACTTCACAAGAAAATGGACTTCAAAGCGAAGAATTTATCATTGACATTAGACGCGTCGAGGACCCTAATTGGGGCCCCGAGTGTTGCATCTACAAGGTCCCCAAGAGACTTTGTGATGTAAAGAAAGAAGCCTACACTCCAAAGCTAATTTCAATAGGCCCTGTTCATCACTACAAAGACGAATTGAAGGACATGCAAATGGTAAAGGAACGTTATTTCAAAGCGTTCTTTTCTCGGACTAAAGGCCAGAAGGAGTTTGCATGCATCATTGAAAAAAACAAAGATAAAATCTGCACCTGTTATGCACCAGAGATTTCTCCACGCAACGAAAATGAAAATTTCGTGCAAATGTTTCTACTGGATTCTATCTTTATCATTGAGCTCTTCATGAGGAGTGAGAAAAAAAAAGATAAAAATTATTACATATTAAGCAAACCATGGCTAAAGGAAGGCATAATGCAAGACTTGATATTACTTGAGAATCAGCTTCCATTTTTTATTCTTGTCGAGTTATATCAACATTTTACAGGCACTTCTAATTTTCTTGAACTTGCCTGTAATTACTTCTTTTCTAGCAAGGAGATACGCTTTAAGAAGGAAGTAAAACATTTCACTGATTTGCGGAGAAATTTCTTCCTCCCACCTAACCAAGAACATGGAAATCCTATTGTACATCGACATAGTGCAACAAAGCTGGATATGGCAGGATTGATATTACGAAATAGGGAAGGAGAAGAAAAAAATAGACACTTACTTCACGTAGAAATCCAAAAAGGTAATAAATTGTTGGAAATATTTCCATGTTTCAATTGCTCATTGCTCTTGCATTGTTTTCCATGCTTGAAAAAAATTTCTCTCCTGGAGAATATGCAAACTCGCTTGGTAATCCCACACTTTGTGGTAGATAACAAAACTGAAGACCTTTTTCGAAATCTCATGGCCCTCGAGCAGTGTCATTATCCAGATGAAGCTTACATATGCAATTATATCTTGCTATTGGATTTTCTTATCAATAGTAAAGATGACGTGGAGTTGCTTGTTGAGGAGGGGATTATTGTTCACTCATTAGGTAGCAATAAAGCAGTTGCCGAGATGGTTAACAAACTTGTTGAAGTGGGCCGTGTGTGGCTTGAATTACCAAGCCCAATTCATTCTTCTAAACCAAATACAAGCAGTATTAGGAAACCCAATTCAACTAGGATTATAATTCCTAGTACAAGCCGACCTACATATATATATATATATATATATATATATATATTAGGTTTGTGATACTTGGCAAGCAGTGAGAATCAGAGATAATTCCTAATAACTTAGCAGCCGCATAAGAAGAAAGAATAGTGTTTTCTTGTCTTGTGGGTGAAAGAGAATTAGGGTGTATTGGGAATTGGGTTTCTTGAGAGTGTTCTTGTGCACTATTGTATCTCCTTATTTTATAGTGAAATCCCTGCAACTCCGTGGACGTAGGCAAATTGCCGAACCACGTAAATATTGTCTTGTGCGTATGATTGTTTTCTTTGACGTGTGTTTTCTCTATTTGTTTTGTTTCTCACAGGTTGGAATTTTGGTTAAAATTCCCTACAACTGGTATCAGAGCCTAGGGTTAGGTTTGAGTGGGAGCAATGGCAGAGGAAGCAGGAAAGGCGTCTGGAATAGAAAAGTTTGATGGCACAGACTTCGCGTATTGGAGGATGCAGATTGAAGATTATCTCTATGGGAGGAAATTGCATCTGCCGCTTTTAGGGACAAAACCTGAGGCTATGAAGGCTGAGGAATGGGCTCTTCTTGACAGACAGGTACTAGGAGTTATCAGGTTAACTCTGTCTAGGTCTGTTGCACACAATGTTGTAAAGGAGAAGACCACAGCAGATCTGATGAAGGCTTTGTCTGGTATGTATGAAAAGCCGTCAGCAAACAATAAGGTGCACTTGATGAAGAAACTGTTCAATCTGAAGATGGCAGAAAATGCATCAGTAGCACAACATCTGAATGAATTTAACACTATCACAAATCAATTGTCGTCTGTAGAAATTGATTTTGATGATGAGATCCGTGCACTGATCGTCTTAGCTTCTTTGCCAAACAGTTGGGAGGCAATGAGGATGGCAGTAAGCAATTCTACAGGAAAGGAAAAACTCAAGTACAATGATATACGAGATTTAATTCTGGTTGAGGAGATTCGTAGAAGAGATGCAGGTGAATCCTCAGGATCTGGTTCTGCCCTAAACCTTGAGACAAGAGGCAGAGGTAATAACAGAAATTCAAATCGGGGCAGATCAAAATCCAGAAATTCTAATCGGAACAGAAGTAAATCTAGATCAGGCCAACAAGTACAATGCTGGAATTGTGGGAAAACAGTTCACTTTAGGAATCAATGCAAAAGTCCTAAGAAGAAGAATGAAGATGACTCTGCTAATGCTGTAACAGAAGAGGTACATGATGCATTACTTCTTGCAGTAGACAGTCCACTTGATGATTGGGTTTTGGATTCAGGAGCTTCGTTTCATACCACTCCACACCGAGAAATCATACAAAATTATGTTGCAGGTAATTTTGGCAAGGTGTATTTAGCTGATGGTTCAGCCTTGGATGTTGTAGGTATGGGAGACGTCCGGATATTGTTGCCCAATGGATCTGTTTGGTTACTGGAGAAGGTTCGACATATTCCTGACTTAAGGAGGAATCTGATTTCTGTTGGACAACTTGATGATGAAGGACATGCAATACTATTTGTTGGTGGTACTTGGAAGGTTACAAAGGGAGCTAGGGTATTGGCTCGTGGAAAGAAGACCGGTACTCTGTACATGACCTCAAGTCCAAGAGACACAATTGCAGTTGCTGATGCAAGTACTGATACAAGCCTATGGCACCGCAGACTTGGTCATATGAGTGAGAAAGGGATGAAGATGCTGCTGTCAAAAGGAAAACTACCAGAATTGAAGTCCATTGATTTTGACATGTGTGAAAGTTGCATCTTAGGAAAGCAGAAAAAGGTGAGCTTCTTGAAAACTGGCAGGACACCGAAAGCTGAAAAATTGGAGTTAGTACACACTGATTTGTGGGGGCCTTCTCCGGTTGCATCCCTTGGAGGTTCAAGGTACTACATCACTTTCATTGATGACTCAAGCAGAAAGGTATGGGTTTATTTTCTGAAAAATAAATCAGATGTATTTGAAACCTTTAAGAAGTGGAAGGCCATGGTTGAGACAGAAACAGGTTTGAAAGTAAAATGTTTGAGATCAGATAATGGAGGAGAGTACATAGATGGAGGGTTCAGTGAGTATTGTGCTGTACAGGGAATTAGGATGGAGAAGACCATTCCTGGGACACCACAGCAGAATGGTGTGGCTGAGCGCATGAACAGAACTCTCAATGAGCGTGCTAGGAGTATGAGGTTGCATGCTGGACTACCAAAAACTTTTTGGGCTGATGCTGTTAGCACTGCAGCTTACCTGATAAACCGAGGACCTTCAGTTCCCATGGAGTTCAGACTTCCTGAGGAGGTTTGGAGCGGTAAAGAGGTAAAGTTTTCACACTTAAAAGTTTTTGGTTGTGTTTCTTATGTTCATATTGATTCTGATGCTCGTAGTAAACTTGATGCAAAGTCAAAAATATGCTTTTTCATTGGCTATGGTGATGAGAAATTTGGCTATAGGTTTTGGGATGAACAAAACAGGAAAATCATCAGAAGTAGAAATGTGATATTTAATGAACAGGTTATGTACAAGGACAGGTCAACTGTAGTGTCAGATGTTACAGAGATAGATCAAAAGAAATCTGAGTTTGTCAACTTAGATGAATTGACTGAAGGTACTGTCCAGAAAAAGGGTGAAGAAGATAAGGAGAATGTAAATTCACAGGTAGATCTGAGTACACCTGTAGCTGAAGTCCGCAGATCTTCCAGAAACATTAGACCTCCACAGCGTTATTCACCCACTCTAAATTATCTCCTGTTGACTGATGGTGGTGAGCCAGAGTGTTATGATGAAGCCTTGCAAGATGAGAATTCAAGCAAGTGGGAGTTAGCCATGAAGGATGAGATGGATTCCTTATTGGGGAATCAAACATGGGAACTGACTGAATTGCCAGTAGGAAAGAAGGCTTTGCACAACAAGTGGGTATACAGAATAAAGAATGAGCATGACGGTAGCAAACGTTACAAGGCTAGATTAGTTGTTAAAGGGTTCCAGCAGAAGGAGGGCATTGACTTCACAGAGATATTTTCTCAAGTTGTGAAGATGTCAACAATTAGACTGGTACTAGGAATGGTGGCTGCAGAAAACTTACATCTTGAGCAGTTAGATGTGAAGACAGCATTCCTTCATGGTGACTTGGAGGAAGACCTTTACATGATTCAGCCAGAAGGGTTCATTGTTCAGGGACAAGAGAATCTAGTCTGCAAACTGAGAAAGAGCTTGTATGGCCTAAAACAAGCTCCAAGACAGTGGTACAAGAAATTTGACAGTTTTATGCATAGAATTGGGTTCAAGAGATGTGAAGCTGATCATTGTTGCTATGTTAAGTCTTTTGACAATTTTTACATTATATTACTATTGTATGTGGATGATATGCTTATTGCAGGGTCTAGCATTGAGGAGATTAAAAATCTGAAGAAGCAATTGTCCAAACAGTTTGCAATGAAGGATTTGGGAGCTGCAAAGCAAATCCTTGGCATGAGAATCATTAGAGACAAGGCTAATGGTACATTGAAGCTTTCACAGTCAGAGTATGTGAAGAAAGTCCTTAGCAGATTCAACATGAATGAAGCTAAACCAGTGAGCACACCCTTGGGTAGTCATTTCAAACTAAGCAAAGAACAGTCACCGAAGACAGAGGAAGAAAGGGACCATATGAGCAAGGTGCCCTATGCCTCAGCTATTGGCAGCTTGATGTATGCTATGGTGTGTACAATGCCAGACATTGCACATGCAGTGGGAGTTGTGAGCAGATTCATGAGTAGGCCTGGAAAGCAGCATTGGGAGGTAGTCAAGTGGATTCTGAGATATATGAAGGGTTCATCAGATACATGTCTTTGCTTCACAGGTGCAAGTTTGAAACTGCAAGGTTATGTAGATGCTGATTTTACTGGTGATATTAATAGTAGAAAGAGTACTACTGGGTTTGTTTTTACTCTAGGTGGTACAGCTATATCATGGGCTTCAAATCTACAGAAGATTGTTACTTTGTCTACTACAGAAGCTGAGTATGTTGCTGCCACTGAAGCTGGAAAGGAGATGATTTGGCTACATGGTTTCTTAGATGAATTGGGTAAGAAGCAGGAGATGGGCATTCTACACAGTGACAGTCAGAGTGCAATCTTTCTTGCCAAAAATTCGGCTTTTCATTCAAAGTCGAAGCATATACAAACAAAATACCACTTTATCCGTTACCTTGTTGAAGATAAACTGGTAATACTTGAGAAGATTTGTGGATCTAAGAACCCGGCAGACATGTTGACTAAAGGTGTCACTATTGAGAAGTTGAAGCTATGCGCAGCTTCAATTGGTCTTCTAGCTTGAGGACAGGAGGATAAGTTGCAGGGATGAGGGATTGTGTTATGGAGGATTGTGGTTGATATTTGCAGCTTGTGAGCCCTTAAGGGCTAAGGTGGAGCTAATGGAGGAGTTTGCTCATGTAGCTTGATCAATTCAAGCCAAGGTGGAGATTTGTTGAAGTGGGCCGTGTGTGGCTTGAATTACCAAGCCCAATTCATTCTTCTAAACCAAATACAAGCAGTATTAGGAAACCCAATTCAACTAGGATTATAATTCCTAGTACAAGCCGACCTACATATATATATATATATATATATATATATATATATATATTAGGTTTGTGATACTTGGCAAGCAGTGAGAATCAGAGATAATTCCTAATAACCTAGCAGCCGCATAAGAAGAAAGAATAGTGTTTTCTTGTCTTGTGGGTGAAAGAGAATTAGGGTGTATTGGGAATTGGGTTTCTTGAGAGTGTTCTTGTGCACTATTGTATCTCCTTATTTTATAGTGAAATCCCTGCAACTCCGTGGACGTAGGCAAATTGCCGAACCACGTAAATATTGTCTTGTGCGTGTGATTGTTTTCTTTGACGTGTGTTTTCTCTATTTGTTTTGTTTCTCACATGTTGGAATTTTGGTTAAAATTCCCTACAAAACTTGGCCAAGAAATTGTGGAAGAAAATTCCTATTACTGTAAAGTTGCTGAAGATCTTAATAAGTACTACCGCAACTGGTGGAATAAAAATATGGAATCCTTGAAAACTGTCTATTTTCGGGATATTTGGAGAGGAACGGCAAATGTTGTTGGGATCATAGTCCTTGTGGTAACTGTCATGAATTTCCTTAGGCCTTTTGTGTTCAAGCATATTTAAGTTTTGTTTCTGAAATATTATCATATTGGCATTGCAAGTGTTGACTTTAAAATTGTCAATAAATTTTGTTTGTGTTATTATTTCCTTTCTAAAAAGTTCTACTTTTGTACCTCACCTTTTGGATGCTCCAAAGTCCAAACGTTGTAGAGTTCTTATTTTCCCTAAAGCTTTATCCTCTCTTTTCACTTTAACATCAGATTGTATTACATTTTACACCAATAATTGCATTCTGCTGCTGTTGGTAAGAGTGTAGAAGAGTTTCTACAAATTAATTTTTGACAGAAAAATTATGTATCTGAGAACATCGTTAGCAACCTCAGATTAATGATCCACTTCCACTCCTTAGGAATGTCCTAAATTTATCCTAAATTTTTTTTGGAGGTTTCAAGCCTCCACCAAACAAACAAAAGCTCCCAAAATTATACTAACAATCCAAAAAATGTACTAATTTTTATAAAAGAAAAAAAATATACGTAGGTTTTTCATCCTTTCTCCATCTTTACTCATTAGGAAGGCTTCACAAATATTGAGCTAGTAGAAATACAACATAATTGAAATTCTAAATTATTTTTTTATTTTCCTTTTTTAAAATTGTTGTGAGTTGGAATTAACATATCAAATAATCATTGAAAATCAATTTTCTTAACAACTTGTAAAAGAGATATTGATAAAACCTAAGTAGAAAAACTATATAAGCAATTATGTATTTCAAAAAGCAAGAAGAACGAGTTATAAACAAATATATATATATATATATATATATATAAACAATATTTAAAATTAAAAAATAGCTAAAATAGCCCTAACTAGTCCTTATGCCTTCTCCTTTTATTTCGTCCATTCCTTTAGCTCATCTAGATAAGGATAAGGATGTTGTCTAATCAACCTTCTATTGTCTTTTGACCCTTCAACAAAGTTTTGGGCCTGCCCTAGAACGTCTTGATCAGAAGGTCTCTAATTATGAAGACACTGTTGAGCTAAGGACTATTAATTTTATCAACCCCCATGAACAAAGATGTCAATTGCTGTGACCAAAGAGAGTCTTGTAGCCAAGAGACCGAGTAACTTAGTAGCAATTTATTATCTTTTAATTATTAGAATAATCAAAGTTACTAAAATCCTTCTCCCCATTATTATAAAAAATCGGATATTAAAAAAAAGTCTGTTGCAATAATTTTTTTTTTTACTTAAAGTACCAATTTTTTTTTAAAAAATTTTAATTTAATTAGTGGAGGATTGGAAGGTGAATTGAGTACTTAATTAGTAATTACTTCCATAATATATATATATATATACACACACAAACTATTAACTAATTAGTACACATTCATTCACAATAGAACCTATCAAGTGGCAGGCATGTGCAACTGAATGCGTGTTTCACATGTGCATGCATCCTGTTTGAGAATAAGATGTAAGTGAATCAAGTCTCGTGATGTTTACCAAAAAAAAAATCAGGTCATGTGTGAGGGGTACAAAGACTTAAAGCAAGTCAAGACAAGATTAATCATTCAGGGGTGTGGCCCTTCATCATGACTGTTTTGCAAATAGGATGTAGCCCGGTATTCCATCCTTAACGGGGTTTGATACCTTGATCTCATATGTAGCTGCGTCTGCGTGTGTGTGTGTAAATTATCATTAAATGTTTTAATTTAAATAACCTTTGTAATTAAAGATTTTATCCTCCTGCTTTATATTGCTTTCTTTTAAAGTTTTTGAATAACTTTGGTTTAAAACTTTCTGTGTATATTCAGTACTTTGTTTATGTATCCTAGCTTTGTAGTGTTATTAAGTACTTTTAGATTATGTTACATTATCTTTATTACTACCCACTTATGCCCTTGTTAGATCTTGTATCCTTAATGCAAATATTTTTCTTGTTTTGCATTGGTTGTGTGTTGGACATACAATTGATTTTTGCGTTGCTCTTAATTACATTGCGTGTCTGAATGATCATTTACTAGCTAAATGTTCGTTGTGGTCATTCTTTTATGACTGCTCTTGTTTGGTCCAGATATACTTAATTGTTTATATATTTTTTATTACCTTGATTGCACTTTACTTGCTCATATATACCGTGTATTCAACTTGTCATAAGTTTAATGAAAGTTTTGTTTGTGTGAGAGTGTTTTAGGATACAAATGTATACATGCAAATGTTTCATAGCTTCTAGATTAGGTGTGAGTGAGTTTTACCACAGTTCCCAAACTCACGTTTAAGTTTAGAGTCTGTTTTAGAGGTTTTGTCACGGAATAGTCAAAGGGAGAGATTGTAAAGTTGTGATTTACAACTATTTTGTGTTGGCTTTAATTCCATGCCAAATTTAATTATAATTCTGTTTAATCTTATGTACCCCGTATTTTATGTGAGATTTCATTGTGTGATTTATGTGTGAGAGAGAGTGTGAAGACTCGAGACATATTGAAGATCAAAGAAGTTTTCACAGGCAGCTCACGAGAAGCCTTCCCGCGAAGTGAAACTATGTGCTTAGCACATGATTAGAATGCGAAGAGTCATGATAGATGGTGATAGCTGGTTTTCACAAGTATTTCGCAGGTAATGCCTTCCCGCAAGATACTCGCGAAACATTCTATTTTGCTATTTTGTCATATCTGATACACCATATCTTTACCCACACTATATTTACCCACATATTGAGAGGAGTGCTTTCATAGAGAAAACCCTAACCATAACCTTTGAGAGTTAGAGATTGTTATACCCACAATCCTCTACACAATCCATTGTGGTTTTCTTCAACTCCTACCTCTCCATGTCCAAATCCTTGAGAGGTTGATAGCTCAAACCCTTACCACACCCATCCTGAGTGTAAAGTGAGGTTTTGGTGCTGCTGGAAAGCATTGGAATAAGCCATTTGTTTGGTGGATGCAATCAGGCTGAATTACGTGATTTGGAGAGTTAGAGAAGACAAGATTTCGTCAAGTCAATTGGTAGCAGGAACTTGGAGGGCTCAAGTACATAGGGTAGACTAGGCTTGGAGGGTCTTTTGTTATTCGTGTACTCCAACTTATTCTCTAGTGGATCGATTTACTATTTGGAGGGCGGCAAAGAGGTTTTTCGCTGAGTACTTCGGTTTCTTTTGTGTTTGCATTCTTCTTCCCTACTCTTTTAGCTTTCATTTTATTGTTGATATTTGATAAATATGGCTTAGAATAGTTTATTGTTTCTTTGCTCGCATTTACTATATTCTGCACTTAGTTTGAGTTAGAGTAAAATTAACTGAGCCGAAATTTTAATTTGGGGGTCTAAACAGCTTTTGTGTTTTCACACAAATTTGAGTTTTCAAAAAAAAAAATATTGATAAGAAGAATGTAAAACATGTTATTGATTTGATGAGATATTTCTACTATCCTTGGGAGTTTAAAAGCACTGGACAACCTATTGAAACACTTCATAATGCAAAAAAGCTGGACGACGCAGGAGTGATTTTCAAAAAGGCTAATGGGAGAAGGTTACTTGATATACAATTCAAGAAGAGTAACCTTACGGAAATATTTCCTTGCTTCACTTGCTCATGGCTCTTGCGTTGCTTACCATTATTGAAACACTTTCCGTGCTTGGTGAATACGCAAACTTTCTTAGAAGTCCCACGTTTTGAGGTACATGACGAAACTGAAGGCATTTTCAGAAATCTCATGGCCTTCGAGCAGTGCCATTATCCATTTGAAGCTTACATATGCAATTATATGGTGCTATTGGATTTTCTTATCAACACTAGAGAAGATGTGGAGCTGCTTGTTGAGAAAGGGATTATTAACAAGTTAGGCAGCAATAAAGTAGTCGCCATTATGGTTAACAAACTTGGCCTCGAAATAGAGCAAAAGAGATCCTGTTACTAAGAACTCGCTCAACAGCTTAATGGGTACTATGCCAACGATTGCAATAGTACTATGGGATCCTTGAGAACAATATATTTTCGTGATATTTGGAGAGGCACTGCAACTTTTACATGGACTATAAAGTTGTGATTTACAACTATTTTATGTTGGTTTTAATTCCATGCCAAATTTGATTGTAATTTTGTTCAATCTTTTGTATCCTGTATTTCATGTGTGATTTCATTGTAAAGGTTGCGTGTGAGAGAAAGTGTGAAGACTCAAGGCAAATTGAAGAAGTTTTCGCGGGTAGCTTACGAGAATCCTTCCTGCCAAGTGAAGCATGTGCTCAGCACATGACTAGAATGCGAAGAGTCATGATAGATGGTACCAGCTAGTTTTTGCAAGTGTCTTGCGAGTGAGGCCTTCTCACGAGATACCCGCGAAACATTCTGTTTTGCCAATTTTTCATATTTGATACACTAAGTCTCTACCCACACTAAGTCTCTACCCACACTATATATACAAACATTACTCACATATGTTAAGGAGTGTTTTTTCAGAGAGAAAACCCTAGCCATTACCCTTGAGAGTGAGAGATTGTCATATACTCACAATTCTCTACACAATCCATTGTAGTTTTCCTCAACTCTTACTTCTCAATTTTTAAATCTTTGAGAGGTTGATAGCTCAAATACTTACCATACTCATCTTGAGTGTAAAGTAAGGTTTTGGTGCTGCTGGGAATCATTGGAAGAAGTCATTTGTTTGGTGGATGCAATCGGGTTGAATTGCGTGATCCGGAGAGCTAGAGAAGACAAGACTTCTTTAAGTTAGTTGGTAGTAGGAGTTTGGAGGGCTTGAGTACATGGGGTAGATTAAGCTTGGAGGGTCTTTTGTTATTCGTGTACTCCAACTTATTCTCTAGTAGATCAATTTACCGCTTGGAGGGCAACGGATAGGTTTTTCGCCGAGTTTTTTGGTTTTCTCTTCGATAGCACATCGGCGTGTTATTTTGTGTTTGCATTTTTCTTCCCCACTCTTTTACCTTTCATTTTACTGCTATGATTTGATGAATATGGCTTACTTGGAGGGTGTCGGAGAGGTTTTTTGCCGAGTTTTTTGGTTTTTTCTTCGATAACACATTAGCGTGTTATTTTGTGTTTGCATTTTTCTTCTCTACTCTTTTAGCTTTTATTTTACTGTTGTGATTTGATGAATATGACTTAGAGTAGTTATATTGTTTATCAGCTCACATTTATTCTATTCCGCACTTAGTTTAAGTTAGAGTAAAATCAACTGAGCCATAATTTTAATTTGGGAGTCTAAATAGCTCTTGTATTTTCACACAAATTCAAGCTTTTAGGGACAATAGTCCTACTTGTAACTATCTTGAATTTCCTTGGACCTTTTTTCTTCAAGATTAATATTTAATTATTTTTATTGTGATATTATCAATTAGTTGTAAGTTTGGCATTGCTTGTAGTTGGTTTCGAAATTGCCAATATGTTAAGTTTCTGTTTTTTGTTGGAGTCTCACACCATGTTTTGTTTCCCTCGTACCCTTCTCCCATTATTATAAATATTGGATTAAAAAACAAATTGTTGTCCCAATAAATTTTGCATCAACTTGTATACCTGATTACATTTGTTGATTTTTAAAGATAAATAAAAATAGTAGAGGAATGGGAGGTGGAGTGAGTACCTAATTACTTCAATAATTTTTATTTATTTATTTGTTTTTTTTTTGAAGGCATTACTTTAAAAATTCTAACTTGGTGCACCAATGGTACATATTCACTCACAATAGAGCCTGTCATGTTGCAGGCATGCATGTGAAACTAAATGCATATTTCATGTGTGCATGCATCTCTTAGGATCTATTTAGTTGGGATAATTTTAGGGGGTGGGGAAATTGGAGAGAAAATGACAAAATTTAGTTACAAAATTGGTTGTATCCTAAGACTACAACCTTACTCAATATCTTATTATTTGAAGTAAATTTTGAGAATTCCACCATTAGATTACATCTTTTTGTTATATCTTTCGTGCTTGCAAAATTTAAAAAAAATTAAAGATTAATAACTTTGTTATCAATCAATTATTTAAATTGCTAGTTTTTGTAATTAAAAATTATGCATAAAATATAAGCTTGTTTTTATTTTAACTTTTGTCTTTTTCTTCTTCCATTTTTGTCCTTTTCTAAGTTTCTCATTTTGGTTTTTTTTTTTTTTTTTTTTTTGTTGTTAATGAAGGGCTTATCCACACATAATTTTCTAATAAAAATATTTTATTACTTTTTTTAAAATTTTTTTTCTCAATAAAAAAAAGAAAAAAAATTACTATTCCTCAACTTTTCAACCTGGAAACCAAACATCATGAGCAAAATTTAAAGTCCCTTCCATCACCCACTTTTTAATCTCCGTCATATTTTTAATCACCGACATTTTAGCCCCCAACCAAACGCATACATAATGCGACATGTATATTTCTCTTATAGGTCACACCCGGGTCCTGCTTCTAGCTACCATTCTGTGTGATTAAGATGTAAGTGAATGAGGTCATGTGATGTTTACTAAAAAAAAAGCAGGTCATGTGTGTGGATCATATTTCTCGTCACAAAGACTAAAAAACAAGTCAAGACAACGTTTGCTTTATGTGTGGTCCTTCATCTTGACTGTTTGCTTTCACAGGCCAGCTTGTGAAGTTGAATAGTAACAACCTTAATAATTGTTGCCAGAGTAAATACAATGGCAATGGTGCACAAAGTAAGGACAAGTAAATGCGACAGTTTTATGTTTGTCAGAAAAGACGTCATGGTTATGACGTAGAGAAAATAAGGGTTGGGGGGTTCACTCAATAAATAGGAGGGCAAGAAGTTTTTGAGAATTGCCATGAAGTGTACAGAAGTAGAAGATTGTTTCTTTGATGAGTGAGTTTAAGCTATGAGTGAGAAAAGAGAGAATCAAATGGTCTTAGCCTTGCTTCGTTGGACATGATCTCTATCATATTCTGCTGTTTCTTGGAGTTAAGTTTCGAAGGCTGAAGCATTTTCTTCCCAATACAATTTGCAGGTTCTTTGCTCTATTCTTTCACTTTATTTTTGTTTAAATAAAATTTGCAGGTGGCTAGTTCTTCACTCCGTTTCACTTTTATTTTGTTCTATAATATTAAGTTCGCCAAAAATTGATAATTTAGTTTATTTTTTATTTTTTATAATTTAGTAAGTAATTGAGTTCATATTTCAAAATTCTAATTTAGGAGACGCTATTCTCCACACACACAAAAAGTAATAATAAAAAGGTTTAAGAGTTTTTTTTTTTTTTTTTTTTTTTTTTCCTTTTTTTTTTTTTTATTAGTTGGAGGTAGATTTGTGTGGATATCAATTAGTTCGGTCACTTCCATTATATACTAAAAGGATTGACTTCAATTTACAGGATAAATATAATTAATGAAAAGAAAAATGTTAATTTTTTTTTGGTATCCCAATAATTTAATATAATATATTGAAAATTACAATTTACACCCTTAATTTATACCCTTTTTACAATTACTCTTTATACTATGAGAATACACGCTTATTAAACAATACAGTTTTTTATACATTTCATCTAAACTATGAAAATACATATTTTATCCCTCTAAACTATTCCACTTTTACACTTATTCACTTAAAATATGAGAATACAAGCTTACTTGCCTAAACTATTACCCATAGTATTGGGGGCTAAGTGTTACACGTTTAATGGGGCTAAGTTGACACTTTCATAGTTTATGGTGGCAAGTATTATATGGAAAATAATTTAGAGAGGATAAAGTATTCATTTTCATAATTTATGGGGTAGCCGAGTAAGTATAAAAGAGGGTAAAGTGTATTTTCTCATTTAATCTATACTATATATAAAAAAACTCTCTTCTTTTAACTTGATTTTTATGTGATTCAAAAATAAAAGTTAACTTAATTTAGAAATAGAATTATAAATATCAAATAACAAATTTCATTTTGAATTCAAAAAGAGAATTCCTAAAATTTAGAATTTTTTACCTTTATGTTAAAATAAAAATTAAAGTTACCGTTTATCTCTAAAAATTATTCTTTTGTTTTTTAAAAAAAGTAAAAAATATATATTTCTAAATTAAAATAGATGTAAATTATTAATTAAAAAAAAAAAAAAAAAAATCTCTGAGAACATGCTTAAAGGTTAGTATGATATATGAGCATGACACCTTAGAATATAGGAAGGAAAAATGCACAATAAGAATGAAATACAAACTCCAAATATCACCTTAATTTGATAAAAACCAAAAAGATTTTTGAATCGTCAAGAAAATTTGTCCAATTGAAAATAATTAATTTCCTAGAATATATTTTCAATTGAAAATACTTTTGAGTGTAAAATATTTTATGTTGAAATGAACAGAGTTCAAACTTTTTTTTCCCCATCATGTGAGGCCGAGTAGCATACCAGCTGTGCAACATGTCCTGAGGAACTCTACATAAGCTACGGGTCGTGTCCATTTTTCTATTATCTTACATTGTAAATAGCTTAAGAAGTCATCTGCGTCTCATATGCTTTTACTTGTACAGGTGTTAGATTGTAATTGGCTAGAGTTCTTAAAGCACTTGTTTGAGTTTGTTAGAAGCAGTTGTTTGGGTTGGGGTTGGGATGGAACTTAGACAAGTTGTCATAATGCTATATTATCTCATGATGCTATATTATCTCATGTTTCACATATATGTATCGTCAAATACAAATCTTGTTTCATTTTTTGTATTACATTATATATTTCATCAATTAAAATTTATTATGTATTTGTTTAATTTTCCTTATAAAATAAAAAAGTTTAAAATGAAAAAAAAAAATAATCAAACACAATATACCTTGATGGGTGAAACATAAAGTGAAATACAATTATGTATCCTCAGTTTAATAGTTTGTGTATCCTACAATTGTGAGACAGAGGATTACATATCTTTTGCAATAAAAAATCTGATGGTAATAATAGAAGCTATTCCAAATGGTGCTTCTTGGAATAAGTTTGGGTTTAGACTGTTTAGTGATTTTATTCTTATGCTAATGATTGTTGTTTGTTTATCATTAGGAAAAAAGGAACCTGGTATATGAAAAAGATGTCCACGTCTGATGTTGTTTGTTCAAATGGAAACGAAGTTCAATGCTCACAGATTACCATTGACGTTAAAGATATCAAGCCCGCCCAGCGGCACCCCAAGTGTTGCATCTACAAGGTCCCCACCAAACTTCGCGAGGTAAAGGAAGAAGCCTACACTCCAAAGCTTATTTCAATAGGCCCTGTGCATCACAACAAGAAGGAACAGGACAACAAGGGACAGGACAGCAAAAAGGAACAGGACCACAGGAAGGAACTGGAGAGTATGGAAAGTTTGAAACTAAGATATTTCAAGGAATTCTTTGGCCACACAACTTGTAAAGGCCTGAAGGAATTTGCATACATCATTGAGAAAAGAGAAAAAGATATCCGCCATTGTTATGCAGAAGAGATCTCTATGCCCGAAAAGGAAGATTTCGTGAAAATGATTCTAGTGGATTCTATCTTTATCATTGAGCTCTTCTTGAGGACTGATGCAAGGCAAGAATATGAAAAGGGTGACTATATATTAAGTAAACCATGGCTGGAGGAAGGCATAAAGCATGACTTGATATTACTTGAGAATCAGCTTCCATTTTTCATTCTTGAGGAGTTACATCATCACATTGAATGTTCTCCAGGCATTCGTAAGTCCTTTATTGACCTTTCCTGTAAATACTTTCTTCCCAATGACAATTGCAAGAACATACCCGAATTGAAGGATGTAAAACATTTCACTGATTTGCAAAGATATTTCTACTATTCACCAAAGTTGGATAGTGGAAATATTATTGTACATCTACATAGTGCAACAAAGCTGGACACAGCAGGATTGAATTTCAAGAAGTGGAAGAAAAAATCATCAGAAGATAGACGTTTGCTGGACATTCAAATCAAGAAGCCGGATCTCTCAGAAATTTGTCCACACTTCATTTGCTCATGGCTCTTGCATTGCTTACCTTGCTTGAAATACTTTCGGTGCTTGAAACGCATGCAAACTAGCTTGGTAGTCCCACAATTTGTGATAAATCATGGAACTGAACACATTTTCCGAAACATCATGGCCTTGGAGCAGTGTCATTATCCATTTCATGCTTATATATGCAATTATATCGTGCTATTGGACTTTCTTATAAACACTAGAGACGATGCGGAGTTGCTTGTTGACAAAAAGATTATTGTTCACTCATTAGGCAGCAATAAAGAAGTCGCCAAAATGGTTAACAAACTTGGCAAAGAAATTGTGGAAAAAAATTCCTGTTTCCATAATGTCTCTGAAGAGCTTAATAAGCACTATAAAAATTGGTGGAATAAAAATATCGCATCCTTGAAAACAGTATATTTCCGTGATATTTGGAGAGGCACTGCAACTTTTGTTGGAATTATAGTCCTGCTTGCAACTATCGGCAATTTCCTTAGGCCTTTTGTCTATCACAAATAAGTTTCCTTTACTATGGTACTGTAATATCAGTTGGAAATCTGGCTTTCGTTGTAGTTGTTTATGAAAATAATTACGATTAAGTTTAGCTTGTGATATCCTTTCTTTCCTAACAAGTTTTACTTTGGACTTTACATAATGCATGTTTCAAAGGTTATTTCAGCACCCATCCATAGTCTGAATTTGGGCTATTAGGTGTTAGCCTCTAAAAGAGTTATATCCTCCAACAATACTGCGGACACTTCCCT
Source organism: Quercus agrifolia (assembly GCA_029955455.1). Lineage (NCBI taxonomy): Eukaryota > Viridiplantae > Streptophyta > Magnoliopsida > Fagales > Fagaceae > Quercus > Quercus agrifolia. Next base: position 55,056,050 of record JARQAD010000003.1, on the reverse strand, counting down.
TATATTTACTTCCCCATTTCACTTCAGCACCATGTGTATTGTGTATATGAAATACAAATTAGAGTAATGATAGAAATACAAATTATCTGTCCCAACTGTTTGTGTTCCACCATATACTCCAATGATTACAACTTGTTATACACTTCGTTTGACTTTCCTTGTAAAATAACTAAAGTATAAAATGGAAAAAATTGAAACATACAGTAAGTTTTGATGAATGAAACACAATGTAAAACAGAAAAAGTGGAAGACATTATTAGTATTCGTGCACATTATTTCAGTGGCAAACTTCCATGATCCAGCATGTTAAAAAGTGCCACTTAATGTAAGGTTTGGGTGGAGCATAAACAAAGCCCAAGAAATAAACGTCCCAAAACCTATAAGCTTGAAATTTCTCATCTTAGTAGTGGGCTTTAGACCCAAATATTTGACTTCATACAAACGAACTAAAGTATTCGCTAATTGACCCATCAAGCTAGAAGGTTTGTTCCTAACATAGTTATTAAACTACGATTGGATGTTGACCCGGTCTATGAGCTAGGTCACTGATTCACTAATTCAACTAGTGGTTTATTGGTCGAACCATAGGGTCAAATAATTTTTTTTTTAAAATTAAATATTGTTAGGTTCTAAAGACTAAGGTTTTTATGTATTTAGAACTCTAATTTGTATTGTTGGCAAACCATGATAAAAACAATGTATTTAGTTTGTTTTAGACTTGCTCAAAGTTTGTTTATTGTTGTAAAGTTGGATTAAGTTATTGCAGGAATGAAAAAACAGTTTCAGTCTTTTTTGATCGATCGAAGCTTAGGCTCGATTAATCGAAAATCGAGTCTGAACGTTTTTTCTACACAATTCCAACTCAGCTCTATTTTATTTAAAACGTTTTGGGTTTTCTAATTTGCCCTAGGTATAAAAGGCAAACCCTAGCCACGTTTTAGTGTTGCTCATATTGCGGTTTGTGTGAATCTCTTGTGAGATCCTTGAGGAGTTTTCCTTCACACAAGTTTAGGGTTTTCAAGGAGGAGATGTTATCTACACCTTGTAATCAATTCAGTTGCTGCCATTGAAGCTTAAAGAAACACAAGCGGGTGTGCTTGTATCTGGTGGTGAATCCAAGAAAGAAGGAGTCCGTGGATTCAAAACTTGCTCGTGATCGTGTCAGTAAGTTCTACTGGTGGGTAGTAATAAGAAGTCTAGTGTGGGGGCTTGTAATTCTTATTTTATGAACTTTGATTTTTTCAAGATAGTGGATTCAAGTTTACCTTGAGAATAGTTAGGTTAAATCCTCTCTAGGTTTTTACTGGTTTGGTTTCCTGAGTAATCATATCTTGTGTCTTTTATATTTCCGCTGCTTTACATTATATTATTATTTGTTTGTGATAACCTAGATCTGTTTAATTTGACTAAGTAACAACTTAGCTAATTACGTAGGTTAATTTAATTGTGGTTTTAAGGGGTCTAAAAACTATCAAGTGGTATCAGAGCGGGTAGCTCTCTTGTTGCTGATCTTTTGATCACTTAGCTAATCCTTGACCCCTGTTGTCATAGAACACGGACACTCTCTGGTTATTCATCCTCACTTTGATGGGAATAATTATGCCTATTGGAAAGTAAGGATGAAAGTATTCCTGAAATCAATCGATGAGAGAGTCTGGAACTCCGTTGAATACAAATGGGAGAAGCCCACTACTCCTGTTAGTGAGTGACAAACTTCTCAAAAAGAAGCAGCTGCGTTCAATAGCAAGGCTATGAATACTATCTTTAACACTATTTCAATGGAGGAATTTAAGAGAATCTCTAATGTTGAGGTTGCCCACACTGCTTGGAATATCCTCCAGACTGTGCATGAAGGCACAAAGGTTGTTAAAATCAACAAATTGCAGCAATTGACTTCTAAATTTGAAAGCATTAGGATGTTTGATGATGAATCTTTTGATGAATTCTATGCTAAACTTAATGATATTGTTAATTCTGCTTATAACTTTGGTGAAATCTATGATCAACCTAAAATTGTTAGGAAGATTCTTAGATCCTTAACTGAGAATTTTAGACCCAAGGTAACTGCCATAACTGAGAGCAAGGATGTGAACTCCATCCTTATTAATGAACTTGTAGGATCACTTCAATCTTATGAGTTAGACGTACCTAAGACTAGCAAATCCAAATCAATGGCTCTTAAGTCAGTTGATGATGTTGAGGTTAGTGGATTTGATGATGAGCTCTCTACTACAAAGATTGCTTACCTTGCCAAGAACTTTAGAAACTTTCTCAGGAATAATAATAGAAAGGCAAGAGGTATAAACCCTGCTGAACCTAGAAATTTTAGAAAGAATGATCCCACTAAGGTGAACAATAATGACAAATCTAGAGAAAAAGTAGGTCAATCTTCAAATAATTCTATGGGTCCTCAGTGTTTTGGATGTCAAGGGTATGGTCACATGAAATTTGAATGTCCTACTTACTTGAAGTCTAAGGGTAAGGCTATGGCTGTAACCCTTAGTGATGGTGAAGTTTCTGATGATGAGTCAAAATGTGACGAGGATAGAAACTTCATTGCTTTCACAGCTACTGTTGTAGTAAATGAAATCATATCTGCTGAAAAGAACCCTTCTGATGGAGAACTCTTTGAGGACGCAGATCTTTAAGAGACCTACAATAAACTTTGCACAGTTGCCGCAAAGGATGCTATGAATGTTGAACTTGGCCTGAAGAAAATTGAATCCCTTGAGCTTGATAAGAAGAATCTGTTGGCTAAATTGTTTAATGCTAATGATATTTTGAACAATGTGAAAACTGAGAATATGCTATTGCTTGATAAAGTTAAATCTTTGGAACTTGATTTATCTGTTACTAGATCTGCTAGTTCTAAACTTGATCAAATGCTGAGTGTTCAAAAGTCTCCTTCTGACAAATCTGGATTAGGTTTTGTTGAAAGGATCTCTGTGTCTGCTCCTCATTCCACAAACTTTGTTCCTTCATCTTTTTCTGAACCTTCTGTTAGTGAGGTTGTGAGTGAAACTGTCAAACCCCTTCTGAGTGAGGTTGTCAAACCTATAGAAGTTTCACAATCTAGGAAGATTAGGGTTGATCTGAAAGAGTCTAAATTTAAGGAGTTTACCCTTTCTAAGGACAAAATGCATGGTAAGCCTTCTTGGGTGTGTCATTTTTGTGGGAAGTTTGGACATATACGTCCAAATTGTTACAAGCTGTAAGCTGCTAAGAGAGCAAACAAGCCAAAAGTGTCAGTGCCTCAAGCACAAGATCCTATAGCACTTATTGGTGAATTGGTAAAGGCGCTCAACTTTTATTCCAATCTTGGAGTTGGAAATCACTCTAATGTGAATAAAAACTTCAATGCTCGTAGTGCATCTAAAAAGTTTTGGATGCAAAAGACTCAAACTAACTGACTCTTTCTGACATGGTCCTTGTGCTTCATTGTTTTTTCCCTTTGTGACCATTGTTCTTTGTTCTTTGGTTTTTGTGTTTTTTTTTTCTTTTGTCTCTAGGAGTTGCATTGCATTACATTCATGCATTTCATTCTAGGTGTTTTTTATTTTATATATATAAAAAAAAATAAAAAAATAAAAACAGTGAAGGAAGGAAAAGGAAGCACATTGTGTTCTTGCACTATTCTCTTTGTTTTTGAAAATAAGGTTGGTCAATTTATTTTCACATGACATGTCTTATGTACCTTGTTTAGCTTTGATGAGCTTACTTATTACACTTGACTAGTTGAAGCTTTGTAGTGCATGTTGTGTGGGAAAGATATTTATGGTATTTATCACTTTGTCTTAATCTTGAAGTCACATGTTGTTTGACTGTCGGACTTGATCCTTTTGAGAAAGGCATAAATAACCATCTCACCACTATTCACTAGCCAATCATGAACACCTTAGTGCATATCATAAGATTTTTATACTCGAGAAAGTGTAGCACATGCACAAAAAGAACATAAAGTGAAGCCTCAGTTTAATTGCTAAATGCTTAAAATTGGTATGTACTATTAGGCTTAATGCAATCACATAATTAAAATTGGTGTGTATATTATGAGGCAAAATTCAAGAAACTTACATGATTGAAAGCTTATGTTCTAGGAGATGTGAGAGTTATATGATGTAACTCTTTAGGTGATAGTCTCTTTTAAATTCTATGTGATGAATTTTTTAGACTCTGTGACTGATCACTATATACATATCACCTTACATGTAACTCAAGTTTTTGCTAGTTGCACACACTACACAAATTACTCTTTACTAAACATTGTACATGTTATTGTGTGTGTCTTTCAGTCTGACCAACCAAGTTTGAAATTACGTTGAGTATTGTTTGTGGAAAATATATTTATGTGTTTGAGTTTTTTTTCAAGGGAGAATGGTTGAAAATCATACTTATGCATTTTTATTTCTAATCTTCAATGCTTTGAGGTGTGTTTACAAAAATCAGGTTATTTTTCTAAATAGATGTTTTTCCAGATTTTAGATTAATCCAATTTGTTCTTCGATCAATCGAAATCTTTTTTAAAATTTTTTGCGAGCCTTTGTCTGGTTTGATTGATCGAAACTGTTTTTCGATCAATTGAACATCGTGAATCAAGTTTTTTTTTTTTTTTAAATGGATCTTGACTTTTTCAAAAGAAATTTTTTCAAAAGTTTTTCGAGTTTTCTCTCTCTCTCCGATTCAGACTTGGCTCCACCTCAGAGTTTTGTCCTTTTTGATCTTTCCTTTTGCAAGGTTTTTTCTCCAAGCACCGGTAAGACCCTTTTACCCTTCTTTTTGTTTTTATTTTCACATTTCATGCATTTTCATGCATTTTTATTTTCACACTTGACTAGTTGAAGCTTTGTAGTGCATGTTGTGTGGGAAAGATATTTATGGTATTTATCACTTTGTCTTAATCTTGAAGTCACATGTTGTTTGACTGTCAGACTTGATCCTTTTGAGAAAGGCATAAATAACCATCTCACCACTATTCACTAGCCAATCATGAACACCTTAGTGCATATCATAAGATTTTTATACTCGAGAAAGTGTAGCACATGCACAAAAAGAACATAAAGTGAAGCCTCAGTTTAATTGCTAAATGCTTAAAATTGGTATGTACTATTAGGCTTAATGCAATCACATAATTAAAATTGGTGTGTATATTATGAGGCAAAATTCAAGAAACTTGCATGATTGAAAGCTTATGTTCTAGGAGATGTGGGAGTTATATGATGTAACTCTTTAGGTGACAGTCTCTTTTAAATTCTATGTGATGAATTTTTTAGACTCTGTGACTGATCACTATATACATATCACCTTACATGTAACTCAAATTTTTGCTAGTTGCACACACTACACAAATTACTCTTTACTAAACATTGTACATGTTATTGTGTGTGTCTTTCAGTCTGACCAACCAAGTTTGAAATTACTTTGAGTATTGTTTGTGGAAAATATATTTATGTGTTTGAGTTTTTTTTCAAGGGAGAATGGTTGAAAATCATACTCATGCATTTTTATTTCTAATCTTCAATGCTTTGAGGTGTGTTTACAAAAATCAGGTTATTTTTCTAAACAGATGTTTTTCCAGATTTTAGATTGATCCAATTTGTTCTTCGATCAATCGAAATCTTTTTTAAAATTTTTTGCGAGCCTTTGTCTGGTTTGATTGATCGAAACTGTTTTTCGATCAATTGAACATCGTGAATCAAGTTTTTTTTTTTTTTAAATGGATCTTGACTTTTTCAAAAGAAATTTTTTCAAAAGTTTTTCGAGTTTTCTCTCTCTCTCCGATTCAGACTTGGCTCCACCTCAGAGTTTTGTCGTTTTTGATCTTTCCTTTTGCAAGATTTTTTCTCCAAACACCGGTAAGACCCTTTTACCCTTCTTTTTGTTTTTATTTTCACATTTCATGCATTTTCATGCATTTTTAATTTGGGAATTTTGGACTATGCATAACTTGGGGTTTTTGATTATTCAAGCCAAATTTTGTGTAATTGATCATTGGGTTTTGTTGCTATACTGTTATATTCATGATCTTTGTTGGAAAATTTGATAAATTTGGAGATTTGTGAAAAATCAAAATTTCTAGGGCTTGTATTGAACCCGAATTGGGAATTTTGTTCAATTTTTTTTTTTTTTTTAATTTGATGAAATTGGCTTGTTGAATTGATGTAATTGATTATTATATTGTGTATTCTATCTTGTGTAATGATCAATTGGTCAATTTGTTACAAATTTTTCAAGAAGTTTTTCAAATTTTTTGGGTTTTTGTTAGAAACTCTATGCTCAAGCCATTTTTGTCAAATTGGACTTAATTTGAACTTAATTACACTGCATTAGGACATGTATCATGATATTTTCTTTGTTCATGCATCATATAGCTTTTGTTCTATATCTTTTTGTGCTAACTTGCAGCCTGTCCTTGGTTTTTTGTTTTTTGTTTTTCTCTTTGTTGTGTGTTTTTGGTCCTTATCCTAGCACCATACCTAGGAAAACTAGAGCTAATAGGATTCCCTATACTCCTTCTGTGTCTCCCTCTAGGAGTCAGCTTTTTAAAAACGACCATTGTCGAGAGGCTTTTGAGAAACTGAACGGTAAGCGTAAGATATGGGCTGAGCGTTTTTTGATCTTAGATGAGGTTGATCCGGCCATTAGGGCTAACCTACAGTCTAGAGGTTGGCTGTCCTTGTTAGAGATAGACCATCCACCCCCGACCGTCCTGATTAGAGAGTTCTTCTCGAACCTCTCTTGTCACATCTATGATTCCAACACCCTTGTTAGGAGTTGGATACGATGTGTTGAGTTCACCATTACCCCTAGGGTAGTGGCTGAGGCTCTTGGGGTTCCGATCGTTACAAATCCTGTCTATCTGTATGTTGAGGCTCCTTCTATAGATGTTGTCATGTTATACATCACTGGGTCCTCTATCCAGTGGGGTTCTAATCCTCGGATCACGTCTTCTGCGCTTTCTAAGACTGCCTATCTTTTTCTTAGGGTTACGTGTCATTCATTGTGGCCTATTTCTCATCTCCATACCATCCCTCTTGAGCGATGTGTGTTTTTATACACTTTCATGTCTGGTGTGTCTATCAGCTTTCCTCATTTGTTTCTTCGTTCTTTGAACGAAGTTCATAGGAGTTTTGCCGTAGGGCATGCACTTATTCATCCTATTTTCATTCATAGGATTTTGTTATTTCTTAGTTTAGTTGATTTCCCTTCTGGTGAGCTTGTTCACGTTGTCGCTCCCTTAGGTGCTACCTTCCTTAGACAGAGGGCTACTCACTTGAGAGTTGATCCTTCGGGTCCTAGAGGTGCATTTTCTGGTGATGTTCCCCCTCCTCCCTCTTCTACGGGTGCTGATGTTGCTGAGACTTCTAGTGCTGCTACTGCTGACGTTCCTCTACCGATTACTTTGGATGATTCAGACATTCGACGTACGTTGGATCATGTCTTGACCGTTCAAGCGGCTCAAGGACAGATTTTGGTGGACGTTCTTGATGAGATTCATGGTTTGCGAGCAGATTTGGCACGGTTTCGACATTCTTCATCACCACCTCCTTTTGATGATGGATTTTGATTGCCCTTTGGCATTCCGTCACAAAAAGGGGGAGTACATATGAGTTTTTGCACTTGTACTTGTTTTTGTTTTCAGGGGGAGAGTACATTTTTTGTTGGTTGGAGCTTGTGGAGTTGTTTAGATTGTATTTAGGTGCTTCACTTTGTTCTTTATTTTTTTTAGCTCTTGCCACATTTGTTTTGTCTTGTTAGAGGGAGTATATTTTTTTATATATGGGAGTATATTTTTTTTATATGTTTCTTGTTTCAAACTGCTTATTGACTTATGTTTATGAGTTCTTCATTGATATATGTCTTTATTGTATGTTGTTTTGAAATCAATATTTTATTTTACTTGCTTGTATTTTGTCCACACATGCAATTATGCATTTTGTTTAAAGTGTTTCAGGAAATATACAGGTTGATTCAATTAAGCTGTTGTCTACTCTTGCAACTGATGGATAGTAGTTAGGATTGAATTTGTGTTTTGTGAGCATTGTTTTGTAAAGGGCTTGTATTTGTAAACTTTGAGCTTATAGTTGTGTTTTGTCATGGATTGCCAAAGGGGGAGTTTGTTAGGTTCTAAAGACTTAGGTTTTTATGTATTTAGAACTCTAATTTGTATTGTTGGCAAATCATGACCAAAACAATGTGTTTAGTTTTTTTTAGACTTGCTCAAAGTTGGTTTATTGTTGTAAAGTTGGATTAAGTTATTGTAGGAATGAAAAAACAGTTTCAGCCTTTTTCGATCGATCGAAGCTTAGGCTCGATCAATCGAAAATCGGGTCTAAACGTTTTTTCTGCAGAATTCTAACTTAGCCCTATTTTATTTAAAACGTTTTGGGTTTTCTAATTGCCCTAGGTATAAAAGGCAAACCTTAGCCACGTTTTAGTGTTGCTCATATTGCGGTCTGTGTGAATCTCTTGTGAGATCCTTGAGGAGCTTTCCTTCACACAAGCTTAGGGTTTTTAAGGAGGAGATGTTATCTACACCAATAAGAAGTCGAGCGTGGATTCAAGAAAGAAGGAGTCCGTGGATTCGGAGTTTCCACGTGGTCGTGTCAATAAGTTCTACTGGTGGGTAGCAATAAGAAGTCGAGTGTGGGGGCTTGTAAGTCTTATTGTATGAACTTCGATTCTTTCAAGATAGTGGATTCAAGTTTAACTTGAGGATAGTTAGGTTAAATCCTCCCCAGGTTTTTACCGGTTTGGTTTCCTGGGTGATCATATCTTGTGTCTTTTATATTTCCGTTGCTTTACATTATATGATTGTTTGTTTATGATAACCTAGATCTGTTTAATTTGACTAAGTAACAACTTGGCTAATTACTTAGGTTAATTTAATTGTGGTTTTAAGGGGTCTAAAAACTATCAAATATATATATATATATATAATTAAGTTTGAGAAATCATAACCTAAATATGTAAATTGAAAAATAGAATTTAAAAAAAAAAAAAAAAAGCATACGCCTAAATTAAACTTTCTATTGTAATTCAAATTCAAAATCAATGTTTTATAAGCAATAGCGTTAGAAATTTTATAAAATTCACAAGGAAATAAATGAATGTCATAAGATTGCAATAAAGTCTTTACTAAATAAAATCTTGTAACATGTCTTAAAATTATGTATATTAAATAAACAAAAATGAAAATCTCAAACTCTTGTTTAAATTACTTATCACACATTTAAATAATAAAAAAGTCAATAAAGTGGACCTATTAATATAATTTCACACAATTCACACGGGTGCTTAAAACCCATTGGATTACATCGGTTTTGATTGGCTCATGTACTATTTCGATCTAATTGATCACCTAGCCCAGGTTATGCGCTGGTTCACCGGGTCATTGGTTCGACTGGCTAGGCTAAGTTGGGTTTAATAACATTGGTTCCTAAGCTTGGCTAGATGACACGTACAAACGCACCCTAACTCCGGCTAAATCAGGGCCTGCTCAATCTGTTTTAAGGCATATGGGGACAACGTTAAGAGAGGCATTTTCTTAATATTTAAATATAAATTAAATAGTATTTATTTAACCTTTTCATATATGATGATCCCGAAAAAATCATCAGTTACCTGCACAGTCCTCACGTGCTTTAAACAAGACCTGCACAACAAAGAAGAAGAAGAAAAACCTCCAGAGATTACCACTATGGTAGTGGCCAAATACCCTCCGAAGGTCAAGTTAGAGAATGTTCACAACTCTAGAGCGGTAAAGCTGGGGTAAATTATGTGTACCTTAGTTTGTGAATGTTTTTGAGTTTTCATAGTAGTGTAGAACTGAGTTTTTTTCTTTCTTGGGGAAGAGGAACTTTTCCTTATAAGGAAAATCCTCATAAAGGTACATATTCTACAGGATCCTTTCCATAAAACGATTTCATTGATTAAGGTTAATTGTAAGGCGCAAGAAATTTACTTTTTAAGTTTCTTGAGGACTACTTAAAACCATGTGGATGCCACGTGACCTTGCCACTGTCCATTTTGTATCCATCTGCTTTCTTATCTATCTGCCATGGAGAGCCCGTCTTCTTGTGCATGCACCCCCTGTCTTCTTCCATCATCTTGATCAATAGCTAAGAGCACCATCGCTCATGACTGGTTCAGCAAAATGAGATTGTCTACATATATTTTACCCTCTTTAGTTGCCCCCTCACTCTATGGGTCCGTTGCGTAATGTTAGGACAGATTCGTGGAGTGACGGTCTAACTTTAACTTTGGGAGGTGCGTTTTGATTAACAGGCTAGCCTAGGGTTATAAATGTCTAAATGTTCAAATAGTGTGTAAAACACCTTGACGTTTAGACCCCCAAATTACAAATTACCAATTCAAGCTTATTATCAAACAATGTATGTACGGAATATGTACATAAGCTTAAAACAGAATTGATAAAACAATCTAAACCAAATAAAATCACAACCATAGTAGAAATTAAATGGCAAAGATTAAAGGAAGAGAGGTGCAGACACAAAAACAACACAACGATGTGTTATCAAAGAAGAAACTGAAGTCCTTGGCGTAAAACTTCTCTGCCGCCCTCCAAACGGTCAATAATCCACTAGAGAATGAAGTTGGGATACATGAACAGCAGAAGACCCTCCAAGCCTAATCTACCCAGTGTACCTAAGCCCTCCAAGCTTCTTGCTCCAATGAGTTTATGCCGAACCTTTGTCTTCTCTAGCTTACCGAATTCTGCTATAGCCCATGGCATCAACCAATATCAATTGGTCCCTTCCTAACTGCTTCCCATGCACCAAATAGCCTCCTCACAGATATGGGTATGGTGAGAAAAGGTTTTGGCTAATGTATCTCTCAAGGATGTAACAATGGAGAGGGTGGGAGTAGAGGAATTTGGAGAATCAAATGATGAGGATTATGGATGAGTCAATCTTGTTGTTCTCTAGGATTTCTCTCTCAAAATTCTCTCTAGAAGCTCTCTACAATACGTGGGTATAAAGGGTATTTATATTGGTGTGTGTTTGGAATGTGAAAAGTTAGTTTTTCTTAAACAGGGTGGTCTGGCGTTTTGACCTTGCGACTTGATTGAGTCGTGAGTCTGAGTCACGAGCTAACTGCCTAGCTAGCTTGAGACTTTTGTCCTATAGTGCAACAACTGGCGTGACTCTTCAGCTCCCCTACATGCTTCACATGTGTGCCTTCTTTGGCAACTTGCTAGTCGCGAGCCAATCGTGAGATCCAGTCGCAAGGCCCTGCTTGAGTGCACACTTTTGAGCATTTCTTCACACTCTCTCACACACTACCCTTACATGATTCCCACCTAAATAAAAGGTTTTTAAATGCTGAATTACAAGCAAATTGGCATGGAATAAAGCCAACAAGATGGTTGATTAAATTCAACCTTACAATGCCGTAGGGGCACGTCGCATGTTTTTTGTGGTTAGTCACTCAAACCAAAGCGTCCCTTCGTCTTCCATGTCGTTACCTCTATATTTACATGCTTCCTTCCTTCTCATTGTTACTTTCCGCAACGAATCTTTCATCAAAGCACATCCATCTACCGTACTAACTTTGCCTTCTGTCTACTTGGTGCGACCGTCAGCCACACCTTCGTTGCTATTCTCTCCAACTGGTAAGTATTTTTTATGTTGAATTTCCTTGCAACCTTTTAAATTTTGCATGCATGTCGTCTATGTGAACCCGTCAGAGTCTTAGGTTTTGTTCGTCACGTGTAGATGACATGTCTAGTGTGTCAAGTGAGCAATCGTGTGTTCGCGAAGAAGCGAGCTATGATGAGGTGTTTCCGTTAGGTCAGGACGACCCCGACACCTCAAGTGACGAAAGGAATCTGTCAGCCACTTCACCTTTAACAAGGGATGAGGATTTGGAATGGGATGTGGGCAGGTCAGAGAGTGACTTTAATGATGGTCTAGACGACGCTGAACCCATTTTAATCCGTCGTAGGTCTTGATAGACTTAGGGACTTCATCATGCTTCCATTGTGGACAATAAATGACTTCATCTCTTCCATCAAACAATCACACTTCAATACACTCAGGGAGAAGTACCAGATACCCATTCACATACCTATTCGTCTACCCTACAAGTTTGAGAAATGCTACTATGACGGCGTTGAAGACGTCGGTGTGTATTAGTAGATGTTGAAGGCGGAACTTAGATTCCCATTGAGCGCTCTTCACCGCCATCTTCTGCAGTATCTAGGACTGGCCGTCACCCAAATCTCCCCGAATGCCTGAAGAGTTTTCCTAGGTGTTGAAGTGTTATATGGGGTGATGTCTGATGGAGTGCGTAGGCTGACGGTGGAGGAGTTCTTCCATTGTTACTGTCCATATGGGATCACCCAGTCAAGAGGCATGTATAGTTTTTTTATCAAGGATTCCATTGCTTAGGCTAGTGTGTGATACTCCAGACTCTAATAGGAACTAGAAATGTAGATACTTCTTTGTACAAGGGGATGACTGGATGTGTCACCCCGACGACCAGGAATACATGCCTGTAGACAAAACTTGGGGTATAATGCCCTCGTCTGGTAGGTGTTCGTTCATCTTAGGTTCTTTCTTTAACTTTGTTCAATTCTAATCGTCTCTTATTTCAAATCGGGACCGTCCAAAAGTCACCCTTGAGTAATGGAGCTTTTTGGAGAAAATCTTCAGTACCACCAAGTTGTCGGAGAGAATGTGGTCTAAGTTAGTTACTTTGGACACTCTCCAGTGGTACTATAAGTCCTCCAATGTAAGTCTGTTGCCTTTATTACTGCTTTCATTTCATACTTGCTTTATCTAATTGTTTCCATTTGTCCCTCTTTGTGTAGAGATGGAAGATAGCAAGAGACAGGCCTATATCAAGCAGCAGGATGCTGCTAAGAAAAAGCAGAAGGGGAGCTTACCCCCTAAGGCAATGGATCAGGTTAATCCGTCAACCAAAAGGAAACCGTTGGGGAAGGTAGACCATCCACCTAAGAAGCCAAAGGTGCTGACGGGGCCTAACGCTGGCAAGACTCCAGCCAAGTTACCCCTTAAGCCTGGCCTGAGGATGGGGAAAGGCCTGATGAAGGGCCACGTTCCCTTCACCAAAGAGCACCCCGTCCTCCTTCGTGAGGACTCAAGCTATGTGCTCAAGTAGCTCTCATCCATCTTCAAGGATGACGACTACTCGAACTTGGGTAATCATGCTATAGAGGCCATAGGGAAGAAAAGCCTCTTTAGTCTAATGCAGGTATGTTTATCCGTCACTATTTTCTATCCCGTCCTATTGTCTTCCTATGCTAAACTTTGTCTCTGTTTCCTATAGGGGGTGGTTATGATGAAGGGGCTCATGGATCGTTGTGTATCCTATGAGACGATATTGGACCGTTTGAGAGAGAGATTGGGTACCAAGAAGATGGAGGTACAGGAGCTGTTGGCTTGGAAGTATGTCCAAATAAGGAAGTTTGACTTGACCAAACAACTCTTAAAGGAGTTGGAGCCACAAGTTGAAGTATTGAAAAAAATTCTTAAGGACAAGGAGGCAGAGATCTCGGAGGCTAAGAGTCAACTTCGTCATGCTAAAGGATGTTGCGCTAAGGGAATATCGTGACTCTGACGACCTCCTAAGGGCTCTTTTGTTGGCGGCTTTGAAGATTGCATCTGTCAGGTCAAAGCCTCTTTCCCCAACCTTAACCTTTCCCATATTTGCATTGATGCCCAGCCCCAAACTCCAGAGCAACCTGTCTCTTCTGTGGGTACTGACGACCTTGTGACATAACCTCTTGGTGACGGAGAGACTCTTCCTGTAGATCAAGCTAAACCTATTGGTGATGAAGCTCATCCACTTAAGGAGGACTCAACGACTGAGGGGAAGGACAGAGAGAACCCTGCGGGCCAAAAGTAGCTTTTCATTGTTACCTTTTTTTTTTTTTTTTTTTTCCTTGTGTATCATCAATTTTTGTTTATTTGAAGGAATAGTGTTTATTATTTCCGTCACCACTGTTTTGGTGCTTTTGTAAACAATTTGCCTTTCATAGGCTTTTTATTTTTTGCTTCTTGCACGAATTTAAGTATCTTGATGCCTTCGTCGGTTCCATGGGATGAAGTCCTTAGTTGGACCTGTCCACTTTTGGAAACTAACGCATCCACTGATTTTGATTTTGAGACGGGCCCATCCACGTATGAACCTAGTAAGAATTTAACAATTTTTGGCCTATCCTTTGGAGTGAACCCATCAACATATGGACTTAATATAAATTTTTTCACTTAACAATTTTTGGCTTACCCTTTGGAACGAACCCGTCCATATAGGGACTTGATATAAACTTGTTCACCTACCAATTTTTGGCTCTCCCTTTGGGATGAACCCGTCCATATATGGACAATGAATTTGAGCAATCCCCTAAGGATGAATCTGTTCTCTAAGTCATTCCTTTAGGATAGATCCATTCACTAGCTTTCAGCTACCCCTTTGGGATAGATCCATCCACAAACCATCCCTCTATGATGGACCCGTCCACCTTGTGAACTTGATAGGTACAAACTAGCCCCTTAGGATGGACCCGTCCACTTCGTGGACTAAATGATCTCAAATCACCCCTTTTGGGGAGGAGCCTGTCCACTTTGGACTTAATATATACGTCATCCCTTTAGGATGGACCCATCCACTTTGTGAACTTTATAATTTCAAGTCACCCTTTTTAGGATGAGCCTGTCCACTTTGGACTTTATGATTTCAAGTCACCTCTTTTAGGATGAGCTCTTCCATTTTGGACTTAATAATTTCAAATCACCCCTTTTGGGATGAGTTTGTCCATTTTGTGGACTTAATAATTTTAAGTGACCGCTTTAGGATGAGTCCATCCACTTTTGTGGACTTAACAAATGATTATGTGGAAATGTAGATAGCATACACATGGCATTTCTGAATAACACTTCTTATTTGTGATAAATATGCATTAAAATTGTTCTAAAAAAAAAAAAAAAAACTACCTTTCAGGATTAAAAGAAACTATTGATAATAAAACTAAACTAAAAAGCAATAAACTGGAAATGAGGAGTATTGTTCATGCTGTTATTTACTGGTAGTACTTCTTCAGGTGCTCTGTGTTCCAGGGGTGGTGCAATTTTTGCCTGTCTAGTGACTTCAGGTGGTATGTTCCCTTCCTATGCCATGTCGTGATCTTGTATGGTCCTTCCCAATTAGGCCATAGCTTCCCTTGGAAGGAGTCTTTTGTGGCGCCTGTTACCCTTCTTAGGACCAAATCTTCGACCTAGAAGTCCCTATTTTTGACTTTGGAGTTTTAGTGCTTGGCCATGAGGTCTTGGTACTGTGCTAATCTTTGCTCGGATATTGCTCTGACCTCGTCCATTAGATCAAGCTGTAAGTGTATGGCTTCGTTGTTCCTACCCTCGTCATGGTTCCCCACTTTATATTTTGTAAGCCCTACTTCAACTGAGATGATTGCCTCGCTCCCATATGCTAGTCGAAATGGTGTCTCTCTTGTAGGCATTCTTGCCATTGTCCTGTATGCCCACAAGATGCTTGGCAATTCTTTCGGCCATATACCCTTTGCCCCCTCAAGCCGAGTCTTGATGATTTTAAGCAAGGATCGGTTTGTGACCTCAACTTGCCCATTGGCTTGGGGATGGGCGGGTGATGAGTAGTGATTCTTGATCCCTAACTGAGAGCAAAAGTCCCTAAAGGCATCGTTGTCCAATTGCTTTCCATTGTTTGAGACCAGTATTCTAGGTATATTGTACCTGCAGATGATGTTCCTCCATATGAAGCTTCGTACATTCTTCTCCGTGATGGTAGCTAGGGCTTCAGCTTCTACCCACTTGGTGAAGTAGTCTATACCGACTACTAAGAACTTCAACTGTCTGATCGTTGTTGGGAATAGGCCCATGATATCTAACCCCTACTGAATGAAAGGCAATAGGGCCATCATCGGGGTAAGCTCCTTTGTCGGTTGCTTGATAAGGTTGCCAAATCTCTGACACTTGTCGCAAGCTTTAATGTATGCATGGGCATCCTTTTGCATGGTATGCCAATAGTATCCCACCTGGATTAGCTTGTGCACTAATGACTGTGATCCAAAATGGTTTTCACAGACTCCTTCATGGACCTCTCACATGACATAGTCTACTTCCTCAGGGATGAGGCACCTCAGGTACGGTCGGGAGAAGTCTTTTTTATATAAAACGTCTTTAATCAAAACAAAGCGCCTAGCTTGAACCTTCAACTTTCTAGCAACCTCCTTGCCGTCGGGTAGCACACCGTCCTTCAGGGAGGAGGTTATTGGTCTCGTCCAATAGCTCTTGGAACCTATCTCTTGCACACTGATGTCGTCTATTAGTTGTGAGATTTGAACGAAGGATAATTCTTGACTAGGGATGACCATAAGCTCTGCTGATGCAGCTTTAACGAGGCAGTCGGCTGGCTTGTTCTCCTCCTTAGGGATTTGAACAAACTTTGCTTGGAGGTCACTCACTCGATCCTTCACTTGCTCTAGGTACTGCTTCATACGTTCGCCCTTGCACTCATAGTCACCATTTACTTGGCTCGCGACTACCTGTGAATCGCAGTACACGATCACATTTGTAGCTCCTGCTACTTTGGCTAGATCAAATCCTGCTATTAGGGCCTCATACTCCGCTTCGTTGTTGGTTGTAAGGAAGTTGAGTCGGATCATGCATTCAATCTTGTCGCCTTCTGGAGAATGGATAACTACACCGGCTCCTTGTGCTCATCTGTTGGACAATCCGTCTGTGTGGATGCTCCTTAGTTCTTGTGCATTTGCCCCTTAGCCCTCTATGTTGGTGAACTCTACGATGAAATCAGCAACGACCTGTCCTTTTATGGCTGTTCGCGGTTAATACTATATGTCAAACTCACTCAACTCAATTGCCCATAGCGCCATTCGTCTAGCTGCTGCAGGGCTACTCATTACCCTTCGCAAAGGTTTGTCTCTTAAGACGACCACAGTGTGGGCTTGAAAGTATGGCTTGAGTTTCCGAGCTGTAGTCACTAACGCAAAGGCGAGCTTCTCTATTGAGGGGTACCTTTCTTTTGCACCTCGGAGCTCCCTGCTAGTGTAGTACGTAGGCTTCTGTACCCTGTCTTCTTTCCTGACTAAGGCTGCGCTGATCACCGCCGAGGAGACGGCCAGATAAAGAAATAATTTCTCCCCTAGTTTGGAAGGACTTAGCAACGGTGGGGAGGAGAAGTAGGCTTTTCGATCTTCGAACGATTGCTAACATTCCACCATCCATTCAAACGTCTTCTTCAATGTGCGGAAGAAAGGTAGGCACTTATTTGTTGCTCTTGAGATGAACCTGTTTAGTGTAGCAACCTTACCGTTCAGGCTCTATACCTCCTTAATGTTTGTTGGAGGTGTCATCTCCATTATTGCTCGTATCTTGTCTAGGTTGACTTCAATGCCCCTTTGGGACACCATGAACCCCAGGAACTTCCCTGCTGTCACCCCGGACACACACTTGTTTGGATTCAACTTCATGTTATAAAACTGATGGGTTTCGAAGGTCTCTTAGAGGTTGTTCAAATGGTCATCCTCCCGTACGCTCTTCACTAGCATGTCGTCCATGTAAACTTCCACATTTCTCCCAATTTGATCTGCAAACATTTTGTTCATGAGTCTTTGATATGTGGTGCCAGCGTTCTTGAGCCTGAACGGCATGAAGCTTAGTGGCTAGTGACAAATGACGTCTTCTCTTGGTCAGTCTTGTCCAGCTTGATCTGATTGTATCCAAAGAACGCGTCCATGAAGCTTAGTAGCTGGTGTCTTGCAGTCGAATCCACCAAAACATCAATCCACGAAAGTGGGTAGTTGTCCTTGGGGCATACCCCATTCAAGTCTGTGAAGTCTACATACATCCTCCACTTCCCGTTGGCCTTTTTAACCATTGCCACGTTAGCTAACTAGTCTGGGTAGTATACTTCTCGTATGAGTTCTGCATTTTGTAACTTACAAACCTCCTCGGCTATGGCTTTGTCCTGTTCCTACACGAACACCCTTTTTTTTTTCTGATGGATGGGAGTGAAGGCGGGTGATACATTCAACTTGTGGACTATGATTGAAGGGTCGATACCAAGCATGTCCTCATGGCTCCATGCAAGCATATCCTAGTTTGGTACCGGCCAAATACCCTTCGAAGGATAAGTTAGAGAATGTTCATAACTTTGGAGTGTTAGAGCTGAGGTAAATTATGCGTACCTTAGTTTATGAATGTTATTGGGTTTTTATAGTAGTATAGAACCGACTTTTTTCTTTTTTGGGGAAGAGGAACTTTTCCTTAAAAGGAAGATCCTCATAAAGGTACATATTCTGTGGGATCCTTTCCATATAACGATTTTGTTGATTAGGGTTAATCGTAAGGCGTAAGACATTTCCTTTTAAAGTTTCTTGAGGACTACTTAAAACCATGTCGATGCCACGTGACCTCGCCACTGTCCACTTTGTATCCATCTGCTTTCATATCCATCCGCCATGGAGAGTTCGTCTTCTTGTGCACGTGCCCCTCATCTTCTTCCATCATCTTGATCACAAGCTAAAAGCATCGTCACTCGTGATTGGTTCAGCAAAATGAGACCGTCTACATATATTTTACCCTCTCCAATATATATATATATATATATATATATATATTTAAAATCTATTTTTCTTGATTTTTAAGATACAGAATTATTAATTAATTTTTTGTATTCAAATTCTGCTAATATTTTATTTTTTGTATTCAAATTCTGCTATTTTTTTTAATTAGTTTTTTTTTTTTTCTTTTTTTGTATCAAAAGAGTCAATTTCACAGTGACTCATTTGGTTTGGCTAATTGAAGTAGGAAACGATATATTTTATTACTCGTCAATGCCAATATGTCGTTTCGAAATTACCTCTATATATATATATATAAACTTTAAAACTATTAATATATGTCTTACCTAAAATATTAAACTATAACCAACATTTCAGTCTAATAATAATAATAATAATAATAATAGTGGGGCAGATATTGAAAAATATATATCTAGTTTGATTTTTTAAAATTATTTTGATTTTTTTTTCTGTGTATTTTTTTAGTCAACGGTTACAATTTTACTCAAAACAATTTTCATTAAATGCGAACTTTGACAAAGTCACCATTGGATTACAATTTTTTTTTTGTTATGTCCTCCATGCATTGCAAAATTTTCAAAAAATTAAAGATAAATAGCTATGTCATCAACTGAATGTTGAAATTTCAAGTTTTGTAGTCTAAAATTATGCATAAAAAAAAGGTTTACGGATCCAATAATAAATAACTTACAATTGGTATAAAATTTTGCATATGTGTTAAAAATATAAAGAACATGCAATCCAACAATTTCATTTTTAGAAAGACAAAGTTTAGCTACAAAATTGAATGTAGCCTTAGGCTACAACCTTACTCAATATCTTTTTATTGGAGGTAAATTATGAAAAATCCACCATTGTTTTGTTTAGGGGGAGATAAAATTGTTTTTGAAAGGGAGAGAATATAAAAACTTTTTGATGTATCTAACTTAGGGGGAGAGTTAGTTTACTTTTGTTTTTATATTTGTGTTTCATATTGTTTATATGTCTTTCTTTCCACACATGCGTTGATGTGTTTCTTTTGAGTGTTTTAGGAAAGACAGGTACATTCTGATCAAGACTTTCTACCTCTTATTGCACCTTCTAGGTTAAGAGTCTTAGATTGGGATTTGTGATGTAATTGGGCATTTTATTGTATTGGGTTGTTCTTGTATTTGAGCATTTCATTTTGTATGTAAGTTTTATCACGAATTGCCAAAGGAGGAGATTGTTAGGTTCTAAAAGTTTAGAACAATTGGTAAATCGTGAACACAAACTTGTTTAGATATAAATCTTAGAGTCTATAGGTACTATTAGACAATGCTTAAGGTGATACAAGTCAAGATCCAAGAACAACCAAGCTATAGAAAAGAGAATTTGAAATTTGCCTAGTTCGATTGATCGAAGATTAAGCTTGACCAATCGAAATACAGGTCTGTAGAATTTTAAGTTCGACCTAACAGTAGTTCTAGCCCAAAAAGGATTAGGGTTTCAAATCTACTTCTTCTAGTATATAAAGGAAACCCTAAACACGTTTTTAGTAAGGATTTTCAGAGAGAGAAAAGTGTGTCTCCTTTGTATCTAGGGTTTTGTACCTAAAAAGCTCTCTCATGTCTTCTACCGATGTTATTCCTTGAAGAATTTCATGATCTGGTATTGTAGAAGTTGCTGCCTTCTCTAGTCATCAAAGGTGCTGATGATCTAAACCTTCAAGGGTGATCTTGGAGTCACAAACAGGAGAGTTTGTGTAGATAAACCTTTGAGTGGAGTCTCAAATTCACAAGTGTGGATGATTGTATTGCAAAGGCCAAGGAAAGAAGTAGTCCGTGGACTCGGAGCTATTATGGGGTCGTGATAGTAAGTTCTACGTGTAGTAGTAATAGGAAGTTAGTGGTCTAAGTCTTATTGTAAACTTCAATTCTTTCTAGTGGATTTGCTTTTTAACTTGAGGATAGCTAGGTTAAATCCTCCCCAGGTTTTTTACCGGTTTGGTTTTCCTGGGTCATCATATTGTGGTCTTATTTATATTTCCGTTGCTTTACATGATATGAATTTATTGTGTTAAACTAGATCTGAATAATAAACCTAATAATCAACTTGGTTAATTAATTAAGTTAAGCAATCTAGTTTATAGGGATCTAAAACCTAACAACCTTTTTGCATGGTGGGCCTGTAGTATCCCTGGTGCAAAGCCATTTGCCATAGCTTTTTGCCACCTAGGTGTTTTATTGACTCTCCCTTATACAAATTAGAGAGAATACCCTCTACTTCTTTGTTTGGAATACACACTAACCACTTCCCTTGGAAGCTTCTTTTGAACAGCTTCCCATCCACCATCTCAAACCTTGTTGCATATCTCTTCAACTTTTCTCTTTTTAACCGATCAGCAGGTAGTGCATCTTGTGAAATGTATTTTACATATGGATCTTGCCAATCTTTTTCTTGCATCTCACTTTTTAGAACTTCTACCTAGTCTGAAGGAATAATAAAATAAGTCTTGCAATCTCTCTGCTCCTCTTTAGCATCACTGGCCAAAAGACCACTAGTCTTTGCAATCTTCTGTATAAGCCGACATCGAGGTTTACCCCACATATCTCATAGTGCCACTTGTGCAATTGTGTCTACCCTTCTTATCTTGAGACACTCCTCATCAGCAACCCCTCTGCTCTTTTGAAAAACAAATTTCCATTTATTTTAAGGAATTCCCTCAAGTTTCGTGCAGATTCGATCCAATATCCCTTCCTTGGACCATTGCTTTCAACAAGGGTTCTCGCCAATCTTTTGGGGGACACAATTCGCTTTTGATCAAGCCAGGTTGTTTCTCCGCCCTAAGGGTCATTTTCTCTTTCTTCAACATAGACTTGGTGGCTAGGGTGGCCAGTGAATCTGCCAAATTATTCTCATTCCGATTAATCACTTTGCATTTTATGGATGTGAAGTGTTTCACAAGATCCTATATTGTGGCCTTGTAAGTAGCCAAGCTAGGACTCTTTACTCCATAGGTTCCCTCTACTTACTTAATGACTAACTCAGAATCCCCAAACACTTTTAATCTTTTGATGCTAAGTCTCTTGGCAACCTTTAATCCCACCACTAAGGCTTCATATTCTGCTTCGTTGTTTGAATAGGGGAAACGTAGCTTATAGGCAAATGTGTCTTCCTCTCTTGATGACTTCAGCACTACTCCTATCCTTCCTCCTTGGGATGTAAATGAGCCTTCGAAGTGCATAGACCATTCTTGCTCTTCTATTACCAAAATATTTTGTTGGGGAAGTGAGAAATCGTTGGTCTCTAGGAAGTTGGCTGACAAGTCAACCACTACTTGCCCTTTAATGGTGGATGGCTTTATGCACTCGATATCATGGCATGTTGTTAGGATAGCCCACTAAGCCATTCTCCCAGACAACTAAGGGTGAGTTAGGAGATACTTCACAAGATTGCTCTTGGTTACCAACTGTACATGATGCCTTAGAAAGTAGTGATTAAACTTTGACATAGCAAAAGCTAAGGAAAGGCATACATTTTCAGCTATGGAGTATCTCAATTCTGGTCCCTTCATGAGCCTGCTAATGTAGTATACTGGCCTCTTCATACCTCCTTGTTCCTGAGCTAATAAAGCCCCCAGTGATTGCTCTATATTTGCTATAAACAACAAGAAAGGCTTTCTAGGTAATGAAGCCACCATGGTATGAGGATCTGCTAGAATTTCTTGTATCTTCTTAAATGACTTCTCACATTGGTCACACCACACAAAGGTCACTCCCTTCTTGGTTTGTTCAACCAAAGGTTTCAAAATCTCAGCTAAACTAGTGATAAATCTTCTCAAGTAAGACACCTTTCCCACAAAACGCCTTAACTCTTTCAAATTTGCTGGTGGAGTAAGAGTAGTTATTGCCTTAGCTTTTGTGGGATCTAAATCAATCCTTCTTTGATGAACAAGGAATCCTAAGAACATCCCTGAGGACACCCCAAAGGCGCACTTGGAAGGATTCATTCTTAAGTTGTACTCCTTGCACCTCTCGAAGACTTGCCTAAGATGCAATAGGTGTTTAACTGGGCTCTTTGCTTTTACCACCAAATCATCCACATAGTCCTCCACTTGCTTGTGCAACATGTCACCAAAGATCAGAGTCATGGTCCTCTGATACGTAGCACCGCCATTCTTCAATCTTAAATGCATCATCTTGTAGTAGAAATTCTCGAAAGGTGTTCTAAAGGTAGTTTTCTGAGCATCTGATGGCTCCACGAAGATTTGATTGTAACCACTGCAGCCATCCAAAAAGGAAAAAGGCTCATGTCTAGTAACTGCATTTACCAAAATATTAACATTAGGCAATGGGAATTCATCTTTAGGGCATGCCCTATTGAGAGCCCTAAAGTCCACACAAATTCTTATCTGCCCATCTTTCTTCTTCACAAGAACTATGTTGGCCAGCTATTCTGGACATTTGATCTCTTCTATGAACCCTGCTTTAAAAAACTTGTTCACTTCAACTTTGATCTTTTCCTCAACATTTAAACGATATTTCCTTACTGGTTGCTTCACAAACCTGGCTTTGGGATCAACATTCAGCTTATGTGTGACCACCTTTAGATCTAATCCAGGCATTTCCTCATAATCCTAAGCAAAGACATCTTTGTACTCTTTCAAAAAAGACATCAATCTTCTTTTCTTCTATTCTGGTAAACCTTTACTTATCTTAACCATCCTTTCTTTTCCTCACTCATTGAGATTTGCTTCAATGAGTTCCTCCTAAACATTCTTCATAACATCATTCATAAACTCAGGGACTTCCTTGATTAGTTCTTCAACCATGCACTCCCCTTTTGGCTGTTGAGCAAGGCGAAAGGGGTTAGCCCCACCATTCTCCTAACCCCCTTCCTTTAACTGTCAGAACTCGTAGACCACCTTGCCATCAGGCTTGGTGATCCTACTGATCTCAGGAGGTCTCTTAAATTTTATGACTTCCTCATCGCCATCTTCCTCTTGCTCTAAAATAGTGGCATTGAAAGGAAGAACCCTGTTTTCTTCTTCAGGTTCAAACTCTTAATACAAGGCTACCTCAGCATAGTGGAGCTCTACCCTATCAAAAGGAATCTTAGTGGCTTCAATGGTCAACGGCCTTCCTCTCCAAATGGCCTTCACACATTGGTGATATGTGGAAGCCACTGCTCTATGTGCATTGAGCCAAGGGTGGCCCAAAATAACATGATACGAAGTATCACCATCCATCATGTGCATAAGAGTGCATGCTCTAATAGGTCCTACCCTTAGGTCCAAGGACACATGTCCCAGGGTATGCTATTGCAATGACCCTATACCAGCCACTTGGAGTGGCTCTCGAATGATTCTTTCTCGTTGAATGCCCAATGCATCCAAGCTCAGAAGGGGTAGAATTAGAGTCTAATTTTGCACAACGTACCTCATTTAAGGTTTTAAATTTTCGTTCCAAGTGAGTCATTCAATGCAAAAGATGAGGAGTCCAATATAAATGAATGATAAAAAAAGCAGAATCATATATCTAATCATATAATTTTACACCAAGAGTATTTTTTTCCCTTTTTTTGCCATGTGACTATTACAATGCTAACACAAAAACCAAATGACTATCTCATTTAGTTAAATATTCTTAACTACACAGATTCCAATTTGCCACCTCCTTGGCATTACTCTTTTATATCTACATGACATGTCGTTTAGACAGATGGTAAAGGGCATGTTATTTTAGCTTACTAGATGATAGATTAGAAGGAAGCAAAGCTCATACCAATTACTTTTTACAAATTATATAATGTTTTATTCACTTACAATAACTTTAGCAGGACACTGTTAGACATTTAGGTACGTATGTAATTATTATTTATTGTTGGCTTGATCAACTATCTTTTATCTAACTTATACATCTATGAGTAGTCTATGACTTTAGGCCCCATTTGGTTGGGAGAATGGAAAAGTAGGAGGATAGTAAAATTTTTTGTTTCCCTCATTTGTGTTTGGTTGGGAGGGTGGAAAAATGGAGGGATGAAAAACATTTTTGTTTGATTGAAAATAAAGTTTGTATAAATTTATCATCATGTCCCTATTAAATAAAGCAAAAAGTAACACATTATACTTTTAAAAAATTATGTATAGATGGACACTTCACTAAAGTTTTTTTGTTTGTTTGTTTTGTTTTTTTTTTTTGTTTTTTTTTGTTTTTTTAAAGCATAAGAAATTAACCCAAAAGTGTTTTCTATTTTTTATTTTTTAAAAAGAAGTAAAAAAAAAAAAAAAAAAAAAAGCCAACACGATAACAGAGAAAGAAAATATTAAAGAAAAAGAAAAAGAAAAATAGAAGCCAACACGTTAATAGAGAAAGAAAAAATCAAAGGAAAAAAAAAAAAAAGAACCAACATGTTGGAGGTGAAATCCAACGTGAAGGGTATTTTTGGATGCTCATTTCATGAGCTTCCCCCTCTCAATTTTCTCCCCATTTTGGGGAGAAAATTTTTTGGTGGGCTCGAGAAGAAAACACTTGGTCCCATCATTTATTTTCCTTTCTTCTCACCCAACCAAACATAATCCAAAAAAGTTTTTCTTCTCATTTTCTATTTAAAGTTTTCCATTCACCTCCAAACAAACACACCCTTAAAGACTATTGTTCCTCGAGAAAATGTAGGACTCAATAAATTATATAAGATGTATACAATTTTTCTTTCATTTTTTTAAGGGCAAATTTTACTGACATACCTTATGGTTTGGGTTAACACCAACTCTCACTCTCTCTCTCTCTCTCTCCTGCAAACACAATGCTAATTGCCTTTCTTTTTTCTCAATGAATCTTATCAACGAAACTAATATAAATTTTAATTGAAAAAATATTATTCAAATTAGTTTCTAATTGTAGTTTAATCATGAGCCAAGTATCCATTTTATTTTTATTTTTAATTTGGGTGCCAGGCTTCGTATTTTAATCACCCAGTCCAAATAGATGACAATACAAAAAAAAATTGATATTTTCATGTTATGAAGAAAAAAAAAAATCAACATGCACTACTCATAATGGGAACATACAAAAACTTCTAGAATCAAGAAATCATTGAAGGTAAAAAATTGATTGAAGAAGCTGTTTCATATGGTGATTTGATTGCTACATATATTCATGGAGTCATTTTACTTTCTGAATCAAATCCTAAAGGCATAGGTAAGCTTTTGGAAGTGTTGAATGATGAACATAGGAAGCATATATTTCTAAAATGCCAAACAACACTTCAACTACTTGCTACTAGAATTTCCATGTATCAAAGTCCAAACTTTCAAATTTGCCAAAAAAATTGGAATGGGACATTTGAATTGTGATGAACTTTAAACCTTATGGTTATGAAAAATTTGTGATTTCATGCAAGAAATGCTCCATCGACCTTGAAATGTTTAAGTTGGTGAATAGGTTTTTTTAAGTTTGTCAAACAAAATATATAATAATGTCCCTTTATATATTTTAAATAATAAAATGCAATATTTTTTTTTTCACTGTTTTATCTAATGCTATCCTCCTTATGATAAACCAAAAAAAAAAAAAAAAAATTGACCACTAACGTCACTTAAATAATAAAACGCAATATTCTCTTTTTTTAAAAATTATTTTTCAACTAATGCTATCCTCCATATAATAAACCAAATATATATATATATATATATATATATATATATATATATATTAACCAATAGCATCACTTAAATAATAAAATTCAATATTCTCTTATTCTTTTTTCCATTGTTTTATCTAATGGTATCCTTTGTATGATAAATAAAAAATAAAAAATAAATGAATTGACCAATAGCTTCACTACAGGTCTTCTAAAACTTCAGATCTTCAAGCTATAACTTAATCCATTTCCTAACCAAACTAAATTATACAATCCACATAATAGACGTATATTTTGGCATCTATTTCATTTTAACAATCACTCGAGCAAGTATTAACTACAAAGCTCACTCTAGTGAACCTTCTAAAACTTTAATCTTTGGGCTGCAACTTAATCCACTTCCTAACCAAACTAAATTAAACAATCCACATAATAGACGTACATTTTGGTATTTGCCAATTTGGATCTAAATCATATGTGTGTGTGTCAATCTGATTAAGTTTATAAGCTCTGTAAACAAAAGTAGTATAGATTAAGTTTATGATTAGAGTTAGTTACAAATTAAACGCGTGTCAATCTGAGTTGGAAATCTGTTATGCCACATTAGATAATTGTTAGGAAGTTTGTAAATTTTAAGTGTGTTATTAACTTTTTCACATTTATGTGTAATTGATTTTATTTTTTTATTATTTTTTGTGGAGAAGAGAGTAATTTAATCGATTTGTTAACTTAATACAATTCAATTTCATCTTTCTCGTTCTCTCAACTTTGATAATGATTTCCATTCGGGGAATTAAAAGAAAATATTTAAAGGAAAATTAATTTAAAAATATTAATTGATAATAATAATAATTATTATATGTTAATATATTTGTTATACACAAGCTAATAAATGTAAAATTTACTTTATTTTTTCATAATTTCAATTATTAACTATATATATATATATTATATCATTAAAATAAATAAATAAAAACATACATTAAGAAACATATAACAATGAAATTAAGAAACTGGTGTAAATGCATAAAGTTTAAACATAAATTTTTTTTTCAAAATAAATTAAGAAAATAAAGCAATGTAAAAGTATTAAAATGTAACATTATATTTGTAAAGTTGAATGCATGACTCATTATCTGAATGATTTTGAAAATTTTTGAAGTCTCTTTTTTCATATGTTGATAGTTATAATTACAGGCATTTAAACTTTAAGGACCCGTTTGGTATATATGTTTAAACAACAGTTTTCAATTTTTTTGAAAATATGTGTGAATGAAAAAGTGTAAAAATACATGTAATGTTGTTTAAAAACTAAAAACATATGTTTGAACTCGCGTACCAAATAGAGCCTAAATGTCTCATGGAAACACTTAAAAATGCCAAAAAATACTAATTGAGATACAATAATCATAACAAATTTAATTTAAAGTACTTCTAATACATTATAGAAGGAATAAAAATGGGCAATTTTTTTTTTTTTAATACAATGAGACCCACCATTTCGGTCATTAATTGACTTGCGAAAGGTAAATTTTGTGGACCCACTAATTAATGGATCCATATTGGAAGTTTCTGTTAGGAATGCTATGTATATAAATTATTTTACAGTATTTTTACAAACTGTTAATATGGCTTTAGTATTTTTCAAATAATTATTGGTAAATAAAAATGTGATATTAGTGCTAAACCTAAAGTAAAAGTAATAAGAATTTGACATATTAATAATTTATAAAAATATTGTAAAATAGTTTATAAACAGACAGCATTCCTGTTACCATGATATCAGTGAATGGATTAATGAGCACTATATGGGTTCTTGGAGCAAACTCACGGCATCCCTTAAAAGCCAACATTTCCGCCATTTTTTGAGAGGCAGTATAACTGTTATTAGAATTCTGGCTCTGTTTTTTGCTTTCTGGAGTTTCCTTAGGCCTTTTGTCTCTCTTCGTTGAACATCTGTGGTTCCGTGTGTGTTTGTTGGAGACTTGGTGTGCTTTGCTTCTGATTGCTTTAGATCAGATGCATCTGAAGTTTGTAATAATATGATTGGCTTCTAGTTTACCAAATATATTCATGTTGTAAGATTGTTATAGTCGTTTCAAAACATTATGGACTGGAGAATCTGTATTTTCATTTTTCAGCAAATAAAACTCTATGCTCGTGAGTTATCACATGGAATCCTACGACATGTACGCTAATATCATTATTCTGGTCTGCTTCAAAAATCTTTCCATTTCATATATAGTCAATTCGCCGGGCTGTTTGGTTCGTGGAATGTTGTGAACATTACAACAAGATTATAAAAATGTGGCATATTACTCCATTTAGTTTGTTTATTTGTGCATAACATATCGGGAATATAAGATTATCCGGAGATTAACATTACAATGATTTGCTCTTGGTGATAACCTTATAGGACAATATAATAATTTATCTAAATGACAACTGACAAGAACGTTCATGCCATAAATTGTAATTATATCACTAGATAAAATGACCACAATATTACACCACAATATTAATTTGTTTATTTTTTGGGTTTCCTTCGTGTGGAAGGAAAGGTGGCTATTCCTTGGAATAGAATGTAATCCTCTTCCTTGTCAAAGACATAATGTATTTCTTTTTGTCTAACATATTTAGGAATCAAAGTCTTATAAATAGATAGTGTAGCAAATGATTTGATAACTTTGGCCCAAGGGCCCTCCTTGTGAGGAGAGGAGACAATCTTAAAATTGAGCATGAAACAAAAAGAAAGGAAGATAAATTTTAGGTTTTCTCTAGGGAAATATTTTTGGGGTTCTACAACCATAAAAGTTGTTGTATCCAAGGCAAGTGAAAATCTTAGGTGAGTTCTATTATTCTCTAAAGAGAAGATGCATTGTATTTGGCATAGATCTCAAGTTAGGCAGAATCTTGAGAAGATGTTGTAATTTATTTTATAATAATGAATTTATTCAGAGTTTGTCTCATGGTTTTTTTCTTTTGAGAATAAATGATTTTCCTAAATATGTGATTATGTGTGTGATTGATATCTTGACACATCAATTGTTGTGATAAAGTTTTTGATTGCTTAAAATTGTTAGTAATTTTCTTAATTCAAGTATGACTAGATTAGGATTCAACAAGTGGTATCAAACTTAGTTAATTTATTGGATTATTTCTTGTGTGAATTATGAGATATCTAGGATCGGTAGGTCCTGATGGAATTTGAGAGAATATTATATTTGGTCCAAGTGTGCATGAGTATGGGTTAAGATATATAATTAGCAATTCTTTTTTTTTTCTTTTATTTAAGAAAAAGTTTGCTTTGATTAAGTTGGAGCTATCTCAAAAGGAAAAAAAAAAAAATGGTGATAGAATTTGAGTTAAAGGAGATTTTTGTGAAATGCTTTAAATTCCTATTGTGACTTGTAAAGTTAATTGATTTTTTTTTTTTTGGTCAAAGAAAGAAAATCTAAATTTTTTTTTTTTGTTTTTTGGTTTCTTTGGTGTGGAAAAAGGTTATTCCCTAGAGTGGAAGAAAAGACTACTCCTTGTCAAATAAATAATGAAATAGGAAGTCTTACAAATAGACAATGATGCACAAGATGTTTTGACCTAGGATTTCTTTCCTTAAAATTGAGGGTGAAATGAAGAGAGAGGGAAAGGGCGAAAAAGAAAAACACAAGACCACATTGTTTTAGAGAGAGCTGACTAAATTAAACGAATTTGAAATTACACAATAGAATTGAAATTTAGGTAAAATTAGAGAGTCCAATTTTTAATCGATGGGGTTAATGGGTTTTAGGTACTTTTGTGAGTTAATGGGTTGGTTTTTATTTTTTTGTTTTATATATATATATATATATATATATATATATATTTTGCTGAATTAATGGGCTAGTTGTTTTACAATGTAGATGGTGTCATTATCATACCCACACATTAATTCGTCAAATGTAAAAAGCCCATTAACACCCAGTTGAAAACCCAACAAAAAGACAGACCCCATCGCCCAAGTTAAGCCCATACTGGGAAAGGGAAAGCAAAGAATGTACAACAAATGGTTTTTTGAGAGAATGTACAAAAAATTTCTGATAGACTGAAAAGCGAGTTGGGGGGCAGAGCAAGACTGCAACTGCAAGTCTGCAAGAGCTAAAGCTAGAGAGGCCAAAGTTGAAGTTGGATCGCAGATGGAGGAGAACGAAGGCGGCGGTGGTGGGACCGGACTGGGACTGAGACCTACAGCCACATCTGGTGGGCCCTAGCTAGTGCTGCCCAGTTGGGGTGGGCCATATCTTCCTTCGAAAGAAGCCACGCCGGCGACTCTCACTTCATGCCTTTCAAAGCCTTCTCCGTTGCCTCCCTCTTCGTCGGCGCCATTGTCACCACCGCCGTTTCCGTCCTCCACTGCTCCGACATCCACAAGGTCCGCTTCTCTCTCTCTCTCTCTCTCTGGCACTTTAGGGGCTTTTTGGTCTTTCCAATGTCAAGTCAAGGCTGTGAAATAGTGTGGAACAACTTAAGTAAATAATTAATGTACTATTTATGAGAAAAAAAGAATCATATGAAACTGCAACATAAACCATTTTCATTACGAACAACTAAGGAGTATTGGTCGTTGCTTAAACTGTGTGTCTTTTTTTTGTAGTTCATCTGACATGATTGAATATGTTATCTGCATATTTACTTTACTACTTGTGCTTAAACGATCTTCTATGTGTCTCTTTCAAAATTCATATGATAGAAAACTGGATTAGGACGCTTCGGAGTCCTTACGTAATTCAATGAATGGTTTTGTAAAAGGACGAAACTTAGGTAAGTTACTTATGTACACTACACTAGGTCCCTCAATTAAATTCAAACACGAGGCTGTATTGACTAATGAAGCATAACTAGTGTAATGTGTTTTAATTTAATTAAGTTTTACCCTTCACAAAATCTTTTTATATCTATTTTGAAATGGGCAGGTTAGATTTTGTTTGCCATATTGTCAATAATTTAAATTGAACCGAAATGGTGATAGTCAACGTTTGTTTAAATGTTACTGATGTGATGAAATTTAGTTCACTTAATTCAATATGGATGGATAGGATTTCAGAAATTTTATGGTGGAGTTCCCTTGAGAACTCTAGAGAATGGATCCATAGAAACACAGCCTGAGAACAAAATTAAATGAACTTGTCTGTTCATTTGTCAACACTGTTTAATTTGAGTATGTTGATCATTAAATAAATTGAAAGAGGAAAAAGAAAAACATTTGATGTGATTTCGGTCTTCTGTTAGTTGCAAAAAGTGTTTATTAATCACAAGCTTTAGTTAAAAAAGGCTGGCAGTGTGTTCTGGAGGTAACTTGCCCATGCAGGATAAGCATTGAACAAAACAGATATTCTTTCCACATATTATCTGGAAATAGAATTTCTTTGTTTAGTGTCTACCTATTGTTTGATCTATTTAATTGTTAACCGGTATATGGTGATGATGGTAACAGAGTGAGTCATTGAACCTGTTATTTGAAGTTGAGTTGAGTGCTTTCCCAAAACTTTATTTTTTTTCATGTATGGGTGATTTTAGCTGGGGTGTACTGAGAGCATTATTGCTTGAAAAGTTTTCCAACACGAGTGATGGCGTGAGCTCTATTTTACCTTTGATTGGTTCCTAATTTTCAACCTCTTAACTGGAGTTATGCCCTCTCGGCCATATCTACAAACTGTCTTTGCTTCGTTGGTGTGTCATTACTTGGAAGGGATTCTGTTTCAATTTCACCTTGGCCTCATTGCTTTGAGTTAAATTTTGGGTGTAAAAATGTGTTCTCTATCTTTTGGCGGATGTCTTTTAAATTGTTATTTCTTTTTCCTCTTCTCTTTTTCTTCTTCCAACCTCCATGCAGTTAGAGTCAAACACATTTTACCTAAAGTTCTACTTTTTCAGTTCTTATCTCCAAACATACTTCCAACCCTCTATGCTGTCACCTAAAATTCTAATTTTATTATCCTACACTAAGCTGATATTCTTTTGGCAGACAAATTGCTACAGTGAGTTCTACAAATTATCAGCTATGATGATCAATAAATCATTGTGCATCTTTTCCACCTCATTATCACTAATTATATAGGGATTATGAAACTTAGGTCGTTTGTACTGTTTGAACTTGAGCACATTGGCATAATAATTAAACTCTCACTATACTTAAAAGTGAAGAACTTTGTTTCAAGTGAGTGTTTGGTTTATTTATTTATTAATTTTGAACTGTTGAAATATAAGAACTGGACTAGGAGTTCGTCCAAGGGCACGAGATGAATAAGTTACTTCTCATTCTCATATACATAAATAGGAACATTATTGTTATTTTTAGGTGCTGAGTTTTATTTCTGAGAATGATTGTAGCTTTGTCTGGCCATCTTCTTTGAAGGTCATTGTCTATATTTTTTATTGAAAACAAATCCATTTACAGAGAATGGATATCATGCATGCGTAAAAGCACACTCTGTTTCTTTTCAAAGAGAAGCTAGCAGAAGATGTTTCTATTATTAAGAAGCGTCCTTACTTCTCTCAAACCAGAAGTAATATGTTGTGTGCTCTTTGTCCATGATGAACAAATGGGTGAGAAATTTCCTGTATGC
This sequence comes from Quercus agrifolia, assembly GCA_029955455.1. Lineage (NCBI taxonomy): Eukaryota > Viridiplantae > Streptophyta > Magnoliopsida > Fagales > Fagaceae > Quercus > Quercus agrifolia. The sequence goes on along the minus strand of JARQAD010000003.1, from coordinate 55,023,227 downwards.
TTGAGTTTCCTTTTCTTTTTCTTAGATAATCCATGATAAGAAGCTTTCTACCACTGATTACATTGAATTAATATCTGGATTTAAATTCTATAACAATTTAGTGTAAAACCATATGGTTACACCCTCCAAAAATTAGTGTTTGGAAGTAAGTACTGAAAAAGTAGCATGTCAATTCGAATGAATCATCTTTTCTACAGAGGTAAATCTTTGCCTGCTCAGCAAGAGGATAGCAAGTTACAGTCGTCCTTCTAATTCTGTCCACACAACACATTGGTTGGAAGTTGGGAAGGCCATCAGTGCAGGGTGGGACTCTTTGTATAGTTTTGTTGGATATAAAGTAGGGATGGTTTTGGCATAGTTCTTGGAGTGGTATTAGTCATTTAGCTCCTTTATTTCTTAAGCTATTCTAGCTAGTTGCAAATAAATATGCTATGATGTTTGAAATTTGAATATATTGAGGTGACCAATGGTGGGGTGCATTGGAATCCATTTAAGGCCTGTTCAAAATTGGACTAAATTATTTGAGGTGGAGTTCTCAGCTTGGATCAGCATGGGTATGGAGGACAATGTGTTTCAGAAATTAAATAAAAATGGTTGTTTTAGTGCTCATTTGTATTATGAAGTATTATTATGAGGCATTATAAAGGAACTAATACGTTTTGGGAATGTACCAGTGCTCAGAAATGTTAATTAGAATCAAGGTTGTTGAAAAAGCTCTTGTTGGGCCGGCATATGCTGTTCATTGAAATGGTGAGAAAAGTGTTGCAAACACTTGACACACTGAATCTGAAGCCATTTTTCACGGCAATATGGATGAAATAGAAATGCTCAGTGGAGAGAGATGAATCAACAAGCACAGGCTCCGTTCCATTGAAATGGAACCCACTACACCTCATCATTTTAAGATGAACAGGGCACTGGCCAACAGAGTGAGCTTTGGGTTTGTTATTAGAGACAACAATGGAGCAGTTATGGTGGCTTGCAGAGACCAGCTTCCTCTCAAGGTGATCAACTACAGATGGCAGCCTACTTATCACTGAAAGCAGTTATGGTGGCTTGCAGAGACCAGCTTCCTCTCAAGGTGATCAACTACAGATGGCAGCCTACTTATCACTGAAAGCCTTGAACTTCAATCAAGATATTGGAATTGTGGACCTGGTTAATTGTTACCGAGTCTGCAAATAGCTCCTTGCACTGCTCAACTCAAAGGAACTTTGCCTATTGGAGATTTCAGATTTGCTGGAACCTATTTGATCTTTTGTTGCATTGATCAATACTATAACATGGTTGAATTCAAATGGGAAATCTAAAAGATTAATTCTGCCAGAGATTAAGGGCTCCTATGAGGGTGATTTTATATATGTGGACTTCTTTTGGAAAGTTACGATAGAAAATTTTATGAAGTTGAGTATGCTGATCTATCATTGCTTTGAGAAAACACAGTGGTAGCATCCAACTAGTGACCCATTTGACAAGAGTACCATCAATGTAATAAGGCGAAACGCGTATAAAATAATTTATAATTTAAAGAAACAGACAATATGTTAATTACAATAGCAAACGAGAGAATTTTAGCTAGAATTTTTACTAAGACATTGTTATGAGGCTGATGTTAATGCTCTTGCATAGGTCCTAAATCTTCTTCTAACTATGGCAATGGTGCACATTCATTCACATTGGAATTTATCATGTGGTGCTAAATGTAAGTGTCAAGGGTATCTCTCATGAGTCATGAGGCACTTGGTCCCGCTTTGGTGGATTTTGGGCAGATAAGTATCAAAATGCTTTCTGAGTGGAGGATAAAAAGTACTTTAATACCTATTTACAAGAACAAGGGAGATATTCAAAACTATACAAATTACTGTGAAATTAAACTTATGAGTCACAATAAAACTTTGGGAAAAAGTGATCGAGTATAGGTTAAGACATGAAACAACAATATTGGACAATCAATTTAGCTTTATGCCAAAAAGATCTACCCATGAAGCTATTTTCTTATTTAGATGTTTAATGGAAAAATTCATAGAGGCTTGTAAAAATTTTAATATGGTTTCCATTGATTTAGAGGAAGCAAACGAAAGGATCCTAAAAAGGGTTATGTGGTGGGTTTTGGAAAAGAAAGGAGTTCATTTGAATTATATTAAGTTGATTAAGGATATAAATGACGAAGTTGTAACTAGTGTTAAAACAACGGGAGGAATCGCAATTTCCTATCACTATATGTTTGTATCAAGGATTAGTATTAAGTCCATATCTCTTTGTACTAGTGATGGATTAGCCAACTAAGTCAATTCAATAGGAAGTCCTTTGGTGTATGTCTTTTGCTTATGATATAGTTTTATTGAATAAATTTAGAAGTGGAGTTAATGCCAAAGTAGAATTTTGGCGAAGCGCTCCAGAATCTAAAGGCTTTCGATAAGACTTGATGATCAAGAGAACATCTTAGGTCAATATTTCATAAATGCGGAGAGATTGATGAAGATTGAATTATAGGATAAGAATAGGGTGGATGAAATGGAGAAAAATCTCAAAAGTTTTGTATGATCATAGAATACCTATTAAGTTGAAGGGAAATTTTATATGACTATTATATGACTAGCTTTGCTTTATGGTTTCTTGAACTATTAAAAAGTAACATATTCATAAAATTTACTTATGCCCTTGTCGTTTGGCCTTAGCTTATTTCACTTGATTTGTTTATGATCAGTTTTGACTTCAAAATAACAAGTTTGTCAATCTTAGCAATGGCAAGATTTTTACTTGTGGCACTCTATCCAAGCGTTGTTCTCTACCTAGCTCATAAGATGTGAGTGACACTGTAAATTAATCTTTTCTTCAATAAACAACAATTACAATGGTCCTTTTATGACCAATCTATAGCAAGTCTTCGTTTTACAATGAAATGCTAAAACCACACCAGACAGTAGCCCTTCGTTTTACAATGAAATGCTAAGTCATGAGGAATTCTTGCCATTAGCCATGACGGTAGGAATTCCTCACGAATTATCACATTGCAAGCCAAAATGGGCATTTGTCTATTTCTCACAAACTTTCCAGCATTTTGCCTACTTTCTCAAACTATTTAGGGAAATGTCCCTGTTTTGAAACTCGATTTTCTAAAAATTAAGATTTAATTTAAAACTTGATTTTTGGACAATTGAGTTATAGCGAACTAAAAATTAAAAAAATTAAAAATAAATTCGTGGAACTCAAGTTCCATTCAAAGAACTCGAGTTTCTTGAAAATATTTTTGTGGAACTCGAGTTCCAATTTTTATTTATTTATTTATTTATTTTCTAAGTCCAAGTTCGCTATAACTTGATTGTCCAACAATCGAGTTTTACATTTGAAACTTGAGTTTCTAAAAATAGAGTTTCAAAACAGGGGCATTTCCCTAAATAGTTTCAGACATAGGGCATTTTGCTGGAAAGTTTGTGAAAAATGGGTAAATGCCTATTTTGGCCTCACATTGCAAGTTTGATGTTGTAGGTTCAATTAGCGGTATATCTCACCTAGTGTTGGGGTGGTCCAATGCCATGCATAACAGGGTTTAAGTGGGCCGGAAAAAAAAAAAAAAAAAAAAAAAAAAAAAAAAAAAAAAAAAAAAACCTACAAATCCCATTTTCAATAAAAATATATTAAAAATGTCATTAGTGAGGGAGATTCCATTGAAAGGGTCGGTTATCTATACTACTATTTTAGGAGTTTCTTCTATTTGGATTTCTCATTTTCTAGTTCAAAAATGCCCATGCACCCCAATGTTTAAGTAAAAACAAAACTAAAGGACAATCTAGCAAAATGCAACTTTAACTTCTACTAAAACATTGCTTAAAAAATAGGATCACTCCCCTAATAATTTTCAAATTACTTTATCCACTTATAAATTAGATTCTCAAAATAAAAATTATATATATAAAATAACAACACAGTTTTTTTATTTTTTGCTAAAAAAAAAAGTCATCACACGCACGAAGCATGTGTGATGAGACTAGTTTAACTTAATTGTGATTTTTTTTTTTGAGATATAATTTGAACTTATGACGTACACTCCTAATGATTGTTCATTATCATCCAATGATTTTTGATGTCGGTAGATCACTTATTTTACGAAAAGAGACTTTACTAGATGAGTTAACTAAAACCCAAAATTATTTTATTTTATTTTTTGATAAGAACTGGAACTCACATTTAATTGTTAGTTATGTTCACAAAATAGGATGCCAATCCTAGCAATTGCATAATATATTATATTGACGCGTGGCCCTTTATCTTTTCTCTTTTTTACTTTTTTTTTTTTTTTTTTTGGTGTCTAAGTTTTTAATTTTTTTTTTTTTTATAATTACCTTTTTAAGGTTATATTAATTGGGTCTGGTTAACGGGAACAAATTTTGACTACAAATTTGGTTGTAACCTAATACTACAACTTCGACTAAAAAATTGAATATGTCTACATATTTTGAAAATCTAATCATTAGATTCTATGTTCTTTATGCTCTTGCCATATATGTCAAATTTTGTGCTAATCAGATATTATTTATTATATGATCCATAAACTTATTTTTTGTGCATAACACTAAACTATAAAAACTTGCCATTTAAATGAATGATTGATGACATGATGATTGATTTTTAATCTCCTGGAAATTTTGCAAGTGTGACGGATATAAGAAGAAAATTTAATCCAATGGCGGATTTGTTAAAATTTATATTCCATAAAAAGATATTGAGTGAAATTTTAGCTTAGGCTATAACCAAGTTTGTAGACAAATTTTATCAGGTTAACAAGTGCTCTTATTGCGTTTGTTATTGAACTATTATAGAAAACTAGGTAGGGTGGCACGTGCAAGGAACATGCTACCTCTTAAATGAGAAAACTAAATAAATTTTCTATTCAAAGAAATATCAAACTATATACATAAAAAATGTATGTCATACAAAGCTAATTTTATTTGTATGAGAATTTTAATAGTTAATCACACACAAAGTTATGGTATTTATTTAACATATGAATATATATTTTTTACAATTATAATTTCTTGGTACTTATTTAATAAAGGTAATATCCACCCACTAAAAACTATTAAGAATGATAATGAATATCACAATCTATCAACAATAAGCAACCGAGTTTTGTTAAGACATTGTCACAATATTTAAATTTTCATAATAAATGATATCATATGCTATAATTAAAGTTTTTCATCAAATTTCTTCAACCATACATGATGAAAATTTTTTCATTCACACTTTCTTCTTTATCATTCTATATGAGTCTAGGTGCAATATTAGCTTACTTTGTTTTTAATGAACACTCATTTTAGGCAAGAAAAAAAAAAAAAAAAAAGTGATAACAAAAAGCACGTGTCATCGAATCTCATTAGATAAATTGTAAGTTTTGAAGATTTAAATCTAGAAAATCAATGTTCATTATGTAATAAATAAAACACTTTATATCACGATTCCAACTTCTAATTATTATTACTATCTAAAACTCAAACTATGTGAAAAAATTTTTGGAACGTTAAAATTTAGGGGGAGTATTTTAGAAATTACACAATGTAATATTTTAAGAATCATAAGATTTTATTAGGGTTTAACTAAGAGAATAACAATATGACATATCTGCTATTTTTCCAAAATATTAAGGGAAAAATTGCTTGATTTTAAAGTTTAAGGAAGAATTGTGAACTATCCAAAACATATTGGTTGAAAAGTGTTTTTATCCTAAGTTCTTTAGTAAGTTTAAATTGAAATCAATAACAATTTATCATTTATGATTTGTTATGAAAGTGTTGTAAATTGTTGTGGATGTCACATTTTTTTTTCACAATACATTTATTTTTAGTTATGCTTGGTTCCAATATGATATTTTTAAAAATTTTATTTTCGCTTATAAGAAATTAATATCTCAAAAATTGTGAAAATATTGTGGCAATTTGTTGTGATAATATTTTACCAACTAATATGGAGAAAAAAAAAAAAAAGTAAAAAGGCGTGCTCAGATGATATTTTCCAAAAAAAAGCGAGTGAAACAGTTTGGTTGAATAAACCAAAATCACTGTAGCTTGCTACTGTTGCTTTGCACATTGATGCTTTTTATATATAGAATTCTAATACAAATTTTATAATATTTAAGATGCAAGTCTAAACATTGTTTCTTTCTCAAAAAAAAAAAAAAAAAAAAAAAAAAAGTGTAAACATTGTTTGGTTGTTGAGCATTATTTATAGCCATTGGTTTTCTTTTTTTTAGCTCTCACCGATGTTTGTCTGTCGATAACAGCTTATTTAGTTTTTTTTGTTAAACACTTCTTACCGAAAATATTTTAATGCATATTTATACTTTGAAAAAATGAATAAAAATAAGAAATATTAATGCTTTAGAAAGATATACATAAAAAAATGAAAAGCAAAAAACTGACTTTATGAACTAATCCCAAGCACATTAGATTGTTAACCAATAATCATGTTGGCTATGCCTATCACCACATGATACGAGTTACTATTGTTTCATTCCAGAGAGATAAATGAGAACCATGCATGATTAATATTTTTAGAATTCTTAAATTAATGTCAACATATAAATATATATTCAAAAATCTTATCAATATTTTAAAATGAATTAAATTTTATGTCCATTTCAAAACTGATTATCTAACTTTTTTGTTGCAACCAAAAAATAGAACACTAAAAAGAATTAAATCTATTAGGTGTTAATGACGTAATAAAATCTAACCATGTATTTCCCATTGGATTTATCCTAAAACTTAAAACTTTAATTAGAGAATCCCAATCCTACAATGGCAAGTAAGAATTCTTAAAAATCAAAACAACTGATTGCCAATCAGGCAATCAAATGCTAACTATTCATCTAGTAGGTTCTAATTAGCTTAATTTATAGAATCTTTTGTAATTAAGTAAGAAGTTCAAAATTTAATTCTTATCTATATAAAAAATTAATTGATAAGTTAGTTTAATGATAAAAAATAATAATTAAAAACCGACAAAGATCTCTAAAAGAAAAAGTACAGACCGTTGGATATAGTATAATATAATAACTTGACGAAAATATGAAGTCTTTTTTTAAAGAAACCAACCGACAAATATCTCTGAAAAAAAAAAAAAAGTACAGACTGTTGGATATAGTACAATATAATAACTTGACGAAAATATGAAGTCTTTCTTTAAAGAAACCAACCGACAAATATCTCTTAAAAAAAGTACAGACTGTTGGATATACTACAATATAATAACTTGACGAAAATATGAAGTCTTTCTTTAAAGAAATCAACAACTCTATGGATCATTTACCTTCGCAAAAAAATTTCCACGTGCCAAAAATAGTTCATATAATATATTGACTAGGAGTATGAAGTCTTTCTTTTCTTTTCTTTTTTCTTTTTTTGTTTTTTCCTGAATGAGAGTATGAGCTTTGAAAGTGAAACACACATCACATGATTCACATACCTTCGCAAAAAAATTTCCACGTGCCAAAAATAGTTCATATAATATATTGACTGGAGTATGAAGTCTTTCTTTTCTTTTTTTGTTTTTTCCTGAATGAGAGTATGAACTTTGAAAGTGAAACACACATCACATGATTCACATTGTGCTTTTGCAAAAAGCAAGGGCCAAAAGATTCCACGTGTTCCTCACTTTGTGAGCGGGCAAAAGATGAAGGGCTTTTCTGAAAACCGATAGATTTGCATATTCCTGTGGTAAGCGGTAAAGGGTTGGCACTGAAAACTTATTTTTAAAAATATTGGAGTAAGATAATTTTTAAAAGTATAAATTGCGTTGTAAAATCTAAATTTATCTAAAAATTTGTGTTTTATTGAGTTTAATAGTATGTAAACAGTATCCAACAGAACTACTAAAAAAATATATTGAAAGCACAGATTGGACAAAACGCCTAATCCAATCTCACGCTTATAGCCAAACTTTCGTTGGGAACTTGGAGTTTTCAACACCTAATCAATTGACATGGACTACTGTAGAAAGTTCAAGACTGTGCATTAAAACTAATTGATAAGTGTTATGTGTAAAACAATTTATCTCAACGTGACTCTATCACAGACTCACGGTATAAAATGCCAAAAGTTCAAGACAGTCCAAGGAACAAAGACAAATATTATATTTGACTGATTATATATCTTTTTTCATAGTTTGGTCTGACAATTTATCTCAACGTGGCTCTATCACAGTATAACAATTATTTATTTAATTTTATTGGCATTTTAAGAACGTGGAAAATGAATCAGATTAGTGACTTTTAAAAAAAAAAAATTAATCCAAAAAGGATATATTACAATAAGTATATGGCAACATTGGTCCCCTATCGTGCACTGTTGCTCGAGGTGACTATAAATTATTGCGTGGTGATTAAAAAAAAGAAAAAAAAAAGAAAAGAAGAGAGATAACGTTAAGACATGATTTGGAGACAATACTTAAATACTGTTTTTTAAGTGTTTTTATTTTTTTATTTTTTTTATTTTTTCTATGTAAATTTTTTCTTATGAGATGAAAATGTATTTTTTAATTAAATAGTGTACATGATAAAATTAAAAAAAAAAATTAAAAAATAGCACATAAAGTATTGTACTTAAATTTTGTACTTAGCGTTAAGAATTGGAATAGTCTAGACAGACCATACCTACTATATATAAATAAGAGTGCAAGCGAAAGAGATCAGGGCACATATAATCAGCAAAAAGAGACTTGACTACAAATGAGTGTGATGGTACTTTAGAGGAGGATCTCAAGAAATACAAGCATTTCTTTCCAGTGAAGTTTGCAGGTTCTTACCTTCTCATTTCAGTACTTACTATATATTCTTTTGGAAAAGATTTATTTTGAGAGAAACCACGGTTTCCTATATATTTTTCGTAAATGTGAATTTTAAAAATTTAATTAGTAGATTGCATGTTTTTATTATATCTTTCATATTTGTGAAATTTGAACAACTTTAAAAATAAAAAATTAATAGTTATGTCATCATTCAAATGTTTAAATTTCAAAAATAAATTATTGATTAAATAATAAATAACATTCAATTTGAACAAAATTTGACATGCATGTTAAAAAAAATAAAGTAAATGCAGTCAATTAAATATGCAGAGTTCAAAAAAAAAAGTAAATGCAGTCAATTATTAGTGTAAACACGCATGTCAAATTTTGTTCAAATTGAATATGCAGGATTCGAATCTCAAATCTCTTATTCGATGACAAGAACTTTACTAATTAAACTTATTGGAACCCACTATCTGCTTTTTCTTTAAATGTTCATAAACAACTTGAATTCATGTTAAGAAACAACCAAATTTATATTAATGTCTTTAGTAAACAAACAAACATATAACCTGATTTCAAGTCTGATTATTGGTCAAGTTATGCTTTATATAATAATGTATTTATGAATAAGTTAGTAAGCATGAAGCTTCATTTTAATATATATATATATATATATATATATGAAACAATCAATTTCTTTTTCTTTCTTTTTTCCCTCTTCTATACAAAATTTCTTTTATGGGTTTGTATTATGGGCTTTACTACCAAAAAAAGCAAAGGATGAGGTACTGCTGTTGCCGACCTTTAGATTTTACAATACTAATACAATTATTGCATACACACAAGCAGCTGGTGCATGTGCCTGTGTTTTCCTCTTTGGTGGTGAATTAGAAGGACTACTAAGGGTCAATCATGAGATTTATGAGAACCTAGGTTTGAAATTTTTAACCAACATTTTGCGGCCATCTCAAAGAATCATTCCTGTAATTACCTGGTATAGTGGCAAAGGGAAAGGACCCACACCCCACACCCCATATATATATATATATATATTGTCATCCATAAAAAAGTCATTTTTTTAATATTTAATTTTTTATATTATTATTATTATTATTATATTACATCGTATATGTTAAGGCATATAAATGTAATATTTATTAATTAATGTATTTGAATTACTTTATTTAATACATTTCATGTTTTCTAAAACTATTATTATACTTTAATGTGTAATATTTAATTTATTCAACAACAAAAAATTATTTAAAATACTCAAAGTATTAGTTATAATTAATTTAAAGGATAACTACACAACTTAGTGAAAAAAAATTTCTCTTAAATTATATAAAATTGACTTGATCAAATTTTTATATATACATCAAAATAATATATATATATATATATATATATATATATATGCACACACACTCAATTGTGTAATAGACACATTTTAAGTATAAATTGATATGTGTGAATAAAAATTATAGATATATTTTGCTTGGCCCTACTTGGAAAACATTGTTGGCATTGCCACTAACCTAGTATATGTGAGACAAGGAATTACAATCATTTGAGAGAATAGTGAGGTGCTCAAATCTCAAAGGGCTCTATGTACTTTCGTTAGCAACAAATAAAAAATGGAGGAAAAAAAAGGGAAAAAAAAAAAGGGCAAAAAAAAAGGGCAAAAAAAAAAAAAAAAAAAAAAAGGTAGGATGGGGTCGATCATTCACAAAAAACACCTACCTCTTAATATTACTTTGAATCTTTTTTTTGCTGGGGTGGGTGTCTTTACAATCCTTGGATTTATTATCCCTCTTCCTTTTTCTTTTCTTTTTGTCTCTTATCTCCTCTTGTGTAAAGTTTTCTAGGTTTTGCTTATTTGGTTAGATTTCCTTATTCCCTCTTTAAACTCTTTTTCCCCCTTTTTCGAACACCTTTTTGGATTATTGAGAACCATTAGAGTTAAAAAGATGACTAGGCTTTATTTTGTCTAATGGTATTCAAATTAATTAATCACAAAACCTACCTTTATTACATCTCTATGAAGTCTTTTAGGTCATTGCTCAGAAAGCCAAGGGTTTCTTTGTTCTTTTACCTTTCTTAGTTTCTTCCTTTCTCTCTCGCATCAAAAGCTTTCAGTGTTATGTATTATTTTGTTTAAGAAGTCCTTTCTCACATAGACAAGGTTTAGTTACAAACTTGATTAGAGGAGAGGTGACATCCACCTAAATTAAACAAGTGTCTTGTCATGTAAATCCCACATGATGACCTTAAGTCATTTAACGGACCCATTATGGTATGTTATGAGAGGCTTGGTTGAGTGGATCTTAGCTAGATATGTTTTGTGGTTGATTATTTGACTGGCAATTGGTGGCTAATTAGATAAGGGAGTAATTGGATTTTGTGAGGGTGATTCTAGTCATGGGTTTAGGTTGAGTTATTTTCTTATTGAGCTTAGTTGGCATGAACTTGGATCAAATTGGATGTAGTCGATGGCTTTAAAAAATAATATTGATTCAGTGATGTGGTGACACTATGGAGGTGAAGGGAGTGGGGATAGCGAATGGCAAAGAGAGACAAGGCTTGGGGGTGCTGATGGAGAGAGAGAGAGAGAGAAAGAGAGGAGTAACGAATTAAGTTATGAAACAATCACATTAAACTTAAGAAGGTTGGGTAAGATGGCATGTCCTCCGACTTGGTTATAATTTGTAATTAAACTTTTTTCTTGTTTCCATTTCTTTTTTTTTTCTTTTTTACTTTTTTTTAATAACTTTTGTGCATATGAATTTATTAATGTATGTGCAACAAGTTTTTGCCTATTGAGAGGTGAGCCTTACCCCTGCTAGTTAGTGTTGTTTTTGCAGCTAGAAAAAAAGAGCCCGACTGGTGGAAAAGCAGGAAAGGTAGAAGAAAACGCAAAGAATTACTATTCCCAGAAATGGAGCCTGACAAGTTGTTCGAAGACCAAGAGTTGATTTTGAGCATTCCAGCACTAGCCCTGGAAGAAATGGAACCTGAGAAGCGGCCCAAGTGTTGTATCTACAAGGTTCCCCAGAAACTTCGTGAGGTAAAAAAAGAAGCCTACACTCTAAAGCTAATTTCAATAGGCCCTTATCATTACGGCCAAGAAAATTTGAAGAAGATGGAAGATTTGAAAGTGAGGTATTTCATTGAAGCCGTTAATCGGACTAAGAAGAACCTGGATGATTTTACAACATGCATCCGAAAAATCAAATACAAGAAGATCCTTCATTGTTATGCAGAGGTCAATGACATGAACGAGAACGATTTCATGCAAATGATCCTTTTGGATTCTGTTTTTATCATCGAACAGTTGTGGAGGACTAATGATCAAAACCCGCCATTAAGCCCACCAGCAATGACTACCATTTCCCGAAAGTGTGAATGGAATTTATTGGATGCATGTGTAATAACTTGCCAAAAAGAAACAAAAGAAGATGGCCCAGAAACGGAAAACCCAAAAGAAGATAACCATGAAAAGGAAAACCCATTGCGAAGCTATAATATTATGCAGGACTTGATATTACTTGAGAATCAGGTTCCATTTTTTGTTCTGGAGGAATTATACGATTTTGCCTATAGTAACCTTTCTATGAACCAGCAAAATGAGGATAATTCCTTTCTTAAGCTTGTCCATGTATACTTTTTCCAGTTTTGGGGTTCTGGTTAATTCACCATTCTGATTACGAGAGGATATTCTCTGGTAAGAAGAAAGTCACACATTTTACTGATTTCTTAAGATATTTTCTCCTTCCACAGAATCTAACATGTGGAAGTACTTTTGAACGTGTACCTTGTGCAACCAAGTTGTCTGAGGCAGGAGTGGAATTCAAAGGGTCCATAGCAGGACAATTCGAGAATGAAAGCTTACTTGACATTCAATTTCGAAAGAGTGCCTTACTGAAAATTTGTCCATTTTTAAACATGTCATGGCTCTTCAGTTGCTTTCCTTGCTTCAAATGCTTGGAGATCATGCAACCTGTCTTGGAACTCAAATCCTTTATAATAAGGGATTCAACTGAATGTGTTGTTCGAAACCTCATGGCCTTAGAGCAGTGTCATTATCCATGGGCAGCTTACGTATGTAATTATATTGTATTGTTGGATCATCTTATCAACACTGCAGCAGATGTGGATCTACTGGTTGAGAAAAACGTTATCGTTAATTGGCTAGGCAACAATAAGGCGGTGGCAATTCTGATCAACGCCCTTTGCCAGCAAATTGTAGAAGGTAATTCTTGTTACTTTTTACTCAGTGAAAAGATTAACGATCACTATAGCAGCCGTTGGAGCAAACTCATGGCATCCTTTACAAATCTATATTTCAAAGATTTTTGGAGAGGGACAGCAACTGTTGTTGGAATCATGGTCCTGTTTTTCGCTTTTTGGAATTTCCTTAGGCCTTTTGTCTTTCACACTTGAACATCTGTGTGCTTCAGTGTTTGTTGGAGACTTGGTGCTTTGCTTCTGCATATTTAGATACATTCTGAACTTTGTAATAATGCTTTGCTTCTAGCTTAGCAAATGTTTTGTTGTAAGTTTGTGATGTTTCTACATCTATAAACTGGTGTGGTGAGTTTGTATTTTAGCAAATAAAGTTCTATGCCATGTTAATGAATCTTGCGATCACAACATGCATCTACGAAAATATCATTGTTCTTGTTTTGCTCCAAAAATATTTTATTTCTGTTAACGTGTAATAGGCTGTGGGCTTTAGGCCCAGCTTATTTACTTGTATAAAACATATGCTTGTACTATACACTCTACCTCCTATATAAAGGTATCCATATATATTTTATTACTTGAGAAATATAATACATTCATTCCATATTTTTAACATGGTATTAGAGTCATTGCTCTAATTTTCTTGTGTTTTGTAGTCATGTCCTTGTTGCTATTTTCTGTTGCCTCAACTTCTACGATTAGTAAACCTTTTCAGTGCCCTCTCTTAACTACTTAGTCACCATTAGAGGTCCTCAAGGTTGAATCTCCACCGCCAAAAGCTTGCTCTCCACCACTTTGCTTCCGTCGGATCTTTCACATCGGAGCTCCAATTAGGACATAAGAAATATCATTGTGTAGATTTTTCAACCACTCTACACAATGCCCCCAAAATCATCACCATCTGATCATCCATGCACCATCACACACCAGTTAAAGTTTCGGCAAAATTCTTCCATGCACGTCACGCGCCACAAGGGTTGTTTCGATCTAGTCGCCACCGTCATTGTCAAGATCGTCTTCTCCATCTACATTGTCAACAAAGAATCGACCTCATCGAACATGTCACACACTACACATGCCTCCTCTGCTACCTGTTAATGTCATCTGTGACGTCATACTGCCATGTCACCTGCCACATCAGCCTTAAATGATGTCATCGACACATGCACAGTCTCTGCTTACGTCACATTGATGTCATCTACTTATGTCAACGCCACATCAATTGCTGACATCATCATACCTACGTCATCCGTTGATCTGTTGTGTCAGTTGCCATTGACTTCGACTGTTGACTTTAACCAGTGTTGACCATTAACTTTTTGCCAAGTTTGACTTTTTGTAGTCTAGGTGCTCTTTACCAAATTTTTCGTGTAGATTTCATTTTTGTAATCCATTTTTGCATATTTTGCTCCTAAATGAAGAATAAGGACAAATCTTCTTCTTATTACAACAATCATTACCGACAATCTAGCAAACGTTTTTGCAAATTTTGCAAATGTCTTGGCCATACTATTGAGATTTGTTATCATCGCAACAAATTAGTTGTTTCCATTTTTGCTACCACTGTTGCTACCATTAAGAGTATCCAACCAATGGCTCCTGTTTCCGCACAGTCCAAGTCTTCTAGATCTACTATCACCATTTCCACAATTGACCTTCAAAATATCATTGCTAATACCATTAGTATGGTTGGTGATGCATCTTATTGCTCTTCCCTCTCAGTTTTATCTAGTATGTCTCCTTCTTCTTGGCTTGTGGATTTTTCTTGTTGCAACCACATGACACCTCACTCATCCTTATTTTCTTAACTTGATCCTGTACCACAACCTCTTAATATTCACATAGCTAATGGTTCCTCAATGTTTGGCCATAATATAGGTTCTATCTCGACCTCCAACCTCGGTTCCTAGGTTTTTAATGTTCCTAACATTTCTTACAATTTATTTTTTGTGGGACAATTAGCTGAGTTAGGTTATCGCATTACCTTTGATTATTCTAGATGTATTGTGTAGGATCCGAGGACGGGACAGGAGCTTTGGACTGGTCCCAGAGTTCGGCGTATGTTTCTTGTGGACAACTTTCGTCTTCCACTTGTTGTTCCTGTTTTCGTTGCTGCTGTAGTTGCTACAGTTTCTTAAATTCCTTTCCTTGCACTTTGGCATGCCTAACTTGGTCACACATCTTCCTCTCGGGTACAACACTTGGCTTCTAGAGGTTTTTTAGTTTTAATGTCAACAGAAAATTTTAATTATGTTTCATGTCTGTTAGGAAAACAACCAGTTTTACTTTTCAATACTAGTGAATCAGTGTCCACTGATATTTTTGACCTAATTCATTCTGATCTAATTCATTCTTATAATTTTGCATGCTTTCAACAAAGAAGCTAATTCAAAAGCATACTTACTTTTAGAGGTGATATTAATCTCTCTTTTTTTAAGTTTCATGTATAACATGTATAAGAATTTTTTTCCTTCTTTTGTGAAATTAATTATCAAAGTAATAGACCACCAGAACTGATTATTCGATTCTAAATATATTTGCTTTTAAAGTACGATCGAGTTTTTTTTTTTTTTTTCCTTTGTTTTTATGTGAAGAAAAAAATACAGGTTATTCTGGACTGACCTAAATTGTCAAAGTTCAAGTCAGAGACATAGGATCAACAACCCATTTTAGTCTAAAGTTCTTTTATTTGAAACTTTTGAGGGGATATAAATTTTCTTGATTGGTAATCTCTTGTAATGTTTCTACCAAGATTCAATTATAGAATCCTAGGCTCTTAGCAATAAGAAAAAAAAAATAAAAAAAAATATTATTGTATTAGAATTCAAAATTTATTTGTTTACATTTCCTTTGTTCTCTTATTTACCAAACAAGTTTTTTTTCTTTTTTAATTAATATTTTTTAAAATTATTAAATTAAAGTGGTCACCATACACTGAGGGATCATCAACTTTAAATTGAGAGTAGAAGTGGTCCATTTGAAATTGAATCAAATCCCCAACAATCTTTTTGAAAACTCACTTGGTGTATAAAACACTTGTAAATGTTTAGACCTCCAAATTTTTTTTTTCCAATACAAGCTTATATTCAAACAATATATGTGTGGAATATGAAATATAAGCAATACCCACATTAGCAAACTACTCTAAGCCATTAATTAATCACAACTAGTAGAAATTAAAAGGTAAGAGTAAGGGAAAGAGAGATTGAAACACAAGATAACACCGGCAAGTGTTATTGAAGAGGAAACCAAAAAACTCGGCAAAAAATATCCCCGCCGCCCTCCAAGCAGTAAATGATCCACTAGAAAGTCAGTTGGGATATATGAATAGCAATAGACCCTCCAAGCCTAATTTACCCAATGCACCTAAGCCCTCCAAGCTTCTTGCTCCAACAAGGTTACGTTGAATCGTGTCTTCTCTAACTTTCTAGATCCCGCAATTATCCCATTGCATTAACCAATATGAATTGGTTCTCTCTTGAATTACTTCACAAACACCAAGAATCTTCTCACTACTCTGAATTTGGTGAGGTAAGGATTTGATTTATGATCCTTTCATGGGTATGACAATGGAGAGGGTGAAAGTAGAGGAATTTGGAGAATCAAGTGTATAAGATTATGAATGAATCAATCTTATATTTCTCTAGGGTTTCTCTCTCAAAATTCTCTCTAGAAACTCTCTACATTTCATGGGTATTAGGGTATTTATAGTAAGGTATGAGATGGAATGTGAAAAGTCACCTTTCAGTAAAACAGGGTGCACTAGCGAGTCACTCACTACTGGGATGAGTCGCGAGTTCCAATTGCCAGTTTCTAGACTAGGCCAAACTGTACTTTTTGTCCTATAGTGATCCAGCTAGCCTGACTCTTCATCTTCCCGCATGCTTCACACGTGTGCTTCATTTTGGTGAGTCACTACTCGCGAGTTAGTCTCGAGTCCAGTCGCAAGTCACCTTCTTGTTACACACTCTTGATCAAATCTTTACACTTTCTCACACACAATCCTTACATTATTTCCTCATAAATACAAAGTTTCTAAATGCTGAATTACAATCAAATTTGGCACGGAATAAAGCCAACACATAGTTAAATAAATTCAACTTCACACTTTTTGTATTTCGCCAAAAAATAGAAGTTTTTCTATTGTCTGTCAAAAAAAAAAAGGTTTACATTAGTCACAAATATCAAAATTATTCAAAAGATGATTTTTTTTTTTTTTTTTTCATTTTGTCTTAATATTGATTTATTCATTACTATTTCCACCCTATAAGTATAATTTACTTGTGATTTTGTGAATTCCTAAACAAGATTTAAGTGACGCAAGTGATATCTCTCTCAATGTTATCTTGTAAATCTATTATTTTATGAGTTAAGTCAAATTGGCAAGGTTTGCAACTTAAATCTATAGGTTTTAAATCCCTTGTTTAATTACATCCATAACATTGAAAATATTAGTAAATCTTTTCTCTGTAACGTGCCACGAATGCCCATATGTAAACATAGCAAATTCTTTTTTTTTTTTTTAAAGAATGATAACAATTTTTAATTAACTCAACTAATAAAGTCATTTTTCAATTAAATAAAATATATATTTTGAAATACACACCAAAAATAAATTGATGATTTGACTTGATAATGAATATTATTTATTACTCAATAGACGCGTCATAAATTTAAAATTTATTCTATTTATAAACAACAAAAAGTTTCAGCAAATAACGATTGCTATCTTAGCTTTATAATAAGGAAAAATCATTATTAAGTCTATAGATTTAAGTCCTATTATATATGTGTGGTTTTTAGTTAATTCAATTAAAAAAATATCTCTTATTGTTAAATAAAAGATTTGTAGTTCAAACTCAACTATATTAAACTAAAAAAAGATAATAATAATAATAATTCTATTATATATATATATATAAACAAACACACAAAGAATATCAAATAATAACTATTATAGATGTACATATCATGTCGTATGCTTTCTAAACTTTCCTACAATTCACATCATCTGGTGATAGATAGTTATCATTTGTTTTTTATTTTTATTTTATTTTTTATTTTATTTTATTTTATTTTATAAGCCTTGTATCAGGAAAAATTAAGTTGTTTACTCTTTCTGGGATTTAAATAATTGTAAATTTTAATTTTAATTTAAGAAAAAGAATTTAAGACATTAGAAAAGGGAATTGAAGGCGGTGCGTAAATAGGCCAAAGAGAGAAATTAAGAAAGACAAAAGAGCAGATTGATTAGAATTTAGAGGACATGCGCCAAAAAAAAGAAAAAGAAAGAAAGATTAGAATTTAGAGGGAAAAGGGGTTCCCAAAAAGACATGATAGAAATCCGAGCTTTGTTTTATATGAATATGATTCACACATGTAGACTATGTCGTTGATTTAATATCTAATAAAAAGTTTTAATAGGTGAATATATATTGTAAAGTTGTAATTTACAACTATTTTATATTGACTTTAATTCCGTGTTAAATTTGATTGTAATTTCTTCTATCATATTTCCTTGTATGTATGTGAATTTTTTATTATAAGGGATGAGTGTGAGAGGGTGTGAAGACTCAAGTTTAAAAGGATAAATAAGTGGATTTCCCGAGTGTCTTGCAAGAGACTTATCCGTAAAAGAGCCACGTGTAGAGCACATGATTGGAAGATGAAGAGTCATACCAGCCTGGAGATTTTCGCAAGTATCTCGTCAGTAAGGTCATCCCACGAAGTACTCACAAAACTTTTGTTTAGCAAAAAGTTGTGTTTTTCTTTACCAAGTCTTTACCCACTCATTACTCACAAATTGTAAGGACTAAGGAGTACTTTTCAAAGAGAAAAACCCTAGAAAATACACTTAAGAGCTAGAAATTGTTATATCCACAATCATCTACACTTACCACACTCATTTTGAGTGTAAAGTGAGATTTTGGTGCTGTTGGGAAGCATTGGAAGGAGCCATTAATTGGCGGATGCGATCGGGCTGAATTGCAGGATCTAGAAAGGTAGAGAAGACAAGGTTCCAAGAAGCCAGTTGGTAGCAGGAGCTTGGAGAGCTCAAGTACATGGGGTAGACTAGACTTGGAGGGTCTTTTGTTATTCATGTACTCCAACTTCATTTTCTAGTGGATCGATTTCAACTTGGAGGGTCACGGAGAGGTTTTTCACCAAGTTCTTCGGTTTCCTCTTCGATAATACGTCTCGGTATTATCTTGCATTTGCATCTCTCTTCTCTACTCATTAAGCTTTTATTTTATTGTTGAAAATGAATGAATATGGCTTAAGGTAGTGTTATTGGTTGTTTGCGCTCATTTACTCTTATTCCGCACTTAGCTTAAGTTAAAGTAAAAACAATCTAACCGTAATTTTTAATTGGGGGTCTGCTCTTGTATTTTCACACAAATCTGAGCTTTCATATATAATTTAGCAGTCTTTTGTTGGTGGACACCCATTAAAGTTGGTTTGCAGGTCTTAACTTGAGTGCCCTACTTGAGGACTAGCAAGACTGATATTCCAAAAGCCCGATGAAAAGCAATTTGGACCATATCCATTTGAGGAAAAAAGACATTTACTAGACATACAACTCAAGAAACCCAGGGAAATTTGTCCAATTATCAATAGCTCATGTCTCAAGCATTGCTTCAAAAGCTTTTTGTCCTTCAAATCAAATGTTTGCAAACTCGCTTGGTGGTCCCACAGTTTGTGGTAGAGGACGGAACGGAAGAACTTTTCTGAAATCTCATGGCCCTAGAGCAGTGTCATTATCCATTTGAAGCTTATATATGCAATTATATTTTACTATCGGATTGTCTTATCAACAGTGAAGAAGACGTGGAGTTGCTCGTTGACAAAAGGATTATTGTCAACTTGTTGGGCAGCAGTGAAGCGGTTGCTCGTATGGTTAACAACCTTTGCCTTGAAATTATTGAAACAAAATCATGTTACCGTCATATCGCTGATGATCTTAATAAGCTCTACGACAGCCCTTGGAACCAAAATATATCCTTGAGAAATGTACATTTCTGGGATGTCTGGAGAGGCACGGCAAGCGTTGTTGGGGTCTTGGTCCTAGTTATCACTATCTTTAATTTCCCTAGGCCTTTTGTCTTCAAGAATACTTGAATTTCTTCATTGTGATATTTTCATATTTGTTGGAAGTTTGGTATTGTAGTAGTTGTCTTCGAAATCGTCATTATGCTCGGTTTGTAATATCCTTTCCTTTCTTTTCTAAATAAAATGTGAAATAAAGTTGTATGTTTTAATTTGTTCCCTAATAAAAGAGTTACATCCCTTCTATTTCAATTTAAGGGCAGATTGTATTACATAATTGCATTCTTTCTTGTGCTGGTAATGGGTGTAGAAAATTTCCATACAATAAGATTAAATTTAATATCGTTCGAAACTGAAAATGAGAGCCACAAAGTGGGCATGCATGATCCTCGGTGTAACTCCCAAGCGTAACTTAATGGAGTACTGCCTTGGGTTGTTACCCCTCCCCACTTAAACTTAGAAATTAATGGGTTTGTGATTATGTACATCCCGCAAGTGATACCCAACATGTATAGAACGAATTCAAAATTTTCTCAGTGTGCTTACAGAGTGTTGGTGAGGCTCTTAAGCTGTAAGTATAACTAGTTTTTAACCCGTGCATTTGCACGGGATTTTTATTTAAAATTTTTTATAATTTTGTTATTGTATTTTTATAGCATCTCAAAAGTATTTTTCTTTCTTATTTAACATCATCAACATCATCAAAAGTAAATCAAATCATACTTCATAATAGTAACATATATTAACACACTTTAAATAAGAGAAAAAAAATTAAACTTACAGTAGTGGAAAAAGAAATACCTTTCTTCAAAACATCATACAAATTTAGATTCATAGCTCAAAATAACATTTATAATCCTAAAATAAACCAAAAGTCAAATAGTTTAACCCCATGTTTATGGACTTCCTTTCTCTTAAAAGTCTTATGGGTCTAATGTTGTGAGCATTCAAACCATTGATGATCTTTTTGCATACCTAGACATATCAGAAGTTTCAAAAAAAAAAAAATGTTAAATTGATTCCAAACAAATAACACATACAAATGCAAAATTAGTTCTACCATCTAAAATCTAAATCACATGAATCAGTGTTAGATAGCTTATCATTTCTTTTACCTTTAAACCCGTCTAATAAAAATCTCTAAATCGGAGAAAAAAAAATTCTTTTTATGGTAAGCATTAAATGTAGCTTGTACTCATTTTCTTGCTTACTTATCCAATCTGACAATAGGTAAATTATCACGTTTTATATTTCCCAAATATCATCATGATTTTAATTGCCTCATTTGCAACAAACAAATGTCCTAACACCCAAACACAAACCCACAACTACCCAAAATATACCAACCACAAACCGACATAAATTCATTGGAAAAATGTTTAAAATAATACTCTAATAATAATAATAATAATAATAATAATCAAAGAAAAACTCACCTTAGGACTATAACCGGCTTAAGTAACATCTAGAATTGTTTTGGGGAGGGGGGCGCGGGAGGGGGGGGGGGGGGGAGGGGGGGCGAAGAGCCAAGAGAAGGAGAGTGTGGTGGTAGGTAGTCTCTCTCTCTCTCAATGTCTTCCTTAAGGGGTTTCTCTTTGCAATCTTGGTGGTAAGAAGGTGACAGGAAACCGAATGTTGGAAGAAAGCTGGCTCAACAGTGGTGGTGGCACTATATCCACAACTATCTCAAATAATATCACGGTCCCTCTGCAACCAAGGCTTCCACGACTTCAAAGCTATTAGGAAATACAATTTTCTGGCTCATTGGAATTCAGCCAGACATGCCAATGAGCTTAAAGAATAAAAAAATAATTATTAGAATAATATTGTACCTATTCTGTATAAAAGAAGTACATATATAGAGCATCTTTGCAGATTTTTTAATGTAAACTATCAGAAAATTTTGATTATGATCGAATGTATTCTACAGTGTGAACCTCAAAGAATAGGACATGCCCTCCAACCAAACATGGTCTACTAAATGAATTACATGCAAACTTGCAAACTTAATAGCAACTACTCATTGTCAGTTTTGTTAATACAATTCACACACCAGCAACCATAAAAGTACAATAACAAAACACATTGTCCACAATTGTCTACCATTAAAACAAAAGTTTAAAGTACCTAATCCTGGTTATTATGCAAATAGAGTGAAAGGCAATAAAAATTTTTAATATAAAATATGAAAGAAAAGCCAATTGGCAATAACAAAAACTTATTCTAAAAGAGAACCAAGTAATAGCATTAAAGAGAGGGCTGACAAACAAACATTTACCACCTCCAAGACTTTTACTATATTAAACAAAAATGAAACACAACTTCTCCCATAAATCTAAGTTGCATTTCTTTCCATTTGAGTTTCACTGATTTTTTGCAAATAAATTTTGGCTCTAGGGAATATTTTTTCTATTAATGAAGCAGTCCTATCTAGTAAGTTCTTTGCTTATCTTCCTTTTGAAGATAAATATATTCCTTTCTCAAATGATAGATTTGTGTTAACTCTCACAATTAGTCTTAAACCACATCCACTTAAAGCAAAGTAGCCACAAAAGGTAAAAAATCAATCCTCTTGGGACTTGGGAATATGGATATTAGTATTACACATTTGTGGTGTATGATTAGAATACAAATTGATCACAAAGTTTCATAATTTAAATACATATCTTACTCAGTCATGAAGCCATATTTAAGATAAGACATTATTTTCTTTCTATAATACCAAGATTGTACCATCAAAGTGAATAGTGCAAATGAGAAATAATATAGGCTTAGATGATGCATGTGATGTCTTAAAACTCGGAATTCAAAGTACCATGAATGAAAAATGAAATAGTTATAGTGTGGAATTATGGCCATTAGATAAACTCAAATAGACAGTTAGTTATCATGCAGTCTAAGCCAAAGAGAATGCATCAAATTCATTTTTCTAAAACACATTAAAACACAAATGTACAATCTGCAGACTTCCCCAATAATGGCGAATTTAATGGCTGTCTCTAAGAGAATATGTCAATCTCAAATCAATATTTTTTTTCAAACACATTTAAAGTTAAAACACATACATGTACAATCTGCAAAATTCCAGATTTAAGTGTTAACACATTCAGGCTTAAATATTTGTCTAATTTCAACAATTTGAAGGCTAAATCAGCTCCAATGAAAAATGTTGTTTACAAATTGTCAAAAATTTACACATAAGATCATTATAATATGAAAAATATAAATATTAAGAACTAATATATTACCGTAATCATAACGTGCTTTTATATTTGGTTTAATAACTATTTTTTTTTCATCGGTAATATTTGGTTTAATAATTATTACTCTAGAAAAGAATTAGTAAATATTGTAGAATAAATATATCTTCAAGCTTTATCCAATGCCAATATAGAATGACCCAACAATTAAATTGCAGAAGATTGAAGGTAAGACCAAAATTAGACTATATTAAATGGATTAAGTTACCTGGGTTGCAAACTCTTATTGACTTTGCCAAAAACAGCCGTCAAGTTGGGTATTCCAATACCAAACAAAACAATTAATAAATATGCAAATTTCAAGCATAGAGAAATAGATTTTGAAACGTAGTCATATTTAATAAACAAACTTAAATGTGAAGATAAAAAAGACCTAAACAAATATCAAAAGCTTGATCAAAATATGAAACTAAAAAGTGAAGAGAAACATTGAATTTGAAGATCCAAATCGAAACCAATCCAAACAAAATATAAAACCTAATCATATTTAACAAACAAACTTAAATGCGAAGGTAAAAACTCACAGGTAATGGTTCCAGCCTCTCTCTATGTAAGACTCCTTGAATTTGAGTTTCTTTCTTGCAAGTTTTTTTTAAAAAAAAAATATATATATATATATATATATTTTGTGGTACTATCTAACTATAAAATGTTTAAATTTTCACCTGCAGTTTGTCTTTCGTAATAAATGAAAGCGTCCTGCACATTGTGCGGGTTATTAGCTAGTACATATAATATAAAAAATAACTCTTTTTTTTTTTTGGAATATGTAGGATTCTTGACAATTCGTCTGCTGTTCAAATCCTATGTTATGGTTTCCTAACTTAAAGTCTTTGTAGCAGTGACTTCAATAGTTTTCTAGTAGACGTCTGCAAGAAATTGAAGAGCCCAATTAAGAAGTGCAACTTGAAACTTAAATTTGATGCATGTTTTTTTGTCTATGATCAAGTTATGCTCTAAGATATACATCTAGTGACTTTCCATCTTGCACACTTGATTGATTGTTACAATTATTTCACAGATAATCAATGCTACAAATCTCTGCAAATAGCATATAATAGTAAGCTTCAATTAATGGATTTTCAAACTTCTGTTTCAATCTTCTCTTATAGTCAGTCTTGTTGTCTTAACTAAGAGGCCAACCTGTTTGGGTGCCCCACTTCATACCACCGTATGGAGGGAAATAGCCTACAGACTGCTAATAAGGCAATGGATAGAAGTCTCTGTAAGCTGAATTTTGTGTGTAATTATTCAATGAATACAATGTGTGTATTACTCAGAAATATGATTGAAAACTTCTATCAATGAAATTGTTTGACTAAAAAGCTAAAATTTTGTAGTTGTTCTTTTATCCAACTTGAATTGTATTTCCTACACTTAGCCTCATTGTCAATGATAAGTTGAAATAAGATACGCAGTTTTCTTGCAATAGGATACTGATTATTTTGTGAGAATTTACAAACTAATTTGAAAAAATTGAGGGAGGCATCACAAATTTAGGGAAAAAGTTAGACCCTGCAACTATGAATGTTAAATCTAAAATGCTTACATAAATTAATTTTGTAGTCTACCCAGAAAAGAATCAGGGATATTAGCTAATTGCTGATCAAGGTTGAAAAAATTTGTGCCTAGTCAAAGCTATCCAGCTTTAAGCTTTACTGTCATTCACTGTAGTGCCTTTTCTTGTGACACATATAACCCACTGGAAAATATAATTCTGTTCTTGTTGTGACTGAATTCATGTTGAATGTTTGTTTATGCAGGTTTGAAAAGTTGACAGATTTTTACTTAAATGGGTAAATTTGAAGTCCACTTCCAGATGGGAGTAGTTGAAAGAGTTGGATACTCTCTTTAGTGCCATTGTAGTTTTAGATTCTGTGTGTTGGTATCAAGGAAAACATCAAAAGCTAATGCTAATTGCATCAGAATGTGAAGTGTGGTGGTCAGTAGAGAAATCATTGCTGCCCGTATATAAAACTCCAATCTTTGATAATAGGTGACCTCATCTGCTGTGACAATAGCATGTCTTCTCTAAGAACTGATGTTATATGCTGGAGGTTTACTTTTTGTCAGTTTTACTTATAGTCTTGTCATAGTTTCTAATAAAAGAACTCCTAATGAGTGTTATTTTAATGTCTTTTCTTTTGTCATTCGATTTAACCATTGTCATTATAGATTACAAAGAAATCACTTGTGTGTTTTTTGTGCTATTATCTGTAAAATAATTTGCTATATCTATATTTATCATGATTCATCACCATTTTACAAATCTTAGGCGTCTTTTGATAGTTGTTCTAAACGTGTTTTACTAATTACATTTGGGTCCATATAGATACATCGTTTTTCTTTGGGTGTGGCGCTGCAGAAAAGAAGTGAAACAAAGAAGGTGTCAAACAGAAAATTGGAAGGACGAAGAGGTTTTATTTTGCCATTTTGTCCTCTATCGAACAGAGGGAATTCATCTTTTCTTTGCAGTGTGTTCAGTTTTTTTTTTTGATTGAATTGCAGTGTGTGCAGTTGATTAGGAGTGTGGCGATTCAAGGTTTTTTAAGCAGATTAAGGTAGAAAGTGTTTCAGCAAAACACTGACTTTTCTCTTAATCTGTAAGCATAGCAGATTTTTAAGTGGACTTTTATTTTTGGTTTTGGAGACGGATAAGAGATGGTGGTTTTGGGACGTTGAAGATGCAGATTTGTGTAAGGAGTAATGCTTGAAGCAAATTGGCATCAGTGGAGGAAGAAAGCCATTTTGATGTTCAACACCTTCTTCTTCTCTGTGTTCTAAGGTTTTATTTTTTCAAATCAAAGCAATTGCAAATGAAAAACTTTAAATATATACTGCAAGAACCTTGACAACAATGGTAGAAAAGAAACATGGGAAATGAAAATATAAAGAGGGGAAAATATTTCAACAAAAAATTAAAAACCATTCTAACCCAAATTCCTTACTCAAAACTGAATCTAAGCCAAAACCTGAATGCAATCCAATACAATCCCATCCAAATACCCAAACCTAAATCATATTTAAACCCAAATTTAAAGAACCAAAAAATAGAGACTAACCGGTGGAGGATACGGGATCTGATGGTGGCAGAGGCCTGACTGTCTTCTCAGGTGTTCTCTTTCCACTCTCTATGCCTGACCAAATCTCTCTCTCTCTATCATTCTTTTTCTCCCAGTCTCTCTGTTTAATAATTCAGCATTACATGTCTCCCTCCCTGAACCATTTTTTGATGTTTTTGTTTTTCCTTATACGGGTTTCAATAAAGGGAAAAATAGACCTAACCGTACCCATTCTTCTTAGACTTTGGGTTGCCTTAAAGGCTTGGCCTTTCCACCTACAAACCCAGAAATAAATAAAGAAACATAAACAAAGAGTGCAATCGAGATCGCATAGTGAATCTGTACTTGAAATAAATCAACAGAGAGTCAAAGGAACCTACCTAATAACGGCTCTGGTGGTGCGACGGCAGAAGAAATAAAGTTTCCTTGTGGTTGGAGGCCGACGGTAGTGCCGGCCCTGAGATGTCTGTCTCTCTCTCCTGTGCCTTAACAACGCATCACTATTAACAAAGCATCCTTTCAGTAATTTCTCTCTTCTCTTTTAAAATCGAAACCAAATGTAACCCAAATACCTAAATAAAAATCAATCCAACCAAATTTCTCAAAATTAATTCATATTTCATACCTAGATCTAGGAAAGAAAGAGAAGAAAAATTACCGGTGGTATTTCTGTCTATCTTCGTATCTCAATACTGGCTGCACCTTTAGGTTACCAGTACCGGTTTTGGTGGTCTAAGTTTGGCAAGGGATGGTGATGGCCAGCCGTACTATCTCGGTCTCTCCCCTGAATCGCAACTCGCAAGCCTTTTTTTCTCTTCTTCCCTTTCTCCGTATCGCTCGTGTTTTTTTAGTTGCAAGCCTTTTTTTTTTTTTTTTTTTAAACCGTTTGTTTTTATATACCTAAAGACTATCAAACAGTGTTAAGATTATGAAGCAAGATAATTTATCGCTTCTTATTTGTGCACGAGGCAGCATTTTGAGAGGTCATTTTTCCTGACGTATCAACACCTCATTATATCAACACCTCATTAAAAGCTTCTGCTTTTATATATTGTATTAGATTTGTATTACTCTAAAAGTATATATGCAACACCATCGATAAAAAAATTTGATTGTATGTTTATCAAGTTGGAACAAAAAACAAGTTTGATTTGCTAGTCTATGTGGAGGCTAACTTTGGACAACATAGAACAACCTAGAAGTTCCTATGAGACCACCGGTTCAATCTTAGAGAGAGGGACACGGAAAAACCGAATATTAAATTTATGCTAGAGATCTTTGTCTCTAACAAATATGAATTTGGTATAAAGGCTCCTGTTTTCACCCTCCCATAATTCAGTGTCACAATTTTTTGACACACAAAATCACAGTCCATTAAACCATGTTCAACTTCAACCCATGTATTCCGAAGGAAAATACCTTAAATCCATTACACTAAATTTCTCAAATAAATTCAAACATCTAGTTCAACTAATGAAAAACAAGTAGTGTTATCGCTTTCAAGAACTATTAAATTCAGGGCTAAAATAAAATTACACTCCCTAAACTTTTATGAATTGCACTTGTGAAATTAATTGCCTCAAATTCCTGTTATGACTTGGAAAGCTAATTGAGTTTTCTAGTTGAAGAATGATTAATTTGGTTGTTGTTGTTGTTTTTGTGTTTTTGTGTTTTTTTTTTTTTTTTCTTTGGGGGGGGGGGGGGGGGGGTGGGGGGGATTTCCTTGTAGTGGAAAAAAGAAGCTATTCCTTAGAATGGAATGTAGTATATTCCTTGTCAAAGAAGTAATATATTTTTTTTCTACAGTGGAATTGGAATTGAAGACATTTTAAAGGATTTGATGGCTTTGCTCAAGGGCCCTCCACTGTGTGGAGAGAGGAGAGGATCTCAAAAATGAGCGTGAAACTGAGAGAGAAAAAAGTTAATTTCACTTGGAATGTAGCACAAGAAGAGAGACAACAAGGTTTGCATTTTTTCTACAAACATTTTGTGTAACGCATAAATCAAGGAGAATTTGTGAGGCTTGGATTGATGTTACGAACCAAGAAAAAAGAAAGAGGCTTGGGTCAGCATGAGAGCAAAAAAAAAGAAAGGAGTTTTTTTTAGCTAGGCATACACAATGGAAATAAATTTTAAGGTTTTCTTTCGAGATAGGTTTTTTGGGGTGCTACAACCATGGAAAGATGTTGTATCCCAAGATAAGTGAATATCTTAGGAGTTTTTATTATTTCCTAGAGAGTAGATATGTTGTATTTGGTGTGGATCTCAACTCAGAATTAAACTTGAGAAGGTAATGTAATTTGTTTTATAACAATGGATTTTTTTGGAATTTGTCATTTAGTTTTTCCTTTCAAGGAGGAACGGATTTCGACATAATATTTAGTGTTTATGTATGTGATTGATACCTTAACTTGGTAATATTAGTGATAGTATTTTTTAGTGATTGATTAAAATTGTTAATTGATTTTCTAAATTCATGTAAGAGTAGATTGAATCCTAGCAAGTATTAGAGCTTGATTGATTTATTGGATGATTTCCTGTGTGAATAAATATGGATGAGACATCTAGGACCATGTGTGAGAGATTGCGCCCTCGGCCTAACCTTTCAGATCAAGGTTTGGCATAACCCATGCGAATTGGTGAAGTTCTGTTGGTGCCTCTTAAGAGACATTTGAGGATCTATTGATGCTATCATCCCTCCTAGATCAAGGGTTTTATAATGGAGTCCCCACTTATTTAATTGAATTTTTTTTTTTTGAAAAGTACATCTTGTTGATAAATTGAAACAATATATCTCTTGATAATAACCATGAAATTATATGTCTTTGGTCCTAGATACAATCTAAAACAAAATTACATAGTTTTGTTTCCTAGTTACAATTTACATATTGAAAAGTAAGAAAAGGCATAATTTACTAACCATTGATCTAAGTTTAGAACAACCTAGATCTTAAATGCTAAACAAACAAGAACATGTGATGAAATAAAAATAAAACACGCTTGAATCGAAGAGAAATAGGGCATAATGAAAAGAAAAGTTTAAAAACCTTACCTACATGCACCTACAATCCTGAGCACTCCAAGCAAGAAAACTTCTCTAAAAGGGGGATTCATGAATAGGAAGTTGGTAGTTTGAGACCAGGAATTCCATACTATCACTTCTAGTGAATTGAGACTAGGAGGTCAAAGACACCAAAAGCACCTTCCTACTACAAACTCTAGAAAATAGGGACAAAGGGAGAGAGAGAAGCATTTTCAATTTTCTCTAATATTCTAGGTTCTGGATTTGGGATATGGTATGCTTTGTACTGTTGATGAAGAGGGGAATTTATGCAACATGCTAGGGGATAGGTATGAATCTCTAGACAATGTAGAAGGTTTTTTGAGTGAAAAATGTTGGTATTAAGTTCAAATCGAGAGGGGAGTAAGCTAGGGCAAAAAAGGAAGGAAATTTGGGGGCTTTGGTTCGAGTGCTAATCAACACTTGGTCCTAGACTCTCCTAGATATTTTCCTTTTTCGTTTTGTTAGAATATTGATCTTATTCCTTCCGAATTTCAACCCTTCTCGTAGACTTTCTTGGTCCTCAAGATTTGTAAATTAATTTTAAAAAGTTCAATTAATTAGTTAATTAATTAATTAGGGATAATTACAGCAAACCCCTCCTGAGGTTTTGCCCGTTTGCGCTTTGCCTACCCGTGGTTTAAAACTTATCACTTTGCCCTCCTGTACTTCAATCCGTTACCCTCCCGTTGCCCACCTGACCCTCAGACGTTAGAAAAATACCCTTTTATTCCAAATTAGAACATAACACGGATCAAACAACGAAAATCCACTCTCTTTTCTTCACGAGCCCTAGAAACGTGAAAATCCTTGTAACATCTGCTATTGACATAGTGTTGCAAGTGTAAAACCTAGACGACATCTGCTATTGTTTGAGGGACTAAAATCCTGGTAAGAAATCAGTTCGCTGTTTGGGTTTTTACTTTCACTTGTGGTTGTTTTATTGTTTTTTGGGTAATTAATCATTGGTCAATGTTACATGTAATGGAATGAGAATATTGGTTGTGTTTGTTGATGTTTATGAAAAATGTGACCACATATTCTTTGGATTTGTGTTTGTTTATGGGCATTTTGTCTGTCGTTACAGTGGACCCAAGTTTGTTTTGGGTTTAAATTTTAGTGTTTGCATGTGTTATTTAGTAAGACAGAATCAAAAGAAAAGTTGAAAATGTGGTCTCTCTTTGTGTGTTGCATCCCAAAAGCAAAACATAAACATGCAACTGTTTTACTATTTTGTTGTTTACAATTCTTTAATTGTTAATTGTATATGTGTTAAATGGTAATTTGTTATTGCAGATGGATGATGAGGAAGTGAAATTGGAGGTACATTATGGGGGTGCTTTTCTGTGGAACCCTAGTTTAGAATACTTTGGTGGGGAAGTTGAAATAGTGTATAGGGTTCTTGATTTGCTTAGTTACTTTGAAATAAAGGTATATATGAGGAATTAGGGATTGATGAACCGTGTAGGGTTCATTATTTAGATCTTGGGGGCAACTTGGAGGAAGACTTGAGGCTTATAGAAGATGATTAAGATGTGGTACACATGTGCAAGCCTAATGAGAGAAGGCCAAGTGACACCATCATACTGTATGTGGAGAGTGGTAATGCTCCACTTGCAGTTGAAGTTCCTAATGGTGGAGGAGTTGGTGTAGGGGCTGGTGCAGGGGCTGGTACAGGGGGTGATGGTCTGGAGGAGGAGTTTGATTGGTTGAATGAAGGTCTGGAAGGAGAAGACTTTGCTGATGACATTTTTGGTGAGTCTTCTCCACCTCACACAGTTCCAACCACTGATACACCTCATCCAAACACTAATACACCTAATCCAAATACTAATACACCTCAACCAAACACAGATGCACCTGGCCCAAGCAATGCTCCTCCTCCAAACATAGATTTAGATGAAAAATGGGCTGAACCAGCTTTGGAGGATGATATTGTAAGTGTGGATAGCCCTGATGATGAGCAGGGGCTTGGCAATTTGGAGTTCAATGAGAGGACTGATATGGGAAATGTTAGGTTGGCAAAAGGGATGAAGTTCCCAAACTCCCAGGTGTTTAGGAAGGCTTTGAAGGAGTATGTGATTCAGCATCACATTGATGTTAAGTGGAAGTTGAATGAGAAGAAGAAGATTTATGTACATTGTAAGAACAATTGTGGATGGAGGATTTATGCCTCAATGGTGACTGGAGAGTGCACATTTGAGATCAAGACACTTTATCCCGAGTGTACCTGCCCCCTACCATTTAAAAATGGGCAAGTTACATCAGCCTATGTGGCAAAGAGGTATTTGGAGGATTTTGGTAAGAATCCTAATTGGGAGGTCTTAGGTTTTAAGCACCATGTAGGAAGTAGGGTGATTAGATCAAGGAAGGCAACTAGGGGGCTGATTATTGGGAATGAAGAGGCTCAGTATGGCTTACTTAGAGATTATGCAGAAATGATATTAAGGACAGATGTAGGAAGTAGGGTGATTCTGCAAACAGAGATAGAAAATGAGAATGCAGAGCCCAAGTTTAAAAGGATGTGCATTAGGTACAATGCTCAGAAGGTTGGCTTTCTAGGTGGTTGTAGACCCTTTATTGGGCTAGATGGATGCCACTTGAAGGGTAGGTTTTGTGGGCAATTACTGTCTGCCACTGCCAAGGATGGAAATGACAATATATTTCCAGTGGCAATGGCTGTGGTTGAGCAAGAGAACAAGGATAGCTGGACCTGGTTCTTGGAGCAGTTTGCAAATGACATTGGCAGGCCAGAGGAGCTCAATCTAGTATTCATCAGTGACAGACAGAAGGTATTATCATCTAGCTCATGACTTATTACATACTTACCTTCATTACATTGAATGCTTACTTACTTGCTTACTTGCTTGTTTACTTGATTGCAAGGCCTTCTACCTGCAATGGAGACTCTATTCCCAACTGTAGAGCACAGGTATTGTGTGAAGCATATATACAACAACTTCAAGGTTAACCACAAGGGCATGGAGTTGAAGAGTGTACTGTGGAGGTGTGCTGACACAACATCAGCCAGGGAATTTGAGAGGGGGATGGACCATCTTAAGAGTTTGGATGAACAAGCTTGGAAATACCTAGCTGATATAGAGCCTGCATAGTGGACCAGATCCCACTTTTCTTTAAGAGCTTTGACAGATTGTATGGTAAACAATCTGAGTGAGAGTTTTAACTCTATGATTGTAAAGGCTAGAGACAAGTCCATCTTATCAATGCTGGAGTGGATCAGAGCTAGGCTTATGAGCAGGCTGTATATAAAGAAGACCGGCATAGAAAAGTATGGTGGCAACTTGTGTCCAAGCATACAAAAAAAGTTGGAGCAGTTAAAATTAGAGTGTAAGGGTTTCTGTGCAATACCTTCTGGGAAGTTTGTGTATGAGGTTGACATGAGAGAGAAAGGCATGTGATGGACTTGGTAAATAGGACATGCAGTTGTAGAGTATGGGACTTGACAGGAATCCCCTGCAAGCATGGAGTTGCAGCCATTTTTGTGAATCGTGAGAAGCCAGAAGACTACACCCATCCATGCTACTACAAGGATGCTTATGTGGAGACATACAAGACACCCATACCTCCCATGCTTGGCCAGTCTGAGTGGATGTCATGTGGCCAACCCAAGCCTGTTGCACCTGTAGTCTATAAGCTACCAGGCAGGCCACCCATGAAGAGGAAGAGAGATGCTGATGAGTGAAACTCTTATAAGGTGTTTAGAGCAAACAGGGTAGTGAGGTGTGGAAGGTGTCAACAGGAAGGGCACAATGCAAGGGGATGTAAGGCCAATGTCACTGGTGAGACACCATGGGAGAGGAGGCAAAGATTGCAGAAAGGGAAATTTGTAAGTTTTTAGCCATTTTTTTATGCAAATGCAAAATGGCAATAACTGACATTGTAAAAACATGCTCATATTTGGTTGCAGGGAAGTGGAATGCCTTCTACACACAGAGAAGGATCCCAGACCCCATCTTTATCACAAACCCAATCCTCAGCTCAGCCCCCACCAACACATCAGCCTTACACTATGGCCTCATCCTCATCCAACCAGGCAGTAGGGTCATAGCCATAAGCTCTAGCTCCACAGCCACAAGCTCCATGGTTAGGACCACCAGCTCCATGGTCATAGAAACCAAGTCAGTGGTACTCTTTAGACTTCAGGTATACAGTTAGAGGAGCTCCTTGGTTCTCTTCAACCCAGCCAGCACCACACACCCTTGCAGAAACATGGGATAGTAGAGCACTATCATCATAGGTACTATAGTGTTAGGTTCATTGTTTTATTCATAAAACTGTGATACTGGTAGCTAACATGTGAATTCTTGTACTTTGTAGCCTACAAAACCACCTGCTACCAGAGGAGCTGCTTTGAGAGGAAGGAGTGATGCAGCTAGGGCTCAAAAATGTAGAACAAGAGGTGGAAAGGCTAGCTGTGGTGGGAAAGGCAGGGGCAGGGGCAGTAAATGAAGACTTTTATTGCTATGTATAATGTATTAGGGTTATTTAGTGTTAGGGTTTTATGTAGTTTGTAGACAAAGACAGGGCAGACAATGGCAGGGCAATTGTATTTTTGTATTTTGTAGACAATGGCAGGGCAGACAATGGCCAACAAACACTTTTTGTATTTTTTTAAGTTTTGTAAACATTGGGCAGCTGCAACTGTTTTGGTTGTTGTACTAAATGCCTTATATTTACTGGTGGTTGATGAAAAACTATTCAATGACACCAACAAATATGTAGACAATTTCCCAACTTAATGACAGGTGTTTAGAATTATTATTCTGTTATATGAGTTATTATTATATGAGTTTGTTTATGTGCAGGGTGTATGTGTTGTCTTTTCTTGCAAGTTGACAGATTTTCATGCACTTTAAATTCACTTTCAACACAATTGTCTTCACACAATGCACTTTATGCACAAACCAACACAGCTCACAACATCCAACAAAACACCAACAGCTCACAGCTCACAAGTAGCCAATTCACTTTAAACAAAAATACCAACAACATCTAACATAAATAACATTTTATCTTAAAAAAGGTTATATTATTAAGTGGCTTCATAGTTCTATTACACCAACACCAACAGCAAAATTCTTTCATAGTTCTATTACAATAGAGGACCAGCTTATATTACAACCCATCAGGCAGACTCAATCTCATCATTCCAACATTCTCACTTGAGCCAAAACATGAAAACAACATAACCAAAAAAAAAAAAAAAAAAAAAAAACCATGACAAAATTAGTGCAATTTTGCACTTTTTCTCTTGCTCTAAAGCTCTCACTGCTATCTCCTTAGCTTGAATAGAGGAAGCTCGAAACTTTCTCTCCCTCTTAATGGCTTTTGCTGCCCTGTCTTGAGCAATTTCTGCCATTTGGGTAGCTTCTGCTGTTGCTTGGGTAGCTTCTCTTTCCCTTTCATGTGCAAGTTGCAGCTCACTCCGCAATAAATCCAGCTTTTGTTGCACCAAATGGGCAGCTTCATTCCCACGCATACAAGTGGGATTATCAATCCATTTAAAGAAAGGGCACTTGGGACCAACCTGTTCATAAATTGAATTGAACACATCACATTCCAATCTCCCGTGAATCAACTAGATTAAGTAAAAAGTATACTTACCTTATATCGGCTACAACCTAGAAACCTTCTCCCAAAATTATCCACTGTCAGACTTGTTCTCAACACACAAGTCTCATATGTACATATATGCCCACTTGAACCTGAGTAATTTCCACTCGAAGAAGACATCGATTTTCAAAGCTACCATCAAAACTTGAAACCCCAACGCAGAAATGTCATACCTGGTGATGAACTATCTTCGAATATTCAATGCCTTAAGACAACCCAAAGTCAGAACCTCACCCTCACACGAAAGCACGATCAGAAAAATCAAAACCCCAGCTCCGTTACAAAGATTTTCACGTTTCTAGGGCTCGTGAAGAAAATAGAGTGGATTTTCGTTGTTTGATCCGTGTTATGCTCTAATTTGGAATAAAAGGGTGTTTTTCTAACGTCTGAGGGTCAGGTGGCCAACGGGGGGAGGGGGGGGGGGGTAACGGATTGAAGTACAGGGGGGCAAAGTGATAAGTTTTAAACCACGGGTAGGCAAAGCGCAAACGGGCCAAACCTCAGGGGGGTTTGTTGTAATTATCCCAATTAATTATTATCAACTATATTCTCAACCAATACTAATATGAAACCTCATTAAATTCAAATCAAACTAATTATAGGCCAATTAGAATTAAGAAATCATAATCACATATGGTCGGGACTTGATTCATGCAAGTGCATTGTACCGGTAAAACTTGTTTTCTTGGTATCTTTTAATCTATTCGTCTAATTAAGGGTCGTTAACTATCATTTTGATCATTATGACTTCAATATTTATATTATACAATTCAATTACAAATCATGTGGTCAAATTATAGTTCTCTTGTATGATGTGATATGCAATGCAAGTGAAGTTAAATGCAAGTTGCAAAATGAGATGTCTACACCATGATTGAATTGGTGGGTCCTAGTGGAATTTGAGAGAAGATTATGTTTAGTAAAAGTTTGCAATCCAGCCATGCACAAGTATGGATTAAGGCATTATTTAAGAAACTTTGATTTTTACCTCCAAGAAAATTTTACTTTGATTGAGGTGTAGGTGTAACTGTAACGTCCCAGCTTAAAAAAAAAAAAAAAAAAAAAAAAAAAAAGGTAATGTTCTAATTTTTTGGGACCACACGTGGCCCACCTACCACATCACTTCCCCACCACTCGTTTTCAATCCACCTTATTCTCTCTTGACCGGCTCATCCATTCCTTGCTCTCTTTTCTATTTTCTTCTTTTCTCTCAAACACTCTTCTCTTCACTCTCTCACACTCTCCCACTGGTACCTCCATACCACCATCTCCACCATTATTTTTCCGGCAATGTCACCGGAAAATCCTTAGGAACCTCTAAGCATCTTCATCCCTTTTATTTGAGGTAAAAATTTCTAATCTTTTTGGTGGGTTTCACACTTTTGCTTGAGGTTATTTTTATCTAAGTTTTAATAATGATACCCATGTGATTTATAAGCATTGGAAGTGATATTTATGTGTTTATATGTATGGGTTTTGTATTGGTGGAATTATTTGATGAGTGGGTATATGGTTTGTGCTAATGATGACTACCTAAGGTTTATTTATGGTGGAAAATTTAGGGGTTTTAAGTTATAACATGTGATGGTTGGTAAATCCAATTTTTCCATTGCTATTGGGTTTATTTGGAGTTAGTTGAAGTTCTAAATTTCTTGTCTTGGAGGATATTTTGATTTTGCTTTCATGGGTCTCTTAATGATGTAGTGTAAATTTTATGGAAGCTAGTCATAATGTTGGAGATGATATTAAATGGGTTAACTTTATAAATTGGAGTTTATGCCTTGTGAATCAATTTGTTGAGAAACTTTGGAAGTTGATTATATTATTATTGATGAGGTTAAATACTAGGCTTGCCTAATTAAGTGCTCATTTGGCAATTCCTAAATTGTGGCTAGATACAATTTCAAGGTCTATGCTTATTGTGATAGGTTTACTTGATATTGTTTAGGTTCTAGCTAATCTCCTTAGAGCTTGGAGAATTAGGCTTTTGCGGTTGTGAGGTAAGTAGCTTTTTAATGGGATATTTGGAAAATAACCATGTTTTATAAATGTTGTTTTTGGGTCAAACACATTTTGGAAATTATATATGGATATATGTTTTCTTAAAAGTATTGTGTTGTGACCCTATTATATATTATTATATATGAAAAGTGCATCATATTTGGTATTGCATTTGGGGAAATGCATGAATTGTTGATATGGAAAAATGAGCAACTTTATTTAATCTTTGATAAGGAAATCTTGGAATTCATGGTATATTAGAAAATCTAAAGATGCTTATCTTGTCTTGTTATGTGGGAATTTGATAGAAAATCTTTTGACAAGAATGAAGTTGAAAACCTTACAAACTTTGTGAAAGTTGAATTATTTAAGGTTTTTTTTGAAATTACCTGGATATAAATTGTGTTTCAAAGTAATATAACATGTGAGCTTTATGTGGTTTTAATACCATGCCATGTGTGATTTCCTGGTGATCACCCGATCTGATTTCCGTAGTCTTTGTGACAACGGAATTAGATCCAGGTTAGTGCCCTTTCACTTTGGATGACGCATTCTTCCTTGTTGCCCTAGGGGGTAAGAGGTTCCTTCATTGTGTGTGGGTGAGGCTGTTGTCCATGGGGCCAAAAGACCACATGCAAAAGAGGTCATATTTGACGCGCTCTCTCTGCTACCTAT
This sequence comes from Quercus agrifolia, assembly GCA_029955455.1. NCBI lineage: Eukaryota > Viridiplantae > Streptophyta > Magnoliopsida > Fagales > Fagaceae > Quercus > Quercus agrifolia. Next base: position 54,985,455 of record JARQAD010000003.1, on the reverse strand, counting down.
GGGGGGAGAGAAAAACCTTGAGGGTATAAGTGAGGCTGCTGTTTATAGGGCCAAGAATTTGCATATTAGAGAGGACAATATCATGTCAATTGTGAATGGGTGGATCTCCTGACCGGTCCATGTGGTAGTGTGGTATATTTGTGATAATTTACCTTATGTTAGATATTATGGCTTTGAAAACTATATTGTTGGTGCTCATAGATTATAGTATATAGTTTCAAGGTATTTACTTTGAGAAACTTTGTGTCTCATTATTCAATCATTCTTGTCATATCATATTACTATTATTGAAAATGGAACTTGCATTTCCCCCACCCTCATTAATTATGCTACTTACTAGGCGTTAGCTCATCCCACTCTCTAACAGTTTTTCAGATTTATTAGCTATACCTTGGGTATGGAGCTTACTTCTTTGGTAATGATTAGATTGCTATGTTAAATTTGGAGACTCTTGCTGTAAATGGTTGGTGACTCGATCTTGTTATGTTCAACGAGACCTTAATTAATTCTATTGGATGTGGGTCGCTTGAGGTTTGTTAGCCTTTGACGTAGTAGGCCTAGACTCGATGTTAAGGTCCTTATTCTTGATAAGATTGTGACTTTGTGTAATTTAATAAGAGTTTTGTAATATATTCATGTATTATGTGGAGGCACATGATTTTTAGTTATTGTTTGTAAATGTGTTATAGAGCTCTGACTTGTAATGTGGAGATTCTAGTATGGTTACATATTCTTATCATGTGGAAAAGAAAGAAAAATAAAGAACACCTATAGTTTGATTTGCTAAAAAGGAAAAATTTACAGGTACTCTTGGGATGTATTTCTCATGCTTTGAACCCTTTTGGGTTTGGGCTGTGACAGTAGCTATCATAAAAGGAAAGAAGATAGTTATGGAATTTATGTTAAGGTGGAGATTGTTGAGAAATTGCCTCAATTTCCTATTATAAGTTGGAAAGCTAATTGGACTTTCTTGTTGAAGAAGGAAAAACTAATTTTGTTATTTTTTGGTTTCCTTGGTGTGGGATAAAAGTTATTCCACACTAGAGGTAAAGTTTATTCCTTGTCAAAGAAGTAATGTATTTCTTGTCTTCCATAGAATAAAAATTGAAATCTTATAAATAGATAGTGTTGCAAAGGATTTGATGGCTTTAGCCTTGGGGCCCTCCCCTATAGGAAGAGGAGAGAATCTTAAAAATGAGCTTGAAACCAACAAAGAGAGGGGAAAAAAAAAAACAAAAACAAAAAACAAACCCACCAGCCTGACAAAGTTTTCCCAACCCAATGCTTTAGAGAAAATTTTTTAAGTAGTCATTGAATACAGTGACATGATGCTACATTTTCTCACATTTATTATAAACCTTACTATGAATTTAATTAATGGAATCCACTTGAATGTGGAATTAGAGAGTAATAGTATCACCTTATTTTGGGGGGTGATCAGGTTGGTTGTTTTACTAAGTAGATGGTGTCATTATCGTATCTTAATTGATTCATCTATGTTAAGCCTGTTAACACCTGGCTGACAACCTAAAAAAAAAAAAAAATTGAAGACTGACCCCATCCCCCCACTGGTATAAAGCCCAAGTTCAGCCCATACCCATAAGATGGTGCTTTTTTCCCCCAAAAAAAATAAAATAAAATAAAATAAAATTTACGTATATCAAGAACACGTTGGATTTTTTTTTTTTTTTTTTTTTTTTGTGATGATATCAAGATTAGTAAATCTGATTGTGTAATATAAAAAATTTATGTATTATTTGTTCTCTTGTATTGATTCTTAAAAGTCTAGGTAAGCGTTAAAGTTTTACAATCCATTTAGCACATGTTCTAACCCACATCCAACCGAATTGAATCTAAACATGATCGACCAGATCCATTTTGAAGGTCTAGGCATGTATCTCACATTCTCCTTTTTACTTCATTTTTCTTTTTTCTTTTTCTGTTGATGAAATGCATCTATCAGTCTCTTGTGTGAGGGTTGGGTCCTGTTTTTATGAGGAAAATTTTACGTCCTAATTAATCACATATTTTAAAACAAAAATTGCACGTCAATCCCAGATACAAAGGGAAGATTTTTACTCGTAGTCCATCACTCTTACCTCTTTTCACCAGCCACTTCAGCATCTTGTTCCTGCTTCGGTAAAACGACAGTGGGAATGTTCGTTAATTATGACTAGTATATGTGTTTCTATTTTCATATATAACCTTTTACAGGTAGCAAAATCAACATAATTATCCTTTTGAAATTTTATTTAAACCATTGAAAATGTGCTCAATGTTGCATATCATATATAGGTGGAAGACCTCCTGGAAGTAGGTGCAAATATAAGAACACCATCGAAGCAATATTCGAATGGAGGGAACGCATGTTTTGAGAAACCATGTGATGATATTATGAGTATCACTATCCCAATGATCATAACACCTTTTCAAGCCAACCTGCATTTTAACTTCTAATTTGTCCAATTTAGTAATAACTTCTCTATTGACATATTTCCATAATTGACGCTCTTGATGAAGCCTTTCATAGCATAGGCCGATTGATTCTTGTTATGTCAATTAAGAATAAAAGATTTTGATTGGACACCAAAAGAAGGTTAACGGCTAATAGAAGCTGCTAATCACTACTATTTAGATTTGATGCATTGAAAGACAGAGAAGTTATCTATGTGATGCTATATGTGACTTGCAAGCGGAGGAGCACGAGTAGGTGGGACTCGATTCTCTAATCGTACTCACTTTTGAGCTCAAGAATGACCATCTTGGGTTTGAGTGCTATGGCAGGAATGGCAACAAGATTACGGAAGGAGCAAAGAAAGGGCTAAAAGGGGGGAAGACCCACAATCAAGCAAGGCCCAGTCCTTGAAAGGAGCAAGCCAACAAAGAATGAAAAATCAAAAAACGGTTCATGCCATAAGAGGTCAAGGATGAACGATAGAATGCACAAACAAGCTTCCAGACTATGGCAAATGCATGAGCAGTGGACAAGCTTTTGACATACATGGGAAATGGAGCATGCGCAAGGCCTAAGCACTACCAACCTGTACCCAGCCAATACAAAAGTGGTGGGTCATAGGTCAGAGGTAAGAAGGGGTATGGTTTGGCAGTAAGGAGAAGGAAAATCCTATTCTGGGGTTCCCGCTTAAACTCTTTCGAGGAAATGTCCTGCTGGGATGACATACTGCTCAAAAGAGGAAGGATGAGTTGGAACCACTAGGTGTATGCCATGAGCGATAGCAAGAGAGAATACCTACATTGTGATGGATGAGAATGCCATGGTGAGAAAGCAAAAAAAATAGTCTTCTTTGTCTAGTAATGGGGAATGAAACAGCTAACACAGGTAATTGATGGTGGCTAGACAGCTGACAAACCAGTGGGTAGTCAGGAAGAACACCCTAAACCAGACAAAAGTAGTTAAAGGCTAAAATGGCAAAACTAGTCACGGCAGACAATATATAAAGGGCCTTCGTCGTGCATAGTAGCATCATCACAATAGAAACCTCTAGGAGAATCACGCACCATCCTCGTACCACCACACGAGCAAGCATTAAGAAGGAAAGAAAAGAGTGGGAAAGAGTAACAGAATGGAGAGAAAAGAGAAAGAAAAGGAAATAGAAAGTGTTGAATGGCAGACATACACCAATAGGCTAATCTGTTCTCTACCTCTAAAAGCCTACCCTCTATTGAGGATAAAGAACTCGTTTGGGTATAAGCCATTCAGGCCCGTTCCCTCAGAGTGGATAATTTCTACAGTAGGATTATCCTATGAGGTTATCCACATTGAGGTAGTGGTTCCCTCCTTGACCTTAGCCCCCTGATACAACTGAACACGACAAATATAATTAAATTCTAACTTAGATTTCAATTAGTGTCCAATTTTTTGTCATGTGTCCATCCAAGTTTTAGATTTTGTTGCAAGTGAATTATTGGGTGTGAAAACCGAAGAGTCTAAAACCAATTGAATTCTAAATGACACACATACACACACACACACACACACACACATATATATATATATATATATATATATATATAATGAGAAGCCATTACATATTTTAGAAATGTATGGTTTTAAAAATAGTGTAAGTTAATACCATGTATAGATTTTAATTGGATTCTTAATTTTGCATCGCGTGTCCTATTTAATTTTTTATTTTATGCCAAGTGATCAATTAGTGAGTGTAAAAATCGAAAAATCTAATTCCAATTAGATTCTAACTTTGATTTCAATTGAAGTCCAATTTTCTGCCATATGTTTATTAAAGTTTTTAATTTTTGTGGCAAGCGAGTTATTGGGTGCAAAAACAGAACAATCTAAAACTAATTAAATTCTAAATCATATATATATATACACACATTCATACACACACACGCGCATATATATATATATATATATATATATATATATATAATGAGAAACCATTACACACTAGTATATATTTAAAGCCAAATTTAATAGTGTTTGTTTGTTTAGACCCCTTAAAACAGATTGTTTGACCTAATATATTAGCCAAGTGATTACTCAGGTTAATTATGAGATCTAGGTTAAAGCAGTGAAAGATCATATCATGCATAATAGTGGAAAATAAAGAACACAACGATATGATGATCTAGGAAAATTAATGAAACCAACAATATCATGAGTAGCAACATTTGCTTCTCTAGCCACCCAACTGAATCTACAATTAGTGAAATTCAATTTTAAGGCTAAAACATCAGAGCAGATGGTTTTTATTCTCCAAGGAACATCCCGATTTGGAAATCTCAGTGCATCAATGCAGGACTTTGAGTCACTCTCAATGGAAATGGAATCAACATCTAAGTTTGCTGCCAAGTTGAGGGCCTAGATTATAGCTTCAGCCTCTGCTTGGAGAGGGAGTGTGATGTTCACTCTTTTAGAACAAGCAAACACCACTTCCCCTCTCCAATTTCTAGCTATAGCTGCAATGGATGAACTTTCAATGTTGCAAGCAGCATCTACATTAATCTTAATAGTGTCCCTATCTAGTTTAGACCAAGCTAATTGGATCCTATTGCTTGTTGACCCCATTGGGATATCAAGAACCTTCCTAAACTCTGCAACAGATATGGATATCTTTAACAAAATCCCATCTAGATTTGGAGAAACTCCTTCAAATTGAAGTTGGTTTCTTAATTTCCAAACCACATCACATATCATAGCACCGTATAGTAAAAACTCTGCCTTATTAGTTGAATTCAACCCAACTGTATTTAGAGGGGAGATTAAGGTTTGAATGAATTGGGAGGAGGAAGAGAGACCCAAACCATCAAACTTGAACCCCTAATGGCTGTTGAACCAAATAGCTTTAGTCAATGGGCACATAACAAATAAATGGAGACTAGTCTCTTCTTCCATGCCATATATTAAGCAGGACGTGTCTCCAATATTTATATATCTAGCCAAGAAGGATTTAGTAGGGAGACAATTTGCTGCTGTTAGGATATATGTGATTCACTTGTTAGGAACATATGTCACTATTTTATGTAATTGGCTAATCTTTTGACAAAACGCACTTTACTTGTGTTTGGGTAGATCTAGGATGTGTTTAATACGTCAAGAAACTTTGTTTCAAGATCAAGTGTTGAATTCATGCAAGTCTGTCCAAGAAACAAGTTGAAAAGTGTCTATCATTAAAGCTCGACAACTAGCAATCTATCAAGCTTAAAGAGCTATTCAGTCCTGTGGCTCGACAGCATCTCGACAGATAGGGTATCTATCGAGGTTTATGAAAAATAGATTTTCAATTCTGTTTTGACTCCAATCCGTGTTTATGTATTTGCGCTTTCTTTTCTCACAACCCTAGACATATAAAAGGATTATTTTAAGGGCCATCAAAGTGTTCACAAGTTGCATAAGTGTTGAGAAAAGTTTGTTCAAGCAAATTGTGAGCAAAGACATAGTTTTGCCCTAGTTCATTGTTCTTGTGAAGAAGTTGCTGTGTTTGTGCACCGTAGGGTTTTGTAACCAAACATCTTTTGGATCTTCATCGTTGTGATAAACTGAAGAACTTTGCAGCCAATAACCTTCTCTAGTTAGTGATTGAAGTCGCATACTGGGATCCGCACAATTAGTTAGTCAAGTACTGGGAACCGTGCATCAAAAGGAGAAATTGTCACTACAAAACAAGTCCAATTGGGTATTGGGGTAAGGGTTCAACTGTTGGTTGATATAAGGTACTGAGATTCCTTTAATTATAACCGCTTGTTGTGATAATAGTGGAATTTCGGGAGTGGTGACCTTAAAATCATCCGGTGGGGTTTTTACCGTGTAGGTTTTCCCCATTCGTAAACAAATCACCGTGCTATTTATTTTCCGCTACATACTTAGTTTAATTAGTGATTTGTTTGTGCTACCACACATTTGCATGTTAATTTGATTAATTATAAAACTTTGCTAATTAATCAATTAATTTATCACAATGTGTCAATTTGTTTTTGGCGTATCAAGTGGTATCAAAATAGGCAGACTCTAATTAGGTTTTAATCTTTGCTGTGTTGATCCATTGACCCTTGTTTTTCATGGATAGAGGACAGTCTTTAATCATACATCCTTTGTTTGATGACACTAACTATGCATACTGGAAAGTATGCATGAAAGCTTTCTTGCAATCTTTAGATGAGAAAGTGTGGCAAACAGTTGAGATAGGCTGGACCAAGTCGAAGGAAGTGCCGACTGATTGGGATGATGCCAAGATCAAGGTGGAAAACTTCAACAGTAGGGCATTGAATACATTATTCAGTACAGTCACTAATGAGGAGTTCAAGAAGACATCCTCTACTGAAACTGCTAAGGAGGCATGGACCATTCTCCAGACAACCTATGAGGGAACCAAGGTTGTCAAGGATTCGAAGCTACAGAGGCTTACTGCAAGCTTCGAAGAGATTAAGATGGAAGAGGACGAGTTGTTCGATGAGTTCTATGCCAAGCTCAAGGACATAGTGAACTCAGCTTTCAATCTTGGGGGAACCATTCTTGAACCCAAGATTGTGAGAAAGGTGCTCAAATCTTTGCCTGAGAGATTCCATGCCAAGATTACGGCGATTGAGGAATCAAAAGACATTGACAAGATTCCTTTGACAGAGCTGGTTGGTAATCTGCAGACTTACGAGCTAGGGTTAACAAGGATTGGTAAGTCAGGTAAGAGTAAGAGCATGGCCTTGAAGACCAAGAGCAGTGACACGGATGAATCTTCAGACGATGAAGATTCTAAGATGAAGTCCTACATCACCAAGAAATTCAAGAAGTTCATGAAGAATGCCAACAGGAAGGGCTTCAACAAGGACCATAGGCAATCCAGTTCTTTTCAGTTCAAGAGCTAAGACAAAGGGAAGAAGGATGCTAGAGATGGAGGTCAGTACACTGTTCCCATAGGACCTAAGTGCTTTGGGTGTCAAGGCTTCGATCACATGAAACAGGAGTGTCCTACATATCTCAAGAGCACTGGGAAGAGCAAGGCACTCGTTGCTACTTTGAGTGACGCTGAGGATGATGAAATCCTAAATGCCTTCATTGCCACTGTCAATCCTACTGAGGGGATTGTTGAAGATGTGGATGAAGAAGAGGAATTGGTGGAGTCCAAGTTTGAGAAGATGGATGAACAAGATGACACTCACACAGCCTATGCAAAGTTGTACAAGGTCTTAGAGAAGCATGAAAAGATGTATAAGTTGGCCTCTAAGAAGCATAGTGATGTAGAGCTTGAGCGAGAAGAGCTTTCCACAAAGGTTGATGAAGTCAATCAGACTATTAGGGCATTGAGATTTAAGAACAATTTCTTGGCTGAGAAGACCAAGAATCTTGAAGCGGAGCTGTTCCAAGTCAGAGCTCAATTGGAGAGGATTTCATGTGCTAAGCTTGATGAGATGCTCAGTCTTCAGAAATCTGCTTTTGATTGAACAGGTTTAGGGTATGGTTTCTTTTCTTCTAATATTGCTTCTACTAGTGCTGCTGTTTTTGTTCCTTTTAGTAATAATGTTGAAATTGAGAACAATGATGTTAAAACTGATTTAGCTAGTGAGAATATAGGCAATGGTAAATCTATCTTAGGAGCACCCTCTAAGCAAGATTAGAAGGAAGCTAAAAACCCTAGGGCTAAGAAGGCTAACTCTCAAAAGCCTAAACAAAAGAAGCAGCATCTCTGTCATGATTGTGGAGTTGCCGGTCATTCTTGACCAAATTGCTATAAGTGGTTAGCCACTCAACAGAACAACGACATGATAGCATTTGGAAGCCAGAATCAGCTTCAATCCTCTCTTGCTCCTCTTGGAGATCTTCCTAAAACCTTTATGTTCCTTTTGAACTTGAAAGGTTTCAATTCTTCCCCTTCACTGCCGGTTCAAGGGTTTAATCAAAGGAAAGGTTCTTTCAGTGTGTGGAAGGAAAAGGGGTCCAAGTGATTCTATCACTTTCTTCTCTTTCTTTGTGTTTTTGTTTTTGAATAACTTGTGTGTTTTGCTTTTATTTTGAGTCAGTCTAGTTTTTATGCTTTGCTTTGTTTAACATATTTTTGTTTGTTTTCAATTTTGTTTTTTTTTGTTTTGTTTTTTTTTTTGTTTTTTTGATATAAAAAAAAATAAAAATAAAAATTGAAAAATCAGAAAAATACAAAAATATTGTGTGTTCTGTGTACATTGGTACTTGTGTACCATGGATGGCAATTGAAACAAAGTTTTCTAAATTTTGTATCTTTTGTAACTTAGATGAGCATCTCCATGCACAACTAAGCAAGTGAGCTTTTTGGCTCTTATTTGTGATGAGTAAGATTAAGTAATCTCTTATACTTAACACTCGTATCACTCTTTTTAACAGGAATGACTAGAAAATCCTAAGAGAAAGGCATAAATAACCATCTCACCACTGTTGCCCACTAATCATAAAATGACATCTGTATGCTTCGGCATAGCAAAAGTGAAATGTCAATGACATTTGTGTGCTTCGGCATAGCAAAATTGGAATGTCAAATGCTTAACATAATTGGGTATTTCTTTTCTATCTCTTATATGCCTATGCATGGTTTGCTTAAAAAGAAAAATATGCAAAGAAGAAAAATAAAAAACAAAAAGATCAAAATGCTTTAAATATGATTGCAAGCGTGTATTTTAGGAGATGTGGGAGTTATAGGATGTACCTCGAAGGTGATAGTCCCCATCAAACAGTTATGATTGTGTGTGAGTTAAAGTGATTTTCTTATATCTAAAATCATCATAACATGTATACACTTATGCAATCTTGCGATGTTTTTCACACACCACACGCAATATTCTTTGCTACTCTTGATACATGTGTAAGTACAATGTGATTTCCCCCATCACAAGGTTTACATGTGTTAATGTATGCTCACTAAACTGCTTTAACTTGTTTTTGAAATATAAAATTGGTTAGACTTGTTTAGTGTGTGTGTGTTTTTTTGGGATTCATGTGCTTAAAAATTGTTGTTGAGAGATGATTTTGAAATTTCAAAATATTTTTTAGATCTCTGGTTGAGTTGCATGCTTAATTGCATTCATATCTGTGTTTTTCACTTCTTGAAAAACTAATTTTAAGCCATCTCGACACCTAGCTATCTATCGAGCTCTTATGCTTTTTCTTATCACAATCTTAACAGATCCTCAACAGCTCGGTGGATTCATCAAGAAAGTTCTTGAACCCTTGATAGCTTCTCAACAACTGGTGGATCGATCGAGATTTTGTTCTTGTGTCTTTGCTTTGTTCCTCGACACCTTCTTGACAGTTGCATCCATCGACGTTGTTTTTCTCGACACCTTCCTCGACAAATGGCTCGACACCTCTCGACACCTCTATCTGTCAAGAATTATTGAGGATCTATAAATAGGTTCTGTGCGATCTGGTTTTTCTTTTCACTCGATCTCTCTCTCGATAGCTTTGTGTTCTCTCTTCCCAAACCTCTCTCACTCACTCCAAACTTCTTCCTCAAGGTTTCTTCAAGCTTTTACCAGTTTTTCTTCACTTGGTAAGCTTCGAATCTCTCCTTTTCACGCATTTTCATGTTTTGAAACCTAGGTTTTGGGGTTTTTAAAAAATTTTGGGATTTTTCAAAATTGATGAAGTTTTGGAGAAATTTTTGGGTTGGGATATGCTTATGTGATCTTAAAACTTCATGCATTGCATCTCATGTGCATTATAACAGTATTATCATGCATTTAGTTGTATGCAAATTGATTGTGTTCTGGAAGAATTGGATTGGGCTGAGCCCATGATGCAATTTCTTCTGCATGTCACATGTTCATGCATTTCCCATGCATACGTGCTCTATTTTCAATATACTTGTTATATTTGAAATATGTTTGGAGCTTTTCTGATTGTCTCTTTCTTCCCCCTCTCTACTCTGTTTACATTAATCGTGTTTATGGCACCAAAATGTAAATCCACGCTGTCCCAGAACCCTCTTCATTCTGGGGCATCGTCTTCCTCTGATCCTACTCCTTTTCATATCCGATTCCGTGATGAGGATACCCGAAAGGACTTCTCGGAGAACTTTTCTAGACGAGGTGTTCATTCGAAACGCCTAGTCATTTTGGTGGACTTCGCTGACACGGAACTACCCGATGTCATTCACAGTCGGGGTTGGGAGTCACTGTGTGACGTCCCGGTCACATGTCCTTCCATGCTGATCTAGGAGTTTTACTCCAACATGCATGGAATTGATTCTTCAGTACCTCTCTTTCATACTCGTGTTCAAGGTACATGCATTGTTGTCACACCGCGGCTTGTTACGGATGTGCTCCATGTTTCGAGGGTAGAGCATCCTGACTACCTCGGATGTGATCATCAGAGGACTGTGTCCAAAGACGAGATGATCTCTGTTTTCTGCGAGCCCCCTTCTAATTGGGGTGATCGTCAGTTTACACCATGTAAGGCCTTTGCTAAAGGTTCTAGATTCATAAACATGGTGATGACTTTTGTTTTACACCCACTCTCTCACTACAACTCTATCACAGAGTCTCGTGCTCAATTTTTGTTCTCTCTTCTTGAGCATCTTACTATTGATTTTCCTTCACATTTTATTCTTTCTCTTATAGATGTGTATAGGGATACGGCTACCTGTAATAAGCTCATTTTCCCTTCGGTTATCACGCGGATTTTATGCCATTTTTCTATTCCTTTTCTCTCTTCCGCCCATTTTTCTATCATGTGCGCCATAGACGCCACTATTCTTAAACATAGTGAGGCGCAGTTTAGGTCACGGCAGACGGATTCAGTAGCTCCTTCCTCCTGTTCGACTCCATCTCGTTCTACTCCCTCATCTTCTACGAGCGATATGTCACTTGGGGACATCATGGCGCAGCTAGAGTGCGTGGATGCTCGCCTTGATACACTCTCTACAGAGCTATATCAGGTGAACGTTCGTGTCGGTCGTATTGTACGGCGGTAAGCGACTATGGGTGGTTTTGCTCCTTAGGCTTCTCTTCCACCTCCTCTTGTGGCTTCTAATTCTGAGGCTGAGGATGATGATGATGGTGATGACGATGATGCTTCTGATAATGATGATGGAGATGCTAGCTCTACCGATGAGATGTCTACTTGACACTCTTACCCTTTGTCACTTGTGACAAAAAGGGGAAGTAGTTTTGCCTATGAGAGTAGTCATTCTTAGGGGAAGAGTTAATATAGGACATTTTTGTTAAGGGAAATGTTGATATTTTTGAGGGATGTAGTGAGGATTACATGTATCTTTTTCTTTTCTCTACTTTAGATACATTTATTTTTGTGCATTGGTCTTGTGACCGTTATTGACATACACTGTACTTATTTTCTTTATATGTTGATGTATGTTTCTTTCACCTATCCTTGCATGTGTTGTTTCTTTTCTTTCTTTATACACATGGTTCTTATTACTTGTATGAAATCTATTAAATCTGTTTCACACAAAGATGCCTTGATGAGTTTTGTTTAAAGTGTTTCAGAAATATAGGTTGTCAAAGTCTATTTGCCATAAACTCTCTTCTTGCAAAGTTTTTCAAGAGTTTGCAATAGGATAGATTTTATTGTATTCAACAAGTGAATATGAGTTGAGTGATTTATGACTTCTTTCATATGTTTATTTGTTTGTTGTGGTTTTGTCACGGATTACCAAAGGGGGAGATTGTTAGGACATATGTGATTCACTTGTTAGGAAAATATGTCACTATTTTATGTAATTGGCTAATCCTTTGACAAAACGCACTTTACTTGTATTTGGGTAGATCTAGCTAGGATGTGTTTAATACTTCAAGAAACTTTGTTTCAAGATCAAGTGTTGAAGCCATGCAAGTCTGTCCAAGAAATAAGTTGAAAAGTGCTTGTCATTAAAGCTCAACAACTAGCCATCTATAAAGCTTAAAGAGCTGTTCAGCCTCGTGGCTCGACAGCATCTCCACAGATAAGGTATCTGTTGAGGTTTATGAAAAACAGATTTTTAATTTTATTTTGACTCCAATCTATGTTTATCTGTTTGGGCTTTCTTTTCTTACAACCCTAGACATATAAAAGGATTATTTTAAGGGCCGTCAAAGTATTCACAAGTTGCACAAGTGTTGAGCAAAGTTTGTTCAAGCAAATTATGACCGGAGACACAGTTTTGCCCTAGTTCATCGTTCTTGTGAAGAAGTTGCTATGTTTGTGCATCGTAGGGTTTTGTGACCAAGCATCTTTTGGATCTTCGTCGTTGTGATGAACTGAAGAACTTTGTAACCAACAATCTTCTCTAGTTGGTAATTGAAGTCGCATTCTGGGATCCACGCAATTGGTTAGTCACGTACTGGGAGCCGTGCATCAAAATGAGAAATTGTCACTACAGAACAAGTCCAATTGAGTATTAGGGTAAGGGTTCAACTGTAGGTTGATATAAGGTACTGAGATTCCTTTACTTGTAATCGCTTGTTGTGATAATAGTGAAATTTCAGGAATGGTGACCTTAAAATCACCCGGTGGGGTTTTTGCCGTGTAAGTTTTACTCATTTGTAAACAAATCACCGTGTTATTTATTTTCTGCTGCATGCTTAGTTTAATTGGTGATTTGTTTGTATTACCACGTGTTTGCATGTTAATTTGATTAATTATAAAAGTTGGCTAATTAATCAATTAATTCATCACAAGGGGTCAATTCGTTTTTGGCCTATCAGCTGCAATCCTCCATAAATGCATTTTTAGTCTCTCATGAATCTTGGTTTTCCGAATTTCTCCCCTTGACACATCTTGACTGGTAGGTGGGTTCTCACTCCAGCGAAGCTAATAAGCTAATTTCATTGATATTTGCCCATTAGAAGTGGCAGTCCATATCCACTTGTCTAATTGTGAGTGAAAGGAAATAGGAATTCTCTGAGTAGCTTTGATAGTTTGTTCATCAAATAAGTTTCTGAGCTTATGACAGTCCCACCCTTTATGACTTGGATTAATGAGTTGAGATACAATCAGTGCACTGTCTGGATTAGAGCCTTCCTTTGGTCTCATCTGCTACCTTTGCATTCGGGGGATTTTATATTTTATATTTTTAAGTATTAAAAAGCTTTATTTGTTTGTTCAACAATGAACCCTCTGCACTAAATTGTCATGGTGACAAAAAAAAAAAAAAAAAAACTTTATTTCCGGTATTGCCAGTTGGCCTATAGCTTTTTTTTATTTTTTATTTTTGGTTGAAACTAGTTGGCCTATAGCTAATTAGCTTGATTATTAGTAGTTCTTTCTTTTTCTTTGATCCTTACCTATATACATATGGGAACATGGTGTCAGTTATGTTAGGTCATCAGATTTTTTGGCTTTTCTTCGCAAACTGAATTTTAGATGTTCAAATTTTTGGATTCTAACTCAGGGATACTCTAAGTTCATCAACCTTCATTTATGTATTTATCTTTTTTACCTTATTCACTGATAATTATGTGATACCTTTGCACATCACACATTTATCCCTTTTGAATGTGCCGTATATTGAGATGATGTTATCTGTAGGGATGATGTTACACAGTATCTTATTTGCCATTTTAATTCCCATTGGTAAATTTATTTTTGATATGTTCCTTTTTCAATATTTATAGTTAAGCCTAACTCAATGAACACAAATTTTTTTTGTGGTGAAGCTTGAATGGCTGTAGGCAGTCTCACCCATACCAATTGTTAGGACCAAGTGCTTACCCACTAAACAAAAAGCTATAGCTGATGGTAAGGGTACATGCACAACTTTATTCCTTTAAAGGGTAGCAGCTAGCCCAGCGCCATGGGCCTTCACACCCATCTGTGTGTCTCCTCTTTCTTTCCTTTCCATGGGCTTGCTTCCTTTTTTTGCTGGGGTTTTTGGGATCCCTTTCGAGGAGCTTTTCATTTGTACCATTTGCTTTTTCTTTTCTTCTTTCATTGTTGGGCTCTTGCCCACTACTCTTTGTGATCCTTCAAACTCTTTTACTAGAGTGTTCTCATGGAGCCGTGGATATATCTCACGGCTAAAGAAAAATCTCTCTTATTTTTCTTTACTCTCACACACACACACACACTAATTATCTCTTTTAAAGGTGGCAACACTTTACTCTCTCCTTTTTATTTTCTTCTCCACACACAGCTCTCTCTTGGCTGTCTTTTTTTTCTCTAAGCGGCTCCCTCTTGGTTACTCTCTTTTCTTTTTCTTTCTTGTGTGGCTTCCTCTTTATTTGCTCTTGCACATACTCTTTGTGTCTTCTCAAAGGCGGCAGTATCTTGCTCTCTCCCTCCTCTTGCATTCCTCCCAAGTGAAAATCTCTTTTCTCTCTCTTGATTTCACGCTTTATTTTCCCTCTCCTCATAGGGAGGACCCTTGGGCCAAAACCATCAAATTCTTTGTAGCATTGTCTATTTATTAGACTCTTTTACTATTCTCTCTTGGACTAGGAATACATTACCTCTTTAACAAGGAGTTTATTCTCTCTTGAACTAGGAATACATTACCTCTTTAATAAGGAATAGATTTCCTTCCACACCAAGGAATAGTCTTTCCTTCTATAATAAGGAAACCCAAATTAATTTTTCCTTCTTTAACTAGGAAACCTAATTGACTTTCCAAGTCACAATTGGAATTTGAGGCAATTTCCCAACAAGAAGGCCCATGATCTGGTAATAAGAATAATGTTACATCCAAAACATTTTGACAACAAATTTTATTGTAGCATTATTTTTATTTTTGTTGAACTAAAATTCTTGTGATTCTCAAGATAGGGTGTTCAATAATTTTATTTGGGTGATTAAAATAAGTTGGTTTAATATATATATATATATATATATATATATATTTGCAAGTCGGTGATCTTATGACCACATTGAGTTAAACGTGGAGATGCCCTTGTTTCCAAGAGGAGATCATGCCACATCTGTACCTGTCCTCAACTTGAATCAAGAAAAACCAAGATAAAATTTTTATTTTTATTCAATAGAAAGTGACCGATAATATCAAATATACTAATTTGCATGGCCACGCGTACAAAAATATTTAACTAGATAATCTCATAAAAGATGATTAGAAACAACCACAAATGTCTCACAAAGATAACGCATATTTTTATTCTCTTGTTGGAGGCGCGGTGCACTAGTTGTTGTTGTATCAGTACAGGTTTCAGCATTAATCATGCAACTATCAGATGCGACATTTACTGTTTTGTAGTCATGAGCTTTTAACGCAGTTTTTGCATCTTCTGTTTCGCTAATAGTAGCATCATACATTTTGAGGCAATCATCTAACTGCTTTTTCAATTCGGGGTCTACAGTCTTGATGAGTGAGCGAATAAGGGCAAGGGTTTTATTAGCAGCAACATCTACCAAGTGAATTGAAATATTGGTAAGGCCAACAAGATCGACAGAGGGTGTATGAGGATCAGATTTGAGGGCTTGCAAACAGAAAGGAGGGTCTTCGTGGTCAGAGCAAATCTCTTTAAGCACATTTTCCGATACCTTCACACTTAGCCGACCATATGTTGGGCAAATCCACAGGATCGCTAGCAAAAGAGAGAAAAAGAAGGGGACACAAAAAGAAGGGGCCATTTCTGTCTTCCTTCACTAACACCAACTGTTGGGTTTGATTTAATGAAAGGAACGTATTGTGAAATAAAACAATAGAAGCATTTAAATTAATCTTTTTTGATAACGGACACAATTTATCATTAATTTGTGAAAATTACATCCTTTCCTTTATGATTTTTTATTTATTTATTATATAGATACAATAGAATTCCGGCCAATGATGACTACTCCAAGATTATTATTCTTCATCATGGGTCTAAGAAACATATTAGTTATAAAATAAAACAAATGAAAAGCTAACAGATGTCCTAAGGTATTAGTTTAGGAAATATTTTTAGAAACTTTTATGGCAAAAGAAAAAAGGCATTTATTTTTCTGATAGGTTTTTATATTTCCCATAAAAGTGATATCAAAACTTTTTCAAAATAATTCATTAACAAATGCCCTAAGAGCATTAGTTAACCAAACTCTAAAACAAAATACATTACTTGTAATTAATGTGAATATAATAAAATATATCTATAATCTATAATCAATATAAAATTGAGTAAGTTTGGCTTTTGGTTGACTTAATAATATTTTGCCGCATAATTTTTCAAGGTTTCACAATTTTACATGTCAATATTATGATATGAGTAATTTTTATTTGAATTTAAATTCTATTCTTTATTTAAATCCCCAATTAAATATTTCCCCAGTATATTTTCTTTGTAAAATGGAATAAACAGTTTTCCATACAAAAACACTATCGTAATAAATATTTATTAATAACTCTCATAATTATCAAATTGCATATTTATTATTCCATATAAAGATATAATTATAATCAATTTTGTTAATAACTATCATAATTATTATCAAGTTGCATATTTAATATTCCATATAAAGGCAAAATTATAATAAATATCTATTAATAACTATCATAATTAATATTTAATTGCATATTTAATATTTCGTATACAGACAAAATCATAATAAATATATATTAATAACTATCATAATTATAAAATTTCATATCTCATATTTACACAAAAAATAAAGGAGTGGTTGTAATTTAAGACTACAACTCCACTCATTATGTTTTTTGTTGGATGTGAATATTGACAAATTTACCATTGGATTACATTTTCTTTTTTTATCCTTCATACTTGCAAAATTTCCAGAAAAAAAAATATCAATAGTTAAGTCATCAACAAAATGTTTAAATTTTAAGTTTTTGTAGTCTAAAATTATTCATAAAAAATAAGTTTATGGATCAAATAGTTGATAATATCTGATTGATACGAAATTAGATAAACATTTTAAGAATATAAAAAACATGCAATTCAATAATTTCATTTTCAAAATAGGCAGTTATGCTATTTTTTTACGAAGAAGTTGAAGCCTTAGGCGACAACTAAGTTTGTAGCCAAATTTTATCCAAAAATAAAAGTAAAAGATTTTAGATCAAATCGTATTTTATTTAACATTTTTGTGCATTGTGGAGGTTATTGATTATATATATATATATATATAAGAGTTTAGATGATTGAATTTTTGTGTAAATATAACTAATACAAAATTATAGTATAATTGAAAAGTACTTAATGCCTTTTTAATTTCACCTTTTGGCTCTTGTAGTGTTCTAAATGGTTGTACTAAAATTAAGAAATAAAATTGTACACTTGGCATAAAATTAGACTTCAATCGAAATCCAATATGGAAACTTAACTTTGGTTTTAAGAGGTTAGAGTGTTATTATTGAGCTCTTTTCGACTTCTGTGTCAGGTGTTAATGCATAATAAATTTAGGTAGAAAAATTAAAGAATTTAGAGGAAACACATGACACAAAATTATATATCCATTTTAAAATCTAATTAGATTTTTTCTCAGTTTTGGTTTTAAATATATCTATATATATATATACTTGAAACTAAAGATGGGAGAAAATCCAATTAAATTATATAGTTGAAGTCCAATTTTTCACCATATGTCTAAATTATTTCTTAATTTTGGTGCCAAATGTGGGATCATATTATAAATATCTATTTAGGTAAGTATAGAGTGCGAAAACCAAAGAGTCCATAATTAATAAACTGTAAAACAAAAATATAAATAAATAAACAATCATGAACAATATGCATTTTCTTCCAAATAATATTCTTACAAGGCTTTTTCAAGAGTTAGAAAAATATAAAAATAGCTACCTAGTATATATATAAAATAATGACCATAAATATTGTAGGGTCACAAATTGTAGCCCACACCTTAATAGAAACAGGAAATAGGCCCAACAAGCCCAATACAATGAATTTGTGAGAGAATGGGTTAAAGAATTGGGCTAGCAGCGATTTTTACAACAGTTATTGAGGTCTGGGTACTTAGCCGAGGAGGCTAAAACACACAAGCGAGTTAAGATTTTACGTCCGAGGAGTGAGGTTTGGGTAATTCTCACGGGTTACAATCAAATCCGAGGGGTATGATCTTGAATAAGATGCTTTCTTTTAGGTGGTATTTTTTCCGGCGCTACAGTAGTTGTTTCTTGATGTTCTTTCTTTTTTCTCTCTCCCCTTTTCTTATGAAGGGTTTATTCCGTTATATAGTCCTTCATTGCCCGATCCCATCGTCCACTTGTCTGTCATCTAGCACGGTACTTGAGTTTCCATTTCCTTTCTTACAGCTTTTTGATTTCCTGGGGATAAAGATCACTTTCAACACTGTTCAGGGGTCTTCTCCACATAAATGCGGCCAGGAAAGCAGCTGTGATGCATTTAATGCGGTGGTAGCAGCTTTATCTCAAGATATTTCTGCATCCTTATCCCTTCCATGTGCATTGGTAATCTATCTTCACCTCTGGAACTTCCTGGAAGGTGGACTAAGGGGAAGCCGAGGCCCCTCTCACCGACATATGCCAGACCCGAGGAGGGTATTCCTCTCGGATCAATCTCCCTGGATACTTACGCGTTCTACTGTTAGTTACAAGGGTTCCCCATAATTTCTTCTCCTCGGGCGTATTGTTGATGAAACGTCGTTCCTGGGCCTAGATCATGGGCCCATATTTTACTCCCCCACAATAGCCCCTCAAAATTCTAATTTTTCTTTCTGATCCGAGGAGGAAAATTAGGATTTTGATGTATAAAGGTATTTACGATGTAGTCCTTAATAGTATTTAAATTTAGGCGCATGTAAGGGTCATTTCCGCCATTTCGCGAGGGCTTCTGACGCTTGGGAACTCGCACAATCATCATTAAACGCTTAGAATTGCGTTTCAACCAGACATCCTACGGTGAAATACGAATCCAACGGTTCAGATCGCAACTTCAATATTTGGGCGGGATTATGGTTTTTTCTTTTCCCAACCCCACTATAAAAACTTCCAGGCGTTACTTTTTGCTTCTTATCAGAACTTACAACTTCAGTGTTCATATCCAAGCGCCCACCAATTTTTTCGCAAGAAAGAGAGCTTGACGATCTTCCAGTGACCAGAGAAGCAATCCGTGTTCATTTCTACATAAGTTTCGCATTCTGACTTCCATTGTACTCTCGGCTAACCTCCTCGGCTAACCACCTCTCCTTATAGAGACTAACCATGGGTAGATTCGAGCGCTTAGTGAACACTCCGGCCAAGATAGAGTTGTTCAAGGAGAAGTACCACATTCCCTCAGAGGTGGTGGTACGTCATTGCACCACAGAGGGAGTGGAGTTTGACCGGAAGATGGGAGAGGTGGTCATCCCCATGATTGCCTTCATAGAAGGGGGGATGACCATTCCCATGGGTAGGATTACACGGGACTACCTTCGTGCCCATAGGCTGTGTCCCCATCAGTGTGCTCCCAACTTCTTTAGAGTCCTAGGGTCAATCGACGCCTTGGATCGGCATCTGGGGTTAGGATTGACATGGTACGACGTCGCCCACCTGTACGAGGGCCATATAGAGGCTCGGGCAGGCTTTTACCTTAAGTCTCGTAGCAGTGTGGTCAAACTGGTATCCTGCCTTCCCAAGTCAAATAAGGGGATGAAGGACGACTACCTGATCTTGTCGGGGCCTTGGAGCGACGGCTTAGCCTGCCCAACCAAGGCCGGGACTCCAGGTGGAACACTTTAGACCTAGGATTTCTAACTTTAGCATTAAGGATTGTTACGTTACTTTTACACTCATTTGCTTAGTTATTTTGCGCTAGTGACTTATCATATGTTTTTTTTTATAGCCGAGGCTTAATAACGTAACTTACTTGTTTGACAGATAAATTTTTTACCAATCCGAAGCTCAGCCTGATCAACGTTCCAGCATTGAATTATTTGCTGAGGTCAGAAATTTTCGTGAATGAGGACGGACAACTACGAGCGGTCCACCTCATTTTGGATTTTGAACCCATTTCTCGGTCCTTTTTAGACGTCGGCAACTCTATCCGAGCCAGGGACCATCGCTTGGCGCGTATAGACGTGTCTCGGCCACACTTCCTTGCCAGCTACGACCTTCCGCCGGTTGACCATCCCATTCCGCAAGGAATTCCCCTGGCCGCCGCACCGTTGTGCGAAGTAGCACTTGGGGAGGCCATCCTTAGAGAAGAGACAGCTTCTTCTTCGTCCCTAGAACTAGAGATTGACAAGTTCAGGTTTGAAGAGGAAACAGTACATATATCAGAGACCGAGGAAGGGGCGGACGAGCAGTCGAGCGTGCACCCTCCGGCTCAGGTGATAACTTACATTGCCGACACCACCGACGAGGAGGAAGACATGGCTCCCCGGACTGACCCTTCTTTGAAAGAATTGATGAAGGGTAGGAATAAAGGGCCATCTTCTCTGGATAAGGGCAAATCCAAACAAATTGCACATCCTCCCCCTCCTCCGCCCCAAGTGCCTGCTGACCTTGGGCTCAAACCGAATCCGGATTTGAGGAGGAAGAGGCCGGTGGAGCCTGCTGAGGAAGGGGAGTTAGGCCCATCAAGGGGCAACAAGCAGGCCAGGCCTGCACCAGAGCGAAGGAGTAGGAGGTCCCACTCCGTGGAGAGCCACGAGGAGCGACCAGCCGCCCAGGCTCGTCAGCCACCACGAACTTGGTCACCTGAATTGGAGGTCGATGGCGGTCCCATCATGATGGATGCCTCCCTTCGGCATTTTCGAGGTGGCCATGCAGGTCGTTTGGCCGACGCTCTACTAAAACCACTCCTCCTTCCGTCGGACCTGGCGGCTTACAGGAGCTTTGACTACCCTGATCTGCTCCTTTCCATGAAGAGGGACTTGGCCATGGTAAGTTACTTCAGTTTGATTTCTTTTTATTTGTGCATTATTTCTTAAGTCTAAGACACTTTTGCATAATAGGTCGCGCAACAAGTGTACGTGGCCGAAGAGTGGGCAAAGCGCTTTCGCGATGAGACGAAGGCTGCTCAGCAGGCCCGAGATAATGCGGAGGACCATTTGAGCGTGCTGAGAACCCAGCAGAAGCAGTTGGTCGAGCAAGTGAAGAAGGCCAACCAGGATAAGGCCAGCATTGAGGCTGGGTTGAATAATATGGAGAAGCAGGCGGAGACTTTTCGCAGCGAGCTGCACCTCTGCCAGATCAACTTAGAAACGGAGAAGCAGATGGTGATAAGTCTGCGCGAAGAGCTCCGTCAGGCCAAGGAAGCTGCCCAACTACAGAAGGAGGCAGCCGAGGCCGAGAAGCAAGCTTCTTATGATCTGGGGGTGGAAGAAACCCAGAGCAGGTTAACTGAGGAGTTTGCTTCGGTCGCCAGGGACTACTGCGACGTCACTTGGGGGAAAGCCCTTGACGCCGCTGGGGTCCCTGCTGACTCCAGCCTTAGGAGGCCTGAGAGCGTGTATTACGATCCTGAAATCCTACCGCTCTCAGATTCTGATCCTCCTCCTCCAGAGCAGCCAGCCTCAGCGTCTGAAGCTCCTGCGGCAAACTTAGACCTTCCAGCATCTGTGGAAGGCCCAACAGCCACCCGTCAGGACGCCGGGCAAAGAGAAAAAGCCGAGACCTCCCAGGGTAATGCTCCTAGTGCTGCTCCTTCGCAGCCTGAACCAATGGTCGACCACCAAGACCCCAAGATCAAGGCCTAGGACATTTGTTTTAGTGTTACTTTTTGTTTTGTTGTTTTTTTTTTTTTTAGCTTTCCGTGATCATCACTTTAAAGATATGTACTGTTTTAATGATTAATGAAAGTATACTTCTTTTGTCTTACATATTATGGCAAGTAATAGCTAATCCCTCCGCTGTCATTCCATTCATCATTTTTTACTTGCATTAAAAGAATGACTGACTTAATTGAGAAGTTCCGGAAGTTGACATACTAGCTAAACACATATAACCAAACAAGAAATTTGAGTCATGCGCTTTTATCTATATTGGAATGTTAAAAAGGGAAATAAAACAAGTAGTAACTAACCCAGACCATCAGGTCAGAAGTCCCCAGTCATGATTAGATTCGAATGAGAACACTTCACAGAACGGTGATGGTGTTAACTAACCCAGATCATCTGGTCCGAGGACTCAGGCATGATTGGTTTTAAGTTTAAACACTTCAGAGGAACGGTAAGGGTGTTAACTAACCCAAATCATCTGGTCCGAGGACTCATGCATGATTGGATTTAAGTTTAAACACTTCAGAGAACGGTAAGGGTGTTAACTAACCCAAATCATCTGGTCCGAGGACTCATGCATGATTGGATTTAAGTTTAAACACTTCAGAGGAACGGTAAGGGTGTTAACTAACCCAAATCATCTGGTCCGAGGACTCATGCATGATTGGATTTAAGTTTAAACACTTCAGAGAACGGTAAGGGTGTTAACTAACCCAAATCATCTGGTCCGAGGACTCATGCATGATTGGATTTAAGTTTAAACACTTCAGAGAGCGTCGAGAGGTATGAAAAGAGGTATACATACTTAACATAAAAGGCGAATATTGATCAAACATAAGTTTATTAATAATGGTACCTTTTCAAATTATTGACATTCCAAGGGCGTGGTATTACAAGTCCGTCCAAGTCTTCCAAGAAATATGCTCCAATACCAGCATTGGAGGTGATGCGATATGGTCCTTCCCAATTTGGCCCTAGTTTTCCCCAAGCAGGGTTCTTTGCCGAGCCCACGACTTTGCGCAACACCAGGTCACCTGAGACCAAAGGTCTTGTCTTTACATGGGCATCATAACCTTGCTTTAGCTTTTGTTGGTAATGAGCCAATTGAACCATTGCGTTTTCCCTCCTTTCATCAATCAAGTCCAGACCTCTCGCCAAGTTTTCATCGTTGTCTTTTGGATTGAATGAGCTTGTTCTCGTCGTTGGGAACCCAGACTCCAAAGGGATGACTGCCTCAGCCCCATAAGTCATTGAAAAAGGGGTCTCCCCAGTGGACCTACGAGGTGTGGTCCTGTACGTCCAAAGTACATGTGGGAGTTCTTCCACCCATCTTCCTTTCGTATCATCCAGTCTTTTCTTCAATCCGCTTAATATGACCTTATTTACAGCTTCGGCCTGGCCATTCCCCTGGGGGTAAGCCGGAGTAGAATACCTGTTAGTGATACCCAATTCTCCGCAATATTTTCTGAACATCTTACTGTCAAACTGAAGTCCATTATCTGTGATAAGTACATGCGGGACACCGAACCGAGTAACAATGTTTCTCCAGATAAATCTTTTCGCATCCACATCTCGGATATTTGCCAGAGGCTCCGCTTCAACCCACTTTGTGAAATAGTCAGTACCAACTATCAGATACTTCTTGTTTCCTACAGCCTTAGGAAATGGTCCGACGATGTCTAAGCCCCATTGAGCGAATGGCCATGGGCTAGATATTGGATTGAGGGTTCCCCCTGGCTGGTGTATACTTGGTGAATACCGTTGACATTGATCGCACTTTTTGACGTACTCCAAAGCTTCTCTCTGCATGTTCGGCCACCAATAACCCTGAGTAATGGCCCTATGCGCCAAGGACCTGCCTCCAGTATGACTTCCACAGATTCCCTCATGCATTTCCTCCAAGAGCAATTCCGTTTGATCGGGATGAACACAGAGTAGATAAGGTCCAGAGAAGGAACGCCTGTATAGCTTATCATCCTGTGACAGCCAGTAGCTAGGAGCCTTCTTTC
This sequence comes from Quercus agrifolia, assembly GCA_029955455.1. Classification (NCBI taxonomy): domain Eukaryota; kingdom Viridiplantae; phylum Streptophyta; class Magnoliopsida; order Fagales; family Fagaceae; genus Quercus; species Quercus agrifolia. The sequence continues at coordinate 54,961,383 of JARQAD010000003.1, read as the reverse complement.
TTATTTTGTCGGCCTCTATTTTCTCTTCGGGTAGAATATCATCCTTTAAGAACTGCACAACGGGGTCCATCCAACTCGGCCCCATTCTTACTTGATTGATCTGTACTACGTTTGCTATTATTGAGGGTCGATGCAGGTCCTCAACAAGGATTAGGCGAGGCAAGTTCTGTGCTGAGGAAGTTGCAAGAGTGGCCAAGGAGTCCGCATGCGTGTTACCGCTTCTTGAGACATGTAGCAAGCTAAAGGAATCGAACTCCATTTGCATGGCTCTCACTCAGCTAAGATAGCCTCGCATTCTCTCATCCTTGGCTTCAAATTCACCCGTGACTTGACCCACAATTAGCCTTGAATCCGAGAAGAGGTTAATGGACTTTCCTCCCATCTTTAGGACCATAGTCATTCCTTCCAGTAGTGCTTCGTACTCTGCTTCGTTATTCGTGGCAGGAAAGCTTAATCTTAACGACTTTTCAACGGTGATCATCTCTGAAGATGTCAACACTAGCCCAATACCCGCTCCTTTTTGGTTTGATGCTCCGTCTACATGCACTTCCCACGTCGGAGGGGGACACCTGGTGATACTACAGGCTAGTTTTGCACCTCTTTCCTCTAATGCTAATTGACTATCCGCTTCCGGTTCGGTGAATTCTGCCACCAAGTCGGCCAGTACCTGGCCTTTAACTGAGGTGCGAGGCATGTACTTAATGTCGAAAGCTCCCAGAATTGTACCCCACTTGGCTATCCTTCCCGTGTAGTCTGCACTTTTAAGTACGGCTTTTAATGGGAGTTGAGTGAGAACAATCACCGTGTGCGCTTGGAAATAGTGAGGCAACTTGCGTGTGCCAAGCACCACCACTAATATGGCCTTTTCCAGTGGAAGGTAGCGTATTTCTGCCTCGTGCAGTGACTTACTCACGTAGTATACTGGTCGTTGCACGCCGTTGTCAACCCTTATCAATACTAAACTTACTGCATAGGAGACCACTGCAATGTAAGCAAGAAGGACCTCGTCCGGTTCAGGGCTTGACATGACAGGCGGCCGAGCAAGATAGTCCTTGAGTTGTTGAAAAGCCGCGTCACATTCCGTCGACCATTCAAAGCTTTTCCATTTATTGATCAACAGAAAGAAAGGTCGGCACCTGTCCGCTGATCGAGATATAAATCTATTCAGCGCAGCGGTCATCCCAGTTAGCTTTTGCACCTCCTTTGGGTTCCGAGGAGTTCGCATACTGATGATGGCTTTAATTTGGTCGGGATTGACTTCAATTCCCCTGTGAGTAACCATATAACCCAAGAACTTGCCTGAGCCAACACCAAACGAACATTTGGCGGCATTCAAACGTAGTTTATAACTTCTGAGAATTTCGAAGACTACTCGAAGATCTTCAAGGTGTTCAGATGTTCTTTTGCTTTTCACCACCATGTCATCTATGTAAATCTCCATGTTTTTCCCTAATAATGATTCAAACATCCTCGTCATCATCCTTTGGTAGGTGGAACCCGCATTCTTCAGACCAAATGGCATCACCTTGTAGTGGTAGTTCCCTACTGGCGTGACAAAAGCAGTTTTTTCTTGATCGTCCAATGCTAAAGGTATCTGATGATAACCCTGGAAGGCGTCCAAGAAACTTATTCGAGGATGGCCGACTGTGGCATCTACCAGTTGATCAATTTTGGGCATGGGGAATGGATCTTTAGGGCAGGCTTTATTTAGATCCGTGAAATCAACACATACTCGCCACTTTCCAATCTTTTTCTTGACCACCACCGTATTTGCCAACCATTCAGGATAGAAGACCTCTTTGATAGCCCCTGCCTTCTTTAGCTTCGACACTTCCTGACGGACCGCTTCTGCATGCTCTTTAGACGGCCGACGAGGGAGCTGCTTCCTGGGGGTCATCCCTGGATTAACATTCAGATGGTGGCAAATGAAGGCTGGGTCTACCCCCGGAGCCTCGTAAGCATCCCATGCAAAGACGTCTATGTTTCGTTTGAGGAACTCTATCAATTCCTCCTTCTCTGACTGGGGTAGTTGAGATCCGACTTGAAAGAATTTATCAGGATCATCTCCTATTATGACCTTTACAAGATCTTCACATTTCGCCTCCTCGGACAGCCCATCTTTGGACAACGTTGGGGGTTTTGATTGCTATAGCTCTTCTTTTTGAGCCTCAGATTCTGCTTCAGGCTCACGTCGGATAGCTGCTATCATGCACTGCCGCGCCATGGTTTGATCACCCAATATCTCTTCTATCTTGCCTCCAGAGGGGTATTTAATCTTCTGATGCAGGGTGGAAGAGACTGCTCCTAAAGTATGAAGCCAAGGCCTTGCAACAATCGCCGTATAAGGGGAGTAGGCGTCCACCACTATAAAATCGACCTCCACTATCTCTGCTCCGGTTTGCACTGGCAGTCTAACCTGTCCCCTCGGAATAATAGTCTTTCCCTCGAAGCTCACTAAAGGGGAATTATAAGGCGTCAGATCTTCAGCTCTTAGGTTCAGCCCCTTGAAGAGATCAGGGTACATGATCTCGGCTGCACTGCCTTGATCCACCATTACCCTCTTTACATCATAGCCTCCGATTCGGAGGGTAATTACTAGGGCGTCGTCATGAGGTTGGACAGTTCCGATTTTGTCCTCATCCGAGAATCCCATGACCAAAGATCGGCTTGACTTGGCTCTCTTTGACTCATGCGAGTCATCCTCAGGGTATAGCCGAGTCACTGACATTACTCTGGAGGGGCATGACCCCGTTCTGCCAGGTGCCGCAAAGATAACATTAATGGTTCCAAGAGGAGGTCTCGGAGGATTCCCCCTTTCCGACCGAGTTTCCGTAAGGTTACCCAAGCTATTGGAATGATGCAACAGCTGTTTTAATCTGCCCTCCTGGACAAGCTGGTCAAGGTGATCCCACAAACTTCTACAGTCCTCGGTGGTATGACCGTGGTCTTTATGATATTGACAATAGAGATTTCGGTTTCTCTTTTCGGGGTTTCCCATCATCTTATTGGGCCATTTGAAGAAGGGCTCGTTTTTTATCTTCTCCAGGACTTGGTGCACAGGCTCTCGAAATACAGCTCCAACTATTCGGCTGTTACTAGATGCCTGTTGCTCGGCATAATCCCTTCTCGGCCGGTTATTATTGTACCTGTCCGGCCTAAACTCTCTCCTTTCTTGGGGAACAAGCTTGGCTTCCCCTTTTCCTTGTTGCTGCTGCTGTTGATCATCTTCTATCCTCTTATATTTATCCACTCTATCCATTAATTGTTGCAAGCTGGTGACCGGCTTCCCCGTCAGGGACTTCCTCAGGCCATGCTCGGAGGGAAGACCAACCTTGAAGGTTCTGATAGCAACCTCATCAAAATCCCCGTCAATCTCGTTAAACATCTCCCAATACCTCTCGGCGTATGACCTCACAGACTCCCCTTCCCTCATTGTCATCGATAGCAAAGAATCAAGGGGTTGAGGAACTCTGCTGCATGTAAAAAACCGGGAACAGAATGACTGAGTAAGCTTCTTAAAGGAACCGATGGAGTTCGTCTTTAGCCCATCGAACCATCTCATCGGCATCGGCCCTAAGCTAGAGGGAAATACCCTACACAGCAAAGCTTCGTCCTGAGAATAAACCGCCATCTTCTGTCTGAACTGGCTCACATGTTCTACAGGATCGGTACGTCCGTTATACATAGAGAACGTAGGCTGATGAAAGCGTCTGGGAAGCCTTGCCCTTTCTATTCCCCGCGTAAAGGGAGACTTAGAAATTTGGGTCAGAGCTTTCTTCATGTCTTTGGTTCCCACTCCCCTTCTAGACGAACTTTTTCTCTTCCTTTTGCGAGATTGCTCCTCGTCATAGGAGTAGGATTCACTGGGAGGAGTTTCTGAAGAATTCCTGTAACTGTCCTCTTCTTCATCGTTGGAGGAGGTGTCAGAATTTGAAGGGATACGATTTTGCTGTGCTCGACGGAGCTTCTTTTTCAGATCATCTATTTCATGTTGCAGGTCTTGCTCATCAGCATGTTCTTGCACCAGATGGCTCTTTCGTCGATAGCCACCTTTCCCCACATGGATCGTCCGTGAACTGCCCTCTCGTTGATTATCCACGTGGTTTTCCCATTCGAGGTAAGGGAGTCCGTTTGGTTGGCTGACGTTAACTGATTCTGCATGAGGCGGACTGGCCTGTTGTGATCCTGAACCAGCCATAACCGTCGTAAATTTCTACTAACGCTAATTCTCCCCACAGACGGCGCCAATTGTAGGGTCACAAATTGTAGCCCACACCTTAATAGAAACAGGAAATGGGCCCAACAAGCCCAATACAATGAATTTGTGAGAGAATGGGTTAAAGAATTGGGCTAGCAGTGATTTTTACAACAGTTATTGAGGTCTGGGTACTTAGCCGAGGAGGCTAAAACACACAAGCGAGTTAAGATTTTACGTCCGAGGAGTGAGGTTTGGGTAATTCTCACGGGTTACAATCAAATCCGAGGGGTATGATCTTGAATAAGATGCTTTCTTTTAGGTGGTATTTTTCCCGGCGCTACAGTAGTTGTTTCTTGATGTTCTCTCTTTTTTCTCTCTCCCCTTTTCTTATGAAGGGTTTATTCCGTTATATAGTCCTTCATTGCCCGATCCCATCGTCCACTTGTCTGTCATCTAGCACGGTACTTGAGTTTCCATTTCCTTTCTTACAGCTTTTTGATTTCCTGGGGATAAAGATCACTTTCAACACTGTTCAGGGGTCTTCTCCACATAAATGCGGCCAGGAAAGCAGCTGTGATGCATTTAATGCGGTGGTAGCAGCTTTATCTCAAGATATTTCTGCATCCTTATCCCTTCCATGTGCATTGGTAATCTATCTTCACCTCTGGAACTTCCTGGAAGGTGGACTAAGGGGAAGCCGAGGCCCCTCTCACCGACATATGCCAGACCCGAGGAGGGTATTCCTCTCGGATCAATCTCCCTGGATACTTACGCGTTCTACTGTTAGTTACAAGGGTTCCCCATAATTTCTTCTCCTCGGGCGTATTGTTGATGAAACGTCGTTCCTGGGCCTAGATCATGGGCCCATATTTTACTCCCCCACAAATATTATTTAACTTATGTAAGAATTTTGTTTCCCAAAAAAAAAGAAAAAAAAAACTTATTTAGGAATATGTGTTTAATTGAATATTTTTAAGTGTATCCATGCATATGCATGGGTTACAAGCTAGTCAATATATATTAATAACCAAAGGTTAGAGAAAATCCAATTAGATTTTAATTAGATTCTCAATTTTGTGCCACGTGTTCTATTTAATTTTTAATTTTATGCAAGTGAATTATTGAGTGTAAAAATTAAAAAGTCCAAATACAATTAGATTCTAACTTAGATTTCAATTAGTGTCCAATTTTCTGTCATATGTCCATCCAAGTTTTTAAATTTTGTTGCAAGTGAATTATTGAGTGCGAAAATCGAAGAGTCTAAAACCAATTAAATTCTAAATCATATATATATATATATATATATATATATATTGTAGGGACACAATTTGGATCCTAAGCCCAAAAAGTAAGTGGATCTAGACCCAATGAGCTCAATACAATGAATTTGTAGAGAGTGGGTTGGAAAACTGGGCTTTAATGAGTCAGACAACGAGTAGAGTGGATCCAGATGACAAGAAAATGAAGATAAATTGATTTAATCTAAAGAAAATCATCCTCGGCATAGTCCGAGGAGATCAGTTCTTATATATTGATTCTCAAATTTGATTACAAGTTTTCTCTTAGTTGCTACAGTGTTTTTCTTTTAATTTTCTGATCTCTTTCTCTTAGAGCCTCCCTTCTAATTTATACTATATCTCCCCTTTCATCTCTACCCTTCACATGGACAACAAATTGCTTGTGTTGATCCTCATCCCATCAGCATCCTTCTAAAGTCTTTGGGGGTAGTTGTAAGGCTGAAAAACACTATTCAGGTATAACTTCCTCATTAATACGGCTAAAGAGTTAGCTACAAAGCATTCAATGCGGTGCTAGAAGCTTTCTTTTAGATATTTCTGAATTCTCATCTCTCCTGTACGTTTATAATGCATGTCCTTATCAATAAAATTTCCTGAAATGTCACCTTGGATGGTAGGGTACATATTTTGACCTATGCTTCATTTAGCTTAGGAGATATTCCTCCTCGGCTTGCCTTCCCCAAACTTCTCATTTGTAACTTACTCGTGGGGTTTAGAGTCTTATATCCTCACTATTGTTTATTTGTCCTCAGACCGCCTAACATCATTGGTCAAGGCCTAAGGCCCAATATATAATTTTGGGTCTTTTATCCCTACAATAACCCCTTAAAACTCTGGTTTTTCCCTTCTTATCTGAGGAGAAAAAATGGGGTTTTGACCTCGAAGGATTAAATCCATTTTTTTCTCTAACTTAAACACATAAGAATATCGCTTCACGTGTCTTGTAACTGTTCCTGTCGCTTCGGAGCCCGCGATGTCTCATTAAATGCTCCAAGTGGCGTTTTGTTCCCTACATCCTACGGTGAGATGTAGATCTTACGGTTGGCATTTCTCCTTGAATTTTGAGCGGGATAACTCCCACTTAATTCCGCCTCCTATATAAGGCACCTGGAGGGTTTAATTCTCACTTCACAAATCTGTAAACTCTTAAGAATTTTCAAACTCTCAAGCTTCCAAGAATTCCCCAATCTCCTAAATCTCAAGAAGCTCCTGAAGCATCAACTATTCCTATTCTCGTAAGTTTTCACGCTCCTAGGTTCTTTTCTTCTTGGCCAGTCTCCTCGGCCTTCCAACACTTCCTTCTCAAGAACATTTCCCCCATTTTATTTTAGCTCATTCAGATGGGTAGATCCAAACACCTAGTAGATTCTCCTACCAGTATGGAGGGCTTTAGGGCCAAATATCACATTCCACAGGAAGTTGCCCTGCGGTATTGTGCTCCAGATTAGGTGGTTACAGATAAAAGAGAAGGGGAGATTGTCATTCCTATGATCGCCTTCATAGAGGGAGGAATGATGCTTCCTATGGGTAGGGTAACCTGAGACTACCTAATCAACCATAGGTTATGTCCTCACCAGTGCATGCCCGACCTATTTAGAGTTTTAGGTAGTGTTGACCTATTTAGAGTTTTTGCAGATAAAATGCACGTTGCTCCCAGACTCAGCCTTGTTAACATTGCAGGTCTCAACAAGGTGCTGAGGTCCGAGATATTCGTGAGTGAAGACAGGCAAATGTGAGTCGTCCATCTTATCCTGGACTTTAAGCCCCTATTGGACAAGTTTCAAGAAGTGGGCCACGCAATAAGAGCAAGCGACCTTCGGCTAGCTTGGATTGATGTCTCAATGCCCGGTTTTCTAGCCCAAGAAGATCTCTCGCCAGTTGAACTACCCCTCCACCATGCTCTCCTTGAAGCAGCAGCCCCGAGGGAAGAGACTATTTCCTCACGTCTATCACTCGACGAGGAAATAGACCAATTCCAACTCGAGGAAGAGAAGGAGGAAAAAGGAGCTCCTATCATCCCCATATTGGATGCCGAGGATGAGTTTGATAGATTTTTAGGTGTTCGGACCCTAGGCCTCGTGGTAGCGCATGTAGTTAACAGCTCCGAGGAGGAAGAAGAAGAAATGGCCCTAAACCCGAGGAAAGGTTTGAGAGACCTTATGGCTAGGAGGAACAAAGGATCATCATCCAAGGAGGTCCCTAAATCTTAGGCTCCTGCCAATCTCCCCCCTCCCCTTCCTCCTCCCATAACCACACTTGGCCTGCTCCTCATCCCCAACCTGAAGAAGAAGATGAAGGAGCAAGAAGTGGAGGAAGGTGAGATGGTCCCTTAGAAGGAGGTCAAGTAGCAAAAGACTGCCAAAGACAAACGGGCCTCCTCTATGGATAGTAGGGAGGATCCAAGTGGGGCCGAGGTGTGCCAACAACGCACTTGGGCTCCTTGGCTGGAGCTAGATGGCACTGCCATCCCTTGGAACTTCTCCATCAGGGAGTTCCAAAAAGGGCATTCTGCCTATGTTGTTGAAGCCCTAGAGCAGCCCCTCCTTCTACCCAAAGACATGGAGGCTCCAAGGCGCGTGAGGCAGCCAGACCTCTTCATGTCCTTGAAAAGGAATCTTACCATGGTAAGTTCACCATCATATCTTTTAATTAAATGCTAAGGTGCCCTTTCTATTCTCTCTACTTTTTCTTTTGTTTTTTTACAAGGGATTCCTTTGTCATTTTTGTGCAGGTTGTCTAAGAGGTTTTTGTAGATGAAGAATGGGTCAAGGACGCCCGAAATGAGGCTAGGGTTGAGGCCAACCTCCGCGCCAAGGCCAACAAGTCCATGGGAGCCATGAAGCAAGAAAACTAATAGCTAGCCACCAAGCTGACTGTTGAGGAGAGGGCGAGGAGGAGCGCTGAGGCTGGGCTGAAGAATGTCCCGGACTAGGCTAAAGATCAGCACAAAAAGCTCTATCTTAATGAGATAGAGTTGGCCACATAGAAGGAACTGGTCCTAGACCTTGAAGCTGAGCTGGAGAAGGCCAAAGCCGCCGCTCGAACAGCCGAGGAAGTTGCGAAGGCCTTGAGGCAAGCATCTTACAACCTCGGGGTAGAAGAAACTGAGACTCGGTTGGCTGAGGAGCTGGTCGAGGTATGCAAGGATTACTGTAAGGAAACGTGGATGTAGGCCCTCAACCTTGTAGAGGCCCTTGCTGCCTCAAAGTGGAGGCAGGCTGGGAGTGTGTACTATCCTCCTGACATCCATGAAGCCCTAGCTGCCCTCCCATCTCCCTCTGCCCTCGCTTTAGAATCCTCTGAGCAGCCCTTAACTACTCAGGCCTTTCTTCCCCCCCCCCCCCCCTCTCTCTCCCCTGGAGGCTTCCAAAGGATCTAACCAAGTTGGTGATCAAGTCCAAGGGGCTGAGGTGGCCAAGGATAGAAGTAAGGGCAAGGAGACCAAGCCCTTCTCAGAGGCCGAGGATACTGCCGAGGCCAAGGATGCTGGAGTAAAGGCGAAGGAGGTTGAGGTCAGATCTAAAGAGGCTGATCCTAAGGCCAAAGATGCTTCTGCCTCTTAACCGAGCAAGAAAGAAGACCCTCCTCCTCCCAAGGCCAAGGCTAAGTATTAGGATTCTCTTTCTTTTGTATTTTTTAGTTTTCCTTATGTATTTTTTCTTTTGTAGTGGCAGTTAGCCGTTTTATATAATGTACCTTTCATTTATTTAATAAAAAGGGCTACACTTTTTACTTTACGAATATTTCCTTTCTCTGTAATATTTATTTTATAGTTGGTGCGGTTATCATTTTTCCCTCTGATGGAACTTAAAACTGATGATGTCGTTGACAGTAGTGAATTACTGCCACCCTGACTTTACCAAAGCTAACAGTAGTCTATTGCTGCTAACTCAAACAAATTAAACACGTATAAAGAATAAGGAAAATGACCGTGTACTTTGGCAAATAACCAAGAGCATTAACTTACCCAAGGCAAGTGATCTGAGGAGCTAGGTATAACTTGGGATATGTTTTAACACTTAGAAAAAATAAATAAAGAGTGTTAATCTACCCAAGGCATGTGGTCTGAGAGACCAGGCATAACAAAGGTTCTCTTTAATACTTAGTGAAATGAACTGAAGTATTAATTTACCCAAAGCATGTGGTTTAAGAGACCATGCATAACTAAGGTTCTGTTTAACACTTAGTGAAATGAACTAAAATATTAATTTACCCAAAACATGTTGTCCAAGAGACCAAGCATGACTAAGGTTCTGTTTAACACTTAGTGAAATGAACTGAAGTATTAATTTACCCAAAGCATGTGGTCCAAGAGACCAAACATAACTAAGGTTCTATTTAACACTTAGTGAAATGATTAAAAAATATCCATTTACCCAAGGTATGTGGTTCATTGTGCCAGGCATGACCAAGGTTCTGTTTAATATTCGAACAAGTAGTAGAACGTATAACGCATAAAGTAATAAACCAAAATATGGTAAGGAAAGTTTTCATCAATAATAATTCCTTCTCAGGTTGCTCACATTCTAGAGGCGTGGTACAACGTTTTCATCTAGATCTTCAAGATAATATGCACCTATTCTAGCCACTAAAGTGGTGCGATATGGCCCTTCCCAGTTAGGCCCTAACTTTCCCCAGGCTAGGTTCTTGGCAATACCTAAAACTTTTCTTAATACAAAGTCTCCAACTGCCAGTGGCCTTAGCTTCACGTTGGCATCATACCCTTGTTTAAGCTTGTGTTGATAATAGGCCAATTGGACCATGACATTTTCTCTTCGTTCTTCAATCAAGTCTAAGCTCTTCCCTAACAGCCCATCATTGTTACTCGGAGTGAAAGAACTCGTTTTCAACGTTGGGAATCCAGTTTCTAGAGGAATAACAGCCTCGGCATCATAAGTCATTGAAAAGGGTGTCTCTCTTGTTGACCTACAAGGCGTGGTCTGATATGTCCAAAGGACGTGTGATAACTCTTCCACACATTTTCCCTTTACATCATCCAATCTCTTCTTGAGTCCGTTCACTATCACCTTGTTAATAGCCTCGGCCTGTCCATTCCCTTATGGGTAAGTCGGGGTGGAATACCTATTCGTAATACACTAGCCATAACAATATCTCTTAAAGGACTTGCTGTCAAACTGGAGGCCGTTGTTTGAGATGAGGGTATGGGGGACCCCGAATCGAGTGACAATATTTTTTCAAACAAACTTCTTGGCATCCATATCCCTGATATTCGTCAATGGTTCAACTTCAACCCACTTGGTGAAGTAATCCGTGCCGACTAGCAAATATCTCTTATTCCTTGCTGCCATAAGGCTAGATAGAGGATTAAGGACTCCTCCCGATTAGTGAATGTTTGGTGTAAATCTTTGGCATTGATCACACTTCTTCACATACTCTTGTGCTTCCTTCTGAATGTTCGGCCACCAGTACCACTGAGTGAGGGCTCTGTGAGACAAAGATCTACCTCCTGTATGACTCCCATAAATCCCTTCATGTAACTCCTTAAGGAGTAGCTCTGATGCTTCAAGGTATATGCATAGCAAGTATGGCCCAAAAAAAGAGAGCTTGTATAGTTTTTGGTCTTTGGACAGCCAAAACCGAGGAGCCTTTCTTCGCATCTTGTCAGCTTTTGATTTCTCCTTAGGCATGATATCTTCCTTAAGGAATAGCACTATAGGGTCCATCCAGCTAGGCCTCACCCTAATTTGATGGATATGGACCGTCTCTCGCTTCACTTCAGTAGGCTTGCATAAGTATTCAACAAGGATAACTTAAATCCCTGTGCCAAAGAGGTTGCAAGAGTGGCCAAAGAGTCAGTATGTGTGTTTCCATTCCAAGCTAAAAGACTCAAATCTCGATTGCAAGTGCGTAACTTGATTCACATATTCTTGCATTCTCACATCCCTAGCCTCCAACTCCCCTTTCACTTGGCCTACGTCCAATCTTGAATATTTGAACCATGGCCATCCCTACCAATAGAGCTTCATACTCAGCCTCATTGTTTGTGGCTGAGAAGCCTAGTCTTAAGGATTTCTCAATAGTGATCTTCTCATAAGATACTAGAATTAGCCCCACTTTGGATCCCCTTTGATTTGCCGCACCATCAACATATACCCTCCAAGATAAAGGCTCCTTCAGGGAGACCATGCCAACTGATTTTCCATCCATACCCTACCTCTCTACCTCTTCTTCCAATAGGGATTTAGCGAACTCGGCCACCAAATTTGCAAGGACCTAGCCCTTGACGGAGGTACGAGGCATATACTTGATGTCAAAAGCCTCTAGTATTGTACCCCATTCAAAAATCCTTCCTTTCAAATCAGCACCCCGAAGTAGTGACTGAAGTGGAACTTGGGTTAAAACAACAACCGTATGGGATTGGAAGTAATGAGGGAGTTTGCCTGTAGCATGTGCCACTGCCAAAATGGCCTTCTCCAATGGTAGATAACGAACCTCTGCTTCATGCAACGACTTGCTTACATAGTAAACTGGTCTTTACATACCATTGTCAATTCGCACCAACACTAAACATACAACACGAGAAGCCACATCAATGTAGGTAAATAAGACTTCGTCCACCTCAGGCCTAGACATGATAGGTAGCCAAGAAAGGTACTCCTTAAGTTGTTGGAAAGCCGAGGCACAATTCTCGGTCCACTCAAATCCCTTCCACTTATTCAACAGTTGGAAGAAGGGCCTGCATCTGTCTGCTGACCGAGAGATGAACCGATTCAAGGCAGCAGTCATTCTTTTTAGCTTCTGAAATTTGCCTTAACTTGATAAGGGTTGACCTCAATTCCACGATAGGTGACCATATAGACTTGAAATTTGCCTGGTCCTATACCAAAGGTGCACTTAGAAGCATTAAGGTGCAGCTTGTGTTTTCTCAATATTTCAAAAATATCCTCGAGGTCTCCCATATGCTCGGACACCACTTTATTCTTTACCACCATATCGTCTATATAAACTTCAATATTCTTGCTTAATTGTGGTTCAAACGTCCTTGTCATCATCCTCTGATAGGTAGACCCTGTATTCTTCAAACCAAAAGGCATCACCTTGTAGTGGTAATTTCTAGTAAGAGTGAAAAAAGATGTCTTTTCTTGATCATTCAAAGCAAAAGGTATCTGGTGGTACCCTTGAAAGGTGTCCAGAAAGCTCATCTGAGCATAGCCTACCTTTTGCTTAAGCTTATTCACTTCCTCCTTGACAGCATCAGAATGCTCTTTAGATGAGCGTCGAGGTGGCTGCTTCTTAGGGAGGACAGACAGGTTAACATTTAGATGATGGCAAATGAGGTCTAGATCTACCCTAGGAGCTTCGTAAGAACTCCACGCAAACACATCAATGTTCCCCCTGAGGAACTCTACCAGCTCTTCCTTCTCTAGAGGAGGCAGTTGAGTTTCGATCTTAAAAAACTTCTACGGATCATCACCTACAACAATTTTCTCTAAATCCTCACATTTCGCCTCCTTGGCTACCCCCTTCACGGGCAATACCAGAGTCCTTGATTGCTATAAGTTCTTCCCAGCAGAGGTCGAGGACTCCACTCTTAGCTGATGCATTATTGCAGCAATCAGGCACTACCTTGCTACGGACTGGCTCTCAAGTAGCTCCTCAATCTAGTCCCCAGATGGATATTTTACCTTCAAATGCAGAATGGAGGAAACGGCTCCCAGGGCATAAAGCTAGGGTCTTGCCATAATGGTCGTGTAGGGAGAATAAGTATCCACTACAATGAAATTCACCTCCACCACCTTTGATCCTACTTGTACGGGTAGTCAGATCTGACCCTTAGGGATGGCAACTTTCTCATTGAAGCTTACTAGAGGTGAATCATAAGCTGTCAAGTCCTCAGGCTTCAGGCCCAGTCTGTTGTATAAGTTAGGGTACATAATCTCTTCTCCATTACCTTGATCCACCATCACCCTCTTAACATCATACCCCTCTTAACATCATGCGGCTGTATGGTTTCCACCTCGTCCTCTTCAGAGAAACTCATCGTCGGCTGATTTTCCACTCTAGACCTCTTTGGCTCAATTTTTGAACCCTCAACAAGTAGCCGGGCTACAAACATCACCCTGGAGGGGTGAGAGTCGGTTCTCCCCCAGGTCGTGAAGATGAAATTGATGGTGCCTAAAGGGGGCCTCGAAGAAGCATTCCCTTAAGCCCCTACCCCTTATTGGTCTCCTTGCCCATTGGACAAATATAAAAATTGTTTTAACCTTCCTTCTCTGACCAGTTGCTCTAGATGATTCCACAAAGTTCTACAGTCCTCCGTGGTATGTCCTCGTTCCTGGTGGTATTGGCAGTGAAGACTTTGGTTGCACCTCATGGGGTCCCCTCCCATCTTGTTTGGCTATTTAAAGTATGGCTCATTCTTGATCTTCTCTAAGACTTGGTGTATTGGTTCTCGAAACACCATACTAACCATCTAAGGAGCCAAAGGCCAAGATTGCCCAGCAAAATCCATTTAGGGTCTATTATTGTTGTATTGGTCCAATCTGAAGTCCCTCCTTTCTTAAGGGACAACCTTAGCCTTCCTCTTCCCCTGTTGTTGGTCTTCTTCAACCTTCTTGTACTTGTCAATTCAGTCTATGAGCTGGCGTACGCTGGTAGTAGGTTTCCTAGTCAAAGACTTCCTCAAACCATGCTCAGTAAGTAAGCCGACCTTGAAGGTCTTGATAGCCACATCGTCAAAATCACCATATATCTCGTTGAACATCTCCCAGTATCTGTTTGAGTATGTTTTCAGGGTCTTCCTTTCTCGCATGGCCATAGACAGTAGGGAATTTAAGGGTCGAGGAACCCTACTGCATGTAATAAAGCGAGATCCAAACACCTGAGTGGGTTCCTTAAAGGAATCAATGGAACTTGCTCCCAAGCCATCAAACCATCTCATGGCCACGGGCCTTCAACTAGAGGGGAACACCTTGTATATCAAGGCTTCATTTTTGGAGTGCACAACCATTCTCTGGTTGAAATGGCTTACATGCTCCACAAGGTCTGTTTGACCGTTATACATGGTGAATGTGGGCTAAGTGAACCGCTGAGGAAGTCTCACTCCTTCAATTCTACGCGTGAAAGGTCATTTGGAAATTTGGTTGAGTGCTTTGCTCATTGCATCATTTCCCAAGCCTCTGAAAGATGAATTCCTGCTTCTGCACTTATGATGGTAGTCTTCATCATGCGAGAAAGACTCATTAGAAGGAGTCCTTGTCCTGGGTCTATAACTACCATACTCCTCATCTTTAGAAGAGAAGTCAGAATTGGAAGGAGTTCGCCTTCTCCGCTCGTGAAGCAACTTCCTCTTCAAATGATCAATCTCCAATTGCATGGCTTTGGTATTCTCCTCATGAGAAAGGTGACTCCCACTTGAATACTGGCTCCTACTAGTATGGGTGGTATACACACTAACCTCCTGGTCCCTTCTGCATTCAAGATTAACAAAATGATCTTGATGTTGGGACCCCATAGATTCCTCCAGATTCAGACTTGAGCCTACCATAGTTGGATGTAAAAATCACTACTACACCAGAAATTCCCACAACGGCGCTAATTGCAGGGACACAATTTCGATCCTAAGCCCAAAAAGTAAGTAGATCTAGGCCTAATGAGCCCAATAAAATGAATTTGTAGAGAATGGGTTGGAAAACTAGGATTTAATGAGTCAGACAACGAATAGAATGGATCCAGATAACAAGAAAATGAAGATAAACTGATTTAATCTAAAGAAAATTGTCCTTGGCAAAGTTCAAGGAGATCAATTCCTCAAATTTGATTACAAGTTTTCTCTCAATTACTACAGTTTTTTCTTTTAATTTTCCAATCTCTTTCTCTTAGGGCCTCCCTTCTAATTTATATTACATCTCCTCTTTCATCTCTACTCTCCACGTGGACAACAAATTGCTTGTGTTGATCCTTGTCCCATCAGCATCCTCTTAAAAGTCTTTGGGGGTAGTTGTAAGGCTGAAAAGCACTGTTCAAATATCACTTCCTCATTAATGCAACCAGAGAGTTTGTTTCAGAGCATTCAATACAGTGGTAACAGCTTTCTTTTAGATATTTCTAAGCTCCCATCTCTCTTGTACGTTCATAATGCATGCCCTTATCAATAAAATTTCCTAGAATGTCACCTTGGATGGTAGGGTACATATTTTGACCTATACTTCGTTTAGCCGAGGAGATATTCCTTCTTGGCCTGCCTTCCCCAACCTTCTCATTTGTAACTTACTCATGGGGCTTAGAGTCTTACATCCTCACTACTGTTTAATTGTCCTCGGACCACCCAACGTCCTCGGCCAAGGCCTAAGGCCCAATATATAATCTTGGGCCCCTTATCCCTATATATATATATATATATATAATGAGAAGTCATTACATATTTTAGAAACATATGGTTTTAAAAAAAGTGTAAATTAATATCATGTATAGATTTTAATAGGATTCTCAATTTTGCACCACGTGTCCTATTTAATTTTTTATTTTATGCCCAGTGAATTAGTGAGTGTAAAAATTGAAGAGCCTAATTCCAATTAGATTCTAACTTTGATTTCAATTGAAGTCCAATTTTCTACCATGTATTTATCTAAGTTTTTAATGTTTATGGCAAGTGAATTATTGGTTGTGAAAACTGAATAGTCTAAAACCAATTAAATTTTAAATCATACACACACACACATATGTATATATATAATAAGAAACCATTACACACTAGTATATATTTAAAGCCAAAGTTAATAGTGTTTGTTTATTTAGACCCCTTAAAACAAATTGTTTAACCTAATATATTAGTCAAGTGATTATTTAAGTTAATTATGAGATCTAGGTTAAACAGTGAAAGATTATATCATGCACAATAGTTGAAAATAAAGAACACAATGATATGATGACCTAGGAAAACCAATGAAACCAACAGTTTTAAAGTAAAAATCTAGGGAGGATTTGACCTAGCTATCCTTAAGGTAAAACAAATCCAATATAGAGAGTCGATATTTTTACAATCAGATTTAACCATAAATCTATTGCTATCTCCGGTAGTAACTTACTGAAACGACCACGTGCAAGCTCCAAATCCACAGGCTCCTTCTCTCTTGGATTTGTACTACACAAGCACCCATGCTTGTGACTTTTAGATCCCACTCAAAGGTTTTAGATCATGGCTTGTTCATCTTTACAGCAACTAGATTCCACCAGCACTTGATTGTAGATTTTATTCCGGTAGATGCTTGTAGAGTTAGAAGGTATAAAATCTCTTAGATCTCACAGGAGTAACTCACAAGTCTTCCAAGAGTCTTCAAAATGTAACTTGGGTTTTCCTTTTATACATAGAAGTGTTGGACTAAAACCCTAAACATTTTCATGGGCATTGGGCCTATTTAAAATTATGCAGAAATTCTTTTTCTGCAATTTTTAATCGATCGAGCTTCACCATTTGCTTGGTCGAGCTTCATAGAATAATAATTCTTTTTCCTGTAGCTTGTACATTCTTTAGTCTGACCTATACAACATTGAGCAATGTCTAACACCTATTCTAGACAAGTTTTTGTTCTCGGTTTGCCAACACATACAAGTTGAAATTCTAAACATTTAATCCTAAATCTTTAGAACCTAACAAATAGAAAATGCAATTAGATTTCAAGTTAGGTTTCAATTATGAGCTAATTTTATGACATGTGTCACATTTAACTTTTTAATTTTTGTGCCAAAAAACCAAAAATGCACAATAACAACACTCATTCTCAATTTTTGTACCAAAGTGTGAAAACCAAAGGGACTCAATAATAAGAGTCACTCTTTGTTTCTATTTCTAATTGTGTCAAAGAACTGGTATGTTAGGAAGCATCAACGCAGCTGGCAGGGTGTTGCATCGAAGTCTGATGCAGCTCGACGCGGGGTGCGGCCATCGCCGTGGTTGCCAGTGTGTTAGTGCCACGTCTGATTTTTTTTCATGCTGACTTGGCTACGATTTGTGTCAATTCAGGCCGAGTCGCGCTGAACCAGGCAGATTTGGCCAAAATCGGGTCGTATCAGCTGGCAGCAGAAACTGATCGAAACAAGTTGAAATCAGCCTTGAATCATGTCGAAACGGCTGAAATCAGCTTTGAATGAGGCCTAAACATCCTAAATCTATCCTTCCTCAATTTTATTCTGAATATTTGTTACTTCTTTTTTTGTTTTGTGTTTCTTGCCTTTGAAAATATATTTGAAATGAAAAGGATAACATATAGAAAATATATAGAAAATGGCCCCAAGAGGGGTGGCCCAACGGTGTGGGATCTCGTGTGCAAGCTCATGACCCCTTGTTCGAGTCGTGGTGGGTACCATGTGTGGGGGGGGGGGGGGGGGGAATTTCATGGCTTGCATTGCGCCCACACTCTGGCTCTCTTAGGGTGCTAGGGTGAGGTCTATGGCGTCCCTGTCACAGTAGCTATGGCTCAATCCAACATTCCTTAGCGAGGGGGTGCCCCTATTATGTCACGCCCTGGGGGGTAAGTCACATATGGTCGCCCCCGCCCCCCCTTTTTTTTATCAAAAAAAAATATATATATATATATATAGAAAATGATGTTGTTTGCATGCTTTCCCAGCAGTGAAATATATTTGTTATCATTTGTTGTTTGCATGCTTTCCTAGAATAAAAATATATTTTTGCCTTTGAAATATATAGAAAATATAAATAAAATTTTTTTTGATAATCTTTTAATCGCCGCACCCCGCCGCATCCTATTTTTTCAAAAATTGCCAAGTTCCGCACCCGCAACCGAATCCGGAAACGCACCCATGTTTTATAGCCGGTATGTTTGATTCTAGAACTTCAAGAACTGCAGGGAAGAAAGATGAAC
Source organism: Quercus agrifolia (assembly GCA_029955455.1). Classification (NCBI taxonomy): domain Eukaryota; kingdom Viridiplantae; phylum Streptophyta; class Magnoliopsida; order Fagales; family Fagaceae; genus Quercus; species Quercus agrifolia. The sequence continues at coordinate 54,943,042 of JARQAD010000003.1, read as the reverse complement.
AGTACATTTACATCTTATCATCAGCAATGATGAAGAGATCAGTATCCTCTCTGAACTGACTCCGAATATGCAATATCTAATCTGTACGTACTTCCCGACATTAGGCCATCTCTCTCTAAGACATTAGACCATGACCAATACTGTTTTCAATTTCTTACTGTGGCATTCATATGCTACTTCCTTGCATTAGACCATGACCAATACTATTTTGGTCTCATCTGCTACCTTTGCATTCGGTGGATTATTATTATTATTTTTTAAGTATTAAAAAGCCTTTTTTGTTTGTAAATTATGAGGAGCGTTTGTTCAACAATGAACCCTCTGCACTAAATTGTGATGGTGACCCCACACAAAAAAAAAAAAAAAAAAGCTTTATTTCTGGTAATGCTATCTTGGATGTTAACTCAGAAAACTGCTTATGGCCCACTGCCTTAGTCAATAAATCTGCCAATTGACAATGTGTTCTTACATGATTCAATTTAATCACCTTAGCTAACACTTTGTCCCTTACAATATGACAATCAATCTCTATATGCTTGGTCCTTTCATGGAAGACCAGATTGGATCCTATGTGCAGAGCTGATTGGTTTTCACAGAACAACATTGCCTTTCTATCATGCTCAATCTGCAAGTCCCTTAGCAAGTATAGTATCCACACAATCTCACAAGTAGCCACAGCCATAGCCCGATACTCTGCCTCAGCTGAAGATCTTGACACAGTGGCTTGTTTCTTTGATTTCCAAGAGATTAATGAGTCTCCAAGGAAAATACAATAGCCTGTAACAGATCTTCTTGTATCTAGACATGATGCCCAATCTGCATCACTAAAACCTTTGATATGGAGTTCTGATTTTGCAGAAAAGAGCACTCCTCTCCCTGGTTCATTCTTAATGTAATGAAGTATCTTTAGGGCAGCTGCATAATGAGGCTTCCTAGGCTTTGCCATGAACCGACTGAGCTTGTGAACAGCAAAAGTGATGTCAGGCCTAGTAATAGTCAGGTACAAAAGCCTCCCTACCAACCTTCTGTACTGACTAGGATCATGTAACACATCACCTTCATGTTTACTAAGTTTCAAAGTAGGATCCATGGGAACCTTGGCTGGTTTGCACCCTAGTAAACCAACATCTTCCAAAATCTCTAAAGCATATTTCCTTTGACACAAGGAAATGCCCTTTGCTGTCCTTGCTACCTCCAAACCAAGAAAATACCTCAAGTCCCCTAAATCCTTCAACTTAAACTTCTGGTCTAGCATAGCTTTAAACTCCTCAACTCCTTTTCTATCATTACTTGCAATTAGGACATCATCAACATAAACCAACAATACAATGAATGAGTCTTCTTGCTGCCTAGTGAATAAAGAGTAATCAGCCTTGGATTGGACAAAACCAAGGTCAATTAAGGTAGTTGAGAACTTGGAAAACCACAACCTAGATGCCTATTTGAGACCATAAAGAGATTTATTGAGCTTACAAACCAATTGAGGCTGCTCCCCCTTGCTTTGAAAATCCTGAGCAACCTGAGATGATGCCCCCTTGCTATGAAAGCCTGGTGGAAGTGACATATGGACTTCCTCATGCAAATCTCCATGAAGAAATGCATTGTTGACATCAAGTTGGCTGAGAAACCAACCTTTCACAGCAGCCACAACAAGCATAGCCTTGACAGACACCATTTTGGCAAGTAGGGAGAAAGTGTCTATGTAATCCAGCCCTTCTTTTTGAGTGAAACCTTTGGCAACCAACCTAGCTTTAAATCTCTCAATTGAACCATCTGATTTGTACTTAACTTTATAAACCCACTTACATCCAATGGGTTTTTTACCAGGTGGCAAGGAGGTGATAGTCCATGTAAGATTAGCTTCTAAAGCTGAAATCTCAGCATCCATGGCTGCCTGCCACTTGGGGTTACCAATAGCTTAGTGATAAAAGGTAGGTTTAATGATAGAAGAGATGGCACAACAAAAATATTTGTAAGAAGGAGATAGGTTAGTGTAAGATAGATAGGATTGAAAGGGATAAGAAGTACCTGAAACATGATTGGAGGAGCTTGGAACGGCTGCTGATTTGACTTGATTACAATGATAAGCATTAAGGTAAAAGGGTGGTTTAGTAGGTCTAGCAGACCTTCTAAGGACAGCAGGCTGAGTAGGTGCATCAGAAACATCATTTGCATTTGGAAACTCATGAACTTCTTCATCAAAATCTTGATGAATTTGGACAATGGTGTCATTAGAAATGGGTAAAGAAGGAGGGGGAATGAAAAGAGGAGCAGCAAGGGACTCAGAGGAAGGAGTGGAAGGGAAAATAGGTAGAGGAATAAGGGTGACAGAGTGAGAAGAGTCATTTGAAGCAAAAGGAAAACTGGATTCATGAAACACAACATCTCTAGACAGAAAAGTATGTGAGAATCAATATCCAACAGTTTATAACCTTTGACATTGAAAGGATATCTTAAAAAAACACATTTCCTGGCTCTATGTGTGAATTTGTGTTTATGAGGATTGAGATTGGTAGCATAACACAAGCAGCCAAAGACTCTAAGATGGGAATAGGAAGGAGGTTTATGAAATAGAAGTTCAAAAGGGGTTTTATGATTTAGAAAAGGAGATGGAAGTCTATTTATAAGTAGACTGTAGTGAGGACACAGTCACCCCAAAAAGAGAGAGGCACATTGGATTGAATTTGCAATGCCCTAGCAGTAGCAAGAATGTGTTGGTGCTTTCTCTCCACAACTGAATTTTGTTATGGAGTGTAGGCACAACTCAATTGATGAACAATCCCTTTGGAACTATAAAAATCATTAAACATAAATTCTAAGGCATTATCAGATTTAATGGATTTAATCTTGGTTCCAAATTGAGTGAGAATCATGTTGTAGAAAGAGACAATAAGAGTTCTAACTTCTAATTTTGCTTTGAGCAAGAAAACCCAAGTTGCTCTAGAAGCATCATCAACAATAGTCAAAAAATACTTATGGCCATTAGAGGTTAGAATAGAAAAGGGACCCCATACATCCATATGAACAAGATCAAAGGGGTAGGCACACTTATTATTATTGAAAGGAAAGGGAATTCTTTTCTGTTTTGCCAAAGGACAAACAGCACAAGGCTTATTACAACAATTCTTAAGGAAAGGTAAAGTATTGCTTAAAGAATGAACCTTGACATCAGAAGGGTGCCCAAGCCTTGAATGCCAAAGTGAAAACACATTTGTGGAGAGAGAAGGAGAGCAAATAGTAGAAAAATGCTTGAAATTCTGCTTGGAAAGGAAATCAGAAAGGGATGCAGTGGCTTGAGAAAGGCTTGAATCTTGTAACAAGTACAAACATCATGCATCTTGCCTATTCCAATCGTGCTCCAACATGTAAGGTCCTGTAGAAAACAAAATTGGGATAGAAAAACCAAGCATACAGATTGAGATTTGGTTAAAGCACTGACTGACAGAAGATTAAAGGTAAAAGAAGGAACACAAAGGACATTCTTAAGGGTTATGTGAGAGAAGAGTTGAATGGTTCCAATGTGTGTAACAAGAGCTACTTCCCCATTAGGCAATTCAACCATTGTATGTGAAATCTCAGTATAAGAAGTCATCATGGTCACTCGCACCAGTATCAATGACCTATGTATGAAGACCATGAGCTCTTCTATTAACAATTTTAGCAGAGAAAATAGAATGCTCAAAGTTAATAGAATTACCTGCAACAATATTTGATGGACAAGTCACAGATTAGCAACATGAAACTCTTGACCTTTAGGGAATTGTTGAGTAGAGCAGGAACCAATTAAGGTTAGCAGTTGCTGGTATTGGTCATGAGTGAAGGCTGGGGCTTGAGATACAGACACAGATGGAACAAGATCAGTGATTCCATTAGAGGTGTTGCCTTGAAACAGTTCAAGATTAGTTGAAACTTGATAAGCAGTGGCATTTTTATTATTTTTGAACTTGAATCCTGGTGGGAAGCCATGCAACTTATAGCATTTGTCCATAGTATGGCCTAATTTTCCACAATGAGTGCACAAAGGCCTATCTTTGCTCTTGAAATTAGTTCCTGAGTTCTTGGTTGCTAAGGCAGTGGATTCAACCCTAGCAACGTTATGCACAAACCTCTGCATTTCTTCCAGGATGAACAAAGAGTGAGCCTTGTTGACAAAAGGCAAAGGATCCATCAATAGGATCTAAGTTCTTACTTGAGAGAAAGCATCATTCACTCCCATAAGAAATTTCATGGTGGATTCCTTGATTTGGAGATTCTTCAACCTTTGATTGATTTCACACACACACTGTCCACAAGTACACTAAGGAAATGGACTGAAATTCTGCAATTGATCCCATAAAATCTTGAGCTGAGTGAAGTAATCAGTGAGTGATTGCTCTCCCTGATGAATCTCAGCGATTTGTTTCTGGATATTGAAGATCTTGGTTTCATTTCCTTGACAGAAAGTGTCTCGAAGATCAGTCCAAATCTCTAAAGCAGTATCTCTGTAGATAATGCTTCCTTGGAGCTTTGGTGATACAGAGTTGATGATCCAAGTTCCCACCATGTTATCAGCACGAACCCACGCTTGAGCAGCAATTGGAGAATTCACCAACGATGAAGAGATGGTTAAAGATCCATCAATAAATCACAGCTTATTCTTGGCGATCAGAGATTTCCTCACTGACCTTGCCCAAGCAAGATAGTTTTCTCCTCCAATCAGTGGTTGAGAAGTGAGAACTACTCCTGGATTTTCTCCAGGATGTAAAAACAGAGGATTGCTAAGATTATACGAATCTTGTGAAGAAGATGAAGCCTCTATGGTGGAAGCATTAGTTGCTGAAGCATTAGCTGCGGTTGTTTCTGCCATTGAAAGAGCTTGAGAATGAAGAACACAACAATGGTGGACAAGAGAAGCTCGAAGAAGATGACAATGGTGAATGAAAAAAAACAGAGAGTTGAAAAACTCGAGGAAGATGACAATGGAGAACAAAGATTCCCAAAATTGATCTGAGAAACCCTAAGAGAATTAGAAGTGCTCAAGAAATCGCTCTGATACCATATGAAATTTTGATGAAAAATGATTTCGTTGATTGATTTAGTAACCATACAAGTATATATATATATACTAACTTAACCACCACAAATACCACACACGTGTGAACACACCGTAACAACCATAACAAACTTATACACGTGTTTAGACTTAAGGCTAACTAAACTAACTAACAAACTAACAAAAACTACAAGTCGTTTCTCTTGTACAGTCATCAAGTAAAACAAGTAAACCACATTGTTGTTTATAAGGGAAATTACATCTGTTCAATTTCTTCAATTCTGGACTTCTACTTGATCCGTCAATCTGTACTTCACTTGTCTTTGATCTTGAATTTCTTGTCTGAACTGGTTTAATGCACAAGCTGCTATTTTGGATAGCATGTTGTACTGCACTAAGCATAGCAGCTGGTGATGCATCACCTGGTGCATTAGTTGCTGCACTAGGTGGCATGCTCTGCTGCACTAGTGTGGCAACCTATGATGCATCACCTGGTGCACTGGTTGCTGCACTAGTGTGGCAACCTGTGAAGCATGCTGTTGCTTTTCATACTATAAGGATTTAGTGTAAAACCATATGGTTACACCCTCCAATAATGTTTGCATAGGATAAAAAAATTAGGATTAAGGTGACAGCGAGAGTAGAAGTATGTTTGGAGGTAAGTACTGAAAAAGTAGCATGTCGATTCGAATGAATCATCTTTTCTACGTAGGTAAATCGTTGCCTACTCGGAAAGAGGATAGCAAGTTACAAATTGGCCTTCTAATTCTGTCTGCACAACACATGGGTTGGAAGTTGGGAAGGCCATCAGTGCAGGGTGGGACTCTTTGTATAGTTTTGTTTGGTATAAAGTAGGGATGGTTTTGGCATGATGCTTGGAGTGGTATTAGTCATTTGGTTCCTTTATTTCTTAAGCTATTCTAGCTAGTTGCAAATAAAGATGCTATGATGTTTGAAATTTGAATATATGGAGGTGATTAATGGTGGGGTGCATTGGAATCCATTTGAGGCCTGTTCAAAATTGGACTAATTTCTTTGTGGTGGTGTTCTCAGCTTGGATCAGTATGGTTATGGAGGACAAGATGTTTCAGAAATTAAATAAAAATGGTTGTTTTAGTGCTCATTTGTATTATGAGGCATTATAAAGGAACCAATACGTTTTGGGAATGTACCAGTGCTTAAAAATGTTGGTTAGAATCAGGGGTGTTGAAAAAGGTCTCGTTGGATCGGCATATGCCTTACATTGAACTGGTGGGAAAAGTGTTGCAAACACTTCACACACTGGATCCGAAGACATTTTTCGTGGCTATATGGATGTAATAAAAATGCTCAATGGAGAATAGAGACAAATCAGCGGGCACAAGCTTCGTTCCATTGAAATTGAAGCCACCACCACCTCATCATTTTAAGATGAACATGGCACTGAGTGAGCTTTGGGATTGTTATTATAGACAGCAATGGAGCAGTTATGGTGGCTTGTAGAGACCAGCTTCCTCTCTAGGTGATCAACTACGGATGGCAGCCTACTTATCACTGAAAGCCTTGAACTTCAGTCAAGATATTAGAATTGTGGACCTGGTTGATGGTTATCAAGTTTGCAAATAGCTCCTTGCACTGCTTAACTCAAAGGAACCTTGCCTATTGGAGATTTCAGATTTGGTGGAACCTATTCGATCTTTTTGTTGCATTGATCAATACTCTAGCATAGTTGAATTCAATTGGGGAATCTAAAAGAATAATTTTGTCAGAGATTAAGAGCACCTATGAGGCTTATTTTATTTATGTGGACTTGTTCTTTTGGAAAGTCACGATAGAAAATTTTATGAAGTGAGTATGTTGATCCATCGTTGCTTCGACAAAACACACTGGTAGCATCATACTAGTGACCCATTTGACAAGAGTTCTGAACTTGACTTTCCCAAAAATCATAGTTAACCATCAATGTAATAGAATAATAATTAAAAAAAACAAACAACATGTTAATTAGAATAGCAAATATAAAAATTTTAGCTAGAATTTTTACTAAGACATTGTTATGAGGCTGATGTTAATGCTCTTGCATAGGTCCTACATCTTCTTCTAACTATGGCAATGGTGCACATTCATTCACATTGGAATTTATCATGTGGTGCTGAATTTAAGTGTCAAGGGTATCTTTCATGAGGCACTTGGTCTTGCTTTGGTGGATTTTGAGCGGATAAGTATCAAAATGCTTTCTGAGTGGAGGATAATAAGTGCTTTAATATCTATTTACAAGAACAAGGGAGATTCAAAATACTGTGAAATTAAACTTCTGAGCCACACTATAGAACTTTGGAAAAAAAAGTAATCAAGTATAGGTTAAGACATGAAACAACAATATTGGAGAATCAATTTAGTTTTATGCCAAAATAAACTACCCATGAAGCTATTTTCTAATTTAGATGTTTGACAGAAATATACATAGAGGCTTGTAAAAAATTTAATATGGTTTTCATTGATTTAGAGAAAGCATCAATAGGATCCTTAAAAGGGTTAAGTGGTGGGTTTAGGAAAAGAAAGGAGTTCATCTGAAGTATATTAAGTTGATTAAGGATATAAATGACGAAGTTGTAATTAGTGTGAGAACAACTAGAAGAATCATAAGTGAATTTCCTGTCATTACATGTTTGTATCAAGGATCAATATTAAGTCCATATCGCTTTTAATAGTGATGGATGAGCTCACTAAGTCAATTTAATAGGAAGCCCATTGGTGTGTGCCTTTTGCTTATGATATAGTTTTATTGGATAAAATTAGAAGTGAAGTTAATGCCATATTAGAATTTTGGCAAAGTGCTCTAGAATTTAAAGGCTTTTGATAAGACTTGATGGTTAAGAGATACTAAAGAGCGACAATATCTTAGATCAATAATTCATAAATACAAAGAGATTGATAAGGATTTGAATTATAGGATAAGAATAGGGTGGATGAAATGGAGAAATATCTCAAAAGTTTTGTACTATCGTAGAATATCCATTAAGTTGAAGGGAAATTTTTATAAGACTACTATATGACTAGCTTTGCTTTATGATTTTGAATATTGGACTATTAAGTAACATATTCATAAAATTTACCTTTGCCCTTATCGTCTGGCCTTAGCTTATTTGACTTGATTTGTTTATTATTAGTCTTGACTTCACAATAACAAGTCAATCAATCTTAGCAATGGCAAGATTTTGACTTGTTGCACCCTATCTAAGTGTTGTTCTCGACCCAGCTCATAAGATGTGAGTGACACCGTAAATTAATCTTTTCTTCGATAAACAACAATTTCAACGGTCCTTCTTATGACCAATCTATAGCAAGTCTTCGTTTTACAATGAAATTCTAAAACCACACCAAACGGTGGTCTAATGGTAGGAATTCCTCACGACTTATCACATTGCAAGTTTGATGTTGTAGGTTCAATTGGTGGTATGTCTCACCTAGTGTTGGGGTGGTCCAATGCCATGCACAATAGGGTTTAAGTGGGCCAAAAGTAAGGAAAGCACCTACAAATTTCATTTTCAATAGAATAATAAAAATATATTAAAATTTTCATTGGTGAGGGAGTTCCAATGTACATCTTCATGGTTCGTGATAGTTGAGATGTACATAAAAATCTTATTTATTTGAAAATGAAAGGGTCAATTATTTAATTTAGAGAGGTGCTACGTCTATAGCATTTTTACAACAAATCATGGGTGGGTAGTTATTATTGGTTTATATTTGAATTTAGCACTGAGATTACTTTTTTAACGCAACAATAACAACCAGTAACAACCTGCTACTTAGGATTTGTTGTAAAAATGTTGTAGTCATATCATTTCTCTTTAATTTAATTGTGACTTTTTTTTTTTTTTTTTTTGGGGAAATATAGTTTGAATTCATGGCGTACACTCTTAATGATTGTTTGTTATCATTAGATAGTTTTTGGTGTCGGTAGATCACTTATTCTATGAATAGAGACTTTATCAAATGAGTTAATTAAAACCCACAATTGTTTTATTTTATTTTATTTTTTATAAGAACTAGAAATCACATTTAATTGTGACTTGTGTTCACGAAAACAAGATGCCAATCCTAGCAATTGCATAATATTGACATGTGGCACCTTATCTAATCTTCCTTCTTTTTTTTTTTTTTTTTTTGGCGAGCTCATAGAGTGTAGAAATTCATTTTCATGTAAAAGATGAAGCGCTCCTTTCATAGAACTTGATTCATGTTTTGTGAGTGGAGCATTGCACCGTTTCGCTTTCGTAGAATTGAGTGAGTATAGTGACACCACAATATAAATCTTTAGTCTTCAATCAAAAGACAATGACATAGGACCTTCTTTTTTTCTTTTTTTCCGCCAAAAAAAAAAAAAAAAAAAAAAGACAATGGTCCTATAATCGATGACCAAATCAACTGGAAGTCTTCATTTCACATGGTTGTAGTTGCAACTTGCAGGTGTAGCCAGTAGGATCGAGTAAGTTTAATATCACAACTATTTTCACAATTTTACCATAATTTGTTCATATGATAACTTGTTAGTTGTAAAATTGTGGATATGCATGAACCTTTTCTTTTTTTTTTTTTTTCTTTCACTTTTCACAACTCGCCACATAGACGAATTGTGATCAAAATTATTGTGGTAATAATAGACTTACTCAAGTAGGAAAAGTCTTTGTTTCTTCACATGTTAGTGTTTAATGAAACAAACCGAGACAGAGTGGTGGGAGCAAATTTCATTTGTGAAGGATACTACGGCGTTTAATGAAACAAACCGAGACAAAGTGGTGGGAGCAAATTTCATTTGTGAGGGATACTACACAGTACATATAAAAAAAGTTTTACATACATATTTGAAAATGTGATCTACCATTTTAGTTTAGCGCATAATGGAAATTGTGAAATAATTATATTTAAATAGAAAAAATTAACAAATTGGATTGGAGGAAAGTTTCTCTGGTAATTTTTTTTATTTTTTTATTATTTTAGGAATGCTACATGGTAATTGAAAAGACAATCCGCGAGTACTTTTATTTGCATGCTCTAAGTATTTTTTCTCTCCTTCAACTTCAAAACTTAACATTAATTTTGATATGATTTTTCTCTCTCCACTGTTACAAGGCTATTTGGTACTAGTGTTTAAACAACAGATTTCAGTATTTAAACAACAATAACACTTCTAATACATATTTCTATAACACTCAAACACGTATTTTCACAATACTGGAAATTGAACAACGATACTAGAAATCTCCAACCAAAGTTTGTGAATCTGTCATATGTGATTGTGGTTTTTTTTTTTTTTTTTACTTATTTTATTTTATTTTTCTTAGGGTGATTGTGAATTAAATTTAAATATGTGGATTCGTGTGTTTGGGAGTCTTTGTGTTATTTATTTTTTTTTGCAACTACTAAACCATTTGGTAATGTTGTTCTAGTAACGTTGTTTTTACTTTTTTGAAAATACGTGTAGGTGAAAAACTGTGTGAAAATATGTATAATGTTGTTTAAAAACTGAAAAATGTTGCTTAAATGTCTAAGATAGTGAGAAGTGAGTTGTGAATAAAGTTGTAATAGAGAGAGAGAGAGAGAGAGAGAGAGAGAGAGAGTTTGTAGAGAATATTTGTTGGTAGTAGGGCAATAATAGGGAACAAACGACGGGTGACCAAAAGAAAAGGTAAAGCTAGAAAAGTAGTGCATTATAATTTCATAGTAGTGGGGTATGTAATAGTGATAGTTTGATAGAGATAGAGAGACAAAGACAAAAATACACAATAAAAAAAAAATGTCACACAAATTTAACAAAATTAAATTGCAACTTGCCCACATAGCTAACTCATAATTTTATAATTAATATTTTTAAATTAGATAAATTGAAAATGATTTTTTGAAGGACTCTTTGATGTTATACACTGAAAGGGACATAGCTTTCACATTTAGTTTGGATTCAATTATAGATGATTTCGAAAATTTAAAAGAGCGTCAAATTCCCTTTTTCATAGATAATGTATTAAGAAACAACAATGTTTTGTGTCTTTTGTCTTTGTTTGTAGATGATTACATCTTAATATATTAAGAAACATTGATTTGTGTATTTATCTTGGTTGATAGTTTTGTTAATACTATACGGATGCTTATTTAAGGTTTTTTTTTTTTTTTTTCACTTATTGCTGGCCCGTAGCTTGAAATTCTAAGTCCGTCCCTACTTGTATACACAAAGGAAGAACTTTATTATAAAATCTATCCTATGAAAAGAAAAGAAAAGAAAAATAGTTGGAATTTTTATTGATACAAAAATTTCAGTTTTCATTTGTAAGCTTAGGACCAACTTATAGGTTACAAAAACTTGCTTCATAAGTGAAAATATTCTTAAGAATATATATCCTAAATATACTAACCTTATTTTGACTTAAAAGAAAAACTAAATACAATTAAAAATGAGTAAACCAAACCCTAAATATCCATAAAGTGTATATAAATATAAAATATTAATAAATAATTAAAATTTTGTATATATTTCTCAAACATTGGCTATTCAATGAATAGGGAACCACCCCATAGTCACACCCCATTAATAAGATAGCCATGATTGAATTCTATAACCAAACTTAGTCCAGTCAAGTATAAAAGTTCAAAACTGTTCATTTCATTCTATTTTGAACATAATTCAAGTTTATGCTTATCACCAAACTATTCTCCAATTGAAATAGAGTGCCAACCACAATTGATAATATACTATAAAATTAGTTTCCAAGATTGTCAATATCTTACATGTTTTTATTCTTTGTAAAATTAGTTATCCAATATGGCATTTGTAATTTTGTTTTATGCTTTGGGATGTTGATATCGTGTAGAAATGAAACTTGTGTATTTGTTTTACTTATCCTTTGTGTTATATTGTTTTGGTTAGTAATGTTGGGATTTGTATAATTTTAAAATTATTGAATAAGTATTTATTTGTTTATCTAAGCTCATTCTTGATATGAATGGTGAATTCAAAGTAATGTATTTTTACATCAAGTAATTTGTTGCGTGACTTTTCAAACTCGCTTAAAATGACATTTTTTACCCACAACTCGGTTGACCTGACCCGAACTCAACCCGACCTACCCATTTGTCACATCTATTAGTTGTTAAAAGAGGCCCACCCCGGTCGAGCCCATCAAATCCAAAATCAAGCTAAGGGTCAATGCACCTAAGTGCATTTGCCGAGGAGAATATCACCTAATTTGATGTCCGTTTAGGAATAACTTATTTAGTTAAAATTGAAAACTTTTTGTTAAAAGTACTGTAAATAAAAGTAAAATAAAAGTAAAAGTTAGTTGAAATAGTACAGTGAGATCTATAAATAGTGTCAAAAAGTGTAGTGAAACTCATGAATAGTAGCAAAAATAAGTTAAATAGTTAAATAAACTAGCAAAAATAATCAATGCCAAACGCACACTTGATTTGCTAGGGTGAATATGTCTAAGGTATTTGGCCGAAGAGCTATTGCACCTAGGGAAGCATGTATGCAGAACATGACACCCAATACATGACACTAATCACAAGGAAATAGCCTTAGCCTCTGTTTGGATTCACGTTTCATAAACCACGTTTGCGTTTTGTTCTTTTTTTTTTTTTTTTTTTTTTGTTTTCACGCGTTTTTGGAGGAGTGTGGCTACTGTTCAATGAACAGTAGCCGCAAATGTTGACTTTTTTCAGTGAATAGTGTATCTGTGCACTGTTTACGGACCCACAAATTTCATTTTTTATCAATTTTTTCATTAAAAATGGGTCCCACGGTACTATTTACACATTTAAAAATTATTTTACTACAGTGATGTCAGCAATAAGTTTTCAGTTTCAGCAAAATAAGTCCTATCCAAATAGACCCTTAGTAAATGTTTCAGAAGGAAGAAACATGGGTCCATTTAACGGATTATCAAATAACGTGCCTAAACAGTAGACCATTGACATATATCCACTATGATTCCAAAAAGGTAATTGAATTCGTGGCAAAGCAGGGCCCACTCCTATCAGTACATACTCATTACTGCATTAGGATAAAATAAAAACAACCCCATTGTTTGAGTGGTTCAGAAAAATTATTGAGAGAGATATATACACAAAGAGAAAGAAATAGTGTAATAGAGACAATTTTGGGATCCTCCATTGTTGCATGTGTGTATTAGGAGAAGAATGATGTTGGGTTTATGCATGTTGAACCATTGTTCTCAACTAATCCTCCACCCCCAATCATCATTATTAGTCACGCAATCACCATCCCCCACTAACTTGCTTGGAAGATGAGACAATGCGAAAAAGTAATAAAAATATGTTTTCTATAACATTTTTAAGAACTCAACCAAACAAATAAAAATATCTTTCAGAGCATTTTCAAAACTGCACAAAATATTTTCGTTTAAAAAAAATATTTTAACATGTTTTCCATCCAACCAAACACATTTTTATGTTCACAAAAACAAAGAAGTCAATCCTTGCAATTGCAAAATATTGACACGTGGCCCCTTATCTTATCTCTTTTAAGACATGAATTGCTCCTTTCATAGAAAGTAAGTCACGTTTTGTGAAAGGAGTGTTTCCCCTTCGATCAAACAACAATGACAAAGGTCCCTTAATTCATGACCAAAACTGGAAGTCTTCATTTCACATTGTTGCAAGTTGTAATTAGTAGGACCAAGTCTTTGTTTCTTCATATGTTTTTGAAAATGTGATCTACCATTTTTCTATTATTGTTCAGGCTAGAAAGAAATGTGTGAAATCAGTTGGCAGGAAAATTCCTTCAACCATATAGATTTTTTTTTTAAATTAAAAAAAATAATAATAATAAGATAGAATTTCAACTTATAATGCACGCTTCATGATGATTGTTCTCTGTCATTAGATCAAAAAGGCGGGATTTTAAACATAGATCTCTTATTTGATGCAAAAGGTTTTACCAATTAAACTAAATAGAGCCCACCCCTCTATGTGGTGGTTGAAAAGACAATTTGTGTGTTCTTTTAATCATATAACATTTTTTTAATATTCATATGACTTGTTTTAATAATACATAGAAGAATTTTAATATTTTTTTATTATTCATAAGACTTGTTTAATATTCATGTGAAGGAAAAATTTAATCTTGAGTCATGAAGGATTCTCTCGAATACACAAAAGAAGAATTTAACTATAAAATCTATCATATGAAAAGAAAAAAAAAATTGAAAATTTTATTGATATGAAAATTTCAATTTTCGTTTATAAGATTATGACCAACTTATATGTTATATAAACTTAATTCATTAGTAAAAATATTCCTAAGAATATATATCTTAAATATACTACAATATAAGAACCTTATTTTAACATAAATAAAAACTAAAAAACAATTAAAAATGGATAAACTAAACCTAAAAATCCATAAAAGTTTTAGTAAAAATATGTTTTCTATAACATTTTTAAGAACTCAATCAATCAAATGAAATATTTTTCAGAGCTTTTTCAAAAACACACAAAATATTATCTTTAAAAAAAAAAGTATTTTTACACGCTTTCCATCCAACCAAACAGAGTTTTATGTTCACAAAAACAAAGAAGTCAATCTTTGCAATTGTAAAATATTGACACGTGGCCCCTAATCTTATCTCTTTCAAGAGATGAAGCCTCCTTTCATAGAAAGTAAAAAGTCACATTTTGTGAAGAGAGTGCTTCCCCTGTTGAAGTGGGCCGTGTGTGGCTTGAATTACCAAGCCCAATTATTCTTCTAAACCAAATACAAGCAGTATTAGGAAACCCAATTCAACTAGGATTATAATTCCTAGTACAAGCCCACCTATATATATATATATATATATTAGGTTTGTGATACTTGGGCAAGCAGTGAGAATCAGAGATAATTCCTAATAACCTAGCAGCCACATAAGAAGAAAGAATAGTGTTTTCTTGTCTTGTGGGTGAGAGAGAGTTAGGGTGTATTGGGAATTGGGTTTCTTGAGAGTGTTCTTGTGCACTATTGTATCTCCTTATTTTATAGTGAAATCCCTGCAACTCTGTGGACGTAGGCAAATTGCCGAACCACGTAAATATTGTCTTGTGCGTGTGATTGTTTTTCTTTGACGTGTGTTTTCTCTATTTGTTTTGTTTCTCACAGGTTGGAATTTTGGTTAAAATTCCCTACAACTGGTATCAGAGCCTAGGGTTAGGTTTGAGTGGGAGCAATGGCAGAGGAAGCAGGAAAGGCGTCTGGAATAGAAAAGTTTGATGGCACAGACTTCGCGTATTGGAGGATGCAAATTGAAGATTATCTCTATGGGAGGAAATTGCATCTGCCTCTTTTAGGGACAAAACCTGAGGCTATGAAGGCTGAGGAATGGGCTCTTCTTGACAGACAGGTACTAGGAGTTATCAGGTTAACTCTGTCTAGGTCTGTTGCACACAATGTTGTAAAGGAGAAGACCACAGCAGATCTGATGAAGGCTTTGTCTGGTATGTATGAAAAGCCGTCAGCAAACAATAAAGTGCACTTGATGAAGAAACTGTTCAATCTGAAGATGGCAGAGAATGCATCAGTAGCACAACATCTGAATGAATTTAACACTATCACAAATCAATTGTCGTCTGTAGAAATTGATTTTGATGATGAGATCCGTGCACTGATCGTTTTGGCTTCTTTGCCAAACAGTTGGGAGGCAATGAGGATGGCAGTAAGCAATTCTACAGGAAAGGAAAAGCTCAAGTACAATGATATACGAGATTTAATTCTGGCTGAGGAGATTCGCCGAAGAGATGCAGGTGAAACCTCAGGATCTGGTTCTGCCCTAAATCTTGAGACAAGAGGAAGAGGTAATGACAGAAATTCAAACCGGGGTAGATCAAAATCCAGAAATTCTAATCGAAATAGAAGTAAATCTAGATCAGGCCAACAAGTACAATGCTGGAACTGTGGGAAAACAGGTCACTTTAGGAATCAATGCAAAAGTCCTAAGAAGAAGAATGGAGATGATTCTGCTAATGCTGTAACAGAAGAGGTACAGGATGCATTACTTCTTGCAGTAGACAGTCCACTTGATGATTGGGTTTTGGATTCAGGAGCTTCGTTTCATACCACTCCACACCGAGAAATCATACAGAATTATGTTGCAGGTGATTTTGGTAAGGTGTATTTGGCTGATGGTTCAGCCTTGGATGTTGTAGGTATGGGAAACGTCCGGATATTGTTGCCCAATGGATCTGTTTGGTTACTGGAGAAGGTTTGTCATATTCCTGACTTAAGGAGGAATCTGATTTCTGTCGGACAACTTGATGATGAAGGACATGCAATACTATTTGTTGGTGGTACTTGGAAGGTTACAAAGGGAGCTAGGGTATTGGCTCGTGGAAAGAAGACTGGTACTCTGTACATGACCTCCAGTCCAAGAGACACAATTGCAGTTGCTGATGCAAGTACTGATACAAGCCTATGGCACCGCAGACTTGGTCATATGAGTGAGAAAGGGATGAAGATGCTGCTGTCAAAAGGAAAACTACCAGAATTGAAGTCCATTGATTTTGACATGTGTGAAAGTTGCATCTTAGGAAAGCAGAAAAAGGTGAGCTTCTTGAAAACTGGCAGGACACCGAAGGCTGAAAAATTGGAGTTAGTACACACTGATTTGTGGGGGCCTTCTCCGGTTGCATCCCTTGGAGGTTCAAGGTACTACATCACTTTCATTGATGACTCAAGCAGAAAGGTATGGGTTTATTTTCTGAAAAATAAATCAGATGTATTTGAAACCTTTAAGAAGTGGAAGGCCATGGTTGAGACAGAAACAGGTTTGAAAGTAAAATGTTTGAGATCAGATAATGGAGGAGAGTACATAGATGGAGGGTTTAGTGAGTATTGTGCTGCACAGGGAATTAGGATGGAGAAGACCATTCCTGGGACACCACAGCAGAATGGTGTGGCTGAGCGCATGAACAGAACTCTCAATGAGCGTGTTAGGAGTATGAGGTTGCATGCTGGACTACCAAAAACTTTTTGGGCTGATGCTGTTAGCACTGCAGCTTACCTGATAAACCGAGGACCTTCAGTTCCCATGGAGTTCAGACTTCCTGAGGAGGTTTGGAGCGGTAAAGAGGTAAAGTTTTCACACTTAAAAGTTTTTGGTTGTGTTTCTTATGTTTATATTGATTCTGATGCTCGTAGTAAACTTGATGCAAAGTCAAAAATATGTTTTTTCATTGGCTATGGTGATGAGAAATTTGGCTATAGGTTTTGGGATGAACAAAACAGGAAAATCATCAGAAGTAGAAATGTAATATTTAATGAACAGGTTATGTACAAGGACAGGTCAACTGTAGTATCAGATGTTGCAGAGATAGATCAAAAGAAATCTGAGTTTGTCAACTTAGATGAATTGACTGAAAGTACTGTCCAGAAAAGGGGTGAAGAAGATAAGGAGAATGTAAATTCACAGGTAGATCAGAGTACACCTATAGCTGAAGTTCGGAGATCTTCCAGGAACATTAGACCTCCACATCGTTATTCACCCACTCTAAATTATCTCCTGTTAACTGATGGTGGTGAGCCAGAGTGTTATGATGAAGCCTTGAGGGATGAGAATTCAAGCAAGTGGGAGTTAGCCATGAAGGATGAGATGGATTCCTTGTTGGGGAATCAGACATGGGAACTAACTGAATTGCCAGTAGGAAAGAAGGCTTTGCACAACAAGTGGGTATACAGAATAAAGAATGAGCATGATGGTAGCAAACGTTACAAGGCCAGATTAGTTGTTAAAGGCTTCCAGCAGAAGGAGGGCATTGACTTCACAGAGATATTTTCTCCAGTTGTGAAGATGTCAACAATTAGACTGGTACTAGGAATGGTGGCTGCAGAAAACTTACATCTTGAGCAGTTAGATGTGAAGACAGCATTCCTTCATGGTGACTTGGAGGAAGACCTTTACATGATTCAGCCAGAAGGGTTCATTGTTCAAGGACAAGAGAATCTAGTCTGCAAACTGAGAAAGAGTTTGTATGGCCTAAAACAAGCTCCAAGACAGTGGTACAAGAAATTTGACAGTTTTATGCATAGAATTGGGTTCAAGAGATGTGAAGCTGATCATTGTTGCTATGTTAAGTCTTTTGACAATTCTTACATTATATTACTGTTGTATGTGGATGATATGCTTATTGCAGGGTCTAGCATTGAGGAGATTAAAAATCTGAAGAAGCAATTGTCCAAACAGTTTGCAATGAAGGATTTGGGAGCTGCAAAGCAAATCCTTGGCATGAGAATCATTAGAGACAAGGCTAATGGTACATTGAAGCTTTCACAGTCAGAGTATGTGAAGAAAGTCCTAAGCAGATTCAACATGAATGAAGCTAAACCAGTGAGCACACCCTTGGGTAGTCATTTCAAACTAAGCAAAGAACAGTCACCGAAGACAGAGGAAGAAAGGGACCATATGAGCAAGGTGCCCTATGCCTCAGCTATTGGCAGCTTGATGTATGCTATGGTGTGTACAAGGCCAGACATTGCACATGCAGTGGGAGTTGTGAGCAGATTCATGAGTAGGCCTGGAAAGCAGCATTGGGAGGCAGTCAAGTGGATTCTGAGATATCTGAAGGGTTCATCAGATACATGTCTTTGCTTCACAGGTGCAAGTTTGAAACTGCAGGGTTATGTAGATGCTGATTTTGCTGGTGATATTGATAGTAGAAAGAGTACTACTGGGTTTGTTTTTACTCTAGGTGGTACAGCTATATCATGGACTTCAAATCTACAGAAGATTGTTACTTTGTCTACTACAGAAGCTGAGTATGTTGCTGCCACTGAAGCTGGAAAGGAGATGATTTGGCTACATGGTTTCTTAGATGAATTGGGTAAGAAGCAGGAGATGGGCATTCTACACAGTGACAGTCAGAGTGCAATCTTTCTTGCCAAAAATTCGGCTTTTCATTCAAAGTCGAAGCACATACAGACAAAATACCACTTTATCCGTTACCTTGTTGAAGATAAGCTGGTAATACTTGAGAAGATTTGTGGATCTAAGAACCCGGCAGACATGTTGACTAAGGGTGTCACTATTGAGAAGTTGAAGCTGTGCGCAGCTTCAATTGGTCTTCTAGCTTGAGGACAGGAGGATGAGTTGCAGGGATGAGGGATTATGTTATGGAGGATTGTGGCTGATGTTTGCAGCTTGTGAGCCCCTAAGGGCTAAGGTGGAGCTGATGGAGGAGTTTGCTTATGTAGCTTGATCAATTCAAGCCAAGGTGGAGATTTGTTGAAGTGGGCCGTGTGTGGCTTGAATTACCAAGCCCAATTATTCTTCTAAACCAAATACAAGCAGTATTAGGAAACCCAATTCAACTAGGATTATAATTCCTAGTACAAGCCCACCAATATATATATATATATATATATATATATATTAGGTTTGTGATACTTGGGCAAGCAGTGAGAATCAGAGATAATTCCTAATAACCTAGCAGCCGCATAAGAAGAAAGAATAGTGTTTTCTTGTCTTGTGGGTGAGAGAGAGTTAGGGTGTATTGGGAATTGGGTTTCTTGAGAGTGTTCTTGTGCACTATTGTATCTCCTTATTTTATAGTGAAATCCCTACAACTCTATGGACGTAGGCAAATTGCCGAACCACGTAAATATTGTCTTGTGCGTGTGATTGTTTTTCTTTGACGTGTGTTTTCTCTATTTGTTTTGTTTCTCACAGGTTGGAATTTTGGTTAAAATTCCCTACATCCCCTTCGTTCCAACAAAAATGACGAAAGGTCCCTTAATTGATGAGACAAACTGACATGCTAGTATTTAATGAAACAAATTGACACAGAGAGGTGGGAGCAAATTTCATTAATTTGTGAGGGAGACTAAATGGTACATAACTACATATATAAACCATAACTACATGTATAAAAGTTTTACATATGTATTTGAAAATGTGGTCTACCATTTTACTATTTTAGTTCAGCCCAAAAAGAAATGTGTGAAATCGGTTAGCAGGAAAATTCCTCCAACCAAATAGAGGTTTTTTTAATAAAAAAAAAAATTAACAGATAAGATAAAATTTCAACCGATAATGCATTTTTTTATCATTAGGTCAAGAAGGCTGGGTTTGAACCCTATATCTCATATTTGATGACAAGAGGCTTTACTAATTGAACTAAATGGAGCCTACCCCTCTATCTATGTGGTTGTTGAAAAGAAAATTTGCATGTACTTTTAGTTATATAACATTTTTTTAATATTCATGTGACTTGTTCAAATAACACAAATAGAAGAATTTTAATATTTTTTTTTAATATTCATATGACTTGTTTAATATTCATGTGAAGAAAAAAATTGACCTAGAGTCATGAAGGATTCTCTTGAATACTTAAAAGAAGAATTTTACTATAAAATCTATCATATGAAAGGAAAAAAAAAAATAGTTGAAAAATTTATTGGTACAAAAATTTCAAATTTCATTTTTAAGCTTATGACCAACTTATATGTTATATAAACTTAATGGGTAAACTATATATTTTGTCCCTATCATTTACACCATATTTAAATTTGGTCTTTAACCTTTCAATTGTGTCAATTTGGTCCCTAAACTTTCAATGTCATGTCAATTTGGTCCCTTCCATTATCTCTTGGATAGAAATTGCTAACATGGCAAACAGCCAAAATAAAAAATTATTTTATTGCCACATTGATGTCGTGAAAGTTTGAAGAAAGTACACACGATGCTCTCTTTGATGGACTGAAAATAAACTGTTAGTTTCTCGGTAGTAAACCTCAAATTCATGAGGGGCTCCTTGAATCCACAAGATGATAAATCAAGAATTAATCCACCAGAGAAAAATAGACAAAGTCTCTATTTTATAAATCTAAAAATTGAATTTCCCTAGAGACTACAATTTGTTTAAATAGTAAAAGAAACCCTAGGGCGGCTAGGGTAACGCCTAGAAACTCTAATCCATGCTAATCACGTAATTAGGTGGCAAAATAGTGATTTTTGCGAAAAATAGAAAAGTATAGATAATTGCAGAAACTGAAAATACTGTCTCTAAGAGACGTCTTAAAATAGATAGGAACTTATTCTGACTTTTAAACTAAAAGTTATTAAGAAAAAAAAAATTACTATAAATAGCAAAAATACTATTTCCGGGGCCTTAATGAAGGAATTTGCCTAAATTTAGGCGACACTCGAGTAACTCGAGTTTAGATCAGAATGCTGTTTCCCTTCAACCTACCAAATTTTATGCAATTTCGACACTGTCACCCCGATGGCCTCTATTGGCCACCCCACTCCCCCCCCCCCCCCGGGTTGATCTTATGTTATGACTTCTAGTGCCCCTACTATTCCAAGAAGGCATGTGCTATCTGTTCTACATTACACATCAACGAAAATTAAAATTTTATTTTGGTTATTAGCCACGTCAATAATTTCCATCCAAAAGATAACAGCAGGGAATAAATTGACATGGTACTAAAAAGTTAAGGACGAAATTGACATAATTGAAAGATTAGAGACTAAATTAAAATACGGTTTAAAAAATAAGAACCAAAAACGTATTTTACCCAAACTTAAATCATAAGTAAAACTATTCCTAAGAATATATATCCTAAATATACTACTATATAAGAATCTTATTTTAACTTAAATAAAAAACTAAACAATTAAATATGAGTAAACAAAACCTAAAAATCCATAAAATGTTTATAAATATCAAATATTGATAAATAATAAATATTTTGTATTTATTTTTCAAACATTGGTTATTCAATAAATAGGGAACTACCATAGTCACATTCCATTGTTTAACTAAAATTTTGCTGAGACTGATGTGAATGGTTTTATAAACTTATGTATCACTTTATAAAACACAACTAAAAAGTAATTAAGAAATTTATTTCTGTATCTGGTTAACAGGTGCTCTTAGGGCATTTATTAAAAGACAATTTTAGGAAAGTTTTAATACAACTTTTACAAGAAATATAAAAAAAATATATTGAAAAAGTTAGTTTCTTTTTTATTTTCTTATAAAAAGTTTCTAAAAATATTTTCTAAACTGATGTCCTTAAAGCATTCGTTAACTTTTCCATTTATTATTATGTTGCTAATGTAAAATTAGTCACATTAATTTGTTGTCTCATTAGCTTGTAAACATTATGTAGCAATTTTTTTTTTTTAATCAATAGTTACAACAATAAGGAAAGGCAATGGCAATGGTCCTTAATGAATGACTAATGAACAAATTAATAGCAATTTTTTTTTTTTTAACAAGAAGAAATTAATACCAAGTCTTCTTTTAGCCTTTTTTTTTTTTTTTTTTTTTTGGGAGATAAAAGATAGGAAAAAAAAAGTATCTTTTGGCCTTTTTTAGAGTAAAATAAAACAATACAAACAATACATATATGGCAACATTGGTCCCTTATCGTGCATTGTACGTTGCCCGACGTGACTAAACATTATTGCGGCTGACTAGGGGAAAAAAGATGATTAGTGTTTGGGATTGGGACAGTCTGGACAGACCACACCGACTATATATAAGACTGCAAGTGGAAGAGATCAGGGCACGTAATCAACAAAAAGAGGCAGACTACAAATGAGTGTGATGGTATTTTAGAGGAGGTATCTCAAGAAATACAAACATTTCTTTCCAGTGAAGTTTGCAATAGAACCTATCAAGTGGCAGGCATGTGCAACTGAATGCGTGTTTCACGTGTGCATGCATCCTGTTTGAGAATAAGATGTAAGTGAATCAAGTCTTGTGATGTTTACCAAAAAAAATATCATTTCATGTGTGAGTGGTACAAAGATTAATCATTCAGGGGTGTGGCCCTTCATCATGATTGTTTTGCATATAGGATGTAGCCCGGTATTCCAACCTTAATGGGTTTGATACCTTGTCAGCGTGTATGTGTGTAAATTATCATTAAATATTTTAATTTAAATAACCTTTGTAATTAAAGATTTTATCCTCCTGCTTATGATTGTTGTTTGCCTGCCACTAGCAAATTTATTGACTGTTGCGCCCTTCTCCCATTATTATAACTATTGGATTAAAAAACAAATAGTTGTCAAATAATTTTGCATCAACTTGTGTACTTAATTACGTTTTTTTTTTTTTTTTTAGATAAATAGATATAGTATAGGAGGGGAAGGTGGAGTGAGTACCTATTTACTTCAATAATTCTAATTTGGTGCACCTATGGTACACATTCACTTACAATAGAGCCTGTCATCTGGCAGGCATGTGAAACCGAAAGCATGTTTCATGTGTACATGCATTTCTTAGGATTCGTTTGATTTTTAATAATTTTAGGAATGAAAATTAGAGAGAAAATGATATTTTTGAGTGTTTGATTGCAGGCGAAAATACGAGAGAAAACTATAGGGGCTTAGCTATTTTCTCCCATGCCTATCAAAATACAATCTTCATAAATCTATTGACTGTTGTGCGCGTTTAAAAGAGTCCTCCTGCTTATGATTGTTGTTTCCCTGCCACTAGCAAATTTATTGACTGTTGTGCCCTTCTCCCATTATTATAACTATTAGATTATAAAACAAATAGTTGTCGCAATAAATTTTGCATCAACTTGTGTACTTAATTACGTTTGTTGTTACCACCGGGCCCTGTGGCCCAAGTGTTATCCGGTTTACCATGGAACCGCTAGCTCAGGGGTTCCAGCCTCCACATAAACAATTACCTAGCAAAAATAAAATAAAATAAAATTACATTTGTTGTTTTTTTTATAGATAACTAGAGTATAGGAAGGGAAGGTGGAGTGAGCACCTATTTACTTCAATAATTCTAATTTGGTGCACCTATGGTACACATTCACTCACAATAGAGCCTGTCATTTGGCAGGCATGTGAAACTAAAAGCATGTTTTATATGTACATGCATCTATTAGGGTCCGTTTGGTTTTTGATAATTTTAGGAGTGAAAATTAGAGAGAAAATGATATTTTTGGGTGTTTGATTGTAGAAGAAAATATGAGAGAAAACTATAGGGGCGTAGCTATTTTCTCCCATGCCTATCAAAATACTATCTCCATAAATCAAAGAGAAAATTGGAGAGAAACAGAGTTGCAAAATGGTTGGGGTATTTTGGATGAAAATGCCCATTGCACAACGTTTTATTTTATTTTAGCTTTTGTCTTTTTCTTCTTCCATTTTTGTCATTTTCTTTTCTGTTGCTTCTCATTTCAGATTTTTCTTCCTTTTTTTTTTTTTTTTTGGTGGTGTGTTCATCTATTTTGGTTTTTTCCCCTTTTATTTGCAGGTTTTTGTACTTTTTTTTTGAATGAAATGCTTATCTATACACAATTTTCTAATAAAAAAAGTTTTGTTACTTTTTAAAAATCTAATAGGGGTATGCAAAAAAAAAATTTCAAACTATATTTTCATCTTCTTATTTATTTTTTTTTTTCTCAACCAAACAAGTTTTCTATTCCTCAATTTTTCCACCCAAAAGCTAAACATTACGAAAAAAAAATTAAAATATTTCCTATCATCCACTTTTTTTATCCCCTTTTTTTATCCTCCACTTTTCAAGCCCGACGAAATAATAATAATAACAAATTTTATCTGCATTATGGATGTGATGAGTATTTCTCTAATAGGTCATGTGATGTTTACCAAAAATATTGTTTGTTTCTAGACCCCTTAAAACACAACTAGATTAACTTAGTTAATTAGCCAAGTGATTACTTAGTCAAATTATCAGGTCTAGGTTAATACAAATATAACATATCATTGTAAAGTGCGGAAAATAAAGAACACAACGATATGATAACCCAGAAAAACCAAACTGGTAAAAAACTTGGGGAGGATTAACCTAGCAATCCTCAAGGTAAAACTGAATCCGCTATGAAAGAATTGAAGTTTATACAATAGCGACTAAAACCACTAACATCCTATTGCTACCTCAAGTAGGAAACTTACTACCACGACCACGTGACAGCTCCGAGTCCACGGACTACTTCTTTCTTGGATGCCCAGCAAGTACAAGCACTCTCGCTTGTGTATCTTTAAGCTCTTGAATCTGCAACTGAATTGATCACCAAGTTCTTGACATAATCTTGAATCTTAGAAACCCTAAGTGTATGTGAAGGCAACCACCTTTAGATCTCATAGAAGTTTCACACACACAGCATAAAGAGCAACCTCAAAACGTGGCTAGGGTTTTCCCTTTTATACTTAAGACAAAACATAAAACCCTATACATTAAACGGGCTTGGGCTGAGTTGGAAATTCTGCAAAAAAATCAATCTGCACGACTTTCGATCGATCAAGTCTAATTCTCGATCGATCGAGCTAGGCAGATTTACAGAGTAAATCCTGTAGCAACTCGATTCTAACTTTACATAAAAAGCATATACTTTGAGCAAGTCTAAACAAGACTAAAACGTTTTAATCATGATTTGCCAACATTACAAAATAGAGTTCTAATACATTAGTTCCTAATTCCTTAGAATCTAATAAACTCCCCCTTTGGCAATCCATGACAAAACACAAACTAAACAAAGTGCTCAAAGTTACATAAAAATAGCTTATTACAAAAATATTGCCCAACACAACAAATTCAACCTAACTACCATTTATCAGTTGCAAGTGTAGAAAGTAGCACAACTGAATCAACTTGTATATTTCCTAAAACACTCAACAAATGCATAAACGCATGCGTAGAAAGTACAAGCAAAAAAAAAATAACTTCTTGATTTCACATACTACAAAATAAAGACATATATCATGAATAACCTCATAAATATAAATTAATAAACAATGTGAAACAAGAAACATATATCATCAATGTATCTCCCCCTATCATGGACAACCCAAACAAAAATAAAGAATACATCATGAGCCAAAAAATGTAAATATAGAATGAAGCACTTAGATATAATCTAAAAGCTCTACAACTCTAAAACAATAAAAAACTCCCTCTAACTACAAAATCTCCTCTACATATGTACTCCCCCTTTTTGTGACGAATTGACAAAGGGCACTCACTCATCATCAAAAGGAGGGGGCGGAGGCGACCGTCTCAAATGCTCTAAATCTGCTTGCAAGGCACGAAGCTCATCAAGCATGTCCACCAAAGCTGACCATGAGCCGCCTGAACGGTCATGACAGTCTCCAACATATATCGAATGTTTGAATCATCCGAGGTAGAAGGTGGAGGAACAGCAGTAGCAGTAGCAGGATCAACAGACTCCTCAGCCATAGTATCACCTGTAGAAGAGGGAGGATGAGGAGGTGCGACACCAGAAGACTTAACCCTAGGACGTTTAGAGCTTGCTCTCATCTGAGCAGCCCTCTACCTAAGAAAGGTGGCACTTATAGAAGCGATAATATGGACAGGCTCAGACGCCTTAAACTCATCTAAACCTAGATGT
This sequence comes from Quercus agrifolia, assembly GCA_029955455.1. NCBI lineage: Eukaryota > Viridiplantae > Streptophyta > Magnoliopsida > Fagales > Fagaceae > Quercus > Quercus agrifolia. The sequence continues at coordinate 54,916,646 of JARQAD010000003.1, read as the reverse complement.
AACAAAATCCGGTGAATAAAGACAGGGAAGAAAAGAGCGTGAGCAGCAGAACTACTCCTATGAACCTTAATCAAAGAACGAATGAAAAGATGAGGAAAGCTCATAGGAGCATCAGAAACAAAGGCATACAAAAACGCACAACTCTCCAAAGGAATGGTGTGCAGATGAGAGATAGGCCAAATCGAATGGCAACAAATCCGAAAGAAAAGATAATGAATCTCAGTTAACTCATAAAAGGTGATCTGAGGGTCAGAACCCTACTGGATAGAAGTACCAGTAATAAATGACATAATGTCATCAAGGGGCGAAGACTCATGGTACGGGTAGACAAGATGCTGGACTACTGGTACCCCAAGAGCAGCAGCCATTACCGAAGGAGTAACGGTGTACTCATCACCCCGTATCCAACTTCTCACAAGAGTGTTGGAATCATAGGAGTGGACAGAGAGGTTCGAATAGAACTCTCTAATCAAGGTAGTTGAAGAAGGATGATCAACATCCAACAAAGGTAACCAGCCCCGGCGGTCAAAGTTTCTCCTAATCTTACCATTTAGCTCATCTAACAAAACCTTTCTCTCAACCCAAATGTTTCTCTTAAGGTTATGCTTCTCATGAACCTTTCACTATCAAAGGTGGAGGAAGAAGAAGAAGAGGATTTCCTATTGGACCTAGTCTTCCTAGATATGATGCTAAAGATTAGAAAGACAAACACAGAAGAGAGAAAAACAAAAAAACAAAAAAACCAAGGGCAGACTGTAAGTTAGCACAGAAAAATATAGAAAAGGCAATTCTATATGATGCATGAACAATATCAACACATGATGCATGCTCTAATGCAGTGAGTATAAGTTCAATTTTACTCAAAGATCACAAAATTGGCTTTAGCATAGAGTTTACATCAAAAACCCCAAAATTTGAAAAACCCATTTTCACAAAACCCAACAAATTACTCAATTGATCATTACCCAGGAGAGATAACACATTATAATGATCAAATGATTCAATCTAACAAGCCAATTTTATCAAATTAAGCACAATTAAACAAAATCCCCAAATTGGGTAGTTTCAAGCCATAGAAATTTCAATTTTTCACAAATCATCAAATTGATCAAATTAATTCACAAAGATTGGTTTTATATTGTCCCACAACAAAAACCCATTGATCAATTTCCAAAGAAAAGGCTTAAATCAACAAAAATCCCAAATTTGCATAGGTTTGACATTCTCCATAAAATGCATGAAACATGAAAATAAATGAAAAATGAGGGGTATAAAGGTCTTACCAGCCTTAGATGACAAAAACCCTTGAAAAAATTTGGCCGAAAACAACAAAAATCTTGCTTGGAATCTTAGACCAATCAAAGGGAGAAAGAAAAGCTTTTGAAAGTTTTGAAATAGTGTTTGAACACGTGAGAAACAAAGCTTTTTAAAAAACTCTCTGTACGATTTTTGATTGATTGAAAATTAGATTCGATCAATCGAAAATCACTTTCGATTGATCCAACAGCGATTGAGTGGGTCAGATTCAAAACAAAATTTTAATTGCATTTTCGATCGGTCGAAAAATAGATTCGATTGATCGAAAATCTGGAAAACACATACCGTGCACTTTCCTTGTTCATATACATACCGTGTATTCAATTTGTCATAAGCTTAATGAAAGTTTTGTTTGTGTGAGAGTGTTTTAGGATACAAGTGTATACATGCAAGTGTTTCATAACTTCTAGATTAGGTGTGAGTGAGTTTTACCACAGTTCCCAAACTCACGTTTAAGTCTAGAGTCTGTTTTAGGAGTTTTGTCACGGAATAGCCAAATGGGGAGATTGTAAAGTTGTGATTTACACTATTTCGTGTTGGCTTTAATTCCATGCCAAATTTGATTGTACATCTGTTTAATCTTATGTACACTGTATTTTATGTGAGATTTCATTGCATGGTTTGTGTGTGAGAGAAAGTGTGAAAACTCAAGACATATTGAAGATCAAAGAAGTTTTCATGTGCTGCTCACGAGAAGCTTTCTTGCGAAGTGAAGCCATGTGCTTAGCACATGACTAGAATGCTTAGAGTCATTACAGACGATGACACCTGGTTTTCGCAAGTATTTCACGAGTAAGGCCTTCTCGTGAGATACCCGCAAAAAATTTTGTTTTGCTATTTTGTCATATCTAATTCACCATATCTCTACCCACACTATATATACCCACATTACCCATATATTGAGAAAAGTGTTTTCAGAGAGAAAACTCTAGCCATAACCCTTGAGAATTAGAAATTGTCATACCCACAATCCTCTACACAATCCATTGTGATTTTCCTCAACTCCTACCTCTCCATATCCAAATCTTTGAGAGGTTGATAGCCCAAATACTTACCACACCCATCTTGAGTGTAAAGTGAGGTTTTGGTGCTATTGAGAAGTATTGGAAGAAGCCATTTGTTTGGTGGATGCAATCGGGCTAAATTACGTGATTTGGAGAGTTAGAGAAGACAAGGCTTTGTCAAGTCAGTTGGTAGTAGGAGTTTGGAGGGCACAAGTACATAGGGTAGACTAGGCTTGGAGGGTCTTTTGTTATTCGTGTACTTCAACTTATTATCTAGTGGATTGATTTACTACTTGGAGGGCGGCATAGTGGTTTTTCGCCAAGTACTTCGGTTTTCTCTTTGATAATACGTTTCGGTGTTATTTGTGTTTGCATTCTTCTTCCCTACTTTTTTAACTTTCATTTTATTGTTGATATTTGATAAATATGGCTTAGAATAGTTTATTGTTTATTTGCTCGCATTTACTCTATTCTGCACTTAGTTTGAGTTAGAGTAAAATTAATTGAACTGTAATTTTAATTTGGGAGTCTAAACAGTTCTTGTGTTTTCACACAAATTCGAGCTTTCCAAAAAAAAAAAAAAACATTGATAAGACGAATGTAAAACATTTTATTGATTTGATGAGATATTTCTACCATCCTTGGGAGTTTAAAAGCACTGAACAACCTATTGAAACTCTTCAAAATGCAAAAAAGCTGGACGAGGCAGTAGTGATTTTCAAAAAGGCCGATGGGAGAAGGTTACTTGATATACAATTCAAGAAGAGTAACCGTACGGAAATATTTCCTTGCTTCACTTGCTCATGGCTCTTGCGTTGCTTACTATTCTTGAAACACTTTCCGTGCTTGGTGAATACGCAAACTTTCTTAGAAGTCCCACGCTTTGAGGTACATGACGAAACTGGAGGCATTTTTAGAAATCTCATGGCCTTGGAGCAGTGCCATTATCCATTTGAAGCTTACATATGCAATTATATGGTGCAATTGGATTTTCTTATCAACACTAGAGAAGATGTGGAGTTGCTTGTTGAGAAAGGGATTATTGTTAACTAGTTAGGCAGCAATAAAGCAGTCGCCATTATGCTTAACAAACTTGGCCTTGAAATAGAGCAAAAGAGATCCTGTTACCAAGAACTCGCTCAACAGCTTAATGGGTACTATGCCATCGACTGCAATAGTAATATGGGATCCTTGAGAACAATATATTTTCGTGATATTTGGAGAGGCACTACAACTTTTATAGGGACCGTAAAGTTGTGATTTACAATTATTTTATGTTGGTTTTAATTCCATGCCAAATTTGATTATAATTTTGTTCAATTTTTTGTACCCTGTATTTCATGTGAGATTTCATTGTAAGGGTTGCGTTTGAGAGAAAATGTGAAGACTCAAGGCAAATTGAAGATCAAAGAAGTTTTCGTGGGTAACTTACGAGAAACCTTCCTACAAAGTAAAGCATGTGCTCAGCACATGACTGGAATGCGAAGAGTCATGACAGATGGTGTTAGTTGGTGTATACAAGTGTCTCGCGGGTAAGGCCTTCCTGCGAGATACCTGCGAAATATTCTATTTTGCCAATTTTTCATATTTGATACACTAGATCTCTACCCACACTATATATACATACATTACTCACATATGTTAAGCAGTGATTTTTCAGAGAGAAAACCCTAACCATTAGGCTTGAGAGTGAGAGATTGTCATACCCACAATTCTCTACACAATCCATTGTGGTTTTCCTCAACTCCTACCTCTCAATTTCCAAAGTGTAAAGTGAGGTTTTGGTGCTGTTAGGAAGTATTGGAAGAAGCCATTTGTTTTGTGGATGCAATCGGACTTAATTGCGTGATTCGGAGAGTTAGAGAAGACAAGACTTCGTTAAGTCAGTTGGTTGCAGGAAATTGGAGGGCTTGAGATAGACTAGGTTTGGAGGGTCTTTTATTATTTGTGTACTCTAACTTATTCTCTACTGGATCGATTTACCGCTTGGAGGGCGGTGGAGAGGTTTTTCGCCGAGTTTTTCAGTTTCCTCTTCGATAACACATCAGCATGTTATTTTGTGTTTGCATTTTTATTTCCTACTCTTTTAGCTTTCATTTTACTACTGTGATTTGATGAATATGACTTAGAGTAGTTATATTGTTTATTCGCTCATATTTACTCTATTCCGCACTTAGTTAAGTTAGAGTAAAATCAACCGAACCATAATTTTAATTTGGGGGTTTAAACAGCTCTTATATTTTCAAATAAATTTGAGCTTTCAGGGACAATAGTCTTGCTTGTAACTATCTTGAATTTCCTTGGTCCTTTTTTCTTCAAGATTAATATTTAATTATTTTTATTGTGATATTATCAATTAGTTGTAAGTTTGGCATCGCTTGTAGTTGGTTTCGAAATTGCCAATATGTTAAGTTTTTGTTTTTTGTTGGGGTCTCACACCATTTTTTGTTTCCCTCGTGCCCTTCTCCCATTATTATAACTATTGGATTAAAAAATAAATTGTTGTCCCAATAAATTTTGCATCAACTTGTATACCTGATTACGTTTGTTGATTTTTTTAGATAAATAAAAATAGTAGAGGAAGGGGAGGTGGATTGAGTACCTAATTACTTCAATATATATATATATATATATATATATATATATATATATTTTAATTTTTGAAGGCATTATTTCAATAATTCTAACTCGGTGCGCCAATGGTACATATTCACTCACAATAGAGCCTGTCATGTTGTAGGCATGTGAAACTAAATGCGTATTTCATGTGTGTATGCATCTCTTAGGATCTGTTTAGTTTGGATAATTTTAGGGGGTGGGAAAATTGAAGAGAAAATGACAAAGTTTAGTTACAAAATTGGTTGTTGCTTAAGACTACAACCTTACTCAATATATTTTTATTTGAAGTGAATTTTGAGAATTCCACTATTGGATTATATCTTTTTGTTATATCCTTCATGCTTGCAAAATTTTTAGAAAATTAAAGATTAATAGCTATATTATTAATTAATTGTTTAAATTACTAGTTTTTGTAATGGAAAATTATGCATAAAATATAAGTTTGTTTTTATTTTAACTTTTTTCTTATTCTTCTTCCATTTTTGTCCTTTTCTGTTGTTTCTCATTTTGGGTTTTTTTTTTTTTTAATTTTTTTTCATCTGTTTTTGGTTTTTTTCCTCCTCATTTGCCGGTTTTTATACTTTGCTTTTTTGTTAATGAAAGGATTATCCACACATAATTTTCTAATAAAAATATGTTATTTCTTTTTTTAAAATCTAATAAGAGTATGCATATAAATTTTCTCAAACTACATTTTTTATCATATCATTTTTTTCTCAATAAATAAAAAATAAATAAAAATAAAAACTACTCCTCAGCTTTTCAACCCGGAAACCAAACATCATGAACAAAAATTAAGGTCCCTTATATCACCCACTTTTTAGCCCCCAACCAAACGCATCCATAATGCGACATGTATATTTCTCTTATAGGTCACACCCGGGTCCTGCTTCTAGGTACCACTCTATGTGATTAAGATGTAAGTGAATGAGGTCATGTGAAGTTTACTAAAAAAAAATCAGGTCATGTGTGTAGATCATATTTCTCGTCACAAAGACTAAAAACAAGTCAAGACAACGTTTGCTTTGTGTGTGGTCCTTCATCTTGACTGTTTGCTTGTTAAGTTGAATAGTAACAACCTTAATAATGGTTGCCCTGAGAAGAAAGGCAATGGCAATGGTGCTTGTTAGTTGGTACCAATAATGCACAATGTACTGACAAGTAAATGCGACAGTTGTATGTTTGTCAGAAAAGACGTCATGGTTATGACGTAGAGAAAATAAGGGTTGGGGGGTTCACTCAATAAATAGGAGGGCAAGAAGGTTATGAGAATTGCTATAAAGTGTACAGAAGTAGAAGATTGTTTCTTAAATGAGTGAGTTTAAGCTATGAGTGAGTAGAGAGAGAATCAAATAGTCTTAGCCTTGCTTCGTTGGACATGATCTCTATCATATTCTGCTGTTTCTTGGAGTCAAGTTTAGAAGGCTGAAGCATTTTCTTTCAAATATAATTTGCAGGTTCTTTGCTCCATCCTTTCACTTTATTTTTGTTTAAATAAAATTTGCTGGTGGCTGGTGGCTGGTTCTTTACTCCTTCGTTTCACTGTAATTTTGTTCTACAATATAAAGTTCGCCAAAAATTGATAATTTAGTTTATTTATTTATTTTTTTTTTACTTCTTATAATTTAGTAAGTAATTGAGTTCATATTTCAAAATTCTAATTTAGGAGACGCTATTCTCCACACACACAAAATAATAAAAAGGTTTAGGAGTTGTATTTTTCCCCTAGTTTTATTTTTCGTTGGAGGTAGGTTTGTGTGGATAACAATTATTTCAGTCACTTAAATTATTTCCAATTATTTACTAAAAGGATTGACTTCAATTTACACGATAAATACAATTAATGAAAAGGAAAATGTTAATTTTTTTGGGGTATCCCAATAATTTAATATAATATGTAGGATATCATCATTTATACCCTTAAACTATACTCTTTTTTTACACTTGCTTCATATAATATGAGAATGCACACTTATTAAACTATACATTTTTTTTATACCTTCTATCATAAACTATGAAAATACACATTTTACTCCCCTAAACTATACCACTTTTACACTTATTCTTTTAAAATATGAAAATACAAGCTTACATCACTAAACTATTACCCATAGAATGGGGGCCTAAGTGTTATACGGTTAAAAATTTAGGGCCTAAGTGGATACTTTCATAATTTATGGGGCAAGTATTATACAAGAAATAATTTAGAGGGAATAAAATATTCATTCTCTTAATTTATAGGGTAAGTATAAAAGAAGGTAAAGTGTAATTTCTCATTTAATATAGTATATGGGCATGACACCCTAGAATATAGGAAGGAAAAATACTAGATAAGAATTAAATAGAAACTCCAAATATCACCTTGATTTGATAAAAACCAAAAAGATTTTTGAATTATCAAGCAAATTTGTCCAATTGAAAATAAGTAGTTTCCTAGAATATATTTTCAATTGAAAATACTTTTGAGTGGAAAATATTTTATGTCAATCGAAACCAACAGAGTTCAAACAATTTTTTTTTTTCAATTTTTTTCCCCATTAAGTCTACACAAGCTATGGTTCGTGTCCATTTTTCTATTATCTTACATTGCAAATTGTTTAAGAAGTCATCTGCGTCTCATATGCTTTTACTTGTATAGGTGTTAGATTGTAATTAGCTAGAGTTCTTAAAGCAGTCGTTTGAGTTTGTTAGAAGCTGTTATTAATGTTCTAATGGCTAGTTACTTAAGTAACTTAATGGCAGCCTCTGTTTTCATTGTATAAAACAAAGGAACTTTTTACAGATTAATCGATTTAATGAACTCAATCTTTCATTCTGATCTACTTGCTCAATTGATCTTCTCTGCATAGTTTTAGCACATTCCAAGTGAAGTTTTTCACATATATAGTTGGGAAATCATGCTTGCCATTTTGCTCGCCCTCTTCCTTTCAAAACTTCGAATCTTGTCTTCACCTAACATTATCTCCATGGTAACTTGACATGCGCTTTTCTCCATGAAAATCTTATGTGGAGTCTGAAACCAAATCAGATTGCCATCCGGTAATCTTGAGTTTATGGTGTATTCAGTATTGTTTCTGCCTTATGTGGTAAGGATTTCATGACTAGATCATATCCTTGCTACATCATCTATTAGGGCCCGGACTTATGCTTCTTATAACAAAGGCGGTGATGGTGAGCAGATCTATATATAAATATATATATATATATATATATATATATATATATATATATATATATATTCTCGGGAAAGATAAGATATTGAGATGTGACAAATATATATATATATATATTTTTTTTTTTTTTAGATAATTGCCATATGCTTCTAATCTCACAATTCGAACAATTTCCTCGTTAAACTTCTAAACACTTTGTGTATAGAACAGTACCAATTAAGGAACAAGACTCTTGCCATGAGCAAATCCATAGGTTATGGGTGTTGGTAGTCAGTTGTCCCCTACCCCCCCCCCCCCCCCCAAATATTTTAAATGATTTCCCGTTCTCAATTCTCCTACAGCTTGATCCTTTGACTATAATATTTTGAGCTTCAAGAATTCTTTTCCACACAAAGGATGACTTGGTTTCTGTTACACCACCATGAAGGAGCAATATGATGCAAAGTACCTAGCCTTAAGAGCTTGGTGTAGTAAGGTATGGGTGTTTTATAGAATTCACTTATCCCAAAAGTTTAAACTATCGAAAAAATTAGTAATTTAACATGGTATCAAAGCAGAATATCATAACTTCTATTTATGTCTCCTCCACTCTACCTCTCATTTAGAATCTTAGGATTGGACAAACCCGTAGTGGCCTCTTTTGCATTTTTCCCAAAAATAAAAAATTGCAACTGTTTGGTAAAAAAATATTTTATATAGTCTCAAATATCAAAATTAGTCAAAGGAGAAAATTTTTCTTTACATTTTTTCCCCCTTTCATATGGTACATCTTTTATATGTAATGCATCGTGAATGCCCATTTGTAAACACAGAATTTCAGCTAACTAAATTTTATAAATTTTCTTCTCCTTGAATGAGAGATACCAATTCAAAATCAATCAAGATAAAATATTAATTGATGTTTTGGTCTAATGGTGAAAGGTAATCATCATGCAGCAAATGCATTATAAATTCAAATCTCATGATATTTATCAAAAGCAAAAAGTTTACTCCAAATATCAATTAATATCTTAGCTTAACGATAAGGAGAAATCATCATTAAGGCTATAGGTTCAACCATTCTAGTCCTATTTTGTGTGTGTGTGTATGTGTATATATATATATATATATATATATAAACCCACGCACAAAGAATATTTATTAAGTTTTATAGATGTACATATCACGCCTGTTGCTTTCAGGTCATCAGATGATATATAGTTATTGTTTTTTTTTTTTTTTTTTTTTTTTTTGTAATAAGTCTTGTATTAGGAAAACGTTGTTTACACTTTTTAGGATTTGAAAAATTGTAAAATTTATATTTAAATTTAAGATATTAGAAAAGGGTATTAAAGGAGGTGCCAGTAAATAGACCAAAAAGAGAAATAAAGATTAAAGAAAGGCAAAAGAGCATATTATTAGAATTCAGAGTATAATTAATTCCCAAAAGGGTTCTTCTCAAAAACCCCACACACACACACACAAATATATATATATATATATATATATATATATATATATATATATATATCCCAAAAGGGCATGATAGAAATCCGAGCTTTATTTTTAGAAGATACGAAAATTTTAATTTTATTGTGGAAGGAATTTTTCTAAATATTGCTTCACATATGTACACTATGTTTTTGATTTATTCTCAAATAAACGTTTTAATAGGTGAATATATAATTCCCTTACACTAAAGTTAATTGTGAGAGATTTTAGTATTCCTTTACATTTGTGAGCTCAAGATAATGCACAATAGCACACATATTATCATGTAATTATTACTAAATTTCTCATGAAAATAATCTATTGACAATTGTGATGCCTCTTTTTTTTTTTTTCAAAGACAATTGTGATGCTAAGTGTTAGTGTGTAACACACTGTTTGAACTAAAACCATGAGTTAAACTCATAATTTCAGTTCATGAAAACATATTATGCCACATCATCTTATCACATATTTAAAAACAAATACAATCACACTCAATCAATTCTAATACTCATATATATATTCAACCAAATTAGGAATTTATTGAGATGTTATTAGAAATGGTAAGATGTATTAAATTTTAAGTAAAATGCTAACGTGGCAATCATTTATTGGATGGTGTAAAACATAAGTTTTACACCCCATCCTTATAGAATTTAATTTCAATTTTCCCTTAGCACATGTTTGATTTCTTTGGTTAACTAAAGTCAAGAAATATTAATTTGTACTTAATTTTAGTAGTATTAAGGGAGACTCTCCAATTAATTTTAGTTTAGAATATATCCTATTTAGGATTCAATGTAGAACAATAATCCCAAAAAAAAAAAATTGTAGCTATTAAGAGTTTTTGGTCGTGGATGTAAGCTATTTAGCCAAATCACGAAAACACAACATAACAATTTTAACTTTTTTTTAAAGGGAGAATTTTACGGTACATAATGTATATATATATATATATATATATATACACACATTATCAACATTGGTTTATGTGTACTATTCACATTAGGTTAACTAAGACATTAAATTTTTCTTCTCAAAAAAAAAAAAAAAAAAAAAAAAAAAGACAGTAAATTTTTGTTCAATTTTTTTAATTCAATTGCCTATTTATTTATCTTTAAACTTGGCCTGTATTCAGATGATGATTTAATGATTGAGTCATATTAACGGGTGTCCTTAAGACACTAGTTAATAATTCATTTTAAGAAAATTTTGACACCACTTTTATGAGAAATAGAAAAAGTTGTCAAAACATTAATTTTTTTTTTCCCTATAAAAATTTTCTTTAAATGAATTATTAACCATTACCCTAACGACATCCATTAGCATTTTCCTTGATAATTTTAAAAGAAAAAACCTAATAAAGAAAATATAGCTTTTAAGTCTAACTTTTTGTGTTCCAATTTTTACTTTACCAACCATAACTTATCAGGTAAATATAGGACTAGGGCCCATAGCCTAGATCATGTGTCATTATGAAAGCCATTGCAAATATTGTATTCAAGTGCTAATGATTGCTGTCTGTCTGTCACTAGGAAAAAAGGAAGCTGATGATTGAAAAACATGGCCAGCTCTACCAGTGCTAATGAATCTTCACATGAAAAAAAACTTGAATGCGATGATATTATCATTGACATTACAGAAGTCAGGGAGCATGCCCAATGGCGCCCCGAGTGTTGCATCTACAAGGTCCCCAAGAAACTTCGAAATGTTAAAAATAAAGCCTACACTCCAAAGCTCATTTCAATAGGCCCTGTTCATCACCAAAAAAAGGAATATAAGGACACGGAAAGCCTGAAAAAAAAATATTTCAAGGAATTCTTTTCTCGGACTTGGAAAGAGCAGGAGGATTTTGCAAGAATTGTCAAAGAAAATGAAGATAAGATCCGCCACTGTTATGCACGAGATATCACTCTACCCCATGGGAATAAATTCCTGAAAATGATTCTATTGGATTCTATCTTTATCATTGAGCTCTTCTTGAGGACTACTGAACAACGTGAAAATGATTATATATTAAGTAAACCATGGCTAAAGGAAGGCATAAAGCAAGACTTGATATTAATTGAGAATCAGCTTCCATTTTTAATTCTTGACGAGTTATATCAGCAAATTGCAAGGCCTACTGGCATTCATAATTTTATCAAGCTTGCGTGTAAGTACTTTTTCGACCCTCGCTGGGAATTATCCATTAAGAGAGTAAATCATTTCACTGATTTGCACAGATATTTCTACCATCCACCCTGCCATAAAGAAAAAGCTCAAATTGATCATATATATAGTGCAACGAAGCTTGACATGGCAGGACTCATATTCCACAAGTGGACGCCCGAGGAAAATCAATTAAGAGATTATAGACATTTACTAAATGTACAAATCAAGAAGCCCTTGGAAATTTGTCAATTTATCAATTGTTCATGTCTCTTTCAATGCTTACCGCGTTTGGATAAATTTTCTTGCTTGAAGCGTTTCAAAACTCGTTTGTTTGTCCCACAATTCGTGGTAGATGACAGAACTGAAGACCATTTCCGAAACCTCATGGCCTTGGAGCAGTGTCATTATCCAAATGAAGCTTACATATGCAATTATATCTGGCTATTGGATCTTCTTATCGAGAGTAAAGAAGACGTGGAGTTTCTTGTTGACAAAAGGATTATTGTTAACTTGTTAGGCAGCAATGAAATAGTTGCCAATATGGTTAACAAACTTTGCCATGAAATTTGGGTCGCAGATTCCAATTATTGTAAGGTGGCTGAAGATCTTAGATTGTACTATGAAAACCCTTGGAACCGTCGTATGGCAATCTTGAAAACAGTATATTTTCGTGATATTTGGAGAGGCACGGCAACTGTTGTTGGGGTCTTGGTTCTGTTTATAACTATCTTTAATTTCCTTGGGTCTTTTGTCTTAAAGAATATATAACTTTCTCCATTGTGATATCTTCATATTGGTTGGAAGTTTGGCATTGCTAGTAGTTGTCTTCGAATTCTCAATCTGCTCAGCTTGTGATATCCTTTCCTTTCTAAAAATATGTGAACTAAAGTTGTATCCTCTGTTCCCTAATAAAAGAGTGATATCCCTTTCTGTTTCAATTTATATAACACCAGATTGTATTACATAATTAATTGCATTCTTCATAGTGCTTTTCCGTACAATAAGATTAAATTTAATATAGAAAAGGCTCTTGTTTTCACCCGGATCCCATGATTCAGTGTCACGACAGATTTTTTCACACACATAATCACAATCTATTAAAACCATGTTCAACTTCAACCATTGTATTCTGAAGGGCAATGCCTTAAGTGTGGTATCTTAGGAGCAGTAAATTAAAATTTTCTATTAAATTCAAACATTTAGTTGCATTGATCAATAAAAATACAAACAATGTTATTATTTCTAAGAACTATTAAATTCATGGGTGAAATGCAATTAGACTCCCTCAACTTTTAGAGGGTTGTACTTGTTGGGAAAATGCCTCAAATTCCTATTATGACTTGAAAAACTAATTGAGTGTTCTAGTTGAAGGAGAAAAAAATTACTTTTGTTATTTTTTAGGTTTCCTTTGTGTGGACGAAAAAAGTTGTTCCTTGTTACCAAATTTACTCACCTTCTTACTAAAAAAAAATTACTCACCAACTTGAAGTATTATTCTTAAGTATGAATATTTTTACCACTGAATCTATTAGTAACATGAGTAGATTGAGGTGCAATGTATATTAATTATTTTCTTAGTTTTCTTTACTTCACATGCTATATTTTATTCTTAAGGCTTTATATACTTAGCATCTTTGGAGGTAATTGTAGGTGCAAGTTAGATTTGTAAACTTGTATGAAAAGTGTATGAGATATCTAACAGTACATTTTGATGAAAAAGCTCAAGAACGATAAAAAAAGGAAGCTTTAACATCATAACATTGAGAGAAAAAGAAAGTAGTGTAAGGAAAATAAAGATGACAATGGGATGTATGTGGAAAACCCTTTGAAAGGGATGAAAAACCACAGGTGAGTAAGGGTGAATATCCCTTACTTTGTCAAGCTTTCTATTATATGAAAATGGAGGTTTCCCTTGTGCAGTGATGATGTTCTTACTAAAGGAGAGGTCTTTTCTCTACCTTAGTTTCTTACAAACTAGAACTCTTTTCTCTAATGTTCTATCCTGGTTCTTTTTTAATAGTCCAACAACATGTTCCTCTTATAATCTAAGGAATGTTACTAGGTACACAAGATAGATGTCAAACTATGATTCCCCTTTTTGAACCCTAATACAGCTACTGTACTATGTAGTGACTGGAGGAAAGAGAGTAAGCATACTAAGGTCAGTATAGCGGCGTGAAAAGTAACGCTACCACTACGTAGGGAGCAATCCTTGGACAAGGAAAGTGACATCAGGGCCATTGAGAGTAATGCATGTGTCCTCAACAATAGTCCAGCACAAGCATAGCCAATAAGAGGGAAAGATTTCATAACCTCTAACCAAAGAGGGTCACTATCTCCCTTTTGCGAGTGCTGGGTGTCCGCGTCAGGTGCAAATCTCACTCTTCCCCAAGATGGCCATGTCGTTGGCACGAATCAAAGATCCTTTCTCCCAGCCAATGTTCCTTTCCTTTGCTAACAATAATTCCTCGTGTAGAAAACCAGATCTAGCCATGTCAGCATCCTCTCATGCCTTGGTTGGTGTACTGTACATTAGCCCCTTAACTATCAATGGTGTTTGATGACTAAAGCCTTTGACAATCACATTGTATCAAACTTCAATGTTCAAGCAATTATACCTTATGACGTTTGAAACTAGACATGTGGCCTTTGTGGGTGTTTCTAGTAGTTTTGGCGTCACTTCGTTTCCCGCGCTTGGCAGATAAACATTACTCTTCATAAATGTTGCGTCTTTTCACTTGACTCTGGTTGGAGATTTAAAAAGGAAAAGCTCTTCCCTTAATCTTCATTCCTTTTGTATTTGCACAACTTCTTCTTCTTCAGAAAAAAGAAACCTTCATTGTCAAAAATGGCCAGCTCTTCTTCTTTTACAGGTTCTAATTCCCCGAAAAATGACTTCACTTCCTCCACTAGTGACTCAAGCTCTTCCAATACTAGTAATGCACCATCATCCAACCCTGAACTTGTTCCCTATCCTTCTCCTCTCCCTTTTCCAATCTTGCTCCTTCCCCTTCAAGTCTTCCTTCCTTAAGAAGTTCAACTGTGGGAATGAAGTGAAGAAGACAAAGGAGAGAATTTTGAGGAGCTTCGGTTGAAGGCAGAAAAGGATGCTAAGGATGAGATCTATGACGCCTTTATGGGGGCCTCTTCAAGGCACAGGGCTTTCCAAGAGGATTCTGACTCAAGCACCTCTGCCTCCAATAGTCTGATTTTGATTCTGAGGAGTCAAAGTCTTCTGATGATTCCAGCTCTAGGGATGGTGAAGGCGAGGAGGAGGAAGAAGAGGAAGAGGAAGAGGAGGAAATGGCTCCAAATTATACTCGCGAAACACAGCCGTCTCCATCTATCCTGACTCTTCACATTTCAGTCATGTGCAGAGCACATGCATCATTTTGCGGGATGCTTAGTCATGAGCTACCCGCAAACACTCTTCAGTCTTCAATTTGCTTGAGTCTTCACATACTCTGTCTCTCTCTCACAACCCTTACAAATAAATCCTACATAAAATATAGGGTACATAAGATTGAACATAATTACAATCAAATTTGGCACGGAATTAAAGCCAACAAAACACATAGTTGTAAATTACAACTTTACAATCTCCCCATTTGGCTATTCTATGACAAAACACCCTATAACAGACTATAGACTTAAACGTGAGTTTGGGAACAATGGAAAAACTCATTTACACCTAAATCTAGAAGCTGTGATGAAGTTGGAACATATATACCTGTAACCTGAAACACTTGCACAAAACACATTAGACTCTAGATAAATCAAGTGATAAAAAGACAAGTATAATGTAACAAGTAAGTTGCGATCAAGTAAACATGATGTGAAACATGTGAGCAACTTGATCAAACACAAAACAATCATATCAAAAAGACTACAATGATTATATAGCAAAGCAAAAGATCATCCGAACATGCAACCAATAAAGCACAATAGCATAAAGATAAAAGCATGTCCAACACATTAACCAATGAAAAATACACGAAGTATTTGCATCAAAGATATAAAATCCTACTAGGGTACAAGTGTAATATAAATCAAAACAAAACAAGGTTTTCTCATTAAAAAAATGTCTTCTCCCCCTTGGTATATGCATCTCCCCTATGACTTTCTCCCCTTACAAATGTGCACGAGGTAGAATTTCTCCCCCCTAAGAATGTGCACATGAGTCATATAGAAATGACGAAACACACCGGTATACTCTCCAGTATACTCTCCTCCTATTTATCACGAATAGAAAAATGAATCAAGAGGAAGGAGGGAAAATGAACAAGGGTAAAAGATGATGCATGAGGGGTGCAAGATGAATGAGAAAATGAAGTTTAAATGAAAGACAAAAACATCTTTTAAAATAAATGTTACAAGACATAAAGTAAACATGACATGCTAAGGATGATGGAACATGATATATACCTAAGCATGACAAAGACACAAGAACATATTGTATGTGCTAAAGAGTCTAAAAGACTTAACTAGCATGAGTGAATGCAAAACATGTCAAGTGTTAGAATGTGTGCAACAAATGTGCATCTAGTGTGCATGTGAGATACATGACTAATGCATGAATAAGCACTTATAGGGCAAAGTGTATAAAATATATCACCAATGATCAAAACATGATAAACATGAATAATTGTGGTGATCCCCAAAATTTGGTACTCATCAGAATCCAAAACAACAATAGAATGCCATATGGGCATTTTATCAAACACATAGAGTGCACACATTACACATGTATGTTAAACAATGCATGAATATGTGAAAATCTTGCCTAAATACAAGTTATTTTTGCCACAAGGGGCCAACATCCAAAGCAAATCATCATTTAAAACAAAGCCTAATAAAAAATATTGACAAAAATTAAGTTTTCTAACTCCCATTTGAGAAAATCTCAACTATGAACATAAAACCCCCAAAAACATAATCTAAGGACCAAATCAATGAAAAGAGTTAAAGATTACCTTAGAGATGTTGGTGGAATGAAAAACACTTGAATTTGGTTGAGTTTTGATGTAGAAACATTAAAACAGGCGTTTGAGAGAAGATGAGAGAAGTTTAAAACAAATGTCCCATGAAAATGGCCCTTAAAAGCCGATCTGGAAATTTTCGTTGGTAATTTCGCTGGTTAGCTTCCCGAGAAAATTTTGCTAGTATCTCGTTGGTATTTCGCTGGTAAGCTTTACTTACAAAACAGTCGTGAAACTCTCTGTCCAAAGCTGAAAAACTTGAGAATTGGACCATTTAACTCCCAGTTGAGCTTACACATGAAATGAGTCACGAAAATACCTAGAAAACATGTTCTTCACACACAAATAACTTGGAAAACTTTGAAAAACATGGATGATACAAATCTCTTCCAAAAGTAAACAAAAAGAACAAAAATCTTTTTAGTTTGATTCACATATGATTGAGCACACGCACATCTCATTTGATCATGTACAACCACACAAATGAAATAAGCATTCATTGAATATTAAACTTGTGTGTTGTGTGTGTGTATCAAATGTGGAATAGTTCTTAGTCTAGAGTGAAACTTCAATGATCAATTCAATCAAATCATACACAACTAGTACTAAGTCAAGTGATTTATCTCAATTATAGAAATGAACATATATGACCTCCCACAAAAATTATTACAAAATCTTTGAAACTTTTCATTTGGCTTCTGAAAGTTCAAATAGTGTGAAATACACTATGAACGTTTAGACCCCAAAATTAAAAATTACCAATTCAAGCTATATGACAAACACAAAGTGTGCGAAAAATGAACACGAGCTATAAACAGAATTGATAAACAATCTAAGCCAATTTAAAATCATATCCACGGCAGAAAATAAAGGGCAAAGATAAGGGAAGAGAGATGCAAACATAAGGACAACACAGTGATGTGTTATTGAAGAGGAAACCGAAATTCTCGGCGTAAAACCTCTCCACCGCCCTCCAAGTGGTAAGTAATCCACTAGAAAATGTAGTTGGGATACATGAACAACAATAGACCCTCCAAGCCTAATCTACCCAATGTACCTAAGCCCTCCAAGCTTCTTACTCCAACGAGGTTACGCCGAACCTATTTCTTTTCTAACTTCTCGGATTCCGCTACTTGACCATAGTATCAACTAATGTGAAATTGGTTCCTTCTTAACTGCTTCCCAAAGCACCAAATAGCTCTCTCACAGATGGATATGGTGAGAAAAGGTTTTGGTAAAGAGCCTCTCAAAGATTTGACAATGGAAAGAAAGAGAGTAGAGGAATTTGAAGAGTCTCTTAGGTAAATATTGTGGATGAGTCAATCTTATTTTCTCTAGGGTTTCTCTCTCAAAATTCTCTCTAGAAGCTCTCTTTGAATCGTGAGTATAAAGGTATATATATAGTAGGGTAAAAAGGAATGTGAAAAGTCATATTTTGCCACACAAGGTGTTTTGGCGGCTTGACCTCGCGACTGGATTGAGTCGCGAGTTCAAGCCGCGAGCAAACGGCTTGGCCAACTTGGGACTTTTGTTCTATAGTGAACAGCTAGCGCGACGTTTCAGCTTTTGGCATGCTTGGCACGTGTGCTTCAATCTGGCGGCTTGCAGCCGCGAGCCACCCGTGAAATCCAGCCGCGAGTCCCTGCTTCTTTGCACACACTTGAACAATTCTTCACATTTTCTCACACACTACCCTTACATGATTCCCACCTAAATACAAGGTTTCTAATTGCTAAAATACAAGCAAATTTGGTACGGAATAAAACCAACAAAATGGTTGATTAAATTCAACCTTACAGCTTCTTTACAAATCATAACATTTGATCATTTTTTGAACAATACATCTCATTTTTGAGATCGGTGCTTGAAATTTTTGATATTTCAACATTGAGAGTTAGCCTTTGACTTTTTGTGCACCATACATTTCAATTTAAAAGTCGCTTTCCCTTTTTCCTAGTCAAATACTAGTATGTGCGGCAGGCTTTTGTAGCTTATAATTTCTTTTTTCATTTTGAGATTTACATTTGGTGAGCTCTGTTGCAAAAACATAAAAG
This sequence comes from Quercus agrifolia, assembly GCA_029955455.1. NCBI lineage: Eukaryota > Viridiplantae > Streptophyta > Magnoliopsida > Fagales > Fagaceae > Quercus > Quercus agrifolia. The sequence continues at coordinate 54,897,876 of JARQAD010000003.1, read as the reverse complement.
TAAAGGTAAGAAGATATATAAGCACAAGTTTATGCAAATATCAAGACCATCAAGACTGTTAACTAATCATTCATGACAAGTTTGAAGATTTATTTACAACAATCACACATAGTTTTCAAGATTTCTCCCACAAAGATATATGTGCATACAAAACAAGCTAAGTTCATAAATGCACTACACCATTAGTACAGAGGCACTATGTCAAACTCACATGAAATATGTGCTCAAACATATACAGTCAAACTTTTTGAATTTTTCACTTTTTATGTGGTTTTTGATTTTTTACTCACATAAAACTAAAACATAAAAGTAAAATAAAAAAACAAAGGCAATGCATACAAGTAAATGTAAGATGTACAAAATGCATAAAGATATTACATTTAATGGAGGAGAACGAAAGCGGCGGTGCCGATGGTGGTGGGACTGGGACTAGGACCTACAGCCACATTTGGTGGGCCCTAGCTAGTGCTGCCCAGTTGGGGTGGGCCATATCTTCCTTCAAAAGAGGCCACACCGGTGACTCCCACTTCATGCCTTTCAAAGCCTTCTCCGTCGCCTCCCTCTTCGTCGGAGCCACCGCAACCGCCGTGGTTTCCGTCCTCCATGTCTCCGGCATCCACAAGGTCTACTTCTCTCTCTCTCTTTGTGGCATTTTAGGGGCTTTTTAGTCTTTTCAATATCAAGTCAAGGCTGTTTTATTGTATATTTTCGAATGTTTTATAAATGTGAAACAATGTGGAACAACTTAATTAAATAATTCATGTGCTATTTATGAGAAAAAAAAAAGAATCATAGGAAACTGCAACATAAACCATTTTCATTACAAAGAACTAAGGAGTTTTGGTCGTTGCTTAAACTGTGTGTCTTTTTTTGTAGTTCATCTGACATGATGGAATATGTTATCTGCAGATTTACTTTACTACTTGTGTAAGATGGGTCTTAGACAATCTTCAATGTGTCTCCTTCAAAATTCATATGATAGAAACCTGGATTAGGATGCTTTGGAATCCTTAGGTAATTCAGCGATAGGCTTTGTAAAAGGGTGAAACTTAGGTACAGTTACTTATGTATGCTACATTAGGTTCCTCAATTAAATTCAAACACAAGGCTGTATTGAATAATGAAGCATAACTAGTGTAATGTGTTTTAATTTAATTGGGAAACATAATGTACCTAAGTTTTACCCTTCACAAAATCTTTTTATATCTATTTTGAAATGGGTGGGTTAGATTTTGTTTGCCACGTCAATAATTTAAATTGAACCAAAATGGTGATAGTCAACATTTGTTTAAATGTTGCTAATGGTTGCATTATGCCCGAAGAGCTCTTGGATGCACTTCTTAGGGCAGGTAAATCCGTGCTCTGATTATTTGTACTGAATGGTCTTTTTATGCTTCTGCTGATTTGTGAAGTAATTTTTGTTCATGCATACAACAATGTTACCATTTTAATAAGGGTTATTGGGCATTGCAAATGGAGATTTAGTTCACCTACCTCTTTTTAGGCAGTTTATGAGAATGCCTATATGTCTGTTCTACAGTCAAGTTTGCATAACCACCATCTCCATTAAGACCTCTTTAACTTTCAAGCAGTTATTTATTGATTGGTAGGCTACACACATACTCAATAGATTTTGAACCCATGACCTCACATTCATATCCTTTTGAACAATAGTTTTGTACAAATGTATTGATAAGTGAAAAATGCACATGGAATACGAGAAAATTGCTCCTCTTCATGACTGCATGTAGACTGCAGAGAACTATCGGTCCATACTTATTAAAAAAAACAAAAAACTATTGGTGTGTAATAAGGAATTATAGTATTTTTATGTTAGTAATAATATTCTTTCTTGGTGAATAACAAGGGCTGGATTGCTTTTAATTTATTGAATCTTTTTCCTAGAAAAATATTCAAACGGCTGACAAATAACCTTCTTTCCCCCAACTTGATTTTTTTCAAGTATGAGTGATTTTAGCTGGGGTGTCCTGAGAGCATTAATGCTTGAAAAGTTTTCCAACACATGTGAGCTCTATTTTACCTTTATTGGTTCTGAATTTTGAACCTCCTAACTGGAATTAGCTATACTTTGTTGGTGTATCATTACTTGGAAGGGATTGTGTTTCAATTATATCTTGGCTCCATTGCTTTGAGTTAAATTTTGGGTGTAAAAAGATGTTCTCTTTCTTTTTGCAGATGTTAGAGATAATCTTTTAAACTTTTATTTCTTTTTTCTCTTCTCTTTTTCTTCTTCCAACCTCCCGGCAATTAGAGTCAAGTACTTTTACCTCTTTTTGTCACCCTAAATTTCTACTTTTTCTGTTCTCATCTCCAAACATACTTCAAACCCTCTATGATGTCACCTAAAATCCTAATTTTTTATTCCATACTAAGCTGATATTTTTTTGGCAGACAAATTGCTAGTATGAGTTCAACAATTTATCAGCTATGATAATTCATCAATAAATCATTGTGCATCTTTTCCACCTCATTATCACTAATTATATAGGGATTATAAAACTTCACTTGTTGTTTGGCTGTTTGTAATGGATAGTAATTTTTCATTTGACAATAACTCAAATGGAACCTCCTTGTAAGAGCAAAGTGGAGGGTAAACTTGTTGGTGTAAGACCTACCAAGTGAGTATGTAACTTACCAATAAATAAATAAATAAACCAATATTTTATTATTATTATTATTATATCCATGTTTACTCCCGCACGTAGTGGGCTTTGAACCCAGTTACAGTTTGAACTAGAGCACATTGGCATAATAATTAATCTCTCACTATACCTAAAAGTGAAGAACTTTTCTCAAGCAAGTGTTTTGGTTTATTTATTAACTACTTGCTAACCCGTGCAATGCACGGGCTAGTTGTGAAATTGGATTACTTGTAAAAAATAATTTGCCTAATTTACTTAAAATTTATTTAAGGAAAATCAATCCTAATTTGATCAAAATTTATTTAGTATTGGTCTTGTTGGATTAATAAATGAAATAGTATACTTGCATTTGTTTATAGTGTAATATGAGGCTAGTCATACCAAATCAACCACTTTATCAGGATTTTTTTAAAAAAAGCGTAGAAAAGAAAAGAACATTATCAAGCTTTTCAATTCAAAATGAACAATAATACTTCAAAGAGGAACTTTTAATCTTAGCCAAAGAATAAATGAAACTTAGAAACTCATAAGGTCCAGGCATATTTGATAAATCAAAGAATATACATCCCTAAATTTGCCATGGTCATGTTCAGTTTAGGCCAAATATATAGGTTAAATTTGTTGTGTGGATTCTCTCTAGATTAATTCTTGGAGAAGTATATGCAAGTGAAAAACCCATAAACAACATTTCAAATCACATGGATATGGTCTAAGCATATTTGATAACTCAAAGGATATGCATCCCTAAATTTGACTTGGTAATGTTTAGTTTAGGCCAAGTATATAGGTTAAATTTGCTTTTGTTGTGTGGATTTCTAGATTAATTTCCTAGATACATAAAAGAATTACATGAAAAACTCATAAACAACATTTCAAACCACATGAATATTTTACAGATAAATAAAAGAATCACAATGCAGCATACTATGCAACTTTCCTTTTTCTACATGCATTGTTTTAATAACCATTCATGTATTTCATACTCACCCTAAAGCTATATTGTTTAGTTGTTTAATATTCAATGTACCTACCAACCACTCAACTCTTCTACAAAAATTCAACTTTCTTATCTAAGTTTTATTTGAATAAATTTTCATTGCTCAAGTTAATTGTATACTTTGATATAGATTTTCTATTTACACTCAATGAAGGCCAAACACGAAAAACATAATCTTTCATGACTGAACAAATGATACTACGATTCTATCATCAAATTCCTCTCATTTCCTAAATTATTAAAGCAAAATTTAACAACTATTCAAGTTTTGAGATAAACTGAGGAGGGAATCCTAGAAAACAGCATGAATGGACAACTAATATTTATATAAATGGTAACCACAAACCTAATTGAAGAATCAAAGTCATGGGTTTCCCTTCCCAGATTTATTGGCAAAAAAATTCATATTATGACCATCCACTATAAGCCCATCATATTCATGGGCAGCAAAAGTAAAGAAATAATTTTTTTTAAGAACAAAGAAACCATAGAGAATTAATAGCTTTATTGAATTATTCACCTCATACCTTGAAGAATGTTCACAAATTCTTCACTTAGTTATTTCAGGCCTTGTGAAGAAGTAGAATGTTGGATGGAAGGAAAGGTGTCTTGTAGAAGCCAAGTGTAAGGAATAAGCTCCACCACCACAGATGGGAACAGAGTTTCAAAGAATAATAGCATGATTTGGCAAGGTGAGATTATATAAGGCACTTTAGTAGGACATATAAACATGACCATGTTCCTATAATTGAACTGAAAGATATATAAAACAATGCCTACAGCATCTAAATTTTATTTGTTTATTATTATTATTATTATTATTATTATTATTTTTAAAGCCATCAAAACAAATTGCATTGTTCAAACATATTATGGTGCATACAGTCCTGCATCATACATACACATGAATTTATTTGTTGTTGAAAACGTAACTTGATCTAAAATATAACTCAATTAAATATGATTATGCAGGATGAGAATGGTATTGGATATTATTTTAAAATAAGTAAGATTGCAAGATTAAGTAATTTCTACTTGGCTCAAGACATACCAGCAATATTTCAAGATTAAAGAAGGTGTTGTCCTTCATCTCTTTGAAGGCTTATAAGATGCAAAGATAAAGTGCTTATAGTGAGGCTAAATTGTCTACAATACAAAAATAAATATGAACATAGTGGCATAACTTTCATGAATATTTTAACCTCTGTCCTAATGCCTATGAGCCTATCTAATGTATATCAAAATGAGAAAAAGATTTTGTTGTCGCATAAGAATGTCAACGGAGAAATCAGTGACTCATGGTAGGTAATTAGCATAACTGGGAAAAAAATAGAGTTATTTTACCAATATGAATTTCAGTCTCATGCTGTATAGCAGTTTTCCTCAGCCTTATTGAAAATAGAAAGGTACCCAAAACCAATTTAATCCAAATACCCAAAAGGGGAAAAAGAGAGTTATTTTAGCAATATAAATTTAAGTCTTATTTTGCTGCATTATTTGAACATGTTAAAAGAGAGTTCACTATTCTAATATGTTTTAACATGGTAGTAATTTTTTTTTTTAATGGTAGTACTCAGTGGTTGATCTTTTGTCTCAATGAGTCTTATGTAAAGGTCTGGAATTTTGAAAAAAGGAACCAAACAATTCAGCTTGATCCAAAATCTACCAACTAAAAAGGGCAGTTGATATTAAAACTATAAAATATTTTTTGAGTCAATACAAAAAACAGAAATATATGTATCAAAATCACAACACAAATAGGAACATAAAAATACAATGCATCCAATAATTTGAATTATCAAAACCTTCCACATCCAACTCATCAGTTTATGAATTCAATTTCTAATTCACCCATGATCCAATTCTACACATCACATATGAAAATAATAATATATAACAATAATAAGAAAGTAATGCAAATCAGAAACCAATAACCAAAACTAAAGAAAAATATAGAAGAATCTTCAACCTATAGAGGAAGAAGCCCAAGTTTGAAAACCCCATTAAAGTATTCATCTTTTACCACAATAAGACACAGAAACAATAAATATATTAGTAAGTATATGAAAAGCAATCAAAAACCAAATGGAAGAACATGTCAGTCTCACTGTTCATTGGACAGTTTCGGTAAAGAAAAATGCATGTTTTTACTGTGTAGTTTTATAGAGAGGAACAAAAATAAAATAGTTCTTGGCAATATCCGAGAACTTAAACAATCATAAACCATGAAGTTGACTTAAACTAATGTAAGAGTATAACTATTGAATTATCAAAAAAAGAAAAATGCAAGAGTGAGTGAGACATTTTGTCAAACACATGGTGTACATGTTCTTAATGGGATTGAAATGACAGTTTAACAACATGAATCCCTCTAAAAAATACAGAACTGAAGAAAAAAACTTCAAAATGATCCATTAAAAAAACAAAATCAACATTAGAATGCTCTATTATCGAAGAGGAATCTGACTTCTCATTAGAAATTAATAGTCTATAAGATATTTTTCAGGGTAAAAATCAAGCCACATACACATTGTTCTAATCATGCAGAAATTGATGGTCTCCTCTATGTGCTTGATCAAACCCGACAAAAATCACAATAGATTGCGGTGCCCGAATCGCAGATCTTGTTGTTCAATTGAAGGCAATAGCAAGAGGGTCGTTGCTATAGCTTCCTTTGTTCTTTCAATCGTTCAGCCAACTCGGTCAGCATCATTGAATCTCCTGTAAACCTTTCCCAAGTCTCTCTGAGTAGAGATTTGTACGGCTCAGTGCTTCTTCTCTCATCGCAGAGAGAGCCATTGGTGGAAGAGAAGGGTATAGACATAAAAAAAAAAAATAAGAAAGGGTGTTGTTTGGTCTTTTACAACTACTGCCCAAGGGATCAAACGTTGTCCCTAGTTTATTATGGAGACCAAACGGGTCAATGGGTGATCAAAAAGGCAGTTTTTATTTTTTTAATGAATGAGTAATTGTTAATAAATAAATAAATAAATAAAAAGAGGGAATGTGTTGTTATTTTATAGATGATATTTATAGTTAAAACTTAAAAATGTTGTGAAACGAATTGAAGTAAACATAGTATAAAAATGTTTTGAAAGGAATTGAAGTAAACCGGAAGTTAAAATCTCAAAAAGCATAATGTTTCGTGATTTTAAATGTAGACATGGCGCTAGTTTGTGTAGTCACATAGCGCAATAAGATAAGATCAACAAAAGGTCAAACGTTTCGGCTATTAGTTATTACTAGTCACTAACCCGTGTGTTGCACGGAAATAGCTACAGAATGAGTTTTAGGGAAAAAAAAAAAGTCAATTTTTTATAGTTGGAATAGTAAGCAAAAATGCATGAAATTAAAAAAAAAAAAAACAATATTGAAAGAAATAACAAAAAGTTTTATTAGTTAGGCAAAATAGAGCAATATTGTTTTATTTATTAGTTTTTTGTGGGAAGGAATAAGAGTCTTACATAATGACTAATGTAAGATTAATTACTTTTCTTCATATTGTGTGTTTTTTCTTATAATGTTTTGTCTTGTTGTTGCTTTTATTTTTAAATATAATTTTTATAATTGTTTTGATTGTATGGTAGAAATAAAGAAATAAACATATACTGTTTATTAAAATCACAATCTAATACAATTTTTAAATCCAAAAATTTCTAATGATTCCCATGGCACCAAGATTTCCTGGTCAATTCTCCCATTGGTGTTAACATGCTTCTCTTCTTCGTACTCACTTAACTTTCATGAAAGTTAATACAAATATCTTTCAGATTTGAGTACCCGGTCAACTTCTATAAGGAGCATCCCATGGGTTTAATAAATTATCAAAGACATGTTATTTTACATAAGCAAATTAAAATTCATAAAAACAATCTATGAAGCCAATTTGATCTCCAAGACCCTAAAATTGATGTTCCTTACGCATGAACTAAACACTCAGTATGAATAATGACCTTTATATAATACTTACATTGTGAATCTGTGATGCTGCACATCCGTCGATCATTGATTGGGTTTCTAAATTTTGATGTTTATTATTTTTGTTTAGAATGGTTTTTTTTTTAATTGATAAGAATGGATTGGTGATGAGAGACGTTTTTTTTTTTTCTTTTTTTGGGTATGTGGTAGTGTGGTTTTGAAGGCTGGTGTTTATATAATTTAAAAAAAAAAAAAATTGTCCCATGCTTATCTAAATGATGTCACTTTATATAGGCAGGATTTTCACTAAAATAAGTTGTAAAACCTTATTTATATAAAATATGTTGTAATATATATACCAAAAGGTGCCTATTTTTTTTTTGCTGAACCAAAAGGTGCCTATTGAAAGGTTATAACCCTTTGAATCTAATATACCAAAAGATATCTATTAAAAGGTCATAATCCTTCATATTTGAATATACCAAAAGATGCCTATTGACCGAAAAAATGTCTATTGAATGAAAATGTGCTTATTAACTGAAAATGTGTCTTTTGGCCGAAAATGTGCCTATTAAATGAAAATGTGCCTATTAACTGAAAAGGTGGTTATTGAAAAATGGAAAGTCACAATTGTTCAATGTTTTTAAATGTATACGTGTTCATAATGGCTTACCTTTCATGCAAAAAAAGAAGAGTCAAAACTTAAACCAATATTATTTATGTTTAAAACCTAATGATTAACATAATGCCTCTAGCATAATTCTCCCAAATATGTAATTTTAAGCAATAAGTAGCAACTGCTTGATTTATATCTTCAATATCACCTTTAAAATCATGAGCAATCATATCCCTTGTCCTAAGATCCAATATCAAATAGCCATATCATATATATATATATATATATATATATATATAAAAGTTTGACACTGTCCAGAAAAAATGCAATTATAAATATAATGAATATATATATATATATATATATATATATATGGATTCAATACTTCACTTAGTTTTGAATAGTAGGTTTACCTACCATCCATATGGAAGGAGGAAGCAATAATATGATTCAAACACATAATTCACACTAAACCTTCATAATCATAATATGATTCAAACACATATAAGAATAGAAATTAAATTAGAAACAATTAAAAACCTTATAAGAAGCGACAAAATAGAAAAACAGGGAAAAAATTAAAATATTTTGAAAAGAGAGGGCTAACCGAATTTTTAATAGCATCATCTTCGTGTTTGTATTTCTTGTAGAAAGGAGTTGAAGACTTTTTTCCAAGACCTCGTTCAGGTATTATAAGGAACATCTTTCCTTTCCATACAATAGTTAAAACAAAATAAATATTATATAATCCATAGAACTTCAAAAAACCATGAAAAATACAAACCTCTCATGTAAGGTCAAATTCACATAATTAAGCCTGATATCGCTCCGAATCAGTGAGGTAGATGATCTGGTTTCGGTGGACTATCAATGGTGGTGAAAGGCCTATAAAAAGCGAACGCAGTCAGAGGAGACAGGAGAAGACTGGCCAAACCCCCTCCGATGGCAAAGTTAGTCTCACAAGAATGAAGTTTCAAGTATTTGGGAATCAAGTCTCAGGAAAATTCTTACCCTCCTCGGGTTCGGACCGGTCCTTTATATAGAGATCCTAGGGACGGTTATTTATCCAAATAACCTCCCCAAGATTTGTGGAAGCCAACGAGTCCGGAGTTAACTTCCTCAACGGTTATTAAAATTGTAACTGCTGATGGAAGTTAACTTACTTGAGGGATTCATGGAGATAGTTACGGATTTTGTAACCGCTATAAAGAATCGAAAGTTTTCCAAGTGTTGCGAATTCGTCCGTCTGGTGTAAGATGGTTTGGTCGTCCATGGACATCTGGAGATCGTCCATGGACGACCTTCATGGACGACTTTCATGGAAGAATTTATCGTCCACGAGAGACTTCACTGATCAAGAGTAGTATTATTGTCCATGAACATTATTCCTTCTTGGGTGATTCTTGGTCCAAAATGCTCTATTGGCTCTGGACGATACCTTTGGACGAACTAGAGTTGGACTAATTTTCTGCTCCCCTATCAGTTGCCCCTTTGTTCAAGGGGTCGTCCAGGATATTGTTGTGATTTTAAGAAAGTTTCACTTTTTGTGAGCCACGTGTCGCAAAGCTATTGGTTGGCCAGTTGTGTCGATCCCATTTCCCAAAGGAATTGCCACGTGTCAATTTCTGAGTGGCGAACGTTGTTTCAGTGACCCTGTTGCTGGGGCCTATAAATAGTGCATTTTCTTTCATGCCCTTCACTTTCCTCTCATTTTCCCCTCTGCCATCTCGTCCAAGAGCCTCGTCTAGCCCTCATCCTAGTTCTATCAGGTATTTCTCCTTTCTTTTTAGGTTTTCATCTTAAATCTTTCTACATTTCATCATGTCTTCGTCCAGTAGTATAGAGAGGGAAATAGACGAGTACTAGGACGTTTCTTCTGGGAGTGAGGGTAGTGAGGATAGTGTAGATAGCTCGTCCTGTAATGATTCCTCCGACGAGCATTACTCGTCTGAGGTTCCTGGCATTCCCTTAAAGGAATTCCAGGAATTACAACGTAGGATGGCTTTTGGATCCGGGGCTAGCTCATCTAGACAGCCATCTAGTCCTCCTCAAGACGAGGAAGAGGACGAGGAAGATATCATTTATAGTTGTGCCCCAGAGGTAGCATCCACTCTAGACGTTGCCAAGTTAAAAACTATTGTAGATAGATACTAAATTCCTAAAGAGCTTAACCCTCGTCTACCCAAGGCTGGAGAATGGTGTTGTTCTCCTTCCTCTGGTTTAGGGGTATATACTTCTTACCTTTTAGCTGGCCTTAGGTTTCCTCTAAATTCCTTCTGTAGAGATCTCTTCCAAAGGTTGTGTATTGGACCTAACCAACTCAACCCCAATGGTTGGAGGATGATAGTTGCCATGCAAGTGTTATGGCGTGAGGCACTGGAAGGGAACCGTCCAATTACGGTGGACGAGTTCCTTTGCTGTTATAAGCCCTTGGAAATAAAGAAATCTACTGGTTTTTACCAGTTCTCGTCCAGGGGCTCCTATTACAGTTTAATTAAGGGCCGTAGCTCGTCCGACCGGTTTTGGAAACAAGAATTTTTTATTATTTCTGGAAATTGGGCTGGGGACCTAGCTGATGTGGGTAGTCCCCCCTTCCACCTTTTACCAGCCCTCTAGGTCGTCTTCGTCCTGAGGGTATGTTTTCTTTCCATTTCATTTCGTTTCTCCTCACACTTTTCCATCTTTCAATCGTCTAACTCTCTTGGTGATGCAGCTGTTGTTCGTCCACGCTTGGACAAATTTTACTTAGACCGGATAGACGTGGTTCGTGCCTTCCTTGTGAGGACTTTCCACAATTTAGTAACCCTCAGTCGTCTAGCAGCTTGGGGACTTGGCCCAGTGCCTACTGTAGAGAACCTTGGTCACGAGGAGACTACTCGTCGAAGTAAGTATCGTCTACCTTATTTTATTTCCATCTCTTTTTCTCTTTTTTTTTTTTTTTTTGATTGATTTTCCTCGTTATAGGGATAACTACAATGAGGGAGAATAAAGAGAAAACAGTGACCAGTGGGGACGAGGATGTCGCAGCACCCTCATTGGTCCAAGTGGCTTCCGTCTAGGCTGGGAAGAGGAAGTCTAAGCCAATATCCAGTGCTGTGGACCTGGACGACCTCCCAAGTCGTCGAGGCCCCAAGAAGCAAAAGTCAGTTAAGACTTCCCTTCCCAAGTTTATACCTTCAACAGTGAACTTGGACGAACCTCTGGTGGATGTGGAGCCTGTCCAAACAGTCCATCCCGTCCAGAGCGATCCTCCCCCTCCACCCAAAGCTTCTCGTAAGCCTAGCTCGTCTGAGCCCTCTGATCGTCCTTCAAATCTGGTTCTAGACGAGAGTTATGCATGGAGAACGTTCAAAGGAATTGTCACTGATCGTGAGGTGAATGAGTGCTATAACATGTCAGTGAAGGAGTTTGAACGTTCCGGTGTCCATGACCTTTTTAAGGTAGGTCTTTCTCTCGTCCTTGTGTGAGAATTTTTTTTTATGAATAGGATGTTTAACTCCCTTTCGTCCATATGCAGGCTATGTCAAAATTTTATACAGCAACCTGCCAAGCTAAGGAGCTTGCTACAGAGGCTAAGACGGCTAAGGACAAAGCCAAGGAGCTGAACAATGAAATTCTGCTGAAAAAGGGGGAAGTCCTTAGGTTGACCGAGGATTTTAATCGTCTACAAAGAAGCGAGATGAAGCTGAAGAACGAGGTGGAAGAGCTTAAAGCTAATAACTTGGAGAAGGATACCCGTATCGTCCATCTCAAAGGACAAGTCTATGAGTTTACCTCGTCTTTAGAGAAAGCACGTGAAGAAGCCATAGCAGCTTTTAAGAAGTCTGACGAGTACAAGAATCGTCTAGACAGCCACTATGCAACTGGCTATGAGGACTTTCGTGCTGATGCTAAGGAGGCATATCCTTACTTGGACTTCAATTCTTTCAAGCTTTCCCTCGCTACTGAAAGTTCCTTGTTGCAGACGAGTTCTGAGGACGTTAACATAATGGACGATGCTAACATTGAAGTGACTCAGGACGACCACAAGACAAGCTTGCCCAAGTGATAGCATTTTCCTTAGAAAATTTATTTTACTTTTATTGACCTTTTCCTGGAAGTGCCCGGTGTTTTGGGCTTTGTTCTTTACTTCTTTTATTCAAGTCCTTTCAAGTACAATTGTCTCGTCCAAGATTATGGACGAGTCTTATATACAATTAGTTTTATTTTCACAACTTAAGGGTTTTTGGACGTGGATCGTCCACCCTTCTTTAAATTTTATGAGAAAATGAACATCTTCTATTTTCATCTTCCATTGTGTTTGGATACATACATTTCCAGCTTTATGTATGAAATTCAGTTTGTCTCGTCTTGAGTATGGGGGTGAATTTTTATTACATCACCAAGATAGAGCAATTTGAATCTTTTTAGCTTATGTATAGTTCGTCTATGAATGGCTTCCTTTTTTATTAGATTTTATTTATCATTCAAATTTAGGGACGATCATTTTGTCGTCCTTGATAAGACTTCCCAGCAATTTCTTGTCCAAGCAATGGATTGTTACGCTAGTTTTTGCAGTCTTTGTTCATCCATGATTTGGACGGCCACTTCTCAGATTTCAACTCGTCTTGAGCTTTAGACAGATATACCTTTATCTTAGGTTTTATCTCATCTTATGCTTTGGACGGATGTACCTTCGTTTCATTTTTAGCTCAGGTTTCATCTCGTCTTTAAGCTTTGGACGGATATACCTTGTTTCATTTCCTTGAGGAAATCTTATGGACGTATATCCTTGTGTCCAGGATTTCATTCGTCCATGCTTATTTTTCATTTTTGTGGGTCAGTCTAAATGAATATACAAAGATAAAGGATTCCAATAATATACTTGAAAATACATCATATATATATTTGAAAATCCAAACTTATGTAAACATTCGTCCACAGGCATGGCACATGCTCGTGAGCTAGTGCCTTATTGAATTAAAAATACAAACCAACTCGTCCATGAATAGCACAAAAGTGAAAACACTAATGTACTTTCTAAGGGATTATTAAAATACTTAAAACACATGATAGTAGTAAATAAACATGACATACTTCTGATCGTCCATCTGTCTCATCCAAGGCCACTTTTGTCTAGAGTTAGCACTTATTGATGGTATTTCCTTAGGTGCTTAACATTCCAAGGGTGTTCTAGCCTCCGTCCTTCCAAAGCTTCCAAATAGTAGGATCCTTGCCTCTTGCAGTTGATAACTCTATAAGGTCATTCCCAATTTGGCCCAAGTTTTCCGTAGGCCGAGTTTCTTGTTGCTAAGGTAACCTTCTTCAGGACGAGATCCCCGATTTTGAAGCGCCTAGGCTTCAACATGGCATCATATTGTCTGGACATAAGATTTTTGTACCTCGCTGTTCTCTGTTCTGCATCCATCCTGACTTTGTCCATGAGGTCAAGGTTAAGACGGAGTTGTTCTTCGTTTTCTTCAGCTTGATACTTCCTCACCCTGTGGCTCGTCATGTGTACTTCTGCTGTTATAACTGCTTCACTTCCATAGGCCAGTTTAAAAGGAGTTTCCCCTATTGGAGTTCTCACTATCGTTCTGTAAGCCCATAAAACACCTGGTAACTCATCCGACCATACTCCCTTTGCCCTTTCAAGCCGAGTCTTGATGATCTTCAACAAGGATCGGTTTGCTACTTCTGCCTGGCCATTGGCCTGTGGGTGGGAGGGTGAGGAGTAATGGTTCTTCATTCCAAGCTGTTCACAAAATTCCCTGAAAGGTGTATTGTCGAACTGTCGTCCATTGTCAGACACTAGTACCCTAGGTACCCCGAATCTGCATACAATGTTCTTCCAGACGAAGTTCTTGACATTATGTTGTGTAATTTTTGCTAAGGGTTCGACTTCCACCCATTTTGTGAAGTAATCTATTCCTACCACCAGAAACTTCATCTGCTGAGTTCCAGTTGGAAAGGGCCCTAAAATGTCCAGTCCTCATTGTGCGAAAGGCCAAGGGGTCATCATTGGCGTGAGATACTCTGCTAGCTGTCTAGGAATGTTGCTGAAGCGCTGATATTGATCACATACTTTAACATATGCCTTAGCATCAGCTTGGATGGTTGGCCAATAGAATCCGCTACAGATGACTTTATGGACGAGTGATCTGGCTCCCGAATGGTTACCACATGCTCCTTCATGAACCTCCCTCAACATGTAGTTTGTCTCGTCCGGAGCCAAACATCTTAAGAGAGGTTGGGAAAAACCTCTTTTGTATAACACTTCGTCCATAAGTATGTACTTGGCTGATTTGACCTTGAGCTTCCTAACTTCGTCCTTCACTTCTGGAAGCCTTCTGTCCTTCAAGTACGACACTATTGGGGTCATCCAATTTTCGTTACCCTCTATCTACAGCATCTCTGGAAGGTCTATACTTGGCATGTATTGTACTGCATCCAACTCGTCCACTGCTTCATTTGCAGATGCTTCCTTTGCCAAAATATCTGCTTCCACATTCTCTTCCCTTGGGATTTGAATGAAATCAGCTTTTTTGAATTTCTTTACAAGGCGCGCTACCTTCTTTAAATATTTCTTCATTCTGTCTTCCTTGGCTTCACACATCCCATTTACTTGGCCTATGACCAACTAAAAGTCTCCCAAGACAAATATTGAGTCTGCTTCTATAGACTTAGCCAACTCCAACCCCTTTAAAAGGGCTTCATACTCCACTTCATTATTAGTAGTCTGGTATTGCAAACAAGCCTTGTACTTTAACTTGTCTCCTTCTGGCGACTGCAAAACAACTCCGATTCCTCCAGCATACAACGTAGACGATCCATCTACATGGACGACCCATTTTTTATTGTACTCTCCTTCCCCAAGGTCCCCGTAATTCGGAGTGAACTCTGCAATGAAATCTGCTAGGGCTTGAAGCTTTATTGCGTTTCTCGGTTGGTACCGAATGTCGAATTCACTAAGTTCCACCGCCCATTGAATCAGCCGTCCTGCGGCTTCCAGCTTGGTCATTGCCTTTTTGAGCGGATATTCTGTCATGACATTGATGACATGAACTTGGAAGTAATGTCTTAACTTCCTGGAAGCTGTTATCAGTGCAAAAGCCAATTTTTCTATAAGCGGATACCTTCCCTCTGCTCCTCTGAGTGCTCAGCTAGTGTAGTACACAGGTTTTTGTACTCTTCCTTCCTCTCTTATTAGAGCTGAACTTACGGCGTGTGGGGACACTGCTAAGTACAGGTACAGTTCTTCTCCTTGCACGGACGGACTTAATAATGGAGCTCTAGTGAGATAGTCCTTCAGGTCTTGGAAAGCCTTTCGACATTCATCCATCCATTCGAATGCCTTCCTGAGGACTTTGAAGAAAGGTAGACATTTGTCTGTGGCTTTCGAAACAAACCTGTTCAAAGCAGCAACTCGTCCAGTGAGGGATTGGACTTCCTTGATATTCTTCGGTGGCTCCATGTCCAATATGGCTTGGATCTTGTCTAGATTCGCCTCATTCCTCTTTGTGAGACCATGAACCCCAGAAACTTTCCTGACGATACTCCGAATGCACATTTGCTTGGGTTCAATTTCATCTTATACCGCCTAAGTGTTTCGAAGGTTTCCTGTAGATCGTCCAAATGGCTTCCCTCGTCTATGCTCTTCACAAGCATGTCGTCGACATAAACCTCTACATTCCGTCCTATCTGTGGACGAAACATATGATTTACCAACCTTTGATAAGTTGCCCCCGCGTTCTTCAAACCGAAGGGCATCACTTTGTAGCAAAACAAACCTTGGCTGGTGATGAAGGAAGTCTTTTCCTGATCAGCTTCATCCATCTTGATCTGGTTATATCCTGAGAAAGCGTCCATAAAGCTCAACAACTGATGGCCAGCCGTAGAGTCCACCAATTGATCAATACGTGGAAAAGGATAACTATCTTTGGGACATGCCTTGTTCAGGTCAGTGAAATCTACGCACATTCTCCACTTGCCATTTGCTTTCTTCACCATCACCACATTGGCTAACCAATCCGGGTAATAGACTTCCTTAATGAATTGTGCCGTGGTCAATTTCTGAAGCTCTTCCTTGATTGCCTTATCTCGCTCCGGAGCGAATACCCTCTTCTTCTGACGAACAGGCTTAAAAAAGGGGTACACATTCAATCGATGAGTAATTACACTTGGATCGATTCCCGACATGTTGTCATGACTCCATGCAAAAACGTCGATACTCTTTCTCAGGAGCTGGATGAGGTCTTTTCTTGCCTTCTCCTTCATACCTGTTCCAATTCTAGTGAATTTCTCGGGATCATCTTCTTGTAAAAGAACATCTTCCAATACTTCTGTGGGCTCTGCAACAACCTTTCTTTCCTCAATACTCAATGTCTGCACCTACTCGTCTAAAGCCATCATGGCTAAATAGCATTCTCTAGCTGCCAACTAATCTCCTTGTGCTTGGCCTATCCCGTACTCCGTAGGGAATTTGACTGATAGATGGTAGGTAGATATTATCGCCTTCCAACTGTTCAGGGTTGGTCTTCCAATAATGGCATTGTACGAAGACGAACAGTCCACCACAAGGAAATTAACTTCCCTAGTTATCTGCTGTGGGTATGACCTTACCACTACTGGTAATGTAATAGTGCCCACGGGCTGCACCTTCATTCCTCTAAACCTTATTAATGGTGAGCAAACTGGATGAAGTTGATCCCGCCCAAGCCTCATTTGTTGGAAGGCAGGATAGTACAATATGTCTGCTGAGCTTCCATTGTCAACCAACACTCTCCTGGTTGTATAATCTGCAATAAGCAGAGTAATGACAATTGCATCGTCATACGGGTGATGGATTCTCTCAGCATCTTCGTCGGTGAAGGAAATGGCAGACTCGTCCATTGAACCCGTCCTTGGAGATCGTCTAGAGAGCTGGACGTTTTGCACCACTTTGAGATACGTCTTCTTCGACTTGGAAGATTGCCCCATTGAGTTTCCTCCAATGATAATCCTTATCTCTCCTAGTGGGGGTCGGGACGATTCCTCCATTTTTCCTTTCAACTTCTCATCTCTATGATCCCTTCCAACGAAGTGCCTCAACTTTCCTTGTCTAATCAGATTCTCAATCTGCTGTTTCAGGTCATAACATTCATCCGTGTCATGCCCATGGTCCCTGTGGAAGTGACAATATTTACTCTTATTACGCTTATTGGGATCTCCCTTCATCTTCTCTGGCCATTTTAGAGAAGGGTCGTCTTTGATTTGCATGAGCACCTGATCAAGTGGAGCGTTCAGGGGCGTATAGTTCTAGTTTCTTCCCAAAGGACCAGTCTTCCTGTTATCTCGTTCCTTCTTATCTTCCGTCCGTCCCTTTTTTGGACGAGGGTCTTGTTCTGAGTGGCGTGCTGGGTGTGCTTCCATCCTTTCAGCTCTTTTCCTCTTCTTGGCTATGATCACATCTTCTGCATTCATGAAGTTCTGAGCCGAATGAACGAGCGCAGCCATGGTTTAAAGCTTCTTCTCATATAGCTTGTGGATAAATAGATCAGAATTAATCTCGTTGTGGAAGGCCGCCAATAGAAGCTTGTCGTCTACCTCGTCCACACTAAGGGCTTCTCTGTTGAAGCGAGTGATGAATGACCGTAGGCTTTCGTTCTCCCTTTGCTCTATGGTCAGCAAGCTGGACGAAGAACGCTTGTGTCTCTGTCCCCCAATGAAATTGTTAACAAACAATTTGCTTAACTCTTCGAAAGAACCTACAGAACTTGGGGGTATTTTACTGAACCAAACTTGTGCTGGGCCTTTAAGGGTGGTTGGGAAGGCTCTACACATGATTTCATCAGGGACCCCTTGAAGGTGCATCGTTGTCTTGAAAGTAGCAATGTGGTCAAATGGGTCACGTGTTCCATCGTACGAATCCAGGGAAGACAGTTTGAATTTTGATGGTAGATGATGACCATTGATGGAAGCCATAAAGGGAGAGTTAGTTCTGTGGACCAAATCTTCTATAGGATTCGTCCTCCTCATGTTCTCTTTCATTTCCTCCATGACTTTCTTCATTTGGTCCATCTCTTCTTTCACCGTCTATGAAGTGGTGCCTCTGAACTGACTTCCAATCTCAGGATTTTCTCTATCGCCATGACCTTGTGTTTGTCCTCCTCCTTCATGTTCCTCATGTGTCTATCTTCTCTAATTGATCTCCATTCTTAACTCTTGGTTTTGGAAAGTCAACTCCGCCATTGCAGCCGCCATAGATTGCACATGCTGAATAGACGATGTCTGCATGGCTGGTGTAGATTGGCGATCACATTGAGGATCACTTGAAGCGCCTTTGCTTCCCTGACGGCCTGGGCTAGTAGCCCTCGACCTAGTCCTGACCATCCTAACCCTTTGTCGCGGAAAAGAGAGTTGCAAAATAGCCTCCTCTTCCCACAGACGGCGCCAACTGATATCGCTCCAAATCAGTGAGGTGGATGATCTGGCTTCGGTGGACTACCAATGATGGTGAAAGGCCTATAAAAAGTGAACGCAATCAGAGGAGATCGGAGAAGACCGGCCAAACCCCCTCCGATGGCAAAGTTAGTCTCATAAGAATGAAGTTTCAAGTATTTGGGAATCAAGTCTCAGGAAAATTCTTACCCTCCTCGGGTTCAGACCGGTCCTTTATATAGAGATCCTAGGGACGGTTATTTGTCCAAATAACCTTCCCAAGATTTGTGGAAGCCAATGAGTCCGGAGTTAACTTCCTCAACGGTTATTAAAATTGTAATTGCTAACGGAAGTTAACTTACTTGAGGGATTCATGGCGATAGTTACGGATTTTGTAACCACTATAGAGAGTCGAAAGTTTTCCAAGTGTTGCGTATTCGTCCGTCTGGTGTAAAACGGTTTGGTCATCCATGGACATCTGGAGATCATCCATGGACGACCTTCATGGACGACTTTCATGGACGACTTTATCGTCCACGGGAGACTTCGCTGATCAAGAGTAGTATTATTGTCCATGAACATTATTCCTTCTTGGGTGATTCTTGGTCCAAAATGCTCTATTGGCTCTGGACGATACCTTTGGATGAACTAGAGTTGGACTAATTTTCTGCTCCCCTATCAAAGCCTATCACCATCTAATTTTTTAAAATAAAATATGCAATTAGAATGGTTACAAAGTATCTCCCATATGCCACACACAGAAACCTAATCGAAAAAAGAAATGAAGAAAGAAAAAGCTATTTAACAGTTTCCAAGAAGAAGAAAGCGGACTGGAGACACAGGAGAAGACGTTACTATGTTGCATGCATTTAAAATTTGTGGAGCACCTACCTTTAGGATTTGTGGAGGAAGATTTTAAAACTCAAATAATAAAACCAAAAAACCTATAATGGAATGTAGCGTTAAAACTTGCCAAAAATATATTTGTGAAAACCAAAGGTTCTCCACCGTACATAGAGAGATGGTGAAGAATCAGAATGAACTTGAAGTTTTTGAGTTTTGTCTCAAGAAATATAAACTGAAATTTATTAGGAAATGTGTAAAATTTATAACCACCAGCGGGAACAATGCAACTGAACACCAACAGGCAACAATAGCAAAAGAATTGTACTGAAATGGTTTGTATAAGAACCAAGTGAAAAGATACATTGTTTTGTGTTTCATCATTGCTTCCAGAATGCAATGATTGTGTTTCATGAATAGTGGTGTGCGACAATACATTCCAAGAAATTAAGGGCCCGTTTGGTACGTGTGTTTAAAAACTGAAAATTGTTGTTTAAAAATATTTGTGGAAGTACGTGTGGGTGAAAAAGTGTATTGAAATGCGTGAAATGTTGTTTAAAAACTGAAAATTGTTGTTTGAAAACACAAACCAAACACCCCCTAAGTCTCTTTCTATTGAAACTTCTCCTTGTAAAGCATCACCACAAGATAAGGGACTGGATACACCATCAGAAACATTTCTTTTTTTATTTAATAGCATTTTTCTAGTGACTGAAACATCTGAAAGACTTCCGTTTAATGAAGAATTTGTAAATTTGGTAGGTACATTTCTGTTTCTTTTCTGCGATAGAATTAGTTTTCTTCTCGCTCTTGAAAATAAAGTGGACTCCATACTAATATAATAAAAAACATAGTATTTATAGAAGATCAAATCATAACTATTATTGTATAAATAAAAGATAGCAAATAGACGTTAAAAAAGGGAATATTCTTTCATGCATGTATCTATTATTAATTAGCATTTTTATGCTATAAATTTTTGTTGAAGATGACATTAATAATTATTCTGAATACGTAGAAAAGAAATGCAACATAAACTTTTAAAAAAAAATTAGAGCAATTGTTAACAAACCTGGACTTGACACAGTTAACTATGCTGCTCTTTCCCTCAAAAAGTATGTAGCTCTTTATCCAAAAATGAGAGGACCTGCAAAATAAGTTTTTTTTTTTAACTTTTTAATTTTAAAATTTAAACTATCAATTAGGTTCATAAGCCATGTTCACCCAAATTCTAAGCCATGTTCACCCTGTTCATTTGATTTGCTTATAAACAGCCATTTGCTTTCTATCTTTAATGCATTAAAGAAAAACTTATTTCTTGGTGTTCTAGTTTTCTGCCGTGATTGTTTTTGTAAATCTCTTTTGATTTTTGAACCTATATGCTACGCTACATTTAATATATGAGATAAATATATATATATATATATATATATTTTTTTTTTTGAGAATGTATATGAGATAAATATTGATTCACGTTAATCGTAGCAGGCCATGATTATGTTTCTTTACATCAAGTGCCGTGTCATGCTTTTATATGCATCAAGAATTCGTATGCATTAAGTTTTGATTTGTTTTTTTAATTCTATTGAATCCTATATCATCATTACAAATCGACACTGTTATAAATGAATCCTATATTAGATATGGGCCATTTGATTCTATAGATTCATGAATATAGATTCAATCCCAAAGATAAATTTTGGGCAGGATTAACAGACCATGGGCTAAAGCAATACAACCCCACAATAAAAAAATTAATGCAAGAGTAAGTAAGGCATTTTATCAAACACATGGTATGCACAAAATTTCAATATCTTAGTTAATAACATTCTTTATTATTAAGGAAAAAAAAATTTAAAACAGAAATACACAACCTACTGACAAATTGAATAGTTCCTGTAATGCTAGAAACCCAACTCTTCCATGGGTTTTATATTTCTAATCTATTATCAAGGGGAAAAAAAATTTTAAACAGAAATACACAACCTGCTGACAAATTGAATAGTTCCTGTAATGCTAGAAACCCAACTCTTCCATGGCTTTTATATTTCTCATCAACATGTAACATTTGTTTTTAAATCGCCAAAGCAAACATATTCTATTTACTGTATTCGTTTTACTGTTGCATTGTAAGGTTGTCTAAAGTTGTTGTTTGAAAAAGGAATAATATTAGAAAAGAATAAACCAGTTACCGTAATGATTTTGCTGGGTTACTCTGTTTTTTTCTCCACAACCTTTGCTGGGTTTCTTCTCACAGAGGGAAAAAAACAAAACAGAAAACAGAAAACGAAAAGTAAACAATGTGGATTTGAAAGAGTTAGACCAACAAATGCAAGAATAAGCAAGAGCAACTAATGTTTGTGAAGAACCTTCGGTGGGTTTGTTCTCGCAGCGGAAAAAAAAAAAAAAAAAAAAAAAAAAAAAAACAGAAAATGGAAAAATGGAGAGAAGAAAACAAAAGGCAAACAAAAGGTAGTTACCCAACGTTACTATGTAATCCAACATCAAAATCAATATGACCACCGAAAGTAATATTAACGCAAATATTTCTATCAAAATCACACAATAAGAATATTTCTATCAAATTAGTGGAAGGTTACCGTAATGATTTTGCTGGGTTGCTCTGTTTTTTTCTCTGCAACCTTTGCTGGGTTTCTTCTCACAGAGGGAAAAAACAAAACAGAAAACAGAAAACGAAAAGTCAATAGTGTGGGCTTGAAAGAGTTAGACCAACTAATGCAAGAATAAGCAAGAGCAACTAATGTTTGTGAAGAACTTTCGCTGGGTTGTTCTCGCAGCGGGAAAAAAAAAAAAACAGAAACGGAAAAATGGAGAGAAGAATACAAAAAGTAAACAAAAGGCAGTTACCCACTGAAAGTAAATAAGTAAACGACCGAAAAGATA
This sequence comes from Quercus agrifolia, assembly GCA_029955455.1. Classification (NCBI taxonomy): domain Eukaryota; kingdom Viridiplantae; phylum Streptophyta; class Magnoliopsida; order Fagales; family Fagaceae; genus Quercus; species Quercus agrifolia. The sequence continues at coordinate 54,875,537 of JARQAD010000003.1, read as the reverse complement.
CATAGTTATTACTAGCGTTTAACCCGCACAATGCGCGGGATCATTTTATAGGTTAGAAAAAAATCAACTTAATATATCATACTTAACGTGATGGTAAAATATGGAAGCAGGTAGATGATTAGTTGTTCAAATAATGATGCTAATGTGCAAGTTTTCTTCTAAAAGACAAACATAACCTAGCATCAACACATGATTTGGAAAAAATGTTAATTGAAATCTCATAAGTTATAACTAATTGGTTCAAGGTTTTTTTTAAAGGTTGTGGGTTCGAGAGAATATAGTTTTTTGAACACAAAGATTTGCATGATCAATAAAGATTTTCCTCTTCATCTTGTATTAAAAGTAGTCCTAACAACATTTATTTGAAACTTAATCTCTTCCCTTGGTATCTCTATCACATAGGATTAAAAATTAGAACTGGTCCAATATTTTCCAACAGCTTCACTCTCAGTCATCGCAACCCAAACTTTGGTGGTATTTATAGAGGAGCCTGACAAATTACATTGAAATAGAACAAACATGCCTTTTCAGAATTACTTGGAGCCAAACAAATTAACCTTTAATGCAATATAATCGCAATCATTTAAGGCCCTAGTGCCAAAATAAGCACTTGGCCCTAGTAAAGTAGGCACCAATATTTGAGATGCTCATGTTGTTCATGAGGCCTTATTACTCTTAAGAATATATTCGCCTTAATTATTTTCTTTGTTTTACTCTTAAAATATATAGGCCTTGATGAATTTTCTTTATTTTTAGAAAGCCAGAATTATTAGTAGAAAATATGAAAAATGGTAAAAATTTCCTAAGTTGAGTTTTAATTCAGTAAAAATGTCACTATTTCAGTGAAGCACCGTTCTAAATCCTATCCCCTCAACCAAGGTCCTCAATTAGTCACAAAAAGTGAGTGCCGTGTTAGAGTTGCCTCACCTCAAGGGTCTTAAAGGAGCCTTTTAATGCATTCTCGCTCGAGCATCTAAGCAAGTGCCAGACTCACCTGTGACTCCTAGACTTTTTTCCTTATTTACGTAGTAACCTTTTTTAGCACCACAATAGATTCATAGGCAGATCTTGGAGCTCAAAGCTCAGGCTTCAACATGGTCAGAAAATAAAATTTAAACCAATTCCAGGCTTTAATTGTATTTGATGAACACAGTGATCTAAGAACTTCCCTGCTTGTCCTGTAAATTCAAGGCCCCTTACCAATTTCTGAGCAACATATTTTTGCAACAAAGAAATTGAGAACTTGAAGCACAGAGATGTCTCTGCGTCTGCTAAAAATAATCACTACATTCCTAAATGGTCCCTTTAGAAGTAGTAACCCGTTACTATTGAGAAAAGGGAAAATAATCAAAATCAAAACCTGTCTGCAATGTACCATCTATAATTAATTGCAGCAGCAAAACAATTAATTTACTGTCCTTGCTATTGACTAAAGATTACTAATCAAGCAAGCTGGTAAACATATGCGATAGTTTCTCTAATCCTAGACTCTGTGATGCAACAAATATTTTCCACTAATCTCTCTCCACAGGCTGACATGTAAAAGCTCCAAAAAAGTCAAATAAACGTGTTGAGACTACCAACCAAATCTACCACTCCTAAGAAAATTAGAAATTAAAATAAATACTTAAATAAATGTGTAGCATAAGTGTAGCATAAAATCTTGTACCTTGAAAAATTACAAAATCCAGTACTAAATCTCCAATTAGAAAAGTCATATCTCATCCCCAAATTCAGGAAAAAAAAAAAAAAAAAAAAAGGAAAAAAATAAGTCATATTCAAAAATTTGCTACTCTAATTTTAATTGAGAAGATGAAATTCTTCCAAGCAAAAGTATATTTTCTCTATTTCTTGCCTTCTTTGATTCTTAAATTTATGATATATTTTCAAATCTTTTCCTTTCACTTGTGACTCATTTAACTTGAAATTTCATGGAATCAGATAACTAAATATACAAATAAACTGCTGATTTACAGCCTCTTTCTAAGAATAACTCCATTGCCTAACCCTTTCATTAATCTTCTTAGTCAAAGTTAATATAAAAAACATTAAAAATAATAAAAAATATTATTTCTATATAGTATTTTTATAGAATTCAAAACAGGGTTTATATTATATAGTTATTGATGCTCAAGAAGCTTACATGATAGTAACAATTACATTGTCCTCATTAGCTTGAATATGAATATCAAGATCAAAAACTTTGGTAAATAATACTTCAGATTTGGCTAATAAAATCAATCTGTAAAGAAAAAGCTTGCTAAAACATGCAAATCAGAGCCATTCAAACACAAATACACTAAATGGACAAAATCTAATACGAAGTATGAGATTAGTAGAAGGGAAATCAAACCATCCTAACCTATCAGTTTGTTCCAGCAACTCTTCTTGGAAATTACCCAAGTGTTGTAATTGACAAAGATCTCAACAATCTGTAATTTCAATAGAATTACAGGGTCAGAATTAAGCTTCAGATTTGACTATTCAAATCAAGGGTGACACTCCCAATATCTTCAAAACAAAAGGCAAATATGATAAATTAGGTTTACAAATTAGGTATGAAATATTAAATTATATGAAATAAAATTCTTGGTAAATTAACTTAATAACTAAATAGAATAGACTGCAAATAACAAAAGAAAGGAAATTTTTTTTAATAATAAACAGATTTTGCAAATTAACAAAACAAAACTATAAAAAAATTATGCTAAAATACATTCATAACTGATTGTGCATGATGTGTGGAGAGCAAAACTTCATCTTTCTCTGAAATTAGAAGGTGAAATCCAAAATCAAAACAACCCAAATATGCAAATTCGATTCCCATCCAAAATTCCCAAAACAAAAAACTATTCCTAACCAGAAAACCTAAATCATAACCGACTGAACCATAATACCCACATGTAAATCATAATTAATGCCTAAATTTCAAAAATAAAAAACATAACATAACTCTGTCTCTACCTTTCAACAGCAACCATCATATAAGGATTGAAAATAAAAGAAAGAAGGAAGAAAAGAAAAAAAAAATATATGGAATAAAATTCAGAGAATGAAATTGAAATGCTTGATTCCAGTTTTTTATTTTGTTAAGATTAGAAACGGAAGTACAAAATTAAGATCAATATTTTTAGTGATTTCTGTAATCCAAAATAGGAAAAAAAAACAAAAAAGAAAAGAAAATATCAGAAACTTGAGAAAACAAACATTTTGATGGAGAACCCAAAAACCCAAAACAAAAAGGAATCAAAACCAAAATCAAATCTAAACCTATCCAACAAAAAAAACTCAATATAAAGTAATATTTCATATCGAAATCTAAAAAAATTGAGAAAAATGTACCGGAGCCGGTTCGATGATCTGATGGTGGCAGATAGATAGCCTAACGGTATTGATGCCCATAGATTTTTCTCTCTCTATGCATGTGCTTGCAGTTGCGGTGCTCTACTTTGGTGATTGACGGCTTATGAACACAGTTTCCTCTCTGTATCCTGCGTTTTTTTTTTGAGAGTACTGCAAACCTTTAAACTGTATTTTAGCCGGTTTCTTTTCATTTTATACTGAGATGCTATCAAATGGTGTGTTAACCTAACCAAACAATATAATTTATCATTTTATACTTGCACGCATGGCAAATTTTTAAATAGCCAAACATACTTAACCAAAAAAAAAAAAAAGCCAAACGTTGTAACGTGCGGCTGCACGTTTTACTTAAAAAGCTGTATAGGTGGCAGTATTTTAAGGGGTCTTTTTTCCTATTTGTCAATACCTCCTTAAATATAGGAACCAACTTTCTCTCAGCTTCTGCTATTATATATAGTATATGATATAGATATAGATATATAGATTATTGTTTCCTTCACCACCCTTTGTGTTTGTGTCAGCGGTCAGCTTGTGTCTATGCATGTCTAAAGTTTCTTCTTTTCATTTATGGGATGGAGAGTGGCATTTATAAAGAAATATAAGTGTTTCTATTCTCATATATGACCTTTTAAATGTAGCAAAGTCAACATAATTATCCTTTTGAATTGTACTTTGAATCCTTGAAAATGTGCTCAATGTTGCATTTCTTATATGGGTGGAAGACCTCCAGGGAAGTGGGTGCAAATATAAGAACTGGACTTGGAGTTTGTCCAAGGGCACGAGATGAATAAGTTACTTCTTACTTCTCGTATACATAATTTGGAATATTTTTGTTATTTTTTAGGCACTGAGTTTTATTTCTGAGAATGATTGTAGCTTTGTCTGGCCATATTCTTTGAATATCATTGTCTATATTTTTTAATGAAAACAAATCCATTTACAGAGAATGGATATCATGCATGCGTAAAAGCACACTCATGGTTACACTTTTCTGTTTCTTTACAAAGAGAAGCGAGCAGAAGATTTTTCTATTATTAAGAACCGTCCTTGCTTCTCTCAAACTAGAAGTAATATGTAGTGTGCTCTTTGTCCATGATAAGAAGCTTGCTACCACTTATTACATTGAGTTAATATCTGGATTTAAATTCTATAAGGATTTAGTGTAAAACCATATGGTTACACCCTCCAATAATGTTTGCGTAGGATAAAAAAATTAGGATTAAGGTGACAGCGAGAGTAGAAGTATGTTTGGAGGTAAGTACTGAAAAAGTAGCATGTCGATTCGAATGAATCATCTTTCTACGTAGGTAAATCTTTGACTACTCGGAAAGAGGATAGCGAGTTACAATTGGCCTTCTAATTCTGTCTGCACAACACATGGGTTGGAAGTTGGGAAGGCCATCAGTGCAGGGTGGGACTCTTTGTATAGTTTTGTTAGGTATAAAGTAGGGATGGTTTTGGCATGATGCTTGGAGTGGTATTAGTCATTTGGTTCCTTTATTTCTTAAGCTATTCTAGCTAGTTGCAAATAAAGATGCTATGATGTTTGAAATTTGAATATATGGAGGTGATTAATGGTGGGGTGCATTGGAATCCATTTGAGGCCTGTTCAAAATTGGACTAATTTCTTTGTGGTGGTGTTCTCAGCTTGGATCAGTATGGTTATGGAGGACAAGATGTTTCAGAAATTAAATAAAAAAGGTTGTTTTAGTGCTCATTTGTATTATGAGGCATTATAAAGGAACTAATACGTTTTGGGAATGTACCAGTGCTTAGAAATGTTGGTTAGAATCAGGGGTGTTGAAAAAGGTCTCGTTGGATCGGCGTATGCCTTACATTGAAGTGTTGCAAACACTTCACACACTGGATCCGAAGACATTTTTCGTGGCTATATGGATGTAATAAAAATGCTCAATGGAGAATAGAGACAAATCAGCGGGCACAAGCTTCGTTCCATTGAAATGGAAGCCACCACCACCTCATCATTTTAAGATGAACGTGGCACTGAGTGAGCTTGGGGATTGATATTATAGACAGCAATGGAGCAGTTATGGTGGCTTGTAGAGACCAGCTTCCTCTCTGGGTGATCAACTACGGATGGCAGCCTACTTATCACTGAAAGCCTTGAACTTCAGTCAAGATATTAGAATTGTGGACCTGGTTGATGGTTATCAAGTTTGCAAATAGCTCCTTGCACTGCTTAACTCAAAGGAACCTTGCCTATTGGAGATTTTAGATTTGGTGGAACCTATTCAATTTTTTTGTTGCATTGATCAATACTCTAGCATAGTTGAATTCAATTGGGGAATCTAAAAGATTAATTTTGTCAGAGATTAAGAGCGCCTATGAGGCTTATTTTATTTATGTGGACTTGTTCTTTTGGAAAGTTACAATAGAAAATTTTATGAAGTGAGTATGTTGATCCATCGTTGCTTCGACAAAACACACTGGTAGCATCCAACTAGTGACCCATTTGACAAGAGTTCTGAACTTGACTTCCCCCAAAATCATAGTTAACCATCAATGTAATAGAATAATAATTAAAAAAACAAACAATATGTTAATTAGAATAGCAAATATGAAAATTTTAGCTAGAATTTTTACCAAGACATTGTTATGAGGCTGATGTTAATGCTCTTGTATGGGTCCTACATCTTCTTCTAACTATGGCAATGGTGCACATTCATTCACATTGGAATTTATCATGTGGTGCTGAATTTAAGTGTCAAGGGTATCTTTCATGAGGCACTTGGTCTTGCTTTGGTGGATTTTGAGCGGATAAGTATCAAAATTCTTTCTGAGTGGAGGATAATAAGTACTTTAATATCTATTTACAAGAACAAGGGAGATTTAAAATACTGTGAAATTAAACTTCTGAGCCATACTATAAAACTTTGGAAAAAAAAGTAATCAAGTATAGGTTAAGACATGAAACAACAATATTGGAGAATCAATTTAGTTTTATGCCAAAATAAACTACCCATGAAGCTATTTTCTAATTTAGATGTTTAACAGAAATATACATAGAGGCTTGTAAAAATTTTAATATGGTTTTCATTGATTTAGAGAAAGCATCGATAGGATCCTTAAAAGGGTTAAGTGGTGGGTTTAGGAAAAGAAAGGAGTTCATCTGAAGTATATTAAGTTGATTAAGGATATAAATGACGAAGTTGTAATTAGTGTGAGAACAACTGGAAGAATCACAAGTGAATTTCCTATCATTACATGCCTGTATCAAGGATCAATATTAAGTTCATATCGCTTTTAATAGTGATGGATGAGCTCACTAAGTCAATTTAATAGGAAGCCCATTGGTGTGTGCCTTTTGCTTATGAAATAGTTTTATTGGATAAAATTAGAAGTGAAGTTAATGCCATATTAGAATTTTGGCAAAGTGCTCTAGAATTTAAAGGCTTTTGATAAGACTTGATGGTTAAGAGATATTAAAGAGCGACAATATCTTAGATCAATAATTCATAAATACAGAGAGATTGATAAGGATTTGAATTATAGGATAAGAATAGGGTGTATGAAATGGAGAAATATCTCAAAAGTTTTGTACAATCGTAGAATATCTATTAAGTTGAAGGGAAATTTTTATAAGACTACTATATGACTAGCTTTGCTTTATGATTTTGAATATTGGACTATTAAGTAACATATTCATAAAATTTTCCTTTGCCCTTATCGTCTGGCCTTAGCTTATTTGACTTGATTTGTTTATTATTAGTCTTGACTTCACAATAACAAGTCAGTCAATCTTAGCAATGGCAAGATTTTGACTTGTTGCACTCTATCTAAGCGTTGTTCTCTACCTAGCTCATAAGATGTGAGTGACACCGTAAATTAATCTTTTCTTCGGTAAACAACAATTTCAACGGTCCTTCTTAGGACCAATCTATAGCAAGTCTTCGTTTTACAATGAAATTCTAAAACCACACCAAACGGTGGTCTAATGGTAGGAATTCCTCACGACTTATCACATTGCAAGTTTGATGTTGTAGGTTCAATCAGTGGTATGTCTCACCTAGTGTTGGGGTGGTCCAATGCCATGCACAAGAGGGTTTAAGTGGGCCAAAAGTAAGGAAAGCACCTACAAATTTCATTTTCAATAGAATAATAAAAATATATTAAAATTTTCATTAGTGAGGGAGATTCCATTGTACATCTTCATGGTTCTTGATAGTTGAGATGTACATAAAAATCTTATTTATTTGAAAATGAAAGGGTTAGTTATTTAATTTAAAGAGGTGTCACGTCTACAACATTTTACAATATTTTTACAACAAATCATGAATGGATGGTTATTATTGGTTTAAATTTAAATTTAGCACTGAGATTACTTTTTTAACCCAACAATAACAACCAGTAACAACCTGTCACTTAAGATTTGTTGTAAAAATGTTGTAAAATTGTTGTAGTCATATCATTTCTCTTTAATTTAATTGTGACCTTTTTTTTTTTTTTGGGAAAATATAGTTTGAACTCATGGCGTACACCATTAATGATTGTTCGTTATCATTAGATAGTTTTTGGTTTCGGTAGATCACTTATTATATGAATAGAGACTTTACCAAATGAGTTAATTAAAACCCACAATTGTTTTATTTTATTTTATTTTTTATAAGAACTAGAACTCACATTTAATTGTGTTCACAAAAACAAGATGCCAATCCTAGCAATTGCATAAATTGACATGTGGCACCTTATCTAATCTTTTTTTTTTTGGAGAGCTCATAGAGTGCACAAATTCATTTTCATGTAAAAGATGAAGCGCTCCTTTCATAGAACTTGATTCATGTTTTGTGAGTGGAGCATTTCACCGTTTCCCTTTCGTAGAATTGAGTGAGTATAGTGACACCACAATATAAATCTTTAGTATTCTATCAAAAGACAACGACATAGGACCTTTCTTTTTTTTTTTTTTTTTTTTTACCCAAAAAAAAAATTACAATGGTCCTATAATCGATGACCAAATCAACTGGAAGTCTTCATTTCAGATGGTTGTAGTTGCAACTTGCAGGTGTAGCCAATAGGATCAAGTAAGTTTAATATCACAACTATTTTCACAATTTTACTATAATTTGTTCATATGATAACTTGTTGTAAAATTGTGGATTTGCATGAACCTTTTTTTTTTTTTTTTTCCTTTTACTTTTTACAACTCGTCACATAGACGAATTGTGATCAAAATTATTGTGGTAATAGACTTACTCAAGTAGGAAAAGTCTTTGTTTCTTCACATGTTAGCGTTTAATGAAACAAATCGAGACAGAGTGGTGGGAGCAAATTTCATTTGTGAGGGATACTACGGCGTTTAATGAAACAAACCGAGACAGAGTGGTGGGAGCAAATTTCATTTGTGAGGGATACTACATAGTACATATAAAAAAAGTTTTACATATGTATTTGAAAATGTGATCTACAATTTTTGTTTAGCGCAGAATGGAAATTGTGAAATAATTATATTTAAATAGAAAAAATTAACTAACAAATTGGATTGGAGGAAAGTTTCTCTGGTAGTTTTTTTTTTTTTATTATTATTTTAGGAATGCTACATGGTAATTGAAAAGACAATCCGCGAGTACTTTTATTTGCATGGTATTTTCAAATGATTCGTGATTTATTTAAATAATATACATGATTAATCTTAAAAATATTCATTTAAATGGGTTTGAGGGGATTTCTCAAAACCAATTTGAAGTGTATTTAAAAAGGCCAACTAGAGAGCCATAAAGGATTCTCTTGCATTGTGGTGCTTGACCTGCCCACCACTCCTTTGATGCCGGCAGCTGCAGACTCCGGCCTCCATCCTGAATCCTGATTTGCTCTAAGTATTTTTTCTCTCCTTCAACTTCAAAACTTAACATTGATTTTGATATGATTTTTCTCTCTCCACTGTTACAAGGCTATTTGGTACTAGTGTTTAAACAACAGATTTCAGTGTTTAAACAACAATAACACTTCTTACACGTATTTCTATAACACTCAAACACGTATTTTCACAATACTGGAAATTGAACAATGATACTAGAAATCTCCAACCAAAGTTTGTGAATCTGTCATATGTGATTGTGGTTTTTATTTATTTATTTATTTTACTTATTTTATTTTGTTTTTCTTAGGTTGTGAATTAAATTTAAATATGTGGATTTGTGTGTTTGGGAGTCTTTGTGTTATTTATTTATTTATTTTGCAACTACTAAACGATTTGGCAATGTTGTTCTAGTAACGTTGCTTGTATTTTTTGAAAATACGTGTGAGTGAAAAAATGTGTGAAAATATGTATAATGTTGTTTAAAAACTAAAAAATGTTGCTTAAATGTCTAAGATAGTGAGAAGTGAGTTGTGAATAAAGTTGTAATAGAGAGAGAGAGAGAGAGAGAGAGAGAGAGAGAGAGAGAGAGAGAGAGAGAGAGAGAGAGAGAGAGAGTTTGTAGAGAATATTTGTTGGTAGTAGGGCAATAATAGGGAACAAACGACGGGTGCCCTAAGAGAAAGGTAAAGCTGGAAAAGTAGAAAGAGTTTGTAGAGAATATTCGTTGGTAGTAGGGCAATAATAGGGAACAAATCACAGGTGCCCAAAAAAAAAAGGTAAAGCTGGAAAAGTAGAAAAGTAGTGAATTATAATTTTATCGTAATGGGGTACGTAATAGTGACAGTTTGACAGAGATAGAGAGATAAAGACAAAAATACACCATATAAAAAAAAAATGTCACACAAATTTAACAAAATTAAATTGCGACTTACCCACATAGCTAACTCATAATTCTATAACTAATATTTTTAAATTAGATAAATGGAAAATGATTTTTTGACGAACTCTTTGATGTTATACACTGAAAAGGACATAGTTTTCGCATTTAGTTTGGATTCAATTATAAATGATTTTGAAGATTTAAAAAAGCGTCAAATTAGTGGCAACTCCATAAATTTTTTCCAGGATGGTCATGAAGAAATTTAAATTATACAATATTTAATATAAAAGAGAGAGTTATATCTCATTATTAATGCTGTAAACTATATCTCTTTCAAAATTTTAGTTAAATAAAAAAAATTTTGGATTTTTCTTTTTGTTTTGTAAATGCCCAATATATTGTTAAAAGGACCAAAGTTTGACTACAAACTTATTGTAGTCTAAGACTACAACTTTCACTAAACAAATTAACATGACTATATATTTTGAAAATCTAACCATTGAATGGTATATTTTTTTATGTTCTTAAAACACATGTCAAGTTTTAGGTCAATTAGATGTTATTTATTATTTGATCTATAAACTTATTTTTTGCGAATAATTTTAGACTACAAAAACTCAAAAATTAAACATTTGATTGATGACATAAGCTATTTATCTTTAATCTTCTTGAAGTTTTGCAAGTATGGAGGATATAAGAAAAAAAAATGTAATCTAATTAAAATTCATATCCAATAAAAAAAATATTGAATGGAGTTGTAGTCTTAATCTACAACAAAGTTTGTTGCTAAATTTTGTCCAAAGTTTAATTATATTGAACCTAAAAAAAATTTAGGGTGGTCACACATTTTTTTTTAAGGTGAGTGTAAGGTCACAAATTGTAGCCCAAACCCAAAAGGAATAGGATATGGGCCCAATAAGCCCAATATAATAAATTTGTAAGAGAGTGGGTGAAAGAACTGGGCTGGTAATGAGTTTTCTAACGGTTAATCGGGATTTTAGGTATGTCCGAGGAGGAATAGACACATAATCAAAGGTTGAATTCAAGTCCGAGGAGTAAGTTTTTTGGATGGATTGGCTATTTCAGATGGTATGTTCTTCCCAGTGCTACAGTAAATCTTGTTCAGTCCTTCCCCTTAATCTTTTTCGATCCCCCACTTATGGAGGTTTTCCCCATTATATAGTCCCCCCTGATCCATTTTCCATCGTCCACTTGTTTATCATTCAACCTCGTACTCAAGTATCCGTTCTGTTGAGCAGCTTTTTTGATTTTCTGTAGGCGGTAGTAGTTGAAAGTACTATTTAGAGGTCTTCTCCACATTAATGCGGCCAAGAAAGCTGCTGTAGTGCATTTAATGCGATGGTAGTAGCTTTTCCCTTAGATATTTCCGTGTTCTTATCCCTTCCTTGTACATCTGAAGTCTATCTTCATTGCTAGAACTTCCTGGAAGGTTACCCAAGTCAAGACGAAATTTACTTTACTGACATTTGTCAGGTCCGAGGAGGATGACTCTTTTGGACTAGTGCCTTTGAACATTTCTCTATTTGTCCACCTACTATGGGGCTTTCTCAAACGTTTCCTCCTCCTCGGATGTATTCTGGCTAGTAAATGGGGCTTTAAGCCCAACACAGAAGCTCAAGTCTTGGCTCCCCACAGTAAGAAAAATAATAAATTTTTAAATTTTATATATAATAATGATTTTTTTTTCTAGACCAGGGTGGCCCTATGACCACCCTGACTCTAACATGTAGCTGCCAGTGCATCAAATTCCCTTTTTCATAGATAATGTATTAAGAAACAACAGTGTTTTGTGTCTTTTGTGTTTGTTTGTAAATGATTGCATCTTAATATATTAAGAAAAATTGATTTGTGTATTTGTCTTGGTTGATAGTTTTGTTAATACTATATGGATGCTTATTTAAGGTTTTTTACTTTTTTACTTTTTTATTTTTTTATTTTTTCACTTATTGTGGGCCTCCTAGCTTGAAATCTGGGTATGTCACTACTTGAAGAACTTCATTATAGAATCCATCCTATGAAAAGAAAAAAAAAAAAAGTTAGAATTTTTATTGATACAAAAATTTCAGTTTTCTTTTGTAAGCTTAGGACCAACTTATAGGTTATACAAACTAGCTTCATAAGTAAAAATATTCTTAAGAATATATATCCTAAATATACTAAACCTTATTTTGACTTAAAAGAAATTTCAGTTTTCTTTTGTAAGCTTAGGACCAACTTATAGGTTATACAAACTGGCTTCATAAGTGAAAATATTCTTAAGAATATATATCCTAAATATACTACAATATAAGAACCTTAAATAAATTGGGTAAACAAAACCTAAAAATCCATAGAATTTTTAGTAAAAAAATGTTTTCTATAACAGTTTTAGGAACTCAATCAATCAAATGAAAAAAAATTTTGGAACATTTTCAGAAACACACAAAATATTTTCTTAAAAAAAAAAAATTTACATGCTTTCCATCCAACCAAACACAGTTTTATGTTCACAAAAACAAAGAAATCAATCCTTGCAATCGTAAAATATTGACACGTGGACCTTTATCTTATCTCCTTCAAGAGATGAAGCCTCCTTTCATAGAAAGTAAAAAGTCACGTTTTGTGAAAGGAGCATTTCCCCTTCATTCCAACAAAAATGACAAAAGGTCCCTTAATTGATGAAACAAATTGACATGCTAGCATTTAATGAAACAAATTGACACAAAGAGGTGGGAGCAAATTTCATTAATTTGTGAGGGAGACTACATGGTACATAACTACATGTATAAAAGTTTTACATATGTATTTGAAAATGTGATCTACCATTTTACTATTTTAGTTCAGCCCAAAAAGAAATGTGTGAAATCAGTTAGCAGAAAAATTCCTCCAACCAAATAGAGGTTTTTTTCTTTTTTTTTTCTTTTTTTTTTTTTTAAATTAATAGATAAGATAAAATTTCAACCTATAATGTATGTTTTTTATCATCAGGTCAAGAAGGCGGGGTTTGAACCTTATATCTCTTATTTGATGACAAGAGGCTTTACTAATTGAACTAAATGGAGCCTACCCCTCTATCTATGTGGTGGTTGAAATGAGAATTTGTGTGTACTTTTACTCATATAACATTTTTTTAATATTCATGTGAAGGAAAAATTTGAGCTACAGTTATGAAGGATTCTCTTGAATACTCAAAAGAAGAATTTTACTATAAAATCTATCATATGAAAGGAGAAAAAAAAAAGTTGAAAATTTTATTGATACAAAAATTTCAATTTTCATTTTTAAGCTTATGACCAACTTATATGTCATATAAACTTAATGGGTAAACTCTGTATTTTGTCCCTGTCATTTACACCATATTTGAATTTGGTCCTTAACCTTTCAATTGTGTCAATTTGGTTTCTAAACTTTCAATATCATGTCAATTTAGTCCCTTCCATTATCTCTTGGATAGAAATTGCTGACATGGCAAACAACCAAAATAAAAAACTAGTTTATTGCCACATTAACGTCGTGAAAGTTTGAAAAAAGCACACACGATGCTCTCTTTGATGGATAATAAACTGTTAGTTCTTGGGTAGTAAATCTCAAATTCATGAGGAGTTCCTTAAATCCACAAGGTGATAAATCAGGAATTAATCCACCAGAGAAAAATAGACAAGTCTCTATTTTATAATTCTAAGAAATGAATTTCCCTAGAAGCTACAATTTGGTTAAATAGTAAAAGAAACCCTACGATGGCTAGGGCAATGCCCGGAAACTCTAATTCGTGTTAATCACGTAATTAGGTTGCAAAATAGTGATTTTTGCCAAAAATAGAAAAATTGAGATAATTGCGAAAATTGAAAATAATATCTCTAAGAGACATCTTAAAATAGACAGGAACTTATTCTGACTTTTAAACTAAACTTATTAAGGAAAAACAAATATTACTATAAATAACAAAAATACTGTTTTCGGGGCCTTAACGAAGGAATTTGCCTAAATTTAGACGACACTCGAGTTTTCTCAAGTCTGGATTAGAATGTTGTTTCCCTTCAACCTACCAAATTTTATGCAATTCTGACACTGTCACCCCGATGGCCTCTATTGGCACCACCCCCCCCCCCCCCATCTTACGTTGTGACTTCCAGTGCCCCTGCTGCTCAAGAAGGCATGTGCTGTCTGTTCTACATCACACATCAACAGAAACTAAAATTTTATTTTGGCTGTTAGCCACATCAATAATTTCCATCCAAAAGATAACAGCAGGGAATAAATTGACATGGTACTAAAAGGTTAAGAACCAAATTAACATAATTGAAAGATTAAAGATTAAATTAAAATATAGTGTAAAAAATAAGGACCAACAACGTATTTTACCCAAACTTAATTCATAAGTAAAAATATTCCTAAGAATATATATCCTAAATATACTACTATATAAGAATCTTATTTTAACTTAAATAAAAACTAAAAACAATTAAATATGAGTAAACAAAACCCAAAAATCCATAAAATGTTTATAAATATCAAATATTAATAAATAATAAACATTTTGTATATATTTCTCAAACATTGGTTATTCAATAAATAGGGAACTACCATAGTCACATTCCATTGTTTAACTAAAATTTTGCTGAGACTGATGTGAATGCTCTTATAAATTGATATATCATTTTATAAAACACAACTAAAAAGTAATTAAGAAATTTATTTATGTGTCCAGTTAACAGGTACTCTTAGAACACTTGTTAATAGACAATTTTAGGAAAGTTTTAATATAACTTTTACGAGAAATATAAAAAAATATTGAAAAAGTTAGTTTCTTTTTTATTTTCCCATAAAAAGTTTCTAAAAATATTTTCTAAACTTATGTTCTTAAAGCATTTGTTAACTTTTCCATTTATTTATTATGTTGTTGATGTAAAATTAATCACATTAATTTATTGTCTCGTTAGCTTGTAAACATTATGTAGCAATTTTTTTTTTTAATCAATAGTTACAACAAAAAGGAAGGGCAAGGGCAATGGCAAATGACAATGGTCCTTAATGAATGACTAATGAACAAATTAATAGCAAGCTTTTTTTTTTTAACAAGAAGAAATTAAAACCAAGTCTTCTTTTAGCCTCCCCCCTCTGTCTTTTTTTTTTTTTTTTTAGATAAAAGATAGAAAAAAAAGAAAAAGAAAAAAAAAAGGGTATCTTTTGGCCTTTTTCAGAGTAAAACAAAACAATACAAACAATACATATATGGCAACATTGGTCCCCTATCGTGCACTGTTGCCCGACATGACTAAAGCATTGTTGCGGCTGATTAGGGGAAAAAAGGAGATTAGCGTTTGGGATTGGGACTGTCTGGACAGACCACACCTACTATATATAAGAGTGCAAGCGGAAGAGATTAGGGCACATAATCAACAAAAAGAGACAGACTACAAATGAGTGTGATGGCATTTTAGAGGTGTCTAAAGAAATACAAGCATTTCTTTCCAGTGAAGTTTGCAGGTTCTTACCTTCTCATTTCAGTACTTACTATATATTCTTTTGGAAAAGATTTATTCAGAGAGAAACCACATTTCCTATATATTTTTGTTGAATGTGAATTTTAAAAATTTAATCATTAGATTGTATATTTTTATTATATTCTCCATGCTTGTAAAATTTCAACAAAAACAATATAAAAAAATTAATAATTATATCATCAATCAAATATTTAAATTTCAAAAATAAGTTATTGATCAAATAGTAAATAACATTCGATTTGAAAAAAATTTGGCATGCGTGTTAAGAAAATAAAGTAAATGCAATCAAATGGTTAGGTTTTTAAAAGTTATATCTAATAAAAACATTTATAAGGAGTTTGAAGAGTTTTTATCCAAACTAGTTTAGAGAAAAATCTTGTCCTATTCTTTTTTGGAAAATTTGTTATGTTGGGAATTGGGATAGAGGGAAGGGGATGGGGATGGGATATAGGGATTTTTAAATTAACCTTTTATATATATATATATATATATATATATATATATATATATATATATCCTTAAATAAATGGGGAAGGGATTTGGAGCCAAACCCTTTATTTTTAATCTCAAAAATTGGGGAAGAGTAGAGGTTACACTTATATTAGAAAATATATATTAAATTGTCAATTTTACACTTATAATTGAACATAAAAGAGTTATATATACTTCTCATCTTATCATTTTCTTTCTTTCCCATTTTATTTTATTTTATATTATTTTTGAGAAACAAGCACACACACACAAAGCAAAATGAATTAGATTCTAACACAAAGGCACAACATAAAAAAAAAGGCATATTTGTCCCATTTTAATTTTTAAAACATCTAAATAAAGGAGATAGATATTTATTCTCCTACCCTCTAATAATTAATTTCTAAAACATCCAAACGAAGGAAAAGATAACCATTCATCTCCCCTCTTCTCTCATCTTCTCTACTTTCCTGCCACTCTAGAGCCCAAACTTTCAAATACACTATTAATTAATAAAAAGATATTTTAGATGAGTAATTACTTGGCATTTGGGAAACAATATTCCTCAACAATAATAGGCTTGATAAGAGATATTCTAATATATTCTACGTACAACTTATGAAAGAGAAGAAGAGATTGGTAGGTAGTGGAGAAAGAGGAGATGAAATTCAAATCAAAGAAATGAGGCAACACACATTCCATATTATTATGAATATAGAATAATAGTTTTATTGAAGAAAGAGAAGTACTGCTATGTTACAACATCATTAATGAACATTTAAATATTATCTCGACTGGTTTATAAAAAAAAAAAAAAAAAAAACCATGCACCACGGCCGTATATGAAAACATATATAAGTGGATACTTTTGCTTTTCTTTACATTTTTTATATAGGTATAATATAATTTTAATTTATAGTGTCTGCTCCTTGATAATTGCGTTTTATTATTGGGCAAAACACTAATTGGTTTTTAGTATAGGCGGGGTTCGAATCTCAGATCTCTTATTCAACGATAAGAATTTTACTAGTTAAACTTATTAGAACCCCCACTAGGTGCTTTTTCTTTAAATTTTCATAAACAATTTGAATTCATGTTAAGAAACAACCAAATTTATATTAATTTCTTTAGCAAACAAACAAACATTTAGCCTAATTTCAAGTTTGATTATTGGTCAAGTTATGCTTCTAAATAATAATGTATTTCTGAATAAGTTAGTAAGAATGAAGCTTCATTTTAATTATATATATATATATATATATATATATATGAGACAATCAAATTTTTTTTTCTTTATTTTGTCCCCTTCTATACAAAATTTCTTTTAGGGGTTTTACTACCAAAAAAAGCGAAGGATGAGGTACTGCTGCTGCCAACCTTTAAATTTCACAATAATAATACAATTATTACATACATACAAGCAGCTGGTGCATGGGCCTGTGTTTTCCCTCTTTGGTGGTCAATCATTAGATTTATGAGAATCTAGGTTTGAGGCCGTCTCAAAGGATCATTCCTGGAATTACCTGTTGTAGTGGTGTAGGGAAAGGACCCACACCCCACCCTCTCCCCCCACCCCACCCCACCCCACCCCACTTTTTTAAAATATATTTTATTATGTCTAATTTTCCTTAATGGCCCCTCATATTTTTAAAATTTTGTACAAATATTAAATTGAAGTACAATATCTCTTTTTTATTTTAATATTTATTATTTTACGGTTTTTACCTTATATAACTCATTAATTCTCTGTACTTATTAAAAGCAAACTCCTTTTCATTTTGTATTTAAATAAATATTGACGATACAAGAATGCATTGATTTTTTTTTTTTTTTTCATTTTCCATTAAAAAAAATGATACTATGATTTTTAAAATTAAAATTTTAGTATAGGTTATATTTTTTCATCCATAAAAAAAGTAAAATATTTTTTATATTTAATTTTATTATTATTATTATTATATTACATTGTATATGTTAAGGCATATAAAAGTAATATTTATTAATTAATGTATTTGAATTAATTTATTTTATACATTTCATGTTTTCTAAAACTATTATTATACGTTAATGTGTAATCTTTAATTTATTCAACACAAAATTATTTAAAATATTCAAAGTATTAATTATAATTAATTTAAAGGATAAGTACACAACTTAGTGAAAAACAAAGATTCTCTAAAATTAAATTGATCAAATTTTTATATACACATAAAAATATAATATATATATATATATATATATATATATATATCTGTGTGTGTATGTATATGTATGTATATACACACTCAATCATGTAATAGACACGTTTTAAGTATAATTGATATGTGTAGGTATAAATTATAGATATATTTTGCTTGGCCCTACTGGAAAATATTGTTGTCTTGTTGGCTTCACCACTAATCTAGTATATGTGAGACAAGGAATTACACTTGTAAGGACCAGATTTGAGTCCCTAGCCCAAAAGAGGGATGAATTTAGGCCCAAAAAGCCTAAAACAATAAATTTGTAGAAAGTGGGTTTAAAACTAGACTAAAATGAATTGGACAACAAATAGAGTGGATTCAAATGACAATAACAGAAAGCTAGATTGATTTAAACTGAAGAAAATCATACTCGGCACAATCCGAGGAGATTAGTTCTTATGTATTTCTTACAAGTTTAATTACAAATTTGATTCTAGATTGCTACAATGTTTCTCCCTTGATTTTCCGGTCTTTTTCTCTCACTACCTCCTTCTCCTTTTATACTCTCTTCCTCTTTCATCCTTACCCTCCACGTGCAGGCTAGATTGTTGGTGCTTCATCCTTGTCCAATCAACAACTTCTTGAAATCTTTATGTAGTAACTGTAAGACTGAAAATTACTGTTCAGGTATCACCTCCACATTAATGCTGCCAAAGAGTTAGCTGCAGAGCATTTAATGCGGTGATAACAGCTTTCTCCTTAGATATTTTAAGACTCCCCTATGTCCTTTGTTTTTGCAATGTTTATCCATGCCAATAGAACTTCCTAGGACACTCCCCTGAACGGCAGACCACCTCTATAGACCTTGGCTTTTGTTGGCTAAAGAGGCATTCATCCTCGGCCCAACCTCCTGGGCCATTATGATCAAAACTAACTTCTTCATTTACTAACATAGGCTCCCTTGACAATGTTTACCCCTCCTTGGATGACCTCTTATCCTCGACTTGGGCCTCAGGCCCAATATAAACATTGATAATGAACTCCTGGGCCCAATACCCCTATAACACTCATATGAGAGAATAGTGAGGTGCTTAAATTTCAAAGGGCTCTATGTACTCTTGTTAGAAAAAGGAAAAAAAAAAAATGCGGCAGAGGGTCGATCATTCATAAAAAACACCTACTTTGAGTCCTTTTTTGTTGGGGTGAGTGTCTTTACAATCCTCAGATTTATTATCCCTCATCCTTTTTCTTTTCTTTTTGTCTCTTATCTTCTCTTGTGTAAAACTTTCTAGGTTTTGCTTATTTGGTTAGATTTCCTTATTCCTTTTTTAAACTATTTTCCCCCCTTTTTCGAACACCTTTTTGGATTATTGAGAACCATTTGAGTTAAAAAGATGATTAAGATTTATTTTGTCTAATGGCATTCAAATTAATTATTCACAAAACCTACCTTTATTACATCTTTATGAAGTCTTTTAGGTCATTGCTCAGAAAGCCAAGGGTTTCTTTGTTCTTTTACCTTTCTTAGTTTCTTCCTTTCTCTCTCGCAATAAAAGCTTTCGGTGTTATGTCCTATTTTGTTTAAGAAATCCTTTCTCACATGGACAATTTTTAGTTACAAACTTGACTGGAGGAGAGGTGAAATCCACCTTCCTTTTTTTTTTTTTTTTTTTTTTTTTACAAGATAGAAATTCTACTATAACCAAATTTAAGTGTATATGTGTGTGAAGCTCCCTCCTAGAGACTTGAACTCCAGCTCTTACCCCCCACACCCCACAAGCACTTATACTTGTGGAGTGACCATCGCACCAAGAGTATGCAGTGGTGACATCCACCTAAATTAAACAGGTGTCTTGTCATGTGAATCTCACATGATGACCTTAAGTCATTTAATGGACCCATTATGGTATGTTATGAGAGGCTTGGTTGAGTGGGTCTTAGCTAGATATGTGTGGTGGTTGATTATTTGATTGGTAATTGGTGGCTAATTAGGTAAGGGAGTAATCGGATTTTGTGTGGGTGATTCTGGTCATGGGTTTAGGTTGAGTTATTGAGCTCAGTTGACTTGAACTTGGGTCAAATTGGGTGTAGTCGATGGCTTCGAAAAATGATATTGATTCGGTAATGTGGTGACACTATGGAGGTGAAGGGAGTGGGGATAGGGAATGGCGAAGAAAGACAAGGGATCGAGGGTGCTGATAGAGTGAGAGAAAGCGGTCAAGAGTTGAGGGAGAGAGAGTAACGACTTAAGTTTTGAATGGGTTCGTTAAAGGACTTAAGAAGGCTGGGTGAGATGGCATGTCCTCCAACTTGGTTAATTTGTAATTAAACTTTGTTCTTGTTACCATTTCATTTATTTGTTTGTTTGATTTTTTTTTCTTTTTTTCTTATGTGCGTATTAATGTATTAATGTATGTGCAACAAGTATTTGCCTATTGAGAGGTGAGACTTATCCCTACTAGTTAATGTTGTTTTTACGGCTAGAAAAAAAAAGAGTCGAACAGGCAGAAAATCAAAGAAATCATAATGTGCTTTTTTGAGAAAAAACACATTATGATTTCTTTGATTGACTTTGTTTGTTTATTTTCCAATATTTGGTAGCAACCTTAAATGAGTTGGAAAAACAATCTCATAACTTCCTTTATTTAACTTGTTGTGAGATAAAGTCATTTTCCAAAAAAATTAGTGGAAAACAATCTCTAAAAATAAGCCACTCTTTTCTTATTTACCAAGATAATTTCTTTTACTCATTTTTTTTACACTACCAAATACTGGAAAATATGGAAAATTGTATTTACACAAGATTTTCTATTGAAACAATGTTAATTGATTTTGAAAGATTTTTGGACTCGGTTAAATTAGTGGGCTCAAGATAATTCACATATCATCATGTCGTAATTATTACTAAATTGGACAAAATCGAGGTACAAACCAATTTGTAGCAAAAGATTACAACTCCATTAAATATATTTTTATTATATGTAAATTTTCACAAATTCAAATTTGAATTACATTTTCTTCTTATATTCTCTATCATTACAAAAGTTTAAAAGATCAATAGTTATGTCATCAATCTAATGTTAAAAGTTTAACTTTTTGTAGTCTTATTATGTTTAAAAAAAAATTGATAGATCAAATAGTAAATAACATTCGATTTGCACAAATTTTAACTTGCGTGCTAAGAATATAAAGAACATACATGCAATCTAACAGTTTGATTTTCAAATTATATAGCCTATGTTAATATTTTTAGTGGGAGTTGTAATTATTGATTTTAACCAAGTTTCTAGTGAAACTTTCTCATGAAATATCACATTCAACACATGTTGATTTCTTTGGTTGACTAAAATCAATGAATATTAATCGTCCTTGAATTTATTCTTATCAAAGGATTCCCCTAATAAGTTAACTTTAGTTCCAATATACATTATATGTAAGGTTCATTGTAAAATAACAATTCAAAAGAAAAAAGAAAAAAATGTAGCTACCAAGAGTTTTTTTTAATTTTTTTTTAAGACATAAATTACGAGGCCGAATTATGTAAATCCTTCCCCTTCCCTCTCAAAATCCTTTCATCTTTATATTTATACACACACACACACACAATAAGCACAATTAATCAAATCAACTAAAAATTTTACACTTTTTTTAAGGAGGATTCATTATCCACTTAATCTTGCTTGTTAAAATAAATTGTTGTTGTTATACATACATACATACATATATAGATGCACAATTAAGGTTAGGTATAAGGCATTAAATTTTTGTTTATTGTTTTCTTAAAAAATACTCAATTGTCTATTTATTTATCTTTCAATCTTGCCCCAGTGTTCGGATGATTATGCGATAATTTCAAAAGAAAAAACCTAATAAAAGTCCTGATGAAGATATGTATATAGGGTTGGGTTGGGGCCTGGAGCCTAGAGCAAGTAATGCCTCGTGGATAAATTCTGGAATGATTGTATTCTAGTGCTAATGATTGTTGTTTATCTATCACAGGAAAAAGGAAGCTAACGATTGAAAACAGGGCCATGCCTGCCTGTGAAAAAAATGATACTATCATTGACGTTAGGGAGCCTAACTGAGACCCCAAGTGTTGCATCTACAGGGTCCCCAAAAGACTTCGTAATGTAAATAAAAAAGCCTACACTCCAAAGTTAATTTCAATAGGCCCTGTTCATCACAATAATGGCGAACTAAAGGGGATGCAAGAGCAGAAAGAAATATATTCAAATGTGTTCTTTTCTCGGATTTGCAAATCCCAGGATGAGTTTAAATGTGTCATTAAAAAAAATGAAGATGAGATCCGCCGTTGTTATGCAGGAGGGATTTCTCAACCCAAAGATTTCTTGGATATAATTCTATTGGATTCCATCTTTATCATTGAGCTCTTCTTGAGGAATTATGAGGGTCAAAAAGATGAAATGGATTATATTTTAAGTAAACCATGCCTAAAAAATGGCATAAGCAAGACTTGATATTACTCGAGAATCAGCTTCCATTTTTTTGTTCTCGACCGCTTATATGATCAAAGTGGGATTACAGGCATTCGTAAGGGCTTTCTTACGCTTGCCTGTAATTTCTTTTTTGATCACAAGGAATTATCCATTGATGAAATGAGAGGAGTAAGACATTTCACTGATTTGCAGAGACATTTTTACCATCCACCCAAACGCAGATTTGCAGAACATCCTACTGGGCAACCACATTGTGCAACAAAGCTGAACACCAGAGGACTGATATTCGAGAAGTTGGAGCCTCAAGGTCAGAAGCAGGAGAAAAATTCATTAGATGAAAAAAGATATTTACTACACATAAAATTCAAGGATAACTCGAAAATCTGTCCATGCATCAATTGCAAATGGCCCACAGTTTGCTTGAAAAGTTTTCCGAGCTTGAAGCGTTTACAAAATCGCTTGCTAATCCCAGAGTTTGTGGTAGATAACAGAACTGAAGAACTTTTCCGAAACCTCATGGCCCTAGAGCAGTGTCATTATCCAGGTGATGCTTACATATGCGATTATATCAAACTATTGGATTTTCTTATCAACAGTGAGGAAGACGTGGAGTTGCTTGTTGACAAAAGGATTATTGTTAACTTATTGGGCAGCAATACAGAAGTTGCCAAAATGATTAACCGCCTTTGCCGTGAAATTGTGGGAACAAAATCCTATTACAGTGAAGTCACTAAAAAACTTAATGACTACTACAATAACGATTGGTTCAAAAGAATGGCATCCTTGAGAAATGTATATTTCCGGGATATTTGGAGAAGCACGGCAACTGTTGTTGGGTTCGTGGTCCTGCTCATCACTATCTTGAATTTCGTTAGGCCTTTTGTGTTCACGAATACCTAACTTTCTTTTCATTGTGATATTTTAATATGTATTGGAAGTTTGGCGTTGCTAGTAGTTGTATTCGAAATCCAGCTTGTTATATCCTTTCCTTTCTAAAAAATATGAAGTATATTTGTATCCTCTGTTCCCTAATAAATGAGTGATATCCATTTCTTTTTTTTCTTTTTTTGAGAACTAGAGTGATATCCATTTCCGTTTGAATTTATATAACATCATGTTATTACATTATTAATTGCATTCTTTCTAGTGCTGGTAATAAATAAATTTAATATAGACTCGGTATAAAGGCCCTTGTATTTCACCCTCCCATAATTCAGTGTCACGCCAGATTTTTTTCAAACACATAAATCACAATCCATTAAAACATTTTTTTTTTTTTTTGAGAAGAAAAGACCATGTTCTTGAACCCATGTATTCCGAAGGGCAATGCCTTAGATGCGGTACATTAGGAGCAATATATTATATTTTTCAATTAAATTCAAACACTTGGTTATATTGACCAATAAAATACAAACAGTGTTATTATTTCAAGGGATTATTAAATTTAGAGGTAAAATGCAATTAGACTCCCTAAACTTTTATAGGGCTGCACTTGTTGGGAAATTGCCTCAAATTCTTATTGTGACTTGGAAAACTAATTGGGTTTTCACTTGAAAAAAGAAATATTAATTTGGTTATATTTTGGGTTTCCTTTGTGTGGAAGAAAATGCTATTCCTTAAAATAGAATATAAGCCTCTTCCTTGTCAAAGACATAATATATTTTTGCTTGTCTACCATGTTTAGGAATTAAAGTCTTATAAATAGATAGCGTAGCAAATGATTTGATAACTTTGGCCCAAGGGCCCTCCCCTACGAGGAGAGGGGACAATCTTAAAATTGAGCATGCAACCAAAAGAAAGGAAGATAAACTTTAGGTTTTCTCTAGGGAAATATTTTTGGGGTGCTACAACCATAAAAATTGTTGTATCCAAGGCAAGTGAAAATCTTAGGTGAGTTCTATTATTTTCTAAAGAGAACGTGCATTGTATTTGGCGTAGATCTCAAGTTAGGCATAATCTTGAGAAGATATTGTAATTTATATTATAATAGTGAATTTATTGAGAGTTTGTCCCATGATTTTTTCTTTTGAGAATAAATAATTTTCCTATATCTATGATTATGTGTATGATTGACATCTTGACAAGGTAATTGTTGTGATAAAGTTTTTGATTGATTAAAATTTTTAGTTGATTTTCTTAATTCAAGTAAGACTAGATTAGGATTCATCAAGTGGTATTAGTGCTTAGTTGATTTATTGGATTATTTCTTGTGTGAATTATGAGATATCTAGGACCAATAGGTCCTGATGGAATTTGAGAGAAGATTATATTTGGTACAAGTTTGCAGTCCAAGTGTGCATGAGTATGGGTTAAGTTATATAAGTGGTGATTTTTTTTTTTCTTTCAAGAAAAGGTTTTCTTTGATTAAGTTGGAGCTATCTCAAAAGGAAAAGAAAATGGTGATAGAATTTGAGTTAAAGTGGAGATTTTTGTGAAATTCTTAATGTGGGAAAGGAAAAACACAAGACTACGTTGTTTTAGAGAGAGCTAACTGAATTAAACGAATTTGAAATTACATAACAGAATTGAAATTTAGGTAAAATTAGATAGTACAATTTTAAATCGATGGGGTTGATGGGTTTTAGGTACTTTTGTGAGTTAATGGGCTGGTTGTTTTATAATGTGGATGGTGTCATTATCATACTCACACAGTAATTCATCCATGTAAAGCCCATTAATACCCGCTTGAAAACCAAAAGACAGACCCCATCCCCCAACAGGAATAAAGCCCAAGTTAAGCCCATACAAAGAAAGGGAAATCAAAGAATGTACAACAAAATTTAGATAGACGGGAAAGAAAGTGGGCAGAGCAAGACTGCAACTGCAAGAGCTAAAAGCTGGAGAGGGCAGAGTTGAAGTTGGATCGTAGATGGAGGAGATCGAAGGCGGCGGTGCCGCTGGTGGTGGTGGTGCTGATGGGACTGGGACTGGGAACTACAGCCACATCTGGTGGGCCCTAGCTAGTGCTGCCCAGTTGGGGTGGGCCATATCTTCCTTCAAAAGAGGCCACGCCGGCGACTCCCACTTCATGCCTTTCAAAGCCTTCTCCGTCGCCTCCCTCTTCGTCGGAGCCACTGCAACCGCCGCCGTTTCCGTCCTCCATGCCTCCGGCATCCACAAGGTCTGCTTCTCTCTCTCTCTCTCTCTCTCTCTGTGGCATTTTAGGGGCTTTTTAGTCTTTTCAATATCAAGTCAAGGCTGTTTTATTGTACATTTTCGAATGTTTTATAAATGTGAAACAGTGTGGAACAACTTAAGTAAATAATTCATGTGCTATTTATGAGAAAAAAAAAAAAAAGAATCATAGGAAACTGCAACACAAACCATTTTCATTTCGAAGAACTAAGGAGTTTTGGTCGTTGCTTAGACTGTGTGTCTTTTTTGTAGTTCATCTGACATGATTGAATATGATATCTGCAGATTTACTTTACTACTTGTGTAAGATGGGTCTTAAACAATCTTCAATGTATCTCCTTCAAAATTCGTATGATAGAAACCCGGATTAGGATGCTTCGGAGTCCTCAGGTAATTCAATGACTTAGGTACAGTTACTTATGTACACCACATTAGGTTCCTCAAATAAATTCAAACATAAGGCTGTATTGACTTATGAAGCATAACTAGTATATTGAGTCACCTATGTTTTATCCTTCACAAAATCTTGTTATATCTATTTTGAAATGGGCAGGTTAGATTTTGCTTGCCACATCGTCAATAATTTAAATTGAACCGAAATGGTGATAGTCAACGTTTGTTTAAATGTTGTTGGCGTGACAAAATTTAGTTCACTTATTTCAATAGGGATGGATAGGATTTCAGAAATTTTATGGTGGAGTTCCCTTAAGAACTCTAGAGGATGGATCCGTAGAAACACAGCCTGAGAACAAAATCAAATGAAAAATATTTGATGTGATTTTGGTCTTCTGTAAGTTGCAAAAAGTGTTTATCAATCACAGGTAACTTCTAGAGTTCTAAACCTATTACAGGCTTTAGTTAAAAAAGGTTGGCAGTGCTTCCTAGTGGTAACTTGCCCATGCCATGATAAGCATTGAACAAAACAGATATTCTTTCCTCATATTTTCTGGAAATAGAATTTCTTTGTTTAGTGTCTACCTATTGTTTGATATATTTAGTTGTTAACCAGTATCGGATGATGATGGTAACAGAATGAGTCATCTAATTTGTTATATGAAGTTGAGTTGAGTCCTTTCCCCCAACTTGATTTTTTTTTCAAATATGAGTGATTTTAACTGGGGTGTACTGAGAGCATTAATGCTTGAAAAGTTTTCCAACACATGTGAGCTCTATTTTACCTTTATTGGTTCTGAATTTTGAACCTCCTAACTGGAATTATGCCCTCTTGGCCATATATAAAAACTGAGCTATATTTCGTTGGAGTGTCATTACTTGGAAGGGATTGTGTTTCAGTTATATCTTTGCTCCATTGCTTTGAGTTAAATTTTGGATGTAAAAATATGTTCTTTCTTTTGGCAGATGCTAGAGGTAATCTTTTAAACTTTTATTTCTTTTTTCTCTTCTCTTTTTCTTCTTCCAACCTCCCGGTAGTTAGAGTCAAGTACTTTTACCTCTTTTTTTCACTCTAAATTTCTACTTTTTCTATTCTCATCTCCAAACATACTTCAAACCCTCTACGATGTCACCTAAAATCCTAATTTTTAATTCTATACTCAGCTGAATCTTTTTGGCAGACAAATTGCTATTATGAGTTCAACAATTTATCAGCTATGATAATTGATCAATAAATCATCGTAAATCTTTTCCACCTCATTATCACTAATTATATAGGGATTTTGAAACTTACTTCACTTGTTGTTTGGCTGTTTGTAATGGATAATAATTTTTCATTTGACAATGTTTGAAGATCTTATTGCTAATCACTAGAAAAGAGTATAAGGGAGGGGGGACTACAATAATAATTAATTTCCAATGAGATCTAGCTCAAATGGAACCTCCTTGTAAGAGCAAGGTGGAGGGTAAACTACTTATCAAAAAATAAAAATAAAAAGCAAGGTGGAGGGTAAAACTTGTTGGTGTAAGACCTACCAAGTGAGTATGTAACTTACCAATAAAAAAATAATAATAATAACCAACATTTTATTATTATTATTATATCCATGTTTACTCCAGCACATAGTGGGCTTTGAACCTAGTTACAGTTTGAACTAGAGCACATTGGCATAATAATTAATCTCTCACTATACCTAAAAGTGAAGAACTTTTCTCAAGCGAGTGTTTGGTTTATTTATTAATTATTGTTTCCTTCGCCACCCTTTGTTTTTGTGTCAGCTGTTAGCTTGTGTCCATGCATGTCTAAAGTTTCTTCTTTTCATTTATGGGATGGAGAGTGGCATTTATAAAGAAATATAAGTATTTCTATTCTCATATATGACCTTTTAAAGGTAGCAAAGTCAACATAATTATCCTTTTGAATTGTATTTTGAATCCTTGAAAATGTGCTCAATGTTGCATATCTTATATAGGTGGAAGACCTCCTGGAAGTGGGTGCAAATATAAGAACTGGACTTGGAGTTCGTCCAAGGGCACAAGATAAATAAGTTACTTCTCGTATACATAAATTGGAATATTTTTGTTATATTTTAGGCACTGAGTTTTATTTCTGAGAATGATTGTAGCTTTGTCTGGCCATCTTCTTTGAAGATCATTGTCTATATTTTTTAATGAAAACAAATCCATTTACAGAGAATGGATATCATGCATGCGTAAAAGCACGCTCATGGTTACACTTTTCTGTTTCTTTTCAAAGAGAAGCTAGCAGAAGATTTTTCTATTATTAAGAACCGTCCTTGCTTCCACTGATTACATTGACATGCGTAAAAGCCTGAGTTTCCTTTTCTTTTTCTTAGATAATCCATGATAAGAAGCTTGCTACCACTGATTACATTGAGTTAATATCTGGATTTAAATTCTATAAGGATTTAGTGTAAAATCATATGGTTACACCCTCCAATAATGTTTATGCAGGATAAATAAATTAGGAGTTAGGTGACAGCGAGAGTAGAAGTATGTTTGGAGGTAAGTATTGAAAAAGTAGATGTCGATTCGAATGAATCATCTTTTCTACGTAGGTAAATCTTTGCCTACTCAGAAAGAGGATAGCAAGTTACAATCGGCCTTCTAATTCTGTCTGCACAACACATGGATTGGAAGTTGGGAAGGCCATCAGTGCAGGGTGGGACTCTTTGTATAGTTTTGTTGGATATAAAGTAGGGAAGGTTTTGACATGATGCTTGGAGTGGTATTAGTCATTTGGTTCCTTTATTTCTTAAGCTATTCTAGCTAGTTGCAAATAAAGATGCTATGATGTTTGAAATTAGAATATATGGAGGTGGTTAATGGTGGGGTGCATTGGAATCCATTTGAGGCCTGTTCAAAATTGGACTAATTTCTTTGTGGTGGTGTTCTCAGCTTGGATCAGTACGGGTACGGAGGACAAGGTGTTTCAGAAATTAAATAAAAATGGTTGTTTTAGTGCTCATTTGTATTATGAGGCATTATAAAGGAACTAATACGTTTTGGGAATGTACCAGTGCTCAGAAATGTTGGATAGAATCAGGGGTGTTGAAAAAGCTCTTGTTGGGTCAGCATATGCCTTTCATTGAACTGGTGGGAAAACT
The DNA here is from genome assembly GCA_029955455.1 of Quercus agrifolia. Lineage (NCBI taxonomy): Eukaryota > Viridiplantae > Streptophyta > Magnoliopsida > Fagales > Fagaceae > Quercus > Quercus agrifolia. The sequence goes on along the minus strand of JARQAD010000003.1, from coordinate 54,846,205 downwards.
GTTGCAAACACTTCACACACTGGATCCGAAGACATTTTTGGTGGCTATATGGATGTAACAGAAATGCTCAATGGAGAATAGAGACAAATCAGCGGGCACAAGCGCCATTCCATTGAAATGGAAGCCACCACCAACTCATCATTTTAAGATGAACATGGCACTGTGTGAGCTTTGGGCTGTTATTATAGACAGCAATGGAGCAATTATGGTGGCTTGCAGAGACCAGCTTCCTCTCTGGGTGATCAACTACGGATGGCAGCCTACTTATTACTGAAAGCCTTGAACTTAAGTCAAGATATTAGAATTGTGGACTTGGTTGATGGTTGTCGAGTTTGCAAATAGCTCCTTGCACTGCTTAACTCAAAGGAGCCTTGCCTATTGGAGATTACAGATTTGGTTTTTGATAATCTGCCATTTCATTAGACTAAGAAGAACACAGGAGGTACAACAATCTTGCCTACAAGCTTTCAAGATAGGGGGAGGCAAATCACAGTTATTACACAAGAAACCTGCTTTAAGAGCAATAGCATATTTAGCAGCTGAGTGAGCTGCTAAGTTTAGAGATCTCTTAACTCAGCAAAACTCACAATTATCAAAAAATACACTCATGTCAGTAGCATCCCGAGTGATGGAGGAAATGGACCAATCAGATGGTTCTTCTGCTTTGGACAGGGCACCAATTTTCAGCGGAGAGATTACAGATTTGGTGGAACCTATTCGATCTTTTTGTTGCATTGATCAATACACTAGCATAGTTGAATTCAATTGGGGAATCTAAAAGACTAATTTTGTCAGAGATAAAGAGCACCTATCAGGGTGATTTTATTTATGTGGACTTGTTCATTTGGAAAGTTACGATAGAAAATTTTATGAAGTGAGTATGTTGATCCATCGTTGCTTCAAGAAAACATAGTGGTATCATCCAACTAGTGACCCATTTGGCAAGACTTCTGAACTTGACTTCCCCCAAATCATAGTTAACCATCAATGTAATTAGGCGAATAATAATTAAAAAAACAAACAATATGTTAATTAGAATAGCAAATACGAAAATTTTAGCTAGAATTTTTACTAAGACATTGTTATGAGGCTGATGTTAATGCTCTTGCATAGGTCCTACATCTTCTTCTAACTATGGCAATGGTGCACATTCATTCACATTGGATTTTATCATGTGGTGTTGAATTTAAGTGTCAAGGGTATCTATCATGAGGCACTTGGTCCTGCTTTGGTGGATTTTGAGCGGATAAGTATCAAAATGCTTTCTGAGTGGAGGATAGTAAGTACTTTAATATCTATTTACAAGAACAAGGGAGATTCAAAACTGTACAAATTACTGTGAAATTAAATTTCTAGGCCACACTATAAAACTTTGGAAAAAAAGTGATCGAGTATAGGTTAAGACATGAAACAACAATATCGAAGAATCAATTTAGTTTTATGCCAAAACAAACTACCCTTGAAGCTATTTTCTTATTTAGATGTTTAATGGAAATATACATAGAAGCTTGTAAAAATTTTAATATGGTTTTCATTGATTTAGAGAAAGCAACGATCAGATCCTTAAAAGGGTTAAGTGGTGGGTTTTGGGAAAGAAAGGAGTTCATCTGAAGTATATTAAGTTGATTAAAGATATAAATGACGAAGTTGTAATTAGTGTGAGAACAACTGGAAGAATCACAAGTGAATTTCCTATCACTATATGTTTGTATCAAGAATCAACATTATGTCCATATCTCCGTTAATAGTGATGGATGAGCTCACTAAGTCAATTTAATAGGAAGCCCCTTGGTGTATGCCTTTTGCTTATGATATAGTTTTATTGGATAAAATTAGAAGTGAAGTTAATGCCATATTAGAATTTTCATGAAGTGCTCTAGAATTTAAAGGCTTTCGATAAGACTTGATGGTTAAGAGATACTAAAGAGTGACAATATCTTAGATCAATAATTCATAAATATAGAAAGATTGATGAGGATTTGAATTATAGGATAAGAACAAGGTGGCTGAAATGGAGAAATATCTCAGAAGTTTTGTACATTCGTAGAATACCTATTAAGCTGAAGGGAAGTTTTTATAAGACTACTATATGACTAGCTTTGCTATATGGTTTTGAATATTGGACTATTAAGAAGTAACGTATTCATAAAATTTACCTCTATCCTTGTCATCTGGCCTTAGCTTATTTTATTTGATTTGTTTATTATTAGTTTTGACTTCACGATAACAAGTTTGTCAATCTTAGCAATGGCAAGATTTTGACTTGTGGCACTCTATCTAAGCATTGTTCTCTACCCAGCTCATAAGATGTGAGTGACACCGTAAATTAATCTTTTCTTTGGTAAACAACAATTACAATGGTCCTTCTTATGACCAATCTATAGCAAGTCTTCGTCTTACAATTAAATGCCAAAACCAGTGGTATGTCTCACCTATTATTGGGGTGGTCCAATGCCCTGCACAACAGGGTTTAAAATAAGGAAAACACCTACAGATTCCATTTTCAATAGAATAATAAAAATATATTAAAAATGTCATTAGTGAGGGAGATTCCATTGTACATTTTTATGGTTCTTGATAGTTGAGATGGACATAAAAATCTTATTTATTTGAAAATGAAAGGGTTAGTTATTTGATTCAATTGTGACTTTTTTTTTTTTTTGAAATATAGTTTGAACTTATGGCGTACACTCCTAATGATTGTTCGTTATCATAAGATAGTTTTTGGTGTTGGTAGATCACTTATTCTATCAAAAGAGACTTTACCATATGAGTTAATTAAAACTCACAATTGTTTTATTTTATTTTATAAGAACTGTAACTCACATTTAATTGTAACTTATGTTCACAAAAACAAGATGCCAATCCTAGCAATTGCATAATATTGACGCGTGGCACCTTATCTTATCCCCTTTTTTTTTTTTTTTTTTTTTGGCTAGCTCATAGAATGCACAAATTTATTTTCATGTAAAAGATGAAGTGCTCCTTTCATAGAACTTGATTCATGTTTTGTGAGTGGAGCGTTTCGCCGTTTCCCCTTCGCAAAATTGAGTGAATATAGTGACACCGCAATATAAATCTCAGTCTTCTATCAAAAGACATTGACATAGGATCTTTGTCATTGTCTTTTTTTTTTTTTTTTGTTGCAGCTACTAAATGTTTGAGATAGTGAGAAGCGAGTTGTGAATAAAGTTATAATAGAGAGAGAGAGAGAGAGAGAGAGTTTGTAGAGAATATTTGTTGGTAGTAGGGCAATAATAGGGAACAAACGACGGGTGCCCAAAAGAAAAGGTAAAGCTAGAAAAGTAGAAAAGTAGTGCATTATAATTTCATAGTAGTGGGGTATGTAATAGTGATAGTTTGATAGAGATAGAGAGTCAAAGACAAAAATACACAATAAAAAAAAAATGTCACACAAATTTAACAAAATTAAATTGCAACTTGCCCACATAGCTAACTCATAATTTTATAATTAATATTTTTAAATTAGATAAATGGAAAATGATTTTTTGAAGGACTCTTTGATGTTATACACTGAAAGGGACATAGCTTTCACATTTAGTTTGGATTCAATTATAGATGATTTCAAAGATTTAAAAGAGTGTCAAATTCCCTTTTTCATAGATAATGTATTAAGAAACAACAATGTTTTGTGTCTTTTGTCTTTGTTTGTAGATGATTACATCTTAATATATTAAAAAACATTGATTTGTGTATTTATCTTAGTTGATAGTTTTGTTAATACTATACGGATGCTTATTTAAGGTTTTTTTTTTTTTTTTCACTTATCGCTGGCCCGTAGCTTGAAATTCTAAGTCCGTCCCTACTTGTATACACAAAGGAAGAACTTTATTATAAAATCTATCCTATGAAAAGAAAAGAAAAATAGTTGGAATTTTTATTGATACAAAAATTTCAGTTTTCATTTGTAAGCTTAGGACCAACTTATAGGTTACACAAACTTGCTTCATAAGTGAAAATATTCTTAAGAATATATATCCTAAATATACTAACCTTATTTTGACTTAAAAAAATATTTCAGTTTTCTTTTTCTTTTGTAAGCTTAGGACCAACTTATAGGTTACACAAATTGGCTTCATAAGTGAAAATATTCTTAAGAATATATATCCTAAATATACTAACCTTATTTTGACTTAAAAGAAAAACTAAATACAATTAAAAATGAGTAAACCAAACCCTAAATATCCATAAAGTGTATATAAATATAAAATATTAATAAATAATAAAAATTTTGTATATATTTCTCAAACATTGGCTATCCAATGAATAGGGAACCACCCCATAGTCACACCCCATTAATAAGATATCCATGATTGAATTCTATAACCAAACTTAGTCCAATCAAGTATAAAAGTTCAAAACTGTTCATTTCATTCTATTTTGAACATAATTCAAGTTTATGCTTATCACCAAACTATTCTCAAATTGAAATAGAGTGCCAACCACAATTGATAATATATTATAAAATTAGTTTTCAAGATTGTCAATATCTTACATTTTTTTTATTCTTTGTAAAATTAGTTATCCAATATGGCATTTGTAATTTTGTTTTATGTTTTGGGATGTTGATATCGTGTAAAAATGAAACTTGTGTATTTGTTTTACTTATCCTTTGTGTTATATTGTTTTGGTTAGTAATGTTGGGATTTGTATAATTTTAAAATTATTGAATAAGTATTAATTTGTTTATCTAAGCTCATTCTTGATATGAATGGTGAATTCAAAGTAATGTATTTTTACATCAAGTAATTTGTTGCGTGACTTTTCAAATGGCAAACACATATTGTTTTCTTAAATAAAAAGAATTTTATGTGAAAAATACAGGTCAACCCGACCTGATCTAACCTGTAACTTGATTGACCCGACCCATTTTTAACTCGCTTAAAATGACATTTTTTACCTGCAACTCGGTTGACCTGACCCGAACCCAACCCGACCTACCCATTTGTCACATCTATTAGTTGTGAAGAGAGGCCCACCCCGGTCAAGCCCATCGAATCCAAAATCAAGCTAAGGGTCAATGCACCTAAGTGCATTTGCCGAGGAGAATATCACCTAATTTGGTGTCCATTTAGGAATAGCTTATTTAGTTAAAATTGAAATTTTTTTGCTAAAAGTACTGTAAATAAAGGTAAAAGTTGATTGAAATAGTACAGTGAGATCTATAAATAGTGTCAAAAAGTGTAATGAGACTCATAAATAGTAGTAAAAATAAGCTAAATAGTTAAATAAGCTGGCAAAAATAATCAATGTCAAACGCACACTTGATCTGCTAGGGTGAATATGTCTAAGGTATTTGGCCGAAGAGCTATTGCACCTAGGGAAGCATGTATGCGGAACATGTCACCCAATACATGACACTAATCACAAAGAAATAGCCTTAGTAAATGTTTCAGAAGGAAGAAACATGGGTCCATTTAACGGATTATCAAATAACGTGCCTAAACAGTAGACCATTGACACATATCCACTATGATTCCAAAAAGGTAATTGAACTCGTGGCAAAGCAGGGCCCACTCCTATCAGTACATACTCATTACTGCATTAGGATAAAATAAAAACAACCCCATTGTTTGAGTGGTTCAGAAAAATTATTGAGAGAGATATATACACAAAGAGAAAGAAATAGTGTAATAGAGACAATTTTGGGATCCTCCATTGTTGCATGTGTGTATTAGGAGAAGAATGATGTTGGGTTTATGCATGTTGAACCATTGTTCTCAACTAATCCTCCATCCCCAATCATCATTATTAGTCACGCAATCACCATCCCCCACTAACTTGCTTGGAAGATGAGACAATGCGAAAAAGTAGTAAAAAATATGTTTTCTATAACAATTTTAAGAACTCAACCAAACAAATAAAAATATCTTTCAGAGCATTTTCAAAACTGAACAAAATATTTTCGTTCAAAAAAAATATTTTAACATGTTTTCCATCCAACCAAACACATTTTTATGTTCACAAAAACAAAGAAGTCAATCTTTGCAATTGCAAAATATTGACACGTGGCCCCTTATCTTATCTCTTTTAAGACATGAATTGCTCCTTTCATAGAACGTAAGTCACGTTTTGTGAAAGGAGTGTTTCCCCTTTGATCAAATGACAATGACAAAGGTCCCTTAATTCATGACCAAAACTGGAAGTCTTCATTTCACATTGTTGCAAGTTGTAATTAGTAGGACCAAGTCTTTGTTTCTTCATATGTTTTTGAAAATGTGATCTACCATTTTTCTATTATTGTTCAGGCTAGAAAGAAATGTGTGAAATCAGTTGGTAGGAAAATTTCTTCAACTAGATAGATTTTTTTTTTAATTAAAAAAAAAAAGAACAAATAAGGTAGAATTTCAACTTATAATGCACATTTCATGATGATTGTTCTCTATCATTAGGTCAAAAAGGCAGGATTTTAAACATAGATCTCTTATTTGATGCAAAAGGTTTTACCAATTAAACTAAATAGAGCCCACCCCTCTATGTGGTGGTTGAAAAGACAATCTGTGTATTCTTTTAATCATATAACATTTTTTTAATATTCATATGACTTTTTTTAATAATACATAGAAGAATTTTAATATTTTTTTTATTATTCATATGACTTGTTTAATATTCATGTGAAGGAAAATTTTAATCTTGAGTCATGAAGGATTCTCTCGAATACACAAAAGAAGAATTTAACTATAAAATCTATCATATGAAAAGAAAAAAAAAATTGAAAATTTTATTGATATGAAAATTTCAATTTTCGTTTATAAGATTATGACCAGCTTATATGTTATATAAACTTAATTCATTAGTAAAAATATTCCTAAGAATATATATCTTAAATATACTACAATATAAGAACCTTATTTTAACATAAATAAAAACTAAAAAACAATTAAAAATGGATAAACTAAACCTAAAAATCCATAAAAGTTTTAGTAAAAATATGTTTTCTATAACATTTTTAAGAACTCAATCAATCAAATGAAATATTTTTCAGAGCTTTTTCAAAAACACACAAAATATTATCTAAAAAAAGAATATTTTTACATGCTTTCCATCCAACCAAACAGAGTTTTATGTTCACAAAAACAAAGAAGTCAATCTTTGCAATTGTAAAATATTGACACATGGCCCCTAATCTTATCTCTTTCAAGAGATGAAGCCTCCTTTCATAGAAAGTAAAAAGTCACGTTTTGTGAAGGGAGTGCTTCCCCTTCGTTCCAACAAAAATGACAAAAGGTCCCCTAATTGATGAGACAAACTGACATGCTAGTATTTAATGAAACAAATTGACACAGAGAGGTGGGAGCAAATTTCATTAATTTGTGAGGGAGACTAAATGGTACATAACTACATGTATAAACCATAACTACATGTATAAAAGTTTTACATATGTATTTGAAAATGTGGTCTACCATTTTACTATTTTAGTTCAGCCCAAAAAGAAATGTGTGAAATCGGTTAGCAAGAAAATTCCTCCAACCAAATAGAGGTTTTTTTAATTAAAAAAAAATAATAATAACAAATAAGATAAAATTTCAACCGATAATGCATTTTTTTATCATTAGGTCAAGAAGGCTGGGTTTGAACCCTATATCTCATATTTGATGACAAGAGGCTTTATTAATTGAACTAAATGGAGCCTACCCCTCTATCTATGTGGTTGTTGAAAAGAAAATTTGCGTGTACTTTTAGTTATATAACATTTTTTTAATATTCATGTGACTTGTTCAAATAACACACATAGAAGAATTTTAATATTATTTTTAATATTCATATGACTTGTTTAATATTCATGTGAAGAAAAAAATTGACCTAGAGTCATGAAGGATTCTCTTGAATACTTAAAAGAAGAATTTTACTATAAAATCTATCATATGAAAGGAAAAAAAAAATAGTTGAAAAATTTATTGGTACAAAAATTTCAAATTTCATTTTTAAGCTTATGACCAACTTATATGTTATATAAACTTAATGGGTAAACTATATATTTTGTCCCTATCGTTTACACCATATTTGAATTTAGTCTTTAACCTTTCAATTGTGTCAATTTGGTCCCTAAACTTTCAATGTCATGTCAATTTGGTCCCTTCCATTATCTCTTGGACAGAAATTGCTAACATGGCAAACAACCAAAATAAAAAATTAGTTTATTGCCACATTGATGTCGTGAAAGTTTGAAGAAAGTACACACGATGCTCTCTTTGATGAACTAAAAATAAACTGTTAGTTCCTGGGTAGTAAACCTCAAATTCATGAGGGGCTCCTTAAATCCACAAGATGATAAATCAAGAATTAATCCACCAGAGAAAAATGGACAAAGTCTCTATTTTATAAATCTAAAAATTGAATTTCCCTAGAGGCTACAATTTGTTTAAATAGTAAAAGAAACCCTAGGGCAGCTAGGGCAACGCCTAGAAACTTTAATACATGCTAATCACGTAATTAGGTGGCAAAATAGTGATTTTTGCAAAAAATAGAAAAATATAGATAATTGCGGAAATTGAAAATATTGTCTCTAAGAGACGTCTTAAAATAGATAGGAACTTATTCTGACTTTTAAACTAAAAGTTATTAAGAAAAAAAAATATTACTATAAATAGCAAAAATACTATTTTCGGTGCCTTAATGAAGGAATTTGCCTAAATTTAGGCGACACTCGAGTAACTCGAGTTTGGATCAGAATGCTGTTTCCCTTCAACTTACCAAATTTCATGCAATTTCAACACTGTCACCCCAATGGCCTCTACTGGCCACCCCATTGCCCCCCCCCCCCCCCCCAGCGCCGGTTGATCTTATGTTATGACTTCTAGCGCCCCTACTATTCTAGGAAGGCATGTGCTATCTGTTCTACATTACACATCAACGAAAATTAAAATTTTATTTTGGTTATTAGTCACGTCAATAATTTCCATCCAAAAGATAATAGCAGGGAATAAATTGACATGGTACTAAAAAGTTAAGAACGAAATTGACATAATTAAAAGGTTAGAGACTAAATTAAAATACGGTTTAAAAAATAAGGACCAAAAACGCATTTTACCCAAACTTAAATCATAAGTAAAAATATTCCTAAGAATATATATCCTAAATATACTACTATATAAGAATCTTATTTTAACTTAAATAAAAAACTAAAAACAATTAAATATGAGTAAACAAAACCTAAAAATCCATAAAATGTTTATAAATATCAAATATTAATAAATAATAAATATTTTGTATATATTTCTCAAACATTGGTTATTCAATAAATAGGGAACTACTATAGTCACATTCCATTGTTTAACTAAAATTTTGCTGAGACTGATGTGAATGGTTTTATAAACTGATGTATCACTTTATAAAAACACAACTAAAAAGTAATTAAGAAATTTATTTCTGTGTCCGGTTAACGGATGCTCTTAGGGCATTTATTAATAGACAATCTTAAGAAAGTTTTAATACAACTTTTACAAGAAATATAAAAAAATATATATTGAAAAAGTTAGTTTCTTTTTTATTTTCCTATAAAAAGTTTCTAAAAATATTTTCTAAACTGATGTCCCTAAAGCATTGGTTAACTTTTCCATTTATTATTATGTTGCTAATGTAAAATTAGTCACATTAATTTGTTGTCTCATTAGCTTGTAAACATTATGTAGCAATTTTTTTTTTTTTTTTTTTAAATCAATAGTTACAACAATAAGAAAAGGCAATGATAATGGTCCTTAATGAATGACTAATGAACAAATTAATAGCAATTTTTTTTTTTTTTAACAAGAAGAAATTAATACCAAGTCTTCTTTTAGCCTTTTTTTTTTTTTTTGGGGGGGGGGGGGGGGGGGGAGATAAAAGATAGGAAAAAAAAAAAGTATCTTTTGACCTTTTTTAGAGTAAAATAAAACAATACAAACAATACATATATGGCAACATTGGTCCCTTATCGTGCACTGTACGTTGCCCGACGTGACTAAACATTATTGCGGCTGACTAGGGGAAAAAAGGTCATTAGTGTTTGGGATTGGGACAGTCTGGACAGACCACACCTACAATATATAAGACTGCAAGTGGAAGAGATCAGGGCACGTAATCAACAAAAAGAGGCAGACTACAAATGAGTGTGATGGTTTTTTAGAGGAGGTATCTCAAGAAATACAAACATTTCTTTCCAGTGAAGTTTGCAGGTTCACCTTCTCATTTCAGTACTTACTATATATTCTTTTGGAAGAGATTTATCTAGAGAGAAACCACGTTTCCTATATATTTTTGTTGAATGTAAATTTTAAAAATTTAATTGTTAGATTGCATATTTTTATTATATTCTCTATGTTTGTAAAATTTCAATAAGAACAAGATCAAATATCAATAGTTATATTATCAATCAAATATTTAAATTTAAAAAATAAGTTATTGATTAAATAGTAAATAACATTCTATTTGAACAAAATTTGACATACGTGTTAAAAAAATAAAGTAAATGCAATCAAATGGTTAGGTTTTTAAAAGTTATATCTAATAAAAACATTTATAAGGAGTTTGAAGGGTTTTTATCCAAACTAGTTAAGAAAAAAATCTTGTCTTATTCTTTTTTGGAAAATTTGTTGTGTTGGGAATTGGGATAGAGGCAATGGTATAGGATGTAGGGATGTTTAAATTAACCTTTAAATATATATATATATATTCCTTAAATAAATAGGAAAGAGATTTGGAGCCAAACCCTTTATTTTTAATCTCAAAAATTGGGGAAGAATAGAGGTTTCACTTATATTAAAAAATATATATTAAATTGTCGATTTTACACTTATAATTGAACATAAAAGAGTTATATATACTTCTCTTATCATTTTCTTTCTTTCCCATTTTATTTTATTTTATTTTTGAAAAACAAGCACGCACACACACATTGAGGAAAAGGAATGAGATTCTAACATAAAGACATAACATAAAAAAGATGCATACTTATCCCATTTTAATTTTTAAAACATCTAAATATAGGAGATAGATATTTATTCTCCTACCCTCTAGTAATTAATTTCTAAAACATCCAAACAAGGAAAAAGATAACCATTCATCTCCCCTCTTCTCTCATCTTCTCTACTTTCTAGTTGCTCTAGAGTTCAAACTTTCAAACATACTATTAATTAATAAAAAAATATTTTAAATGAGTGATTACTTGATATTTTGGAAACAATATTCCTCAACAATAACAAGTTTGATAAGAGATATTCTAATATGATCTATGTAAAACTTATGAAAGAGAAGAAGAGATTGGTAGGTAGTGGAGAAAAAGGAGATGAAATTCAAATCAAAGAAATGGGGCAACACATATTCCATATTATTATGAATATAGAATAATAGTTTTATTGAAGAAAGAGAAGTGCTACTATGTTACAACATCACTAATGAACATATAAATATTATCTCGACTGGAAAAAAAAAAAAGAAGAAAAAAAAAAGCCATGCACCATGGCCGTATATGAAAACATATGTGGATACTTTTTCGTTTCTTTTCATTTTCTATATAGATATAACAGAAATTTAATTTATTGTGACTGCTCCTTGATAATTGCGTTATATTATTGGGCAAGACACTAATTAGTTTTTTTTACAGGCGAGGTTTGAATCTCAAATCTCTTATTTGACAATAAGAACTTTACTAGTTAAGCTTATTGGAACCTACTAGATGCTTTTTCTTTAAATGTTCATAAACAATTTATATTCATGATAAGAAACAACCAAATTTATATTAATGTCTTTAGCAAACAAACAAACATTTAATCTAATTTCAAGTTTGACTATTTGTCAAATTATGCTTATACATAATAATGTATTTATGAATAAGTTAGTAAGCATGAAGCTTTATTTTAATTATATATATATATATGAGACAATCAATTTATTTTTTCTTTATTTTTTCCCCTTCTATACAAAATTTCTTTTATGGGTTTGTATATGGGTTTTACTACCAAAAAAAGCAAAGGATGAGGTACTACTGTTGCCGACCTTTAGATTTTGCAATACTAATACAATTATTACATACACACAAATAGCTGGTGCATGTGCCTGCGTTTTCCCACTTTGGTGGTGAGTTAGAAGGACTACCAAGGGTCAATCATGAGATTAATGAGAATCTAGGTTTGAAATTTCTAACAAACATTTTCAGGCCATCTCAAAGGATCATTCTAGTAATTACCAGGTGCAGTGGTGTAGGGAGAAGACCCAAACCCACCCCTCTCCCCCCACGCCACCCCACTTTTTTAAAATATATTTTATTATGTCTAATTTTCCTTAATGGCCTATCATATTTTTAAAATTTTGTACAAATATTAATTTGAAGTACAATATCTCTTTTTTATTTTAGTATTTATTATTATACGGTTTTTACCATATATAACTCATTAATTCTCTGTATTTTTTAAAAGCAAACTCCTTTTCATTTTGTATTTAAATAAATATTGAGGACAAAAGAATGCATTGATTTTTTTTTTTCATTTTCTATTAAAAGAAATGATACTATGATTTTTACAATTAAAATTTTAGGATAGGTTATATTTTTTCATCCATAAAAAAAAGTAAAATATTTTTTTATATTTAATAATAATAATAATAATAATAATAAAAATAATAATAATAATAATTATTATTATTATTATTATTATTATTATTATTACATTGTATATGTTAAGGCATATAAAAGTAATATTTATTAATTAATGTATTTGAATTAATTTATTTTATACATTTCATGTTTTCTAAAACTATTATTATACATTAATGTGTAATCTTTAATTTATTCAACACAAAAAATTATTTAAAATATTCCAAGTATTAATTATAATTAATTTAAAGGATAACTACACAACTTAGTGAAAAACAAAAATTCTCTTAAATTGTATAAAATTGACTTGATCAAATTTTTATATATACATAAAAATAATATATATATATATATATATATATATATATATATATATATATAGACACACTCAATCATCTAATAGACACGTTTTAAGCATAAATTGATAAGTGTGGGTATAAATTATAGATATATTTTGCTTGGCCCTACTGGAAAACATTGTTGGCTTTGCCACTAACCTAGTATATGTGAGGCAAGGAATTATACTCATTTGAGAGAATAGTGAGGTGCTCAAATCTCCAAGGGCTCTATGTACTCCCGTTAGCCAAAAAAAAGGTGGGAGGGGGTCGATCATTCACAAAAAAAAAAAAAAAAAAAAAAAAAAAAAAAAAAAAAAAAAAAAAAAAAAAACCTACCTCTTAATATTACTTCAGGTCTTTTTTTACTGGGGTGGGTGTCTTTACAATCCTTGGGTTTATTATCCCTCTTCCTTTTTCTTTTCTTTTTGTCTTTTATCTCCTCTTGGGTAAAGCTTTCTAGGTTTTGCTGATTTGGTCAGATTTCCTTATTCCCTCTTTAAACTCTTTTTCCCCCATTTTCGAACACCTTTTTGGATTATTGAGAACCATATAAGTTAAAAAGATGATTAAGCTTTATTTTGTCTAATGGTATTTAAATTAATTAAAACGATGATTAACCTTTATTACATCTTTATGAAGTCTTTTAAGTCATTGCTCAGAAAGCCAAGGGTTTCTTTGTTCTTTTACCTTTCTTAGTCTCTCGCATCAAAAGCTTTCGGTGTTATTTCCTATTTTCTTTAAGAAATCCTTTCTCACACAGACAAAGTTTAGTTACAAACTTAATTGAACGAGAGGTGACATCCACCTAAATTAAACAAGTGTCCTATCATGTGAATCTCACATGATGACCTTAACTCATTTAATGGACCCATTATGGTATGTTATGAGGGGCATGGTTGAGTGGGTCTTAGCTAGATATGGGTGGTGGTTAGTTATTTGACTAGCAATTGGTGGCTAATTAGGTAAGGGAGTAATCGGATTTTGTGTGGGTGATTATGCTCCTGGGTTTAGGTTGAGTTATTGAGCTCAGTTGACACGAACTTGGGTCAAATTGGATGTAGTTGATGGCTTTGAAAAATGATATTGATTCAATGATGTGGTGACACTATGGAGGTGAAAGGGAGTGGGGATAGGGAATGGCAAAGAAAGACGGGATTGGGGGTGCCGATGGAGTGAGAGAAAGTGGTTGAGAGAGAGAGAGAGAGAGAGAGAGAGAGAGAGAGAGACGGACGGGAGAGTAACGACTTAAGTTTTGAATGGGTTCGTTAAATGACTTAAGAAGGTTGGGTGAGATGGCATGTCCTCCAACTTGGTTAATTTGTAATTAAACTTTGTTCTTGTTACCATTTCATTTGTTTGTTTGTTTTGTTTTTTTTTTTTTTTTTTTCGTATTAATATATTAATGTATATGTAACAAGTTTTTGCCCATTGAGAGGTGAGACTTACCCCTGCTTGTTAATGTTTTTGCGGCTAGGAAAAAAAGAGCACGACAGGTGGAAAAGCCGGAAAGGTAGCATTTCCATATAATAGTGATTCAATCGAAGAATGTGAATTGTGAACACAAAGAGTTGATTATTGACCTTCCACCTCACAAGCGGTCCGTGCAAAGAGTTTCTATTCCCGGACATGGATCAAATAACGCCGTCAGAACAACGTGGAGGCAAAGTGTATAGTATACAAATTCCACCACCAGCCCAGCAAGTGGAACCTGAGAAGCGGCGCGAGTGTTGTATCTACAAAGTTCCGCTGAAACTCCGCAGAGTAAATGAAGATGCCTACACTCCAAAGCTAATTTCAATAGGCCCTTATCATCACAAAAGAAAAAATTTGAAGAAAATGGAAGACTTAAAAAGAAGATATTTCCGGGATGCCTGTGATCGGACGAAGAAGAGACCGGAGGATCTTTCAGGACGCATCCAAGAACACAACTACCAGAAGATCCTTCATTGTTATCCAGAGGGCAGTCACATGGAGGAGAAAGATTTCATGACAATGATTCTTTTGGATTCTATTTTTATCATTGAAGAGTTGTGGAGGACTAATGAAAACCCGCCAGCAGTGACTACCATTTCCCAAAAGTGTGAGTGGAGGATGTGGGGTGCATGTGTAATTAATTTCCAAAAAGAAAGAAAAGAAGACAATCCAGAAAAGAAAAACCATGAAATGGTAAACCCATGGCGAAGCTATAACATAATGCAGGACTTGCTATTACTAGAAAATCAGGTTCCATTTTTTGTTCTGGAGGATTTATACGAGTTTGCCTACAGTGACCTTTTTATGTACCCGCAAAATGAAGATAATTCCTTTCGTAGGCATGTCCATGAATACTTTTTCCATTTCTGGAAAACATCCGGTTTTGTTGGCGATTCTGATTACGAGAAGATATTCGCTGATAAGAAGAAGGAAGTCAAACATTTTACTGATTTCCTAAGATATTCTCTCCTTCCACAGAATCTAACATTTGGAAGAAGTTTTGAACGTGTACCTTGTGCAACCAAGCTGTCTGAGGCAGGAGTGGAATTCAAAGTCAGCAAATCCAAGAATGGAGGCTTACTTGACATTCAATTTCGAAAGAGTGGCTTCTTGAAAATTTGTCCATTTTTAAACTTTTCATGGCTCTTGAGTTGCTTTCCTTGCCTCAAATGCTTGGAGATCATGCAACCTGTCTTCGAACTCAAATTCTTTATAATAAGGGATGCAACTGAACCTGTTGTTCGAAACCTCATGGCCTTAGAGCAGTGTCATTATCCACGGGAAGCTTACGTATGTAATTATATTGTATTGTTGGATCATCTTATCAACACTAGAGAAGATGTGGATCTACTTGTTGAGAAAAACATTATCGTTAACTGGCTTGGCAACAATAAGGCAGTGGCAGTTCTGATCAACCACCTTTGCCTACAAATTATAGAAGGTAATCATTCCTGTTACTTTGAACTCAGTAAAAAGATTAAAGATCACTATACCAGCCCTTGGAGCAAACTCATGGCATCCTTAACAAATCTATATTTCAAAGATTTTTGGAGAGGGATGGCAACTGTTGTTGGAATCATGGTCCTGCTTTTCGCTTTCTGGAATTTCCTTAGGCCTTTTGTCTTTCACACTTGAACATTTGTGTGCTTCAGTGTTTGTTGGAGACTTGGTGCTTTGCTTCTGCTTATTTAGATGCATTCTGAACTTTGTAATAATGCTTTGCTTCTAGCTTAACAAATGTTTTGTTGTAAGTTTGTGATGTTTCCACATCTATAAACTGGTGTGGTGAGTCTGTATTTTAGCAAATAAAGCTATATGCTATGTTAATGAATCTTGTGACATGCATCTACGCTAATATCATTAATTATTCTTGTTTTGCTCCAAAAATCTTTTATTTCACATGTAAAAATTTCTTTTGCTGAATTTTTTTCCCCTTAGAATTTTATATGTAGCCACTTTAATTGTTGGGCAGTTTGGTTCACAAAAATATTGCAACCATTACGACATTACACAAATGTGACGTACGGTTCGTTTATATACGTACATCTTACATTACAGAATATAAAATTATCAAGAGATTTGCATTACAATATTTTATCGTAATTAATGTGATTATCTATTGAGATGATGATAATCTTATATGCAATGTAATTATGTATTTTTATCAAAAAGAAAAATGTCCATGCTATAACTTGTAATTACAAAATTATCTTTGGATAAAATGACAAAAATGTTGGGTGCCGACACCCACATGTCCAGCCCACTTTTTTGCTTAGCTCATTAAATGAGCTAGTTGGACGAGTGCTGAGAAGTCAGCAAAGTGAAGTGAACTTGCTGGAGAAGTTTGCCAAAAGGAGGAGTTGAAGTCATCTTTGTTATGTACAAAAGCCAAGGTAAGAGCATCCGTAGTAGATGTGTTGTATAAAAAATGTCATTTTGGCATATTAAAAGCATACTTTATTATTTTACCACATCATTTTACAATATCTCATTTATCAGATGTTTTATCATTCAATTCTATACATTAAAATAATATTTACTACACATTAAAATAATATATTATCTCCTCCCCATTATCATTAACAACTATAACAACATCAACGGCATAACCACCAGCCACCAATATCCATGGCCACAACAACACCGACAGCCACCACCAGCCACCAATATCCATGGCCACAACAACACCGACAGCCACCACCAGCCACCAATACCAAATAAAGAAAAAAAGCTTCATACCCCTCATTTGGGGGTTTGAATGAAAAGCATAAGCAAATCCAAGAACTGAAAAATAACAAGATTGCACCAAAAATTAAGCTCAACACAGACAAAATCCTTTAGTGCTAAGACTCACATCAAAATTTGCATATGCACAACACAACCCAATCAAAACCCTTGAGAATCAAAGCAAACCAACATAAAAAAAAATGCATCAAAATTGCGAACAGCCCAAAATAAAATCATTGACCCATATTAGAAATTGCATCAAAATTATCAAACAACCAAGCAAAAAAATGAAAATTCTTGAAAAATAAGCAAAACCCACATCAAAATTTGCATAAAAAATCATCCAGAAGCAAAAATTCTTCAAAATCAAATCAAACCCACATCAGAATTTGCACAGTCAAACTGATCTTAAATTAAAGAAGAAAAAAAATCTCACCAACTTAGTGTTGATATTCTTGTTGCCAGTGGTAGCCATTACAATGATCGATTGATGGATCAAGATCAACAATTTATAAGAGAGGGGGAATCGGTGAGAGAGAAGAGAAAAGAATAAAGTGAAGAGAGAGGAGAGAGAAAAGAGAAAAAAAATATTAAAACTTATACCATTTTTCATCCGTACCATGCCAAAATTGTAATGGTACTATAGCATGTTGCAAAAATTTGACACATTTTGTGCATCTGATAAAGCTCCGTTTTTGGTGTTTGGTATGCTAAATGTGCCATATTATAGCATTTAGCATTTATACCACATCTGCTGTGGATGCTCTAAGTGGCTTGCAATTATTGTGACTTGATGTGAAGAGTGTGGAAGGAAAAAAAAGAAGAAAAATATTGAGAGAGAGAGAGAGAGAGGAGAAGTCCCAGTGAGTGAGAACGAGGACAGTGTAGTCTTGGAGAATTGTGTAAGTGAGAGCAAGTGAAAGATAGGAGAAAAATATTGAGAGCAGGAGAAAATTGTGAGAGATATATAGTGAGGAAGAGAGCAGTGAGTGAAAAAAAGAAAAAAAGTTTCTTTTTTTTTTCTCATGTATCTCTAAGTATTATAATCTTTATTTAATATAATGAAATTATTTGGAGTTTTTTCCTTTAAAGAGAAAGGGTTTCTACGTAAATGTTTTTGTGTTCTTATGTGATTATACTTTCACCATACTTGTTGAAATTTATTCTTATTTATATAAAATTTTTCCCAACAAAAAATGAACTCAAAACATTGGAAAATGACCAAATAGCTCTGAAACCTTCAACAAGACCAAAATACGTCCAATGTCTCTAAACTAACCAATAATAAAAACACCCTAAAAAAACAATAATAAAGTACGTATATATCTTTAAAATGACAAAAAAATTCCTAAAATCTCTAAAGTGACCAAAATACCATATTAACTCCAAAATCACCTAAAACACCATCGAGACCTCCAAAAGAACCAAATTATCCCTTAAAAATTTTAAATGACCGAATTTCCTTATATCTCTCAAAAATTATATTAAAAATGAAAACCCCAAAAAATAAAAAATAAAAGCAATAAAATAGCATCTAAACTCTCCAAATGACTAAATAAAATACCCCTAAAACCTCCCAAACTACCACTATGAATCTAAAAAATAACTAAAAAACCCTCTAAACCTTCAAAATTACCAAGAATAGCGTCAAAACTCCAAAACTCCAAAATACATAAGAAACCCACCCCCCCCCCCCCCCCACCCAAAACAAATTGACCAAAATACCCCTAAAGTATTTAAAAAAAATTATCAAAATATGCTCAAAACCTCCAAATTGACCAAAATATCTCCAAAACATCGAAAATGACCAAAATACCTACCAAAACCTCCAAAATTCCTAAAATACCTCCAGTAAGTCTGAAATATAGAAAATACCCTAAAATTTCTAAAATGTTGTATGAAGAAAAAATGAATAATATATGTAAGGACCAATTTTGGCTTGGACCCCAAAACAGGATTGGGTTCTGGCCCAGCAAGCCCAAACAATAAATTTGTAAAGTGTGGAAGAAAGAACTAGCCTGATTTTAGAAAGGAGGTAACGATCGTGGATGGTTTGAAAGAATAGTTGTAAGTATAAGATATAAAAATCGTCTTCGGGGTAGCCTAAATAGTATAATCAAGAATCTGGAGTTCTTCCTTTCGTGTTGTATTTCTTAATCTTTTTTCTATATGTTTTTCAATCTCCTCTTCTTTAGACACCTTCTCACGTTATATACCATGATTTTAGTACCATTCTTACCGTACACGTGTACATTAGGTTATGGGAGCTTCTCCCTATCCCATCTCACACCTCCCTGAACCTTCTACCACCAGTTGTAAGGTTGCTTATTCACTGTTCAGGTATCACCTCCACATTAATGCGGCCAGAAAGTTAGCTGGGAAGCATTTAATGTGGAGGTAACAGCTTTTACAGATATTTGTTATCCTCCACCCTCATCCCTTATCCAATATTTGACCCCCCTGTCATAAGGTTCCCTTAAAATAGTATCCAAGGGGATAGAGATGTTTCAAACCACCTTAGACAAAGGTTCTAAGGTGACTTTTCACCTTGGACAGGTTTAGGTCTATTATAAATAACTTTCAACTCTTCCTGCAATATAATTTTCACTTCTACCTTAGTTGACCATCCTCGGATATGTCTACGTCCTCGGACTGGGTCATTGGGCCACAGGCCCAGCTCATTCAGCCTAAATAGTACTCCAAAGGCAACTAGTCCCCACAATAGCCTCTCAAAATCTTGCTTTTCGACTCCTTGGGAGGAAAGGAGGATTTTGATATCCCCGTCCTGTTCCCCTTATGATCTTGTTTCGTTTAGTTAAATCCCAAAAATACGTGTTTATCCTCCTAAGGCACGTCCCTGACGCTTCAGCGCTCTGAGCGTGCCTTTATTTAATTTTGGCAACTCCCCTGTCCCCCACGTTCAATGGCAGGATGGGAATCTAATGGTGGATGGGTTCTCTTGGAATACAAGCGGGAAATCTCCCGCTTGCAATTTCTATGCCATTATAAATAAGCTTTCAAATCGATTCCTTTTCACCTTCAATAGTTGTGTTATTCTAGAAACCGTACATTGAACTTGTCTTTTTCTCTCTCTCTCTCACTTTCTCGTGCATCTACAAATACAAACACCTTGTCCGAGGGCCACTTTTCAAACCTGTAAGTTTCCCTGAACTCATCTCAGTTTTTATTTCGACTTGCGAAATTTCCTTTAAAGACTTCTTAGAAAATGGGTAGATTCAAGCATTTAGTGGATTCTGAGGAAGGTATGGAGAGTTTTAAGACCAAATACAACATTCCCCCACACGTGGGCATTAGGTACGCTGCACAGGGGGAATGGTTTGACGAGAGGAAAACAGGAGAGGTGGTCATCCCCATGATTGCCTTCATAAAGGGAGGGATGACCATTCCTATGGGTACCCTCACTAGGAACTTCCTTAGGTTCTTTAGGCTTTCTCCCACACAGTGCGCCCCAAACATGTTTAGGGTGTTAGGGAGTATAGAAGCCCTAAATGAGATGATGAATCTAAACCTAACCCATCACGACGTGAATTGGATATACAATCTGCACAATTTGAAGGGGCAGGGGTATTATTTAAAGGAACCCTGCAGTAAGGTTGATCCAATGCCTCCCCATATCAAACAAGGGTCTAAAAGACAACTTTTTGATTTTTTCTAGGCAATGGCATGACGGTTTACCTTGTCCAGTTAAGGAGGGTACACCAGGTGGGAGGCCAATTACTAAGTGTTATATTGTAACTTGTACAGTTCTTCTATTTCCCTTACTCTTTGCTATTACTGAAGTTTTTTTTTTTCTGGTTTTAATGATTTTGCAGATCCCAACTCCACTGCACCTCTGAGAGCAGCACACCTCATCCTTGGATATAAACCCATCTCCCACGCATTCCAAGCTCCGAGGTGTGTGATAAGGGCCAAAGATCCTCGGCTCCACCACATTAGTGTTGCCTACGAGGGGTTCGTAGTTCCTGAAGGTATTCCTCTCCCCAGAAATACACCACTCACCCAACCACTACCTGTTGCCACCCTTTCAGCAAGAGTACCATCTCCTTCACCCATTCTTCAAGTAGAGGAGGAAGAAGAAAGGGAACAAAAGGGAGAAGGCTTTGTGGACCTCACTGAGTCCATAGATGAGTTCGAGGTTTTTAACCAGCCTTCACCCCCCAAGAATGTGCCAGAAGAGATGGGTATCCAAAGGAAACTCCAAAGAAGCCTGTAGGAACTGTTAAAGAGCCAGCTAGGAAGAGGAGAAGCTGGGAAATCTTTTCAGTCCAAACTTCCACCTCCCCCACCAAGGTCTCCTCCTCGCGCTCCTTAGCCAACCTTGCCCTCTAGGACCGAACAGATTGATCCTAAGAAGAGGAGGGAACAGAAGGGCAAAGATGTAATGGAGACTGAAAGACCTCGTCCATCTAATGAAGAAGAAGCTCATAAGGCGAAAAAGCAGCAAAAAACTAGCCATGCCCCCAGCCGAGGTGCAGAAAGGGCGGATAGTCAATTCCCAGAGCCCCAAGCATGGCTTCCAGCTCCCATACTTGGTGGTGAGCTCCTGATGGATAACGCATCAATCAGGGACTTCAATAGGGGCATTGGATGTCACGTCACCTTAGTTCTGGAGGAAAACCTTCTACTTCCCAAAGATATGGTGGAGCTACGAGGCTTTAGGAGAAGTGAAGTCTTTCCTCACATCAAAAGGTTTTTGGGCATGGTATGTACTTATTCTCTCTTATTGTTTTTCTCTTTCTTCCCTTTTTTTTTTTTTTTTTTTTTTTTTTTTTTTTTTTTTTTTTTTAACTCATAACTTCCTAACATATGCATTTATACTCCTTATTTGGTGTAATACTAATTCCTTTCTTGTCATTCAAGGCTGTCCAAAATACGTTCAGGCTTAAGGAGATGACCAACTCCCTCTATCAGCAGTTGAATGAGGAAAGGAAAAGGAGGGCTGCTGCTGTGCAAACCTTGGCCATTGCTAAAAACAGCAACACCAATTTGAAAGAAACTGACTGCCGAGGAGCAAGCTCGGAAAAGCGGAGACGCAGCCCTGGAGGGTGCTGAGAGACAAGCTGGGAGCCAGAGGAAGTTGGCACATGAAGCCAATGACCAACTAGCTGCTTCTAAGGAGCAATTGGCAACTCTGAAGAAGCAACTAGAGGAGGCTCAAAAACTTAGAGATCAGGCTGAAAAGGCCAAGGCTGAAGCTGAAAAAGCCAAAGCCCAAGCTGAGAGGGAGAGAGATGAAGCCGAGTAGTATGGTTATGATGTTGGCGTGGCTGAGACCGAGGACGCCCTAAGGGTAGAGGTCTCCGCCGTATGTCATGCCTACTGCACTCAGACTTGGGAAGAAGCCCTCAATCGAGCTGGGATTGATGCTTCTTCCGAGCTGAGGAAGCCAAAGAACATCATTTTTCCTCCTGCCTTACAAATTCCAAACCAGAAAGAGGCAGCTCCTCCAGTCTCCCAACCAGCCGAAGAGACCCAACCTCAGCATCCTCCCTCATCTAGTTAGCAGGAGTAGGACAGAGAGCCTGAAACTCTGAAGGATTCCTCCTCGGACAAAGTAGCTGAAGCTCTCCAGCCTGGGGCAGCTTCTCAAGGATTTGAGAAGGAGCTAGCTTCAACTACTTTGCCTGTGGAAGAAGCTCCTAAGGAGAAAGAGAAAGAAATCTCTCCTGAAGCAACTAACAAGGCCCCCAAGTCCAAAGTTCAAATAAAGCTGAAGCCTTAGTTTTTATTTTTAGGATAATGAAAGTTGTTGTAACTTCACCTTTTGTACTTGAAGATTAATTTTACTAATGTATGAACTTTCTTTCTTATTCTAAGTAATATATGTTAGGATCATCGCTTTTTTTATTTGCGTGATATTTACTTTATCTTATTTTTTGTTCGCATTTAAGCATACTCTATAAACGAGCAAAACTCGTGGAAACAAATGAAAATTCAATTTCATGTACTCGAACTCGTAGTCTAAACAAAATATAACCACTAATTCCCCTTATTTCCAAAACATGCTTTCAATTTATTAACCTTTGACAGGGTTCCTAATTTCAAGCCACCATCCCATTGTTTAAGCAACTAGCAAGACATGAACACATTGAAACCCTCTTAGTTGATATCTATGAGGCTTATCATGACTTATAAATTGGGTCATAACTTAGTCCAAAGAATAACAGTTTGTATTTAAAATTGTGGTCTAAAGGTTTTAACACAACTTAGACTCCACTAAATACTTCCCTGGATACTGTAAGGATACTTATTTTCACTAAGTTTGTGGTTCGAGGACCTGCCACAACTTAGTTCCTGTTGAATATTTTAAAAGAGGTCATAGGATATTAATTTTCACTAAGTTTGTGATCAGAGGACCTGACATAACTTAGCTTCTGTTTAATATTTTAAAAGATGTCACATGATATTAATTTCCACTAAGTTTGTGATTCGAGGACCTGACATAACTTAGTTTCTGTTTAATATTTCAAAAGATGTCATAGGATATTAATTTCCACTAAGTTTGTGATCCGAGGACCTGACATAGCTTAGTTTCTGTTTAATATTTCAAAAGATGTCATAGGATTCATGATATACACTTAGAATAAACTAGAAAGGAATCATAAAACGACTGATCTTATTAATAGTAGTACATTTTCATGTTATTTACATTCCAAGGATGAAATACAGTTTTTTCATCTAAATCCTCCAAGTAGTACGCGCCTAACCCTGCCACTGATGTGATGTGATATGGCCCCTCCCAATTGGGCCCCAATTTCCCCCAAGCGGGGTTTTTAGTATTTCCCAAGACTTTTATTAATACCAAGTCTCCCAGGGTCAATGGCCTTAACTTTACATTCATATCATAGCCTTGCTTAAGCTTGTGTTAGTAATAGGCCAGCTGCACCATTGCATTTTCTCTCCGTTCTTCAACCAGGTCCAAATTCTTCTTCAGCAGCTCATCATTTCCATCCAAGGTGAATGTGCTAGTTCTCATTGTTGGGAAACCATTCTCCAATGGGATTACAGCCTCAACCCCATACGTCATTGAGAAAGGGGTCTCTCCTATGGACTTTCGAGGCATTGTTCGATATGTCCAAAGGACATGTGGTAGCTCTTTCACCCACTTTCCTTTGGCGTCGTCCAATCTCTTTTTAAGTCCGTTCACTATGACCTTGTTAACAGCCTTAGCCTGTCCATTTCCCTACGGATAGGCTGGAGTGGAATACCTATCCTTTATACCTAAATCAGAACAATACTTCCTGAAAGTTTTGCTGTCAAATTAAAGGCCACTATCCAAGATGAGCACATAAGGAACCCCGAATCATGTAACAATGTTCTTCCAGATGAATCTTTTGACATCTACATCCCTGATATTAGCTAGAGGCTCAGTTTCGACCTACTTGGTAAAATAGTCCATACAGACTAGTAGGTATTTTTTATTTCCTACCGCTTTGGGGAAAGATCCCACAATGTCCAAGCCCCACTAAGCAAATGGCCAAGGGCTAGAAAGAGGATTAAGAACTCCTCCAGGCTGGTGAATATTTGGCGTGAACCTTTGACACTGATCGCATTTCTTAACGTATTCCTGCGCCTCCTTTTGCATGCCTGACCACCAATATCCCTAGGTAATAGCCCTATGAGATAGGGATCTTCCTCCTGTGTGATTCCCACAAACCCCTTCGTGGAGCTCCTTTAGGAGTGATTCTGATGTTTCAGGGTGTACACAAAGCAAATAAGGGCCAGAGAAAGAACACTTATACAATTTTCTATCCTCGGACAGCCAAAACCGAGGAGCTTTTCTATGCACTTTTTCAACTTCGGACCTCTATGCAGGCATTATATCTTTTTCCAAGAATAGTGATATGGAATCCATCCAGCTCGGACCCAGCTTGATCTGGTGGATCTGAGGCATACCCTGGTGTAACAAAGTGGGGGTGCATAGGTCTTCAATAAGTATTACTCGAGGCAAATCCTGCGCCGAGGTCGTGGCGAGGGTAGCCAAAGAGTCTGCATGGGTGTTCCCACCTTTGGGGATATAAGATAAGTCAAAGACTTCAAATTTTGATTGTATACTCCTGATCTAGCATAAGTACTCCTGCATTCTTGGATCACGTGCTTCCAGATCACCCCTTACTTGGCCCACCACCAGTTTTGAATCTGAAAAAACCTTCACTGCTTTTCCCCCCATTTTCTGGACCATCGCCATTCCCATCAGTAAAGCTTTATACTCTACTTCGTTATTCGTAGCCGAGAAACTCAACCTTAAGGATTTTTCAATGGTGATCTTTTCTGGTGACACTAGAACTAGCCCCACCCCTGATCCTCGCTGGTTGGCTACCCCATCCACATACAATTCCCAAGGCATGGGACATTGGACAAAGACTACGCTAACTGATCTTTCACCCACGTTATGATTTTCCACATCCATTTCCTCACGACATTCAGCGAATTCAGCCACCAGATCGGCGAGAACTTGTCCCTTTATAGAAGTACGAGGCATGTATTTTATGTCAAAAGTCCCTAGGATCGTGCCCCACTTGGCAATCCTTCCAGTATAATCTGCACTTCTGAGCACTAACTTAAGTGGAAGTTGAGTGAGCACGACCACCATGTGTGCTTGGAAGTAATGGGGAAGCTTTCTTGTAGCATGCACCACTGCCAATATGGCCTTCTCCAATGGCAAGTAGCGCATCTCGGCTTTATTAAGTGACTTACTCACATAATAGACTGGTCGTTATATACCACTGTCCACTCGTATCAGCACAAAGCTTATGGCATAGAATGCTACTGCAATATAGGCAAAAAGAACTTCATCCACCATGGGGTTGACATAATGGGCGGATGTGATAGATATTGTTTAAGTTACTGGAATGCTATAGCACACTCCTCGGACCACTCAAATTCTTTTCATTTGTGCAGCAAAAGAAAGAAAGGCCTGCACCTGTCTGCCGATCTGGATATGAACCGATTCAAAGCGGCCATCATTCCAGTAAGTTTCTGTACCTCTTTGGGATTCCGAGGTGGTTGCAAGTTATTGATAGCTTTAATTTGGTTTGGGTTTATCTCAATTCCCTTGTGGGTCACCATGTACCCCAAAAACTTTCTTGAACCCACTCCAAAAGAACATTTAGAAGCGTTCAGACGCAACTTGTGCTCCCTCAGGATTTCAAAAATGCTTGTGAGATCCATTACGTGTTCGGACACCAACTTGCTCTTCACCACCATGTCATCAATATAGACTTCGACGTTTTTACCTAATTGTGGTTCAAACATTTTGGTCATCATCTATTGATAAGTTGACCCTGCATTTTTCAGACCAGAAGGCATCACCTTGTAGTGATAGTTTCCTACAGGTGTAACGAAAGTTGTCTTCTCTTGATCATCCAATGCCAAGGGTATTTGGTGATATCCTTGAAAGGCATTTAGAAAGCTCATTCGAGGATGACCTACCCTCGCATCTACCAACTAATCTATCCGAGACATAGGAAAAGGGTCTTTAGGACAAGCCTTATTGAGATTCGTAAAGTTCACACGTACGCGCCACTTTCCTGTTTTCTTTTTCACCACTACAGTGTTAGCCAACCACTGAGGATAAAACACCTCTTTAATAGCCCCTGCTTGCTTAAGTTTGGTTACTTCATTCTTGACAACCTCTACATGTTCCTTGGACAGGCGCCGAGGTGGCTGCCATTTTGGAGTAATGGATGGATTGACATTCAGATGATAACAAATGAAATTTGGATCTAGCCCTAGTGTTTCATAGACGTCCCATGCAAACACATCCACGTTCCTTTTCAGAAGATCGACCAACTGCTCCTTCTCTAATAGGGGAATCTGAGCTCCAACCTAAAAGAACCTCTCCGGATCATCTCCAATGACCACCTTTTCTAGGTCTTCACATTTCACCTCGTCGGCTGGCCCACTAAAAAGAGATGTCGGAGTTTCTAGTTGCTATAAATTGTTTTTAGCGATAGCCGAGGTATCACCCTCAGGTTTGTGTTAAATAGCTGCGATTAAGCATTGTCTATCCATAGATTGGCTCCCTACTATCTCCAGTGCTTGGTCCCTAAAGGGATATTTTACCTTCTAATGGAGGGTAGATGAAACAACCCCCAAGAAGTGCAGCCAAGGTCTGCCCATGATGGCTATATAAGGAGAGAAAGCATCTACTATGATGAAATCCACTTCAACCACATTAGTACCAACTTGCACAATCAATCTAATCTGCCTTTTAGGAATCACCATTTTACCTTCGAAACTTACTAAAGGGGAGCTGTAGATCGTTAAATTCTCAGTTTTCAAACCTAGCCTCTTGTAGAGATTAAGATACATAATCTCAACAGCACTGCCTTGGTCAATCATAACCCTCTTCACATCGTACCCACCAATTCTAAGGGTAACTACCAAAGTATCATCGTGTGGCTGGATGGTTCCCTGTTTGTCTGCATCCGAAAAGCTCAACACCAGTGGGACATTTATTTTGACTCGCTTCGGCATTGAATTAGAGTCCTCACTAAGCAACGAGATACTAACATTATCCTAGAAGGACAAGATTCAGTCCTCTCTAGAGCAACAAATATGACGTTTATGGTGCCAAAAGGAGGTCTTGTCGTAGCATTTCCATGAAATGCCGAGTTCGTTTGGTTACCTCAGCCACTGGAGTGATGCAAGAGATGCTTTAACTTCCCTTCTCGGACCAACTATTCCAAATGATCCCATAAATTTCTACAATCTTCAGTAGTGTCTCCATGATCCTGATGATAATGGCAGTAAAGGTTTTGGTTGCAATTCAAAGGATCTCCTACCATCTTATTCAGTCATTTGAAAAATGGTTCATTCCTAACCTTCTCTAATACCTTTTGCACTGGCTCTCGAAATACAACATTAATCGTCTGCGTGTTGGCAGATCCAGACTGCCCTGCAAAATCTCTTTAAGGACAATTATTCCGAGTCCGATCCGACTTGGAATCCCTCCTCTCCTAAGGGATTACCTTCGCCTTCCCTTTTCCCTGTAATTGATCCTCCTCAATTCTCCTATACTTATCAATCCTATCTATCAACAGGCGTACGCTGGTAACAGGTTTACCAATGAGGGACTTTCTCAAATCATGCTCGGCTAGTAGACCAGCCTTGAAGGTATTGATGGCCACATCATCATAGCTGCCGTCTATCTCGTTAAACATCTCCCAGTGCCTATCTGAATAAGTTTTCAAAGTTTCCCCATCTCGCATGGACATAGATAACAAAGATCCTAAAAGCAATGGAACCCTGCTACACGTGATAAATTGAACGCCAAAAGACTGGGTAAGTTTCTTGAAAGAATCAATAGTATTTGCCTTCAAGCCATTAAACCACCTCATCGCCATCGGACTTAGACTAGATGGGAAGATCTTACACATCAAGGCCTCGTCCTTAGAATAAATGGCCATCTTTTGACTAAAATGACTGATGTGTTCCACTAGATCCGTTCATCCATTATAAAGGGAGAAGGTGGGTTGATGAAATCGTCGATGGAGGCTCGCATCCTCTATGCTTCATGTGAAAGGGGACCTAGCAACCTGGTTTAAAGCTTCGTTCATGGCATTGTTTCCAAGGCCCTTATAAGTTGGGTTCTTATTCCTACGCTTATGGTGATGTTCCTCATCGCCAGAAAAAGTTTCACTGGGTGGAGTCCTGGACCTTCGCCTGTACATGGCATCATCCGTCTCCTCGGAGGACAGCTCAGAATCAGGTGAGGGGTGCCTTCGCCGTGCGCGATGCAACTCCTTCTTCAGCTCGTCAATCTCGCGTTACATGTCTCTTTCATTTTTTGCATAGGAGACATGGCTCTTCCCTCGTGACTGACTCTTGCTAGTATACATTGTATGCGCACTCCCTTCATGATCTCCCCTTCGTTGAAGGTTTATAACTAAGTTTTTATGTTGAGAGCCCCTCAATTCTGCCTGGTGCGGGTTAACATTATCTTGGTGTGGGCTAATCGTTGGTTGGTGTGAACTTGATTCTTCCATCCCCAATGCTAGACCAGAATTTCCTTCAAATCAGATCAAGCTCTTCCCACAGACGACGCCAATTGTAAGGACCAGTTTTGGCTTGGACCCAAAAACAGGATTGGGTTCTGGCCCAGCAAGCCCAAACAATAAATTTGTAGAACGTGGGAGAAAGAACTAGCCTGATTTTAGAAAGGAGGTAACGATCATGGATGGTTTGGAAGAATAGTTGTAAGTATAAGATATAAAAATCGTCTTCGGCATAGCCTGAATAGTATAGTCAAGAATCTGGAGTTCTTCCTTTTGTGTCATATTTCTTAATCTTTTTTCTATATGTTTTTCAATCTCCTCTTCTTTAGACACCTTCTCACGTTATATATCATGATTTTAGTATCATTCTTACCGTACACGTGTACATTGGGTTATGGGAGCTTCTCCCTATCCCATCTCACACCTCCCTAAACCTTCTACCACCAGCTGTAAGGCTGCTTGTTCACTGTTCAGGTATCACCTCCACATTAATGAGGTCAGAGAGTTAGTTGGGAAGCATTTAATGTGGAGGTAACAGTTTTTACAGATATTTGTTATCCTCCGCCCTTATCCCTTATCCAATATTTGACGTCATAAGGTTCCCTTAAAATAGTATCCAAGGGGATAGGGATGTTTCAAACCACCTTGGACAAAGGTTCTGAGGTGACGTTTCACCTCGGACAGGTTTAAGTCTATTATAAATAACTTTCAACTCTTCCAACAATGCAATTTCCACTTCTACCTTAGTTGACCGTCCTCAGATATGTCTGCGTCCTCGGACTGGGTCATTGGGCCACAGGCTCAGCTCATTCAACCTAAACAGTACTCCAGAGGCAACTGGTCCCCACAATATAGTATCACTATATAGATATGTCAAGTTTGGTTGGATTTGAGGTATTTTTCAACTCAACCAATTTAGGTTGATTTGATTGTTGCATTGAGGCGATTTTGTCATGTGTGACAAAATATGGACTCTCATTGAAACATTTAAGTATGGTTTTTAGATCCAGACCGTTTAATGAACTATAAAATAAAGAGATTCAAGGTTTTTTTAGGTCAAACTGAGGTCGAACCGTAATAACATCATAATTAATTTAATAAGTATTTAAATATAAATAAATATATTAAATTAGTATAAATAGAGAAATTAAATAAAATGATCCCATTAAATATAGAAATCTATCTTTCAAATGTACTTTTTCATATTATAACTTTCACAAGACAAATAAGAAATATTAAATCCTAAACATACATAGATATAATATTTCTTTATCTATTTATATGTTGATTAGTTAAACTTGTGATAGAAATAATAATAGTGATATTATAATAATATAGGAATTATAAGGACACTTACATTAAATAAGATATAAAATTTAAATTACTTAGTAATTTTAAATTAAAATAATTATTTAATAATTATTATATACTTAATTGTATTTGCTGCCTTACAAAAAAAGTAGTTCACGCTATTTTATAATAGAGATTAAATTAAAAAATAATAGGATGTAAACTTTTTTATTTACACTAGTTAATAAAGACATGTCACATAAGATTTTTACTTAAACTCATTGTAAAATCAATACATCTTAATATAGCTAATAACATTAAAAAAAAAAAAAAAAAAAAAAAAAAAAAAAAAAAAAAAACCTATTTCACGTTTCTCTATCTCTATCGTTGAGCTTCACTTCAATTGCCTTCCCACTGACATCGAGCTTCACCTCGATTGATAGAAGAACAATTTTAGTTTGTTGCCTCAGTCCCACAAGATGGAATTGATTGACAGAAAAACGATTTTGATTGTTACTCTTTACTTTTTGACTTTGTTGTTTTCTGAAATGAATTCTCTTTCTCTTTGGATATAAATCAAAGAAAAGAATAAAAGTAAGAAAGTTTGCTAAGAAAGTGTGGTTCACGGCTATGAGGAATCAAGCCATCGTCCAAGGTACCATACAGAAGCAGTGAGATCAGTGACATAGGGTTTTTTTTTTTTTTTTTTTTTTTTTTAATAGATGATATTAGGTGTATTAGGATGTATTGATTTGACAATGAGTTTAAGTAAAAGTTTGATGTGATATGTTCTTATCAACTGGTGTAAGCTAAAGGGTTTACAACCAGTCCTTATTGAATTTAATCTCTATATAATATTTTGTCACAGTTATGACATGGCCTACTATTTTTCCTTGATAGTTCACACTTTACTACATTATAATTGTGACAAAAAAATTGTGAAATATTTTCTAACACTAGATTTTCTCATTAAAAAATGGTAAATATTAATTAAAAGTACTTATAATATTTTATTTGTTACATATCAATCTATCAATATAAGTCACATCATCAGCTCAAAATTGCAAAAATCTTACGGCTGAAACATTTTGCCATCTTTAATTCAAAAATAAAAAATTTTATTCCTTCCCAATGCAAGTCACGTGAAGAGGCTTTTGAAACATAAAAAAGAATACAAAAAAAAAAAAAAAAAAAAAAAACAAAGAGAAGGTGAGAAACCACAACAATGGAGATGTAAAGAAGAAAGAGAAGAGGGAGAAGAGGGAGAAAAAGAAGAAAGAAGAAGAAATAGAAGCAAAAGACGAAGATGAAGGCCGTGATTGGCAATCTGTGCTGGGTTGCTACCTTGCTGCTCCAACTTCACATAGCCCCTACTTTGTCATCTTCTTCTTCTCAAAAAAAAATTTTTTCCTCACAAATCTTTTGGTTCTAGATCTGAAAAAATTCCAAAGTGCATGCCGACTGAATCTTTAATTTCGGTCGGTATTTACTTAAAAAAAAAAAGAAAAAAAAAAGAACCATGAGAACCGCAAGAACCATTCACGATTTTAAGAACCGTGCAGTTCAACTGTGGTTCACACAGGTCCATGCTTTTCTTGCATAGAAGGGTTCTTAAGGCTAAAAGAACTACAAAGAAGAGGGGTTCACGGTTAACTGGGTCAGACTGTACGGTTTGGTCAGAATTTCAAAACCATGCATTTAAGCACATTATTCTATAAGAGATTACAAATTTACACAATTTAATATGAAAATTTTACCAATCTAATCATGACCCAAGTTTTAAAAGGAAATTACAACCTAACCCATCAATTCACAAAAAACTAACCTATGGTATCTAAAAAGGTAAAGTTTGTTAGGTTAGTGGGTTGAATGCACACTCCTAAAGTAAATAAATCTATTAAGCATTAGGTCCCAAACATAAAAAGAAAGAAATTGTAACCCAATTAGAAATTTACATAAGTCGTCAGCTCAATGTTTGGAAGGTTATTTCTTTTACAAAGTATAAATAATGTCATTATCGTACCATATGGGGTGAAAGCCCAATAAGAGCACATAGTTGGAAGCCCAACAAAAAGATAGATCGCCATGTAGGTAGAAAGCCCAAGTTAAGCCCATACAAAGAATGGGAAAAGAAAGAATGTAAAACAATTTTGGATAGTTGTGGGAAGAGCAAGAGAGCAAAGTTGGGGTGGGCCATATTTTTCTGGCATCCACAAGTTCCGCTTCTCTCTCTCTCTCTCTCTCTCTCTCTCTCTCTCTCTCTCTCTCTCTCTCTCTCTCTCTCTCTCTATAGGATTTTTAGTCTTTTCTGAAAGAACTCACGACTGTCTAATTTTTATTTTAAATTTTTATTTTTTAATGAATTAGAAATTTTATTAAGAGAGAAAACAAACTACACAGGCATACAAGCCCCACCCTGAATAACAGAAACAAAAGTTGCTACGACTTAAATAATGCTCTCAAGTGCAGGATTGTCGCAAAGTAATAACTCTGTAAGTTCGAGGTCGAATCCACAGGTAAAAGGGAATTAATTAGCAAACCACAAGAGAACAAAACTAAAATAATAAAGTTTAATTGAAGAGATTTTTTATGGTTTAGTAAAGTTAATTTAAATTGAGAGAAAATAACAATATATTAAGGTGCTAAGGTTTAGGGATCCACACACAACATATATATTGGTAGTCTTAACAATATTTATTTTATAACTCAACTAAAATTCATACGAAGGATGATCTTAGTTGGATGATTTAACAATAAAACCCAAGAATTAATTGTCTAAGATAGTTTTATGAAATTGATTGATTTTAGGCAAAACAAAACTAGTGAATTAATTCGCAAGGAATACTAAGCATTTAACATACCCGGAGTCTACGATAAATCAAAGGATTATACAGAACTAAACACTTTTTTAGATGAGTAAAACAATAAAAAACATAAAAACATAAGCATTGAAACCATAAAATAATTGTTAACATACCAATAAACAATTGGGTTTTACCCCTTGCCTTAGCAAGGCTTCTAGCAAGCCATAACACAAATAAAATTCTAAAAACTATAAATAAACTTTAAGAAAACTTAAATTATGTTCTACAGAAACTCCCCCTAAATTTTGCCTTAAGGAGCCTTTAAATAGATCAAGGAGTCCTATTAAAAGTTGAATTCCTGTTTGAAGAAAATCTCAGTTTTTTAGGCTTCAATTAATCGACATTTTCGTCCCATTTAACTTCATAATTCTGACTTTTGTTAAATTACAAAGTTGTATTCCTTTAAGTTAGCTTTCCAGCCCAACTTGAATCATCTTGATTGGATATCTGAGGCGAAAGTTATGCTCCAAATACTAACTGGTGCGCAGGCTGAAATCCTAATCCGAATTGGACTTGGATTTGGTGCAAAATTCCTTTGATTCCTTGCTCTAATTGGACTCGAATTTAATTGGATTGGCCTTCTTTGACTTCATCATGGCCCTTGTAAAAGTAAAATCCATTAGCTTTCTTATTTGCACAAATCCACTTATTTAATTTCATTATCCTACAAAGGACAAATTCACCCATTAAAATTCTATTAAGCACAAAATTGATTAATCAGCATTATTCCAAAACCAACTATAAAATATATGAATTAACTTAAATAAGTATGATAAGACTTTCCAATAACGATATAAATATGCAAAATTAAGCTATTATCAAGTGTTGTTACTAATATCAAAAGAACCAAAATTAAGCCACGTTGCACAACCTGGGCACCCAACTGATAGAAACCTTAGGAGAAGATGCGAAGAGAACTCGAGAGTTAGCACAAATAGATTTGATTCTCGAGGGGTGGGGGCGGGGGGGGGGGGGGGGGGGAGGGGCAGATTCCAAATTAGAAAGAAGATTGGAACAAACTTGTAAGTTTGATTCTATGATAATCAAGTTAGCTGCTAGGATAGAGCCCATTTAATAGCTTCAACTTCTACCTAAAGAGGGAATATGGTATTCACTCTCTTAGAACAAGCAAAAACCAACTCTCCTCTCCAGTCTTTGGCGACAAATGCAATGGAAGGATAGCTAGGGCCCACAGCAGCATCAACATTAATCTTAATTGAAGAAATGAAGGGAGGGGTCCATTGCTGTGAAGGAGCCAAGGTGGCCTGGCTTGAGATTAGGGACAAATGTTTTTTTAATTTTTATTCTATACTAGTATGTAACATGTGCTACTGCACGGGAATGGTTAATTGTAGTAATAATGTTGGTCAATTTTTTTTTTTTTTTTTTTGGGTTTATCACATGGAGGATAGAATTAGATAAAACAATGAAAAAAAAAATATTGCATTTTATTATTTAAGTGATGCAATTGGTCTTTTTTTTTTTTTTTTTTTTTTTGGTTTATCATATGGACGATAGCATTAGATAAAACAATGAATAAAAAAAAGCGAATATTGCATTTTATTATTAAAGTGATGCTACAATGAAAAAAAGAAGAAGAGAATATTGCATTTTATTATTAAAAATATATAAAGGGACATTATTATTATTATTATTATTATTATTTTGTCAAACTTAAATAAACCTATTCACCAACTTAAACATTTCAAGGTTGATCAAGCATCTCTTGCACGTAACCACAAATTCTTCATAACCATAAGGATACGGTTCATCACGATTCCAATGTTCCATTTTAGATTTTTGGCTAGCTTGAAAGTTTGGACTTTGGTACATGGCGGTTCTTGCAGCAAGTAGTCGAAGTATTCTTTGGCATTTTAGAAGCCCATGATTTCCATGTTCATCATTCAAAACTTTCAAAAGGTTACTTATGCCTTTAGGATTCGATTCACAAAGCAGCATGACTCCATGAATATATGTTGCAATAAAATCGCCACATGCAACAGCTTCTTCAATCAATATTTTTCCTTCAATGACTTCTTCATTTAGGAAGTATTTTTTTGTACCCATTATGAGTAGTGCATGAGGATTCTTTGCTTCATAACATGAAAAAAATCAATTTTTTTGCTTTGTTATCTAGTAGGGTTGGGTGACTGAAATATGGAGTGAGTCGAATTCTTTGGAGTACTAATCTGTTTTTTGTTAATTTGTTGAAGCTTTTGCATCTGATTAAGAAAAAGGAAAGAATTGAATTAATAGATTTCATAACTTATATAGAGGGAAATAATTAGTATATATATACTGAAAAATTTGTTTTGTTATACCTTAACTTGATATTTCCCAATTATAGTGTTGCTAAATCATTTCCCACCTTTGAAAATATTTCCACCAACATGTCATTTGGAAGATTTTGTAAAGTATTCATATTTTTCTTTTTGGTTTGAAATAGTGTTCTAATATTTCATTCCCTATTTATAATAAAATGATTTTTAAAGATTCATAGGATCATATTAAATTAAAATAAATGATAATAATGTGTTTTTAGACTTTTAATTGAATATACATGAATTTTGATAGGCAAATGGTTATACGTATCTAGATTTTTGTATTGAAAATGGTTCTTAATGAATTTGGACATGTGAAGTGTTTGGTTAGATCGAATCATGGAATTGAATTGTAGTGATGCTATTGATGTTAAGCTTGGATTATTTAATAATTTTCATGATATTATTACACAAGGAAATATTCAATTGTTCCTATTCATGTTAAGAATGGTTTATTAAACATATAGGATATTAGTTTTTGTCCTATGGATAATTATGTTTTATAATAAAATATGAGAATGTACTTAAAAAGATTAAAAAAATATTTTCACATTACATATGTACACAATGAAAGTAATTTCATTATCTTGTTTCTTTGATAATTCTTCTCAATCCTTCAAAAGATTAAATCCGTACATAAAATTTAATTATTATTATTTTACCTTTTTTTAGCTATTAATCGGTTGACATCCTAAACATTCTCTAAAATTTCATAATCCATTGACTAAGACCATTTTCATCCAATAATATGTAGACAACTAAAATACGTAAATGTTGAAGGAATAGGGTAAAAAAAAAAAAAAAAAAAAAACCTCTTAAAAATATAAGTGGTTATTATTTGGTTCAACTAATTGAGATCCAATTGAATTTCAATCATTTTTTGTATGCAATGAAAAATATTTTGAACACATGTCATGCAATTTAAGCAAGTAAAAAAATATACAAAAGGTTAGGAAAATGAAATGATCAAAATTAGTTGACAATATCTAAGCCCTCTGGTGAGCAAAATTAAGCTTTAATAATCACCCATAAAAAAAATTCAATAATCATCAATTTTTTTCAAGCATATAAAAGTGAACCTTTGTTGTGCTGCATAACCTAAGTCTTTTTGTTTCAGCCAAAGTTTAGTATACCAAAACCAGTAATAAAGGATGCACACGCTATCAAATATTACACAAGCTTATTAGTGAACTTACTAAAACCTTGCTCATAGGTCATGTGATCCATTAAACTAATATGAATATATTGATTTTTCAGATTACCTTTTCAATATTCAAAAATCATAAAATACATAAAATAGTTCTTGACAATGTAATAAACCACATAAAATAGTTATAGACAATGTCATAAACCAAATAATTTAAACTAAAAATTTCCAATAATGTTTTCTTTTTTCTTGAATGTTATGAGCTTTCTCTTTATCCCATCCTTAGCGACTTTTAGGCATTTGGGATACCTTCTGGATCTACAATGTGCCAATTCACGTTAAATTATAATACTGATAAAAAATTGGCTATCCAAATTGCAATTATCATTACAATAATGGAAGGTTAAATTGTCAAAACTAAGGTGGAGTACAATTGAAAAGTTTATTACTGGCCTCCTTCTAGTGCAATTAGATCTTCCTAGTGTGCTGCCTAAATAGTCCATTGTGAGTTTTTTTTTTTTAACTTATTTTCATAATTTAATTTCCTAGGCTTATCATCAGAATTTTTATTCTTAAGTTGATAGTTAAAGAACATAAAGATGTTTTATGGTCAATGTTATCTGGTTTGTTAGTTTTGTGACTCTAGATGGTATTTGGGTTGTTTGTTAGTTTTCATGACAAAAAACTCAAGCCTTTCAATTGCCCTTTTGACAATATCTAAATCACCCAAGCTCCACAATCGAGCAAAGCATTTTCTATCTCATACATGGTTCATGTAATAGTTATTAAAATTTAGATAAAAAAAGGAAGAATGTGTAAATGAAGTCTTGGCATACCAAATTGGCAGATTTGTGTAGAAATTTAGACCAAAAAGAGTCCTAGGAGCACCTAGATTAGAGAGGAAAAAAAAGGAGCAATAATTAATTCACTGCAAGGACATTGAAGAAAATGAGAAATAAGTATAACATCCAAACTGGGGTGAATAGTGCTTAATAGAAAGCTAAATTTGAAAGTGTAGATTTAATATTCTAATAAATGCAAAATCATTATCTTTCGCCAATTGAGAAGATGAGGGAACCAAGGAAGACAAAGGCAGATTCATGTAATTTTTCAATTCACTAAAATAGAGGAAATGGCAAATGATGAAAATGATAATATTAGATATTACACGACCTAAGGCATTACCTGGTGGCCATGTTGTCAAATTGTGCCTAGGTTGTTTCACACTTTAGTGCAACAGCAACAACCTATTAAGGATTATTCCAAAAAAAAAAAAAAATCAGGAATTAAATGCTCAAACAACAAAAATTAGACAATGGAATAAGAGGAAACTGTGATTTTCATAACTATTCTATCTAATTAGTTAATTAAGTGGATGCAAAGAGAAAATGATTGTACCCAAGATCCAAGTTGTTTTCACACTTGGGTGCAAATCACACTGTCATCCAACACTGAAGTGATTGAACATGAGTTTAGTTATTCACATTATTTTTATTTAAGATTAGACACTTAACAGAGCTATTTGTAAGGAAAAAAAAGTACATACATACATACATACATATACATACATACATACATACATACATATATATATAATATCATGCCGAAGTAGATTCAAGTATGTGGCCTTTTAAATGCATGAAAAAACAAAAAGACAAACATTTAATTTTATTATCTAGATAACGTAAAAGAAAGACTGAGACTGAATCATACCTTTATCACTTTTGACTATGAACACCACTATTGCAGATAATGTTTTATGTAGGTATCCTCTTATTATATCTATAGTTACCAGATACTATCAAAAGAGTTGTTAATCATCCATTGTCACTGTATAAGAAAAACAATGCCAAAATAAGGGAGGAAAAAGCGAGACAAACACAAATGGTACTTTCAACACAGAGGTGAACCTACAGAGATTCTATCAAGACAAAAACACTCACTTGAGCACTGATATTGGCTCCATGGAAGATCTCATAAAATCTTTCTAGGTTTTCTTTTCCTGGCTATCTCAAAAACATGGAAAATGGTATCTACCACAATA
This sequence comes from Quercus agrifolia, assembly GCA_029955455.1. Taxonomy (NCBI): domain Eukaryota; kingdom Viridiplantae; phylum Streptophyta; class Magnoliopsida; order Fagales; family Fagaceae; genus Quercus; species Quercus agrifolia. The sequence goes on along the minus strand of JARQAD010000003.1, from coordinate 54,807,392 downwards.
CATGAACAATTATAAATTACAGAGGATACAACAGGAATTTGCATTTCACAAATCTGTAACAAATAACAAACTAAACCAAAGATCAAAACCAAAATGCATTTAGCATGACTTTGAAAGAGAGTGGAAAAGATAAGGCTACTAAAGATGTAAACCAGATAGGAGAAGAAAAGTAACTCAACCCTTTAATTATTATTTTTTTTATGAGAGGCTGACAGAACATTTAAGCTAGAAAATATGTTACCTAAGTAAATTTTAGAATTATACAAAAGCATTCAAAATTCATGGTGGGAGTAAAAAGGGAAGTTCGCACCACACATGAGGAGGAGAGAGCTTCCATAGCAGAACCTAGGAGACTTATAACTAATACTTGAGTCCCAATACCCAAGGATACAACATTGCACATTTCTAGAGATAAACTATAGAAAAGGCCAATTAAAGAAGACCTTAAAGTTAAACTCTTTCATCAGTAGTGCTGCTCCTGCACCATTTTTGAAATCATAATATTGTGTCTGGTAGAATATTAATCAGATGACTAAATTCACAATGTCCTAATAACTTAAGTTTTTGGGATAATCAATAACTCATCACGGTCTTAAATTCGAACCCTGTCTCCACTCTACCACTTATTTAAAAATTTTAAAAAATCTCGTATTGGACCCCAATTATCAAGAGAGAATATGGTTCATATGTAAGAGAGAGTGTGAAAATAATGGTCAAGTAATTAAATTTTCCATTTCCTAACCGTTTAAACTTTTGTGACAATTGGTAATTTATTAATTTCAAAGTAAAAAAAAAAAAAAAAAGAGAATAGTTCTCCAGAGATGTAGTACCTCTGTTGTACCCGAACCAATCTTCCCAGAAGGTCTAACCTCTGTACTCTTGTTTCTGTTTCGAAGTAAGAGAAAACAAATTATCTGTACAAATCTCCATATGAGGCAAACATAAAAGTTAACTATCATGAAAGAAACAATCAACTAAGTAGCTCAATGGAATAGCTATTAATATTAATAGTTTATTACATCACAAATCATCACAAACACAATTAACTTAGACCAAAAACAAACATAGAAATTGCAATTACACATTATATAGGAACCATAATTCACATAAACTGAAAGGTATAATTGAGTTATGCTTTCAAAATATAAACTTTGCAAAATTAGGGCTTCTCAAAGATTGAACTTACAAAATGGAGATAGGCTTGACAACACCATATAAGGACTCAATAATTCTAGCCGATCCTCCACGAATCTTCAAATAAACAAAAGCAGTTCAGTTGAGATTTTACTATGATAGTGAAACGAAAAGAGAAATAGCTCTGTTTGGTTGCTAAGAAATAAGGAAAAAAAATACGAATCTCATTTAAAAAAAATATTTTCCGTCATTTTTTCTGGGAAACCAAACAGAGGACTGATTCAAACCCACCTGCAAATTGACGGATCCATTGGCAGTGAGATGAACACCACAGTGAGAAATGGAAGAAGAAGATTTTACTATGATTTTTCCCTCCAGAGGTTCCTAAAATTCCAATACTCATCTTTTTAGAGAATAGAGAGAGAGAGAGAGAGAGAGAGAGAGAGAGACAGACAGAAATAGTAGGTATCTGTGTATATAGAGAATGAGAGAGAGAGATGAGTTACCGAAGGGTGATAGATACGACTTGCACAGGAAAGTTTGAGCTCTATGGACATTTAAATACCTAAATTAATAAAAATCAACCCAAAATAACAAAACCTAAATCATATTTGATACCAATTTTTATTGTTTAAAGATACCTGTATCAGTAGTGGTTCAGGCATTATATATCGGTGGCAAGAGGTTGGGTTGAAGGTGATGGTCTGACATGGTGGTGGTCCTCAATCTCTCCTTCACAGTGTCTTATGACTCTCTCCCTCCCCGTCTCTTGTGAAATAAGTGATTTCATCGGGTATAAAAATAGAAAAATAGGCTCTTTGGTTTCAAGTTTGATAGCAAAATCAAGAAAAAAAACAACTTGACCTGATACTTTGTTTTAATGAAAATGGTCCACATACATTTAGCCAAATGAAACAAAATTAAACTTTAATTTCAGATTTTAATTGAACAATTAGAAAGATAATTATGATGACATAATTTGTAGACACATGACACAAAATTAAAGTTTTAATTTGGAATTGCAATTTGAGTTTCTCTCTGCTTCACCTATTATTATATATATAGACTAGACTTAGTCCACATAATTTTTGGTGCATGAAATTCGTAATTTTTAGTCTATACTAGATTTTAATTTATTTTATTTACTTTTGAGTTTAAGCTTAGCTTATTAGGATTGTTGTTTTGTACCAGCCAAATGTCCAAAAAAATTAACGTATTGTCACATATATTAAATTTAGTTTTTAATTTTACAAGCAACTTACTAAATTCTTCATTGAACCTGCCAATCTGGATTCTGGAAGTAACCCCTTGAGGTGAGTTTTTTCTCTTTTTTTTTTTTTTTTTCCCTATATTTGGTTGTCTGGAAGTAACATCTTTAGCTCAACTCTATCCAAAATTATTAATATTCAAGTCTTCTATGCTTGATATAGCATTTGAAGACACACAAAACTGTCACCAAGAGTAAAGTCATTGAATAAAATGGTAGCCATATTACAACTTATGTAGGATAAAGCTAGGTTTAATGTACATTTTTATAAATAAAAAAAATGAATTGAGTAAAAATTTCATTGATCAACAAACATGTAAAGAGAGCAACAATTGCTGCAGCCAAGAGCGGCTAACAAGAATTAATCAAACACCGAAATATGGATTTTGAAAATTTGGGAAAGCGTCCTATTATTAATTAATTTTCATAATTCACATAAGACTTGGTTGAGTTCCAATAAGTGGTATCAAAGCTTGGTTAATTTAGTAGATGATTAAGTGTGAATTAAGTTTTTTTTTTTTTTTAATAAAGTGTGAATTAAGATGGATGAGACATCTAGAACTATTATATAATTGGTCTGTCCTAGTGGAATCTCGGAGAGGATTATGTTTCATACAAGTTTGCAATCTAGGCATACATGAGTATAATAAATTAAGTTATGGAAGTGATTTATATCACTTCATATATCCACCTTCCAGTAGAAAGTAAAATAATAATAAAATAGAATAGTCTTTGGGAATGGGAGAGGTGGTAAAGTGGTTGATACCTCTAATCTTTTCTTCCTCCTTTTTTTTTTTTAAGTAAAAGTTTGATTTGATTGTGGTAGAACTATACCAAAAAGTTGGGGAAAAAGTGATTTAAGGAGGAGATTATTGGAAAATTTCTTTAAATATTTCTTGTGACTTGGAAATTTAATTGGGTATTTTAATTATCTATTGTGACTTGGAAAGTTAATTGGGTATTTCAATTGGAATACAAATTCTCTATACCATTTTTTGTGTAGAATAAAAAATTAATTTGATTTTTTTTTTTTTTTTGTGTAGAAGAAAATACTATTTTTTGGAGTGAGATGTAAATCAATTAATTGAGAAATAAGTAATATATTTCTTGTCTACAATGGAATTGGAATTGAATTATTATAAATGGACCATGCTTTAATAAATTTAAAAGATAGAAGAATAAATTAAACATATTTAAAATTACATTACTAAATTAAATTTTAGGCAAAATTATAAGGTGTAATTTGTAATTTACCTATATTTTATTTACAATTTAAGTGTGTGACTGTATTCAACTTATCAACCAGACCAATCTTCTAAATCCAATGCCAAAACAAAGTTTGAAATTAAGGAAAAAAATATATTGTTGTACGTTCCTTGCATTCCCTTTCTTTGCATGGGCATAACTTGGGCTTTATACCGGTGGGGGATGAGGGCCAAAATGGCCCAATACCACCATTTTTGGAAATTTTTAGCAAGAAAACACTGTTTCAGAAATAAATAGCAAAGTACCACTTTTTCTAGAACTCGAGTTCCTCAATAGTTTTCCACCGTGGCAATGCTGAGTTGGATTTGTGCGATTAAAAAATTTTTTGTGGTACTCGAGCTTGGTAAACTCGAGTACCATTTACACAGTACTCGAGTCTACCAGGCTCGAGTACCTTTTTTTAAAAAATAATAATAATAATAATTTACACAGTACTCGAGTTTGGTAAACTCGAGTACTGTGTAAATTTTTTTTTTTCTTGTTTGGGGATAATCAAAAAATAAACATAAAGGTAAACTCGAATACTGTGTAAATTTTTTTTTTCTTGTTTGGGGATAATCAAAAAATAAACATAAAGGTAAACTCGAGTACTGTGTAAATTTTTTTTTTTCTTGTTTGGGGATAATCAAAAAATAAACATAAAGATAAAAATAAGTAGCTTTTTTATGTTTTTATTTATTTAAATAGAGGCATTGTAAAATATAGAGATTTTAATTTCGAAATATGAATTTAATTTCTACATTAATTAAAACTAGTGTATGACCCGCACAATGTGCGGGTTAATTAGTTTTATTTATTTATTTTGAATTAGGATACCCTTATTTGTTATTTATGGTAAAATAAATAAAACTCTCTAATTTATAGGTATGGTATCTTAAAATTGTAAAGAAGCTCTATTAATATGGTATTACAATTTTCACTTATTTTATGAAGCTAACAAAATGAAAATGAAGTGACGATAATTATTTTAGAATATCTATCATCACTCACTTGAAGTGTCAATGCTAGGTTTGTAATGCCCTTGATAATAACAGCCTTCAATCTTCTATATGATCCAATCCTTAATACATATTGGGTTACACCTCACCCACATAAGTAATAACCACTAACCATATACTTAATAACCGCTAACCATATACAAAGTATATGGTAAACTTCATTCTCAAGAAAAAGAAAGTAAACTTAATAAATTTAATATTGCGTTTTATTTTTAGGACCCAATATATAATGATTGTTAATTTTTTAAGTGAAAGAAAAAATAAAAGGAGTGATTAGATTCTTATTAAAAATAAAAGCAAAAAAATTGTCCTAGTGTAAATAAAGATACATATTGGGTATTTTGTGAAGTATGAACCTTCGAAGAATGTTCATATTCAATTACTTTTACTATTCCCAATCCCATCCATGATTGAGATTTATCTCATCTCTATTATTCCTATAAAGTTACTTTTCTTTTCCTCCATATTCTTCTTCAATTCTTTACTTCTTCCTCGTTAGTGAGCCTCTGTGAACTCCCATCACATCTTTTTTTTTTTTTTTCCCTTTTCACAATGCTTTTCTGCTAACATTTTTAAGTTTTAGTTTTTTCTTTTTTTAATAATCATTCAGTCTCATGAAAATATTCTCACCTTTCAACTAGCTGTAGTAAATCCAACAACTTTCTTGCCATAGTAAATTATTCTTGCAGAGCGAACATTAATTCAAAACTTCTATCACTTTTTGTAGGGAAAAAATGGTTCAAAAGGTAAATATAAATCTGTTTAGAGGTTTTGAATGGAAGATGGCCGTTGTAGTTAATTTCGCAACTACCTAAGATCACGTTGTTTCGGATTTCTATTAATTGGCTGAAAGAGTTATGGGCGGTGTTTGTTGATAAAAGTTGGCAGACAATAGTCCGCTTAAGCATTTTTTAAATGTAACGGTTCCTAAAGCATTTTTCTTTCAATGGCGAAGGAGTGCAATGCTTGATTTTTTAAACCCTGAAGACATGAAAGGCACAACGTTTCGCTTTTTATTCCATGCTTTTGACTGGTAGTGTGGCAGATTTTTAAGTGGGATTTTTTCCTACATGTCACAACCTCCTCCTTAATTGCAGGGCAAGGTTTCTGCTATTATATATAGTAGCTAGTCGCTAACCCGGGATTATATAACTCTATCTAGTCGTAGCTGGTTAGGCTTACCATTTGAATAGAGCTAACCAGACCCTGGAGGTAAAATTTGAGTTGGTATATGGCAAGATAATTCTTTGCCAAAAGCACATAGTTAGAGAAATACCATACCATATCATAAGCTTTTTAGAATCTAGCAGGCAAATCCATCATTGTTCGCTCTCTTTTTTGCATAAATTATTTTCTGTTCACTATTTAAAAAATTGTTCATTGTTTTCTCATAAAACACCTAGTGAAATCGTGTTTTCTAAATTTAAACGCCAAATCTGAATGTTTTTTCATGTTTAAATTTCACAATAATCGAATTTGTTTTTCTGCATTGATAAAATCGGTTTCTACGTTAATAAAATTTGCTCTCTACACATCATGTTTACTATATATTCGAATTTGCTTACTGCATTCATAAAATCTGTTTTTTGTATTAAGTAAAAATGTTCACTGTTTTCTCATAAAAATTGTTCATTGTTTTCTGCATAAACGGTTTTTAGCATTGGCGCAATTATTGCACTTAAATGGTTTTTGTGTTTTTTTAAATATGTAACCATATGTATAATGGGCAAACTCCATGAAAGAAAAATGAATGATTTGTATAAATCACCTAATGGTAAATGCCTCAAAAAATTCGAATTTGTAAAAAAGTTCGAATTAGTTAAATGTTGAAATTCTAGAAAAATTGATGGAAAATCAATGAACGTACCAAATGATGAAGGTGTACATAAGATGTACAGATAGTCTAGACTTGTTGAGAAATTTGATTTTGTTGAAAGTACAAAATAATGAAAATTCAATGGAAAAGTATGTACGTCAGATGTACATACTGTGAAAACTCAAGGGAAAATTGTGTATATTAGATGTACAGATAGTATGAATTTGTTGAAAAATTTGAATTCGTTGATTGTGTAAAATCATGAAAATTCAAATGAAAATTGAAGAACATAACAAATTGAGTAAACTTAATGGAAAATTAATTACATTAGATGTACAGATCATCCAAATTTGTTTCCAAATTTAAAGTGGTCAAATGTACAAAATCATGAAAATTCAATATAAATTTATGTACTAATGTACTAATCATCCTGATTTGATGAAAATTTCAAAATTGTTGAACATACAAAATCGTGAAATCTTAATGGAAAATCAAAATTGTTGAACGTACCAAATTGTGAAAATTCAATGGAAAGTTGTGTACATTAGATGTACAAATATTCTGGACTTGTTTAGAAATTTGATTTCGTTGAAAGTACAAAATCGTGAAAATTCAAGAGAAAATTGTGTACATTAGATGTACAGATCATTCGAATTTGAAAAAAACAAAATTTAGATGTACAAATCGTTCAAATTTGTTGATTGTATAAAATCTTGAAAGTACAAAACGTGTAGACATTAATAACAACGTCTAATGTTCAAAAGGTAGAAATTTTTGAAAATCATCATTACTTGAATCTGAGAAGTCTGAAATATCTCTTTCATCATCTAATGTAGAAACTTCATTAATAGACTTGAATATACAGTAAATATGATGTGCAGAGAGAAAATTTTATTAATGTAGAAACAGATTTTATCAATGCAGAAAAATATATTCGATTATTGTGAAATTTAAACATGAAAAAGCATTCAGATTTGCCGTTTAAATTTAGAAAACACGATTTCGCTAGGCGTTTTATGAGAAAACAGTGAACAATTTTTTTAAATAGTGAACAGAAAATAATTTATGCAAAAAAGATAGCGAACAATTTCTAAAATAATGCTGAACAGAAAATAATTTTATGCAAAATCGTAGAAATTGTTTATACAGAAAACAATGAACAATTTTAATTAATGTAGAAATTAAATTCATATTTCGAAATTAAAATCTCTATATTTTACAATGCTTCTATTTAAATAAATAAAAACATAAAAAAAAAGGAAACATATTTTTCATCAAATTAGGATGATTAGTACATTAGTACATAGTTTTAAATTGAAATTTCATGATTTTGTACATTTGATGACTTCAAATTTGGAAACAAATTTGGATGATCTGTACATCTAATGTAATTAATTTTTCATTAAGTTTACTCAATTTGTTATGTTCTTCGATTTTTCTAGAATTTCAACATTCAACTAATTTGAACTTTTTTACAAATTCGAATTTTTCGAGGCATTTACCATTAGGTGATTTATACAAATCATTCATTTTTCTTTCATGGAGTTTGTCCATTATACATATGGTTACATACTTAAAAAAACACAAAAACCATTTAAGTGCAATAATTGCGCCAATGCTAAAAACTGTTTATGCGGAAAACAGTGAACAATTTTTATGAGAAAACAGTGAACAATTTTACTTAATACAAAAAACAGATTTTATGAATGCAGTAAGCAAATTCGAATATACAGTAAACATGATGTGTAGAAAGCAAATTTTATTAACGTAGAAACCGATTTTATCAATGTAGAAAAACAAATTCGATTATTATGAAATTCAAACATGAAAAAACATTCAGATTTGGCGTTTAAATTTAGAAAACACGATTTCACTAGGTGTTTTATGAGAAAATAGTGAACAATTTTTTAAATAGTGAACAGAAAATAATTTATGCAAAAAAGAGAGCGAACAATGATGGATTTGCCTGCTAGATTCTAAAAAGCTTATGATATGGTATGGTATTTCTCTAACTATGTGCTTTTGGCAAAGAATTATCTTGCCATATACCAACTCAAATTTTACCTCCAGGGTCTGGTTAGCTCTATTCAAATGGTAAAATTCATAGAACTCAATGCCTAACCAACTACGACTAGATAGAGTTATATAATCCTGGGTTAGCGACTAGCTACTATATATAATAGTAGAAACCTTCCCCTGCAATTAAGGAGGAGGTTGTGACATGTAGGAAAAAATCCCACTTAAAAATCTGCCACACTACCAGTCAAAAGCATGGAATAAAAAGCGAAACATTGTGCCTTTCATGTCTTCAGGGTTTAAAAAATCAAGCATTGCACTCCTTCGCCATTGAAAGAAAAATGCTTTAGGAACCGTTACATTTAAAAAATGCTTAAGCGGACTATTGTCTGCCAACTTTTATCAACAAACACCGCCCATAACTCTTTCAGCCAATTAATAGAAATCCGAAACAACGTGATCTTAGGTAGTTGCGAAATTAACTACAACGGCCATCTTCCATTCAAAACCTCTAAACAGATTTATATTTACCTTTTAAACCATTTTTTCCCTACAAAAAGTGATAGAAGTTTTTAATTAATGTTCGCTCTGCAAGAATAATTTACTATGGCAAGAAAGTTGTTGGATTTATTATAGCTAGTTGAAAGGTGAGAATATTTTCATGTGCTATTTTTCATGAGACTGAATGATTATTAAAAAAAGAAAAAACTAAAACTTAAAAATGTTAGCAGAAAAGCATGGTGAAAAGGGAAAAAAAAAAAGATGTGATGGGAGTTCACAGAGGCTCACTAACGAGGAAGAAGTAAAGAATTGAAGAAGAATATGGAGGAAAAGAAAAGTAACTTTATAGGAATAGTAGAGGTGAGATAAATCTCAATCATGGATGGGATTGGGAATAGTAAAAGTAATTGAATAGGAACATTCTTCGAAGGTTCATACTTCACAAAATACCCAATATGTATCTTTATTTACACTAGGACAATTTTTTTGCTTTTATTTTTAATAAGAATCTAATCACTCTTTTTATTTTTTCTTTCACTTAAAAAATTAACAATCATTATATATTGGGTCCTAAAAATAAAACACAATATTAAATTTATTAAGTTTACTTTCTTTTTCTTGAGAATGAAGTTTACCATATACTTTGTATATGGTTAGCGGTTATTAAGTATATGGTTAGTGGTTATTACTTATATGGGTGAGGTGTAACCCAATATGTATTAAGGATTGGATCATATAGAAGATTGAAGGCTGTTATTATCAAGGGCATTACAAACCTAGCATTGACACTTCAAGTGAGTGATGATAGATATTCTAAAATAATTATCGTCACTTCATTTTCATTTTGTTAGCTTCATAAAATAAGTGAAAATTGTAATACCATATTAATAGAGCTTCTTTAAAATTTTAAGATACCATACCTATAAATTAGAGAGTTTTATTTATTTTACCATAAATAACAAATAAGAGTATCCTAATTCAAAATAAATAAATAAAACTAATTAACCCGCACATTGTGCGGGTCATACACTAGTTTTAATTAATGTAGAAATTACATTCATATTTCGAAATTAAAATCTCTATATTTTACAATGCCTCTATTTAAATAAATAAAAACATAAAAAAGCTACTTATTTTTATCTTTATGTTTATTTTTTGATTATCCCCAAACAAGAAAAAAAAATTTTACACAGTACTCGAGTTTACCTTTATGTTTATTTTTTGATTATCCCCAAACAAGAAAAAAAAAAAAAAATTTACACAATACTCGAGTTTACCAAACTCGAGTAATGTGTAAATTATTTATTTATTTTTTTAAAAAAAAAAAGGTACTCGAGCCTGGTAGACTCGAGTACTGTGTAAATGGTACTCGAGTTTACCAAGCTCGAGTACCACAAAAAATTTTTTAATCGCACAAATCCAACTCAACATTGCCACGGTGGAAAACTAATGAGGAACTCGAGTTTCTGAAACTCGAGTTCTAGAAAAAGTGGTACTTTGCTATTTATTTCTGAAACAGTGTTTTCTTGCTAAAAATTTCCAAAAATTGTGGTATTGGGCCATTTTGGCCGGGGGATGAGTCTGTCTTTTTGTTGGGTTTTCAGTGGTGGGTTAATGGGCTTTACATGGATTAATCAATTTATGGGTTTGACAATGTCACCACTACTTTGTAAAACAACCAACCCATCAACCACGTAACAATTTTCGGGTTTTTTATAGTATAAATTTTTAGAACTAAATACACTCATCCTTTAAAGTTTAGCCTATAAGTATATATATTTTATACAAGATATAATTTCTACCCTAACTTAATCTAAGTATATATGTGTGTGAAACTTCCTTTTAGAAATTTGAACTCCCACCCTTGCTCTCCACACCCCTCAAGCATATACTTGTAGAGTGAAAACTCCAAGTTTTTCTTCACATGCTTGGAAAAGTATTATGAAAGGGAGAGATGATATTAGAAAAGGTGGGCTTTGGAGAATTGGTGATGAAGATCAATTAGTTTCTGGAGAGATAATTGGATTCCTGTCAAGCATAGGCCAAAGATTGTATCACCAATCCAAAATATGGACATAGGATGATAGGAATGAAAGTATGCCAGTTTATAGATCAGGAAAATGGGGTATGGAAGGACGAGTTGCTTGAACAATGCCAACTGGATTTTGAAGCAGCTAAGGTGAGAAAAATAACTCTCTGTCGCTCCCAACAAAGTGACATCTTAACCTGGCCTTTTAATGCAAATGGGGAGTATACCGTGAAGTTTGGAGACCAATTTTTATTGGCAGAAATTCACAGGCAACAACCGGGTCTCTCAAGTTCTGATTCATTAAAACCATTGTGGCAGGCTATATGGCAAGTCGGCAACTGAAAGTACTTGGCAAAGTCAAAATTCTGGTTTGGAGAGCATGCCAAAACTCCCTTCCAACAAAGATGAATCTGGTGAAACAGCGGGTTATCACGGATGACAGATGTGATCTATGCAAAGACCAACAGGAAGATGTTCATCATGCCCTGTACCTCTGTCAGAAACTTACTGAATTATGGCAAGAAGTCCCCCTATGGAATCATAGTAGGCTGAAACAGTGTGACAACTTTATTGATTTACTTAGCTGCATATTGGTTGAAAATGGGGACCCCAATTTCTTCTCAATGGTCATCTGGGCAGTGTGGAATCGAAGAAACAATATATGCTTAGATCAGTAGCGGAGACAGAAATTTTTTTTAAGAAACCAAAGTAACCTAATAAAAAAAAAAAATTGATGACTAAAAAATGTAGAGTTCTTAATTTCATAATTACTACACTATTGATCCATAAAATTTTAGAGCATCTTATATGTATGAAATGAAATAATTTAATCAAAAGTCTTGAAACTACTTAAGTAATTATTTAAAATAAAAATAAAAAGGTTAATACCCTACCTTCTTTGGTATCACTAAAATTATTTATAAATAAGTACACATATTACAATCTCAAATATAATATATCTTAAACAACAATTAACACCAATGACCTTTTTTTTAATTTAACAAAAATAGTAACTTAGTTTGATTACTCAGTGAAGTCTAGCCCAGGCCTGAAAGCCTGAACCTCATGAGCTCTGCCACCATCGTAGGCAGCAAAGCACACCCGATCCTCCTCCTCCACCTCCTCATCTGTTTGTTCTTTAGTTTCATTTGATTTATCTTTTCTCCTCTTCTCGTTTTTGATTTTATGTGGGTTTGGGGATTGGGTTCTAAACATGGGGTTTTTGGGTTCCAAACCAAACCAAACCAAACCCACCACTTCTTCTTCACCGGTCGTACTCCGTTCCGGCGAGCAAAACCGAAGGTACCCTTTTTCTCTTTTGGTTTTCCTTTACCCAAAATTGGATTGTTTTTATTATGCGCCATGATGAAATGTGTGTGAAATTTTGGGTGATTGATGATGGGGTATGATGCTCTGTTTTGTGTGTGCGTTCTAAGTATATTGTTGATATTTATGTTTGAATTGGGTAATTGCCATTTGCTTGTGTTGTGCCACCTCTTACTGAAATTGTTCAAGGATTCATTATCATACCCGTCTTGCGCTTCTGTTTTTGCTTCTTTGGATGTTATGATATGTGTGTTTATGTTAGTTTAGTTCTCTTTCAACTTGGGTTTATTTTATTTATGGTTTAGCAATATCTTCCTGTAAGTGTCTCTTTGGTAAAACTTACTTCTTTTTTTTTTTTTTTTTTTGGCTGCAAAAGTGGTACTTTGCCAAATTTATTGAATTCAAACGCATAGCAATATTGAATTTAATTGTCCTTGGAAAGGATAATTTTTCTTCATTAGTCAAGGGCAACCATGTGTTTGATTTTAATTGGGATTCTAATATATTGCACATAAAGAACTGTACTTAAGTATTACTTGTTTGAAAAAGGTGTACCTAGAGAGAGAAAAAAAAAAAAAAAAAAAAAAAAAGAGGTTTTAAAAAGATTAATCTTGTGCATATTAGTGTTAGTTTGGTACAACTTATTTTGTAGCTTTTTGCAAAAGTTATGTTTGAAAAAGGTGTACGCAGAAAAATGTGAGTTTTTAAAAAGATTAATCTTTGGCTAATTAAGTGCCAGCTTGGCACAAATTTTTTTTTTCAGTACCCTTTTGAAAAAATGGTGTTTGAAACAGTTGTATTTAGAAAATAGTGAGGTCTTAGATAGCTGTTCTTTGAAAAAGTTTTGTTTGAAAGAACAGAAGCAAATAGACCTAGTTGGTTGATTTGATATTATTGCCTTTTTATTTTTGTTCGTGTATGTTGCAGATGGCCAGGTGGGATGAGATTCTATCCCTTCCTGTACAAAATCCTCCAACCTTAGAATTTTCTGCTGCTGACCTTGTGTGGTCAAAGGTGGAAGGTTGGCATGACAAAATCGATAGAGTTGCTCTAGCCTAGAGTGAATGATTTTGTAAAGGGTGAATCAGAAAATTTAGACTGTCCATCAAGATTTCATGTAGAAGCAAGGCAACAACGACGTCCAGAGATGACGTGCAAGCCAAAGGTTGATGGCATTCTTGAATATATTCTGTAAGTTCAAACTTGTTCCTTTAGAAGAGTTCCTGGTAAATAGTACATCATGAGTTTTCACATAGCTTGTTGATTGTGAAGGTATTGGTGTTCCTTTGGTCCTGATGACCACCGTAAGGGTGGCATTGTACGACCTAGTAGGACAACTTATGTCCCAAAGAAGAAAAATGCTGGCCGACCAAATACTAACAGAGGGTGCATGTGCCACTTGATCGTGAAGTGCTTAATTGCTGAACCATCAGTAGCACTAATCATATATACTGAAGATAAGCATGTAGATAAGAAGGGGTTGCCGTGCCATGGTCCACAGGATACTAAGGCTGCTAGAACGCGTGCTATGTTTGCTCCATACATATTAGAGGATCTCTGTCTGCGAGTCTTATCTCTACTACATGTTGGGGTTTCTATGGAGACAATAATGCAAAGACACAGTGAATCAGTAGTAAGACAAGGTGGGCCGAGTAACCGTGATGACCAGTTAAGCCACTGGTATGTTCGAAGACAGGAGAGGAGCATCCGATGTTCTACATATGAACTTGATGCAGATGATGCAATCAGCGCATGTGGGTTGCAAGCCATCAGAATCATATTTTCTTTTATGAAGATTTCTCTGATTCAGAACCTTTCACTTTGGGCATTCAAACAGAGTGGCAGTTACAGCAAATGATTCAGTTTGGCAATTGCAGCCTTCTGGTTTATGATTCAAGGTTCAGAACAAACAAATTGAAGGTTTATTTTATTTATTTCATTATTTTATTTTTTAATTTTATGTAGCCTAAGTCCTTAGTGTCCTTAGAAACCAAGCGTGTGCTTTTTGCAAATTCATCTAGTATCCGATTCACAGTCTTGTTGTATTCAACTCCGATAAGAAGGCAATCCCTCTAGCTTGGATTATTGCACCAAGGTTTGCAAGTTCAGATGTGCATAGATGGATGAGGGCTCTTTACAATAGAGTTTGCACAAAATGTCCTACTTGGAAATTGGCTGGGTTCATTGTTGATGATCCTCTAGTTGATGTCTAACAATCAGGTTGGTTGCTAAGTTGACCACTCACATTCCAAACTGTATATTAATAACTATATGATTTAATAAACATTGGGTAGAAAATTATTCCGTGGATCATTTTGGCTTATAGGGTAGAAATTATTCAGTCATTTGGTACAAAAAACGCGTTTTTAAGCCGCGTTTTACAAAAACACGACTACAGGTGAAACTTTGAGCCGCGTTTATGAAGAACGCAGCTCCACCCCTAGACCTATAGCCGCATTTACTAAACACGGCTATAGACCAGCTTTGAAGCCATGTTTTTTGATGGTGAGGCTGCGTTTAGCTCCCTAGGACTTAAGCCGTGTTTTTAAAAATGCGGCTACAGACCCATCCGGTTTTTTTTTTTTTTTTTTTTTTCAACATGTCTGGAGCTGCGTTTAATTAAAAGATGCTTAGAGCTGCATTTGATTAAATGCAACTTAAACATGTCTGGAGCTGCATTTAATAAACGCAGCTTATGGAGCTGCGTTTGATTAAATGCAGCTTCTACATGTCTAGAGCTATGTTTGGTTAAACGCGGCTTAAAATTTTAGTATAAATAAATAAAATCCCTCAACTCCACACAATTGAAAAAAACCCTAAATTACAAAAAACTCTCAAACCACTCTCAACTCTCAAGCTACCTCTCAATCCAACACACTCCCCTCCTTCCCTCACTTCCACCCTCTCCAAATCCCCTTCCTCCCTCCGCTCTTCCCTCCTCTCCATTCCCTTCTCATTGATTGATTCTCTTCCAAAATCGAGAATTGAGGAGAAGTTCTTACAAAAAGTCTGACCCTTTCAAGGTCAAAATCTGGAACTGGTAACACACACACACACTCTCTCTCTCTCTCTCACACACACACTTTGCACTATCTCTGTATGCAATAAGATATCAAATTGTTTGATTCACTAATTTTGATATGGGTTTGTAGGCATTTGTCGATAGAGAAGAATTGGGGCCAACAAAGCCCAGTCCTCCATCACCGGCACTGCCTTGGGTCTCTCCCTCTCTCTCTCCAACTCTCAATCTCACTCAAGACAGTCTCACAAGGCCGACTAACAGTAAGTTTTTTAAATTGTTTGTTTTGATTTTTGTTTTAGGGTTCCCATTTTTGATTTAGGGTTTCGATTTTAGGTTTAGGGTTTCGATTTTCGATTTAGGATTTCGATTTTGGGTTTAAATGGACTTTTTGAGGGATTTGCTTCATGGGATTTTGATATTTTGTTGTTTTCTTGCAGGAACAAAACAACCTCTCTCTCAATCTCATGGACCTCTCTTAATCTCCCCCACAGTAAGTTTTTAAAAATTATGAAAATTTTCAAATTTCATCTTTGAAATAAAATAACTTAACTGGCTTGATTAATTTTTGCTTGGGATTGTTGGTGTAGGTTGTTGGGGTTGATAACACATTTAGAAGGAATTTTGATTGGGAAGAGTATTTGGAATGAGCTCGAGAGCGTGAAAGACAGGATTAATTGTTGGGTTTTTTGTCCACGTATGGTAAATTGGGTTATAGAAATTGATAAGCTTGCCTTTAGTTAAGATAAGAACATTTTTTTAGGTTCAGTTGAGAATTGTTTTCTAAGGTCCCAAATAATGAAAATCACAAGAATTGGGATTTAATTTATTTAATTGGCTATATTTTTTTTTCTCAACAAGTAAATGGGGATTTGATATTGACAATTGTTATAATTTTCAAATTTATGTCAGATAATTTGAAAGATTTACTGAGGTTTTTGAGGCGTGACTATCCATATACACGAGATGTGTTCAAGGAGTCTGTAAATGGAACATTGTGTTGAAAGATCTGATTCCTATTATAGAACACTGCCAAGATGATCATAACTTGGTTTTGAATGCAGGCAGGTTTTCTTATCTCTCTAATATTTATTGTGGAAGAGAGCTAAAGGATGATTTATTGTTATTATTGTTGTTATTTGTTTGACAGTGAAGGTTTTGGTGTTCCTTACTATGCCTATTGAGCCTACATCGAAAGATATTTCACAACAGCTAGAGTATCTGTGGGGGTTGAAGTCGTCAGTTACGTGTAGTGGCATTGTCGCTGTGATAGTCTCACTTCTGGAAAGCCCATTGGAGAATTTGGAAAGGTGAGTAACGATTACACATAAGTGGAATCCTTGAGTTTCTATCATTTGATCCAGGTTGCATTTTTGTTGAACTGAAACCAAGACAAGATTTTTGCAGTAATGGCTGGCATTTTTCATTTTTCTTTGAAAATTTTCTAGTGCGCTTGTTCAGATAGAAATTATTGCCTCTCTGTCTGAGCTAATGGTTTGTTAAACTTTAAGAGTTCTTATTATTTTTCATGCTTTACATACACTTCTATCCCCCCCACCCCATTTTTTAATATAAAAGCAATAGAAAAAAAATAAAAATAAATGCTTCATGTGCACTACCTTAAAGAGAGTAGGAATTGGTGGTTTTACTTTTTATTTCTCAAAAATAGTACTTACTAAATAGCTAAAATTAAAAGAATGTGATTTAGAGTGCAATGATGGGGCTAAAAATGACAGAGTACAAAGATACAAAAATTCTTAAACGTAAGAAAGTGAAAAAAAGAAAAAAGAAAAAAGAAAAAAGTAGGAGTGATGGACAAAGCCTTAGTCCCAAACAAATATAGTGATTAGGGTGTTGAGGCAGTTGTAATAATTAGGCAAAATGGACTTTTATATTTTAAAGGATCCTCTGAGCATGCACTCTAATTTAATAGACTTTTAGAATATTCTTCCCTTCCCTTATTTGGGAGTTTTAATGAAGGGAATAGAAAGTCCATTTCCCTGTTTGGGAGTTTAAGTAGGAGAGAATGGAATGGGTAGAATGGAACACTCATTCCTCTCTATTTCCTTAAAACCTCAAATTTTCATTCCCTCCGAAATTGGGAGGAATTGGAGGGAATGAAATTAGATTTAATGATTTTTTTACTGAAACTCCCAAAATACTTCTGTATATTCAACTCTTTATTTTAAAATAGGGGTCTAATAGTAATATTGTCATAAAATGATTGTGTTCCATTCCCTCAATGTTGCTCCCAAACAAGATTACTTACATTCCATTTATTTTCATTCATTTCCATTATTTTATTTTAAAACATCCAATCCAAATTACTTAATTCCATTCCATTCCATTCATTTCCATTCCCTTATTATTATTCCATTCCATTTCATTCCCTTCCCTTATGAACTCCCAAGCGAAGCCTAATGAGTGTTGGCTGTATCGTAAATATATGAGCCTAATAAGTTTACATGTATATTTAAGAATCATCTGTTAGTCAGTGTTATATTTAAGAATCATCCGTTTGTTTTTTTGTTGTTTTCTCTTTGTTTGTGTCCCTCTCTGTACTCTTTCGTTGGCCTTATGTTTTCCTAAGGTTCTTTAATATATTTTTCTTACTTATCAAAAAAAAAAAAGAATCATCTGTTAGTCAGTGTTATTTTATTTTTGCTGCATCTAGAGATGCCAGTTGTTTATACATTTTAAAAATCTCTAAATGTCATTACCATCCCTGGATTATTATTATCTTCACATTGGTTTTAAGTGCTCTGTAATATCTAGTACTTATTGTGAAAGTCATAAAAGCAATAAGTACTAAATTTTTTTTGTTTATTATTAATTTCAGTTAATGATTCAGACACTGTTTGTTTTGTGTGTGTGTGTGTGTGTGTTTCTCATAAAAATAAAAAAAAAAAATAAAAAAAAAAATAAAAACTGTGAGAAATGACTTAATACAAACACAAATAGAATCCGATAAATTTGGACTCAAAGTTCACACAAACTCTCTCTCACCCAAAAATAGTTTCCTGGCTTTTGAATCTCACACAGTCTGCAATCATCAACGATCCAAAATTGGTACACTGAGAAAAGCCCCCCCTTTTTTTTCCAATTTTGTTTTGTATTTATTTTTTTGGGAAATTTGAATCAATGTGACTGTGTTTATATTAAGGTAGACACTTTGATTTTGGCTTGTATCTGTGCATTTCTTTCCTTTTTGAGATCTGGGTTTTGCTTAGTGGATTGTAATAATTGAAAAAGTTCAAGTTTTTTTTTTTTAATTTGAGATTTTTGGCTTTTGGGTTGCTGAGAATCTTGGAAAAGGAAAGGAAAATTTGGATTTTTTTGAGTAAAAACTGATGTGGGGTTCTTGTTTTTCTTTGTTTTTTGGTTTAATCAGGAATGAAATTGTACCGTTAGTAACTCACTTTTTGACTTCTTTGCAGGTTGATCTGTTGATTGAGAAGAGTGGTAATTTTCAGAAATTGGCATCAGTTGGTTGTATGCAATTTTGTTGTTGGAATTCAGCAATAGTTGGAATTCTAATTGTTATAGATTGTTCAGAATTTTTGTTTCTGTTATTGGATTGTTGATCCGTTATTGGGTGTTCATACTTGGGGTGCTAACAATCTGAATTTTGCATTTCACGTATGTGTATGGTGGATTTGTATGAGATTGCATTAATGTGAAATGTGAGTCTGATGGTGGGAAGAGATCTGCGTGTGTGTATTTGGGAAGTGTGAAGGGTGGCTTTTTCAAATTTCAATGTTTGTAGGGATTGTTCGGATTCATGGTAATATAGATAGAAGATTGTCTGTTATGAAGGTAATGGCTGTTTGTATTGCTGCTTATGAGGCAACTGGCAGCCAAGTCCAATTTGCCCTTGAGAGAGGTCTTCCAGCAATGATTGGAAACTTCATTTTGAGACAGCTTCCATATCCGTCATTATCATCTGACATGGTTCATTGTGCTCAGTGTGGTATTGTTTGGGATGAAAAAGGTACTTTAAAGTTAAATTAAGCATTGTTTCATTTGACTTATTAATGATGTGCTTCCCTCTGACTCTGGGTGCTGAACTTGTGGATGCTTGATTGATTGATGTCACTTGGGTTTTTATTGCTTGGTTGATATGTTGTTGAATTGTTTTTTGGGTAACATTGACCTACATCATTTTCCACACTTATCTTGGTTAATAAGGTTCTATGGCACCATCAAAACCACAAGTTAGTTTTTACCTCTGGTTGACTTTGTCCTATCCTTTAATTTCATCTTGGATTGTTTTTTAAATCTTGTAAAAAGAAATGGCAATTTTGCTCCCTTTATGAAGGATAGTCACTGTTATATATGGTTAGAGTGATAATTATCCATTTTCAAGCATGGAAGGTGGATTTCCAAAGAATTTTTTTTCCCTTTATTTTTTCAGCTAGACTAAAAGACACATTTAAAGAGTTGCTATCCTGCCATTTAAGTTTGTGGGCATGATCAGCATTAAATAGAGATGCAGTGGATTTTGGGTTGCATACAGTAGGAGGTCGGGATATGTGACAAGTGTTCTGTTAGAGGTAAACCCCCTTACAAAATTTGTATAACAAGTATGAATTAAAAGCCTTAGTTTTGTTGAGCTCTTCTAGGTTATAACAACTAGGAACTTTCCTGTTATGTTAGTATTTGTCAAGTAAATCAAAGTTTTCTGGTAAAATTGTGCACATGAAGAGAATATGTGACCAGAAGCTGTTTAAGAAAAAATAAGCCGAAATGCAGTGAAGTGGAATGAGTGATGGCGAATGGTAAATTGGTAATGCTTGGTAACATTTTTTTGCACCAGACATTGGTAAGAACAAAACATGATTTTTCATGTGGCCACATTAGTAGTGGAATCAGCATAATAGATACCTTTGGTTTACTGAATTAGAATCAGTAAACCATTGAAATAGAAGCATTTGTGCAAGAATTTTGTTATTGCTAATTGCTAAGGCAACACAGGGCAGGGCACTGTGAATTTTGAGTTAACACGTAACATTCCAATGAAAAAAATCTGTGTTAGTAAGGGAACAAAATGTTGGTATAATAGGATAGAGTTTGAATTTTCTATAGTTGAGCTTTGAACTTACTGGTTGTAAACGTTGGGAGAGGCTCTGTTCCCATTTAAATCCTCCAATTTACTTCAATTGTTATCCAGATGTGAAACATGTGGTATTTAAAAAATCCAATGGTCTTAAATACCCCATTTGAACCACAAAAATTAAATAAATGCCATTTGTCTCACATCTAACTGAAAATTGGAGGGAATTTGAGGATTTAAATGGGAGGGGATCTTCCCCCATAACCATTTGGATGAAGAACAAGCTCCTGAGATCTGTTTAGTTTTCATATGATCTTATGTATTTTTATTAGAGATAATCATGTCTTTTACTGTTCATAATGTTTGAAATAATTTTCAGTCGTCTTGAAACATGAGTTTAATCTTGTCTTGAAACACAAGTTCTATTCTATTATGTTTGCAACCAACAGAAGCACCACGGTGACTGAAGTAGATGCTTCTGTTATCACCATCTTAATCCTGCTTCTGGCAGCATCATAGTGACACTGTGATGGTAATTCGTAGAGCCTGTCATGCATAGAATTTTTTACTTCATGCAAGGTAAGGAATGCTAATTTAGAGTTTTTGAGACCATATTGGCAGTTAGCTTAATAGAAGCAATGGATAATTATATTTGGCTCATATGGAGTGATTTGGTTAATATTTAAAAGCAGAGAGGTCTAAGTATTAATTTCTTCTGTAACATAACATGTCCTTGCTGTCTTTTTTAGGTTAAGTTTTGCTTCTTACGGCATTGTAATTTTATTACACATCTTAATGCAATCCAATTTTTTACCAGTTTTGATGCAGTCTATTCGTGAGGATATTGAAAAGGAACATCATGCAATTCAGAAAAACGATGTCATTGTTTTCTTTCAGGTTGCTCAGTTTGTTACCTCTTTTCAACATCACAAGTTTTTGAATTCTAAGGTGAGACGTGAATTCTGGCATGTTAACCTATGTATTTGTTTTCATATCCTTGCACATAACTCAGTTTCTATAACCTATCCCTTCTTAAATCCTATTTAATTCCATTCAATAATCCTTTAAGAACATATCTAGAGCACTACTTTACTGTTGAATTTCTAAAGATCCTCTAAGATGACTAATGCTTGAAAACCCAAAAAAAGGTAAAGAAAAGAAGTTGATGAATTTACGCTTTCGTTTCTCTCTTGTTTATATTTTTGTCAAACAATAGAATATGAATAGATTTGAAAGAGATGTGTCACACTTTTTCTTCCCTGAATCCCTAATCATGATCAGAAGAAAATAAATCACATTGCTCTTATCATATAGGCATTGGCAAGGTTTCTGGAATAGTGCAAACTTCTGGTTGTGTCTGGAATATTGCATTGCCAAGGTTTCTGGAATAGTGCAAACTTCTGGTTGTGTCTGGAATAGTGCATTGGCAAGGTTTCTGGAATAGTGCTCTTATCATATGGTAATTGTTATTTACTTATAATTTATAGTGTCTTAATAACAACTCTATCCTAGTTGAACAAGGAAGAGTTAATGGCTGCAAATACTAAATACGCACTGATCAACTTTTACCAAAGTTCAATTCATGAAATATTTGAGTTTGTTTTGTGAGTTCTTTGAGGGGTATTGTGCTGCTCTCTTCTTCTTCCATATTAGATTCTGTTCATCAAGGCACAATCAGGTGCATCCACTAGCTGCTTCTGTTGACCTCCATCAGATCTTACACTTTCTAATCTCAAAATTCTAATTCATTCTTCCATCATTCAGTGTTCTCTGCTAGGAAGCACAGACACTTCATTTAGGATGCTGTACCCATGTTGTACCTGCTGTGTCATGTTATAATTTTTCAAGAATTGGTCATGTCACTGTGTTGTACATGTACTTGTATCCATGTCCGTGCTTCCTAGGTTCTCTTACTCCCAGACAAAGCAGATTTGATCCCTTGAGTTAATCCACTAGTTTCAATTTCAAACCTGTGCCTATTATATAAGCATCTTTTGACAGGTTTTAAATCTTTATACATCAAACTCATGCTTCATTTTAATTGAACGGAAAAAAAATGTAACTATGTGGGTTTTTAACCAGTATGTAAATAGTAAATTTCTCTCTTATCTAAATGTGACTACTGGATTTTAAGCTATTGTGTGCTATTCTAATTGTAACTCATGGCATAAATTGATACACTATTGCATTTCCTTTTATATCCTGTTGTTGTGTGAAATTCTTTGCAGGTATAAAAATGAACTCCGAAAGGAGGATAAAGATAACCTCAGAAATCTACTTGAAAAGAAAAGGCACAAACTAGTAAGGACATTGCCGTTGCTTGAGCTTATTCGTTGATATTCTGCTCTTTGTGTTCTTTCTTGCTCCTTAATCAGTTGTTTATTATTAAACAGATAGTTGCTTATACGCCTTAATTAATGATATTAATCTAAATCTTAGGCCCTTGATGTTTAGAAAATCCAATACACCCAGAATAACTTTTACAAGAAATGGAGCCTAGTCTAGCCATTACTTGGTTACCTAGTTTGATGTCAACAGCTCAAGTCTCAGCTAGAACTTTACGAGAAATACGTTCCTATGTCTTATAATGACTACGTGGAGAAAATGAGCAAGTATTTTGGCATTCTCTCTTTTTAAGTTATAGCATTTTATGAATGTTTTACTTAGAACTATTTCATACTTACACTCTTTGACATAAATAAAATAGGGAAGGTGAATGGGGTGATCATGTCACATTGCAGGCTGCCGCAGATCGAGTAAGAAGAGCTTCCCAAACCTTTCTATATTCTCCATTTGCTTTCAGCTGTCCTGTCCTTAGAAAATTTTGAACACATTTGGTCATTGAACCCTCTATTACTTCATAGCCAAAAAAAATTGTATGAGGTCACATTTATTAGTTTCTGCTCAGAGGGTCCTAATTAACAGTGCTTCCTTAATTTCATTTTAGCTATTTTGAGAATATATAATATGATTACAAATTGCTAACAACTTTGATATTAAAATTTTGATGCGGAAGTAGTAGTCCCTAGCTTGAGTTGATTTAACCAGGAAAAAAAAAAAACCCACTGACTTTATTTAATGGTCATTATAGACTGATGTATCTAATTGTTTTGAAACTTTGTTTCTTAGCTTTCGCTAACTGTTAGAGGCTAACCTCAGTGCAGCTCAATTGAAAAAAAAGACCAACAAGCCCAAGAGACCTTCTATTCAGTCATTATTTGGTACACTCTTCTGTAACTAGAATTGCCTGACTTAATATGTTTATTTCAATATGTATTTGCACTCTCATAACTCTTATTTCTATGTTTTTCCCCCCATAACAAAATAATCTGTTTTCAGTTCTGATTTAGCAAGAAATTGTGATTTTGGGCATGAAGTTGTGGTTTGGCAGAGGGGAAAAAAATCTATAGCCGCGTTTAAAAACGCGGCTATAGACAAACCAAATATAGCAGCTACAGTCCTGGCTTCACAAATGCGGGTCTATAGCCACGTTTTTTACAAACGCAGCTATAGGTCTATACCTGCGTTTACAAACCAGGCCAAACCGGGCCTATTCTCATAGCTTGTGGGTCTATAGCCGTGTTTCTATAACCGCGGCTAAAAATCTACGGCAATATCTATTATCACCACAGCCTCCAACTTTCACACCTGCAAGTTCATTACACCACAATGTGGTGTGGGTTGGCTTTTAGATTGCTTTATCTGAACGTTCTTGTGTAAGGAATCTGCAAACACCAAAGTTGAAGAAGGCAATAATGATTTTAGCTGTTCTCGTGAAAGGTTTTTATTTATTTTAATTCAATATCGTGATTAGAGTTGTGATTAAGATACACATGAAATTTTATTATTGGATGGGAGGACTATTAGGCATTGCTAACATGGTCCTCTAGGAGGACTGAATAATTTCTCCATAGGGGGGTGGTGGTGTAGACACCAAATATGCCCATTAACCTGATTGATCACAGTTAACATAGATTGATGCTAATGGATGGTAACACTTTTTAACATTTAATTTTTTTTTTTTTTTTTAATTTAATGTAATCAATTTCAATTTATTTCCTTTCCTTCTATGATGTAGTTTGGGAGGCTTATTATAAGGCTCTGAAAATGCAGTTGATCCTAAATTAATGAAATTTGTGTTGGAAGATTACTTCTAGTGCTTGGTGATGATTCCAAGGAAGCCTAGATTCCTAGGTTCCTACCTTTATCTCGAGAAAATCCATTATGTTTTGGAAACATGCATCCTCTCCCTCACATGAGGGTGGACCCCACAAGTATACTCTCTCCTTCATCTCATGTCTGGTGATGATTCCAAGTAACCCTAGGTGTTGATTCATACTTTTCTATTTTCTACTTTCATCACTTAATGGTGATTTCAAGCAAACCCTATGCGGTGATTCCTAGGGTCCTACCTATCCTTTTGTTTCCTAAAGCACCAAGTCCCCTTTTGAGAGTTCTTTGTCCTGCATCAATGGGAAGCTGGTTACACAATAACTTGATTCGCATGTTTATAAAGCACTTGCTTGAGTTTTATTATAAATATAGGTAGGGTTTTGGTACACAAAATCAAAATCAGTGACCAACCCTTAACATTCCCATTTCAAAGCTCCTAAATATAGGGTGTACATGCTTATTGATTCAGACCATCTTGTTGATGCTCCATTTCTTATTGTATTCTATGGCCCAAAAGTAGCTTTAGTAATGTGTTTCTAACCATTGGAACTATTATATTTCATATAAAGTTGCATATGACAAAAGATTTGCATTGATCAAGCTGAAAGGTCAAATTAACAATAATTTTTGGGGGTTCTAGTCCAATATATAAGTTTGACTTGGGTAGCCTGGATTAATAAGCATGCTGAAAATTTACTGTAGTGGAGCCAGACCTTTTAGCGTGGTGGCTGTGATTTCTTCTATATGAGTCTGCTTTCTTTTATTAAGAAATTACTGACTTGAGACTTTGTTCTGACTCAGGAGCATGGACTGCGGCACTAAAATATCTACCACTTGCCAGCCAGGAGGCATGTGCAGCAATGGAGTTTTACCACAGCCAGATGAAGCTTAGGTTGTTGAATGAGAAGGACCCTGGTATTTATCAACGTGCTGATTGGTTGGTTGATAAGTTAGGTACAAAAGTGCATTCTTACTTCTGGCTTAATGAGTACTCGGGGAAGGATGATTTTGCACAATATTGGAAAGATGAGTGGATGAGTGGCTTAACATCTTGGCGCAAAGCATTGAAGATTCC
This sequence comes from Quercus agrifolia, assembly GCA_029955455.1. Lineage (NCBI taxonomy): Eukaryota > Viridiplantae > Streptophyta > Magnoliopsida > Fagales > Fagaceae > Quercus > Quercus agrifolia. The sequence continues at coordinate 54,781,719 of JARQAD010000003.1, read as the reverse complement.
AGACTCTGATGTTGTCATACAAGGTGGATGTGCAAAAGTTGCCGACCAGCTTGTTAAGGATAAAGTATATGTTGTCTGGAATCCTGGTTCACAGTTTGGTATTTGCAATTGCACTTGGCAGAAACGGGCAATATGTGTGAGCATATGTTCAAAGTTACTAATCTTTGCCGTAAACGAGGGTCTACTATGCCATCTATCAGCATATTCCAGTACCACAAGGCATTGATTGACATGCTACACTGCCCACCCCATGATTCTTTGATTCGTGATCATGCTATTTCTTTAGCAGTTTGTGTACAGAAGCAGTTAAATGTACTTGTTGATTTAGATAGCAGTCAGACTGCTTTAGATCCCATCCAGAGTCAAACTGTAGATAACATCGAGCAAGAAACTGTTGAGATGGTTCTTACTAACCAAGATACAGAATTAGTAAATGAAAGTAACTGTATGAATGAGGATGTATCAGCTCATGATGAGAATTGTGGGGCTGTAAATGATGCTCCTCGCGTTATTAGCGGTGATGTATGTGATGAACTGAATGATTTGGCTACTAGTTGAAATTGCATCTCTGGTGAGAATGTTGGACAAGAAATTTGTTGTGCTGAGATGGATGTTGAGCCATCGTCCATATGTATATCCCCGCCTGGACTAAATTCTGTTGATGAGGTTGTTGCAAGCAATGTCTTTTCAGAGAATGGAAACAGAGGTTTGGACAATACAAGAAGCAAGCATCTCCCATCCAAAGTTGATTCCAGTGATGTAAATGAGTTTCAAGATAAAGATTGTGATGAAAATATGATGGATGTGGAGCCACTATCTATTGATTTTCCTCCATCAACTAGGGAGTTTCTGGAGCAATGCACAGTGACCCATCAAGATGGTCTTGCAGATAATGATCTTGAGCCTACAGTTTCCAATACTCCTGATTCTGAAACCATGACCTCCTCAGCTATATCCTTGCCCGTTGAGTCACAAGTGGTTGATATGATTGAAATTTCTGGTGTCATCAAGGAGAATGAAGGAATGGAATTGAAAAGTGGGAATGACAGCATGGATGAGAACCTACTCTCCGCGGATAATGATGTCCAAGATGATGGTGTTCATGATAACATTTCAGATGATTCTGGTAATGGTCCTGATGCAAAGGCAGTTGACAGCATGATGACTGAATAGTCAGAATTGCCGCTAAGATGCTTATGGATGGCACATTGCATTGAGGACAACAACTTCCACAGATTTCAGCTCATGAAACCGGTTTTTGTGAGAAACCCTTTTTAATTGCCGGCTCTTTTTAGATTAGGTGTAAATCTCTGAAGGGTGCTGGAAATAGAGACTCTGAAAATGAGGTTATTTGCCAGCAATTAGTTGTTACTGGTGTCAATGAGGTTATTTGCTGATTTACCTGAGTATTTTTTTTTTTCTAATTTATATCTTAATAGTTACACACGATCTCCAGGAAGTTGTCAATAATGGCCAACATATTAAGATCTTCTATATGGATGGGGCAAGAAAATGCCTCAGTTTTGACAAGATTGGGAAATATGACCACATTGTTAATATTGGCCTAAACTTATGATTGACCACAATTTTTTAATACTAATTTCTTGGATATCTTGAATCATTTCTGCCTTTTAACACAAAATCCATTGTTGTCAAACAAGCATATTTCCTGTATTGGGAAGAAATAATTTCGTTGCCTTCTTTGCTAGTTTATTTACACACTGCTTTGCTTTTCTGTAGAAAAACACTAGAAATTGTGCATTGCCCAACTGGAAAATTTTTTGTCTTTGGAAAAGTCGAAAGGTGTGCTCAAGTTATTTGGAATAACAATAACAGGAAACGTTGATATATATATAAATCTAGTAAGTGCTGGTTCTCTTAGCCCTCGTTTGGAAGGGAAAAAAATAAAGAGAATAATTTTAGAATATTCTTCACATTTCTTGTTTAGGAGTTTTAATGAAATGAATAAAAAGTTCATTTTTTTATTTGGGATTTTTTTTTTTTTTTTTTTTTTTTTTGAGAAAGTTTCAACCTATGGCGTCCGCTCCTGATGATAGCTCTTTTATCATCAAACCAAGACACCAATCAGTTTTTGGTGTAGACGGGGATTGAACCCCAAATCTCTTATACAACCATCAGAGACTTTACCAATTGAGCTAACTGGAACCTACTTTTATTTGAGAGTTTAAATAGGAGAGAATTGAATGACTAAAAGGGAGCACTAATTCTTCTCTATTCCATTAAAACTTTAAATTTTCACTTCCCTTGAAATTAGAATGAATAAAATTAGATTTAATGAATTTTTTACTAAAACTCTCAAAATACTCCTATATATTCAGCATTTTATTTTAAAATAGAAATCTAATGGTAATATTATCGTAAAACGATTTCATTAATTTTTCTTTATATTACTCTCAAACAAAAATACTTACATTCCATTCAATTGCATTCATTTCCATTCATTTATTTTAAATATCCAAACAAGGTTACTTAATTTCATTCTATTACATTCTCTTGTTTAAATATATTTCATTCCTTTCTTTTTTATCATTCTATTTTATTCCTTTATGAACTCTCTAATGAAGTTTTAATGTGAGTTTGAAAGCAGCTTTTTACCACTTATTTATTTACTAAAAATTGGTGTAAGTATAATTGTGTATATATATAAAATAAAATAAGAAGTGAAAGTTCTAAAATTTTGTGTTTAAAAAAAACCTGTTAAAACTGATTGGTAAATGAAGTTATTGTTTCAAAATTAAAATTAATATTTAAGAGGTTGATTTTAATTTTTAATAAAGTTATCATAACACGTGAATAAAGCATAAAATATGTTACATATATCATATAAATGCTCAATTTAACTTGATAGCTTATAAATATTTCATTTTCTCAGTAATATATTATTCAGTTTTATAAAAAAATATAGTATCTAAAAAACATTTATGATTTATTCAATTTTATTAAAAAAAAAATTGTCTCTCAAAAAACCATTTATGATGTTAAAAAAATATAAAGTATGAAATTGAATCAAGAAATATTCTATAAATTTATTCGAGCTTTAAAATTTTCCAATTACTCAATAATACATGAATTATTCAATTTTATATCAAATGTAACATCCAAAACAAAATTTATGATGCTAAAAAATCTATAAAAAAATTAAAAAAAATTGAATTAATTTTTTTTCTTAATTTTAAGTTTAGTACGTAATATTTTAAAAAATGTTAAATTTTCCGCTCACCTTTCATTCAAAATAGCAAACACATGTATAATTACGTTCAAGCATGTATGTGTAATTAAATCAATTTTGAGAAAAGAAAAAAAGACCTCAATTATAAACTAACTTGAATTTGTATCATTAAAAAAAAAAAAACGATTTGTTGCTATTCTGAGGACTAAATAATATACTAAATTTTTATTTGATAAACCGAAAATGTTATTAAAAAAAAAAAAAAAGAAGAAGAAGAAGAAGAAGAAGAAATACCGAACTCAATTACGTATAGAGCAAGCAAATCTAGTAATTAAAAAAAAAAAAAAATTTATATAGCAAGCAAAGGGTTGGGCGGGAGGGCTGTCCCCATATTTGAAACAGAGGCTATTTATGTCTTTTCACATTACCATTATCGAAACTGGGCTTATTTAGTGGAGGGTAGTGGGAATAACTGCCTTAACCGTCAAAAGATAAAAAGGAAAACACACACTCAGAAACAGTGTTTCAGAACCAAAAAAAAAAAAAAAAAACACAATACTTAGTGAAAAAAGCCTTTCAGAGAACTAAAAAATATATATATATATATTTTGTTTCCTTAAACAAAAAAAAATCCTTAGAAAAGTGAAAGTGTTTGTGAGAAATGTTTGGAATTTGACAGTGAGAAGAAAAAAAAAATGGAAGTGAAAAGAGATGAAGGTATAAGAAAAGGGCCATGGAAGGCAGAGGAAGATGAAGTGTTGTTAAACCATGTGAAGAAGTATGGTCCTAGAGACTGGAGCTCCATTCGATCCAAAGGCCTCCTGCAGCGGACCGGAAAGTCGTGCCGCCTTCGTTGGGTCAATAAGCTTCGACCCAACTTGAAGAAGTAAGCCCCCATTCTCTTTATTTTTGTATGTGCAAGTTAACGAGATAGAATTTTGTTGATGGGTTTCTCTCCAATTGGGGTTATGTGTACAAGAATGTATGTAATTGTGTGTGCAAGTTCCTCACATGCAGTGGTATTTGATGAAAATTTTGATCATGGTTCATTTTTATTTCATTTTTTTTTTCCAGTTTGTTGTCAAGACTATGTTTTTGTCACTTTTATGATGTACAACATGATGTTTTAGATGAATGTTCTCTAACGTTTTTTTTCCCTGGCGTGGGGTGTGTCTTTCCCTAAGTGGGTGCAAATTTTCAGTAGAGGAAGAGAGGGTGGTGATAGAGTTGCAGGCACAGTTTGGGAACAAATGGGCGAGAATCGCTACGTATCTGCCTGGAAGAACTGATAATGATGTGAAGAATTTTTGGAGTAGCAGGCAGAAGAGGCTGGCAAGGATTCTGCAGACTTCAGGGACAGCCAACAAACCACAGAAAAACAAAAGGGCGGTTCAGACTTGTCATGATGTTTCTGCTTCGCAGGTAAATGTATTTGACAACCTTTTTTCCCTCTTTAGTTAGACTTATTTTGATTTTAGGGTGTTTGAACCAAAATCGTATGTGTTCTCTGGGTTTTGTTAAAAGTAAACATTCTTTGCAGGAACTTGGAATTTTAAATATGTTTTTGTGTTTTATTTGCATATGAGAAATGACATTTCACTGGCATTGGTTTATTGTTCTGATTTTAAGTTTGATTGTTGGATAATTTAGCTTCTTTAATTTTAGGCTGCAAAGTTCAGTTCTTCATCTGAGGGAGAATCTTCATCAAAGGCTCAATCAGGCTCATCATCCTGCATAGAGAACTATGAAATGATCAAAATGGTGCCATTGACGGATCTTCTTAACCCGAAGTTGGTTTATTTTGGAAAAGACCTTGCACATCATGAGTTGTCCCAGGATGAGAAGAACTCATGCACTGAGTCCCAATCACAAATCCCATTTTCTGAAATCCCACAACCCAAACCAGAGCTCACATTCTCACCAGAAAGTCAAGAACTCTTGGCTAAACTTGAAGACCCCAACATTTTTGATATGTTTGGAACATTGGATGCTTGTGAACTTGGAAATGGTGCACAACTTCCCATTGGGGCACAATTATTTGAACCAGTAGGAAGTTGTAGAAGCGATGCTAAGGAAAATATTGACGACCCCATTACCCCAGACAGCTTCTTTGATGACTTCCCAACCGATGTGTTTGATCATATTGAGCCTCATCAAAGCCCCTCAGAGCGATAATTTGTCATAGCCATTGTTATTTTCTGGTGTCAGAGGCTGAACGTTGTAGTTGTGACTTTTAGTTAGAAATTGACAAGGTCCTTGTGGCATTGTAATTCTTGTAACTGCTATTATTTGTATTATGACTCTGTGGATTACATAGATAATAGTTTGTTAATTTGCTTCTCTAGTCTGTTAATGCTCATCTAGTCACCAGCATCCTCATTATTTACATTTTTGTTTGGATTGCAACTAAACCCAGGGATAACAATTGCAAAAGCATGTTGTAGATCTGCATAATGTAGAGTAAGTTCCCAACATCTTCAAATATTTATCCTCTAAAAAGAGCAACATAGATGGTGGCAACTATCACCATTTCATGCTTGTAAGCTCCTTGCAAAAGAACAGATCGCTAAGTGCGTTAAAAGAGATGTTAAAGCTCGGATGGACAGTGGCCCCATTTATAATGACTCATTCTTAATAATGCAGGAATTCAACTAGGATCCAGGGGATCTGAATGGCACTGTTTGTGTGCGTAATGGGATTTAACCATTTTAATCCTTAGTGTTTACTATTGAGGTTTCTGTATTGGCTTGTCCACTGAACTTTGCAGGGGGTATTTTTTTTTTACTGCTTTGGGTTGTCTGTTATGGGATTGAGAATCTCTTTGTACAGGGAGTTTTTCTGTAACTTGGGTTTTCCTTTGTTACTTTGCAAGATTCTAGGCTTTGTGTATAGCTATTAAGGCTAGGTATCAGAGAAGCTGCAATTTGCTGTACTGTATGATGCAGATCTTGCTCTGCTGTCTACTGGTTTGGCTTTTGCCAGTTCTCTCTTTTGTTGAATAAATTACTTTCTGATTCCTCAAAAAAAAAAAAAAAAAAATGTTGAGAAAAATTTTGTATTTTCTGTAATACAGTTGAAATTTATTCCATCATTTGGATTTGTTTTCACAGTGACAATCCTATGCTTTTTTTTTTATTTCAACATTTTGTGAGGCCTCTTCCTTTTCTTTCTTTTGTTTGTGGTTGGATTTGATATAGTTAATAACTGCTGCGCCTTTTTATGAAGGTATGAACCGGCATTCAAGAACTTAATCAGTTATTACTCAGGATTCGCAGGCACTCTGTTGACTGTTTTGGCTTGGTAGGCTTAACAGTGTTCTTGGCAGAATTTATTGTTTTGTATGGGATATGAAGTGATTGGATAAGCATTTAGGTTGGATGCAGAAATTGAAGAAAAGCCACTTCCAATGCATAACTCTTTAGTGCTTTAAATTCTTTGGTATCAATAGGACTAGATAAAGTGCTTCCAAAAACCATCATAATCACGATTGAATTCAAGTGACCTTCTAGTAACTTTCCTATTGGAGTCATTGGACAGAGTTGTAAGATTTCAAGTCTCCAACTTTTTTTTTCTTTGGCATTGTTACTCTTTGCTGGTTTATCTCAATATACTAATAAACCGTGTCTCCAGATTACAACTTCATATTCCAAAAACTTGAGTCAGAAAGAAAACTCAACCATAACAAATCAAGGAAGAAACTGAAAGTGATTACTTTCTTAAGTTATTTAATTAATCACTGCAGTTGCCAATGAAGGAAGACCTGGGCTTGCACTTCTCTTTAGTCTTTACCTTTTGGTGCAGTTGATGCAGCTTCCTCGCTAGATGAGTTATACAGTTCTCTACTTGCCTTTTTAGGAACAGCTTGGTTTTCTTGTTTCTGTGGTGTGACTACAATAGCTGCTTCCTCTTCCATCAAGAAGCCTAGGAATGTAATTTTTGACTTGTCAGTAGTTCTTTCCAATGTGATAACTTCCTCTTCCACAGGCATTTCTTGATACCGTTAACTGTTGGTTGTACTTGTACGGTTGTACAGTTGTACCTTGTACCCAACTGGGTTTCCAAGACTAATATCAGCCTGGCTTGATGAGCCCTCCATCATAGCCTTATACTGAAGCAGTTGTGGCATTTGATCCAGGCTCTTCGCCTCTAGCTTCTCGGAGATCAAGATCAAAGCTTGGTGATTTTCACATATGAACATGAGTGTTCTTTTTATCAGAACTGGACTTATAGCTAAGCCTTCCCACACTTTCTTGTGCTTCAGTACTCCAATTTATAAATGCAGATACGTCACCTTGACACCTTCTACACTGGACTGACTAGCTGAAGTTCTAGTTACTGTTGTTGTCAACTCAACTGCAGAGATTAAATTTTCTATGTTCAAGCTTGTGGAATTGAAAGTGGAAGTTTTCACAACAAAGAACTCATCACATATTTCTTGTTTCAGCTCAGGGATAGGCTTAATGATGCTTTGAATAATAGTTTCCTTCTAAGTACTTGCTGCTTTCTTCAGAATTCTTATTCTGGTTGCTAACAAGCTTGTCCTCAAATTAGAGTATTCTTAATAATCTTATATACTTTTGGCAAAAAATTAAAGCTAGATCATGGAAAACCATTCATCATTCTGTTTTTGTTTTGCTTTTTTCCCAATCATCCTCAAAGTTTTAAACCATTTAACTGCCACCAAAAGATAAAAAGAGATGTTTCACAGACCCGGTGGATAAATAAAAGTAGAGGAAGAAGATGGGGGAGAAAAGATCCAAACAACTGAGATTCTTAAAATAATTTTTCATTAATGGGAAAATTTTATAATGTTCAGAATGCATCTTTTACAACAAATAATCAGTACACGCGTCTATATTAGTACTTGAATCTGAAAAGATCTGGTCATTCCATTACCCAATCCATGTTGCTTCCCCTGCAAAATAATTCTGTGTAGCATGATAATGAAGGTGTCATAAGTGCAATACTCAAGCTTTGGCAATAACAATGTTGGCATCAAAACAGGCCTTGCTGTGCAGTGTTAGTTGTTAGGAAGTACGGACACTTAATTTAGGGTGTCGTAACCGTCATGTCATATTATAATTTTTAAAAAATTACTCGTATCGCCGTATCATGTTATAAATTTTTAGAAATTGCTCGTGTTGCCATATCATATCTGTGTCCATGCTAAATGTAATCTATCTACTCAAAGTTGAATCTTATCGTGCAATATGTTTTTTCATATAGGTGTTATCAAATGTCAGTATATTGCACGGTTATAATATGCTCATCCTACCATACATACTAACGATACACATTGAATGGAATACACTCATGGACTCGATCCACTTGATTTTCATCATTATCTTCTTCTTTTTCAATTCTTTTTTTCCTAAGGTTTGGCCAAGTAGTTACTAAGACTCATGATATCCATGAGATCCTGACTTCAAAATATCTTGCCAGCATCTTTAGGGCCACCCTCAAGGGAACCCTCTCTATAATAACTTGGTGTGTGTGGAACGGGGGGCTTGCATACACTCAAGGAAATAGTTAGATATTTGAAGAGGTTTGGATACCCTTTGTCTATAAAAATAAATAAATAAATCCAATAAGTCATCTTAAACAATTTTAACTAGTCCTAGACCCGCATGATACAAGGAAAAATTTGACGATTTTTTTTATTAAGTGAAAAATGAAAATGATAGATGAGACTAGTAAGTGTTAGTCTCAAATCATTCTTAAGATGGTGTGATTATTTTTTAACAAAGTATAGTTGATACAATATATTAGATTTCAATTAAGCTATTTATATTTGTTATTTGAAAGTGTTTTAAATTTTGCAAGTTTTTTTTTTTTTTTTTTAAGAAAACATAAAACATTTTACATTCAATTATTATATAACTACTTACAATTCATCCTCTATACATCTTGAATGGCCTAAAAAGGAAGCATATATAAGTAAATCCATAACTTATTAAAAAAAATACAAGAATTTAAGTAAATAAGAAAATTTTAATTTTATTAAGAACCAACTAACATTTCCCTAAGAATGTAACATAATTGTCAATGAAGCAACTCTTCTTTTTACAAAAACCTCTCATCCCAAAGCATCATCAAATAGAATTAACTGAAGTGGACTAAATGGATCCAAGTGGAATAATGGATTGTACTAGACTAAAGTTGACCGAATAGATCAAAATGGAATTAATGGATCAAAATGGAGTTAAGTAGAATAGATTCTCTTTTTGTTGTTTACTTTCCTGTTAAAGGGATCAAATGAACCAAAAAGAACCAAAGTGGACTGAATTAACCAAAATGGATTGAATAGACCAAAACAAACCAAAGTAAACTGAAGTGAAGTAAATGAATCTAAGTAAACAGAAATACTGCGTTATTGTGTCTCAGCAAGAGCCTAGTATAGCAACAATAAATATTTGATGGCAAAGCAATGAATGACTTTATTTATTTTTTTTATTTTGTCAAAAAAATAATAAGGAATTTTATTAATGTAAAAGAAAGAAGGGTTGGTGGCAAATGGTACAACCATTCCCAGTATCCAAACAAGAGCATCTATTATCCACACTTGGAACTTTTCAGGATTAAGAGTAATCATAAACAAAGAATTTGCTACCTAATTAGTTTATTTTATTCTATTTTATCAGACTACCTAGTTAGTTACTGTCATGTTTGTTGGATAAAGAAAAGCGCACAGCAATTATGCTTTTTGAAGAAAAACCAAACAAACCTTGAAATAATCGTCTCCCATTCATCCATCGAACATGTTATCTTTAAAACTTGTTGTCTGAAACTTTTTTTAAAGAAAAGTTCTGTCTGCAGCTTGATGTGTGACTTGATCTGCATGGATTTTGCTTACTTTTAGTAATTTTTAATAGTAAATTTTAATTAATATTAATAAAAAATTATCAAATCACACATTAATAAAATAAAATGGGAAGATTAAAATTTATTATCACTTAACATTGTATATTTACTTTCAGTGCTTTTTAAAAATAAATTTCATTTTATTTTAAAATTTATCATCATTAAATCATTTTTTTTTAAATATTTTTTTAAAAATTGAAAAAATTGTCAATATTTTTTTTAATTTTCTTTTAAATAGTTAATTATTGTGTATCCTAAAATGACATATTTAGGTAAAAAAATACTCCTAAACCTATTTGGATACGGCGCATAATTGGAGCTGACATGATCAAGCATTAAATCAAAGAGGATTTGGTGTGTTTATTTTGGTCACATCAATCAATACACGTCTGTCTTCAAGTTCTTGCTTTCTTCGAAGAATCACATGTTTCGACAAATCTGTCTGTTCCAATTTACTTTCTACCAACCTGAAATAGTAAACAGTATTAGATTATAAAAGTTGGACTTATACTTTTCCTCTAATTGTTAGATTTACTCTGATTGTTAAATTAAGGGTTTGATTGGATACAATTTATTTTGTTGAAAATTGAAAATTAAAAATATTATTGAAAAATAATTTTTAAATATATAAATAGTATTGTGAGACTCATTTTTAACATTTTTTCTAAATAAAATAGTTGTGGATCCTGTGAATAGTGTATGAACAGTGACTTTGTTCCTTAAAGCTAAAACGTGTGTAGGAAAAAAAAACAAAAGAAGAAAACGTGAAATGACTAAACGTAGACGCAGAATAAGTTGAATCCAAACACTACATGGGTCTCTCATTTATTTATATATTTTTAATGAGATAATAATTAAAATTTTTTAGGCCAAAATATTGTTCTTGTCTCTAAAATTTGTTTGAATATCTTTTTTTTTTTCTCTCTTAAATTTTTTTTAAAAAAAAATTATATCTCTAAAATTTTAAAAGAGTTTTTTATTTTTTATTTTTACCTTAGTTATTTAAGGGCAAAAATAATGATGAAAAAAAAACTTCTTCCAATAGTTTATAGAAAAAGAATGAACTTCATGAAAATTTCAAGAACAAAAACATTTGTATATTGTACTAGTTTTGATGGAAAACTTTATGTAAAAATAGTTTTTTGCATTTTCTTGTGTTTGGTAATATTATTAAAAAAAAAAAGTAAAAAAAACCTATGTCTTGACCTCCCTTATTTGGTTTTGCTTAAGATAAAGTTGTTTTCTAGAAATATTGCTTGAGATAGAGTTGTTTTCCAAAAAAAATTTGGAAAACAACTTTATCTCAAACAAAGCTAATTAATAAGGAAAGTCAATAAATAAATTTCCAACTCATTTTTAGGTTGCTACCAAATATAAGAAAATAAGATAATTTTCTAAAAAATGCTTTTTTGAAAATTATTCATTTCCAAAAAATAAAAAATGTTAATGTTTAAATAAACGGGGTATTAAAACTTCTTGAGAACCTTCCCATCTCCAACTTATGCTCTTGGTCAATTTATTTAATACAATACACTAGAGATGCATAAATGATCTTTAGTTCCAGCCAATTAGTGAAGCAGAGGATTTGTTAGGTCACCAATTTGGCTTAAAAAGTAAATTTGGGTTTTGGACATAATTTGATTACAACTCCCACTAAAAAAATTAATATGGTTACATATTTTGAAAATCTAATCCCTAAATTACATGTTTTTTATGTTCTTAACACACATGCCATACTTTGTGTCAATCGGATGTTATACTATTCAAAAACTTGTTTTTTATGCACAATTTAAGACTACTGTAAGGACTCAGAAATCAAACAGCACAAGCCCACTTAGACTAATGAGATTTGTGTAGCTCAGCTAGGCCCAAATCAATATATTTGTAAGAGAGTGAATCAAACAAAAAGAGAGAGGGCTTAGCCCGAGGACAAAAATAGGGAAGAAAAACTAAAGATTATAGATTAATGTATGTAATAGGCTTATTACAAGCTTGCCCAAGGAGGCAAATCTTACCCAGAAGGAAACACTGTTCACTTTCTTCTCTCTATGTTCTCGTTCTAAATTCTATTCTTTTCTTTCTCTTTTTTGCAGATCCCTTTCTTCTGAAATTTCCTTTTTCTTATATACTTCTCAGCACTTCATATCTTGGCCCATCATCTCTATCTACCCAAATTTTCATCATGACACCTGTCCCATTAAACTTCTAATGAATGTGGTAGAAGGAGTTGTTTAGCTGTGATCTCCACTATTCAGGTCAATTCCTCATCAATGCAGTTTATAAAGCTGTTGCCAGTCATTTAATGCGGAGGCAGTAAGCTACTTCTCACTGGAAACATCCCTTACCCTCCATGATTCTCTCTCCACAGCCTGTCCTTCCCAACTGGAGCTCTCAAAAGTCTTTTGTCTCTTCTTCTCCTCAGGTGGATTCCCTTGTCGAGCTTATGATGCCTTAATAATAATGATAATAGCTCAACAATCCCTTCCTCAGTCATCAGGCACCCATAACTACAAAAACTTGAAATTTAATCATTTGATTGATAACATAACTATTAATTTTTTTATTTTCTGAAAATTTTGTAATCCTAGAGGATATAAAGGAAAATACAATCTAATAGTAAATTTGTTAGAATTCACATCAATAAGTAGAGTTGTAACCAATTTGCAAATTAGTTTGTAACTAAACTTTATCCTTTAGATTTTCTTTCCTTTATTTTTATTTTACTTATTTTTAGTGTTATTTCAGTGATTGTCCATTGAAAATTCTATTTACAGTCTCCTTTGAAAATGAAAATGAGAAAAAATAGAAAGAATGACAAGATGGAATTACAACGAAAGAAGGAAAAGATTTTTAACAAAAAGTGGTTTGAATGAGGGGTAAATACAGAAAGTGGGGAAAGCAGAGTTCAATTTTTAACTTCTACTTTAAAAATATCTAGTTTAGCTTTTACATCTATCTCTAGACAAGCGAGTAGGTTAGAGGGACATGGTTAATCAATCTTTTACATTAGTCTCTGGACTAGCAAGTAGGTTAATGGCACATGATAAGAGTGCAAACCAATGAATCATTGAAAAGTGTGTTTTCTTTTTCAAAAAAATATACATAACAGCTCATAATTGATTATTTATTAGTTCTTAACTTGTGGTTTTAAAATATTTGTGAACCGTACGCTTTAAAGCTACTTAAAATATCGTACCTTTTGTTTTTTAATAATCAAAATATTGTAATTTTAAACAACTCTTTTTCCAAACTAATCTTAATAAGCAAAACATATCTTATGCAGTAGTTGTATCATTCGTTTTACAAGTATGTAGAGTTTAGCTGTGTAGGTTCCACTTACATGTGAAAGTTCCTTTTACAAGTACTTAGTATTAGGTGTGTAGATTCTACTTACAGATGAAAGTTACCACCTAATTAAAATAAAGTAGAATCTTAAGATAAAGTTTAAATTTTAGGTGGGTATGGTTGAAATGTTTGAAACATGACTATTTTTAAGATTTTTGTTTTTCAACAAATGGAGAAGGGAATGTGAACCTGATTCTCCTTATTAAAAAAAGAAAAAGAAAAAAGAAGAAGAAGAACAAGAAGAAAGTAATTCTATTGAATTAGAAGTCTCTTGACAACTTTATTTTAATATTTAAAGCTCTAAACTGGTGTCATAGTTCAGTAGATTCGTATGATTTCTAGTCATAATTGGTCTTTGGCCAAAAATTTCCCTTTAAATGGATTTTTCTTTCCTTCCAGGTGGCCTAAGAAAAATTTATTAGTAAGATAAATACTAGAAATAAATTCTCTCATTTCCGTACTCCATCTCTATTTCCCTGAAAATTTTCCAATTTGATCAGATGCATTCAACCGAATCGATGAATGACCATTATCAAGTCAACATTCAAACAAGAAGAAAATTCCAAAGCTAAGGCTTCAAGAGAAACTGGGTAGCCTAAGTCAACCAAATCGATGTATTTAGATTCTTTTTAAGTTCTTTCTATTATTTTATGTTTCAATTCTCAAACAGGGCTAGAAACAGGGTAGCCTAAAACAGAGAAAGCCCCCAAAACGGCAAAACCATCATCTGCGCATCTCACATTAGGAACAATGTATTCACACATACATTCACCTAACCTACTAGTCACTTTGCAATTGGACTGATTTTTGGAAGATTCCAAAATTTCCTTTCTTTTTGACAAGCAGATAGAGTGATTCTTATATTCTTCTGGCAAAATGTTCAAACAAGATTACAAAATACCCCTTGATCATTTTATTTTGTAGTACATAAACTTTTATTTTAAAGATAACCAGATGACAATTGAAGTTTCAGAAGGCAATGGAATCCAAGAAAGAATTGCACTGAAAATTCCTCATGTTTTAGCCTGTTCTGCCACTACTAAGAGACAAAAAGGGACATTTTATGAAAGGAAGCTTCATTCATTTCTTTGCTTCTCCCATTGATTTTCAAAGCAGAAAACAATAACTAAATAAAGAAAACACGTGTTATCTAATAAACTTGTACACCCAAAGAACCTCAAGACTAAAACAATTCAAGTAAGACGACTCTCATATAGAATCCCGGCAGACATCAAAAGAAACTGTGTTATGCATGACCACTATGACATTCCATTGATATCATCTTTCACATTCTGGATGTATTCGATACCAGTCTTTCCATTGTGTGTAAGCACCTCAAAATTTCCTGCAGTAAATGACTGGTCTTTGTGGAAGATGGGTCTTCTTAGTTCTGTATATGCACAATACTCTACTGTATAAACAGTAGTATCCTTCATGAATGTAGAAACTGCCACCCCAACTCCTTCCCCTGCATAAACATAAGTCAATAACACTTCAACGCTTGAAGTTTGAAATGCAAAACTAATTCTTGACACAATGACATGGATTGAAATTCGAGAGATGGTGCAGCAAAGAGTGAATTATACCATGTGTGACAAGTAGCAAGTTTTCTGTAGGATATTTATCTGCCAATGCCTGAAAAATATGAGCATATCTAGTCCTTGCACCTGGCACAGTCTCTTCCCACTGCGGCAACTATGATTCCTCCAGCAAAAACCGCAATTAGCCATAATCATCATTGTGCAGATGTATGTATATATGCCTATTGTACCAGAAAATTCACAGATGGAAAATAAAAATATGAAAAGGATATTCAATAAAAAATACCTCTTTATACACTGGTTCCACAGTGTTGTCCACTGTCCCAGCTGGAAACTTTCCTTCAAGTTCTGAGATATTGAAGCCCCAGTTTCCATCTTTAGGAGCCAAACCAGGTCTGATTGCTTCAGTGTTTAACATCTCACACAATCCATACTCGATAGAGACCTGAAAATCGGGGAAAAAAAGAGATTCAAGAAGGTAGTTGATTAGCCAACAGTGATCCAATTACATTTCTATGAAAAGTATCAGAAGCCCAGTAATTAAATAATTTATAGATAGAATTTTGACTTTTGAGTATAGCATGGCTATAGAACAACTCTATGTTTAAACAGCTCATTTAGCAGCTTTTAATGATGTCTACATAAATAGACGAAACTCATCAAGCTATAATAAATTCTGAAAAAATTTGACTGGTAGACGTATTATGTTAGTATCCTTAAGTTTAACTTATCGAATCAAATCCTTTACCAATCCATGTATAATTACATCTATTGCACCCCCAGTAATCAAGCATAGTCAAAACGTGACAACATAACGAAAAGTCCATTGGTCAAATATTCAAGCCTTGGAAAAATAACAATGATGGTACTAGTACCCGCCTCGCTACGCAATGTGTAATATTACTCTGTCTATTACAGAGCTGGTCATGAAGTCAGTGATCAACACCCAACTCTAAGTTCAAACCAATTATAACCAAAAAAAAAATAATAATAATAAAATAAAATAAAAAAACTTGGTGTAAATACAATTTCTCACAAATACCAGATTTTACAATAAACTTTAATCATATTTTCTTTTTCCTTTTTCTCTTTTTGGTTTACACAACAAAAATCATTCAAATTTACGTCTATGCTTAAAAAAACCACACTTATGAAACAAATAATCCTGATTATAATTCAATCAAGCATTAAACTCATAAATTAATTCATAATAAAGTAACCAAATTTTACAGTAACCGTCAACCTACACAACCTTCTTTTTTTTTTTTTTTTTTTTTTTTTTTTCTCGGTGATACAAAACAAAATATATGACACTAAACACAGACAGAGTTCTTGTTGTATTAAACTTAAAAAATCAATCTTGCTCTTACAACATCAACAACTACTCAAATTAATCAAACGAGAAACGTCACATCTAATCATAAAAAATATCAAAACGAAAAGAGACCAGTGCTCTTAAAACAATTGTTAATAAATTATTTTAAGAAAGTTTTGCCGCTTATGTTAATCGAAAATAAGTAAATATTAAAACCCGTAAAAAAATTTAATTACTTTTTTTTTTATATAAAAATTTTCTAAACCAATATATAGTCAAATATCAAATAAGAACGTCACTGATCAAAAATATCATAATAAAAATGGTTAATAAATTATTTTAAAAAAGTTTTAATGTCACTTTTACTAAAAATTAATTCAAATAAGTAAATAACAAAACCCATAATAAAAATTAATTACTTTTTTTTCTTCTCAAATGTAAAGTATCTAAAAATATTTTCTAAACTAATGCATCATTAAAATAAAAACACATGGCCATACAATCAAAATATCAAGTGAAAGCTATATATATATATAGAAAGGGGAGGAATGTGAAAAGACAGAAAAGACCTTGAGTTTGGAGGGATCGATGGAGACGTTGTCGCCGGTGAGGTTGTTGGGATCATCGTGAAGGGCACAAAGAGCAGAGACGACTTGAGATGCGGTCTCGACGCAGCGGACGAAAGGGGACACGAAGACCCGGTGGATTGGGAACCCGAGTTGATTTCGGATCTTCCGACCGGTGCAAAAGGCCCGGACCCGACCCTCCTCCACGAGAGGTGGGTCCCACGGCCTCTCTGCGGTGGTCACCCACAATGGCTCGAAGTTGTCCTTGCGGTCTCCGTGTCGCATTACGACGACGTTTTGGTGCTGCTGCTGCTGCTGCTGTTGTTGTTGCTGATGATGGTTTTTCGAGGACGGAAGCTCCATTTGTTGTTTTTTCTAGATTTTTTTTCTTAGACAGAGAGAGAGAGAGAGAGAAATGGGATTCGACCAGTTTTGTTTCGTTGAAGTGTACAATGTTCATTTCCTTGGATGCGTTTAGAGCTTCTATTTATAGGTAAAAGGAAAGGCGGCTTTTATTTTTATTTTTACTTTTATTTTTACTTCCAATTAATAGAAAAAAGAAAAAAAAAAATGAAAGGGAGTAGAAATTATATAAAGTTGGAAGAGGTTGCTTACTTTAACTAACCTATAAATGGTTACGCGTGTGTTCAAAAGTTTTTTAATTTATTGGTAAAAAGAAATGGACTATTTTGTTTCTTTCTTCTAATTAATAGAAAAAAGAAAAGGGGAAGGGACTAGGAATTATATAAAGTTGGAAGAGGTTACTTACTTTAACTAGCCTATGAGCACTTACGCGCGTGCTCAAAGGCTTTTTTATTTATAGGTAAAAAGAAATGGACTATTTTGTTTCTTTCTTTTGATTAATAGGAAAAAAAAAAGGAAAGGGACTAGGAATTATATAAAGTTGGATGTGGTTACTACTTTCTTATAAAAAAAACTAGCCTATAAGCGCTAACACGCATGCTTAAAGACTCTTATATTTTTGGGTAAAAATTAATAATTTGCATCTATTATAATTTAGAAGTATATCTTTTTAATTTTTCAAATAAATAAAAATGATAAACTTTAGAAATAAGTAGTAACTGTAATTTCTTTTTTGAACATGAAGAAAAAAAATCATAAATTTTAGGAGTTCTCCTTTTGAATTCAAAATGAAATTTGTTATTTGACATTCATGACCATATTTCTAATGAAACAATCCTTCATTAATGAGTGTATTTTTGAACCACATAAAAGTCTAGTTGAAAGAGGAAAATTCTCTTATATACAGTATAGATAAAATATAAGAAAAGTATTACATCCATAACATTTTCATAACACTTTCACAAAAAATTATTTTTTGTTAACCTATAACAATCAATAACAAATTACCATTTTTGATTTTATTATGAAGGTGTTATGAAAATGTTGTGAAGAACTTTTCTCTATAATATATCATATTGCCACCATTTATTAATTGTAATGTTATGTACGTTACTACGTGTATTGCATGTAAAAATACTAACCTTCCTGGCCTTTGACGAAATGCTCCCATTGGATCCGTTAGAGGCCAGGAAGGTTAAAGTTAGGTTGTTTAGGTTCACTATCTTGAACAACAAGTTGTACAAAAGGGGTTTTTTGCTACCTTACCTGAAGTGCCTAAACTCAAAGGACGCAATGTATGTGTTGCGAGAAGTCTACGAAGGAATATGTGGAAACCACTCATGTCCACGATCATTGGTGGGAAAGGTGGTACAAGCCGGATATTTGTGGCCAACCATGTAGAAAGATGTAGTTGAGGTCATCTAGAAGTGTGACAAATGCCAGTAGTTTGGGAATGTGCAACATGTTTCAGCAAAGCACTTGACGAGTATCTCATCCCCCTGGCCATTCTCAACATGGGGAATCAACACTTTTGCCCCACTACCATAAAGTAGGAAGCAAGTCAATTTTTTGCTTGTCGTTATTAACTATTTCACGAAATGGATCGAGGCAAAACTTTTGGCAATAATGACAGAGGTCAAGATATAGAATTTCATCTGGAAAAACATCATCTGCAGGTTTGGAATCCCTAGGGTGATCATCTCTGATAATGGACGACAGTTTGACAGCCACAAATCCGGAGAATTTTGCAGGGAGTTGGGAATAAAGAACCATTATTCTTCACATGGACATCCACAAGCCAATGGTCAGACAAAAGTCACAAATTGAAATTTGCTCAAAATCATCAAAGCCAAACTTGAGGGGGCAAAGAGAGCATGGCCTAAGGAGCTACCAGGTGGCTTATGGGCCTACTGAACAACTGCAAGGACACTAACGAGGGAAACACCATTCAAGTTAGCATTTGGTACTGAAGCAGTGATTCCTGTTGAAGTTGGGTTGTTAATCCTTAGATGAAATTATTATAACAACTATAACAACAACGAGGAGTTGAAACTAGCTCTAGATTGCTTTTCTGAGGTCAGAGACGATGCGACTTAAAGGATGGCTCTGTACCAGCAAAAAAAATGTCAAAGTACCATGATCAAAGGGTGAAGCTTAGAAGATTTAATCCTAGAGATATGGTTCTACAAAAATTTTCACAGGCCACCAAAGACCTAACCTAGGGAAAGCTAGGCCCTAATTGGGAAGGTCCATACAAGGTTATCCATTACTCAAGAAGAGGAAGTTACTACTTGGAAGACCTCGACGGGAGTCCTTTACCTCGTCCTTGGAATGTAGAACACCTTAAGAAGTACTACTAGTAAAAGTATTGACGCCAATAAATTTCAGCACCTGGAATGCCTCGTCTTACTTATTGATAGATAAGCGAGACCTTACTGTTTCATGCAAGCATTTTCTATTTCTTGCATTTTACTTTGTTAAGTTATACCCTTGTAATACCTTCGTAAGCAAGGGTGAATAAAGCAAATAAGGCATCTCTAAGCCATTTCTTTCCAAAGACCAGGTCTTTAATATAGTGAGCATATTGACGGAGTCTCTGAAAGATTTCATCAATGGTAAAAACTCATGAATGGCGAGTTTAAATCATAATCATTAATGGTAAAAACTCTGCTCACAAATGACGAGTTTAAATCATAATCATTAATGGTAAAAACTCTACTCACATATGATGAGTTTAAATCATAATGTTCAATGGTGAAAACTCTGCTTACAAATGATGAGTTTAAATCATAATCATCAATGGTAAAAAATCTGCTCACAAATGATGAGTTTAAATCATAATTGTTAGTGATAAAAACTTCACTCATGAAAAGGCAAGTTTAAATCATGATTGTCAATGGTAAAAAACTTCGCTCATGAATGATGAGGTCAAATGATAGTGATAAAAGCTCCACTCATGAATGACGAGTTTAAATCATGATTATTAGTGGTAAAAACTCCCCTCATGAGTGAATGAGTTAAAATCATAAAAACTCTACAGACAAGCTACGAGTTCAAAATTCTTATAAGAAAGTTTAGAGCGTGAAGTTCTAAGTAACTCATGATAAAAATTCTGCTAACGTATCTAAATTGTTGATTATTCTACTAGTAAGCTTTGACCACTAATAATGATGAGCTCAAGTCATTCTCGAAGATACAAAATCTATAGATGAGTTTAAGTCGTGAAGGGAATTGTTAAGGAAAATGCTAGTGGTACATACTCCATAGGTGAGTTTAAATCATGAAGGCTAGATCGTGAATAAGTCATGAAGATCAATGGTATAAATTTTGTGAATAGATTTAAAGCATATGAGAATTTCTAAGGAAAAGTCGTTAATAGACAAAAAACTTTGTTAGTATAAATACCCAAAATCATCAAGATTTAGACGAAATATGTAGTCAAGAGCAAATAAGTAAAAGCCTCAAACAGAGAGGCAACTAGTGTTTTTAAACCAAAAAGTAAAAGCCTCAAAACAAGGAGGCAACCATTGTTCAAAAGAAGAAGGCATAAATCTTACTAAGTAGGAAGAGCAACGGCCTCATCCCCCTGGCTAGGATCTACTTGTCCAGCATCAGCAGCACCCTTTCCTCTTGCAGCAGCAGCAATAGTTGTTTCTTCTTACTCCTTAGCTTCGTCAGCAAGAACCTTGTTGTCAATAGCTTCGAAATTAAGATTGGAGAAGTCCATGACCTGGTTGTGATGATTCATCGTCCATTTGCAAAGAAGCTCAAAACCCTTGAAGTATTGGATGAATTGAAGATCAGAAAAGTGTTTAGATTTCATGAATTGTTGAACGACCTTCTCACGTTCAGCATCAGTCCTTAAAAGAACAGCCTGGATCTCCTTGTCCTTCTAAATGACGAGCATCTTCTCCACTTTCAATTCCTTGCTAAGCTCCTTGATCTTCTCCTTCGCCTTGTCAGTCTTGTCCATAGCTTCAATCAGGTCCTTCCTCAGCTTTGAACTTTCCACTTCAACAAACTTAAGTTTAGAGTTGGCTACCATGACTTTCTCCTCGCTGTTGAGATAATCTGTTGTTAAGTGTAAGGATTCTCTAAGAACTTGAAAGAAATATTTAAAAGTTAAAAATGATGGCTACGGTGAGATTGGTGAACAAGGTCAAAATAGTATACTTGCACCAACTTGTGGATATAATGTCTAACTAGCTCATGGGAAGGAATGGAAGTTAGGCCTTTGAGCTCATCATCTGTAATCACATTGTGAGCTCATCCAAAGGTAGTAGCTAGGTTGTCCCAAACAGTTTTCCCAACTTTGCTCTTCCCCTTTGAGTGAGTAGTAGGAGGGGTAGAAGTTGTGTCTTCAAGAGACGGGGTTGGAGATGACGGGATAATCTAGATAGACGAAGAGACCACCATGTCACCCTTCTCATCGTGTAACTTTCGTCTCTTTGGATCCTTGGCAAGCTAGGACAATGGTTCATTTTTCATCCCTTTAATATGGGCATACTTCTCCTTGTTGTACCTGGTAGCCATCTTTGCTAATAAAAGAGGAAATGTGAGTAATTAGAGGAAGGAAGGAGAAAAACAAGAGAAGTCTTATAAAGACGAACTTACTTTTTTCTTCTCGATAAATCTTCTCCAGCACGCACTCAGTGGGCCTGAGTCCAAGGCAACAATCAAACAAATGAAAAAGGTCGACTAGGTTGTCAAAGTCCTCGATCTCTCGAGCAAAAGCAAGGGCAGTCTAAACTCGGTTGCAATATTGACTCTCCAACTCTGGAAGATCAGAAGTTGCAGAACAAAAAGAGGAGCAATGTTTATACAAGTAAATTCTTGTCAAGGGAATCAAGAAAAAGGGTAAAAAGTACGCATCAAGCAGCGGAACTTCCCATTTCTGCAATAACCTTGAGACTTCACCCCATAGGTTGTCAGACATGGTTTCCCAACCAATTCCAGAGATAAAAAAGTATCATGATTTTTAGTCACGAAAGGAGGAAGGAAACCTAGAGATGACCCTAGATTTTCTATCCCAGGGTAAAAGCTCAAAATACCCATAATGGGTGAAGGGTTTCAGGTGGTATAAATACAAAAACTCATTCAAGGTTATCATGTCACCCTTCACAGGCGGACATCCAAATTGACATGCAACTTACAATCATCCTCCAAGCATTAGGGACGAGCTAACTAGGGGCAATTTGGAAATTAAAAAGAAGGCCCATGATGAATGGATGGATGGGAAATGAAGGCCGCACAAAAAAGCAGCTTTGTAGAAGCACACTTCACCATGGGAAAAAGCGCAAGCATTTTTGTTGGAATGAGGCAAGTGAGTGATGGTACCTTTGGGAAATTGAAACCCTTTTTTAAAGCCTTTCAAGTGCTTCCCTTTTAAAGAGCAAGACTCGGAGAGAGCATGTAAGGGGGTTGAAGAAGAGGACAAAGGTGGATTTGGCATAGCCATGTCAACCTCCTTACCTAGGGATTCAGCATTTGATGATAGCCTTGTTTCTAACTCACTTGACCTAACATCATCATCCCTATACTTTACGGTGGTCATCTCTAAATGAAGTTTAATCAAATAGTGGCGTATCAAAGGATAAAGGGTAAGTAAAACAGGTTTGAAAGCAGTAAAATGAGATATGAATAAACCCACTTAAGGATGCCGACCATAAGAGTATTCAAGGTAGACTCCTAATCTAGCAAAGAAGAAGGAGATAGAAGGGCACTCTTGTCTACGAAATCAAAATCAACCATCAAGAGAGCAAAAAGAAAAGAAACCTTACCAGGGAAAAAAATGTTCGAAAGTTTGAAATTCTTTAGAGCTTTGAGCATGGGGAAAATAAGAAAGAGGAAGGGGAGCAGTTTTTTTTTTTCTAAAAAAGAAAAACTGAAGTTAAGACACGCCAAAATCTAGGAAATTTTGCACATATCATGAGTAGGAGGAAGACACGTGTCCATCACCTGACAAAGGAGTTGCTTCACATTTATTGTGAAAGAAGAGTATTGAGAAATGGGGAAAAACATGAACCATCACAATTGATTATATTCCTATGCTAGTTCAATATCTGGACGACAAAGGAATGGGGCAACTGATGAGTAGTGATTAAATAGTCGTCCATTCCAATGGACGACCGTAAACACATTAAAGTTAGAAATAACTCCACCAATCCAGATAGTAATGAGAGACTTCATGAGCCGCCACCCAAACGTTACAAACACCCATTTAAGGAGAGACTTCATTGCCATTAATGAAGTCATTCACTCAAGTACAACATCCAAGGGAGATCAATGGACAAATGCATTAACTTAAGTACTGGTTATATAAAGCCAGCTAGCTCAAGTAAGTGATCTCAAACACATCATATTGCATTATATGCTATAGATTCCTAAAGAAAGATTATCTAACTTAAGCATCGGAGGGCCCTTGGCTGGCACCACCCCAGTGTCTTTCACCTCTATTCTCTTTGTTCTCAACAGGAAATTAGGTTCGCCCATCAACACCAACAAGGCAATTTTGTGCTTCATCATATATAAAATGAGAAACCATTACATATTTTAGAAATGTATAGTTTAAAAAAAATATAAGCTAATACCATGTATAATTTGAACCTCTTCTAAAAAAAATATAATTTAAACCATATAATTATGATTATTGTTAATTGTATCTGTGTATATACACGGAACTACACACTAGTAGTAAATAAAGATGATGACCACACTATTGATTGTGGTTGGATTGCTTACCTTTGCAGCATTGTTGGAGATGACTCAATGATGCATAATTAATCAAAGTGGATTCGTTATTTTTTGTATGTTGAGAATATTTGTTTGTGTGATTGGAGAGGTAGGTCAATAGGTCATCAAGCCCTATATTATATTATACAGTAGAATAATACTTAAGTGCTGAATATCGTCAGTGAATCACTTGGTTGCATAGTTAAATGGTAGACAAAGACATGACTACTACCTAAACAAATAGTGATTAGATGAATACCGATTGCCTTTCATAAATGATAAGTTCTGTCCTGTTTCTCAAAAAAAAAAAAAAAAAAAAATCAATACCGATTTGATGTACAGTTGCAAATTTTCTAATGCTTAATTTAGTGAATATTTGTTAGGCAATTTGAATGGAGTGCAGTTCTTTTCTCTTCTTATAAGCTTTATGGTGTGGTTAATAGAGAATAATGATCGTAATTATTGGCATGATCCTTTGAACGTGATTAATTCGATTGAAGGTTGGTTGTTTAATGGACAGGCCTAAAACTATGTGTTTTTTTTTTTTTTTTGGATGGTGGCCTAAAACTATGTTGTTTTGTCTACATCAAGAAAACAAATATTTATATTTCTTTTTCATAAAAAAATGTCTATTATTATTTTGGATTTTTTTTTTTGCTTTTCCTTTTTCTTCTTTTTTGTTTGTTCCATAATGTGCCTAGTGAAGCTAGTTCAACTTCTCATAAAATCAAAATTTTTATTTGAAAAAAAAAAAAAAAAAAAAACAAAAAAACCATAGCTCGTTAGGGAAAAGGATAGGGGAAGAGAATCAGAGAAACCAGTTAAGCCAAAGCCCCCCGAGTAGTAAAGATCAGTCCATATATGGACGTTAGCTTGATTAAATATGGAGGCTTCATAGAGTTACAAAATAAATAAATAAAAAATTGGACATGAACTTTTTATTATTTGATTTTTAGATGTCCATGGAACTTTTATATATTAAGCCACACAAAAAAAAAAAAAAATAATAATAATAAATATCACGTGCCTCTTGAACTAAAAGTTGGAGGGTATTGGAGGACCCAAAATTTGAATAGATCGTCTTTTCTTTATGAGAAATAATAATAAGTTTCATATCTTGTCTTCCCTTACTCCAAAAGGTTTTTTTTTTTTTTTTTCAGAAGAAAACTGAATACTTTTTATTAAGTTAAAATGACAACATCAGCCTACAATACAAAATAAAATTGTGGTGGAATATCCTTCATTCACACTAACAAGTTTGGAATACTAATAGTATATTTAGAGTTCTGAGTCGGACCACACCACATCTAGTTCCTGGCAATTCCACAAGGCATGTAATGGAGTTTCATGGATTATATGGCAGCAGTCACACAACACCTACTCCCAAAAGTTGGAGGGAATTGGAAGACCCAAAGTTTATTTATTTTAAAGAATGATATATCTAATTAAACCTGAAAAATGCTTCAAATTTATTCATTAAAAAAAATCAAATTGATTAGTTCGAGAGAGAAATTGAATCAATAATCTTAATATTTATATAGTGTTTGTTTATTTTCTTTTCTCTGAAAGAATGATATTTGATATTTCTCACTATCATTTAAGCGCACGCTTGCATCCCACTATTTTTTTTGAGAATGATGCATCCCACTATTAGTGGGCCACTATGCATCCTTATTTTTTTGAAAACGACCGTAGCTTATGCATTTATTTCTTTTCCTTTGTTTTTTATATTCTCTCACTTTCTACAGGGTGGGGCATAAAAAAAAACATCATTCTAATACAATGTATGAATAATGGATGTAGCGTTCGTTATGCAAATAGTTATGTAAAATATGATACAAATTATACAATAGCTTTTTTGTTTTGGTGAGCTAATTTTTTTTTTTTTTAATTACCAGATAGGAATGCTTACAAGGGTGTTAGCTTATTTGCACCATTCTTAAAAATACATGTAACATTGATTTAAAAAAAAAAAAAAAAAAAAGACCTACTAAAACATAATTTTCGTTGACCTGTAGCCCTGTTTTTAAACCACGATTACTATAGGTTAGTAGTTTAAGATGCATTTCTTAAAAATGCAGCTATAGATTGACTATAGACGCCTTCTTTTTTTTTTTTTTTTTGGGTGTAAACACGGCTAGAAAAAACATAACTATATATAGCCCATGTTTTTAGTAGTAACTATTTATTTCTTTGTATAATCTCCTGGCCTATAATATAAACCAATGTGTGACTCATTTTTTTCTTCTTGAGTTTCACCTCGGGACGTACATTTTAGAGGTAAACAGATAATGCCTATATATATATATATATCTCATGAGACTTAATAGATTGCATAAAAGTCTTTTATATGACGTTGATATGCTTACGATTTTGGCTTCACAAAAGCAAGACGTAAGCCTTTGTCCAAAATTTCTTCCTTTTCTCAACGTATTAATCATGTAAAACTTTTGCGTAGGGGCAAGTCGCCCATCACTTTAGGACCAAGACCCTAGCTAGTCATCAAATTTGTTAAGCCTAGCTTGCTCACCTGTAACTGGGACCAACTTGTTTCTCAAATGTCTAATTTGTACAACTCACGTTTTGTTTAAGAGTAATTTATAAGTGCCGGTTTGGTTAGAGTTTTTTAGGTGAAAAGCACGTTGACAGTTTCAAATCATCACTTTTAAGCGTTTGGTAAAATTTTAAAATCGTGTTTTTTAATCTTGTAAAGATGGAGAAATTATAAGGTCATTATGGTGGATTACGTCACTTATCCACCATTCCACTAAAAAACTTCCACATATTTAAAATTGCTGAGTTGATTTTTTTTTTTTAAATTTTTTTTTATATAGAAACTAACTATTGACTAAGCAATTTTAAACAGGTGTGAGTCTTTCAGTGGAATGGTGGATAAATGACATGATCTATCATGAGAATCGTATAATTTCTCGTAAAGGAGATAGAGTGTGTTTTCGTGTTACATTCCCTAAGTAGCAGTTGTACTAATTAAATGGTCGCTCTTTCAAAAAGCTCATAATTGAAAGGATGAACCTAACTCATTCTAAGTGTAACAACCAAAGACTAAATTGAGTTTTATAATTTCTTTCATTTACTATATTTTTTCTTAGGCATTTAACTATCTATGGAGTAAACCAGTAAATATCCCTTAAATCCTTTGTATGGAATGGGTACAAGATACCTTCTCCCATATTTTTAAAAAAGCACGAAAGCATTTACAATTTTTGCATATTTGTTATCATTTATTGGTTGATTTAGTCTCTCTAATCTATTTAGATACAACCTTTAAAACCCTTTTTTTTTTCTAAATATAATTTATTAAAATATCCCTTAGCAAATCGAGTCATACTTTCAAAATAAAAATTGCCCATAATAATCCCAGCTTTTAATTGGTTTGGATGATTTTATGAAAAAGGAAAAAAAAAAAAAAAATTGGTTTAGATGATGAAACTTAAGCAAGAAAACAAAAAAGAATTTGAATAACGAAAAAAAGTCTATTTTTTAGAATTTAAACATATGAAGTCTAATCAGATCAAGATGCCAATTAATGGTACAGAAAGTCTAGTCCTTAGTGTATATTACAAAAACTAAACATTTATTAGTTTTGCCTTTACTTGGGTCGTTGGACTAGGGGCAGCACATCGAGATCAATTTCCTATCAACTTCCAAAAGTATTCATTAAATAGATTGGAATTTACGGCAATCGTGAGGTGCGGGGTGGACATCGATGTCAACTTCTATATACGTCAAAAGCCTTTTTGGTTCTTGCGTAAGTTCTGGGATGTAGACTGCAGGAAATGCTTATTAGTATTTTGGCACTTAAGGGAAAGTGTCTGGCACTTGCGATTCTTGCAAAAGACAATGTGTGCATTCCTTTCTTTGTTTTAAAAAAAGAAGAAGACATGATTTGGAAAAAACAAAAGAAGAAGAGAAACTTTACCTTCTCAGAAATTGTCACTTGAATTACAAGTGAATTCTCCTCAAAAAAATTACAAATGAATAATGTTTTCCTTGGTTTCAAGAATCTCCATTAAGGAGCATTGCACCCTTGAATTAGAGCACTCACATTTGGCTCAACGAACCAATGTTTTGGCTAATATGATAACTAATTTAACCTACCTAAACAGCTCCACATTAGGCTCAATTAATTTTCGAACCAAAATAATTTATGTAGAGTAACTCCAACTCGATACACTGAGGCAGAGACAGAAATTTATCTTTCAGGAGGACCAATGTGTGACTATTTTTGTTTTTATATAATATAAACAATATGTTATAGTTCGTAGTATAAAAAATTATAGACATAGTGCAACATGAAATGTAGTATTTTATAAACAAAAAAATTTATAACAATAAGTGTCTATCAGAATTATTAAATATGTGCTAAGATAAAGAAAAATTTAGACACTCTTTCCCCATGTTTTATGCAGTACCCAATAGATCTTTTTTTTTTTTTTTTTTTTTTTTTGAGAATACTAAATATTTTAATACACAAACGGGACGAGGGAGAAGATCTTAAAGAAACTGATAGTTATGTATGTCCAAAATGGCCTGACTTCTAGATACATAACATATGCTTTAAACCTCTTTAACGGAAAAAATTGGCCTTTGCCCCTTTCAAAAAAACAATTCAAGATTTTGCCCTCATTTCCAAAATAATTAGGGAAATGCTCCTCTTTTGAAACTCGATTTTCTCAAAATCAAGTTAAGCCCTATAATAGCGTTTTTAAGGAGTTTATAGTGACGTTTTAAGAACCTATAGTGGCGTTTTGTAACTTAATCTTCATAAAGTCAAGTTATAGGTAAAAAAAGAAAAAAGAAAAAAAATTGCATGTAGCTCGACTTCATGGAAATCGAGTTACAAAACGCCACTATAGGTCCTTAAAACGTTACTATAAGCTCCTTAAAACGCCATTATAAGACTTTAGAATTTTTTTTTTTTTTTTAATAACTCGATTTTGAGAAAATCGAGTTTCAAAAGAGGGGCATTTCCCTAATTAGTTTGGGAAATGGAGCAAAATGCTAGATTTTGTTTTTTAGGAAGGGGCATTTACCCATTTTCTCCCCTCTTTAACTCACACTCATTTTCCAATAGATCCTAAATAGGTATAATAAGAATTTTTTTAAAGAAAAAAAACAAAATATCCCCAATTAAAATTGTAGCCTATGCTATTTTAGAGAAGTAAAATGAACAAGCATATAGTATCAAATATGAATTAAAGTTATTAGCCATTTCCTTTTAAATATAAACAAATAATTTATTTGCAAACACTTGTACTTGTAGATTCTTACAATGCTCTCTGGAAATTTCGGCAAAAGAATGGAAATGTTTATTGCTTTCATATTATCAGCATTTTCTTCTAAAGAATGTATCAAATTATCAATAGTTCTTAACTTTGGACATGTCAAATTCTTAAAAGTTATACGATATCAAGGATCAATAATAAACCATCATAGTTCTTTGCAATATTATTAAGATTCATTTGATAAGGTTAGATCTAACAAATCATAAGCTTAGTTTAATATATCAAAGTAATAATAACAGTATATGGAATGAAATCAAGTACTGATGAGAATTCATTTTTTTTTTAATTAAAAAAGTACAGATGAGAATTAAAAAATTTATTTTTTCCTTGAAAAAAAAGGAAATAAATTAAAATTTTAGAAATAAGGAGATTAAAAACTTTTGGTATTAAATAAAGCAACGGGAAATATACATACATATTCAAATATTCTTAATATGACCTGAACCCCTTGACTCCGCCACTGTCAAATGTCAATAACTTCTCCATTCGTTTATTTCCTCTTGCTTAAATGTTCTCTGCAATTCTCAATTTTTAGGTAACTTTTTTTTTTCTTCCTTTCTAGAATCAATTATTGGGAATTTATACATTTATATCTATATAATATCTAAAAGTCGAAGTGTAACATTTATTATTGTTATGCTTCTATTGAGCCACACCAGTGTACCATTTCGGTCAATTTGGTCCATTTTGGTCTGTTTGCTCTACTTAGATTCATTTGGGACCATTTGGTCTATTTCAGTCCACTTTGGCTTGTTTGGTCCATTATACGCTCTCTCTCTCTCTCTCTCAATTTTTCATTCCTTATTCTTGTAACTCTACTTTAGGTTAATGAATTTTTTAAGTTTTGTAATATCTCTACTTTGAGTTGATATGTTTTGGTGTTGTGTTTTTTGAGTTCTTTATTACAAGTCCTTTTTCTCCCTCTTATAACTTTGGTTTGATTTTTGTATGAGTTAATTTTTAGTTTGAAAGTGAGAATTTGAGTTTATATCAAAACAAAATCTATATGGTTATATACTTGAATTTTTCTACCAATTATTTAAGTAATAATAATTGTAATTATATGGTAAGTTTTGATTATCATGATAATCCCCTTAAGAGAATGAAAATTTTGCAACTTAAAAATTTTAGTTGTATAGAAATTAGGAAAATATAATGCATAATAACAATAGTTAAACGAATATGGACCACTTCAGAAAAGAATAATATCAATAAAAATACCAAAAATAATAAAATTGTATATTTGTAAAAATAAAGATATAGAAATGACTTTTAGCAAAATTTTAATTTTTAGGAAGAAAAAATTTTCTACAATAAAATTTAGAAAGAAAGTTATATATTGTACCATATCTTAAAATAATTATATATTCTCATGTATTGCGTGGCTTTGCGATTATTGAATGG
The DNA here is from genome assembly GCA_029955455.1 of Quercus agrifolia. NCBI lineage: Eukaryota > Viridiplantae > Streptophyta > Magnoliopsida > Fagales > Fagaceae > Quercus > Quercus agrifolia. Next base: position 54,751,096 of record JARQAD010000003.1, on the reverse strand, counting down.
TAAATATCTCACTATTTATTTAATTAGTAAAATAAATTATTATGTGAAAGTGAAGTGTATTGCTTCACTGTTCTCTCGAGAATAATTATTCTTATGGAGTGTTATATATGTTGTAGGGAAAGACCTTTAGATAGCATTCTCACACAAGATTTATTGAAAAAATATTGTAACTATAGAAAGATCTCAAAAATAAATAATAAGAACAAAGAAAACCCAAAAGAAAGTATGACATCCCATACACAAAAGATAACACTAAGAATTTACGTGCTTTGACCTGTTCACAGGATGAGTTGTGACATAAAGTTGTGTCAAATTATGTGTTTCTAGTATTACTCTCTCACAAAACCAAAGCACCGATACACTCACATGGCACAATTACCAAAGATTTGGAACTACAACTCTACACATCAAAAAAATAAAAACAAAAATTTAAAACCAAACACAAATCACCGTGGAGCACACATCAAAGAGAGAGTGCTGCCTAACAAATTTGCGGCACTCATAAATGCAAAGTTTTTTTTTTTTGGTCAAACCCGTAAGATATAGGTAAGAGCCAACTCGGCTAGGAGACTTTTGATATTTGGAATTCCAGTTCAGTAGTACATCATGGCGCTATTATAGCGTGCACAAGCAAAGACTCATTGTGGAAATCTAATAGAAGGCACTGACTCACAATATATGCACTTAAATCCAGCACAATTTCATCATCACCACCTCTCCAACAATCAATCAATCATGGCATCTCATAGTCACTCACTTTTGTCTTTTGCTGCATTGGCAACTTCATTCTCCATTATCATGCCTTGTAGCTTCTCTGATCTTATTGAGACTCACGATGGGAGCTTTAGCGTGGATCTCATCCACCGTGACTCTCCAGACTCTCCCTTCTACAACCCTTCAAAAACTCATTCATAGTGCATAGCCAAGGCCTTCCTACATTCCATTAACTGTACCAATCATTTTAAGCCAACTTGATGTAGAACAGACAGCACAGGCTTTCCTGGAGTAGCAAGAGCGCTGGAAGTCACATCGCAAGATTAAAGAGGGTGCCAATAGAGGCCATCGATGTGATGATGTTAGAATTGCATAAAATTTGGCAGGTTGAAGGGAAATGATATTCTGATCCAGACTTGAGTTAACTCAAGCATCATCTAAATTTAGGCAAATTCCTTCGTTAAAGCGCTCCGAAAACAGTGTTTTTGCTATTTATAGTAATATTTGTTTATTCTTAATAACTTTTAGTTTAAAAGTTAAAATAAAATCCTGTCTATTTTAGGATGACCCTTAAGGTCAGTTAGTTTCAATTTTCGCAATTATTTCAATTTTGCTATTTTTGGCAAAAATCACTATTTTGCCACCTAATTACATGATTTGTGTGAATTAGGGTTTTTGGGCATCGCCCTAGGTTTCTTTTATTAATTAAACATATTGTAGCATCCAGGGCAATTCAGTTTTCAGATTCTTAAAAAATACAGACTTTGTCTATTTCTCTTTAGTGTATTCTAGAACCCTATCATCTTGTGGATTCAATGAACCCCTCATAGATTTGAGGTTTTCATTCAGAAGCTAACGTGTTTAGTTTCCTTTTCCATTTAGAAAGCAACATGTTTGTTTTCTTGTAGCTTCTACGACATCACAACTTCTTTAGTCTTTCCCGATTCAGCCCCAATCAGATGTAATCACAAATAAGGGAAAATACCTCATGAAATACTCAGTTGGTACGCCACTAGTCCCAATACTAGGCATTGCTAATATGGGTAGTGATTTGATTTGACGACGGTTTTGTAGGTAATCACAAATAGCTCCACTTTTTGATCCTGAAATATCCACAACCTACAAAAGCGTTTCTTGCACTTCATCACAATGTGAATCTCTAGCAAAAATATCATGCTCCAACGATGGAACAAGTTGCCAATATTCCATCTCTTATGGCGACGGTTCATCATTCTCAAAGGGAGATCTTTCTATGGACACTCACTCTGGGATCAACGACAAGCCATCCTATGCCTCTCCCTATCATATGGTGTGGACATGATAATGTTGGAAACTCTGATGACAAAGGTTCCGACATTGTTGGCGTTGGAGGTGGGGCGGTTTCCCTTGTTTCCCAATTGAGTTCTTCTATTGGTGGCAAGTTCTCCTACTGCTTGGTGCCACTAACTTCAAGAGACAGAAACTAAAGCAAATTGAATTTTGGTAGTGATGCTGTAGTCTCGGGTCCTGGAACGGTGGAACTGTGTCTACTCTATTAGTCCCCAAAATTCTAGACACCTTCTATTTCCCAACACTCGATGTCACACCCCGTCCAAAGCATGAGAAAAGCATCTAAAAGGTACTTGTAGATTTTTCCTTTTTAACAATTCAATCCAAAATTCATTATCAAAGTATCAATGTCAAGAATTATCATATTAATTTCATTAATGATACTCCCAAAGTAAGTCAAAGCTATATGCAATAATTACAAGGATCACTGGCCATAAAAGAATGGAGGTCTAAATAAATACAATTACATATCATTAACTTGTCCCATTAGTGAAAATAAAGTCATAACCACTATAATATAAAAAAGAATGAGTTAAGCCTACACTAGGATATACATCATCTAAATATCTCCATCACAAAATTCCAGCCTCCAATAGTAGTTAGTTTAACTACAGCTAGCCACAAAACCTGTCTCAAAATGATCGTTGCCTACTCTAAAAAAGTTTGTAAAAGAATGGGATGAGACAGAACTCAGTAAGTAGCATAATTAATGGGGGTGGGAGAAATGCAAGTTTTATAATGATGAACAGTTTACAAAGCATGATTTAGTTTGAGAAATTTCTCACTGAATACTGCAATATCATTTCCAATAATAATGTGACAAAAACGATTAAATAATGAAATACATAGTTTCTCAAAATAAATACTTTGAAACTATATACCACAATCTGTGAGCACTAACAATATAATTCCAAAGCCATAAAATTTGACATAAGGTAATTTATCACAAATATACCACACTATCATATAGATCGGTTGGGGATCCACACATTCACAACTGGCATGATATTGTCCTCTTTAATATGTAGTCTCTTGGCCCTATGGGCAGTAGGGAAAATGTGTCAAATACGACCTCTTTTGCATGTGGTCTTTTGGCCCCATGGGTAGCAGCTTCACCCACATCCAATCAAGGAACCTCTTCCCCCAATGGGCATCAGGGAAGAATGTGTCATCCAAAGTGAAAGGGCACTGACCTAGATTTGGTTCCGTTGTCACAAAGACTACAGAACCAAATCTGGTGATCATCGGGAAATCACATATGGCATAAGGTTAAAACCACATAAAGATCACATGTTACATTTACTTTCAAATACATAATTTATATCTAGGTAGTTTCAAAAAAACCTTAAACAACCAAAACATCCATAAGTTTGTAAGGTTTTCAACTTCATTCTTTGTTAAAAAGATTTTCTATCAGTTTCCTAAGTAATACAAGTTGGGGAAAACATCTTTAGTGTTTCCAAATAATACCATAAATCCAAGAACTCCATTATTAAACGAATTTCAAGATGCTTTTCTTTTCCATGCCAAATATTCATGCATTTCCCCATATGCAATATTAAACATGATGCTCTTTCATATATAGTCATATATAGTAGGGTCACAACACAACACTTTTTAAGAAAACATAATTCCACAAATAATTTTCCAAAATGTGTTTCACCCAAAAACAATGTTTATGCCATATGGTTATTTTCCCCCCCAAAAAAATATAAATAAATAAAAATTCCATTAAAAAGTTACTTACATTGCACCTTGCAAAAAACCTAATTCTCCAAGCTCCAAAGGAGATTACTAATCTCCTTTGGAGCTTGGAAAATTAGGCTTGAACCTAAACAATATCGAGCAAATCTATAACAATAAGCATAAAGCTTGAAATTGTATCTCACTACAAATTAGGAATTGCTGAATAAGTACTTAATTAGGCAAGCCTAGTATTTAGCCTCACAACTAATATTTTCCACTTCCAAAGTTTCTCAACCAATTTATTTACAAGGCATAGACTCCCATTATACTCATGAATCATCCAAGGTATTATCTTTAACATCAAAACCTCAACAGTTTATAAGTAGTTTCCATAGGATTTATGTAATATCAACAACCCATGACATCAAAATCATAATATTGTTCAAGACAAACAATTTGATTCTTAAACTAGCTCCAAATAGTCAATAAAAATTATATTTACCATCTATTTCACATTAAAAAGCCAAAACTCCCAAATCTTCATCACTTATATAGATAGCCACCGTTGTAAAAACTATAAACCCATTCCACAAATAATTCCACTAATACAAAACTCATACATATAAACACATGAATAGCACTTCCAAAGCTCATAAATCACATGGGTATTATTATCAAAGCTTAGATAAAAATAACCTCAAGCAAAAGTATAAAATCCCACCAAAAAGATTAGAAACTTTTACCTTAAATAAAAGATGTGAAGGTGCTTAGAGGTTCTTAAGATTTTTCTGGTGATCTTGTCAGAAAAATGGTGGAGTTGGTGGTGTGGAGTGTACTGGTGGGAGAGTGAGGGAGTGAGAGGAGTGTTTCAGAGAAAAGAAAAGAAAGAAAACAAAACAAGAAGAAAAGGATGACTGGCCAAGAGGATAAGTGATAGTGTGAGAATGTGTGGTGGGGAGTGGTGGGGAATGGTGGGGTAGGTAGGGGGGCACCTGTGACACTAAAAATCTGACCACACATTTTTATTTATTTATTTAAACTTGGGATGTTACATTCTTCCTCTTATAAAAATTTCGTCCTCGAAATTTTACATACCTTGATCCTGAAAAAGGTTTGGGTATGTTGACAGCATATCATCCACACACTCCCAAGATGCCTCTTTCACCGAATGATTCTTCCAAAGCACCTTTACCTAAGATATTGTTCTATTGCTTAGCACTTGCTCCTTATGATCCAAAGGTACCTGTAGGTTTTTCCTTTTTGACAATTCAATCCAAATAATTCATATCAAGTACCAACATCAAGAATTATCATAATAATTTCATTAACAATACTCCCAAAGTATGGACATCTGATTAATTACAATGACCATTGGCTACAAAAGAATGGAGGTCTAATTAAATATAATTACATATCATTAGCTTGTCCCATTAGTGAGAATAAAGTCATCACCACTATCAAATACAAAAGAATAAGTCAAGCTTATTCTAGGATGTACATCTAAAGATCTCCATAACCAAAGTCCGACCTTCATCAGTAGTTAGTCTAACTACAGCTAGCAACAAAAAACTATCTCAAAACTATTGTTGCCTACTCTAAAAAAGTTTGTAAAAGAATGGGATGAGACAGAGCCCAATAAGTAGCATAATTAATGGGGTGGGGGAATTGCAAGTCTCATGATAATGAGCATTTTACAAATCATGCTATAATTTGGGAATTTCCATTTAATTTATGCAAAATCAATTTAATTAACAATATTACAAGAATGATAGAAATAATGTAACACCAAGCTTCCCAAAATAACTATGAAACTATATATTATTCACTGTGAGCCATAAAAATATCCAATACTATTTCAAAACCAAAAACCTCACCCAAGGCCATATGACAAGGTCGTCACACAGACAAGCACAGACAGGGTCGTCACATAGACGTGGTCGTCACACAGACGGGTCATCACACAAACGGGTTAATCACCAAAATCTTGGCACAATGGCAAAACCACATCAAAAGCTCACAAGTTTATGTATTTGAAATACATAGTTCACTTCCATGTGGTTTCATAAAATATTTCAATAACCAAATATCTACAATATTCTCAAAAAGTCCTCAAAACCATATCTTGTCATAAATATTTTGCATAAATTTCCCAAATAGTAGAAGTTAAGATAAAGCATTTTTAGTATTTCCAAATACTACCACAAACCATGAATCCATTATCAAAAGGAGTTTAAAGATGCTCTACTTTTCCATGCCAAATATTTATGCATTTCCCCATATGCAATATTAAACATGATGTGCTTTTCATATATAATCATATATAGCTGGGTTACAACATAACTCTTTTTAGGAAAGCATAGTTCACAAATAATTTTCCAAAATATGTTTAACCCAAAAACAACATTTCATGCAACATGATTATGTTTCTAGAAAAATCCCATTAAGAAGCCACTAACCTTGCAACCCGCAAAAAGCATAATTCTCCAAGATCCAAAGGAGATTAGCTAGAACCTAAAGAATATCAAGCAAACCTAACTCAATAAGCATAAATCTTGAAATTGTGTCTAGCTACAATTTAGGAGTTTCCAAATGAGCAATTAATTAGGCAAGCCTAGTATTTAACCTCACATATAATGTATTCCACCTCCAAAGTTTCTCAACAAATTAATTACAAGGCATAGATTCCAACTTATTTCCATAAATCATTCAAGGTATTATAACTAACATCAAAATCTCAACACTTTATAAGTAGTTTTCACAGGATTTATATAACTTCATCAAGAGACTTATGACACCAAAATCATAATATTCTCCAAGATAAATAATTAGAATCTTTAACTAGCTCCAAATAATCAATAAAAATTATTCACCATCTATTTCAAATTAAAAAGCCAAAACCCCTAAATCTTCACCACTTAGATAGCTACCAATGTAAAAACTATAAACCCACTCATCAAATAATTCTACCAACACAAAACCCATACATATAAACACATGAATATCACTTCCAAAGCTCATAAATCACATTGATATCATTATCAAAGCTTAGATATAGAAAGCCTCTAGCAAAAGCATATAAACCCACCAAAAAGATTAGAATTTTTTACCTTAAATAAAAGATGTGGAGATGAAAAGGTTCCTAAGAAGTTTTTCCGGTGATCTCACCGGAAAAATGATGGTGGAGATGGTGGTGTGGAGCGGTACTAGTGGGAGAGTGTGAAGGAGTGATAGAGAGGAGTGTTTGTTGTGTTGAGAGAAAATGAAAAATAAAAGAAGACCATGAATGAGTGTGGCCAGCCAAGAGAGAAAAGAGATAGTGAGAATAAGTTGGGGGGGGGGGGGGGGGGCACGTGTGGGACACCAAAAATCTAACTCCCTTTTTTTATTAAATTTTTGATTGGGGATGTTATAATGAGTCATCTCTAATCTAAAGAGGCTCATAGCTCAATACATGTGAAGAGTTAAGAATTTATTTACTTAACATAGACTCATGGAAAACATTATGAATTCCTGATAGGACTGGGGGTAGAGCAATTCTATATGCAACTTCGCACACCCTCTACAAGACCTCAAAAGGCCCTATAAACCTAGGGCTTAACTTACCCCTTTTGCCAAATCTCATTACTCCTTTCATAGGTGAAACCCGTAGGAAAACTTTTTCTGCAATTTCAAGAACCAATGCCTTCCTTTTAATGTCGTAATAGCTCTTTTGTCTACTTTGGGCTGCTCGTAGTCTATCATGAATTCGATTTACCTTTTCACAAGTCCTCTGAATAATCTCTTGCGCTAAGATTTTTCATTCTCCAACATCATCCCAACAAATTGGGGATCTACACTTTCTTCCATATAAAGCCTCATAAGGTGCCGCTCTAATACTTGAACGGTAACTATTATTGTAAGAAAATTCCACCAAAGGTAAGTGACTAAACCAACTCCCCTTAAAATCCAAAACACATGCTCTCAACATATCTTCTAGAGTTCGAATAGTTCTTTCAGATTGTCCATCTGTTTTGGGGATGGAAATTTGTATTGAAATCCAATCTAGTACCCAAGGCCTTTTGCACACCACCCCAAAAAAGCGAAGTAAACCTTGGATCTCAATCTGAAACAATACAAGTGTTCACCATGAAGTCTCGCAATCTCATTAACATAGAGTTGAGCTAACTGATCAAGGGAGTAGTTCATCCGAATAAGGAGAGAATGAGCTGATTTTTTCATTCTATCAATAATCACCCAAATAGCATCATGACCCTTACGAGATCTCGGCAATCCTGAGACAAAATCCATAGTAATTTTCTCCCACTTCCATTGGGGAATAGGAAGTGGTTGCAACAAACCTGAGGGTCGTTGGTGCAACACCTTAACTTGCTAACAAGTCAAGCATTGCTATACAAAGTGGGCGATCTCTCTTTTCATATTATTCCACCAAAAGTTTTCACGAAGATCGTGGTACATCTTTGTACTACCTAGATGCATTGTATATGGGGAATAGTGAGCCTCCTTTAAAATCTCCTTTTTAATCAATGGATCATTTGGCATACAAAGTCTGCTCCCAAATCTCAAAGCACCATCCTCAAAAATAGAAAATTCAGATTTCTTTCCACTATGCACCTCATTCATGATTTTCTTTAAATGTGAGTCATCGGCCTGTGACAATTAAATTCTTTATACCAAAGTTGGTTGAACACTCAAACTAGTCAAGTAGGCTTCAGAATGGTCCATAACAACCTCAATCTCCATCCTTTCAAGATCAAGAATAATTTTCTTTTGAGTGTTTAGCAAAGCAGTTGAAAAACTTTAAGGCTTTATACTAAGAGCATCAACTACAACATTAGCCTTACCATGATGATAGTTAATAGAGCAATCATAATCCTTATCCAATTCTAGCCATCTTCGTTGCCTCATATTTAACTCTTTCTAGGTAAAGAAATACTTTAAACTTTTATGATCAATGAAAATCTTGCATCTTTCCCCATACAAATAATGTCTCCAAATTTTCAAAGCAAAAACAGTTGCATCCAACTCCAAGTCATGAGTGGGATAATGTTTCTCATAATTTTTCAACTAACGAGAGGCATAAGCCACAACCTTCCTATTTTGCATAAACACAAAACCCAGTCCCTTATGGGAAGCATCACTATAAATGACAAACCCCCTATGCCTAAAGGGATAGTTAACACTAGAGCCGTGACCAATCTTTGCTTTAGCTCTTGAAGCTTTTCTCACATTCTTCCTTCCATTTGAATTTAACATTCTTCTGAGTTAATTTTGTCGAAGGAGCTGCAATGCAGGAAAATCCCTCTACAAATCTTCTATAGTAGCCAGCAAGGCTCAAGAAACTTCTAACCTTACTCACATTTGTAAGCCTATCCCAATTAACCACTGCTTCTATCTTATTAGGATCCATTGTAATTCCATCCTTAGATATCACATGACCTAAGAACACTACTTGATTCAACTAGAATTCACACTTCTTCAGTTTAGCATACAACTTCCTTTCTCTTAGAATCTGTAAGACAATCTTTAGGGGCATTAGTTAATCCAAATGGCATCACTAAAAATTCATAATAGCCATATCTAGTTGGAAAGGCCGTCTTTGGTATGTCTTTAATCTTCAACTGGTGGTAACCAAAACGAAGATCAATCGTAGAAAAGACTTGTGCTCTTTTTTGCAACTAGTCAAATAAGTCATCAATACAAGGCAAATGATATTTATTCTTAATGGTAACTCTATTAAGCTCACAGTAATCAATACACAACCTCATAGACCCATTTGCTTCTTAATAAATAAAATTGGAGCTCCCTAAGGTGAGGCACTAGGGTGAATAAACCCTTTGTCTAGCAATTCTTCCAATTGCGCTTTAAGTTGCTTCAACTCTTTGGGTGCCATTCTATATGGTGCCTTAGAAATAAGTGTAGTACCAGGAAGGAGGTCAATAGAGAACTCAACCTCACGATTCGGGGGCAACCTAAGTAGATCATCAGGAAAAACATCCGGAAAATCCTCCACAATAGGAATGTCTCCTATCTCTAATTCTTTGCTTTGTAAATCCACTCCACTAGCTAGGAATCCTTGGCATCCCTTTCTAAGAAAGTGGTTTGCTTGAATGCATAATATCACACGAGGCATAAAAGGCAAACATGAGGCTTTAAATAGAAATTCTAATTCACCCAGCGGCCTGAACACCACCTCTTTCTCAAAAAAATGCACACTAGCATGGTAAGAAGCCAACCAATCCATGCCCCAAGTGATATCAAAATCATGCATATCAGTAACACCAAGTCTGCCAATAACTCTCTATCCTCGATACAAAGAATACAAGACTTAAGCACAAGATTAGTCATTAAAGTATCACCAATAGGGGTAGAAACTGATAACTCAAAATCTAGTAGTTCAGGGCTCTCAATATCTTTTCCATCTTTAGCAACCAATTCTCTATTGCAAATGGGTTAGGCTCACCATTAAAAGTTGGAGGGTTTTGCTTATGGAATTCCCCAAAAGAACAATTCTCCTTCCTACATTCACCACCCTGGACCGATCTAGCAATCCTAGCATAGATCCTATCTGCCACCTCACTAATCTCACCACCATCAGGATTGACAGATATTTCACACTCTTGATGTTGCCTAGGGCCATGTTTGGGAGCTGCAACCTCATCTATATGCCTTGCTTTATGTGCTTTCTTTTTAGGGGGTATAGTGTACAAAGGTACTTATACCTATACACAAGAAACAAAATAGGTAAATTATGGCAACATAGAAGGTTAGCATAGACAAGCTAGATAAGAATAAAGGAGTAGTAGGTGGAAGTTGAAAGAAATGTACAGAATAAGGAATTCGTCAAACCCCTAATGCTCTGACTTAGATCAAAATCAATTCCTATTTTCAAAGTCTACAGAATCATAACCTAACCTTTGATACCATAGTTGCCACACCCCGAACCCAAAAGGATGCAAAGTATGAGAAAAGCATCTAAAAGGTACCCGTAGATTTTTCCTTTTTGACAATTCAATCCAAAATTCATTATTAAAGTACCAACATAAAGAATTATCATAATAATTTCATTAATGATACTCCAAAAGTAAGTCAGAACTCTATGCAATAATTACAAGGGTAAACTATATATTTGATCCCTATCTTTTACACCATATTTCAATTTGATCCATAACCTTTCCATTATGTCAATTTAGTCCTTAATGTTTTAGTGCCGTGTTAATTTGTTCTCTGCCGTTATATATTAGATGAAAATTATTGACATAGAAAATGACCAAAATAAAATTTTAATTTATTGTCACATCAACGGAAGCTAATTTTTTATTTTGGCCATTAGACATGTCATTAATTTTTATCCAAAAGATAACAACAAGGACTAAATTGACACATTATTGAAAAGTTAGGGATCAAATTGACACAATTGAAAGGTTAGGAATCAAATTAAAATATGGTGCATAGGATAGGGACCAAACACACAATTTACCCTAAATACAATTATATATCATTAACTTGTCCCATCAGTGAAAATAAAGTTATAACCATTATAATATATAAAAGAATGAGTTAAGCCTACTCTATGATATACATCATCTAAATATCTTCATCACAAAAGTCTAGCCTCCATCAGTAGTTAGTTTAACTACTACTGGCCATAAAACTTGTCTCAAAATGATCGTTGCCTACTCTAAAAAAGTTTGTAAAAGAATGGGATGAGACAAAGCCCAGTAAGTAGCATAATTAATAGGGGTGGGGGAAATGTAAGTTTCATGATGATGAAAATTTTACAAAGCATGATGTAGTTTGAGAAATTTGTAATTGAATATTGCAATATGATTTCAATAATAATGTGAGAAAAATGATTAAATAATGAAACATAAAGTTTCTCAAAATAAATACTTTGAAACTATATACCATAATCTGTGAGCACTAACAATATAATTCCAAAGCCATAAAATCTAACATAAGGTAATTTATCACAAATATACCACACTATTACATAGATTAGTCAGGGGATCCACTCATTCACAACTGGCATGATATTGTCCTCTCTGGTATGTAATCTCTTGGCCCCATGGGCAGCAACCTCACCCATACCCTCAAGGTTTTGTCTCTCCTCCCATGGGCAGCAGGGAGAATGCATCAAATAAGACCTCTTTTGCATGTGGTCTTTTGGTCCCATGGGCAGCAGCCTCACCCACACACAATCAAGGAACCTCTTCTCCCCATGGGTAGCAGGGAAGAATGTGTCATCCAAAGTAAAAGAGCACTGACCTAAATCTAATTCTGTTGTCACAAAGACTATAGAACCAAATCGGGTGATCACCAGGAAATCACACTTGGCATAGGGCTAAAACCACACAAAGCTCACATGTTACATTTACTTTCAAATACATAGCCTATATCTAGGTAGTTTCAGAAAAATCTTAAACAACCAAAACTTCCATAAGTTTGTAAGGATTTCAACTTCATTCTTTGTCAAAATGATTTTCCATCAATTTTCCAAATATTACAAGTTAGGACAAAACATCTTTAGTATTTCTAAATAATACCATAAATTCATGAACTCCATTATCAAAGGAATTTCAAGATGATTTTCTTTTCCATGCAAATATTCATGCATTTTCTCATATGCAATATTAAACATGATGCTCTTTCACATATAATCATATATTGTTGGGTTACAACACAACACTTTTTTAAAAAACATAGTTCCACAAATAATTTTCCAAAATGTGTTTAACCCAAAAACAACGTTATGTAACATGGCTATTTCCCCCCCCCCCCCCCCCCCCCCCCCCCCCAAAAAAAAAAATTCCCATTAAAGTGCTACTTACATTGCAACCTGCAAAAATCATAAGACTTGAAATTATATCTAGCTACAAATTAGAAAGTGTCAAATAAGCACTTAATTAGGCAAGCCTAGTATTTAGCCTCACAAATAATATTTTCCACTTCTAAAGTTTATTTACAAGGCGTAGACTCCCATTATACTCATGAATCATTTAAGGTATTATCTCTAATATCAAAACCCCAACAATTTATATGTAGTTTCCACAGGATTTATGTAATATCAACAAGAGACCCTTGACATCAAAATCATAATATTGTTCAAGACAAACAATTTGAACCTTAAACTAGCTCCAAATAGTCAATAAAAATTATATTCACCATCTATTTCACATTAAAAGGCCAAAACCCCCAAATCTTCACCACTAAGATAAGTCACCATTGTAAAAACTATAAAGCCACTCATCAAATAATTCCACCAATACAAAACCCATACATTGAAACACATGAATATCACTTCCAAAACTCATAAATCGCATGGGTATCATTATCAAAGCTTAGATAAAAATAACCTCAAGTAATAGTATAAAATCCTATCAAAAAAATTGGGAACTTTTACCTCAAATAAAAGATGTGAAGGTGCTTAGAAGTTCTTAAGGATTTTCCTGTGATCTTGCTAAAAAAATGATGGTGGAGATGGTGGTGTGGAGTATACCGGTGGGAGAATGAGGGAGTGAGAGAAGTGTTGGAGAGAAAAGAAAGAAAGAAAATAGAATAAGAAGAAAGTGATGGCTGGCCAAGAGGATAAGTGATAGTGTGAGAATGTGTGGTGTGGAATGGTGGGGGGTGCGTGTGACACTAAAAATATGGTCACACCCCCTTTTTCTTATTGTTTATTTAACTTGGGACGTTACACTCGAAGCAATGAGTGTTGGTAGCAAAAGATTGGAGTTGAGCGGTTCTTTTGGGTGTGGAGACTTAGAGGGCAATATTATCATTGACTCAGGTACAACTAGGGATGATAATTTTTATCTTTATCTATGAATTCACTCATTACCTGCCTTATTTGGATAAGTCTTAACCCAACCCATTTGAATATTTAGGTTAAATGGGTAAAAGACCCATTTGGTTATTTAATTAGATGGGTCTAAATGGATAAATCCACTAATACCCACTTAACCCATTTAAAATTTAAATTTAAATAAATCCACAAATACCCACTAAACCCTTCTATGTCAATGGTACTCTTCCTTCTGATCTCGGCACTTTCACCCAACTCACCACTCTTTCTCTCAATGGAAATTCTCTCTCTGGATCTCTCCCCTCCCTTGCCAACCTCACTTCTCTCCCAAAACTCTACCTTGACGACAACAATTTCACCTCCATTCCTTCAGGCTTCTTCCAAGGACTCACAAGCTTACAAATCTTAACCTTGAGCCAAAACCTTAATCTTGCACGTTGGACCATCCCCACTGAGTTGACTCAGGCCGCTAGTTTAGTCAGTTTCTACGCTAGCAACGCAAACATTGTTGGGCTTTTACCAGATTTCTTTTGTTCCTTATTGAGTCTTTAGGATCTCCAACTTTCTTACAACAATCTCAATGGTACTTTACCTTTATCCTTTGCAGGATTTGGGATTCAAAACCTCTGGCTCAACCACCAGTAAAATGGCTTGTTAGGTACCATTGACGTGTTGTCGTCAATGACATCGCTGTGCCAAGTGTGGCTAAAGAAGAACCAGTTCACTGGTCCCATCCCAGACTTGTCAAAATGTACAAGTTTTATTAGATTTGTGGGGAAGGGGAAGGAAATGAATAGGTTCAGGTGTCTTATTGGGCATGGGCAATTTCATCAATCCAATGGTTTTCTAAAAGCTCAAATTTATCATTCTAGGGGTATTTTGGTAATTTTGGATGTCCAAGGATAATTGGTAATTTTGAAAGTGTAGGAGTATTTAGGTCATTTTGGATATTTAAGGGTATTTTGGTAATTTTGAAAGTCAATAGGGTATTCAACTAGTTTTAATTTTTAAAAGTATTTGGGTCATATTGGATTAAATTGGTGGGTTACTAATTAAATGGGCTGGGCGGATAAACGGGTCATAAATGAATAAATGAGTAATTACACATCCAACCCATTTATGACCAAATCCGTCCATTTGTCTCCCAATGTACAACATTGACATTGACATTGTTGCCAACAGAATTCTACTCCAAGTTTGAATCAGCAGTAGCAGAAGAAATTAATTTAGAGCGCGGTGATGACCCGAGTCACGTTCTAAGTCTTTTTGCTACAAGCTCAAGTCAGATTCTATAGAAATTCCTATTATCACAGCTCATTTCACCGGTGCAGATGTGAAGCTGAATCCAACCACAACCTTCGTTCAAATAAATGAAGAACTTGTGTGCTTGGCTTTCCTTGTTAATAAAAAAGTTAGCATCTTTGGTAACTGGGCCCAGTCCAATTTGTTGGTAGGCTATGACCTTGTGGAGAAAACTGTATCTTTCAAGCCAACGCATTGCACCAAGCTCTAAGATGGAAATTAAATTGCGTGCTTGCGTCTTTATTTAGTTTTATCTATCATTTGAATAAGCATGCATTGCGTGGGTTCCATGTGCCTAATGCCTCTATATGTGTTTTTGGCTTTTGCTGGAGATCACAGTTTTGGTATGGGATACATATATGCTGCCTTCAGTTCTAGTATGGAGATAGATGAGTGCAAGAAATGTTGGATATGATACCTGATGTGATGTAGTTGATTATTTTTTTGAAAAATTCTAAGACCACATAAAATAGCATAATTTGTGTCACAACTGTTCATATGGTAGATTGTGAGTAGTGGAGAAAAAGTGGCGAGTTTATGTGAAAGTGACAAACATTTATTCGTAGTTTGATATGTAAGATAGTTGTGGTAAAAGTTGTGTGAGTTATGTAACATGTATTACTAGAACTTTTTCTTTTAGTTCTTTCATGTGAGGTTAGAAATGCCTTAGGTTCCACCGAATGTAAATACATAATTGATGGTATCTTGTTAGTTGTTTCACCTCCACAACTTTTTACGAGTTGAGTTATCTTGTTTTGCCTAAATGTGAAAAAGTTTGCTTTTACTCTTTATATTTATGCTATGTTTGGAAGTTTAGAAGGAGATAAGAGTAGAGGGGAATGATTATCCTCTACTTTGTTTGGATATTTTTAAAATTAAGCAAGGAGGAGGAAAATAATTAGTCATTCCTCTTGTTTGGATGTTTTAAAAAATAAGATGGAAAAGAGGGGAAACGATTAAATATATTTAAATTAACAGATTTACCCATATTTGAAAATGGATTTGTTTCAACAAAAAAAGAAAAAGAAAATGGATTTGCAACATTGACCAATGATTAATATAATTAATTTGTTAGATTAAATAATTATATGCCTTAGTACAGTTTTATTATTACTAATTTTTGTTTTCATCGCTGCTCCGTACCGACCAAAAAAGGTTCAACAGAAGTAGTTGATTAATTGTAGAATATATATTTCTTAAAAAAAATAAAAAACAAAGCTGTAGATTATATATATATATATATATATATATATATATATAAATAAAGGGTATGAAAGCCACCAAGAGTGATCAACTTCATGGGTTGGCTATTTCTTATTCACTCAGTCACTCATGACAAATGTGATTCATTCTATCATTGCTACATAGCCTACATTGCATATTTAAAAAAAAATATGAATCATTCATTTATTTGAATGATTACGATTCCTGTGGATGTTTTTATTGTAAACAAGACCAAATTTATTTGCAAAACACAATGTAAACCTCCAGTGTAGCCCTCAAATAGAACATGGAAAAACAAAAGAGCATGAAATCCAAAAAACAAAGAAAAAAATCCTATGAACATTTCACCACAATCTTGGTTTGTTCCCCAGTTGCTCTATCTTTTCCATAAAACTCAACCAATTTGTCGTAGTTTAGAATTGGTTTGTTTTTAAACTCTTTTGCTTTAGGTTTAGCTTTTTAAAAATGGACAACAAAATAAGAACTGTCAAAATAATGAATCCACAACAAAAGTTCTGGTGTACTAATATTGCTAGTAAGGTTAAGTGTAAAATTTTTATTATCATTAACAAACTATGAGTCAATAAGGCAGCAAATTTGTGCATTACAAATTTACAAATTTTTTTGAATTAAGCAAATATCACAAAGTCATACATCATGGCTCCCTATGTTTTGTTAAGCAGATGCAAGAAGCTCATTGCAACCGTTCAAACATCCAAGACATCCCAGAAGTTCAGTCATCAAAACCACAAAGAAGTTGGAAGTTACAAATGACAACACTTCACAATTCTTAAGGGAGTATCAATTGAAATTATTTAGAAGGACCAAAGGTTAAAAAAAGAAAAAAGAAAAAAAAGAAAAAAAGAAACGTGCCTGCAAAGAACAAAAACATTTCAGTTTCAATTTCTTTACTTTACAGTTTAATTTAGAATCATCTAAACCCTCTTGTTAAGTTGTTAATTGAATATAAGAACAAACACAGAGCACGCAGCAAAGTTAAAACTTAAAACTTGGCCTTGTCCTCTTACCATTGGAGCTTCCAAAAAAAGAAAATAATAATAACAACTCTATCTCTATCTAATAATTATCTGCCCAAACTACCTGGTGTTGGAACCTTTTCCTTCTATCTCAAGCACCCTCCTACATTGTAATCAAGAAAAACAATGTAACATTCAAAAGACTTCTAAGTTGCATGTTTTTAAATGTAATGCAAGGTAATAAAAGAACTCTTAACTTAAAACAGAATACAATGCAGCCAAATGATAATTCATACTAGCAGTTAACATATTCTGATATTCTACGCAACATGTCAAGGCTGGCACACCATTTTTTTTTAATAATAAAAATTAGTTAATCATACGCAGGTATTATTGAATAGTATGGTTGATAAAATTGATAAATAAGCAGCCATAACTTATATCATTTATGTTAAGCAATTTAAAACTATTCAAACCTTTATATGAAAATGGTCTCTCAGAAGCTGTAGGCTGAGAGTAACAGCCTAATAACAGGACAAACTATTGTGAGCAACTTTTTGAAACTTAAAATTCTAGTTAAAAAAACCCCCAAGCCAGAAACCCATTCAACTACAAAATCATAAATAAGTTATGACAATACAATCTCATAATATTCTCATAAATATTTTCCCAAAAAGAAAAAAGGTAACAAAGGCAGTCCAGGACCTGGTAGAAAACAAAGCCTAGATCATTTCATCTCCCCTAACGCAGAAAGGCAGAGACAAGCACGCTTTCAGATAAATATTGTTGTTCAGATTAGATAACAAAGGGATGAGCTGAAAATAAAGCACACGGCCACCGAACCTGCTCCTGTCTATAAAAAAACATGATTGTATCAAAGTTTTTTTTTTTTTGAAGAAAGACTGCACTTTTTCGTTAAGATAAAATCAGCCACGATCAGCAAAGAGAACAAGGAGTAAGTGTGGAGGAATATCCTCCATTCAAACTGAAAACTTCTAACATGTTTAGCTAGGTTGTGAGTTACAGAGTTGTCAAGCCGGCATACATGAGAAAAAGAAATACAAGTCCTGGCACCTAAAGATGCTTTGGCTGATGCAAGGATTTGGCCATAGGGAGAGAACGATTCTTCATCAGCATTGAGCTCTTTGATCACTTTCTCTGAGTTGCCTTCAAGAATGAACAGATAGGCCCCGAGTTCCTATGTAAACGCGATAGCCCAAGTTGCTGCCTAAGCCTCAACTATATCCGACGAAAACTGGAGTGATTTCTGTTCCGACAGAGAAGCCAGAGCTTGACCATCGCTGTTTCGAATCACAACTCCCACACCTGCCTTCCCAATGTCTTTAAATGCTGCCTCATCGAAATTAATCTTATAAACACCAGTTGGAGGAGGGTGCCATCGAACCTGAGAAGATGAGGGAGCCATAGACCGCAGGGATGAGGAAGAATCTATCCTTTGGAAATCAACCAGTGCTTGTGATGCTATGGGGACAACCTATGAAAGTGGATAGTCCTTCTGGCATATTCTGATCTGGTTTCCGCGATTCCAAGTAGTCCACATGATCATCGCCATTTTATCCAACCTGCTTTCTTCCTTGTGAACAAAGAGGAACAAGGCACATAAGGTAGAAAAGGCTCCGACCTGGCTTGATGCGAACTCCGGAATAGAGTTCCAAATGCCCGAGAGTGCTGCACAATACCAAAGAGCATGTATGACTGTTTCTGAGGATTACTTGCAGAACAGATGTCTTCGAATAGAATTTGTCGCCACCGTAAATTCTTTTTTACTGGAATTGCATCCTGGCACGATCCCCACAGGAAATTTCGAACTTTGTTCGGAATGGGCAGTCCCCAAATCAACTTCCAACTTCCATTGTCAGGTGTAGCATGTGTATCAGGCAAAATTGAGGCACTGTCTTTTAACCAGGAAGGATGAGCCTGATTTGACCGTGTATTGGCCCGATGAGGTATATGGCCAAATATATTTATCTTCTGTGGGAATTCGGCCTAAGGGAATGCTGGTAATGAGATGTACCTATTGTGGACTGAACAACCCGTTGAGTAGATTAATATCCCACTGCATGGAAATTGGGTGTATGAGCTCTGATACCTTCTTGTGTTCAAAACCAGTGAGATTGAATCCGCGGGTGATCAGTTAACGGAAGCCAAGCATCATTCCACACGTTAATGGAGTCCCCGCTGCCAACTCTCCATCTTACACCTTTTAGGAGAACATCCCTTCCCTTCAAAATGCTACGCCAAGCATAAGAACAGGAACAAGATTCTGAGGCTTCCATGATAGTGCAGTTTGGGAAGAAATTGGATTTAAAAAATCTGTGAAACAAAGATTCTTTATTATGAAATAGTCTCCATGCTTGTTTAGCAAGTAGGGCGTCATTGAAAAGATCAAGATCTTTGAAACCCATTTCTCCTTTGGATTTTGGCTGACAAAGAGTTTCCCACTTGACCCAATGAATTTTTCGCCGGTCACCTTTCTGTCCCCAAAAAACTTTTTTGATTAGGCTTTTGATTTCTGTGCAAAGTCTCAAAGGAAGTATGAAACAACTCATCATGTAGGTTAGAATGGCTTGGACTACTGCTTTGATTAAAACTTCCCTTCTAGCTTGAGAGAGGAGCTTTTCTTTCCACCCTTGAATCTTCCTCCGCACCATCTCTTTGATGTAGTTAAAATTGGCTTTTTTATTTCTCCCCACAAGAGATGGCAAACCCAAGTATTTTTTATACTTAATGATTATGGGACTTCTAGGGACAGTTTGATGGAATTTCTAGTTTCCTCAGATGTGGATTTGCTGAAGAAGATGGTAGTCTTATTTTTGTTGATTTGTTAGCTTGAGGATCTCTCATAGGTTTTTAGGATATTCAAGACCTACCGGCACTCTTGATTAGATGCCCTGCAAAAGAAAAGACTATCATTTGTAAAAAGGAGATGAGTTAGTCTATGGTCATTCCTACATAGGGAGTAACCCCGAATATCCCTTTGGGATGCGGTTTTGCTAATAAGGCCATGTAATCCTTTTGTGCATAACAGGAAGAGGAAAGGGGACAAAGGATCTCCCTGTCATATTCCTCTAGAAGGGTGGATCATGCCTTTGGGTTCACCATTAACAAGGATGGAGAATGAGACAAATTTGACACAGAGCATAAGAAGATTTATCCATTGTTCTATACTCCACCTTGTCATAGGCTTTGCTCATATCTAGCTTGATAGCCATGTAATCATCTTTTCCTTTGTGTTTCTGCATGCTGTGAAGAGACTCAAAAGCTACCAAAATATTATCAGAAATTAAGCGGCTCTTGGTAAAAGTGCTCTGGTGTTCAATAATAATTTTTGGTAGAATTCTTTTGAGCCTATTTGCTAAGACTTTCGAAAAAATCTTGTATAATAGATTACATAGACTAATAGGCCTAAAATCACAAGTACGTTTCAAGTTCTACTTCTTTGGAATTAAAGTAATGAAAATATGATTGAGATGCTTAGGTAAGGAAGCAGTATTAAGGAAATTTAGAATAGAGAGAGTAATGTCATCACCAATTAAATCCCAATAGTGCTGGTAAAAGAAAGGAGACATACCATCAGGGCCTGGAGCTTTGAGTGGTGCCATTTACGTGATAGCTTGCTGAACTTTCAATGCCATAAAATCTGATGACAATTGGGAGTTCATCTCCTCACTAATGACACCGTGAATGGTGCTTGTGGCCGCCTCACAGGGTGGGGCTTGATCTGAGGTAAACAGCTCTTGATAATATTGGATCAAACATTTAGCCACTTCCTCACAATCCTTGGTCCATGTTCCTTTTAAGGTTCTAAGCTTCAAGATTGAATTTTTTCTTTTTTCTTTGTGTAGCTTGGCTATGGAAGAATTTGGAGTTTCTATCTCCAAAGGATGCCCACAAAACTTTGACCTTTGAAACCACATTCTGTTTTCTCCATCCATGAGATCATGGATCTCCCTTTTTAGCTCCCTAACCTGAAATTTCCACCTAGTCTGAATTGCTTCCTTCTCAGCATCGGAAAGTAGCTTCTTTCTTTATTTATTTTTTAGTTTTATTTTTTTAATTTTTTTCTTTCTAACTCCCTTTTAACATTTCCAAGATGTTCCCAGTTCCTTTTCCTTAATTCTTTCCCACATTTAACAATTTTTTGGATTACTTTGACAGTAGGATCACTGACTTCTTGAAAGGACTAGACAGCTTCTACCACATTCGTGCAACCCCAATCAGATAGCCACATCTCCTCAAATTTGAAAGGTTTGGTGGTATTTGGGATCTCTAAACACTCAGGGACAATCCAGAGAGGATAATGATCAGAAGAATCTAAGGTGAGATGGTGAACCCTTGTACTTGCAATCGTGTAAGCCAAACATTTGTTGCTAGACCCTTATCGAGTCTTTCTCGAATAGTGTCCCTCTACAAAGTGTTTCTGCTAGGAGTTGACAAAACCAAGATCAAGAAATCCACATTCATCAATAATATCTTGGAACAACTGCATTTGAGCATGACTTCCTACATTCCCTCCTAGCTTTTCAGAACTACTCACTAGTTCGTTAAAATCTCCTGCACACAGCCATGGGAGAGTAAATTTGTTATTCAATTGCCATAGGGTAGCCCACGATTCAAATCATTTATGTGTCACTAGTTTCCCATAAAAGCCTATGAATCTCCAAGCCTCATCTTTGCCTTTGTTAATAATAGCATCAATGTGATTCTTGGAAAAAGTATCAATGTCAAGATCAAAAGAATTTTTCCAATATAGCGCCAAGCCTCCTCCTCTGTTATTTCTTTCTACAAAGAATAAATTTTCAAAATCAATGTTACGTATCTCTTTTAGCCTTGCTATATCTGTCCATGTTTTGGCTATAAACATTGTAGAGGGATCTTTTGCTCGAACCATTCCTTCGAGCTCCTTCCCTGTACTTAGGTTCCCAAACCCATGACAGTTCCAAACAATGACACTCATAGCAATTGGCAGGGTTGACTACAACCTCCGCCATTGAATAAATATGACTGCCATCCTTTGAAACCTAGAGTTTTTTGTTAGGTAACTTGGGTTGGACTGGCCAATTTTTTCCAAGTACGGATTATTGGTGGATTTGTAGGTAGTGGAGCTTTATTGGAATTTTCCATGAGTATGTTGTGTGACATTAAGGGAGTGAAGATACTGCTTGGATTTTCTCCTGAGGGATTTACATTAATTTCCGTGGATTTAGGTACAACAGCTATCATGGAGTTGTCATGAGGTCTTGATTGATCAAATTTATCAAGGGCTAAATCAATCTCATTAATTTGAAATTCAAAGTCGGTGTTATTATTATGGGAAGTAGATAAATTTGGAGTAAAATCCATCACCTCTTTATTTGGAAAATTTTCAGGCCGCGTGGATTGCGGTAACGCTTCCACTGATTCTGCGGAATTCAAATTTGAAATTTGTGGTTTGTCAATGCTTTAAACTCCGTCTGTGACAGGGTTTACAATGCCGCCGGTGGGATGTTGAAATTCACCGTTTGTGTAGGTAGACACTGGGGCTTTTTTCTTCTCTGACTGATATCCAAATCCCATCACCTAACCCAGAGACAGTGGTGAATAGGGTCAAGGTCGGCCCTTCTACTAGGCCAATTAGGCAATTTCCTAAAGCCCCTAAGTGGAAAGGGGGCCCTAAAATTTTAGAAAAGAACAGGTAGTGGGCAAAAAAAGAAAAAAAAAAAAAAAGGTTTCAGATAAATCTAAAAAAATTAGGCACATCCTTTTGACCAAAAAGAAAAATGTCTGTTATATCCAATTAAACATCGATAGCACAAAAAACAATTGTCTAAAAAATAACATCATTATCCTTTAAACAAACCAAAATTCAACAAGATAAACTACAAATCCGGTCTAAGAAATTAACCACAAAACAATCACAAATCAAAACAAATAAAAATCTCAAATCCCTAAAATTTTTAGGTTTTCTCTTTCTCATTCTTGCTTTGCTTCTTTCTCTCAGCTCTTGCTCTCAGTGTCTCTCATTCTCTCTCCATTGTTGTTGGCTACCTGGCTCAAGCTTCCTTCAATTTAAATCATTCGATCACATCTGATCTAAAATCTCTGAGTTGATTGAGGAGTGAGGACTGTTGACTGCCCCCCCCCCCCCCCCCCCCCCCGCCCCCCTTTTTTTTTTTGGCTATTGCGTTTTGTCTTTGCAAATGGATGAGTTTTGACTTTTGAGGTATAAGGCTCGGCTTTCTCTACTCTTTATTTGTTAAGACTGGGCCTATTTATATTGAGTTATGGTTGGACGTTTGGGCCTTCAAGGATTTTTTTTTTTTTTTTTTTGGATATAGGTGTAATAGGATTTGTTTTGTGTTTTTTGTGGGTGGGTCTTATTAATAAGACTTGTGTGGCCATCTTGGCATCTTCTTGGCTGGGTTGGGCTTGTACTTTTGTTATGGCTGTGTTTAATTTTTTTTTTTTTTTAATTTTAATCTTGTGTTTTTTTATATTATATATTTTAGTTATTGGTAATATAATGAAAAAATCTTTATTTATGAAGGTTGAGATTGTTAGAAACTTGTTATTATTCAATGAAACTATAACAATACTTTTTATATAAATCAGGTTCTATTTCTCATTTGCTCTTCACTTGAAAGTTTTCATTTTATTTTATTTTATTTTAGTCTTTATAAATATATTGTTTGATTAGAAATGTCTACTAGAAAATATGCATCTGGATTGAAAAAATTTAAAAAGGAAAAAATATTTAATTGAGTCTCAAAAAGGATTATTGGATAAATTTGTTATTAGTAATAAACAAAATTTAACACAAAATTTAGATGAAAATATTACAAATGAGTAAGAAATTCACCAAAAATAAATTTTAAATGAAATATATTATAATATAAAAATATTAAATAAATATCAATTTAATTAATACATATGTATAAAACAGGACCCATTTTAGTTCTCGTCTTGAGCCCTAAAATGTTTAGGGTTGGCCCTGAACAGAGTCTTGCTTGGGTTGTAAGGCAGAGCTCATAGCCATGCTCTAAACCCTTTTAGTTTCATCGGGAGTGTTCCTTTATTGGATAGCCATACCTCACACTCTCTTTCATTATGGGAAACTTTTCCACACCAATAGCAAAAGTTCGATAACTTCTCATATTTGAACTAGATCCAAATTTAAGAGTTGGTGTTAATAACCACTCTGTGACCTCTGAATAATGGTTTCGACACGTCAACTTCCACTCTAACTCGTAAGAAGTCTCCCCCTAGCATATCCTTCATATATTCCACTGGTGAAACACTTCCCAGAGTTTCTCCCAACTCAATTGCCATTTCAGTGTCTAACATGCTCCTTGGTAAGCCATGTAGATGGACCCAGAATTTCATAGTTGTGAACTTCAGATTCTTTGCTGGGATAGAAGCATCGTATCACTAGAAAATAACGACATGCTTATCAAAGGACCATGGTTCTGTAGCCAAAACACGCTCATCATTAGTTTCTAACTCTAACAAATAAGAGAATATGATCACTTGCTTCCCTGATCTTGAAATTGTTTCGAGATCTCCATAGAGGTTTAAAAGTTCTTCCAATAGCATCCACATTGAGCACCCTTCGTGTCATGAATTTAGCCACTAGAACATACTCTTTTTTGTTCAGATTTTTTGATTTCTTAAGACTGACTTTTGCTCTCTCGATGTTTGTCAGAGAGAATTTCCTCCAATCCTCCAAGATCTTGTCCATATTGATAGAAGAATATGGGAGATATGGTGTGAGAGGATAGGTAGGAAGAATAGCTATTGTTTCCCAACCCTAAGAAAGAAGACCAACAAGCCCTACTATTAACAACTAGTAAGTTTCCTGTGCGATGCACGGATAATGTTATAATGTTTTATGTAAATTTGTTTTTGGAAAATATTATACATATATTATAGCATATTTATTATAAAACTTTGTTAATAATGAGTTCATCATAAAAAGTAACAATTATAAATTGCACACATATATCTATTATAATTATTTTGTTCAAGTAATGAGCAATAATGAAAACAACTTGGAGTAATATTGTATAATAAAAGTTGATAAAAGCATATTAATTCATTCTATATTATTGATTTTTATTATGTGATGTAATAAAAAGCTTCATTACAAATTTTTTCTTCTTCTATGCTTTGTTATTGCGGTATGGTGACGCTTGTTGTCATCATCAGTTTCTCCATCTTCGTCATTTGAAATTTAGTCCGTCAATATTTGTTCAATTTTTGAGCTTTCATCATTTTTTCCTTTTGTTGCATCATTTGTGTTAATTACTAATGAATTGGCACCGAGAGATTCTTGATTAGATCTTACAAAATTTGGACTTTGTAGCTAAGATTTTTCATAGGTATTTGCATTTATATTAAATTTCAATGATGTGAAAGTTTTTTATAATTTTTTTATTTTTGTTAATTTTGGAATAGTGCAGCAAAAAGAATTAATATAGCATGTTGAATTGTGTTTTTTTTTTTCTTCCATACCTTTTTATCATTTGAAGGCGCATCAAAAATCTTAGCAACTATGTAATTTTCAAAACTATATTTTAGATTGAATTCGTTCAAATGAAGTAGAGAAATCTCCAATATCAATATTTTTAAATAATTTAAATAAGTTGTACATTGGTTTATTTTTCAGCAAGATCTCAATCTTGTAGGTTTATTTAGGATTTTCTCGGCATCTCGATCAAATATCACAAACTTTGTTTTGTTAATTGCATTAAAAATTTCAATTTGAATCTTGTATTTGAAGTAGTTTGTAATTGTATATATATAGTAGTTATAGTGAGATAAATATATTATAAATATTTAGAGAGTATGCAGTTAATGTGAGTACCTCTAACTTTGGGATAGAAAGATTTATTTTTGTAATTTGAAATTCCTTTCACAAAGTACGCACAAAATGTAATACCAACCCATTATTGTATCAATGTTACTTATTATTGTAATACCCTAGCAATTCACATCTTGCAATGAACTTTGAAATTAATATGTATTATTTTTTTAATGTAAATAATATGATGTATTATTATTATTTTACATAAATGATGAGTATAATTTGAAATAATTAACAAACTTGTTTCGTAGGATCTCATTCAATGCATTTTATCTTTACTATTGTCTTCATATTATTTAAAGATAAATCCTCCTATGAAAATTGTTTTGCATGTATTTTTGGTATTTCTTGTATAGGATCATGTTTTTGACCATTCCTATCATTGAATTTTTTTCAAAGAAAATATTAAGTTAATGGCATTTTGTGAGGTAATATATGCTATTTATTAGACTTTTTTGTTATTATAAATTTTAGAAATATGCACTTGTCAATTATTTCAACAACCTGAGGGATCTCAAGATTTATATATATTTTTGTTGCACTGGTCGATGACAGAGAATTTGTTTGCATAAATTGCATAGAATATTATTAATAGACAAAAGCATATTGAATTGAAATTGGGGAAAAATGAAAAGATATTACATGAGAATGAGATTTTCTAGAAGTATCATCTATACGTGGGGGAGGAAGAAGAAAGTTTCTAAGAGGGTAAGAGTTTTTGCTTTGATTTACACGTAGGAATGGTCAAACTTGGGTCATAATATGTAAGGTAAGAACTGGGTTTGAGTTTTTCATAAGGTTTAGTCTACTTTTAAAAGGTAATCCATTTTATAGTGAATAAATTTTGGTCTAATTGATCTAATTGTCAAGAACAGTTTATATCAATATAATAGTAAAAATAAGTTACTATGATCTATTGGGTAATAGTAAAAAAAACTTAATAAAAAGAGGTAAAAAAATGCTAAATTTATATAATAGTAAAAATAAGTTACTATGATTTATTGGGTAATAGTAAAAAAAACTTAATGAAAAAAGGTAAAAAATGTTAAATGCAATAAGTTACTATGATCTATTAGGTAACACTAAAAAAACACTTAATAAAAAGAGGTAAAAAATGCTAAATTTATAGAATAGTAAAAATAAGTTACTATGATTTATTGGGTAATAGTAAAAAAAACTTAGGCTGTGTTTGGTTGCCGTAAAACGTTTTCCGGAAAATACATATTTTCCGGAAATGCTAATTTCTGGAAAAGGAAAATATTTCTTTGTGTTTGGTTGCATTTCAAAAAATTTTCCGGAAAATATTTTCTGGTGTTGGAAAAGAAAAAGGAAAACACAAACCCAAGAAAAATATCATCAACGATCGCGATCTGAGATCGCGATCTCACCGGCGTGATCTCGCAATCAACGGCGCGAGCTCGCGACGGCGCGATCTCGCGATCGATCTGAGATCGCGATCTCACGCCGTCGATCGCGATCTGAGGTGCGAGCTCGCGACGGCGCGAGATCGCGCCGTCGATCGCGATCTGAGGCGCGAGATCGCGATCTTCGCGAGATCGCGCCGCCTGGAGCTCGGACTGGAGATCGGCCCCGCCTGAAGCTCGGACTGGAGATCGGCGTCGCCTGGAGATCGACTAACTGTTCGGTTTCTTCTCCTCTCTCTTGCGCGCGCGCTCTCTCTCTCTCTCTCTCTCTTTTTCCGGAAATGCTTTGAAGTGAAAATGAGGGGAGAAAATCATTTCCGGGTCAAAGGTGAAAATATTGGTCAACCGGAAGTCATTTTCCGGAAAATATCATTTTCCGTGACAGCCAAACATGCGGAAAAGGGTGAAAATGATTTCCTGAAATCATTTTCACCCAAAACAAACGCACCCTTAATGGAAAAAGGTAAAAAATGTTAAATGCAATATTAGAGTGCCACGTGGCAAGACCTCATGCACTCTCACATGAGGTATCTACTTTTATATATATACTAGTCTTAGACCCGTGCGTTGTGCGTGATAATTTTTTAGATAAAATACTATTTTATTTCCTAGACTTTATAAAGAGCCTTTAAAAAAAAAAAAAGTTTTATCATATTTTTCATAATCTTGTCCATAACGTTTTTTTTTTTTTTTTTTTTTTTTTTTACCATTATCATATATTTTATTGGTTGATGATTTGCATAACATAGGCATTAAATAAGAGGTAAAACTATTCATTAAATTTTTTTAAGTCATGGTGTATGAAGATTATGATTATATATATAATTTCCCTAGTTAGAGTTTGATTAGTTTTAAATTTAAATGTTATATTATTATATTTAATTGTTGATTATTGATTTAATTAAGTGAATGTAATGGTTGATTTTATTGCACTATAAAATTTTCAATGTCCTCTGTATAACGATCTTTATTTTATTTTCTACTCCTCTTGACCACCTTTTTATTTTCCAAATAACGGTTATTAATTGACTTTTGATTTCATTTTTTTTTCTTCCTTCATTTATTCTTTATTACTTTGTATGTTCCCTTGCTAGTTGTAAATTTTATGGTTATCAATAAGAAATAGATATCATGGATGACTTAAATAGTTATAGATGTAGTTACGTTAGTGGTATGTCAAAAGTTTTGTTTTCTTCTGAATTTTCAAGGAAATATGAAGGACATTTTTCTAGTTTGGTCTCAGTCAATTAAGATATCCATAATATATTAACTGATATCTTAATATATTACCTGATATCCTTAATATATTTCCTGGAGGAATTCGGTCTTCAGATACATTTGCGGTGACGTCACTATTTTCATTTAAAGTAGTGCGTATATAGATATTAGAATTTTTGTTTGCAGTCTCACTATGATATTCATGTTGTCTCTGTCTAGTGCTCCTCACAAATGGATCATCCTCCTTATCTTTTGAATGGCCTAACGAGTAATCAAATATAAGTAAATCCATAATTTATACAGACACACATATATGTACACACACACACACACACACACATATATATGTTAAATTGAAGACTTTAATAATATATAAAAAAAAATTGTAACTTTATGAAAAACCTACCAACAATACGATGTGAAGGTGACATAATCGTAAATGAAGTAGATCCTCTTTCCACAGAAACCTCTCCTCTCAAAGCATCAACATTGTTGAAGTTAGCATCTACTAAATGACTTCTATTAGCTACCCAGTAACTCATATTCATTTGCCTATCCAACACAATACCCCTATTCAACACAGTACCCCTATTCAACTGTAAGTCAATAGAAATACGTTGAGTTGCAGGAGCATGAATATTGGTTGGATAATTGCGATTTCTCCCAGATGCAAGAATCATCCTTCTTCTCTATTGTGCACAATAAGAAGACTCCATAGTACCTACAAACCATCAATTACTAACTGTTATTATAGTAAAAAATAATTTCAAATAATTGGTGGATAATATGAACAACCTACACTACCAAAAATAATATGAGGACAATTTTAGAAAAACATTTCATTTTAGTTACAATTGACATTTAGACATACCTAAAGAAAACTTCCAGCTTTTGAACTTGCAATTTTATAGATAATCCGCAATAATTTGGTAGACAATATGAACAACCTACACAACCAAAAAATAATATAAAAATGATTTTAGCATACCAAATAGAATATAAAAATATTTTACCACAGCCTTTTCATTATATTTATAATTGAGAGTTGGACATACTTGATGAAACAATCCAGCTTTTAAACTTGCAATTTAATAGAAAATCCGTAATCAACAGATAGAAAATATGAACAACCTACACAACCAAAAGATAATATAAAAAATATTTTATCCTTCTTTTTTGGGGTGCATTCATTTTGCTGTCATTTGTTTATAGTGTCTTCCTGGTTGGTAAGTAAGTTCACACATGTAACATGAAGAGCATTTTTCTAAGACCTTTTGAAGATTCTTGCCTTAATGCAATTGCTTTCAAAATGAAAATATAAATAAAATATTAAGCAATGTGGCTACAAAACATAAATAAAAATTTTGTGATATTTTTGCACCAGTCATGTTTTTCAATAGAAAATATCTAATCTCTAAACATATTACAATCTCATCTGATGGTTATCTCAAAATTTGAACATCATGTGGTTCTAAAAAATTTTGATATTTTTACTGAATTATTTTACAATCTCATCTGACGGTTATCTCAAAATTTGAATATAATATGGTTCTAAAGTATTTGGAAAATTTTTTATTTATAAAATTCCCCCATTTTCCCAACTTGTCTGGGTTTTATATCTTTTGTACTGTGGGAATGTTATTCAGTAAAATTTCATGTTGAAAGATAGACACCCTAGCTGCTGACATGACTCCATAGTACCTACCAACCATCATTTACTAACCGTCATTATAGTAAAACATCATTTCAAATAACTGGTGGATAACATGAACACTCTACCAATAATATGAGGACTATTTTAGTAAAGCATTTCATTTAAGAGAGACTTGAAGAAATATTCTAGCTTGTGTGAACTTGCAATTAAATAGCTAATCCATTATAATTTGGTAGAAACCAAAAGATAATATAAAAATTAATTTAGCACACCAAAAGATATATAATCTCAATTTTATAATAGCATTTTCATTAATTGAGAGTTGGACATACTTTATGAAACAATCCAGCTGTTGAACTTGCAATTTAATGGATAATCCATAATCAACTGGTGGAAAATATGAACCACCTACACAACCAAAAAAAAAAAAATTTAAAAATATTTTGGCATAGCCTTTTCATTTTATTTATAATTAAAAGTTACAAATACTTGAAGAAACAATCCAACTTAAAAACATGTAAATTAACTGGTAACTTATGAGCAACTAGTGGTTAAAATAGTAATCAAAACGATGACAGGTGTCCACATCATCGAACACCAAGACCTTTTATGTGATATTTTTGCACCAATCATGTTTTTCAATAGCAAACATCTAATCTCTGAACATATTACAATCTCATTTGACGGTTATCTCAAAATCTGAACATCATGTGGTTCTAAAGAATTTGGAATTTTTACTGAATTATTTTACAATCTCATCTGACGGTTATCTCAAAATTTGAATATCATGTGGTTCTAAAGTATTTGGAAAATTTTTTATTTATAAAATTCCCCCATTTTTCCAACTTGTTTGGGTTCTATATTTTTCAATAAAACTTCGTATTGAAAGATAGACACCCTAGCTAATGACGTGACTCCATAGTACCTACCAACCATCATTTACTAACCGTCATTATAATAAAACATCATTTCAAATAACTGGTCGATAACATGAACACCCTACCAATAATATGAAGAATATTTTAGCAAAGCATTTAATTTTGGACAGACTTGAAGAAATATTCCAACTTTTGTGAACTTGCAATTTAATAGATAATCCATTATAATTTGGTAGAAACCAAAAGATAATATAAAAATTATTTTAGCACACCAAAAGATAACATATTCTCAATTTTATAATAGCTTTTCCATTAATTGAGAGTTGGACATACTTTACGAAACAATCCAATTGTTGAACTTGCAATTTAATAGATAATTCGTAATCAACTGGTAGAAAATATGAACAACCTACACAACCAAAAAAAAAAAAAAATATATATATATATATATATATAATATTTTAGCATAACCTTTTCATTTTATAGCGGTTGAACTTGCAATTTAATAGATATTCCGTAATCAATTGGTAGAAAATATGAATAGCCTACACAACCAAAGAAAAATTTAAAAAATATTTTAGTGTAGCCTTTTCATTTTAATCCTTTTCATTTTAATTATAATTAAAAGTTACAAATACTTGAAGAAACAATCCAACTTAAAAACATGTAAATTAACAGGTAACTTGTGAGCAATTGGTGGTTAAAATAGTAATCAAAACGATGACAGTTGTCCACATCATTGAACACCAAGACCTTTTATGTGATATTTTTGCACTAGTCATATTTTTCAATAGAAAATATCTAATCTCTAAACATATTACAATCTCATCTAACGGTTATTTCAAAATCTGAACATCATGCGGTTCTAAAGAATTTGGAATTTTTACTGAATTATTTTACAATCTCATCTAACGGTTATCTCAAAATTTGAATGTCATGTGGTTCTAAAGTATTTGCAAAAATTTTAATTTATAAAATTTCCCCAAGATAATCCATTATAATTTGGAAGAAACCAAAATATAATATAAAAATTATTTTAGCACACCAAAAGATAATATAATCTCAATTCTATAAGAGCCTTTCATTAATCGAGAGTTGGACATATTTTACGAAACAATCCAACTGTTGAACATACAATTTAATAGATAATCCGTAATCTACTGGTAGAAAATATAAACAACCTACACGACCAAAAGAAAATATAAAAAATATTTTAGCATAGCCTTTTCAGTTTATTTATAATTAAAAGTTACAAATACTTGAAGAAACAATTCAGCTTTTGAACTGAACAGCCTACACAACCAAAAGATAATATAAAAATATTTTAGCATAGCCTTTTCATTTTATTTATAATTGAGTGTTGGACATACTTGAAGAAACATTCCAGCTTTATTTTCAATGGAATTTCCCATCAAAGCAACTCATTCAACAATATCCTTTTTCTTTTTTTTTCCTGTTATTTTCTTTGGTTACACAAACTGTTCGAGCAACAATGGAATTTCCAGCAAAGCAACTCATTAAACAATACACTGGAGAAAAGTAGAAGTAATATATATGTTCTGACTATGTGCAACTGTATCAAGCTCTTACCGCACACATATTTGTTTTTTTATCCAGATAGACTGCTACCTCTGCCTCCATAGTGGTAATAGCTCTAAATCTATCTATGACACTTGTGGACCAAGGAGGCACATGGCTGATGTACTTTGGTTATTTATTGTGCATTACAAAAGAGAATATGCAAAATCATATCCCAAAAGGCATATGGGATACTATGGAAGGTTATGATGTGGCTCTTGCATCACAGCTTGTGGCAAGAGACAATGGTTCGGATGAAAGTTTACAAGTATAAATGCTGTATTGGGGAATTTTCTTCAGTTGCTACAATATTTCTTGATTTTACACTACATGATTTTCACACTATTTTTGGCTTATCCCTACCTAGAACTTCCCCACACGTTAACCAAACCAAATTGAACCAAATCAACAAATTAAGCTACAACCCAACTCAAGTTAATAAAACCAACATCAAGTTACTTAAAGCGGCTATACAATTAACTCTTAACAATACACCGTAATTAGTTCCAAAAAACCTATCTAACAAAGCAGTAAAATGGTGTGCAACAAATTTTTACATGTACGAAATTACTTCAATGTCTTTGTAAATACATTATCATAAAAGTAAATATTTTTGGAGACATGGTCTAGGCATTACAATCCAGTCAAACATGCTAAGCACCCCGCAAATATGGGAATCGATGGAATCCACATCAATTAATTTTATAATGCCTGCAACCACCAAGCTCTCAACACAACTTGGATATCCAACCAACCTTGTCACCTTCTGGAAAACTTTAATTAGTACCACCACACTAAAACCTTAGTTTTCATAATTGATGAAGTTTCTCATTAAATGAGACTGAAATTGTGAGTGTAGTGGTAATTCAAAACTTACAAACCAATGTTGAGTAGCCTAGTTGTTTTCCTTGCAATTTCTAAAATAATTTGAATTATTTTTAACTGAGCTTCCTCTCCCTCCAATCACTTTTTAGGCATGTTGTTCTGTCCTTCAGAGTTGGGTTTCCAAAAAGTTTATGATTGGATGGTAATAAGCCTAGTCATTGCTTTTGAAGCACTTATTGCTTATTGTTTTCTTATCTCCAAGCCTAATGTTGCATTGAATTGTGAAATTCCAAATGAACTTCAAAATATGAGCACCAGATGATGCAAAGAAGTTTTTTTTTTTTTTTGAAAAGATGCGGTGGATCATTTAAAACTTGATATGCTTCCCCTAATACTACAAACACCATAAATAATGAATGAGCTTGGACTTTTAAAAATAATCTGTTTGCATGGTTTTAATATTGTGAACAATGTTATAAGAATGAAAAAAAAAAAAAAAATACATGAAGTAATAGATGACAATACAGGACACTTTGCATCAAGCATATGAACTTTTAATTCCACTTTAAATAACATCTAAATTTGTAAGCAACTTTTGGAGTTCCATTGAAGCAAATTTATTATAAATTATTGATGAAGACAGTTGGTTTGCCAGTTGAATAAAAATCTAACAAAAGCATTGTTATGCTCAGTAAATGTTCAATTCCCTAATTCACTCTATAATAATATTAAATCAATCACAAGAACCAATCAATACAGGGGAAAATATAAGATCAATTAAGTAGAGGATAGAGTAGGAACTTGTAGGTAGATCACTTTCAGAAATATAAAACCACAAAGAAAATTCAAACAACAATGAGTAGCCCCTTTCTCATTAAAAAATAGTAATAAGAAATATACCAGTCAACATGAACTCAGCAATATACCAATGCCGAGTTACTGTTATCTATCAAATCATAAAAGAAAAAAGAAAAAAGAAATCTAAATTTGTAAGCAACTTTTGGAGTTCCATTGAAGCAAATTTATTATAAATTATCTATGAAGATAGTTGGTTGGCCAGTTGAATAAAAATCTAACAAAAGAACTTGGACTTTTAAAAATAATTTGTTTGCATGGTTTTAATATTGTGAACAATGTTATAAGAATGAAAAAAAAAAAAAAAATTACATGAAGTAATAGATGACAATGCAGGATACTTTGCATCAAGCATATGAACTTTTAATTCTACTTTAAATAACATCTAAATTTGTAAGAAACTTTTGGAGTTCCATTGAAGCAAATTTATTATAAATTATCGATGAAGACAATTGGTTGGCCAGTTGAATAAAAATCTAACAAAAGCATTGTTATGCTAAGTAAATGTTCAATTCCCCAATTCACTCTATAATAATATTAAATCAATCACAAGAACCAATCAATACAGGGGAAAATATAAGATCAATTAAGTAGAGGATAGAGTAGGAACCTGTAGGTAGATCACTTTCAGAAATATAAAACCACAAAGAAAATTCAAACAACAATGAGTAGCCCCTTTCTCATTAAAAAATAGTAATAAGCAATATACTAGTCAACATTAACTCAGCAATATACCAATGCTGAGTTACTGTAATCTATCAAATCATAAAAGAAAAAGGAAAAAAGAAATCTAAATTTGTAAGCAACTTTTGGAGTTCCATTGAAGCAAATTTATTATAAATTATCTATGAAGACAGTTGGTTGGCCAGTTGAATAAAAATCTAACAAAAGAACTTGGACTTTTAAAAGTAATCTGTTTGCGTGGTTTTAATATTTTGAACAATGTTATAAGAATGAAAAAAAAAAAAAATACATGAACTAATAGATGACAATGCAGGACACTTTGCATCAAGCATATGAACTTTTAATTCTACTTTAAATAACGTCTAAATTTGTAAGCAACTTTTGGAGTTCCATTGAAGCAAATTTATTATAAATTATCGATGAAGACAGTTGGTTGGCCAGTTGAATAAAAATCTAACAAAAGCATTGTTATGCTCAGTAAATGTTCAATTCCCCAATTCACTCTATAATAATAGTAAATCAATCACAAGAACCAATCAATATAGGGGAAAATATAAGATCAATTAAGTAGAGGATAGAGTGGGAACCTGTAGGTAGATCACTTTCGGAAATATAAAACTACAAAGAAAATTCAAACAACAATGAGTAGCCCCTTTCTCATTAAAAAATAGTAATAAGCAATATACCAGTCAACATGAACTCAGCAATATACCAATGCTAAGTTATTGTTATCTATCAAATCATAAAAGAAAAAGAAAAAAAACATTTGAGAGGATCAAATCATAAAAGAAAAAAAAAAACATTTGAGAGGAAATTAACATGGTCAAAATTATATAGGTTGTGAACATATTTATCACCTCCATATTTGTTCCTTCTTTTAATTAGTCATGAATAAAAGCAATCTGATTTCTTTTTTTCACCATGCTTTCCTCTTCGAGCTTCAATTTTTTACCAAAAACAGATGCAGTTCATTTGCCATGTGCAATACCTAACAATAAGTAGAAAATTTTCACAAGATAAGACCCAATCAAAAAACTCAAAATGAACAGACCCAAAAGAGGTAGGGCTCCAATTAAAAAACCCACCCATAAAAAATTCAACACCCTAAGAAAAACGATTTAGAAAGTAAAAGGAAAAAAAATCAAGCAAAAGAACAAAGCGCAAAAGAAATTGAGATTTAGAGATACCTCAACTCAATCATCCAGGTTCTGTCAATATTTATATACTGTGAGGAGAGTAAGACAAGAAGGAAGGGAGACAGAGGGGCTGCCGTTAGAAGGGAGAGAGGCTGAAGTGAAATAAGTGTGAAATCGTAGAACAGAAGGTGGGGAAGGGGAAGGAACTAAATGTACGAGAAGTTGGGAAAGGGGAAGGAACAAAATAGGAAAAGGTGAAACTGAAACAGAACGTGGGAGAGAGGAATGAAAGTTAAAACCGTGAAAACAAAGTTTCAGAAAGGGTTTTTAGTTGAAAAGGCTTTGGGTTTGGGCTTTACGTCGGAATTAAATTTTTAAGAAGTGGGCTTTAAGTGGAGATACGGCTGGAAAATATTTTTTATTTATTAGTATTTTAAAATTGTCAAAAACTATTTTAAAATCTATATAAAAGAAGATGGAAATGACATGGCTGTTGATATGGCTCAACGTAAGCGCAGCAATATTAAATGCTACGCTTTAGCTTTTAGTATTATATAGATAGATTGATGCTAATAGAGGGAACAAAATATCATTCTGAGGAAGATAAAGAAGTTCTACAAACAAGTTGAAGGCTTAATACAAAATTCTTTTCTCTTGAGATGCGAGGAGCCATTTCTTTAGGAGGAACGCATTAGGTATAGAAAACAAGCTAGTCAAGATCATCAGATTGTTGAAAATGACACTAAGAATAAAAAATAATGAAAAAAAAAACCTCTTCACCTTACTAGCATTAGCGATGTAGTAGTGAAAAGCCACTTCTCTTACAGAGCTCTTTCAAACTCAATCTTCCTAAAATTCCACTGTCCCAAATATGCATAAACACACTTATAGAAACCAATCTCTGTGCAGACTCATGTGAGTTTGATTATACACAATCACTCAAGAAATTTATCAAACACATTGTGAGCAAATCTTTGAAACTTTAAAATTGTAGTAAAACAAATGCCCAAGTCAGAAACCCATTCACAAATAACATAAAATTACCTAATAAAAATCACAAACACAAACCAATCATCAATTGGCTACAAAATCATAAATATATATGAAAAAAAAAGACCTGACCATAAAATCAAACTTACACAGTATACATAATCACAAAGCCCTAGGATGATTAACCATAGTTCATCCATATATCATGAACTAATAGGATTGCAAGTATTTAGAGAAAAATAAACAAGAAACACTAATACATATATAACTGCAATCACCATCGAGATACAAATTTATGCAAGTTCACAATCTATACTCACTCAAGCGCCCACTCACAAATAACATGTTATTACCCCCATAAAATCACAATTAATAAGAAATTACCCAATAAAATCACAATTATAAGAACATAGTTATTTGATCCAACTTAAAAGAAACCTATGAAACAAAAAGAAAAACAGAGTTTACCTCTGAGAGAGAAAGCTAGGCGTGAGAGAGAATAGTGAGAGACAGTTCAAGAGTGAATAAGTTGTGTGAGAGAGAGATGGCCGTACGAGCCAGCGTGAGAGTCTTTAGAGTTAAGAGAGATTTGAGAGAAAGTTTTTAAGGTTATAAAGGTATATAGTTTGTAATTTTGTTAATATGATAAAGGTAAATTGGGTAATTTATTTGGTCAAGAATTTCTGTACTCTACTCTTCCTCCAAATTTATAAGGAAGCATTGGTGGGGTCAGAAAGGAGATAGGAGGAAGATTCATTGGGTTGAGTGGGAAACTCTATGCTTTTCAAAATCTGAAGGGGGTATGGGTTTCAAAGACTTGGCCCCCTTCAATGATGCACTATTAGCCAAACAAGCATGGAGACTTTTGCACAATCAGAATTCCCTATTTTTCGGGTCTTCAAATCAAAGTTCTTTCCAGATTGCTCGTTTATGGAGGCTTCAAATTCTCATTCAGGTTCCTATGCTTGGCAAAGTATCGTAAAAGGGCGTGAAGTTTTGTTGAAAGGTGCTAAATGGAGAGTAGGAAGTGGGGAGTCCATTAATGCGTGACTGGATGCTTGGCTACCATCATTGGATCACCCATGGATTCAATCTCCAATTGTTGAAGGCTTCGAGGATATCAAAGTCCAAGACCTCATTGATCTGGTGACACACAGTTGGGATGACTGTCTAATACGTGGACTGTTCAACACAAATGAGGTATGTTTGACAAAGAGTATTCCACTATGGCCTACCCCTGTGTGGGACAAACTTACACGGCCTTTTAATGCATCGGGCTTATATATGGTCAAGTCAGGATACAAGTTCTTAGTAAGTGAAGAGCTTAGCAATTGGTCTCCTAGGCACTCGGATCATAATAGTGAGTTGTGAAAGCTGATTTGGGTCTTGATGTCCCAAATAAAGTCAAAAACTTTGTATGGAGGTTAGTTAAGGATGCAATTCCAATGACGGCAAACTTGAAGAGGAGGAAAATCTAAAATGAAGGCACATGTAACCAACGTGGGCAAGAGGAAGAAACGGTCTTACATGCAATATGGGAGTGCACAAAGTTTAACCCAATTTAGGACGCCATACTAGAGTTCTCTTTCCGTCAAGTTCGCTCATTTATAGATATAAAAGAGTTGCTCCTCTATGTCTCAAACGTATGTAATAAGGTGGAATTAATGGGGGTCATTATGTGGAACATTTGGTTTCGCAGAAATAAGGTGAGAGTGAGCAACATAGATCACCCAATATCACAGGTGATTCCAACTTCCCAACAAGCCTTACTCAACTATCAATAGTTAAGCAACACGCAACGAACCCAGAGGGTTAACCCACCACCAAATCGAGTTGCATGGAACCCTCCACCTGATGGCTATGTAAAATTCAATTTTGACGGAGCAACATTCAATGACATAAACAAGGCAGGCCTGGGAGTAGTTATTCGGGACATCTTTGGTCAGGTGTTGGCTTCACTGTTAGAGTAGATTCAACTTCCTTTCTCTTCGGACCTGGTAGAAGCAATGGCAACGGGGAGAGCTCTTTCCTTTGCTATAGAACTTGGCTTCTTAAAGTTCAACTTAGAAGGAAATTCAGAACTCATAATAAAAGCTTTACAGTGCAAGGAAGACTCCTTGGCTCCCTTTGGTCACATTCTAGAGGCAGCCAAAATCACAACAAATGTCAACCGTGTTTCATTTACCCACGTTCATAGACTTGGCAATGCTATTGCTCATAACCTTGCAAAAAATGCATGACATGTTGCAGGTTTACAGGTGTGGTTAGAGGATGTTCCTCCACACCTCTGGTCATTATGTGGAACATTTGGTTCCGCAGAAATCAGTGGAAAGTGAGCAACAAAGATCACCCAATATCACAGGTGAATCCAACTTCCCAACAAGCCTTACTCCACTATCAACGATCAAGCAACATGCAACGAACTCAGAGGGTTAACCCACCACCAAACCGAGTTGCATGGACCCCTCCACTTGATGGTTGTGTAAAAATCAATTTCGATGGAGCAACATTCAATGACATAAACAAGGCAGGCTTGGGAGTAGTTATTTGGGACAGCTTTGGTCAGGTGTTGGCTTCACTGTTAGAGTAGATTCAACCTCCTTTCTCCTCAGACCTGGTAGAAGCAATGGCAACGGTGAGAGCTCTTTCCTTTCAACAGAACTTGGCTTCTTAAAGTTCATCTTAGAAGAAGAGTTGGAACTCATAATAAAAGCTTTACAGAGCAAGGAAGACTCATTGGCTCCCTTTAGTCACATTCTAGAGGTAGCCAAAATCACAACAGATGTCAACCCTGTTTCATATACCCACGTTCATAGACTTGGCAATGATGTTGCTCATAACCTTGCAAAACATGCATGACATGTTGCAGGTTTACAAGTGTGGATGGAGGATGTTCCTCTACACCTCTGGTCATTAAGTGGAACATTTGGTTTCGTAAAATCAGTTGAGAGTGAGCAACAAAGATCACCCAATATCGCAGGTGATTCCAACTTCCTAACAAGCCTTACTCCACTATCAACGATCAAGCAACATGCAACGAACTCAAAGGGTTAACCCACCACCAAATCGACTTGCATGGAACCCTCCACCAGATAGCTTTGTAAAAATCAATTTCGATGGAGCATCATTCAATGACATAAACAAGGCAGGCCTGGGAGTAGTTATTCGGGACTACTTTGGTCAGTTGTTGGCTTCACTGTTATAGTAGATTCTACTTCCCTTCTCCTCGGACCTGGTAGCAGCAATGGCAGCGGTGAGAGCTCTATCCTTTGGTACAGAACTTGGCTTCTTAAAGTTCATCTTAGAAGGAGATTCAGAAGTCATAATAAAAGCTTTACAAAGCAAGGAAGACTCCTTGGCTCCCTTTGGTCACATTCTAGAGGCAGCCAAAAACACAACAGATGTCAACCGTGTTTCATTTACCCACGTTCTCAGACCTGGCAATGCTGTTGCTTATAACCTTGCAAAACATGCATGACATGTTGCAGGTTTACAGGTGTGGATGGAGGATGTTCCTCCACACCTCTGGTGATTACATGGAACATTTGGTTTCGCAAAAATCAGTTGTGAGTGAGCTAGAAAGATCCCCCAATATCGCAGGTGGTTCCAAGTTCCCAACAAGCCTTACTCTACTATTAATGATCAAGCAACATGCAACGAACTCAGAGGGATAACCCACCACCAAACCGAGTTGCATGGACC
The DNA here is from genome assembly GCA_029955455.1 of Quercus agrifolia. NCBI lineage: Eukaryota > Viridiplantae > Streptophyta > Magnoliopsida > Fagales > Fagaceae > Quercus > Quercus agrifolia. The sequence goes on along the minus strand of JARQAD010000003.1, from coordinate 54,710,255 downwards.
CCACCACGTGATGGGTGTGTAAAAATCAATTTCGATGGAGCAACATTCAATGACATAAACAAGGCAGGCCTGGGAGTAGTTATTCGGGACAGCTTTGGTCAGGTGTTGGCTTCACTGTTCGAGTAGATTCAACTTCCTTTCTCTTCGGACCTGGTAGAAGGAATGGCAGTGGGGAGAGCTCTTTCCTTTGCTACAGAAATTGGCTTCTTAAAGTTCATCTTAGAAGGAGATTCAGAACTCATAATAAAAGCTTTACAGAGCAAGGAAGACTCCTTGGCTCCCTTTAGTCACATTCTACAGCTAGCCAAAATCACAATAGATGTCATCCGTGTTTCATTTACCCACGTTCATAGACTTGGCAATGCTGTTGCTCATAACCTTGCAAAACATGCCTAACATGTTGTAGGTTTACAGGTGTGGATGGATGATGTTCCTCCAAACCTCTGGTCATTATGTGGAACATTTGGTTTCGTAGAAATCAGTTGAAAGTGAGCAACAAAGATCACCCAATATTGCAGGTGAATCCAACTTCCCAACAAGCCTTACTCCACTATCAACGATTATGCACCATGCAACGAACTCAGAGGGTTAACCCACCACCAAACCGAGTTGCCTGGACTCCTCCACCTGATGGCTGTGTAAAAATCAATTTCGACGGAGCAACATTCAATGACATAAACAAGGCAGGCCTGGGAGTAGTTATTCGGGACAGTTTTGGTCAGTTGTTGGCTTCATTGTTAGAGTAGATTCAACTTCCTTTCACTTCGGACCTGGTAGAAGGAATGGCAGCGGGGAGATCTCTTTCCTTTGCTATAGAACTTGGCTTCTTAAAGTTCATCTTAGAAGGAGATTCAGAACTCATAACAAAAGCTTTACAGTGCAAGGAAGACTCCTTGGCTCCTTTTGGTCACATTCTGGAGGTAGCCAAAATCACAACAGATGTCAACCGTGTTTCATTTACACACATTCATAGACTTGGCAATGCTGTTGCTTATAACCTTGCAAAACATGCGTGAGATGTTGCAGGTTTACAGGTGTGGATGGAGGATGTTCCTCCACACTTCTGGTGATTATATGGAACATTTGATTACGTAGAAATCAGTTGAGACTGAGCAACAAAGATCCCCCAATATCGCAGGTGATTCCAACTTCCCAACAAACCTTACTCCATTATCAACGATCAAGCCACATGCAACGAACTCAGAGGGTTAACCCACCACCAAACCGAGTTGCATGGACCCCTCCACTTGATGGCTGTGTAAAAATCAATTTCGATGGAGCAACATTCAATGACAAAAATAAGGCAGGCCTGGGAGTAGTTATTCGGGACAGCTTTGGTTAGGTGTTGGCTTCACTGTTAGAGTAGATTCAACTTCCTTTATCTTCGGACCTGGAAGAAGGAATGGCAGCGGGGAGAGCTCTTTCCTTTGCTACAGAACTTGGCTTCTTAAAGTTCATCTTAAAAGGAGATTCATAACTCATAATAAAAGCTTTACAGAGCAAGGAAGACTCCTTAGCTCCCTTTGGTCACATTCTAGAGGGAGCAAAAATCATAACAGATATCAACCGTGTTTCATTTACCCACGTTCATAGACTTGGCAATGCTGTTGCTCATAACCCTACAAAACATGCATGACATGTTGCAGGTTTACAGGTGTGGATGGAGGATGTTCCTCCACACCTCTGGTCATTATGTGGAACATTTGGTTTCGCAGAAATCAGTTGAAAGTGAGCAACAAAGATCACCCAATATCGCAGGTGAATCCAACTTCCCAACAAGCCTTACTCCACTATCGACGATCATGCACCATGCAACGAACTCAAAGGGTTAACCCATCACCAAACCGAGCTGGATGGACTCCTCCACCTGATGGCTGTGTAAAAATCAATTTCGATGGAGCAACATTCAATGACATAAACAAGGCAGGCTTGGGAGTAGTTATTTGGGATAGATTTGGTCAGTTGTTGGCTTCACTGTTAGAGTAGATTCAACTTCCTTTCTCTTCGGACCTGGTAGAAGCAATGGCAGTGGGGAGAGCTCTTTCCTTTGCTACAGAACTTGGCTTCTTAAAGTTCATCTTAGAAGGAGATTTGGAACTCATAATAAAAGCTTTACAGAGCAAGGAAGACTCCTTGGCTCCCTTTGGTCACATTCTGGATGTAGCCAAAATCACAACAGATGTCAACCATATTTCATTTACCGACGTTCATAGACTTGGCAATGTTGTTGCTCATAACCTTGCAAAACATGCATGACATGTTGCAGGTTTACAGGTGTGGATGGAGGATTTTCCTCCACACCTCTGGTCATTATGTGGAACATTTAGTTTCGTAGAAATCTGTTGAGAGTGAGCAACAAAGATCACCTAATATCGCAGGTGATTCCAACTTCCTAACAAGCCTTACTCAACTATCATCGGTCAAGCAACATGCAACGAACTCAGAGGGTTAACCCACCACCAAACCGAGTTGCATGGACCCCTCCACCTGATGGCTGTGTAAAAATCAATTTTGATGGAGCAACATTCAATGACATAAACAGGACAGGCCTAGGAGAAGTTATTCGAGACAGCTTTGGTCAGGTGTTGGCTTCACTGTTAGAGTAGATTCAACTTCCTTTCTCTTCGAACCTGGTAGAAACAATGGCAAGGGCAAGAGCTCTTTCCTTTGCTACACTACTTGGCTTCTTAGAGTTCATCTTAGAAGGAGATTCAGAACTCTTAATAAAAGCGTTACAGAGCGATGAAGACTCCTTGGCTCCCTTTGGTCACATTCTGGAGGTAGCCAAAATCACAACAGATGTCACCCGTGTTTCATTTATCGACGTTCATAGACTTGGCAATGTTGTTGTTCATAACCTTGCAAAACATGCATTACATGTTGCAGGTTTACAGGTGTGGATGGAGGATGTTCCTCCACACCTTTTTTCTATATTGTTATCAGACCATGGTTGATTTAGTTTAATGAAATTCAAGTCTTGATTCTAAAAAAAAAATAATAAATAAAAAAAATAAAATCTCCAATTTGGAGGAATTAAAAATGAGGGGTTAGAAATAGTTAGAACCCCTCCAAATCTCTTCTCCTCTGTTAGAGATATGTATTAGACATATTAGCCCAATGTAATAGGCCTAAGCCAGTCCTGCTTGTACTAGTAGTCTATGGTTTATTCGCCTATATATACTTATATTATGGCTCATTGTAACACAGGTTATTGCATTGGGCCTATTACATTGGGCTAATATGTCTAATACATATCTCTAACATCCTTATTCCTTAAAAAATATCCAAAAAAAGATAATTTAACTTTCTCTCTCTCTACTCTACTCTACTCTCGCTTTATCAAAACAGAACATTAATCTATCTACTATCGCATTTGGTTTTAAACCAAACAGAACACTCGATCAAATACCAAAAGAATAAATAAATAAAGTACTCGCTGTTTTGTGACCATAATATCATAATATGCTGACCATAAGATCATAATATGCTTGATAGTCACGAGCTGTACTGAAAAAAAAAATAAATAAAAAAAACAAAAAAAAACGATGACAGTTATAGCTGTTTACATAAATATGTAAACTTCAATAATTCTAATATTCTAATTGTGGGAAACTTGAATTGTTCATGCACACTACAACTTGAGAGGCAGAGAGATGCGTATACAGTGGACATCTTTGATACTTTGCACACTACAGTACCTGAAACTGTCACCTTGCCCTGCTCTTCATCTATGCAGGGTTTACAGTACCTAAAATGAGAGGAGTTGGCAAAATACTATCTTTTTAAACAAATAAATTTCATAGAAAACAAAAGCACAAATTTTGAGTATATGTATAAATTAATCAGCATAATAAAAAGAGTTAAGTTTATGATGGAAGAGTACCATCATATAGATTTTCTTCACTTTTTGCTTACAAAGTTTGTGTAATTCATACTCAATAAGAAAAAGATAGAGGTGTAAATCATATTTATACTTTGTATCTTCACACATTCTTTTCTCTTTTTACTTCTATTGCTTATATTTATTAGTCCTTTGTAGATCAATATTTAGAGTTTGAAGTCTTTTATTTATTTGTGTCACAAGGGTGCTTTCTATCTACTCCTAGTTAAATACTTTGTTTCTATATGCTTTCTATTTATTTTGTCATAACTCTAGTAGAATCGAAGTATTTGACATCACCCATGTGCAAGGTAATGGGCAAGTAGTAAATGAATCAACACAAGATGCATTGGTATAAAATCTTCTAATTATATTAATATAGCTAGTATATTTTTATGTGGTTTTATTGCAAGTTATACAGTTACTTTTATTTTTAGATGACATTGAGGAATCTTACTACTCAAGTGAATAAGGGGAAATTGCAAATATTTCAAGACCAAGTGTTTGTGGAGGTGTTTGGACTTGAGCGCTGTGGACGAAGTTCGTGGCTATGTGGTTGGTGTCACTCCTACAAAGTTATGGGGTTCCTCCTTATCTAGAATGCATGACCTTGGGAAACAACTCCATGAATTTGAGCACAAACGTTAGGAGGCTGATGTAGAGTTGAAAGAAGTGTTGGGTTAAAATGAATTGACCCCTTGCAAATTAATTAATTAGGTTCAATTACATGCAATGGTGTGGTAGCACAAACAAATCGTCAACTAAACTAAATGCAGCGGAAATTAAATTTAACATGGTGATTTGTTTACGAATGGGGAAAACCACCAAGGCAAAAACCCCACGGGTGAATTTAAGGTCACAATTCTCAAGAATCCACTATTATCAATCACAAGTACAAGAAATCTTATCAAACCCTTTGACCTATCGCAAAATACCAATGATGAACGGATCTCAATATGTGACTAACACCATAGCAACCCTTTAATTGTTGTAGTTAATTTGTAGCAGCTTCACATTGAAATACCAATAAGATCTTCAATATTGGTGCAAGAGACTTTGCTTGATTACAGAACCCAAAGGTGTACAAGAAACGCAACAAAAACTCTTTCTTTTATTGGAGGAGGCTAGGGTTTCAAAAAGAAAACCTTATGAAGCTCTCTAGGGTTAGGTTTTTCTTTTTCTAGTACCTCCTTTAAATAGGAGTTTAAAGGGCTCTCCTATTCCAAATAGGTTTACATAAACCTTGGGCTTTCATAGTCCAATAAGGATTATACCAACTCATAAACAAATAGTCTTTTAGAACAAAAACGTTGCTGGCTATAGTCTAAATCCCGCAAGCTCGATAGATCGAGACATGTATCGAGTTTTAATGAATCTCGATAGATCGAGCTTCTGTCGAGGAGGTATCGAGATCTGCAGATTGCACTTTTCTCGATTAGTTCTTGAGTAATCTTCATGCTTTCAATGTAACCACTTGTAATAATCATCTTGAACCTACTTAGATTTACCTAAATATAAGTAAAGTGTGTTTTGTCAAAGGGTATGCCAATTACATAAAAATATATCCCTTACATGAAGTAAAGCACCTCAAGAGCATGCTAGAACAACAAGCTAGTCAAATAGCAGATCAAAGTAAACATTTTGTGGAACAACAAGCTATTCAAATGGTAGAACAAAGAAAACATTTTGAGGAACAACAAACTAGTCAAATGGCAGAACAAAAAACACATTTTGACGATATGATGATGCAAATGTTGAGTTAAATCACCTCACAATCAACTTAATCTAGTAGTGATCACTAAGGTATGAAGATCAACTCAAATAAATATAAAATTTGTGGAGTTATGCTACTATCTTAGACAGTGGAAATATGTTTCTAGAATATTCTTTTTTGATATATTTTTTTGTTCCAGTTTCAGTTCTAGTGTTTTTTTCTTCATCTTCTTTCTCTTTTATCTTTTGTTCTCTGAATGCTACTCTCCCTTTTCTTTTGGTTGTGTTTACTGCATATATGATGAGAATCTGCTGAACTTAGTACAACTTGTGTTTTCTGCCGAACTTAGTACAACTTGTGTTTTCATTTTCTTTTTTGGATAAGTAATTGACAAACCATGATCATTTATTCTGCCGAGAACTAGAGACTCATAATAGTTATTTCCAAAATACTTTGTTGAGTGGTGACTGGTGAGTCTGTAACTGTCTGTTATAAAAGGATGTCATCGTGTAAGATATAACTTGTTCCACCCCTCTTTAGTCCTTCCTTAGAAGAAATCCATTGTCATATAATGTTCATAATGAACATTGAAATTCATTTTCTTTTTCTCTTTATGCTTAACAATGTATTTTCTAATTGAAAGATATCCTTCATACTTGATTCCCTTTGGTATGACTCCTTGTGTTTTGCTAATAACTATTTAACATTAACACTTCACATTGCTGTTACATTAGTGTCAAACTGCTCTGATTTGTGAGTTATGATGCTCTCCTTAGTGGAGTATTATCCTATTTCTGGTACTTCTGTATATCTTGTGCAGCTTTGTGGTTCATTGGTTGTACTTAATTGAAAGTAGTTTTTTGATTGGTAAGGTACTAGATTTACATGCATTCGTTAGTCTTAAACCAAGATCCTATCATTTTTTCTAATTATTTAAGATAAAGCTCATTAGTTATCTTATGATTAGCTGCAGTTTGGTTCTTGCTGGTTTATTCCTTGCACTAGAACAACTAATACTACACAATGTATTCATGATGATGGTTTGAACCTTTACATTATTACTAATATAGATATTGAAATTTTCAACTTTTATACTCATATTATGTTGTTAAACTTAGAATATAGAACTGGATTTAAATTTGTGCAGAATTGCTTGGTTTTTAGGTGTTTCCCTCTTTAATGGTAGGTACTACCTTGAGGCATGCAAGGATGTGGACTTTTGATGTATGTGGTTGTAGTACATTGGGCTTTTGATGTATTTGGTTGTAGTACATTGAATGAGATTTGGACCTGGTTACATAATATTTATGTTTTGGTATAATGATTTTGTAATATGTGGTTCTCTTGTGCATGATTGTGTGTGTGTGTGTTTTTTTTTTTTTTTAAATTAAAAAATAAAAAATTATTCTGAGGGTCAAAAAACCCTTAAATAACCTTATTTATCAGGGGTTATATTTTTGAATATTTTAACCCTTGTTGTAATTTTTCAAAGGGCTGGCAATCCTCAATAAAAGATAAAGCATTTGTTTTGAGGGCCACTAATTCTATTGAAATTTCATTTTTGATGGCGTAAGTTTTGAAGGTTATGGAGGGGTAGTTACACTGTATTTGGTTAGAGTGAAAATAGAGAGGATGGAAAATAGGGTGGAAAACCACTGTTTGGCAAAAGAGAGAAAATGGGGAGGAAGGAAAACCCAGGAGAAAGTTTTCTCTCTCGGGCCCACAATTTTCATCCTCCCAAATCGGGAGGAAAATCTGGAGAGGAAAGTGCTGTGAAAGCACTTTTACCCAAATACCCTCTCCCAACGTCTACAACAACCCAACGCGGCAAAATAAGAAGGAAGCAGAAAATAACCACCAAACCCAGCACCACCACCAAACACCGGAACTTAGCACATAAAACTAAAACATACCACAATCAAAACAAAAACACAAAACCCAATCAAAAGATTTGAAACACAAAAACAATCATTCTCATAAGTCTAATGAAATCTGAACAATCAAATAAAACTAATCAAACCAGAACCAAAAAAAAAAAAAAAACATGTAGGCCGATCTGTGTAGAACGCCGATCTCCACTTCTCTGCCGGTGATCTATGTGTGTATGAGAGAGAATTTGTTTGTGCGAGAGAGAGAAAGAAAGAGAGATCTTCTACTCTGGAGTAGACGAAGAGAAGAAAAGAAAAAAGAAAAAAGAAAAGTGAAGAGAGCACCAGTGGAGTAGACAAAGAGAAGAAAAGAAAAAAAAAAAGTGAAGAGATCCAATGGAGTAGACGAAGAGAAGAAGAGAAGAAAAGAAAAAAAAAAGGAAAAAAAAAAGAAAAAAAAGAAAAGAAAAGTGGAGAGCACCAGTGGAGTAGACGAAGAGAAGAAAAGAATAAGAGCAAAGTGAAGAGAGCTTAGACCAAGTGCCAGAGAACAAAAGAAAAAAGAAAAGGGAAGATAGAGATAAGGGGAAGGTGTGGAGGAGAACACAAGAGAAAAAAAAGAAAAAAAGAAAAAAAAGAAAAGAAACGTGTGGATAAAAAAAAAAATAAGGGAAAAAAAATAAAGAAGAAGAAATTAAAATTGAGAAATGTCATTACAATATTTTCACAATACTTTCATAATAAATTTTAAGTGATGGGTTGTTACTAACTAATACTGATAAAAAAAAAAATTTAATTGATGTGTTCAAATTACAATCAGTAATAACTTACCACATATGATTTATTGTGAAAATATTGTAAAATGTTAAGGACGTAGTACTTTTTTTTTTTTTTCAACATGACCTGATCAAGTTATACATTATTGTAATTTTACATTATAATAATAAAAATAATAACATAAATTTATATATATATATATATATATATATATATAATGTGGTAAATTTTTATTTTATTTAATGAGTTCAAATAAATCTATTTCTTACCTATTATGTAACAAGGGTATAATAGTCAATTTATATAAATTATATTTTCCATCCTTCCATTTTTCTCTCAAACCAAACAAAAGAGTTTTTCACCTTCTTACTTTTTCACCTCTTCAACCAAATACACAAGAGGGAAAACTAAATATTTTCTATCCTCCCACTTTTCTATCCTCCCACAATTTTCCATCATTCCACTTTTCCACTCCTCCAACCAAATGGACCCTTAGACTCTTAAAATAAATTTTTTTGAGGTTCTTTTTAATTTTTTTTTTCAAGGATTTTGACCCTTGAAAAGAAGCCAACTTTGTTGTAGTGGCATGAGGAAAAAAATAGTGAATGAAAAGATCATAGACCAAACTTAGAAGGAATTTCATTAAACATATGAAATGCAATATCAAAAGAACATGTATAGAACAGGTGAATTCAAATCAACCCAAAAGATGATTCAAAGGAAAAAGATACATTTTTTCATCCCATCCAGCAATCATGGTTCCAAACACCTTGCTTGCTTAGTTCTCCCTATCAAACACGAAATAGTTCATTCAGTTTAGGCCAAGAATTGTAAAAAAATGGCCCACATAGATATCTGAGATCATATCTGAGATCATATCTATTTGTTTCTCTCTCAACATGTTATTCACGCGAACTTGTGTGTAGGGACAAGTCATCCATTATTCACGTGAACTGGGTCCAACCTGTTTCTGAAATCACCACAACCATATCCAAGCAAAAAACCTTTTATCAAAACCAGTGATTCAGTAGTCAAATATTCTTGACAAAAGAAGAAAGTGTACAAAAGCCATGTCGAGTCCTTCAATAATTTGAATTCCAACTCCATAGATCATGGTGCAATTATTGACGGTGCACAAACAAAGACTCCTTGTGAGAATTTAATAGGGGCCACAGGCTCACAATGCATACACTTAATCTTGCAAATTTTCATCATCGCTTCTCCTACAATCAATCAATCATGGCATCTCATCATCACTCACTTCTTTCTTTTGCTGCATTGGCAACTACATTCTCCATTGTCTTGCTTTGTAGTTTCTCTCTCATTGAGGCTCTCAATGAAGGCTTTAGCGTGGATCTCATCCACCGCGACTCCCCCAAGTCTCCCTTCTACAACCCTTCAGAAACTCATTCGCAGCGTGTAGCAAAGGCCTTGCGCCGTTCCATTAACCGTGTCAACAGTTTTAAGCCAACTTCTTCAGTCTCTCCCAATTCACTCCAAACAGACATTTTCTCAGATAGTGGCGAATACCTTATGAAGTACTTTGTTGGCACGCCACCAGTCCCAATACTAGGCATTGCCAACACAGGTAGTGACTTGATTTGGTTACAATGCAAGCCTTGCACTGAGTGCTACAATCAAAATGCTCCATTTTTTGATCCTGAAAGGTCTACAACCTACAAAAGAATTTCCTGCACTTCCTCGCAATGTGAGTCTCTAGATTATACCTCATGCTCAAAAGATAGTACAAGTTGCCAATATTCAGTGAATTATGGGGATAAATTATTTTCAAAGGGAGACCTTGCTGTTGACACTCTCACTCTGAATTCAACTTCAAGCCGCCCTGTGCCTTTCCCAAAAACTATCATAGGGTGTGGACTCAATTATAGTTTAACCTCTGGGGTCACAGGTTTCGGCCTTGTTGGCCTTGGAGGCGGCAAGGCTTCCCTTGTGTCCCAATTGCATTCTTCTATTGGTGGTAAGTTCTCCTACTGCTTGATGCCATTTATTTATTCTCAAGACAATACCTCAAGCAAATTGAATTTCGGTAGTCATGCCGTGGTTTCGGGTTTTGGAACCGTGTCTACTCCCTTAGTACTCCACAAACCCCTACACAACCACTACTACCTAACACTCGAAGCAATGAGTGTTGGCAACAAAAGATTGGAGCTAAGTAGTTCTTCTGCCTCTGGAGGCTCAAAGGGCAATATTTTCATTGATTCAGGTTCCACATTCACATATTTCCCAGCAGAGTTCTACTCCAAGTTCGAATCAGCAGTAGCAGCAGAAATTAATTTTCAGTGCATTGATGACCCAAATCACATTCTTACTCTTTGCTACAGTAATTCAAATGATATACATGTTCCAGGTATCACAGCACATTTTAGCGGTGCAGATGTGAAGCTGAATCCAAACACCACCTTCTATCAAACTACTGATGATATTTTGTGCTTAGCTTTCGCTGCTGATGAACCATCCATCTTCGGTTACTTGGCCCAGTCCAACTTGTTGGTAGGCTATGACCTAGTGGAGAAAACAATATCTTTCAAGCCAACGGATTGCACCAAGCTCTAAGCTGAAAATTAAAATGCATGCATATATCTTTATATATTTATATCGTCATTTTAATTAGCATGCATTTCTTGGCTTTTGTTGGAGATCACGTTTGCCTATGTTTGGTTGGTATGAATGGGTTTGGTGCGGGATACATAGTGTAGTATACTCATTTTTTGAACTGAAATCGTGAGCTGAAAACATGATTTTAAAATAGAAATCATCTTTTCAATTCATGATTTCAGTTCAAAAAATATGTGTAATAATGTGTGTAATAGTTTTTATCCATAAATAAATATGGTGGCTTTTGTTCTAGGATAGGGATGGGTGCAACAAATATATAATACCTGCTGTGTTAACTTTTTTTTTTTTTTTTTTTTGGTTGAAGTTCTTTCAAGTGAGCTTAGTTAGAATTGCTTTAGTTAAGAGGGTTTAAAAAATCAAGTTCAAATAATAAAGAAAGTACAAATCTTAAAAGTGAAAGTATGAGAAACATTCTTGCATTAAACTTGTTCAATCAATACAATGGAACTTTTAAGTAGTTAAATTTCCACACTTAAAAAAAATAAATTAGTAGTTAGGATTAGAAAGGTTTGAACAATAAATATTTTCATTGAGAACATGGAGAAGTTTTAACTAGTTGAAGTATAAGACTCACCTTAAGTTTTCCATAATCCATACCTTGAGCCTTAGTGGTACTTATACTAATTAAATATATTAGATATGTTTCTTGAACTCTGAAAGATAACATTACTTTAAGCCTACTCCTAATTTCTAATCCTGATGATGATGATGATATATGTTTTTCTTTTCCTTTTTAATTTTTTTTTTTCCTTATAAGTTTTCCGAATCCCTTCCATATGTTTTTCCTATAATAATATTTTGAGAAATGATATGTCTACAACATTTCTACAACAAATCTTAAGTGACATATTGTTACTAGTTGTTATTGTTGAGACAAAAAAGTAATCTTAGTGTTAGTTTCAAATTTGAACCAATAATAACTAATCACCTGTGATTTGTTGTAAAAATATTGTAAACGTAGTATCTCTTTAATATTTTTATAGTTTTTTCCCCAATATGTGATTTTCTTTAGTACTCACAAATTAATTTTTTTATATTTCCATTTTTATTTTATTTTTGAGAATCAAGCCGAAGAAATTTTATTAAATCAACCAAAGTCGGTTACAAGAACATGGTGAAGTTGTGGTGGAACATCCTCCATCCACACTGTAAGAGCATCAATATGTTTAGCGTACTGAGCTAAATTATGAGGTAGAGAGTTACCCGTCCTATGGGTGTGTGAAAAAGAAATACAAGAAAAAATTTCAAAACTCTGTTTAATTGAGAAAATCAAATGGCCAAAGGAAGTAAAGGACTCCTCCTCACTTCGTAAGGCTGAAATAATCAACTCCGAATCTCCCTCGACAATAACAGAGGGTAGATGGAGTTCAAGAGTAAAAGAGATGGCTTTCACTGCTGCCAACGCTTCTACTTCGTCTGAGGAAGATGGTAACTTGATTTTTTCTGACATGGAGGTGGCCATCACCCTTCCCTGGTGGTCACAAACAACCACTCCTAGCCCCGCTTCGTCTGTCTCACGGATTGTGATATCATAAATGAAAATAAAGTTATATGTATATCAAGGAGGAAGTGTCATTGTATAGTTTTATTCTATTTTTAAAAAGAATTTAAAAGAGTTATTTTTTTTTTAATTTCAAGTTTTATATGAAACAATTTTCTATTGAGTTTAATACAATCTATTCATTATGAAAGAATGATTTTTATATTAAATGACACCCCACCCCCCCCCCCCCCCCCCCCAACACACACAAAGCAGCTCTGCACCACCAAGCTACAATGTTTTTGCCTTATCTACACCATTATTAAAAAACCTGTAACACTGATTAAAAAAATAATAAAAAAAGAAAAAAGAAAAAAGAATCCTACTATACAAATAAAAAAGACAGAAAAAAACCTAACAAAGGAAAGTAAAAGCCAAAATTTGAGGGAGAGACCCGTGGATGTGATCTCCCGGCGGAGGGAATCCTCTGGATCTCCTTTACAATTAATAAAAATCATACATGTTGTTATACTAATAATCAAGTATTACACAAACCAGATTACTAATTTGATTCTTTTGTGAAAAATCAAATTAGCAATGTATCCAAACCCAATTATCACAAAGATAATATAACATATAGACCATGCATGCAATCATGATTGCAAAATACTTATCCAGAGAGTTTGAACTTTTCACCACAAAATTATTAATTATCAAAAATAGAATTTTGTCAAAATCCCTTGTTCAAATCACGATTTCACATATATTTTATAAGGGTGGACCCAGTTAAACTATTAGTTATAACACCTTAATTAATAGTTCATAAGTACTACCCAACACTTTTTAAGCTCGGGAATGTGGAGCACAAAACTTATACATTATAAATAAATGGAAATTAAATAGATTAACTCACCAAAATTTTAATTTTCATACGGGAAAAACCCATTTGCATTAGTCATTGGAGTTGGCTTTAATGCTCCAAGAGCTATGCTAGCCCCTTGAACATGATTCGAAATTTATAAGTTAGAGCAAATTGCTAATTACTTGCGAAGGGGCTGAACAATCTCATCACATCAATTCATAATGATAAAATTTTATATAAAAAAAGAACCAAAAAAAAAAACCCAAAAGCAAAAGAGACTTGCCATTGTTATTTATCATTGACCTAGCCTAGGGGAAGAATAACATCAAATCTGTCCATTCAAAACATGTCCAAAATTGGATAGAGTGGAAGTCCCTGCAAATAATTTGAGCATAACTTAGTGTTAGTTATTCTAAAAAAGATTTTTAAGCATAATCGAAGTTCTACCTCTAATAACTGTGGCTGCATTTTATGACCTATAGTCTCCAATTCTCCCTTTCTCCATCCTTTTGGAGTATATATATATTGTAATACTTTTTCTTAGAAGGCATTAATTTTATTTGAATTTTAATTCCAATCAAGAAATGCAAGAAATAAAAAATAAGCAAAATTTTAATAAGCATAGCATTCACTCAATTCTAGAGTCTTTTTTGTTGCAATAAGGACAATCTTCCGAGAGTCCTAGTTAGACACAGTGTGTGAGGAAGATCATTCCTTATTTCTCTTTGATGAATGGAGATTGCAGATTTAAAAAAAAAAAAAAAAAAAAAGAGTTAACAATAAACAAAATTAGACAAAGCAAGTAAGGGAAAAAAATTTTAAGCCATGGAATAGTTGTAACTTGCAAGTACAAAGCAAGCATGAAAATGCACAATATACACAATTTATTGTATATCAAAGTAAATGAAATATTTAATCAGTTTATAGGCTAATAAAAAAATTCAAGCTAGTCTACAATCTCAAAATAAATTATTTCAAATTACATGTAAAAGAAGAATCATGCTTTAGAATCACGAAATTACTTACTAAGTTAAGTCAACAACAATTTGTAAATCAATTAGTTCATGTTAAAGACTGAACTCTGTGCAAGTATCACCATTCCAATTAACGATAATCTTTTTCATTCTTTGAGGATCAAATTATATTTTGTAAGTCTACAATTGATTTCTAATATAACCAAATTATTCATTTCCATAAAAAAATGATCTTAAACTACCATAATATTTAACTTTTCATCAGATTTATCACAACACGAGGAAAAAAACAAAAAACAAAAAACAAATAAAAATTAATATCACATATCAAATTTATATAAATATAGAAGAGCTTGCTTGCTTGGTTCTACATATCAATACACTTTAAAAATCCAATTAGTTTAGGCCAGTAATTGTCAATGAGTGGCTCAAATTGAATGATGTATTTGAATGGCCCAAAGAGATATCTGAGATAAAAACAAGACATAAACTTGTGCATAGGAACAAGAAGTCAATTATTTGAGACCAAGACGCTAGTGATAAACTAGTTAAGTGTGAATATCTATTACTGAGTCCAACCCTTTTTTGAGGTGTATAACTTCTACAGTCACCAATCTTATTTAAGTGTAAACCTGTGACACTGAGAGACTCTATAGTCTATTCACTTGCTGCCAATTTCCTCTTCTGCCCATAAAAGTTTATTTATGGTAATCAGCACATCACAATTTTATTTGAAAAGAAAACCGTTTATACTTTTTATATATATTTTTAATAGATATGAATTTTAAAAATTTAATAGTTAAATGACATATTTTTATTATATTTTTTTTGCTTTTAAAATTTCAAGAAAAATAGAAAGAATAACTATGTTATTTATCACATGTTTAAATTTTAAATATTTAAGATATAAAATTATGCATAAAAATAAGTTTATTAATTGAATAGTAAATAATATCCGATTTGAACAAAATTTAACATATATATTAATAACATTAAAAGCATGTAGTATAAAGGTTAGATTTTCAAACTTGAAGAGATACTCTCCAAACTTTATTCAATTTATATTCTAAGAAGCAAATTTCGTAGTGCATAAACAGAGACTGCTTGTGGGAATCTAAATTTTAATTGGTCACTGCCAAAAGCTATCTTGTCTAGAAGTGTGGAAATAGCTTTTGCTCACCTGAAGGAAATTGGGATAGTACTAGTGATTGGTTGCGTTTCCCTGGTTGTGAGTTGTGACTCAGAAGTGATTGGCTGAAATTGTGGCGTGTACGATGGAGGGATGCGTGTTGAGAGAAGAGGCGGCGGCTAATATTAGAGCATTTACACTAAAGGAGACAAAAAGCTAATATTAGAGTGCTGAACAGCTAATAAAAAGCTAATATTGGAGCATTTCCATCAAAAATTTTAAAAATTTTAACATTTAACACTTCAAAAATCTACTTTATTTATTATACTATCCCAACTAAAATATATCAAACATCAAAATTTTTATATTTTTTACTATTTCATTTAAATAATATAAACTACTCAATAAAATAATAATAAAACAACTATACACAAACAACCAGCCAACTCTAGCCAACATGAGAATTAAAAAACTATTTTTTTTTTTACAATTCAAGCTACAGTGAGTTCGTATTAATACAAGCTCACTGTAGCAGTATGCCAAATATTTTACAATTTGAAAGTTTTGATGCTAAAATTTAGCATATATTCCTTTTAGCATTCTTAATCAGAATGCTCTTAGAGCATTAATTCACACTGAGGAAGATAAAAGTGCTGAACAGCCATATTATACCTCCAAATACTTGTTGTTATCAATTTTTTATTATATTTTATTTATCTTCTTTTTCCTTTGTATATGACTGCAGGTACTTACTAACAAGGTTCACTCAAGCTCAAGTGGTTCACGTGTATAGAGAAGGAATTTGTTGTGTGGATGTACTAGCGAAATGGGGCAGTAACATGTTGGAGGGGATTGTTGTTTTTGATAGGCCATCAAATGATCTTTTGTATTTAGCTAGTAGGGATAAGGATGGCCTGGTTGTAAATAGGGTGTCTGTTCTGGACCCTAACTCTGCTGTAAGTTAGTGTGTTTTGTATGTATATTTCCCCTTAACCAAAAAATAAAAAAAAATAAAAAAATTTATTATATTTATTTTTATTATTATTTATTCCATTAAATATATTATTTTATTATGTTATTTATATTATTTTAATGTATTATTACTAAAATAAAACTATTAATATTAAATGTTTTATATAATAATGTAGTAAAATAAATAAAATACATTTTTGAGATAAAAACTAAAAATTTTCACCCTTTAAATGTGAATGCAACAACTGAATGCTCATCTAAATAGAAGCCACTGACTCACTATTGATACATACATAATCCTACACATTTTCATCAACGCCTCTCCAACAATCAATCATGGCATCTCATCATCACTCACTTCTTTCTTTGGCTGCATCGGCAACTACGTTCTCCATTATCTTGCTTTGCTGCTTCACTCTCACTGTGGCTCTCAATGGAGGCTTTAGCGTGGATCTCATCCATCGCGACTCTCCGGACTCTCCCTTCTACAACGCTTCTGAAACGCATTCGCAGCGTGTAGCGAAGGCCTTGCGGCGTTCCATTAACCGTGTCAATCATTTTAAGCCAAGTTCTTCAGTCTCTCCCAATTTAGCCCAAACAGATATAATCTCAAATAGCGGCGAATACCTCATGAAATACTCAGTTGGTACGCCACCAGTGGCAATACTAGGCGTTGCCGATACTGGTAGTGATTTGATATGGCTACAGTGCAAACCTTGCCCTGAGTGCTATAATCAAGCAGCTCCATTTTTTGATCCTGAAATGTCCACAACCTACAAAAGCGTTTCTTGCACTTCATCACAATGTGAGTCTCTAAGGAAAACATCATGCTCCAACGATGGAACAAGTTGCCAATATTCCGTCTCTTATGGAGATAAGTCATTCTCAAACGGAGACCTTGCTGTAGACACTTTCACTCTGGGATCAACTACAAATGATCATCCCGTCTCTCTCCCTGAAACTATCATAGGGTGTGGACATGATAATAATGGTCACTTTGATGCCAAAGGTTCTGGCATTGTTGGCCTTGGAGGCGGCACGGTTTCCCTTGTTTCCCAATTGAGTTCTTCTATTAGTGGCAAGTTCTCCTATTGCTTGGTGCCATTTACTTCAAGAGACGAAAAATCAAGCAAATTGAAATTTGGTAGTGAGGCCGTGGTTTTGGGTCCTGGAACCGTGTCTACTCCCTTAGTCCCCAAAAGTCCAGACACCTTCTATTTCCTAACACTCGAAGCAATGAGTGTTGGCAGCAAAAGATTAGAGTTAAGCGGCTCTTCTGGCTCCGGAGACTTAGAGGGCAATATTATCATTGATTCAGGCACAACAGTGACAACGTTGCCAACAGAATTCTACTCCGAGTTTGAATCAGCAGTAGCAGAAGAAATTGATTTAGAGCGCGGTTATGACCCGAGTCAGTTTCTAAGTCTTTGCTACAAGCCTACATCAGATTCTATAGAAATTCCAAGTATCACAGCTCATTTCACCGGTGCAGATGTGAAGTTAAATCCAGACACCACCTTCATTCAAATAAATGAGGAACTTTTGTGCTTGGCTTTCCGTGCTAATCAAGAAATTACCATCTTCGGTAACTTGGCCCAGTCCAATTTGTTAGTAGGCTATGACCTTGTGAAGAAAACTGTATCTTTCAAGCCAACGGATTGCACCAAGCTCTAAGCTGGAAATTAAAACTGTATCTTTATTTAATTTCATCTATGATTTAAATAAGCATGCATTGGGTGGGTTCCATGTGCCTATATACGTGTTCTTGGCTTTCGCTGGAGACCACGGTTTTGGTATGGGATTGATACATATATGCTGCCTTCAGTTCTAGTATGGAGATGGATGCCGGAAATGTTGGATATGATCCTGATGTAATGTTGTTTGAAATAGTAAACAAAATGGTGCCTGTTGATATTTTTTGAACAATTTGTGTCTCTTATTTTTCCATAACGATTGTGTGTTTACATTCTAGCTAGAATTTTGTCTTATGAATTGAAGAGGCATCAGAATAAAGTCAACTCTTGTAATTCCACTTGGTTGGGAACTCTATAATAGGAAGCGGAAATGCGGCGTGATTGTGTGTGGGAGACAAAATGTTAAAGAGTGAGAGATAAAAATGCTGAGAGTTCTCAAGGCACCCAAATGTTTTCTAGGAAGTGGGAAAAAATATTAGAGAGTGCCCAAAACAGTAGTTTTGTTGGTGAGAGTTTTGTAAAAGGCTGTAACCTTATTTGTGGGAGTTCTGTTCAAGGCAGTAGTCTTATTTGAAAGTAAGACTACTTTGAACTATGATTCTTCTAATAAAAGAAAACAAGTAAGAGCATGTTTCCCTTAGATTTCATTAACATGTTCACATGTAGATTTTACTTCTCATCAATCACATTTACTTACACGTTTCATTCTAAAAATAAATGCAAGGATATTACCATGTTAAATTAGGTTTTTATTTATTATTATTATTATGATTATTTTATGATGTTACAGTCACATGTTTTTAGTAATAAGCTCTCTAGAATGTTCAAATGCTTCAATCATTCAATTCATACTTCTTTATGAGCGTGCTCTTAATCTATATGGCATGTTGATTGCTTGTATATAAAGACATGACATTGATCACCATAATTTAGAATACCAATTTATCGGGTAAAGTGGGTATTTTAACACTTTATAACTTAATCTCTGGGCTTAGATAAACTGTTTATTAAATTTTATCCATATGTAATTTTCATCTTTAAAGGATGTAATTATGACCAAAGTCATGTATTTTTCTCTTAGATTGTATATGAGAATGAGACCAAAGCCATGTAATGTTTTAGTTATATTCAATTAGATGTAAATTCTTGCCAAAAAACAAAAAAGGTTAACAAGTCCATGTCAATTCAGAGTCCTTTAATATTTTGAATTTCATGGAGCAATTATCTATGCACAAACGAAGGCTCCTTGTGAGAATCTAATAGAAGCCACTTGTTGTGTTATAGATTGATCTCAATTAACTAATTCAATAATGCAAGTTCATTAATTATTCAAAATTATTACCCGTTTGGATTGCGTTTCTGGTGTTGCGTTTGTGTGTTTGCGTTTTTTTTTTCTTTTAGAAGTCAGTTTTTGCTGCGTTTGTGTGTTTGCGTTTTTTTTTTTTTTTTTAGAAGTCAGTTTTTACATGATTATGCATTATTCAGTGGGTTCCATGTATTGTTCAGTGAGTCTCATGTACTGTTCACCGGACTCATAAGTACTTTATTCAAAAAAAAAAAAAAAAAAAATGAAAATGGGTCTCACGGCACTATTCACACATTTTAAAATTATTTTGCTATATAATTTTTAATTTTCAATTTTCAGCGAAATAAGTGGTATCTAAACGGATCCTTAATGCAAACAAGGTAAAAGGCACCAACAAATCACAAATCTAATCTAGAGTGGAGGTAAATGAAATTTGACACAATGATTTGTTAACTAATGGGAAAAACATTCACAAAACAAAAACTCCATTTAGTGAATTTTAGATTACCACTCTCAAGAATCCGCTAATTAAGAACAAGTAGTTACAAGTATAATGAATCTTACGGCTACTGAGCCTATCCAAAAATATCAACCTATAGTTGAACCCTAGCGCTATTCTCCTCTTGGACTTGATTTTGTAAAGTCTATATTCTTAGGTTGGCAACCATGAACAAATTGTAACCTTTAGAATATAGTTTTTGTTTGGTGTTTAGTCTAGAAATATTTAGAAACAAGATAAATGAAGTTCTACACAATTGAATACTCAAGAAAGTAGGAAAAGATAAGTGTAGAAAAGTCTCACTTATTTCGACTAATCGAGATGCACATCTCAACCAATCGAGAATCGTGCAGATTTGAATTCTCACTTTCTTTTTCATCCATTGGATCTAGGGTTTTGATGAATCTTAAGGATATGTAAATACAAACCCTAGAGAATTTTTTTACATATTCAAGAGGGCAGTTTTTTGTACACAAATCTGGAGTTTTTTCAAACCATTTCGAAGTTATAGTTGGAGACCTTGTGCAAACAATAGATTTGGCTATAGAGTAAAGTTGTTGAATCAAATCAACCACAGTTGATGATTTAAACCTTTGAGTGGAGTTCTTAAAGTCATAAACTAGAGTGTTTATTTCATAGTAGAAAAGTCCGTGGCTTTGGAGTTGTGTGTGGTCACGTGAGTAAGTACTACATGAGATAGCAATAGATTTAAGTTTAATCTATTGTACAAACTTCCATTTTACTAGTGAAATATTGCTTTGAGAATTGTTTAGGTTAAATTTTTTCCAAATTTTTTACTTTGAAAACAAAGTTTCAAAAGTTTTCTTAGGTCAACATTCTTAGTGTTCATGTGATTTGTGATTTTGTAATGTTTATTTAAATTAGATCGAATTGTTTAATTAATTAATTTAATTGACTAGAGATTTGATTGAATTTGACTCAACTGGGGTCTAAAACCCTAAAAGATTTTGTAGAGACTTCTTCAATTGCACAAATCTCTAATCCGTGGCTAACTCTTAGCAACTTGAAGTTTGTTGATAGATGCAAAGTTTTTCATTACACACTTGTAGAATTGAAGGTGACTTTGTTACAAAACCTTAAGGAGCATAAGAACACAGTAGCTTCACAAAAAACATGCATATTCTCTATGTACATCTAGCAAGTTAGAGAACAAAACCCTTAAAAAGCCAAGTCAACTTAAACCAAAAAACAAATATGATGACCACACTATTGATTGTGGTTGGATTGCTAAGATGATTATATTTAAGTTTATTTCAATTGTTAAGATGATTATATTTAAGTTTATTTTAATTGGGTTTAAGGTTAGGGTGTTCAAATTTTTATTTTAAGTGTCAAAACAAGAGAACTAAAATAAAAAATATTATAGTAATAATTTTTTGGTTCAATTTAGGGGGTTCATTTGAACCCATAGGCTCCAAGTGGAGCTGCCCCTGTATAAGTGCCCATTTGGTTAGAGTTTTTTAGGTGAAAATCACGTTAATAGTTTCAAATCACCACTTTTAAGCGTTTGGTAAGATTTTAAAATCATGCTTTATAGCCTTGTAAAGGTGATAGTGTGTGTTTTCATGTTACATTCCCTAAGTAGCAGTTGTACTAATTAAATCCCCGCTCTTTCAAAAAGCTCATAATTGAAAGGCTGAACAAAACTCATCCTAAGCCGTGTAACAACAAGAGACTAAATTGGGTTTTATATTTTCTTTCATTTATTATTTTTTTCTTAGGCATTTAACTATCTATTAAACTAGTAAATATCCCTTAAATACTTTGGACGGAACGGGTACAAGATACCTTCTCCCATTTTTTTTTAAAAAGCACAAAAACATTTACAATTTTTGCATATTTGTTATCATTTATTGGTTGATTTAGTCTCTCTAATCTATTTAGATACAACCTTTAAAATAAAAATTTAATAAATATAATTTATTAAAATATCCCTTAGCAAATCGAGTCCTACTTTCAAAATAAATTGCCCATAATAAACCATCCAAGCTATTAATTGGTTTGGATGATTTTTATGAAAATAAGGAAAAAAAAAATGGTTTAGATGATGAAACTTAATTAAGAAAATAAAAAAGAGTTTGAATGACGACAAGAAGTCTACTCTTTATAGAATTTCAACATATAGAGTTTACTTTTCATAACTATTATTTTTATTATCAAACCAGACGCACGCAATTGATGGTTCAAAAAGTCTAGTCCTCAATGTATATTACAAAAAGTAAACATTTATTTGTTTTGCCTTTACATGGGTCGTTGGACTAGTGGCAGCACATGGAGATCAATTTCCTATCAACTTCCAAAAGTATTTATTAGATAGTTAGGAATTTAAGGCAATCATGAGGTGCGGGGTGGACACGGTATCAACTTCTACGTCAAAAGCCTTTTTCGTTCTTGCGTAAGTTCTAGGACGTAGACTGCAGTACATGCCTACTGGTATTTTGGCACTAACAGGAAAGTGTTTGGCTCTTGCGACTCTTGTAAAAGACAATGTTTGCATTCCTTTTTTTTTTTTTTGTTTTTAAAGAAAAAGAAGACATGATTTGGAAAACACAAAAGAAGAAGAGAAACTTTACGTTCTCAGAAATTGTCACTTGAATTACAAGTGAATTCTCCTCAAAAGAATTACAAATGAATAATGTACTTTTCCTTTGGTTTTAAGAATCTCCATTAAGGAGCGCTCCACATTAGGCCCAACAAACCAATGTTTTGGTTAATATGATAACTAATTTAACCTACCTAAACAGCTCCACATTAGGCTCAATTAATCTTTGAGCCAAAATAATTTATGTAGAGTAACTCGATCTCGATACACTGAGACAGAGACAGGAATATATGTTTTGGGAGGGCCAAATTGATATGTGACTAT
The DNA here is from genome assembly GCA_029955455.1 of Quercus agrifolia. Taxonomy (NCBI): domain Eukaryota; kingdom Viridiplantae; phylum Streptophyta; class Magnoliopsida; order Fagales; family Fagaceae; genus Quercus; species Quercus agrifolia. The sequence goes on along the minus strand of JARQAD010000003.1, from coordinate 54,687,576 downwards.
TTTGTGTTTTTATATAATATAAACAATATGTTATATTTCGTAGTGTAAAAAATTATAGACATAGTGCAACATGAAATGTAGTATTTTATAAACAAAAATTTTTATAAGAATAAGTGTCTATCAAAATTATTAAATATGTACTAAGATAAAGAAAAATTTAGACATTCTTTCCCTATATCTTATGAAGTACCCAATAGATCTTTTTTTTTTTTTTTTTTTTTTTTTTTTTTTGAGAATACAATATATTTTAAAACATATACACAGTAAAATAGGAAAAGATCTTAAAAAAACTGATAGTGATGTATATCTAAAACAACCTAATTCTTGGATACACAGTATATGCTTTAAATCTCTTTAACTCACGCTCACTTTCCAATAGATCCTTAAGTAAGTATAATAAGAATTTTTTCTAACAAAAAAACTAAATATCCCCAATTAAAATTGTAGCCTATGCTATTTTAGAGAAGTAAAATGAGCAAGCATATATCAAACATGAATCAAAGTCATCATCCATTTCCTTTTAAATACAAACAAATAATTTATTTGCAAACACTTGTACTTGTAGATCAATTATTATGGTAAATATATATAACTCCATAAGAATGGTAAATATTTCGTTATAAATTTAATTAGTAAGATCAATTATTATGTGAAAGAAAAGTGTATTGTTTCGCTGTACTCACGAGAATAATTATTCTTATAGAGTTATATATATGTTGTAGGGAAAGACCTCTAGATAGCATTCTTACACAAAATTTATCGAAAAAATATTGTAGGTACAGAAAGATCTCAAAAATAAATAATAAGAACAAGAAAAACCCAAAAGAAAGTAAGATATCCCACACACAAAAGATAATACTAGGAATTTACGTGCTTTGACCTATCTACCGGGTGAGTTGTGACATAAAATTGTGACAAATTATGTGTCTCTGGTATTATTGTCTCACGAAACCTAAGCTCCAATGCACTCACATGGCACAATTACCAAAGATTAATAGCTACAACTCTACACATCAAAAAAATAAAAGCAAAATTTAAAACCAAACGCAAATCACCGTAGAGCACACATCAAAGAGAGATTGCTGCCTAACAAATTTGCGGCACTCATAAATGCAACTTTTTTTTTTTTTTTTTTTTTTTTCGGCCAAACCCGTAAGATATAGGTAAGAGACAACTCGGCTAGGAGACCTTTGATATTTGGAATTCCAATTAAGAACATCATGGCGCAATTATAGCGTGCACAAACAAAGACTCATTGTGGATATCTAATAGAAGGTACTGACTCACAAATCACAATATATACGCTTAATCCAGCACAATTTCATCATCCCCACCTTTCCAACAATCAATCAATCATGGCATCTTATAGTCACTCACTTCTGTCTTTTGCTGCATTGGCAACTTCATTCTTCTTTGCCATTAGGGGTGGCAACTTTTATCCATATTCATGAATCCATCCATTACCCACCTAATTTGGATAAGTTTTAACTCAACCCAGTTGAATATTTGGGTTAAATGGGTAAAAACCCATGAGGTTAATTAATTATATAGGTCTTAATGGATAACCCACTAATACCCATTAGTGTAGGGGTTTTTGCGTCATTTTAGGTATTTAAGGGTATTTTGGTAATTTTGGATGTCAAGAGGGTATTCAAGTAGTTTTAGAGGTATTTATGTTATATTGGGTTAAATGGGTGAGTTACTAATAGATATATATATCTACTATATATATATATATATATATATATATTTACAAGATAAAATATCTACTCTAGTCTAATTTAAGTGTATATATGTGTGAAACTCCCTCTTGAAAACTTGAACCTTGACTCTTGTCCTCCTACACCCCACAAGCATTTATACTTGTGAAGTGACCACCGCACTAAGGGTGCACGATGGTGTGGGTTACTAATTAAATGGGATGGGTTATTAATGGATAATTAATTTATATATAAATGGGTCATAAATGAATAAGTGGGTAATTACACACCCAACCCATTTATGACCCAACCCGCCCATTTGCCACCCTTAAATTTGTCTTGCCTTGTAGCTTCTCTGATCTATTTAAGGCTCACAATGGGAGCTTTAGCATGGATCTCATCCACTATGACTCTCGGGACTCTCCCTTCTACAACCCTTCAAAAACTTATTCATAGTGCATAGGCAGGGCCTTGCTACGTTCCATTAATTGTGTCAATCATTTTAAGCCAATTTAATGTAGAATAGACAACACAGGTTTTCTTGGAGCAGCAAGGGCATCGAGAGTCACATCACAAGATCAAGAAGGGTGCCAATAGAGGCCATCGAGGCAACAATGTCGAAATTGTATAAAATTTGGTAGGTTGAAGGAAAACAACATTCTGATCCAGACTCAAGTCAACTCGAGTCATCTACATTTAGACAAATTCCTTTGTTAAGGCCTTGCAAACAGTATTTTTGCTATTTATAGTAATATTTGTTTTTTCTTAATAACTTTTAGTTTAAAAGTTAAAACAAGGTCTCGCTTGTTTTGGAATGATCTTTAAGATCAATATTTTCAATTTTCGCAATTATTTCAATTTTGATGTTTTTGGCAGAAAATCACTATTTTGCCACTTAATTATGTGATTAGCACAAATTTAGGTTTCTGGGCATTGCCCTAGTCGCCCCAAGGTTTCTTTTATTAATTAAACATATTATAGCATCCAGAGCAAATCAGTTTTCAAATTTATAAAAAATACAAGCTTTTTCAATTTCTCTTTAGTGGATTCCAAAACCCCATTACCTTGTGTATTTAATGAAACCCTCGTGAATTTGAAGTTTTTATTTAGAAGCTAACGTGTTTAGTTTCTTTTTCCATTCAAAGAACAAAGTGTTTTTTTTCTTGTAACTTCTGCGACATCACAACTTCTTTAGTCTCTCTCCGATTTGGCCCAGTCAGATGTAATCTCAAATAGGGGCAAATACCTCATGAAATACTCAGTTGGTATGCCACCAATCCCAGTACTAGGCATTGCTGATACGAGTAGTGATTTGATTTGGCTACAGTGCAAGCCATGCACTGAGTGCTCCAATCAAACAACTCCACTTTTTGATCGTGAAATGTCCACAACCTACAAAAGCGTTTCCCGCACTTCATCACAATGAGAATCTCTAGCAAAAACATCATGCTCCAACGATGGAACAAGCTGCCAATATTCCATCTCTTATGGCGACAGTTCATCATTCTCAAAGGGAGACCTTGCTATGGACACTCACTCTGGGATCAACGACAAGCCATCCTATGTCTTTCCCAGAAACTATCATAGGGCATGGACATGATAATGTTGGAAACTTTGATGACAAAGGTTCCAGCATTGTTGGCATTGGAGGTGGGGCAGTTTCCCTTGTTTCCCAATTGAGTTCTTCTATTGGTGGCAAGTTCTCCTACTGTTTGGTGCCATTAACTTCAAGAGACAAAAACTCAAGCAAATTGAATTTTGGTAGTGATGCTGTGGTTTCAGGTCCTGGAACCATGTCTACTCCATTAGTCCCCAAAATTCTAGACACCTTCCATTTCCTAACACTCGATGTCACACCCCAAACCCAAAAGGGTTCAAAGCATGAGAAAAACATTTAAAATGTACTTGTAGATTTTTCCTTTCTGACAAGTCAATTCAAAATTCATTATCAATGTACCAACATCAAGAATTATCATAATAATTTTATTAATGATACTTCCAAAGTAAGTCAGAACTCTATGCAATAATTACAAAGACCATTGTCCACAAAAGAATGGAGGTTTGAATAAATATAATTACATATCATTAACTTGTCCTATCAGTGGAAATAAAGTTATAACTACTATAATATACAAAAGAATGAGTCAAGCCTACTCTAGGATATACATCATCTAAATATTTCCATCACAAAAGTCCAACCTCCATCAGTAGTTAGTCTAACTACTGCTAGCCACAAAACCTGTCTCAAAATGATCGTTGCCTACTCTGAAAAAGTTTGTAAAAGATTGGAATAAGACAGAGCTCAATAAGTAGTATAATTAATAGGGGTAGAAGAAATGCAAGTTTCATGATGATAAACAGTTTACAATTCATGATTTAGTTTGAGAAATTTCTAACTGAATACTGCAGTATCATTTTCAATAATAATGTGACAAAAATGATTAAATAATCTGTGAGCACTAACAATATAATTCCAAAGCCATAGAATCTAACATAAGGTAATTTATCACAAATATACCACACTTTACCAGTCAAGGGATCCACCAATTTACAACTGGCATGATATTGTCTTTTATGGTATGTAGTCTCTTGGCCCCATGGGTAGCAGCCTCACCTGTACCCTTAAGGTTTTTTCTCTCCCCCCATGTGCAATAGGGAGAACGCATTAAATAAGACCTCTTTTGCATGTGGTCTTTTGGCCCCATGGGCAGTAGTCTCATCCATACACAATCAAGGAATCTCTTCCACCCATGGGTAACAGGAAAGAACGCTTCATTCAAAGTGAAAGGGCATTAACCTAGATCTAGTCCTGTTGTCACAAAGACTACAAAACCAAATCAGGTGGTCACTGGGAAATCACACATGGCATAGGTTTAAAACCACACAAAGCTCATAGGTCACATTTACTTTAAAATGCATAGTTTATATCAAGATAGTTTCAGAAAAACCTTAAACAACCAAAACTTCCATAAGTTTGTAAGGTTTTTAACTTTATTCTTTGTCAAAAAGATTTTCTATCAATTTCCCAAATAATACAAGTTGAGACAAAATATCTTTAGTATTTCTAAATAATACCATAAATCCATGAACTCCATTATTAAAGAAATTTCAAGATGCTTTCTTTTCCACGCCAAATATTCATTCATTTCCCCATATGCAATATTAAACATGATGCTCTTTTATATATAATCATATATAGTAGGGTCACAATACAACACTTTTTAAGAAAACATAGTTCCACAAATTATTTTCCAACATGTGTTTGACCCAAAAATAACGTTTATGTAACATGATTATTTTCCCCCCAAAAAAAAAAAAAAAATCTCATTAAAAAGCTACTTACATTGCAACCCACAAAAAGCTTAATTCTCCAACCAGCAAGGAGATGAGCTAGAACTTAAACAATATCAAGCAAACCTATCACAATAAGCATAAAACTTGAAATTGTATTTAGCTACAAATTAGAATTTGCCAAATAAGCACTAGGCAAGCCTAGTATATAGCCACAAATAATATTTTCCACTTCCAAAGTTTGTCAACCAATTTATTTACAAGGCATAGATCCCCATTATATTCATGAATCATCCAAGGTATTATCTCTAACATCAAAACCTCAACAAATTATAAGCAGTTCCCATAGGATTTATGTAATATCAACAAGAGACCCATGACATCAAAATCATAATATTGTTCAAGACAAACAATTTGAATCTTAAACTAGCTCCAAATAGTCAACAAAAACTAGCTCCAATTATGTTGCCAACAGAATTCTACTCCAAGTTTGAATCAGCAGTAGCAAAAGAAATTAATTTAGAGCGCGGTGATGACCCGAGTCACATTCTAAGTCTTTTTGCTACTAGCTCGCATCAAATTCTATAGAAATTCCTATTATCACAGCTCATTTCATCGGTGCAGATGTGAAGTTGAATCCAACCACAACCTTCATTCAAATAAACGAAGAACTCGTGTGCTAGGTTTTCTTTGCTAATAAAAAAATTAGCATCTTTGACAGCTTGGCCCAGTCCAATTTGTTGGTAGGCTATGACCTTGTGGAGAAAACTGTATCTTTCAAGCCAACGGATTGCATCAAGCTCTAAGATGGAAATTAAATTGCATGCTTGCGTCTTTATTTAGTTTTATCTATCATTTGAATGAGCATGCATTGCGTGGGTTCCATGTGCCTAGGGGTGGCAACTTTTATCCATATCCATGAACCTGCCCATTACCCATCTTATTTGGATAAGTCTTAACCCAACTCATTTGGTTATTTAATTAGATGGGTCTAAATGGATAAATCCACTAATACCCACTAAACCCATCTAAAATTTAAAATTAAATAAACCCACTAATACCCAATAAACCCTTCTAAATTCTAAAACTTAAATAACAATATGACCTCAGTCTCACTCTCCCTCAGATTTTTTTCAGTAACCAAACACTTTCCCAAACACTTTAACCTCTAGATTTCTAAGCCCAAACACTTTCCCTCGGATTTTCTCAGTAACCAAACAAAAGGAAATTCTAGAGAGAGAACTAAGTGTACTTGTCAACGGCGACGATGGCTTTGGAGTAGTCCGACGGCGACTTCTTCGGTGAGGCCTGGGGAGAGTGGTACGGAGGCATCTCGGGAGGGTCGCAAAGTTCAGATCAGAGTGGTGAGTGGAATCGTAGGGGCGAGTGAGGCGAGTCATTGTAGTGAGCCAATGAATCGGAGTTTTTCGATGAAGACTTCTTCATGTTCGCCTTGTTCTTCTAGTTTTGCTGCTGCTGCTGTTGCTATGGTAATGTTTCTTGGCTTTGCTTTTGGTTTTGAGTTTGAGTTTGAGTTTGAATTCCCACTCTTTGCTTTGGCTTTCTTTGATTTGAAGGCAAGTGAGAAAGAGAAAGAAAGAGAGAGAAAAAGCAAAAGAAAGTGATCTTCGAACTTTTGTTTTTTTTGTTTTTTGAAGTTGACAAGTTTAACTTTTTCTCTTTCTTTCTTTGATGGTCTGTTTGGTTGCCAAGTAAAACAGAGGGAATAGAAGGGAAAGAGGAAATGAAAGGAATTTTATGACCTTTGGTGTGCTTGAGACTCTGTTTCGTTGCTGAGGGAAAAAAAAAAAAAAAAAAAAAACAGAGAAGAAAAAAGTCATTTTTTTCTCTCTCCCTGTGGCTTTGTTTAGTTGCTGAGAAACAAATTTTGTGAAGGGAAAATGAAAGGAAAGTACAGGAAAAGTGATTTTTGAACTTTTTAATTTTTGTTTTTAAAGTTTTTAACAAGTTATTTATTTATTTGAGTCATATTGGGTTAAATGGGCGGGTTACTAATTAAATGGGTTAAATGGGTAATAGATAATTAATTTATATATAAACGGGTCATAAATGGATAAATGGGTAATTAAACACCCAACCCATTTAAGACCCAACCCATTTATGACCTAACCCGCCCATTTGCCACCCTTACTGATGTGCCTAATGCCTCTACATATATCCTGCCTTCAGTTCTAGTATGGAGATAGATGGGTGCAAGAAATGTTGGATATGATACCTGATGTGATGTAGTTGATTATTTATTTGAAAAATTCTAAGACTACATAAAATGACATAATTTGTGCCACAATTGTCTATATGGTAGATTGTGAGTAGTGGAGAAAAAGTAGTGAGTCCATGTCAAAGTGACAAACAATCATTCATAGTCTGATACATAAGATAGTTATGGTAAAAGTTGTGTCAATTATATGATACTAGAACTACTCTCTTTCTTTTAGTTCTTTCATGTGAGATTAGAAATGCCTTAGGTTCCACCGAATGTAAGTACATCATTGATGGTATCTTGTTAGTTGTTTCACCTCCAAAACTTTTTACGATTTGAGGTATCTTTTTTTACCTAAATGTGAAAAAAGTTTGCTTTCACTCTCTACATTTATGCTATGTTTGGAAGTTTGGAGGGAGAGGATAGTAAAAGGGAATGATTATCATCTATCTTATTTGGATGTTTTTAAAATTAAGTAAGGGGAAGGAGAATAATTAGTCATTTCTTTTGTTTGGATGTTTTAAAAATTAGGATGTAAAAGAGAGAAAATGATAAAATATATTTAAATAGAAAAATTTACCCCTATTTGAAAATGGATTTGTAACATTGACCTATGATTAATTTGTTAGATTATATAATTATATGCCTTAGCACAGTTTTACTGATTAATTTATCAATTTGCTGCTCCTAACTGACCAAAAAAGGTTCAAGAAATAGTATATTAATTGTATAATATATATTTCTAAAAATAAAAAAAGCTGTAGAATATATATATATATATATATATATATATATACACACATATGTATGTATATATTATATAAAGGGTATGAAAGTCACCAAGAGTGATCAACTTCATGGGTTGGCTATTTCCTATTCAGTCCGTCACTCATGATAGATAGGATTCATTCTACCATTGCTACATAGCCTACAAAAAAAAATTATGAATCATTCATATATTTGAATGATTACAATTCCTGTGGATGTTTTTATTGTAAACAATATCAAATTTATTTGCAAAACACAATGTAACCCTCCAATGTAGCCCTCAAATAGAACATGGAAAAACAAAAGAGCATGAAATCCAAAAAAGAAAAGAAAAAAAATCCTATGAACATTTCACCACAATCTTGGATTGTTCTCCAGTTGCTCTATCTTTTCCATAAAGCTCAAAAAATTTGTCGTAGTTTAGAATTGGTTTGTTCTCAAACTCTTTTACTTTAGGTTTAGCCTGTTTAAAAAGGACAACAAAAGAAGAATTGTCAAAAGTATGAATCCACAGCCAAAGTTCTGGTGTACTAATATTACTAGTAAGGTTAAGTGTAAAATTTCTATTGTCATCAACAAACAATGAGTCAATAAGGCAGCAAATTTGTGCATTACAAATTTACAAATTTTTTTGAATTAAGCAGATACCACAAAGTCATACATCATGGCTCCCTATGTTTTGTTAAGCAAATGCAAGAAGATCGTTGCAACCATTCAAACATCCCAAAAGTTCAGTCATCAAAACTACAAAGAAGTTGGAAGTTACAAATGACAACACTTCACAATTCTCAAGGGAGTATCAATTGAAATTGCTTAGAAGGACCAGAGCTTAAAAAAGAAAAAAAGAAAAGAAAAAAGGAAACGTGCTGCAAAGAACAAAAACATTTCACTTTCAATTTATTTACTTAACACTTTAATTTAGAATCATCTAAACCCTCTTGTTAAGTTGTTAATTGAATAGAAGAACAAACACAAAGCACGCAGCAAAGTTAAAACTTAAAACTTGGCTTTGTCCTCTTAACATTGGAGCTTCCAAGAAAAAAATAACAACTCTATCTCTATCTAATAATTATCTGCGCGAGCTACCCGGTGCTGGAACTCTTTCCTTCTATCTCAAGCACCCTCCTATAATGTAATCAAGCAAAACAATGTAACATTCAAAAAACTTCTAAGTTGCATGTTTTTAAATGTAATGCAAGGCAATAAAAGAACTCTTAACTTAAAACAGAATACAATGCAGCCAAACGATAATTCATACTAGCAGTTAACATATTCTGATATTCTACGCAACTAAGGCTATGTTTGGTTCAATGTAAAATATTTTCCGGAAATGCTATTTTTGGGAAAGGAAAATAGTTTCAAGTGTTTGGTTGCTTTATGAAAATTGTTCTAGAAAATATTTTTATGTGTTTGGTAACATTCTGAAAATGCTATTTTCCTACAAAATTTTCACATTTTCTCAGCTATTTTCTCATCTTTCAAACAAATTTTATATCAGAAAAAACCACCACTACCGCCACAAACTCACCTCAACAACCCACTCATATCAACAAACCACCACCTGCCACCACCATAACTTTGATTAAAAAAAAAAAAAAAAAACCACCACCACAAACCCACCTCAACAACCCACCCACATCAACAAACCACCACTTGCCACCACAACTCTAATTAAAAAAAAAAAAAAAAAAAAAAAACCAACATCAACACAAATCCACCTCAACAACCCATCCACATCAACAATGGCTATCAACAAACCCACCACAATCCAATAAAAACCCACACAACCGGCCACAGCCCACAACCCAAGGACCCACACCACCGATCCCCACCACCACCAACTCACAGGCCATAACCCAACGATCCATTCTCTTCAAATCGGAGTGATCGGAGCCATCAATCTCGTCGGAAGAGAAGGTAAAGATCTAAGCTTTGGAGTAAGAGAGGAAGCCATCAATTTCTCGGCAATCTCGGCAAATGATCTCGGTGATCTCGACGGACGATTTCGGCAGACGATCTTGGCGATCGAAGCTTTGGACGATCTCGGCGAGCTCAGCTTTCCTTGTGGCGTGGTCGGTCATGAGCAAAGACTCTCTCTCTCTCTCTCTCTCTCTCTCTTCCAAAAATGGTTTGAAGGTAAAATAAAAATGTAAAAGAATTTCCGGGTCAAAGCTACTATTTTACGGTTAAATGAAATGGATTTCCGGAAAATTCTATTTTCCATGCACAACCAAACACACGGTTTTACGGAAAATGATTTCTTGAAATGGTTTGAAACCAAAACAAACGGACCCTAAGTGCTATTATTGCTATAAATCACAGGCTATTTACTGAAAGCCAAACATGTCAAGGCTGGCACACCATTTTTTTAATAAGAAAAATTAGTTAATTATGCACAGGTATTATTGAATAGTATGGTTGATAAAACTGATAAATAAGCAGCCATAACTTATATCATTTATGTTAAGCACTTTAAAACTATTCAAACCTTTATATGAAAAAGGTCTCTCAGAAGCTGTAGGCCGAGAGTAACAACCTAATAACGGGACAAACCATTTTGAGCAACTCTTTGAAACTTTAAAAGTTTAGTTAAAAATACCCTCAAGTCAGAAACCCATTCAGCTACAAAATCATAAATAAGTTATGACAATACAATTTCTTAATATTCTCGTAAATATTTTCCCAAAAAGTGAGGAACTCATGACAGCTTATGACAATAAAATCTCATAATATTTTCATAAATATTTTCCCAAAAAGAAAAAGGAAACAAAGGCAGTCCAGGACCTGGTAGAAAACAAAGCCTAGATCATTTCATCTCCCCTAACACTGAAAGGCAGAGACAAGCACGCTTTCAGATAAATATTGTTGTTCATATTAGATAACAAAGGGATGAGCTGAAAACAAAGCACACAAACTATAGTTCATCCATAGTTCATGAACTAATAGGATTGGAAGTGTTTAGAGAAAAATAAACAAGAAATACAAGTCCATATAAAGTTACAATCACCATTGAGATACAAATTTATGCAAGCTTACAATCTAGACTCACTCAAGCACCCACTCACAAATAACATGTTATAACCCCCATAAAATCACAATTAATAAGAAATTGCCCAATAAAATCAAAATTACAAGAACCTAGTTATTTGATCCAACTCAAAAGAAACACATGAAACAGAAAGAAAAACAGAGTTTACCTCTGAGAGAGAAAGCTAGGCATGAGAGAGAAGAGTAAAAGATAGTCCAAGAGTGAAGAAGTCGTGTGAGAGAGAGAAGGGTGGATGAGCTAGCATGAGAGTCTTCAGAGTTGAGACAGATTTGAGAGAAAGTTTTTAATGTTACAAAGGTATATAGTTTATAATTTTGTTAATATGAAAAAGGTAAATTAGGTAATTCATTTGATTAAGAATTTCTGTACTCTACTCTCCGTTCAAATCTCTCCAAATTGAAGGAATTAAAAATGAAGGGTTAGAAATAGTTAAAACCTCTCCAAATCTCTCTCTTTCCTTCCTTAAAAAACATCCAAAAAATAAAATAATTTAGCTAACTTTCCTTTTATTTACTCTACTCTCCTCTACTCCCGTTCCATCGAAACAGAGTATTAATCTTTCTACCATCACATTTGGTTTTAAACCAAACAGAACACTCGATCAGATACCAAAAGAATAAATAAATAAAGTACTCACTGTTTTGTGACCATAATATCATAATATGCTTGATAGTAACGAGCTGTGTAGTAAAATACTTGAAAAAAAAAAAAAAAAACAAAAACAAAAACAATGACAGTTATAGCTGTTTACATAAATATGTAAACTTCAATAATTCTAATATTCTAATTGTGGGAAACTCGAACTGTTCATGCACACTACAACTTGAGAGGTAGAGAGATGCTTATACAGTGGACATCTTCGATACTTTGCACACTACAGTACCTGAAACTGTCACCTTGCCCTGCTCTGCGTCTATACTTGGTTTACAGTACCTAAAATGGGAGGAGTTGGCAAAATATTATCTTTTTAAACAAAGAAACTTCATAGAAAAGAAAAGCACAAATTTTGAGTATATGTATAAATTAATCAGCATAATAAAAAGAGTTAAGTTAATGATGGAAGAGTACCATCATAAAGATTTTCTTCACTTTCTGCTTACAGAGTTTGTGTAATTCATACTCGATTAGAAAAAGATAAAGGTGTAAATCATATTTATACCTAGTATCTTCACACATTCTTTTCTCTTTTTACTTCTACTGCTTTTATATATATTAGTCCTTTGCAGATCAATATTTAGAGTTTGAAGTCGTTTATTTGTTTGTGTCACAAGGGTGCTTTCTATCTGCTCATAGTTAAATACTTAGTTTCTATATGTTTTCTATTTGTCCAAATGGTAGAAAGAGAACACAGGTCATAACTCTATTAGAATAGAATTATTTGACATCACTCATGTGCAAGCTAATGGGCAAGCAGTAAATAAACCAACACAAGATGCATTGTTATAAAATCTTCTAATTATATTAATATAGCTAGTATATTTTTATGTGGTTTTATTGCAAGTTATATAGTTACTTTTATTTTTAGATGGCATTGAGGAATCTTACTACTCAAGTGAATGAGGGGGGATTGCAAATATTTTAAGACCAAGTGTTTGTGGAGTTGTTTGGACTCGAGTGCTATGGACGAGTTTGTGGCTATGTGGCTGGTGTCACTCCTACAAAGTTATGGGGTTCCTCTTTATCTAGAATGCACGACCTTGAGAAGTGACTCCACGAATTTGAACACAAACATTTGGAGGTTGACGCAGACTTGAAAGAAGAAGTAAAGCACCTCAAGAGCATGCTGGAACAACAAGCTAGTCAAATGGCAGATCAAAGTAAACATTTTGTGGAACAAAAAGCTATTCAAATGGCAGAACAAAGAAGACATCTTGAGGAACAACAAGCTAGTCAAATGGCAGAACAAAGAACACATTTTGACAATATGATGATGCAAATGTTGAGTTATATCACCTCACAATCAGCTCAATCTAGTAGTGATCACTAAGGTATGAAGATTAATTCAAATAAATATAAAATTTGTGGAGTTATGCTACTATCTTAGATAATGGAGATATGTTTCTAGAATATTCTTTTGTGATATATTTTTTTGTTCCAGTTTCAGTTCTTGTGTTTTTTTCTTCATCTTCTTTCTATTTTATCTTTTGTTCTCTGATTGCTACTTTCCCTTTGCTTTTGGTTGTGTTTACTGCCTATGTGATGAGAATCTGCCAAACTTGGCAACTTGTGTTTTCATTTTCTTTTTTGGATAAGTAATTGACAAACGGATCATTTATTCTGCAGAGAACTAGAGACTCATAACAGTTGTTTTCAAAATAATTTGTTGAGTGGTGACAGGTGAGTTTGTAACTGTCTGTTATAAAAGGATGTCATCGTGTAAGATATAACTTGTTCCAGCCCTCTTTAGTCCTTCCTTAGAAGGAATCCATTGTCATATAATGTTCATAACGACCACTGAAGTTCGTTTTCTTTTTTTCTTTATGCTTAACAATATATTTTCTAATTGAAAGATATCCTTCATACTTGATTCCGTTTGGTATGACTCATTGTGTTTTGCTAATATCTATTTAACATTAACACTTCACATTGCTGTTAACAGTAGTGTCAAACTACTCTGATTTTTGAGTTCTGGTGCTCTCCTTAGTGGAGTATTATCCTATTTCTGGTACTTCTGTATATCTTGTGCAGCTTTGTGGTTCATTGGTTGTACTTAAATGAAAGTAGTTTTTTAATTGGTAAGGTACTAGATTTACATGCATTCGTTAGTCTTAAACCAAGATCCCATCATTTTTTCTAATTATTTAAGATAAAGCTCATTAGTTAAATTATGATTAGCTGCAGTTTGGTTCTTGCTGGTTTATTCCTTGCACTAGAACAACTAATAGTAAACAATGTATTCATGATGATGGTTTGAATCTTGACATTATTACTAATATAGATGTTATTGAAATTTCCAACTTTTATACTCATATTATGTTGTCAAACTTAGAATATAAAATTGGATTTAAATTTGTGCAGAATTGCTTGGTTTTTAGGTGTTTCCCTCTTTAATGGCAGGTATTACCTTGAGACTTTAAGGCATGCAAGGATGTGGACTTTTGATGTATGTGGTTGTAGTACATTGGACTTTTGATGTATTTGGTTGTAGTACATTGAATGAGATTTAGACCCGATTACATAATATTTGTATTTTAGTATAATGATTTTGTAATATGTGGTTCTTGTGCATGACTGTGTTTTTTTTTTTTTAATTAAAAAATAAAAACTTATTTTAAGGGACATAAGACCCTTAAATAACTTTATTTATCAAGAGTTATACTTTTAAATCTTTTAACCCTTGTTATAATTTTTTAAAGGGCCGGCAATCCTCAATAAAAGATGGAGCACTTGTTTTGAAGGTCACTAATTCCATTGAAATTTCATTTTCGACAGTGTAAGTTTCGAATGTTATTGAGGGTAGGTTAGACTCTTAACATAATTTTTCTTGAGGTTGTTTTTATACCTCTTTCAAGGATTTTGACCCTTGCAAAGAAGCCAACTATGTTGTATTGGCATAAGGAGGAAAAAAATAATGAATGAAAATATCTTAGACCAAATTTAGAAGGAATTTCATTAAACATATGAAATGCAATATCAAAAGAACATCTATAGAACAGGTGAATTCAAATCAACCCAAAAGATGATTCAAAGGAAAAACATACATTTTTTCATCCCATCCAGCAATCATGGTCCCAAACACGTTGCTTGCTTAGCTCTCCCTATTAAACACGAAATAGTTCATTCAGTTTAGGCCAAGAATTGTCAAAAAATGGCCCAAATTGAATGATGTATTTGAATGGCCCAAATAGATATCTGAGATCATATCTATTTGCCTCCAGAAAAACAAGACCTAAGCCTTGTCCAAATTTTGTCTCTCTCAACATGTTATTCACGCGAACTTTTTTAGGGACAAGTCATCCATTATTCACGTGAACTGGATCCAACCTGTTTCTGAAATCACCACAACCATATCCAAGCAAAAATCCTTTTATCAAAACCAGTGACTCAGTAGTCAAATATTCTTGAAAAAAGAAGAAAGTGTACAAAAGCCATGTCAAGTCCTTTAATAATTTGAATTCCAACTCCATAGATCATGGAGCAATTATTGACGGTGCACAAACAAAGACTCCTTGTGAGAATTTAATAGAGGCCACAGGCTCACAATGCATACACTTAATCTTGCAAATTTTCATCACCGCTTCTCCTACAATCAATCAATCAATCATGGCATCTCATCATCACTCACTTCTTTCTTTTGCTGCGTTGGTAACTACATTCTCCATTGTCTTGCTTTGTAGTTTCTCTCTCATTGAGGCTCTCAATGAAGGCTTTAGCGTGGATCTCATCCACCGCGACTCCCCCAAGTCTCCCTTCTACAACCCTTCAAAAACTCATTCGCAGCGTGTAGCAAAGGCCTTGCGCCGTTCCATAAACAGTGTCAACAGTTTTAAGCCATCTTCTTCAGTCTCTCCCAATTCACTCCAAACAGACATTTTCTCAGATAGTGGCGAATACCTTATGAAGTACTTTGTTGGCACGCCACCAGTCCCAATACTAGGCGTTGCCGACACAGGTAGTGACTTGATTTGGTTACAATGCAAGCCTTGCACTGAGTGCTACAATCAAACAGGTCCATTTTTTGATCCTGAAAAGTCCACAACCTACAAAAGAATTTCCTGCACTTCCTCGCAATGTGAGTCTCTAGATTATACCTCATGCTCAAAAAATAGAACAAGTTTCCAATATTCAGCGAATTATGGGGATAAATCATTCTCAAAGGGAGACCTTGCTGTTGACACTCTCACTCTGAATTCAACTTCAAGCCGCCCTGTGCCTCTCCCAAAAACTATCATAGGGTGTGGAATCAATAATAATTTAACCTCTGGAGTCACAGGTTCCGGCATTGTTGGGCTTGGAAGCGGCCCGGCATCCCTTGTTTCCCAATTGCATTCTTCTATTGGTGGTAAGTTCTCCTACTGCTTGGTGCCATTTATTTATTCCGAAGACAATACCTCAAGCAAATTGAATTTCGGTAGTCATGCCGTGGTTTCGGGTTTTGGAACCGTGTCTACTCCCTTAGTACTCCACAAACGCCCACACACCTACTACTACCTAACACTCGAAGCAATGAGTGTTGGCAACAAAAGATTGGAGCTAAGTAGTTCTTCTGCCTCTGGAGGCTCAAAGGTCAATATTATCATTGATTCTTTGAGCGCATTCATGACCCAAGTCACCTTCTTGGTCTTTGCTACAATAATTCAGATGATATAGATGTTCCAAATATCACAGCACATTTTAGCGGTGCAGATGTGAAGCTGAATCCAACCAACGCCTTCTGGCCAATAAGTGATGAACTTGTGTGCTTAGCTTTCCGTGCTGGTCAGCTGTCCATCTTCGGTAACGTAGCACAGTCCAATATGTTGGTAGGCTATGACCATGTGTAGAAAACTGTATCTTTCAAGCCAATGGATTGCACCAAGCTCTAAGCTGAAAATTAAAATGCATGCATGTATCTTTTTATATATATATATATATATATATATATATATATATTTATTTATTTATATAGTCATTTTAATTAGCATATGCATTTCTTGGCTCTTGTTGGAGATCACGTTTGCCTATGTTTAGTTGGTATGAATGGGTTTGGTTCGGGATACATAAAGTGTAGTATACTTATTTTTTAAACTGAAATTGTAAGCTGAAGACATAATTTTAAAATAGAAATCATCTTTTCAATTCATGATTTCAATTCAAAAAATTATGTGTAATAATGTCTATAATAGTTTTTATCCATAAATAAATATGGTGGCTTTTGTTCTAGGATAGGGATGGGTGCAACAAATATATAATCCGTGCTGTGTTAACTTCTTTTTTTTTTTTTTTGGTTGAAGTTCTTTCAAGTGAGCTTAGTTAGAATTGCTTTAGTTAAGAGGGTTTAAAAAATCAAATTCAAATAATAAAGAAAGTACAAATCTTACAAGAGAAAGTATGAGAAACATTCTTGCATTAAACTTGTTCAATCAATACAATGGAACTTTTAAGTAGTTAAATTTCCACACTTAAAAAAAATAAATTAGTAGTTAGGATTAGAGAGGTTTGAACAATAAATATTTCCATTGAGAACATCAAGAAGTTTTAACTAGTTGAGGTATAAGACTCACCTTAAGTTTTCCATAATCCATACCTTGAGCCTTAGTGGTACTGATACTAATTAAATATATTAGATATGTTTCTTGAACTCTGAAAGATATAACATTACTTTGAGCCTACTCCTAATTTCTAATCCTAACAATGATGATGATGATATATGTTTTTCTTTTCCTTTTTTAATTTTTTTTTCCTTATAAGTTTTCCGAAACCCTTCCATATGTTTTTCCTATAATAATATTTTTATAGTTTTTTCCCCAATACGAGATTTTCTTTAGCATTCACAAATTAATTTTTTTATATTTCCATTGACAACCCCAAATATCCCAACAATTGTGATATCATAAATGAAAATAAAGTTATATGTATATCAAGGAGGAAGTGTCATTGTATAATTTTATTCTATTTTTAAAAAGAATTCAAAAGAGTTAATTTTTTTTTTTAATTTCAAGTTTTATATGAAACAATTTTCTATTGAGTTTTATACACACATACAAAGCAGCTCTGCGCCACCAAGCTACAATGTTTTTGCCTTATCTACACCATTATTAAAAAACCTGTAACACTGATTAAAAAAATAATGAAAAAAGAAAAAAGAAAAAAGAATCCTACTATACAAATCAAAAAGACAGAAAAACACTAACAAAAGAAAGTAAAAGTCAAAATTTGAGGGAGAGACCCGTGGATGTGATCTCCTTTACAATTAATAAAAATCATACATGTTGTTATACTAATAATCAAGTACTACACAAACCAGATTACTAATTTGATTCTTTTGTGAAAAATCAAATTAGCAATGTATCCAAACCCAATTATCACAAAGAAAATATAACATATAGACCATGCATGCAATCATAATTGCAAAATACTTATCCAGAGAGTTTGAAATTTTCACCACAAAATTATTAATTATCAAAAATATAATTTTGTCAAGAAACATATAACACCTTAACTTAGTAAAACTATTAGTTATAACACCTTAACTAATAGTTCATAAGTACTACCCAACACTTTTTAAGCTCGGGAATGTGGAGCACAAAACTTATACATTATAAATAAATGGAAATTAAATAGATTAACTCACCAAAATTTTAATTTTCATACGGGAAAAACCCATTTGCATTAGTCATTGGAGTTGGCTTTAATGCTCCAAGAGCTATGCTAGCCCCTTGAATATGATTCGAAAATTTATAAGTTAGAGCAAATTGCTAATTACTTGAGAAGGGCCTGAACAATCACATCACATCAATTCATAATGATAAAATTTTATATATATATATATATATATATATATAATAAAAAAAATAAAAAATAAAAACCCAAAAGCAAAAGAGCCTAGCCATTGTTATTTATCATTGACCTAGCCTAGAGGAAGAATAACATCAAATCTGTCGATTCTAAACATGTCCAAAATTGGATAGAGTGGAAGTCCCTGCAAATAATTTGAACATAACTTAGTGTGTGTTAGTCTAAAAAAGATTTTTAAGCATAATCGAAGTTCTACCTCTAATAATTGTGGCTGCGTTTTATGACCTATAGTCTCCAATTCTCCCTTTCTCCATCCTTTTGGAGTATATATATTTGGTAATACTTTCTCTTAGAAGGCATTAATTTTATTTGAATTTTAATTCCAATCATGAAATGCAAGAAATCAAAAATAAGCAAAATTTTAATAAGCAAAGCATCCACTCAATTCTAGAGTCTTTTTTGTTGCAATAAGGACAATCTTCCTAGAGTCCTAGTTAGACACAGTGTGTGAGGAAGATCATTCCCTATTTCTCTTTGATGAATGGAGATTGCAGATTTAAAAAAAAAAAAAAAAGAGTTAACAATAAACAAAATTAGACAAAGCAAGTAAGGGAAAAAAAATTTTAAACCATGGGATAGTTGTAACTTGCAAGTACAAAGGAGGCATGAAAATGCACAATACACACAAAATTTATTGTATATCAAAGTAAATGAAATATTTAATCAGTTTATAGGCTAATAAAAAAATTCAAGCCAGTCTACAATCTAAAAATAAATTATTTCAAATTATATGTAAAAGAAGAATCATGCTTTATAATCACGAAATTACTTACTAATTTAAGTCAACAACAATTTGTAAATCAATTAGTTCATGTTAAAGACTGAACTCTGTGCAAGTATCACCATTCCAATTAACGATTATCTTTTTCATTCTTTGAGTATCAAATTATATTTTGTAAGTCTACAATTGATTTTCATCCTGTAGTCTAGATTTAAATAAATTATATCAGAAAAATTTCTAATATAACCAAATTATTCATTTCCATAAAAATTTGATCTTAAACTACCATAATATTTTTACTTTTCATCAGATTTATCATAACACGAGGGGAAAAAAAACAAAAAAAAAATAAAAATTAATATCACATATCAAATTTATATAAATATAGAAGAGCTTGCTTGCTTGGTTCTCCATATCAAGACACTTTAAAAATCCAATTAGTTTAGGCCAGTAACTGTCAATGAGTGGCTCAAATTGAATGATGTATTTGAATGGCCCAAAGAGACATCTGAGATCAAAACAAGACGTAAACTTGTGCATAGGAATAAGAAGTCAATTATTTGAGACCAAGACGCTTGTGATGAACTAATTAAGTGTGAATATCTATTACTGGGTCCAACCCTTTTTTGAGGTGTATAACTTCTACAGTCACCAAACTTGTTTAAGTGTAAACCTTTGACACTGAGAGACTCTATAGTCTATTCACTTGCCGCCCATTTCCTATTCTCCCCATAAAAGTTTCTTTATGGTAATCAGCACATCACAACTTTATTTGAAAAGAAAACCGTTTATACTTTTTATATATATATATATATATATATATTTAACAGATATGAATTTTGAAAATCTAATAATTAAATGACAAATTTTTATTCTATTCTTTATACTTTTAAAATTTCAAGAAAAATAAAAACAATAACTATGTTATTTATCATGTTTAAATTTTAAATATTTATAATCTAAAATTATACATAAAAATAAATTTATTAATCAAATAGTAAATAATACCAGATTTCTTTAAACTTTATTAGTTTTATACTCCACAAAGAAAATTTTGTCGCATAAACAAAGAATCATTGTGGGAATCTAAATTTTAAGACTCCTTGTGGGAATCTAAATTTTAATTGGTCACTGCCAAAAGCTATCTTTTCTAGAAGTCGGGAAATTGCTTTTGCTTTCCTGAAAGAAATTAGGATGGTTTTAGTGATTGATTGCGTTTCCTTTGTTGTGACACAGAAGTGATTGGCGTCTACGATCGAGGGCTGCGTGTTGAGAGAAGTGGCGGCTCAATCATTTAGCTAATATTAGAGCATTCACACTGAGGGAGATAAAAAGCTAAATTTGAGCATGAGCATTCACACGGAAGGAGATAAAAGTGCTGAACAGCTATTTTATACCTCCCAGCACTCGTTGTTATCAATTTTTTATTATACTTTATCTATCTCTCTTTCTCTCTCTTCTTCTTCTTCTTTTTTCGTATGGTTTACCATATACAAAATGAAATGGTTTACAATATACAAAATGAAATGTTGACGGATGTTCTTAGAGTAATGATTAATAATTTATTTTAAAAAAAATTATAGAAAGAGAAAGGAAAAAACAATTAATATTTTAACAGTTTTTTTTTTCTATAAAAGTAATGTCAAAATTTTCCTAAAATAGATTGTTAACCATTATTCTATAAACACTTATTAGCATGACTTGTATTGTATTAAATATATTATTTTATTGTGATATTTATATTATTTTAATATGTTATTACTAAAATAAAATTATTGATATTGAATATTTTGTAAAATAATCTAATAAAATAGATAGAATAAATTTTTTATATACTAAAAACTAAATACTAAAATTTTTAATTATTTTAATGTGAATGCTCTAAAGCAACGCTTGAATGCTCAACTAATAGAAGCCACTGACTCACTATATATACATACTTAATCCTACACATTTTCATCAACACCTCTCCAACAATCAATCAATCATGGCATCTCATCATCACTCACTTCTTTCTTTGGCTGCATCGGCAACTACGTTCTCCGTTATCTTGCTTTGTTGCTCCACTCTCATTGAGTCTCTCGATGGAGGTTTTAGCGTGGATCTCATCCATCGCGACTCTCCGGACTCTCCCTTCTACAACGCTTCTGAAACTCATTCGCAGCGTGTAGCCAAGGCCTTGCGGCGTTCCATTAATCGTGTCAATCATTTTAAGCCAAGTTCTTCAGTCACTCCCAATTTAGCCCAAACAGATATAATCTCAAATAGCGGTGAATACCTCATGAAATACTCAGTTGGTACGCCACCAGTGGCAATACTAGGCGTTGCTGATACTGGTAGTGATTTGATATGGCTACAGTGCAAACCTTGCACTGAGTGCTATAATCAAGCAGCTCCATTTTTTGATCCTAAGATGTCTACAACCTACAAAAGCGTTCCTTGCACTTCATCACAATGTGAATCTCTAAGGAAAACATCATGCTCCAACGATGGAATAAGTTGTCAATATTCCGTCTCTTATGGAGATCAGTCATTCTCAAACGGAGACCTTGCTGTAGACACTTTCACTCTGGGATCAACTACAAGCGATCATCCTGTGCTTCTCCCAAAAACTATCATAGGGTGTGGACATGATAACAATGGTCACTTTGACGCCAAAGGTTCTGGCATTGTTGGCCTTGGAGGCGGCACGGTTTCCCTTGTTTCCCAATTGAGTTCTTCTATTAGTGGCAAATTCTCCTATTGCTTGGTGCCATTAACTTCAAAAGACAAAAATTCAAGCAAATTGAAATTTGGTAGTGACGCCGTGGTTTCGGGTCCTGGAACCGTGTCTACTCCCTTAGTCCCCAAAAGTCCAGACACCTTCTATTTCCTCACACTCGAAGCAATGAGTGTTGGTAGCAAAAGATTAGAGTTGAGCGGTTCTTCTGGCTCCGAAGACTTAGAGGGCAATATTATCATTGATTCAGGCACAACAGTGACAACGTTGCCAACAGAATTCTACTCCGAGTTTGAATCAGCAGTAGCAGAAGAAATTGATTTAGAGCGCAGTGATGACCCGAGTCAGTTTCTAAGTCTTTGCTACAAGCCCACATCAGATTCTATAGAAATTCCAAGTATCACAGCTCATTTCACCGGTGCAGATGTGAAGTTAAATCCAGACACCACCTTCGTTCAAATAAATGAGGAACTTTTGTGCTTGGCTTTCCGTGCTAATCAAGAAATTACCATCTTCGGTAACTTGGCCCAGTCCAATTTGTTAGTAGGCTATGACCTTGTGAAGAAAACTGTATCTTTCAAGCCAACGGACTGCACCAAGCTCTAAGCTGGAAATTAAAACTGCATCTTTATTTAATTTCATCTATCATTTAAATAAGCATGCATTGGGTGGGCTCCATGTGCCTATATATGTGTTCTTGGCTTTTGCTGGAGACCACGGTTTTAGCATGGGATTGATACATGTATGCTGCCTTCAGTTCTAGTATGGGGATGGATGCAAGAAATGTTGAATATGATCCTGATGTAATGTTGTTTGAAATAGTAAACAAAATGGTGCCTGTTGTTGTTTTTTTTTTTTTTTTTTAACAATTTGTGTCTCTTATTTTTCCATAACGATTGTGTGTTTTACATTCTAGCTAGAATTTTTTCTTATGAACTGAAGAGGCATTAGAATAAAGTCAACTCTAGTAATTCCACTTGGTTGGGAACTCTATAAAAGGAAGCAAAAATGCGGTGTAATTGTGTGTGGGAGACAAAATGTTAAAGAGTGAGTGATAAAAAATGCAGAGAGTTCTTAAGGCACCCTATTGTTTTCTAGTAAGTGAAAAAAAAAATATTAGAGTGCCCAAAAAAGTAGTTTTATTTGTGACAGTTTTGTAAAAGGGTGTAACCTTATTTGTGAGAGTTCTGTTCAAGGCAGTAGTCTTATTTGAAAGTAAGACTACTTTGAACTATGATTCTTCTAATAAAAGAAAACAAGTAAGAACATGTTTTCCTTATGGTCCGTTTGGATTGAGGGAGAGGGAGGAGGAGTAGAGTAGAGTAGAATAAAGTAGATTTAACACAAAATTAGCTTATTTTTAACCAACTCTACTCTACTTCCCTCCACTCTCCTTCCTTTCCCCCTCCAACCAAACAAGCCATTAGATTTCATTAACATGTTCACATGTAGATTTTACTTCTCATCAATGACATTTACTTACACGTTTCCTTCTAAAAATAAATGCAAGGATATTACCATGTTAAATTAGGTTTTTATTTATTTATTATTATTATTATTATTATTTTATGATGTTACAGTTACATGTTTTTAGTAATAAGCTCTCTAAAATGTTCAAATGCTTCAATCATTCAATTCATACTTCTTTATGAGCGTGCTTTTAATCTACATGACATATTGATTGCTTGTATATAAAGACATGACATTGATCACCATAATTTAGAAGACCAGTTTATCGAGTAAAGTGGGTATTTAACACCTTATAACTAATCTCTAAGCTTAGATCAACTCTTTATTAAATTTTATCCATATATAATTTTCATCTTTTAAGGATGTAACTACGACCAAAGTCATGCAGTTTTCCCTTAGATTGTATATGAGAATGAGACCAAAGCCATGTAATGTTTCAGTTATATTCAATTAGATGTAAATTCTTTCCACCAAAAAAAAAAAAAAAATGTTAACAAGTCCATGTCAATTCAGAGTCCTTTAATAATTTGATTTTCATGGAGCAATTATTTGTGCACAAACAAATACTCCTTGTGGGAATCTAATAGAAGCCATTGAGTTATAGATTGACTCCAGTTAACTAATTCAATTACCCAAGTTTATTAATTATTAAGATTTTATGCAAACATGGTAAAGGCACCAACAAATCACAAATCTAATATAGAGTGGAGGGAAATTAAATTTGACACAATGATTTGTTGACTAATAGGGAAAACATTCACAAAACAAAAATCACATCGGGTGAATTTCAAATAACCACTCTCAAGAATCCACTAATCAAGAGCAAGCAGTTACAAGTCTAATGGATCTTACCACTACCTAGTCTATCTCAAAATACCAACCTACAGTTGAACCCTAGCACTAATCTCCACTTGGACTTGATTTTGTAAAGTCTATATTTTTAGGTTGGCAACCATGAACAAATTGTATCCTTTAGAATATAGTTTTTGTCTAGTGTTCAATTTAGAAATATTCATAAACAGGATAAATTAAGTTTTGTACAATTAAAGACTCAAGAAAGTAGGAAAAGATAAGTGTAGAAAAGTCTCACTTATCTCAACCAATCGAGATGCACATCTCAATTGATCGAGAATTGGGCAGATCTAAATTCTTACTTTCTTTCTCATCCATTGGATCTAGGGTTTGATGGATCTTAAGGATATGTAAATACAAACCTTAGAGAATGTTTTTACATATTCAAAAGGGCAATGTTTTGTACCCAAATCTAGAGTTTTTCCAAACCCTTTTGAAGCTACAATTGAAGACCTTGTGCAAACAACAGATTTGGCTATAAAGTAAAGTTGTTGCATCAAATCAACCATAATTGATAATCTAAACCTTTGAGTGGAGTTCTTAAAATCACAAAATAAATTGTTTGTTTGCACAATTTCACAGTAGAAGAGTTCGTGGATTTAGAGCTACATGTGGTCACATAAGTAAGTACTACATGAGGTAGTAGTAGATTTAGGGTTAAGTCTATTGTACAAACTTTCATTCTACTAATGAAATGTTGCTTTAAGTATTGTTTAGATTAAGTCCTCCCTAGGTTTTTTACTTTGAAAACCCAGTTTCAAAAGTTTTCTTAGGTCATCATTCTTGGTGTTCGTGCGATTTGTGATTGTGTGATGTTTATTTAAATCAGATTGAATTGTTTAATTAATTACCTTAATTAATTGACTAGAGATTTGATTGAATGACTCAACTGGGGTCTAAAACCCTAACAGATTTTGTAGAGACTTCTTCAATTGCACAAATCTCTAATCTAACTCTTAGCACTTGAAGTTTGTTGATTGATGCAAAGTTCTTCATGGCACACTTGTAGAATTGAAGGCGACTTGGTTACAAAACCTTAAGGAACATAAGAACATAGTAGCTTCACAAAAAACATGCACATTCTCTATGTACATCTCTATGTATGATGATGAAAATAAAATAAATATTTTATATCATCTAGTAGGTTAGAGAACAAAACCCTAGAAAAGCCAAATCATCATGAGCCAAAAAACAAATATGATATTTTTAGATCTGTGAAACTCGATAGATCGAGAATTATTAAGAAATGTAAAAAAAAAAAAAAAAAAACATTATTCATTTACATAAAATTTGATTTTAAATGACCAAAATATTTAACTACTCAGGTTTATATAATATTGGACACCTTGCTTGCTTGGTTCTCCCTATCAAAACACTTAAAAAATCCAATCAGTTTAGGCAAATAATTGTGAACAAATGGCCCAAATTGGATGATGTATTTTAATGGGGGTAAAGAGATATTTGAGATAGTCTATATAAATCTAAAAGGTGAAGCGTAGCATTTAATGTTGCTACGCTCATGTTGAGCCACATTAGCAGTCATGTCATTTCCATCATCTTTTATGAATTTGTCCTATAATTTCAAAAAAAAATTTCTCAATTTTAAAATACTAAGATAAATAGAAAATATTTATCATCCCTATCTCCACCATAAAGCCCATTTCTTATAAATTTAATTCTACCATAAAGCCCAAACTCAAAGGCTTTTCAACTAAAACCCTTTGACAAACCCTTTATTTTCACGGTTTCAACTTTCTGCCTCTCCACCTTCTGTTTCACGGTTTAAAAATTTTGTCTTCCCACCTTTTCTTCCACCGTTACAAATTGACTTCATTCCCCTTCTCCACCTTTTGTCTTACAGTTTCAAATTTAGTTCACGCTAGCCTTTCTTCCTTCTAACGGCAGCCTCTCTATCTTCCTTCATTCCTATCTTCCTCTCCTCATAGTATATAAATACTAATAGAAATGATTCAGTTAAAGTATCTCTAAATCCCAGTATCTCTATTAGATTAATAGTATTGTTTCTTTCGCTTGATGTTTTTCCCCCCTTTTTACTGCTGTGGTGTGGAGGATTGTTATGTTGATTTTACTTTCTATGTTGAACAAGAAGCTAGTCAAATGGTAGATCAAAGTAAATATTTTGTGGAACAACAAGCTATGCAAATGGCAAAACAAAGAAAACATTTTGAGGAACAACAGGCTAGTTAAATGGCAGAACAAAGAACACATTTGGACAATATGATGATGCAAATGTTGAGTTATATCTTCTCACAATCAGCTCAATCTAGTAGTGATCACTAAGGTATTAAGATCAACTCAAATAAAGATAAAATTTGTGGAGTTATGCTACTATCTTAGACAATGGAAATACATTTCTGGAATATTCTTTTGTGATATATGTTTTTGTTACAATCTCAGTTCTAATGTTTTTTTCTTCATCTTCTTTCTATTTTATCTTTTGTTCTCTGATTGTTACTTTCCCTTTGCTTTTGATTGTGTTTACTGTCTATATGATGAGAATCTGCCAAACTTAGTACAACTTGTGTTTTCATTTTCTTTTTTGGATAAGTAATTAGCAAACCACGATCATTTATTCTGCAGAGAAGTAGAGACTCATAACAGTTGTATCCAAAATAATTTATTGAGTGGTGACTGGTGAGTCTGTAACTATTTGTTATAAAAAGATGTCATAATTTAAGATATAACTTGTTCCACCCTTCTTTAGTCCTTAGAAGAATCCATAGACATATAATCTATATATATTTAAAAACTAAAGCGTAGCATTTATTGTTGCTACATTCCAGTTGAGCCACATTAGCGTCCATCTCATTATCAATTTTCTTTCCAATTTTCCTTTAATTTTTTTTTAACACTAACTTTTTATTTTATTTTAATATTTACACTTTTTCTAACCTTTCTCCAGTTTTTCCTTTTTATCTCCCCATTATCCTCCACATAAATATCATTCTTCTTCTTTCTTTTCATCTTCTTTTATTTTATCTCTTCTTATTCACACTTTTTTACTATAAATTTGTAACTATCTATTCCATTCTATGCATGGTTTTCTCTCAACAAAAAAAAAAAAAAAAAAAAAAAAAAAAAAAGGTTCTCTCTCTCTCTCTCTCTCTCTCTCTCTCTCTCTTAATTTTTCGATGAATTTTTTATACATTCTTCTATTTATGCTGATTACTTATCTTTGGTAATCATTTCTTCTTCTTCTTCTTCTTCTTTTTTTCTATACTAGAATTATTATGCTCATTTTCTCACTTAATTTAATTGGGTAGTTTGCCAGAATTCAATAAAAGGTTCTCTCTCTCTTTCTCTCTCTCTCTCTCTCTCTCTCTCTCTCTCTCTCTCTCTCTCTCTCTCTATATATATATATATATATATTGATGAATTTTTTTATACATTCTTCTATTTATGCCAAGTTATTAATCTTTGGGAATCCTTTCTTTTTCTTTTTTTTGTCTCATTTTCTCACTTAATTTAATCAGGTAGTTTGCCGGAATTCAAGTAAAACTAGACAATAAGGAATTTTACGGCATTGGAGCACGCTTGAATGTATACTAGCCAAAAGTTGAAAGTTGGCAAATTAGTGGAGCTATGATTAAGCTTTAAACGGGATTGATGGTATTGCCAATGTTCTTTAATTAGCATCCTTATTTCTATTTCTCTATATATGTTTCCTAGAATTAGTATTAATCTCATTTTTATTTTCTCTATTATATTCTAGGTAAACCAAGAGTTCTTTAAAACTCTACTTTGGTTAATGCCATTTAGATTTGTTTTTTAAATTTTTTTTTTTCTCTCTTTTTATTTGTTAAATGTTATCCTATTTTTGTTCTTTCTTATAACTCTAATAATGTTGATGGTTCTTTTTTTTGGTTAATTAAGGTTGATGGTTCTTTCTTATAGTGAAAAAAAAATTGAAAAAAATTGAATTCCGTATAGACCTATACCTAAAGGGCATAGGAGCCTTTGTTTATTAGATTAGAGACAAGATATTAAAGGGGCATATCCTTTGATAATTGCATTGCATTTCTTAGAGGTTAAAAGATAATGCTTGTCATTATAGGAAAACATTTTGGGTGGGGATAAGGGCGTCATTTTGATTGTTCTAAGAGTCACAAAAGATCCTATTATAAAGGAAGCCCACAATCACATCACATGCTTATTACACTAACCATGAGCATAGCCCATTATTCTCTCTCACCATGTTTCTACTACATTTGCATTTAGCAACCTAAGATTAGAATTTATTCCCAATAGAAGACTTGTAGAATCATTCAGTTTTTATAGGAAACTAGCCACAGACTCACGCAATGCGTGGGAATATAAATACTATGCAATGAAGTGTAATATATAAAAAGTAACAATTACTTTAAGTATTATCTTTTAAAAAAAAAAATTATTTTACATGTATTTTCTTAATCTTTTTATCTCTACAAATATATTATTTTAATATTTTTTTTGTATTTGATTAATATTTTTTAAGGTGAACCACATTCTTCTAACTCTGTTATATTGTGTTACATTTTCTTAATATACAATTCATCCCTTAAGAAATAAGGAAATTTTCATAATAATAAAAAATCATCACAAAATTACAATGTTATCTTAACTAAAATTAAAATAAAACTAAAGAAATAAAAAATAGATTTTATAATAATTTATTAGTCAAAAAATTGGTAAGCATATTCAAATTCCTATTTCCAAAAAAAACTAAGTATTAATCCAAACCAAAATTCAGTCAAAACTATAAAAAGGGAAAGAGAAGACTTTCTGATGGGAAATTATAAAAAAAAAAAAAAAAAAAAAAAAAAAAAAAAAAAAAAAAACACACACACACACACACACAATACTAAAACACATTTTAAAAAAAAAAACCATCAATCTTAATTAGAGTTATATGAAAGAACAGAAGCCTTTTATGTGCAATTGTTCTCTTTATTGATATTTATTGTTATATATTTTATTTTTGCTTTTTTTTTTCTTCTCATCTTATGTTATTCTACATTTAAATTCAATCACACCTTCCACATCATTAAATTATTTATATTTTTTTCTCCTTTTTTATTTTTAAAAATTAAACATGGAATATTTTATTTAAATTCAAATTAATAAAATTATCCTTAAGAAATTGTACTCAAATTTTTTTTTTTTAAAAATTTACATTTACACTTTGTCCAACCATTTTCCTTCTCTTTATCTTTTCATCTCCCCACTATCTTCTATCTTAATATCACTATTCATCTCCCCACATCTTCCATATCATTAAATTATTTATATTTTTCTCTCCTTTTATTTTAAAAAATTAAAATTTTAATATTTACTTAAATTTAATAAATAAAAGTGTCCTCATAAAGTGGAGTAATGCTAGGGACACACTCATTCTCAAACCCAATACATCAAAGAAAAAATATAATACAAAACAAATGCCAATTGGGAAACACTAAATTAAAAAATAATAATAATAATGAGGATATCAAATATAATATAAAGAAACTAATAGTTATGGATATATTAACTTAAGGGTAGCAAAATTAAATGAAAAAAAAAAAAAAAAAAAAAACTACAATACATATTAATGCAATAAAATCATCATCAAATTTTGGAAAACAGTAGGTTGCCATTGGAGAGAGAGAGATGGTAAAGAAAAAAAAAATTCAAATGTCAATTAGTAACTGTTAATTGGAAAACAAAGATGTTGTAAGGAGAAGTAAAAATAAAAAATAAATATGACCATATGAAGAACTTTAAAAACTTTACAGTGCAATAAAATCAACTGGTACATTCACTTAAAAAATTGAATCAATAATTCTCCTTTTTTGTAGTGTCTTTTTTCATATGGAAAAACCCTCATACTTTTACTACTGGAAAATTACGAAATTTTTTTTTTTTAAACTCTGTTAGGACATATGTGATTTGATGTTAGGAACATATGTCAAGTTAGAATTGGCTAATCCTTTAATAAAACACACTTTACTTGTAGTTGGGTAGATCTAAGTTGTGTTTAATGCTTCAAGGAACAAGGTTTCAAGTTTAAGTGTTAAAACCATACAAGTCTGTCCAAAAAACAAGTGAGAAAGTGTTGGATTTTAAAACTCGATAGCTAGCATCTATCAAGATTTAAAAAGCTACTGAAGCTCGAAACTCAACAGGTAGCTCGATAAATACCCTATTTGTCGAGGTTTATGAAATTCAGTTTTTCAAAGTTGATTTCACTCCAATCCATGAGTATATGTTTAGGTTTTCTTTTCTCACAACTCTAAACATATATAAGGATTATTTTAAGGGCCGTCAAAGGTTGCGCAAGTGTGAAGCAAGTTGTGTTCATGCAAATTGTGACCGAAGACAGAATTTGCCATAATTTATCTTTCTCTCGAAGAAGCTGTTGTGTTTGTACATCTTAAGGTTTTGTGACCAAGGAGTTTCATGATCTTCATCATGTGATGAACTAAAGAACTTTGTAGCTAACGTCTTTCTCAAGTTGATAATCAAGTCGCGTACTGGAATCTGCGCATCTATTAGTTAGTCACGTACTAGGAGCCGTACATTGAAAAGGAGAGATTGTCACTACAGAATAAGTTCAATTGGGTATTGAGGTAAGGGTTCAACTGTAGGTTAGTATAAGGTACTGGGATTCCTTTACTCATAACCGCTTGTTTTGACAATAGTGGATTCTCGGGAATGGTGACCTTAAAATCACCCGATGGGGTTTTTACCGTGTAGGTTTTCCCCATTCGTAAACAAATCACCGTGTCAATTTAATTTCCACTGCACTTTAGTTAATTGGTGATTTGTTTGTGCTACTACGCATTTTGCATGTTAATTGAATTAATTAATTAACTTGGCTATGTCAATTGGTTAATTTATCAAAATGAGTCAATACATTCTTGGCCTATCAAACTCAAACGTTAGCCCATTATCTGTTTATAACTAATTGCAATCTGTTCTATTTAATTTCATATCAAGTTTGGACCTCCATGTGTGAATTGGTATAATGAAGAGCAATGGAGAGAATTGTGTAGTTCCAGTTTTCATATTCTAGATTTGAGAATTGTGAATTGGTATAATGAAGAGCAATTGGTATAATTTCATATCGCTTAGGCAATTTGTATAACATTCAATTGTGATTGTTACGTATCTAGAACTTGACCAATTTCTAAATGAGTTTGATTGGATATACTCTGAAATATTCTTTAATTTGTAGTATGTCGGTACTTTTCCAATGCTATTGAGATTTCATTAGGAATGGAGGAAACAAAGACATACACTTGACTCAACTGAATCCCATTAACTTTCATTAGGAATCTAGGAAACAGAGACATACACTTGACTCAACTGAACCCGATTAACCTTTTGGCAATGGAAAATTATATTTTGAAAACAAGAATACAAGACTACTAATTTTCTTGGCAATAGTACTGTGTTGCACAATGAAAAGCCTTCCAGTTGGTTCTATTGAGAACATGATTTGCCAAACCCCAAAAGTTGAGGGTTAGTGGTAAAAAACAATTAGACATAAAACTACAGCAAAAACAGTATCACTGAGGAATTAGATGCAGTGAAGAAGTGTAAACGAATCTGCTTCACAAATTTATAATGCTAAAACTCTACTTTTTGTTACATACTAAACTCTTCTACTCCCAACACTAACATCCCACTCTACCGTTTCTATTACACACTAAACACTTAAACTCCAACCCCTAAAAGAGTATGTTTCTCTTTCCAAAGACAGTGAGCCTCTGGAGTCCAGACAAATGCAAACAAAGACTTTTAATACAAGAGGGTAAGAAATTTGATACAAGAGTTGACTATCTTTTCTTTTCAACTTCCTTCACAAGCTTGCGGCAAATAATTGAGTTTCATGGCTAAGAACAATTATCTGTGATTGTGCAAGAAAATGTTATGACAGGCATCTTTACTTTCCCACACACACAACCTCATATAAAGGCTTTTTAGATCATCACCTATTCTTTTGTGGTGAGAGTTTTTGCTTATTACTTAAAAAGCTTTTTTACAGTTAAATGGCATTGCATTGTATTACATAACTTGGAAATTCAAACAAGATCCTTTTAATGGTGAATATAGATATTGTTGATAGGAGGAGTTTTGTATTGAATCTACGTATGCTACTTATCATAGGATAATAAGGTGGGTGATAGAAGAAGAAAATAAAATTAAGAGAAGGCAAAAAGGTTCAATTGGTAATCCATGACATGTCCAATCTATCAATCAAATTGAATTCCTTTTATGCCAAACATGATGAGCACTGACACTTCAGGAATTGTTGCACTATAGGAACTACAGAAAAAATTGGTTTCTCATGGAATAGAAGTAGGGAATGACCTTGCATTTCAGGATTTGTGATATTTTAGTTATTTGGTACCAAACCTATACTTTTTTTTTTTTTTCCCCTAGTTAGCTATGGCCTATCCTAGGTAGCAAGTGATTGACAAGTTGAAGTTCACTAAATTTGTAGATAATTTATTTCTTTAATTTTTTTTTTCCTCTTTGATTTATAAAATTTTGAGATATGAGTTTTGTGTTTTGGATACTAAGGAGAGAAAATTTGGATTTTTATGAGATTTTATTTATTTAATTTTTTTTTTAACTTTTGAATAATGGTTTTGTTGGGCTTTGGGTTTGGGTCCTAAAAGTGTTTGTATATAGTTTTTTTTGTTTGATATGAGGATGTGAAAATTTGGATATATATATATATATATATATATATATATATATCCCTTTTAGGTTTTGAATCATAGTTTTGCAGGGGTTTGGTCTAGGAAAAAATTTCACATTTTTTTTTTGTTTTTTTAATTATAAAATTTTGAGATTCATTTTCTATATTTTAGGTATTAAAGGTAACCTTTTTTTTATCTCCAATAATATGGATTTATTGTATTTTAGGTCTTGAAAGTAGTTGTTTCATTTTTTCTTTGGCTTGTCCATTTTTTATATACGTTTTCTATGCTTTTGATATTAGAGAGAGAAATTTTGAATATTAAGTAATTTTTCAAATTTCTAACATAGCTTATGTATAAAATTATGTCAATAAATATTATATAACAAATAATATTTTTCTGCTTCATCTTTTACTTTCTTGATTAAGATACTTTTGTTTTTCATTCTTTTTGGAAACATAACTTTAGGTTGACAAATAATTCTATTTCTTATAACCCTATTTTGGTTTAATACTTTTTGGTTTTTTGAGTCCCTTATCACAGGTATCCTCTCTCCCACTTATAACTTTAGTTTAATTATTGTTTGGGTTACTACTTAGTCATTTTGGAAGTGAGAATTTGAATATATATCAAAACACAATCTCGACTATGTATTTGAATGTGCCTATTAATTATTTGAGTAATATCAAGTGTATTTTTGTGATGAGTTTAATTGTCATAATAATCTCCTTTAAGAGAATGAGAAATTTGAATAATGTATTTGAAACTTAAAAAGTTAGTTGTAAAAGAAAAAAAAAAAAGAAAAAGAAACATAATGCACTGAATAATATGGACCACTTAAAAAATTAATAATATCAATCAAATACACCAAAAATAATAGAATGGTATATTTGCAGAGATAGATAGATGAAAAATAATTTTAGAAATTGTTTAATTTTTTTGAAGAGTAAACTATCTTAAACAAATTTAGGGAAAAAAATTATACATTATACCAAAATTACTAAATAATTATCTATTTTTACGCATCGCGTAAGTTTGCGACTAGTTAATTGTGAATAAATGGTCCAAATTGGGTGATATATTTTAATGGGGCAAAGAGATATCTAAGATAGTTGTGAATAAATGGTCCAAATTGGATGCTGTACTTTAAATGGGCCAAAGAGATGTATGAGACAAATGTGAATAATTGTCAATAAATGGTCCGAATTGGATGATGTATTTTAATGGGCCGGGACAAAGAGATTTCTGAGATAATTGTGAATAATTGGTCCAAATTGGATCATGTATTTTAATGGGGCAAAGAGATATCTGAGTTCATATCAAGTTTCCTCCAAAAAATGAAAACGTAAACCTGTGCACAGGGACAAGCCGTACGTCCATTATTTGAGGACTATGACGCTGGCGATGAATTATTTAAGCATGCTTATCTATTAGACTATTATTACCTTGTCCAACCTCAAGTTCTCACTCATAAAAGTAGGGGCATTTGTAGTGACTACAATAACCTTTTTTGCGTTAATAAAAATCCATTATCAAATGAGTAGTCAAATTCTTGTATGATTTGGGGCCACACATGATGACAGAAGCAATCGCTAAGGGGCTGTTTGATAACGTTGTTTTAGTAACATTGTTTATATTTTTTAGAAATATGTGTGGGTAAAAAAGTGTGTGAAAATACGTATAATGTTTAAAAACTGAAAATATGTATTTAAACTCTTATACCAAACTGCACCTAAACCATTTGGCCAATTAGGTAATGGTCTAAGGCACAAAATATATATACACTTAATCCCTACACATTTTCATCATCACATCTCCAACAATCAATCAATCATGGCATCTAATCATCACTCACTTCTTTCTTTTGCTGCATTGGCAACTACATTCTCCATTATCTTGCTTTGTAGCTTCTCTCCAATTGAGGCTCTCAATGGCGGCTTTACCATGGATCTCATCCACCATGACTCCCCCAACTCTCCCTTCTACAATGCTTCAGAAACTCATTCGCAGCGCATAGCCAATGCCTTGCGCTGTTCCATCAACCGTCTCAATCATTTTAAGCCAACTTCTTTAGTCCCTCCCAATTCACTCAAAACAGATTTGATCTCAGATTCCAACGGATACCTCATGAACTACTCCGTTGGTACACCACCGGTCCCAAAACTAGCCATTGTGGATACTGGTAGTGATTTGATTTGGCTACAGTGCAAGCCTTGCATCGAGTGCTACAATCAAACAACTCCACTTTTTGATCCTAAAATGTCCACAACCTACAAAACTGTTTCCTACACTTCATCACTATGTAAGTCTTTATATAATTCCTGCTCGATCGATGGAACAAGTTGCCAATATTCAGTGGAGTATGGGGATAAATCATTCTCAATGGAAGACTGTTAGGACATATGTGAATCATGTTAAGAACATATGTTATTTAGAATTGGCTATTCCTTTGACAAAACACACTTTACTTGTAATTGGGTAGATCTAGGATGGGTTTAAGTCTTCAAGAATTACCTTCTTCAGTCAAAAAAGTCTTCAAGAATCATGTTGTTCAAGTCAAGAGTTAAAGCCATGCAAATCTGTCCAAGAATCAAGTGAAAAAGTGCTGGATTTTAAATCTCGATAACTAGCTCGACAGATGGTATCTATTAAGGTTTAAAAGGAAATTTTGGCTTGATGCTTGACAACTTATCGACAGATAATCCATCTATCGAGATTTAAGAAAATCAGTTTTTCAGATCTGATTTCACACATATCTGTGTATACTTGTTTAAGATTTCTTTTCTCACAACTCTAAACATATATAAGGATTATTTTAAGAGCCGTCTCACTTGATGAAAAGGTTGTTGCACTTGTTGTTGCAAGCACATTGTGACCGGAGACAAAGTTGCCCTAGTTCATCTTTCTCTTGAAGAAACTGTAGCGTTTGTATGCCGTAGGGTTTTGTGACCAAGAAGTTTTATGATCTTCATCGTGTTGATGAATTGAAGAACTTTGCAGCCAATATCCTTCTCAAATTTGTGGTTAGTCAAGTATTGGGAGCTGTGCATTGAAATGAGAGATTTTCACTATAGAACAAGTCCAATTGTGTATTAGGGTAAGGGTTCAACTGTAGGTTGGTATAAGGTACTGAGATTCCTTTACTTGAAACCACTTGTTGTAATAATAGTGGATTCTCGAAAGTGGTGACCTTAAAATCACCCGGTGGGGTTTTTGCCTTGGAGGTTTTCCCCATTTGTAAACAAATCACTATATCAACTTTATTTTCTGCTGCATATTAACTTAGTTGGTGATTTGTTTGTGCTACCATGCGAATTACATGTTAATTAGATTAATTAATTAACTTGGATAATTAATTGGTTAATTCATCACAAGAGGTCAATATATGCTTGGCCTATCAAGTGGTATCAGAGCAAGCACATTCTGATTAGGGTTAATTTTTGCTATGTGATCCATTGACCCCTGTTGTCATGGCTGCAACTGGCATGAAAAGATCTTTGTTTTCAAATACATCTTGTTTTTCTAATCTCTACTTGATTGACTGTATCAGAAAATGCAAGTCTAAAAGTTATTTGAAATCCATTATGATGACTATTGGAAAAAATCATAGCATGAAAAAGAAGAAACTAGACTGTCTCTGAATGAAAGTGTGCTTCATGATGAAGTCCGCATTTAAGGTTCTGGACACATGTTTGTGGTACCTTGATAGCGGCTACTCAAGACACATGATTGGAGACCGATCTATCCTTAAGGTTTTCAAGTCTAAGAAATGTGCCAATATCACTTTCGATGATGGGAGCAAATCACAGATTAAAGGAAAGGGAACCATCTCTCTACTTGGACTGCCAGACATTGCAAATGTGCTATATGTAAAAGGTCTAAGAATGAACCTGTTGAGCATAATTTAGATATGTGATCAAGACTTTATGGTGCTGTTCTCAAAAGGGAAATGCCTTGTGTTGAAATCATAAGTGGTGTTCACACTCTAGACAACTGTTATAGGTTGGTCCCTGATGCTAATATTGTGTGCAATAAAATTCGTTTGCCAAATAAAGATCTATGGCACCAAAAGTTGGGACATGATAGCTACAAAGATCATTGAATTGTATCTTAGCATGAATCAGTTTTAGAGATACCAAAGCTCAGTAGAGTGAACAACGTGGTGTGTGGACCATGTCAGCTTGGGAAATAGATGAAAGCCAAACATCCGGGCACTCAGACATCCGCCACATCTAGTCCATTGGAGCTACTACATTTGGATCTCATGGGTCCAACCAGAACCGAGTCTCTTGGTGGAAAGAGATACTTCATGGTTTTGGTAGATGACTTCACTAGGTACACTTAGGTCATCCTTCTAAGATTTAAGTCAGATGCTCCTGAGCACATTGAAGTATTGTGCACAAGATTGCAAAAATTAGAAGAGTTTAAAGATTGATCAAATTCGAAGTGACCATGGTAAATAATTCAAAAACTCTTACGTGGAGTCTTTTTGCACTAGATTAGGTATATCGCAAGAATTCTCTACTGCTATTACTCTCCAGCAAAATGGTGTAGTAGAAAGAAAGAATATGGTTATTCAGGAGATGGCTAGAGCCATGTTGCACAACAAGGATATGGCTAAAAACTTGTGAGGAGAAACCGTCAACACTTCGTGTCATACGGTTAACATGGTGTATTTCAAACCTGGTACCAAGAAGATTCCCTATGAGTTATGGAAGGGAAGGAAGCCAAATGTTAAGTATTTTAGAATCTTTGGAAGTACTTGTTTCATTCTCAAGGATAGAGAGAATGTGGGAAAATTTGACTCCCAAAGCGATGAAGGAATATTTATGAGATACTCCTCTACAAGTAAGGCTTATCAAGTTTACAACAAGATAACCAAGAAGGTAATGGAAACTGTGAATGTTGTGATCGATGAAGCCTCATAGTTCGATTGTGAGAAAATTAGTGAGGAGATTCCCAAAGAAATTCTTCCTCCCGAGCCCAAGGATGTTCAAGAAATTGTTGATCAAGAGCCCACATCTCCAAGTACTCCCGACACTCCAAGTGTTGTAGAAGGTTCAACAGACATACCTACCTCACCTGATTCTGAATCTCATGAAGAGAAAAGACCTTCCTCCAGAATTAAGTTGAATCATCCTCCTGAAGTTATTGTGGGAAACATGAATGAACTTACACTAAGGAAGTGTACAGTTGATAAATAAGTTGCTAACTTTGTGTCATATTCTTGTTATTTGTCATAGGTTGAACCCACCAAGGTAGAGGAAGCATTCCAGGATGAAAGCTGGGTTGAGGCAATGCATGATGAACTACTTTAGTTTCAAATGAATGATGTCTGGACTCTAATACCTAAACCAGAAGGTGAGCACATCATTGGCACAAAGTGGATCTTCCACAACAAGATTGATGAGGAAGGCAATGTGATCCGTAACAAGACTCATCTTATGGCTCAAGGATACTCTCAAATGGAAGAAGTAGACTATGATGAGACATTTGCTTTAGTAGCTTGTATGGAGTCCATCAGGATTCTCCTAGCCCTGGCATGTCACTTGAATTTCAAGCTTTACCAAATGGATTTAAAGACTGCTTTCTTGAATGAATTCCTTAAAGAAGATGACTATGTGGCTCAACCAATAGGATTCATTGATCCACAGTTTTCAGATCATGTGTTGTACCTCAAGAAGGCACTCTATGGTTTAAAGCAAGCCCTTAGAGCTTGGTATGATCATCTCACACAATACTTAGTGTCACATGGGTTCACAAGGGGAAAAGCTGATTAAAATTTCTTCATTAAAAGGGAAGATGACGAGTTGATAGTTGCTCAAGTCTATGTTGATGATATCATTTTCGGGTTGACTAAGGATGAACTTGCTCATAGTTTCTCCAAACTCATGCAGGCCAAGTTTAAGATGAGCATGATTGGAGAGTTGAATCACTTCCTTGGGTTGTAGATCCATCAGCAATAGTTAGGTATATTCATATCTCAATCTAAATATGCTATAAATCTTGTGAAAAAAGTTTGGTTTGGAATCTGCTAGTTCTGTTAAAACCCTTATGAGCCCAAATGTGAAACTCACTATTGATTTGTTAGGTAAAAGTGTTGATTCGTCTCTATATAAAAGCATGGTAGCTAGTCTCCTTTACCTTACTGCTAGTAGACCTGATATTAGTTACAGTGTGGGAGTGTGTGCTAGATATCAAGCTAATCCCAAAGAGTCTTATATGATTGCTTTGAAAAGAATTATAAAATATGTCAAAACCACTGCTAACTTTGGTGTGTGGTATAGCAAGGACACAAATGATGTCTTAGTTGGGTATTCTGACGCAATTTGGGCTTGGAATGCATAGAGATTCGACATCACTTCATTCGAGAGCTTGTCGAAAATGGTACTCTCAATCTTGAATTCATTCACACTGATGATCAAAAGGCTGATTTGTCACCAAAACTCTTGATAGCAAACGGTTTTTATTCATTTGCCAAAACATTGGTGTTATCTCCATGGATCCTCCTCCTTCCTCATGCATTTATATCTAGTTTTTATGTTTTGCTTTGTTTAACATGTTTTTGTTTGTTTGTTTTCAGTTTTTGCTTTATTTTGTTTTTTTTTTTTTCATAAAAATATAAATAAAAATTTGAAAAATCATAAAAATACAAAAACAGTGTGTGTTTCGTGTACATTGGTACTTGTGTACCTTGGATGACCATTGAAACAAAGTTCTCTAAACTTTTTATCATTTGTAGCTTAGATGAGCATCTCTATGCACAACTAAGCAAATGAACTTTGTGGTTTGTGTTTGTGATGAGTAAGATTAAGTAATCTCTTGTACTTAACACTCTTATCACAATTTTGAAGGAAAGGACTATAAAATCCTAAGAGAAATGCATAAATAATCATCTCATCACTATTACCCACCAATCATGAAATGACATCTATATGCTTCAACATAGCAAAAGTGCAATATCAAAAGCTTAACATCATTGGGTATGTCTTTTCTCTCTCTTATATGCCCATGCATGATATTCTTTACAAAAAGAAAATATGCAAAGAAAAATGGAAGCAAAAAGAGCCAAAATGCTTTATATATGATTGCAAGTGTGTCTTCTAGGAGATGTGGGAGTTATAGGATGTACCTCGAAGGTGATAGTCCCCATCAAGCAGTTATGATTGTGTATGAGTCAAATTGATTTTCTCATATATCAAATTGTCATAACATGAGATGGTTATGCAATCTTGTGATGTTTTTCACACACAACACGCAAAATTATTTACTACTTTTGATACATGTGCAGGTACAATGTGATTTGGACATCACAAGGAATACATATGTTAATGTATGCTCACTAAACTATCTTGACTTATTTTTGAAATATAAAATTGGTTAGACTTTTTTAGTGAGTGTGTGTTTGTGTTTTGGATCTAAATGCTTGTCATTTTTCTTGTTGAGAGATGATTTAAAGAGCTTAAAATGCTGTTCGGATATTTGGTTGAGTAGCATGCTTGATTGCATTCATATCTGTGTTTTCTTCTTCTTTGGAAAACTGTTTTTGAGTAATCTCGACAGCTTCTCAATACCTCTCGACATCTAGGCTATCTTTCGAGCCTCTTGATCTTCCTTCTCGATAGAAGTTAACAGATTTTTGATCCATCAAAGTTTTTAAGAACTTGTCTCGATACCTCCTCAACAGCTTCTCGATCCATCGAGGTCACTTTGCTGTGGACACCTCTCGATAGCACCCCGATAGCTCCATCTGTCGAGAATTAGTGCTCGACACCTCTTGACACCTTCCGATCCATCGAGAATCGTATTTTCTATATATAGCTCAGCACGATATGTTTTTCTCACTTTCTCCTATCTCTCTTGATAGGTTCTGACCCCTCACCTCCCTAAACACTTTTCCCTCTCTCTAAACCTCTTCTCCACTCAATCTTTGACCTCAAGGGTGTTTTCTTCCTTTGGTATGATCTTCCTTCTCACATTAATAATGCATTTCATTCTTTTTGACCTAACTTTTGGGGTTTTGAAACATTTTAGGGTTTTTCAAAATTGATGAGGAGTTTGCAAAATTTTTGGGGTGAGTTTTGTTTAAATGATCTTCAATGTTCATGCATTGCATCACATTTTCATTTTAACAATGATTCATGCATTTTAGATGTGTGTTTACTATGTTGAAATCATGTGTGCTGGTAGGATTGGATTGGGCTAAGCCCATGGTGTTTTTATTGTTGCATGTCACATGCTCATGCATTTTTCACGCATACGTACTATTTATTCTCTATCTTATTGATATTGATCTGTGCTTCATACTTTTCTGCTTGTCCCTCTCTCTCTCTCTTTCTATTCGGTTAGTTTGCTCTATGGCACCTAAAAGGAGCAAGTCTACTATGTCCCAGAACCTTCTTCATTCCGGGGCATCTACTTCTGATTCTACCCCCTCTAACATTCAGTTCTATGATGAGAAAGCCCATTAGGACTTCTCAAAGAACTTTTCTCAATGCAACATTCCTTCGGATCGCCAAGTCATCCTATCAGTTTTTCCCGGTACTGACCTTCCCACTATCGTCTACAGTAGGGGTTGGAAGACCCTTTGTGGCATCCTGATCGCTTGTCCTTCTATGATCATATAGGAGTTTACTCCAATATGCATGGATTTGATTACTCTGTACCTCATTTTATCACTCGCGTTCGAGGTACACGCATTGTAGTCACTCCGACTCTTATATCTGAGGTGCTACATGTTCCAAGGGTAGAGTTTGCTGACTGCCCTAGTTGTGATTGTCGTAAGATTGTCTCCAAAGATGAACTCATGTCTCTATTCTGTGAGACACCTTCACCTTGGGGTAACCGTCAAAACACCCTTTGCTCGGGCTTTGCAAAAGGTATGAGATTCCTGAATATGGTGATGACATTTGTTTTACATTCCCTGTCTTACTATAATTCGATTACTGAGCCTCATGCTCGATTTTTATTATCCCTACTTGAGGGACTTACTATAGACTTTCCCTTTCACTTCATACTCTCCCTTATAGATGTCTACAAGGATACGGTAACCCATGATAAGCATATTTTCCCTTTTGCTATCATGTGGATTCTTTGTCATGAGTCTGTCTCCTATCCTAAGTCCCCTCGCTTCACCGTGATATGTGCTATTAGCGCAGTGACTGTTAGACAGAGTAAGGCCCAGCTTTCACCGAAGTAGCCACAGACCGAGACGGCGACTCCTCTGGCTTCTTCTGCTCCATCCACCTCCGCTCCTTCTTCCACGGGTGGAGTGACTCTTCAGGCCATCATGGCAAAGCTTGTGCGCATGGATGCTCGCCTTGACACTCTTAGTGATGAGTTGTGTCAGGTGAATACCTGTGTTGGTCGTATTGTATGACAACAGGCTGTCATGGATGGTTTCACTGCTTCTTCATCTCTAACTCCACAGTCTTCAGAGGATGAGAGTGATGATGATGGCTCCGGTAGTGATGATGCTGATGAGGATGATAGTGCTAGCTCTTCCAGTGACGAGGAGATGGCTACTTCTCAATAACTTACCCTTT
The DNA here is from genome assembly GCA_029955455.1 of Quercus agrifolia. Taxonomy (NCBI): domain Eukaryota; kingdom Viridiplantae; phylum Streptophyta; class Magnoliopsida; order Fagales; family Fagaceae; genus Quercus; species Quercus agrifolia. The sequence continues at coordinate 54,645,056 of JARQAD010000003.1, read as the reverse complement.
ATCATTCGTGACAAAAAGGGAGAGTTGTTTTGGGTATAAGAGTAGTCATGTACTTAGGGGGAGTGTTAGTATAGGAGATTATTTTTGTTAGGGGGGGTGTTTATCTTTTAAGGGATGTAGTGAGGACTTTTTGTATCTTTCCTTTTCTTTACTTTTTAGACATATTGTTCTTACATTGTGATAGCAAACCTTGTATTCTTATTGATACTAGCGTTTAACCCACGCAATGCGCAGGAACATTTTACATATTAGAAGACAATAACTTAACAAAACAATACAATAAATAAAATACATTAAGACAATAACTCAACATAACAATACAATAAATTAAATACATTAATTTGTTCGGTTCAAGTTGTACAGCTACTCATTTGCCCTTGTCCTTCTTGTAGGTATGCTATCTATAAAATAGATTTGTGCTATCTCTATTTTTCAAGGAGTTCTCGTTCTTTAGTTCTCATACAAAATCATATTTTGTGCCCTGCAATGATTGACACTTCAATTAAATGGTGCCTCAAGAAATGGATAACATTAAATCAAGTTCAAATTTGGATTGCATTCTTTATACTATATATTGACTTTGAAGCTATTAGAAAAATTATTAAAATATTTTCCTTATTCTAATGACAACTTATTATATATAAATCGGATGTACATAATAAAAAATCTTATTCATGAATAATAAAAAGTAATGTGCAGAATCAAGCAATTATTAAGGACTTAAAATAGATATCAAAAAAGGCTCAAAAATGGTAAAGGACCAAAAGTAATTTTAATGTTTGTTTTTTGAATCAGAGAGTAAGTATTTGTAAATCTTCTTATACTGTTTTTGTGCTAATTTTTTTTTTAAACATCAACAAATAAGATAGTTTTATATTAAAATAAAAGTAACAAAGGGAAAATTAGGCTATCCTGACCTTTCAATTTAACTCAATAGCTCTAATCAAGTATAACTATCTGAAGTCTATAAAATATAGCAGGTTTAAATAAATGAACCATAAAAAATAAAAACATTTAAGGTTGAGTAACACCGAAATCAAGATGTCACCTATAATTTCAAGAATTAAGATACATACTTCAACATTATCTACTATCAATTATTACACCAAAACCCGCAAACACCCGTAGGGAAAAATGATGGAGATCATAAACCATATATAAAAACTCAGTTTGAAGTTGTAATGAATAATTTTAGAATCATCATAATTTGAAATTCAAATTCCTCAAACTCACAACAATGTAATCTTTGAGGTAGACTAAATTAAAAACCACAAAAATACAAATTAGGCAAACTGATTAGAAAGCATAGCCAAAAAAAAAAAAAAGGCAAAAGAGAATCCTAACATCATATTTTGCTACTAGAAAATGATGGGAAAAACCTAATGAAATCATAACAGTTTTACAATTCAGTTTAGTTTAGTCTAAAACATAAACTAATTGAATCCAAATACTTTTAAAAAGATGACAAAAATATGCAGAACAAAACCAATACAAACCCAAATACAGCAATCAACAAAATTTAATCTAAAATATGAGATAAATACAAGGAAAGTCAAGCCACTCTAACCTGTCAGTTTGATCTAGCAACTCTTCTTACATAACATCCAAGTGTCTTTTATGGCAAAGAACGCTGTAAAGCTGTAACTAAAAATTATTGAATCCACTTAAAACAAAATAGCTAACTAAAATTTACAAAGCAAAACCAAGTCAAACCCAAATATATTAATGGACAAAATCTAATCCAAAATATGAAATAAAAATAGGGGAAATCAAGGCATCCTAACCAGTCAGTTCAATCAATCAACTCTTCTTGCAGAATACCCAAGTGTCGTATTTGACAGAAAATGCTGTAAATCTGTGTTTTACCAAAATGATGGAGTAATAAGGATTTTTAATTTACAGGGGAAAGGGTGAAAGACAAACTACAGAAGAAGCTAAAGCAAACGTAGTAATCTTGTAAAAAAGTGGAAGATTGTTCCCATATTACATTTTTTTTTTAAACAAAGATAATTTTCAAGTTCTATATAATAATCTAAAAATTAATGTGTAAACAATACAACCATGTTTAGTAAACAAAGATAACACAATTTTAACATTCAGTTGGCTGCCTATTTTTTTTTTTAATCATAAATCAAAACCAAACATTTTAATTTATTTTTAAAAACCATAACTTAGATAAAATCATAACACTCTAAAATTCAAATATAAAACCTTCCATGGAGAAGTTGACTTTTAAACACAAAATCTCAAGGGCAAAACCCACTAATGATACCAAAACAAAAGCCATAAATGATAAATTGAAGCAAAAGAATCCAAAGAAATAGAATAAACTCATCAATTAACAAAAAAATCAAAGAAGAACCCTAGCCTGTTAAGTAGGGAAAAAGGCAGATGCTAATTTGGATAGGAAAAGCTTCCATTTACAAAATTACAAAATATAGATATTGAAAAACCTGTGCAATGCACGGGCATATCTCTTAGTTGAATAGCATTTGTTTTCCTTATTTAAGTAGACAAATAAAACGTAGATTATATTATATTATATATATATATATATATATAAAATAAAATAAAAAAGGACACTTTAATTGACACTAAAACATAAAATAAAAAATGTTAATGCTTTAAATAAGGAATTTGTATAACAAATATGAAATAAAACTTTCATGAAACTTTTTTCTTAAATTATGGATCTTAAAATAGCATGCAATAGTACAATTGCCTAAGCAGAAGACCTCAAATGTCTTCTTTCTCAACATTCATAAATGTAGACAGTGGGGCAATTTGCAAATCACATCTTCCATCAATCACCTACTGCATAAGTTACTTGATTTTCTCTTTCAATGTTTTAGAGTATTTAAGCTCCAACACTTGAGATTTGTCTGTACAAAAACAAAAGAAGATAAATCATATAGGAATAAGAAATTAATTTACCTATTAGAGGCCTTTAGTGAACACCTATACAATGATAAGCATGTTAAATTGTTTTATATTTACAAAAACAAAAGAAGATAAATCATATAAGAATAAGAAATTAATTTACCTATTAGAGGCCTTTAGTGAACACCTATGCAATAATAAGTATGTTAAATTGTTTTATATTTATTTTAAATATGGACTATTTCAAAATTTAGAATGGATTACAAAATAACTATATAATCCATTTAGGACATGTTCATTTAATAGAATTTCATAATTAGATATTAATGTTGGGTAAATATTGAAAAATTCTAAGTTTAATGTAGGCCGTTCATCTAACTATATGACACACTATATACCAACACCAAATTGCAAAGTGTGCTTGAAATTTTCAAATTACTGATGGAGTAAGTTATTGATGCGCACATACCTCAATCTTGGAATTAGTTTCAGCAAGCCTTCATTTAATATCCCTTGCTTTTGAAAAGAAAACCTTCTCCACATTAATATCTGCCTTTGCACTCTGTAGAACATATTCTTTTGGTATGAGTAGAACATTATGAATAAAATTTCAATTTAAAATTGAAGATTACATCTTGATAACATAAATCAAATTACATAATTGTATCATCCCAAAACGCATCAAAATTTAGCCAAAATGCATTATATTTATATGTTTATTGCATAAGGTAGTTGCTTTAATTTATAGGATAAACATGGTTCAAATTCCCCTCCATTGTTGTAAAAAAGTTTCCCAATTATATTTTTTGAGAACCTATATAAAGTTAAACTTTTACATTCAAAATTAAAAGCTTTAATTCTAACTTATCATCAAACATAATCATAGGCACTAAACAGTATTGGTAATTGCAGATTAAAATACAAAAAAAAAATATGAATAGCTTTGACAATACAATTACCAAAAAATCTGATGGTATTGAAAACAAATTCAAAGAAAGAGAATAGTTTTAAATCCACTCATTTTTGGAAAACTTAAAGCCCAAACTTACACCAAATGAAATACATAAAATCACTAAAAATAAAATCCTATCTACCTACAAAGTAACATGAGATCTTTTAGCATACATCAACAATTAGAAGATTTAGCAGGTTGTAGCCAATAGTGGAATTTAGAGTTTCTTTTGCAAATTGAGGTGATCACTATTCAAAGAAAGAGAATAGTTTTTCACCCTCTCATTTTGGTAATAATTAAAACCCAAACTTTTACCAAATGAAAACCATAAATTCACAAAAAAGAAAATCCTATCCACCAATGAAAACAGAAAGAAAACGGGTACTGGCTTTGTAATAAGCATCATCAGCAACAATGATGATGAAGACATAAAAAAAGAGGATATAAAAAATGCTTAGATTAACAACTTTATGTGTTATATCATACATTTACCAATAGTAAATTAGGACAAAGTACTGTGCCTCTATCAAAATTATCCGTTGACTACATATGAGTAACCTGCATGCAAAATTTCCTTAGCAACCGAAAAGAACAGAGGATTTTAGTCAATTTGAGATGTCTAATCTCCTTAATGAGAGAAAAGAGATAGTGTTGGTTTAATTTTTCTAATGATCTTTATTTCTACACTTTTCCATAAAAAATACAGCCATGATATGGATTACATCTGAAAGTTCAAATGGTGTAAAATACACTATGAACGTTTAGACCCCCAAAAACAAAATTACCAATTCAAGCTTTATGACAAACACAAAGTGTGCGGAAAATGAACACAAGCTATAAATAGAATTGATAAACAATCTAAGCTAATTAAAATCACATCCACAGCAAAAAATAAAAGGCAAAGATAAGGAAAGAAAGATGCAAACACAAGGACAATACAATGATGTGTTATCGAAGAGGAAACCGAAGCCCTCGGCGTAAAACCTCTCCGCCGCCCTCCAAGCGGTAAGTAATCCACTAGAAAATGTAGTTGGGATACATGAACAGCAATAGACCCTCCAAGCCTAATCTACCCAGTGTATTTAAGCCCTCCAAGCTTCTTGGTCCAACGAGGTTGCGCCGAACCTATTTCTTTTCTAGCTTCCCGGATATGGTGATTTTTTGGGTAAATCTATTTAAAACCCAAAATAAGCTCATATCTCATTCAACTACATGGATTGGGCTCACATGGCCCGCAAGATTCTTACTTCAAGAGGCGAATTCACGGTCCACATTTCCTCTTCATCAATTGGGATCATAACCCCACAACATTATCAAGATTAACATATGGATTGGGCTTAAGCAATGAATCAAAGCTCACAACCCATATTACATCTCTTACACTCATGGCAAGCGGCTTCTTCAACAAGAGCCCATATTTACACAAAATGACAACAAAACCTGAGATATGTCATCTCATCTTCGGCTTATGATCTAAGCTCATAAGTCTTTTGAGGAAACTTTGGGAGTCGTGGTTTGGAGGGCCAAGAGGTATCTCTCTCTATGCAAAATATTCATGATTTCTTTTATACCCAATTGCTGTCTGCCACAATCTGACCATATATGCCTCTGCCAGCTGCTAGAGCAGAGCATTAATTACTCTTCTTGCTCACCAAGACTATGTCACAACTCAGTGAGACCTTGACCAAATCTCTAAAGCTTCCTTAGCCTTTAACCATTCCTTCTATTACTTGCTAGAAATGTGTTGTAATGGAACCTTGGACCAAAGACACAAACACCCAAAAAGGAAATGTTTCCAACTGAACCCCAGCAGTGTATTCAGCACTTGACACCTGGCTGGGAGTGATGTCATCAGCCATTTAATGCTGAAACCTCAGCAGCCAGCTGTTATACCAAAAATAGCAAGATACCCTTCAAAGAGATCTTACCATTTTCAGACAAAATCCATAAAGTAAATGTTGAAATGACCTTCCCAACAGCCTGAAAGCATCCACTGCCCAAAGCAAACAGCTTTTCCTGACAGCTGGGACAACTTTTTCATGATAGCTGTCACAGCATTTCCTGACAGCTGGGACAGCTTTCTCATGATAGCTGTCATAGCTTTTCCTAACAGTTGGGACAGCTTTTTTCAGGACAGCTGTGACAGCTGACCCAGTAGCCTGCACATCACTGATTTTTCCACATTTGGTTAAAACCAAAACCAACTATTGGAACTACATTTCTCTTGCTAAAATACCTTCCTTTTATGATGCTTTTTCCCCAGCAGCTCTTACCTGAAATAACAAAAATACCTTAAAGCTAAACATACCATTTTTGGCCAAATCTTAAAATGGATTCTTTGAAGATTTATTGTTGTTTGGGACAGATTTTGGCTGGGATTATTTGCTAAAATACCCCTTAAACTCAGCTCTAAAAGGGGACCCTTCATCAACATCAAAAAGGAGGAACTCTCACATACACTTCTCTACTCTCTCTCCCTCTAATTATCTTTCTAAGCTCTCAATGAAGTTCTGGGTTTCTGAGTTTTTTAGTTTCTAAATGAGGAACTAAATTCTCCAGCCCTTAGCTCATAAATCCCTTTCATAAGCCCTCATACATCCTTCAGCAGAAATTCCCAGTAGTAAATCCCAGCAGCTTTGCTAAACACACTAGAACATCATTACTCTCTTATACTCATTCTCTCATTCTCCATATCCAAAAAATACATCTATCTTACTGCTCTTATCTCCAAATACCTAAACACATTTCCATACTCTTCTCTTACAAAATTTCTCCTCTTGGAAAGCATTCTCTACAACTTCTCCAGCAGTTATAATCTCATATGTTCACTATCTTTAACCACCATATCTCTCATACTTCCATATATCACACATATTACAAATACTACATCCAACAAAACATCTATGTCTTTACCATCTCCATACTTCTCAAGAGATGTCAAACACTCATACAAAAGCCCTTCTCATGGAAGACATGAACTTCTATTACTAAAGCCCTTCTCATAGAAGGCACCAAGATCTTATATCAAAGCCCTTCTCTTAGAAGGCACAACTACTTCTTACATAAAGCCCTTCTCTTAGAAGGCACATATACTCCATACAAAAGCCCTTCTTATGGAAGACAACTCTATTCATAACTTCATAGCAATTAAAAGAGCATTGTCAAAGGGGAAACTCATTTAAGTGCATGATAAGAGGGCCAAGCTTAACCAGCCCCTACACACAGCTGGGCATACTCTCTCTCCCTCTAGTTGCACCCATTTTTTCCCCTCAATCTTGAAGTTATCATAGCAAATTGCCTCTCTACCGCTGGAGTTACTCTGCTGGGATATTATCAGCTCACAGAAGCTGTACAGCTGGGGGTACAAATCATACAAAGATAAGTGACCTTGCTTCCTTATCTTTATATTTACATTATTAAGTATATGATTACTTCACATTTAAATACATATTACTTTATTCCAACTGCCATTACAACTATTAACCAAGGCTTAAATTCATTTAAATGCATGATAAACTAGCCTTTATCGCTGGCATTTTACTGGAATCTCATCAGCTCATTGAAGCTGTACAGCTGGGGCTGCAAACCGTAAGAGTAGCCTTTACCGCTAGCATTCTGCTGGAATCCCATCAGCTCACAGAAGCTGCACAAATCGTCAGAGACTAGCCTTTACCACTGGCATTCTGCTGGAATCTCATCAGCTCACAGAAGCTATACAGCTGGGCTGCAAACCATCAGAGATAAGTGACCTTGCTTCCTTATCTTCAAATTTACATTATTGAGTATATAATTACTTCACATTTTACTTTATTCCAACTACCATTACAACTACTAATCAAGGCTTAAACTCATTTAAATGCATGATAAACTAGCCTCTACCACTGGCATTCTACTGGAATCCTATCAGCCCACTGATGCTACACAGCTGGGCTAAAAACCATACAACGATAAGTGACTTTGCTTGCATGTCTTTAAAATTTCATCATTGAGTACATGATTACTTTGTCTCTAAGTAAATACTACTTTATTTCAACTATTATTACAACTACTAATCAAAACTATCATATCAAACACATATTACATATTTACTCAACCATTATCGCGATTCTTAGACTTTGGCTTTAATGATTTTATAGGCTTAAAAAATACGCCGATAGCCGTTGGACCACGTGGCCCAATGTTGAGTTCCGGATGCAACTCCCCAAAAAGAACCTGGGCTTAGTAAGATTATCCCTCCAATGGACCACACATGGCTGGGCATCCGGAAAAGGCCCCCGAACATTTGGCGACTCCACTGGGGAGTTGCATGTATTGCCATGTCATGCCTCCAAAGTCTAGAATCACATGTCATAAAGGAGAACTCGACTCCAAATACTCAAAGTGACTTGATCCAGCAGCTTGCGACGCTGAGTCATAACAATATTATCTCATATTTATTCACAGAAATGCTATTCCACTTGTCTCTCTATCAGTCAAGCTACACCAAGGCTTGCAACATACTTATTATGAGCTTATTGACTCCATAAAAGAAGCTTTTTCATCATTCCAGCCACAAAGGGCCTTAACGGCAAAAAACCCTCTTACCGCTGGGGATATTCACTCTTATCCATCATCCCAGCCACAGAGGGCCTTAGCAGCAAAAAACCCTCTTACCATTGGGAATATTCACTCTTATCCATCATCCCAGCTACAGAGGGACTTAGCAGCAGAAAACCCTTTTACCGCTGGGGATATTCACTATTATCCGTCATCCTAACCGCAAAGGGCCTTAACAGCAGAAAACCCTCTTACCGCTGGGGATATTCACTCTTGTCTATCATTCCAGCCACGGAGGGCCTCAGCAGTAGAAACCTCTCTTAACGCTGGGGGTCTCCATTATTATCTATCATTCCAAGTGACAAATGGACTCAGCAGCAAAAACTCCTCTTACCGCTCGGCATATTCATCTCTTCACCAAGAGAGAGCCTCATTGCTGGAAATGTGTACCATTATTTCAAGCAAGAGAGGGCCTAATCAACAGCTACCTTTTTTATCACTGGACATGTTCATTTCTCCAGCAGCAAAGGGCCTCAGCAACAGATTACCCTCTTTAGCACTGTTTATTACTACCCAGCGGTTCAACATCAAAGGGCTTTATTAGCAGACCTTCATACAGCTGGGCAAATCTATTATTGTCCAGCAGTCCAAAAAGAAAGGGTCTAATCGACAGCAACCCTTTTTACCGCTGGGCATGTTCATCTTTCCAGAAGCAAAAGGCCTTAGCGACGGATTACCCTTCTTTGGCTGCACTATTACCTAGCAGTTCAACATTAGGGGCTTTGTCAGCTGAGCAGATCTATTATTATCCAGCAGTCCAATAAGAAAGGGTCTAATCGACAGCAACTCTTTTTACCGCTGAACATGTTCATCTTTCCAGTAGCAAAGGACCTCAGCAACAGATTACCCTCTTTAGCACTGTTTATTACTACCCAACGGTTCAATATCAGAGGGCTTTATTAGCAGACCTTCATACAGCTGGGCAGATCTATTATTGTCCAGCAGTCCAAAAAGAAAGGGTCTAATCGACAGTAACTCTTTTTACCGTTGGGCATGTTCATCTTTCAAGCAGCAAAGGGCCTTAGCGACGGATTACCCTTCTTTGGCTACACTATTACCCAGCAGTTCAACATTAGGGGGCTTTGTTAGCTGGGCAGATCTATTATTATCTAGCAATCCAAATAGAAAGGGTCTAATCAACAACAACCCTTTTTACCGCTGGACATGTTCAATCAGAAAAAGCTCCCAGCAGAAAACACTTCTTCAGCTGGATGAATTATTACATCTCAAATCCCTATTTATCCACTCACCAAATACAAAATACTCAAATAACCCCCACAAATACTTCCCACATATTACTCAAATATTCTCTCCATGTCATTGGGCTCCCACAAATATCCTCTATACACAAGCCCATAAATTGTCATGGGCCCTCTCACAAATATTATCCATTATAGCTCACATATTATCCAACTTGGGTTTTCACAAAATATGCTCATCATATTACTACCAAAATTGGGCCGTAAATTACACTATCCCCACATAAAGCCCAACATCATTTGGCTTGTGGGAAAAACTCAAAGAAAGCTCAAATTCCAAAAGTCCCACTATGATGTGGCTAATTCCAAAATCCCACTACGATGTGGCTAATTCAAAAAAGTCCCACTACAATGTGGCTAATTCCAAAGTCCCACTACGATGTGGCTAATTCAAAAAAGTCCCACTACGATGTGGCTAATTCCAAAGTCCCACTACGATGTGGCTAATTCCAAAGTCCCACTTCGATGTGGCTAATTCCAAAGTCCAATACGATGTGGCTAATTCCAAAGCCCGCTACGATGCGGCACTATTTACAAAGCCCGCTACGACGCGGCACTATTTACAAAAACCGCTATGATGCGACACTATTTACAAAGTTCGTTGCTACATAGCACCTTAAAGTCCGTTGCTACATGACAATACTTTACAAAATCTCAAAATCATTTTTACAAAGCCCAAATTCTTATTTGGCATCTATTTTCACAAAGCCCAAATTCCTATTTGGCATCTATTTTCACAAAGCCCAAATTCTAATTTGGCACTACTTTACAAAGCCCAAATATTATTTTGGCAATTATCCTTACACTATTTTTATAAAAGCTCAAATGTTAATTTGACACCAGCTTTTACAAAGCCCAAATACTAATTTGGCACCTATTTTTACAAAGCCCAAATATTAATTTGGCACCTATTTACAAAAGCTCAAATACTAATTTGGCACCTATTTACAAAAGCCCAAATATTATTTTTGGCAACTACTCATAAAAGCCCAAATGTTAATTTGACACCTATTTTTACAAAGCCCAAATACTAATTTGGCACCTATTTACAAAAGCTCAAATATTATTTTCGGCAACTACTCATAAAAGCCCAAATGTTGATTTGGCACCTATTTTACAAAGCCCAAATACTAATTTGGCACTATTTTTACAAAGCTCAAATATTAATTTGGCAACTATCTTTACACTATTTCATAAAGCCCAAATATTATTTTGGTAACTCTTTCATAAAGCCCAAATACTAATTTGGCAATTATCTCTACACTATTTGTAAAGCCCAAATGCTAATTTGGCATCTATTTTATAAAGCCCAAATACTAATTTGACACCTATTTACAAAAGCCCAAATATTATTTTTGGCAACTACTCATAAAGCACAAATGTTGATTTGGCACCTATTTTACAAAGCCAAAATACTAATTTGGCACTATTTTTACAAAGCCCAAATACTAATTTGCTCACTGATGCTACACAGCTGGGCTACAAGCCATACAAAAATAAGTGACTTTGCTTGCATATCTTTAAATTTACATCATTGAGTACATGATTGCTTTACCTCTAAGTAAATACTACTGTATTTCAACTGTTATTACAACTACTAATCAAAGCTATCATATCAAACACATATTACATATTTACTCGATCATTATCACGATTCTTAGACTTTGGCTTTAATGATTTTATAGGCTTGAAAAATACGCCAGTAGCCGTTGGACCACGTGGCCCAATGTTGAGTTACGGACGCAACTCCCCAAAAAGAACCCGGGCCTAGTAAGATTATCCCTCCAATGGACCACACGTGGCTGGGCATCCGGAAAAGGCCCCCGAACAAATGGTATATATATAGTAGGGTGAGAAGGAATGTGAAAAGTCAGTTTTTCCCAAACAGGGTGTTCTGGCTACTTGACCTCGCGACTGGGTTGAGTCGCGAGTTCAAGCCGAGAGTAAACAGCCTGGCCAGCCTGGGACTAGCTGGCACGACTCTTTAGCTTCTGGCATGCTTGGCACGTGTGCAACATTCTGGCAGCTTGCAAGCTGTGAGCCACCCGCGAGATCTAGCCGCGAGTCTCTGTTTCTTTGCACAATCTTGAGCAATTCTTCACACTCTCTTACACACTACCCTTACATGATTCCCGCCTAAATACAGGGTTACTAATTGCTAAAATACAAGAAAATTTGGTACGGAATAAAGCCAACAAGATGGTTGATTAAATTCAACCTTACAACATCCAATTGAAAATAATTCAAATAGCAAACTAATTAGAATTAAAATAGCCGAAACAATTGGCTAATGAGATAATAACATCCTAATGAGTAATGACAACCAACGTAATCACCTAATCTATTCTACAAAATAAAATGAGTTTATTTCAAATCCAACTACTACTAAGTATTAGTTCAATTCCCCAATTCACTCTATAATAGTAAAGGAGAAGAAGATTAAGAAATAAAATCCAAAGCAATACAACTGAAAGGGAAAAAAGAAAGAAATAAGTTTCACCGGTTGTGGTTTCACTGGTTGACCAGTTGTGGCAGGCTAGTGAAGGTAGGCATTTGTTCTTTCTCTTCATGCGTCACTGGGTTTCTTCCCGCAGAGGGAAAAAAGCATATCAAAAAAAGGGAAAAATTGAAGAGAAGAAACAGTATATAAGAAGGCAGATAGAGTGGTTACATACTGAACCGGTGTGGGTTTTTAAAAGTTAACATTCGTAAAAACTTACCTTTCAAAATTTTTGGTACTCGTTCTAATGCAATGCCTCAATCACTATGATCTATGAACTGTAGCCTATGTATCGCAACTGCAGGGGAAAAATTAAATTTTAATAAAAAGCACTCAAATAACTTGACAAAAACGAACAAAGAGAATATCAGAAACAAAAACATAGAAAGAAGGAATGAGATAAATACCAATTGTAAAAAAAAAAAAACAACATAAATAAAACCCAAATAGGCAAAAACAAATCGAAACAAAATATGAAACTGGAATTCATGAAAGCAAAGGAACAAAACCCAGAAACTGAAAATTCCTAATAACAATTCAGTTAGAATTTGATACAAAACCCAAAAACTAAAAATTCCTAATAACAATTCATTTAGAATTTGATCTAGGTTGTTTCCCTGATTTCAAATCCCTAAATTGACAGCAAACCTAAAGAAGACAATAGTGTAAGAGATTAAATCAAATCTAACCCATCTATTTACATAAATTAAACAAAACTACTCCTAACCAAAAACCTAAATCATAACTAATCAAACCAAAATACCTGAATCATAAATAATGCCCAAATGATTTTCCCAAAAAAAAAAAAAAAAAAAAAAAAAACCCCAAATTCCTGCATGCACCTTTATTTCATATCCATACCCAGATCTAAGAAAGAATGACAAAAAGAAAAACTTACTGGTAGTAGTTCTCTCTATGTCCGTATCTCAATTCCTGCGTGCACCTTTAGGTTACAAGTGTCGGTTCGAGTGGTATAATTCTGGCAATGGAACGAATGGTGGCGGGTACGAACTCTGTCTCCTTCTCATTTCTGTATCGCAAGTTTTTTTTTTTTTTTCCTCCTTTATCTCTGTATTGCAAGCGTCAGTGTTAAGAGTATTCATAAGAGGAGAAACTGAAGTTTAGAGTGAGTTTGACTTTTAATTGGGAATACATCGTTTGGGTTTGTGTTTTTATAAAGACAAAGACTCTCCAAACGATGCACCGTATGGTATTTTAAAGAATAAATTGTAAACGTGGTAGCATTTTAAGGGGTCATTTTTCTAACGTGTCAACACCTCATTTAAAGCTTCTGCTTTTATATATTGTATTAGATATATGTATATATATATATATATATATATATATATTGAGGTTGTTATTACATTCTTTCACCTATCTCTTCATGTGTTGTTTCTTTTCTCTCTTTATGCACATGCTTCTTATTTAATGTATGCAATCTTTTATATTTCTGTTTCACACTAAGATGCCGTGATGAGTTTTATTTAAAATGTTTTAGAAATACAGGTTGTCAAAGTCTTTTTTGCCATGAACTCTTTTTAGGAAAAGTTTTTCAAGAGTTTGTATTAGGATTAGATTTTATTGTATTCAACAAGTGAGTATGATTTAAGTGATTTATGACTTCTCTCATATGATCATTTGTTTGTTGTGGTTTTGTCATGAATTGCCAAAAGGGAGATTGTTAGGATATATCTGAATCATGTTAAGAATATATGTCATTTAGAATTGGCTAATCCTTTAACAAAACGCACTTTACTTGTAATTTGATAGATCTAGGATGGGTTTAAGTCTTTAAGAATCATGTTGTTCAAGTTAAAAGTTAAAGCCATGCAAATCTGTCCAAGAATCAAGTGAAAAAGTGCTGGATTTTAAAGTTCAACTAGCTCGACAAATGGTATTTATCGAGGTTTAAAAGGCAATTTTGGCCTGATGCTCGATAGCTTCTCCACGGATAACTTATCTATCGAGATTTGCAAAAATCAGTTTTTCAGATCCGATTTCACACATATCCGTGTATACTTGTTTAGGATTTCTTTTCTCACAACCCTTAACATATATAAGGATTATTTTAAGGGATGTCTCACTTAATGAAAATGTTGTTGCACTTGTTGTTGCAAGCATATTGTGACTGGAGACAAAGTTGCCCTGGTTCTTCTTTCTCTTGAAGAAGCTACTGCGTTTGTATGCCGTAGGGTTTTGTGACCAAGGAACTTTGTGATCTTCATCGTGTTGATGAACTGAAGAACTTTACAGCCAACATCCTTCTCAAGTTGGTGGTTAGTCACGTACTTAGATTCGTGCATTGATTGGTTAGTCATGTATTGGGAGCCATGTATTGAAAGGAGAGATTGTCACTACAAAACAAGTCCAATTGTGTATTAGGGTAAGGGTTCAACTGTAGGTTAGTATAAGGTACTGTGATTCTTTTACTTGTAACCGCTTGTTGTGATAATAGAAGATTTTCGGGAGTGGTGACCTTAAAATCATCCGGTGGAGTTTTTGCCTTGGAGGTTTTCCTCATTCGTAAACAAATCACCGTGTCAACTTTATTTTCCACTGCATATTAACTTAGTTGGTGATTTGTTTGTGCTACCACGCGTATTGCATGTTAATTGGATTAATTAATTAACTTGGCTAATTAATTGGTTAATTCATCATAAGGGGTCAATATATTCTTAGCCTATTAGAGTCCTTGCTGTAGAGACTATCACTATGAGATCAACTACAGCCCACTTTGTGCCTCTTCCTAAAACCATCATAGGGTGTGGACACAATAATAATGAGACTGGTGAAATCAAAGCAGCATCTACAGGCATTTTTGGCCTTGGAGGTGGCAAGGTTTCCCTTGTGTCCCAATTGCATTCTTCAATTGGTGGGAAGCTCTCCTACTGCTTGGTGCCATCTATTTATCCCCAAGACAATACCTCAAGCAAATTGAGTTTCGATAGTCATGCGGTGGTTTCGGGTTTTGGAAGTCGACTCCCTTAGAATACAAACGCTCAGACACCTTCTACAACCTAACACTCGAAGCAATGAGTGTTGGCAGCAAAAGATTGGAGTTGAGCGGTTCTTCTGGCTCTGGAGGTCCAAAGGGCAATATTATCATTGATTCAGGTTCCACATTGACTTCGTTCCCAACAGAGTTCTACTCCAAGTTCGAATCAGCAGTAGCAGAAAAAATTAATTTTGAGCGCATTGATGACCCAAGTCACCAACTTAGTCTTTGCTACAATAATTCAGATCATATGTATTTTCCAATTATCACAGCACATTTTAGCGGTGCAGATGTGAAGCTGAATCCAGTCTCCACCTTCGTTCCAGTTACTTATGGAATTGTGTGCTTAGCTTTCGCTGCTAGTGAACAATCCATCTTCGGTTACTTGGCCCAGTCCAACTTGTTGGTAGGCTATGACCTTGTGGAGAAAACAATATCTTTCAAGCCAACGGATTGCACCAAGCTCTAAGCTGAAAATTAAAATGCATGCATGTATCTTTTAAGTATTTATATTGTTAATAAGCATGCATTTCGTGAGTTAATTATTCCATGTCCCTATATATATATATATATATACACACACACACGTGTGTGTGTGTGTTTTGGGCCTTTGCTGCAGATTACGTTTGCCCTTGTTTGGTTGGTATAAACGGTTATGGTATGAACTATTTATTGCACACACCTTGTTATAGAGGGTAGTGTTTAACTATCTATTACACACACCTTGCCCAAACCCAAAAGGGTCCAAAGCATGAGAAATACATCCCAAATGTACCTAAAGATTTTTCCTTTTCGACAATTCAACCCAAAAAATTCATACCAAGTACCGACATCAAAAATATTTCATAATAATTTCATTAAAGATACTCTCAAAATAAGTCAAAACTCTATGCAATAATTACAAGGACCATTGGTCACAAAAATATGAAGATCTGAATAAATATAATTACACATCATTAACTTGTCTCATTAATGGAAATAAAAGTCATAACCACTATTAGATATAAAAGAATGAGTCAAGACTACTCTAGGATGTATGTTATCTAAATATCACCATCACAAAAGTCCAGCCTCTATCAGTAATTAGTCTAACTACTATTAGCCATAAAAACCTGTCTCAAAATGATCGTTGCCTACTCTAAAAAAGTTTGTAAAAGAATGAGACGAGACAAAGCCTAATAAGTAGCATAATTAATGGGGTGGAGGCAATGCAAGTTTCATGATGATGAACAGTTTACAAAACATGTTTTAGTTTGGAAAATTTCTAAATAAATACTGCAAGATCATTTTTAATAATAATAATATGACAAGAATGATTAAATAATGAAACACAAAGTTTCTCAAAATAAATACCATGAAACTATATATTGTAATTTGTGAACACTAACAATATAATTCCAAAGCCATAAAATCTAATATAAGGTAATTTATCACAAAGATACCACACTCCCACTTAGACTGGTCAGGGGATCCACCCATTCATAATTGGCAAGATATTGTCCTCTTTGATATGTAGTCTCTTGGCTCCATGGGGAGCAGCCTCATCCATACCCTCAAGGTTTTGTCTCTCCTCGAATGGGCAATAGGGAGAACGTGTCAAATAAGACCTCTTTTGCATGTGGTCTTTTGGCCTCACAGACAGCAACCTCACCCACACACAGTCAAGGAACCTCTTCCTCTTATGGGCAACAGGGAAGAACGCGTCATCTAAAGTGAAAGGGCACTGACCTGGATCTGATATCGTTGTTACAAAGACTATGAAAATCAAATCGGGTGATCACAGAGAAATCACACATGACATAGGGTTAAAACCACAAAAAAGTCACAGCTATATGTACTTTGAAACACAGTTTATATCCAGGTAATTTCAGAAAACTTTAAATAACCAAAACTTCCACAAAGATTGTAAGGTTTCCAATTCATTTCTTGTCAACAAGATTTTCTATCAATTTCCCAAGTAATACAAGACAAGATAGACAACTTTAAATTTTCCAACATACCATAAAATCCATAAATTCTTTATCAAAGATTAAATCAAATAAACTGATATTTTCCATGTCAACAATTCATGCATTTCCCCAAATGCAATACCAAATATGATGCACTTTTTAGAAAAAACATAGTTCCCAAATAATTTTTCAAAATGTGTTTGACCCAAAAATAATGTTTATGCAACATGGTTATTTTCCAAAAATCCCATTAGAAAGCTACTTACCTTGCAACCCACAAAAATCCTAATTCTTCAAGCTCCAAAGGAGATTGGCTAGAACCGAAATAATATCAATCAAACCTATCACAATAAGCTTAAATCTTGAAATTGTATCTAGCTACAAATTAGGAATTGTCAAATAAGCACTTAATTAGGCAAGCCTAATATTTAACCTCACAAATAATGTATTCTACTTCCAAAGTTTGTCAACAAATTAATTCGTAAGGCATAGGCTTCAATTTATAAAATTAACCCATTCAATATCATCTTTCTAATACTAAAATCTTAACAATTCATGAGTAGCTTTCATAAGATTTACACAACATCATCAAAAGACCCATGACACCAAATCATAATATCCCCCAAGACAAAAAATTTGAATATTTAACTAGCTCCAAATAATCAATAAAAATTATATTTACCATCTATCACATTATATAACTCAAAACCCCAAAATTTCCACCATAAATAAACCTTAGATAACCACCATTAGTACAAACCATAAACTCATTCATCAAATATATCCACCAAGACAAAACTCATACATATAAACACATGAATATCACTTCCAAAGCTCATAAATCATATGAATATCATTATCAAAGCTTAGATTAAAAGAGCCTCAAGCAAAAGTAAAAACCCCACAAAAAAGATGTAAGACTATTAATATAATTTTTTTATTAACAAATTATATACACATAATGCATTTAAAGAGAAAGTGAAAGTTCTTTTTGATATCTTAACCTAATGATAAAGAGCAATTCTTTTTTTTATATATATATATAGTATTATATATATATATATATATATATATATATATATATAGTATAGTATAGTATAGTATAGTATAGAAAATATATAATCGCATAAGAAAGTTTACAATCACTAATGTATAGAAATTGAAAAGAACTAAATTAATAAACACACACACATTTGAAGAAGAACAAGAACAAAGTTTTTTATTTTTCAAAAGTAGTGGCAATGTTCTTTTTTTTTTTTTTTTTTTTTTGTATTTTTCATTTTAGATTAAAAATACTACTTTATTTTCCTTTTGCCCCCTTCTTTTTATTTTTATATATATATTTATATATATATATATATATATATATATATTATATGTTTGTAATCATAAAAGACATTAGTAAAATGTAAAATATATTATTTCTATTTTCTTTTTTCTTTTTTATTTATAAAACTTGGTCCACATAAAGGATCGATCAATTGGTACGTTACACAGTAAAATATATCAAAAATAAATATTATTAAACAAAAACTGAATTTTATTACTAAAAAATTTTCAACCAAAATTTGCCTCCAGAATATAATGGATTTCAGCGTTGCTCTCTACAAATTCAAGTAACCGATAAATTGGAGAAAATGGGTAAATGACCATTTCAAAAAACAATCCAGCATTTTGCCTAATTTCCCAAACTAAATAGGGAAATGCCCCTCTTTTGAAACTCGATTTTCTCAAAATCGAGTTATAAAAAAAAAAAAAAAAAAAAAATTTATGGAGCCCTATAGTGGCTTTTTAAGGTGCCTATAGTGACGTTTTAAGGACCTATAGTGGTATTTTTTTAATTCGATCTCTCTGAAGTTGAGTTACATGCAATTGTTTTTTCTTTTTTTTGCCTATAACTCAACTTTATGAAGATTGAGTTAAAAAACGCCACTATAGGTCCTTAAAACATCACTGTATGCTCCTTAAAAACGTCACTATAGGGCTTAACTCGATTTTGAAAAAATCAAGTTTTAAAAGAAAGACATTTCCTTAATTAGTTTGGGAAAGATGGCAAAATGTTGGATTGTTTTTTTAAAAAGGACAAAAGCCAATTTTTTCCCCAATAAATTTAGTAGTTTACTTTTATCTTTTTCATTTTGCGTTATCATTCTATGCATATGGAAGATAATGATACATCATCACATCAATATATGTATTAATTGGAACTATGGTAATTTATGATTCTGTCATACTCAGAAAACGATACATGACCACATTTTCCAATGGAGTCTCCCTCAATAATGAGATGCTCTCTCTCTCTCTCTCTCTCTCTCTCATACAATTATTCATTTCAAGTCACAACATCCAATGTCAGCTGAAATAAAATGAAGAATTGGCCCTATAGCCTGCTGATAGCAACAACTCTTACATGGACCCTAAGAGATCATTGCTAATGTCATTTTACTGAATACAAGAATGATTAGAGTGCCAACCTCATCCTGGATGGTGAAAAGAGTTAATATAAAAGGGTCACACATCAATCTTTAATTTAGTCATTACTCTGAGGAATGCAAGGAAATCCAATCATATACTACCACATATACCCCCTATTGAGATTGTAGGATCATTAGCTTAAAGAATGACATAGACTCGAAGGTTTTCGTTTCAAACCACAAATTATTAATTTATGTGGTTTTCTTAATGTCTTATCGCCAAAGGCTGGAACAGTAAGACGCCACTTCCACAATAAAAATTGAGTTTTAAAAGATATCGTTCCCTTAAATGTGGCTACACTCACTACAAAAAAATGGTTTTAAAGCCGCATTTTTAAAACGTGACCATAGGGCAAAAAAACGTGGCTATAGCCCAATTTGGCCTATAACCGCATTTTTTTAGGCTACGTTTTTCAAGGCGGCCTAAAATCTGTGACTATAGGACTGATCGGTTTATGGCCGCACTTTTCAAACGCGGCCCAAGACCAGGTCCTGATGGGAGGTAGAGGGTCAACGAGCGTTTGGTGAACAAAAGGGCTGAAATTATTTTCGTGTGACATTTTATACCAAGCCTAAAGCCGCATTTTTAACCTGCGGCTATAGGCAAAATTTTAGGCCCCGTTTATAAAACACAGCCCCATCCCAAACTAAAGCCGCGTTTTAAACGCGCGGCTTTAGACTAAATTTGAAGCCGCATTTTAAACACGCGGCTTTAGACTAAATACTGTGGCCGCATCTATAAAACGCGGCTCTAGGCAAGCTAGAGCCGCGTTTTTTAGATGCGGCCACAGTTAAGAATAAAAAAAAAATACGCACAAGTACTATGGCTGCATTTTTTAAACGCGGCCATAGCTCCACCCCCAAAAATGCAGCTATAGCTCAAAAAAATGCGGCTTTAGATGTGTTCTATGGCCCCGCGTATAAAACACAGCTTTAGTCCGTTTGGGGCCGTGTTTTTACAAACGCGACCTAAAAAAATGCAGCCTCAGACCCCCGCATTTTGTAGTGACTATTTTGCGTCAAAGTGGTTAAACTTCTTAAAAAACTTTGGTAAATTATATAATTCTCATATAATTTATAGTGATTTCAAATTAAAACTTAAATTTTAAAAAGTTTTATTTAAACTCGTGAACATTTTAAATCTTTTGAATATACAACATCAATGAGTTACTATTAATTAAAAATAGTAGAAATTGTCAAAAATTTTAACTTAACTTATTATTATTATTATTACTTTTTAAAGCATCTCACAGGAAAGTGTAAGGACTAAAAGCATCCCACAGGAAAGTATAAGGACTTTGGTATAGTATCTCAATCATTTAGTTATTGTCATCAAAATATATACAATTTAATAAGCTCAAGTCATGATCAATTCATACTATATAATATATTATACAGTAATAATTGTCAAGAGCCTTATAATTTTTTTTTTTTTAGAAGAAAAACTAAGCTTTCATTAATAAAAATCAGCCAAAATCAGCTGCAAGTATATTATTAAGTTGTGGTAGAACATCTTTCATCCACACTACCAAACTGCTAACATATCTTGCATGTCTAGCACGGTTATGAGCTATAGAGTTCCTTCCTCATCTTTTCAACATAGACATCCAAGGTTCAAATTCCTCATCCCCATGGTAACATACATTCTCCTATAAAAAATATATATATAGTAAAAATTGTATCATACACATTGTGGTTGTATCTAGTAGATGTTCTCTCCTTTTGTTTTTATACATTAAAAAAATTGTAAAACTTTATGATGGAAATGAAGAGTTTTAAAAAATACTATCCTAGGGGTGTCCAGTGACCCGGATCAACCGACTCGCCCGCCCGAACCGAAGGTCCACGGGCAGCTCCGAATCCACTCTACGGTCGGTCACGAGTTGGCAAGTGAAAAATCCGAACAGCAAGTGCAATAGCAAATACCAGCTCAAGCAAGGGTTCCACTTCAAGCAAACGACCCTTAATTAGCATTGATGATTAATCACTGACTTGGTATGATTCTGCCTTTAGCCCCCTACTATTATAAACTTGGTTTCCTTATTAGTTGGTCTTGTATTTGGTACTTATGTATTGTTTGTTGAATATTTTTTTGTCTATTGTAAGAGGATGGTAATTTATTTTGTAAAGAAGGCAGCATTTTGGGAATATTTTGGAAGCTTTTTTGGACATATCGCTTTTCTAACTTGTAACAATACTCAACTATCAATGTTTATAGAAAAGAAATCTTAGTTCATAGGTTTTCTTTTCTATTAGTTATAGACTTATAAACTATAGAGTAGTCATTCAATGCTTTGGAAAAGCTATTTTTTGAAAATACCTATGGTATTTGATTGTTGTAACTAATTATATTTGCTTGGAACATTCTATAACTAGCAAGCTTTCTGCCTTATAGGTTACTGCCCAAAAAACTTGCAGTGACTGCCTCTATGTTACTAAGTATGTATATCCATTAATTGGAATATTGCAATATAGTATTATCTGTTGTGATTTATTTGTTGCTGGAAATATTATTTGTTGTGGTTGACAGGTTTTATAGGTGTTGAGCAACTTATTGCCTAGGTGCTTATTGTGTTGTTTAAAAGATTACATATTATTTTTTTGTGTTTATTTTTTGTGGTTAATGTGGGAAAGACTATGTACTTGGATTGATAGATGCTTCTTGTTTCATATCACAGGTGATTAAAAAGAAAAGAAAAGAAAGGCTTTTTGGTGTGTTGTGTTGATCATAGGTGATAAAAAGAATAGGCCTTTTTTGGGCCTCTTTGGTTTGTCCTAATTGAAGGCCCAATAGGCCTAGTGTAGTTAAGCTTGAAGCCCTATTTAAAAATAAATTAAGCAAAAAGAGGCCTAATTTGAAATATATAGGGAATTCAAAAAATCTGAAATCAATGGGGTTTAGCAAACTGCCAAACCGTGTAATTTGGGCTAAAAAGGCCTAAAAAAAATGAAATTACCATAATTTTAACTATGGCAAAAATTCTGGCCCAATCTAAGGCCCAAACCCGTCAAACCGACAACTCTGACCCGAACATCCGATTACCCGAAATGTCGGATCCAACCCGAATATTCGATCGAATATGGATTCGAAATTTAGTAACCCGATCCAACCAAGTCGAGTTCGGTTTGGGCCCAAAAACCAACCCGGCCCAACCTGTGGACATCCCTAATTCTAATAACAAGGGTTTTTAGAAATTTCCTATATAATTTTATATTATTTTAATGATCTTTTACTACACTTCTGCTCAAAACCTCTAGATTTTGAATTTTTTGGAGTTGTTTTTCACTACAAACTTTTATCCAGACGATCAAGAGAGTAAACATGAGCTCAAACACTCTAAGATAGAGGGATGGAATGGAAAATTAGATTTTCAAACCATTTTTTGCTATAAAATTAAAAGGAAATCATCATATTAGCATCAAAAAAATTAGTGAGAAGGAGAACGGCCTAATATAGAGAATTTAGGTTATTTTTATGCAACACTACTCTTAATAATGAGCATGACCAAAGGTTGGGAGAATCTGAATTTCTGCATTCTAATAATCTTTTCCACATCACACATAAGCTTCCATTCTAGATCTAGTTCCGTCGTACTTTCTCAGGCTTTAACCAAATCAACATCCTTAAGATTAATCCCTTTGGTTCCCTAGTCACTAACTTGCAATGAAACCAAGCTGTAGTTTTGTAATTGAACTCAACTCCCACAAAGTTCATGTATATCACTAGAATTGCTAATGGTTCGATGTTAGTGAAAATAAATCATTATTGATGAATTAACACATTTACAACATTTTTTTGCCAAACAATTTAGGGCTTTAATTGGGTTGAGTTTCTATTTCTCTAATATTTTGAAGGGTTATTTTTTTATTATTATTTTTTTTTTGGTGGTGAGAAAAAGCCCAAAGTCTTATGATTTAAGGCTCTCTTTTTTTTGGGGGGGGGGGGGGGGGAGAGCGAGGGTGGAGTTGGTAATGGGAACCTTAGGCCGAGACCTTGAGCCCTAATCGAAGAAATGTATACTTTTCACACATCGTAGCACATGCATGCCACATCATTGGTTTCAATGCGAATGAATTTAGATGATAGGAGAATTATCTACAGCAGTTGAACAGAACATCCCTCTTACGGAATCAGTGACAGCTCTAAAAATTTATTTCTAGGTTAGTTGTTAAGAAACTTAAAATATACAAAATATAATTAATTGAGAACTTCAATATATTAACATCTTAAAAAAATTTAAAAAAAAATTACAATTTTCTTCAACTAACAAAATGAAAAGGCAAAAGGGGACTAATGAAAAATAAAATGAGAATTGAGAATGTTGAGATAATAGTAATAAAGTTAGAGAGAATTTAGAAATGATTATAGGGAAGATAAAAAATGGATAGAGAGTGACAAAGAGAGCAACGGATGATAACTGTTGCAATTGTGCTGAGCCTCCGAGAAGAGCATAGTTGATTGTGAAACTCACTGCCGCAATATCTCTCTTGGTACCAATATTTTGGAAAAATGAAATTAGGGATTATGTTTATTGAATGGATTAAATGGGTTATGAATCTGAATGAGCTTAGGAAGGGGTTGAAGGGTTTTATTTTTTGTTTTTGAATGAGCTTTTTGTTTAATATTTTGTTTATTTGTTGTTGTTTGACCTGATTTTATTGTTGTTTAGTCTATTTTTGCTATCATTTGGGATAATTTTATTTGCACCTTATTTATTTATTTTGTTTAAGTGGTTAAGGATTATATTTGCAGAACCAAGATTATTTTTATTGAACCCAAATTCTTGGAATTCTCAAGTTAGGACATTTAATATTTAGAAAAGTTTTAATAGTACTTTTATAGGAAATATATATATATATATATATATATATATATATATATAATAAAAAAGGCTGTGGAAAAAAGTGAGCTACTTTTTAATTTTCACATTAAAAAATTTTTTTAAAAAATTCTTAAATAAATCCTCTTAAGGTATTTTTTCTTTTTTCATTTTTCCCTATCATAAATACTAGTAGTTGGGATTATCAAAGGTAGGTCCTACTCATTAACACAAAACTTAATGGGGCTTCAAGTCTTTCCTAGTCACAGTAGTTAAGATCCTCTATCACGTGGTTGTTAAAATTTATGATCCTCGCAAGTCGCAAAGGTTGGCATCAAAAATTTGTGCGGATGCTAAAACTTTGTAGCTCACAATCCATGTTTGTTGTGGGATAGTAAATGATTATGATATTTATTCTAACAACTTCTTCCTAGGAAAAAAAAAAATTCTTTTGAGATTTATTTCATGCAATTATAATTCCCAATGAAATAAGATTCATGCCCCTAATCCTATTCTTTCTTTGCATGTGCTCAAAGATTAATGCTATGAACTTAACAAAAAGTTAAAACAATTTCACAATATTTCCAAATTAGTATGTTATATCATTAAAAAAAATTAAATTGAAGATTACTACAATTTTTTTTAAGATTAATATATATAGTTGGCTCATGTATGAGTTGACATGTTAATTTAAGAATACTGTGAAATTGCTATGATTTTTTTTATTATGTCTCTACCGTTACTCTTGCTCAAACTGTTTCCAATAGACACAAGTCCGGCTCAGATTGAAAATCTTGAGTATCTGAGTGGAGGTCACTAACTCACTAACAGTCTTCTTGACTCGTAAGAGGAATAAATTTACTAAACAAAAGTAGACATACTATGCATCAAGTTTAAGATATATAGAACTACAAATTTGGAGACAAAGCTGTGATAGCATGATACCAAGGGGCATCACAGTCACAGTGCTTCTCCACAAGAGTCCTGAAACATATAAAAGGGGCTCCAATCGGATCTAATGAGCTCGGACATGTTGTCACAAACAAGGACAGCCTGATCTCCCAACAGTCCTCAATGAAGTCCTTGTTTGGATGAATGAGGACTAGGTCTCTAGGACCACTTGAGAAATTAATGATCATCAGCACCTTTGATGACTAGAGAAGGCAACAACTTATACAATACCAGATCTTGAGATTCTTCAAGGAATAACACCGGTAGAAGATATGAGAGAGCTTTTTAGGTACAAAACCCTAGATACAAAAGAGGCACACTCTTCTCTCTTTGAAAAACCTTATAAAAATATGCTTAGGGTTTCCTTTATATACTAGGAGAAGTAGATCTAAAACCATAATCCATTTTGGGCTTGAATTGTTGTTGGGCCAAACTTAAAATTTTACAGACCCATATTTCGATCGGTCGAGCCTGTCTTTTGATCGATTGAACCAAGCAAATTTGGAATTTTCTTTTCTGCAGCTTGCTTGTTTTTGGATCTTGACTTGTATCACTTTGAGCATTATCTAATAATACCTATAGACTCTAAGATCTATATCTAGAGTCCATAGGTAGTTATTTCATTTTTTCTTTGACTTGTCCATTTTTTATATACATTTTCTATGCTTTTGATATTAGAGAGAGAAATTTTGGTTATTAAGTAAAGTTTTCAAATTTCTAACATAGCTTATGTACAAAAATATGTCAATAAATATTATATGGCAAATAATATTTTTCTGCTTCACCTTTTAAGTTCTTGATTAAGATTGTTTTGTTCTTCATTCTTTTTGGAAACTTCACTTTAGGTTGACAAATCATTGTATTTCTTATAACCCTACTTTGCTTTAATACTTTTTGGTTTTTTGAGTTCCTTATCACAAGTACTCTCTCTCCCACTTATAACTTTAGTTTAATTATTGTTTGAGTTAATACTTAATCATTTTGGAAGTGAGAATTTGAATATATATCGAAACCCAATCTTGACTATGTATTTGAATGTGCCTATTAATTATTTGAGTAATATCTAGTGTATTTTTGTGATGAGTTTAATTATCATAATAATCTCCTTTAAGAGAATGAGAAATTTGAGTAATGTATTTTAAACTTAAAAAGTTAGTTGTAATGGAAAAAAAAAAAGGAAACATAACGCACTAAATAATATGGACCACTTAAAAAATGAATAATATCAATCAAATACACCAAAAATAATAGAATGATATATTTGCAAAGATAGATAGATGAAAAATAATTTTAGAATATGTTTAATTTTTTCGGAGAGTAAATTATCTTCAACAAATTTAGGAAAACAAATTATACATTATATCAAAATTACCAAATAATTATCTATTTCTACGCATCGCGTGAGTTTGCGACTAGTTGTGATTAATTGTGAATAAATGGTCCAAATTGGATGATGTATTTTAATGGGGCAAAGAGATATCTGATATAGTTGTGAATAAATGGTCCAAATTGGATGCTGTACTTTAATGGGGCAAAGTGATATCTGAGATAATTGTGAATAATTGGTCGAAATTGGATGATGTATTTTAATGGGGGCAAAGAGATATCTGAGTTCATATCAAGTTTCCTCCAAAAAGGGAAAAGGTAAACCTGTGCATAGGGACAAGCCGTAAGTCCATTATTTGAGGACTAAGACGCTAGCGATGAATTATTTAAGCATGCTTATCTATTAGACTATTATTACTGGGTCCAACCTCCTGTTCTCACTCGTAAAAGTGGGGGCATTTGTAGTATCTACCACAACCTTTGTTGCGTTAATTAAAATCCATTATCAAATGAGTAGTCAAATTCTTGTATGATTTGGGGCCACACATGTTGAGAGAAGCAACCGCTAAACCATTTGGCCAATTAGGCAATGGTCTAAGGCTCACAATATATATACACAATCCCTACACATTTTCATCATCACCTCTCCCACAATCAATCAATCATGGCATCTCATCATCACTCACTTTTTTCTTTCGCTGCACTGGCAACTACGTTCTCCATTATCTTGCTTTGTAGCTTCTCTCCCATTGAGGCTCTCAATGGCGGCTTTACCGTGGATCTCATCCACCGTGACTCCCCCAACTCTCCCTTCTACAACGCTTCAGAAACTCATTCTCAGCGCGTAGCCAAGGCCTTGCGCCGTTCCATTAACCGTCTCAATCGTTTTAAGCCAACTTCTTCAGTCCCTCCCAATTCACTCCAAACAGATTTGATCTCAGATTCCAGCGGATACCTCTTGAACTACTCCGTTGGTACACCACCAGTCCCAAAACTAGCCATTGCGGACACTGGTAGTGATTTGATTTGGCTACAGTGCAAGCCTTGCATTAAGTGCTACAATCAAACAGCTCCACTTTTTTATCCTGAAATGTCCACAACCTACAAAACCGTTTCCTGCACTTCATCACTATGTAAGTCTCCATATAATTCCTGCTCGATCGATGGAACACGTTGTCAATATTCAGTGGAGTATGGGGATGGATCATTCTCAGAGGGAGACATTGCTGTAGAGACTATCACTCTGGGATCGACTACAGGCCACTCTGCGACTCTTCGTAAAACTATCATAGGGTGTGGACACAATAATAATGACACTGTTGAAAGCAAAGCATCTACTGGCATTGTTGGCCTTGGAGGCGGCAAGGCTTCCCTTGTGTCCCAATTGCATTCTTCAATTGGTGGGAAGTTCTCATACTGCTTGGTGCCATCTATTTATCCCCAAGACAATACCTCAAGCAAATTGAGTTTCGGTAGTCATGCGGTGGTTTCGGGTTTTGGAACCGTGTCGACTCCCTTGGAATACAAACGCTCAGACACCTTCTACAACCTAACACTCGAAGCAATGAGTGTTGGCAGCAAAAGATTGGAGTTGAGCGGTTCTTCTGGCTCTGGAGGTTCAAAGGGCAATATTATCATTGATTCAGGTTCCACATTGACATCGTTCCCAACAGAGTTCTACTCCAAGTTCGAATCAGCAGTAGCAGAAGAAATTAATTTTGAGCGCATTGATGACCCAAGTCACCTTCTTAGTCTTTGCTACAATAATTCAGATGATATAGATGTTCCAAATATCACAGCACATTTTAGCGGTGCAGATGTGCAGCTGAATCCAGACTTCACCTTCGTTTCAGTTACTTATGGAATTGCGTGCTTAGCTTTCGCTGCTAGTGAACCATCCATCTTCGGTTACTTGGCCCAGTCCAACTTGTTGGTAGGCTATGACCTAGTGGAGAAAACAATATCTTTCAAGCCATCGGATTGCACCAAGCTCTAAGCTGAAAATTAAAATGCATGTATCTTTTAAGTATTTATACTGTAAATAAGCAAGAATTTCGTGGGTTAATTATTCCATGTCCCTCTCTCTCTCTCTCTCTCTCTCTCTATATATATATATATGTGTGTGTGTGTTCTTGGCTTTTGCTGCAGATTACGTTTGCCCTTGTTTGTTTGGTATAAACGGTTATGGTATGAACTATTTATTGCACACACCTTGTTATAAAGGGTAGTGTTTAACTATTTATTACACATACCTTACCCCAAATCCAAAAGGATCCAAAACATGAGAAATACACTCAAAAGTACTTGAAAATTTTTCCCTTTTGACAATTCAACCCAAAAAATTCATACCAAGTACCAACATCAAGAATTTTTCATAATGATTTCATTAAAGATACTCCTAAAGTAAGTTAGAACTCTATGTAATAATTACAATGACCATTGGCCAAAAAATAATAATAATAAAAAATGGAGATCTAAATAAATATAATTATACCTCATTAACTTGTCTTATCAATGGAAATAAAAGTCATAACCACTATTAGATATAAAAGAATGAGTCAAGCCTACTCTAGGATGTATATTATCTAAATATCATTGTCACAAAAGTCTAGCCTCTATCAGTAGTTAGTCTAACTACTATTAGCCACAGAAACCTGTCTCAAAATGATCGTTGCCTACTCTGAAAAAGTTTGTAAAAGAATAGGATGAGACAAAACCCAATAAGTAGCATAATTAATGGGGTTAGAGGAAATGCAAGTTTCATGATGATGAACAGTTTACAAAACATGTTTTAGTTTGGAAAATTTCTAACTAAATACTGCAAGATTATTTTTAATAATAATAATATGACAAGAATGATTAAATAATGAAATACAAAGTTTCTCAAAATAAATATCATGAAACTATATATCTGTGAGTACTAACAATATAACTCCAAAGCCATAAAATCTAATATAAGGTAATTATCACAAAGATACCACACTCTCACATAGACCGGTCAAGGGATCCATCCATTCATAATTGGTATGATATTGTCATCTTTGGTATGTAGTCTCTTGGCTCCATGGGAGCAACCTCACCCATACCCTCAAGATTTTATCTCTCCCCGAATGGGCAGTAAGGAGAATGTGTCAAATAGGAGCTCTTTTGCATGTGGTCTTTTGGCTCCATAGGTAGTAGCCTTACCCACACATAGTTAAGGAACGTCTTCCCCTCATGGACAACAGGGAAGAACACAACATCCAAAGTGAAAGAGCACTAACCTAGATCTGACACCATTGTTACAAAGACTATGGAAAACAAATCAGGTGATCACCGAGAAATCACACATGGCATAAGGTTAAAACCACATAAACCTCATAGTTATATGTACTTTGAAACACATAGTTTATATCCAAGTAGTTTCAGAAAACTTTAAATAACCAAAACTTCCACAAAGTTTGTAAGGTTTCTAAATTCATTTCTTGTCAACAAGATTTTCTATCAATTTCCCAAGTAATACAAGACAAGATAGACACCTTTAAATTTTCCAATATACCATAAAATCCATGAATTCCTTATCAAAGATTAAATCAAAGATGCTAATATTTTTCATGTCAACAATTCATGCATTTCCCCAAATGCAATACCAAATATGATGCACTTTTTAGGAAAACATAGTTCCCTAAATAATTTTCCAAAACGTGTTTGACCTAAAGATAACGTTTATGCAACATGATTATTTTCCAAAAATCCCATTAGAAAGCTACTTACCTTGCAACCCGCAAAAATCCTAATTCTCCAAGCTCCAAAGGAGATTAGTTAGAACCTAAATAATATCAAGCAAACCTATCACAATAAGCTTAAAACTTGATATTATATCTAGCTACAAATTAGGAATTGTCAAATAAGCACTTAATTAGGCAAGCCTAATATTAACCTCACAAAAAATGTATTCTACTTCTAAAGTTTGTCAACAAAATAATTCACAAGGCATAAGCTCCAATTTATAAAATTAACCCATTCAATATCATCTCCCTAATACTAAAATCTTAACAATTCATGAGTAGCTTTCATAAGATTTACACAACATCATCAAAAGACCCATGACACCAAAATCATAATATCCCCCAAGACAAACAATTTGAATATTTAACTAGCTCCAAATAATCAATAAAAATTATATTTACCATCTATCACATTATATAACTCAAAACACCTAAATTTCCACCATAAATAAACCTTAGATAGCCACCATTAATACAACCCATAATCCCACTCATCAAATAAATCCACCAAGACAAAACTCATGCATATGAATACATGAATATCACTTCCAAAGCTCATAAATCATATGAATATCATTATCAAAGCTTAGATTAAAAGAACCTCAAGCAAAAGTATAAAACTCACAAAAAATATTAGAAATTTTTACCTCAAATAAAAGTACTGTAGATGCTTAGAAATTTGTAAGGATTTTTCGGTGATCTTGCCGAAAAAATGATGGGGGAGATGGTGGTGAGAAGCGATACCAGTCGAAGAGTGAGGGGAGAGGAGTGTGTGTGTGTGTGTGTGTGTGTGTTTAAGTGAAAAGAAAAGAAAGAAAACAAAATAAGAAGAAGAGGGATAGCCGGCCAAGAGAGTGAGGGATATTTCTAAGAATGAGTTATGGGGATTGTTGGGTAGGTGGGGCACAAGGACACCCAAAAAAAAAATATATAACTTTTATTTTTTTATTTTTTAACTTAGGGTGTTGCACCTTGTTACACAGATATTGTTACACACTTATTTGTTGAACTAAGATCATGAGTGAAAGACATGAATTTAAAATAGAAACATATTTCAAACTCACGATTTTAGCTCACACTACAACAAAATTTATTTTTGATGACAAATTTTATATGTGTAATTTTATGTGTAACCGTATTTATTTATACATAAATATGTTGCCTTTTGTTCCAGGATGGGGATGGGTGCAGTAAATATAATCCCTGAGATGTTACATTTTTTTTAAGTTCTTTTAAGTGAACTTAGAATTGCCTTAATTAAGAGGATTTGAAATTCAAATTTAAATAATAAAGCAAGTACAAATCTTTAAAAAGAAAGTATGTGAAACATTCTATTAATTTTTAGACCCTTGAGCAAAGAATGTTTAACCTAATTTTATGACCTACTATTAATTAAGTCAATTATGCTAGACTTAGGTTAAACATAAATCAAACATATGATGCAGAAAAAAAATCTAAATAACACAAGATATGATAACCCAAGAAAAATAATGAAACAAACTAGTTTCAAGGTAAAAAATTTGGGGGACCAATCCCAAGAAGAACAATTCACTATCAAATAGAAGTTTACAATCAAGAATATTTAATTTGTAGTAAACTTAACTATGATTATCAAACCTAGTTATGAAACCCTCAAACGTCTTTGATATGGATTTGCTCCAACATGAACCTCCAATTCACGCTTTGCTCTTCCGTACGCTTGATATCTGAAGCTTAGGCAATAACTTTATTCCACGGGTACTTATGGTATAAGAATGATCTCCGATAGATGCTTGAAAGAGTAGAAGGCATAGAACCTTTTAGATTTCTAAATATTTAGAACCTAACACATTCTTGCATTAAAACTTGTTCAACCAATACAACGGAACCCTTAAATAGTTAAATTTCCATACTTAAAATAAATAAATAAATAAAGAGAGAGAGAGAGAGAGAGAGAGAGAGTAGTTACTAGTTAAGGTTAGCGAGATTTGAATTGTAAATGATTCCAATGAAAATATCAAGAAATGATAACTAGTTGAACTACAAGGCTCTTGACCTAAAGTTTCCACACTAAAATACTCATAATTAATCCTTACCTTAAGCCTTAGTGAAAGCTCGAATTTGTGTAAAAACACAAGAGCTTGTCTAGACCCCCAATAAAAATTACAACTAGATAGCTTTTACTCTAACTTATAATAAATGTGGAACAAGAGTAAATGAGCACAAATAACCGATATCATTACCCTAAGCCATATTCATCCATTATCAACAATAAAAGGAAAGTTTAAAGAGTAGGGAAGAGAGATGCAAACACAAGATAACACCGAGACGTGTTATCGAAGAGGAAACTGAAGAACTCGGCGAAAAGCCTCTCCGCAACCCTCCAAGTTGAAATCGATCCACTAGAGAATAAAGTTGGAGTACACGAATAACAAAAGACCCTCCAAGCCTAGTCTACCCCATGTACTTGAGCCCTCCAAGCTCCTGCTACCAACTGACTCCTCGGAACCTTGTCTTCTCTAGCTTTCTAGATCCAACAATTCAGCCCGATTACATCCGCCAATGAATATCTCCTTCCAATGCTTCCCAATAGCACCAAATTCTCACTTTATACTCAGGATAGGTGTGGTAAGTGTTTGGGCTATCAACCACTCAAGGATGTTGAGATGGAGAGGTATGAGTTGAGGAAAACAACAAGAAAATGTGTAGATGATTGTGGGTATAACATTCTCTAACTCTCAAGTGTATATTCTAGGGTTTTCTCTCTAAAAAGCACTCCTTACAATTTGTGGGTAATAAAAGTATATATATTGTGTGGGTAAAGACTTGGTAAAGCAAAACCCAACTTTTTGTCAAACAGAAAGTTTCACGAGTACTTCGCCGGATGGCATGTCCTACGAGACACTCACAAAAACCTCCAGGCTAGCATGACTCTTCATCTTCCAGTCATGTGTTCTACACGTGACTCTTTTGCGGGTAAGTTTCTTGTGAGACACTCCCGAAATCCACTTGTTCATCGTTTTAAGCTTGAGTCTTCACACTCTCTCACACTCATCCCTTACAATTGAAACCCACATACATACAAGAAAAAATTATTGAAGAAATTATAATCAAATTTGACACGGAATTAAACCCAACACAAAATAGTTGTAAATCACAATTTTACACTTAGTGATACTAATGATATATATTATATATGTTTCTTGAACTTTGAAGGATAACACTAGTTTAAGCCTACTCCTAAATTTTAATCCTAGCATAAAAATAATAATGCTCACCAAGCAGAGTATATATGTGTTTTTTTTTTTTTTTTTTTTCTTATAAGTTTTCCGAATCCGTTCTACATGTCTTTCCTTGAACATTTACAGTGTTTTCTCCACAAATATATATTTCTAGTGTTTTCTCCAATGCGAGAATTTTTAGTATTCTCAACCATTTAATTAAAATTATTTGCACAATTCTTTTAGTATTCACAAATTATTTCTTTGTTCTTTTCATTGATAACCCCAAATATCCCAACAATTATGAGATGGAAAATGAAAATAAAACTATAAGTATATCATAGAGGAAATATCATTGTAATTTATTCTGTTTTTTTTTTTTTTAACAAAATTGTAAGAATTAATTTTTTTAAATTTCGAGCTTTCAACCTCAAGATGCTACAAAATTATTTATAAAAAAAAAAAATTCAAATTAATAAGTTCAAAAAGATGAATTGAATTAAATATCTTCATATGGTGTTGGCTTATTCTTTTATTTGAAAGCATGGTATTTTTTACTAACATTTAGGGTCTGTTCGAAATCCACTTATTTAGTTGAAGCTGAAATTTTTTTGCTGAAAGTACTGTAGATATAAAGGTAAATGTTAGCTGAAATAGTACGTGGGACCCATGAATAGTAGCAAAAATAAGCTGAATAGTAAAATAAGCTGACAAAAAATAAGCTATCCAAATAGAGGCTTAAGCTGAAACAAATCTATACACCCTCCCCCCCCCCCCCCCCCCCAAAGCAACAAATCCCAACTCCGTGCCACTAAGTATGAGTTTGGATAGCAGCAGGTTACACATTTTGCTTATTTGCGTTTTTTTCCCTGGGTCCTGTGCACTGTTCACGGGACTCACAAGTACGGAATCTAGCAAAATCAACTTTAAAACTGGGTCCCACAGCACTATTCACACATTTAAAAATTATTTTGCTACAGGGTTTTCAATTTTGAGTTTTCAGTAATAAGTAATATCCAAATAGACCCTAAGTTACAAGGCTTTTGCCATCATCTGTAATACCGATTCAATTAAAAAAAAATTTAAAAGAAAAGAAGAAAGAAGCCCCTACTATACAAGTTACATGGACCATTTCTTTGTATTATCTCTTAGACCTATAATGTAAATAAATTTGTCTCCTATTATTCTTTATGAGTTTGGTGACGTCACTTTTAGGGGTAAATAGATACCTAGCTATATAAGAAACTAGTCTCAGACTTATGTGGTGCACGGAAAACTTTTAGATTAAATGTTTACATGTTTAAGTTTAAATATTTTGTAGATGAATTTCAGGTATTTGAAAGTTGAATTGGGTTCTATATATATTTTTTGTTATCTGAAAAAGTATATGTACATGGGGGGGAGGGGGATTAGAAGTATTAGTATTGTTGGGCCAAGCCAAAGGAGTCTGAAGACCCAACCAATGATCAACTTGATTTAGGTGGGCTAAAAATTACCTAAAAGAAGAGTTTTTACTACCAAAGGGCTGGATAGCCTGAGGGAGACTCACGAATGAGGACCGCGTAAGGATTGCAAAATGAAGACCACATATGGCTGGAATGTGTGTGCCGAGGGAGGCAACAGTGACAAATATGGATAAGAGGGAAGGGAAGCTTCCCAAAGAAACATCCATCACCTCCGCATTGAATGCCCTGCACCAACCATGTCAGCCACATTAATGGTTGAATAACACCTGAGCAGTGCCAGTACAACCTGTAAAATGAGGGATGAGAGAGGTATCCAAGAGGAGGATCACCGATCCTCCATGTGGAGGGTTAGGATCAGAGTAGGAGCACTATAAAATGGGGAAGGCTTCAAATGAATAGAGAGGGGACTTTCAAGATGAAAAATAAAAAATATCAATCCTTGTAATCCTATAAGTGTGAAAAGGCTCGTTGGCCATTCTACAGATAAATCCACATATTTTTTTTCCTTAATCACTACAAGAAAAATGTCTATTAGCGACCAAGAATTTTTGATGGGCCCAAAAAGCCCTCTCAAAAAATCTTATTTGTGATGGCAAAATAAAGCCCTCGCAAATACTTGGTAAAATGTGAAATATTTGTGACCAACAACAAAAGCTATCACAATTATGTGTTATAATCGTCACAAATACTAATATTTTGGAGGGAATTTTTCCCTCCATATTATTTGTGAGGGACAATTGAAAATCTCTCGCAAAAAGTGTATTATTTGTGACGGTTAAAAAAAGGGCCGTCACTAATACTAAATTATTTGTGAATGCTAGGATCGACTTTCACAAACAATCATTAAAATGTCAAAATTTTTGGAGGGAAATGTTCCCACCAAATAATTTCCGAGGGACAATAAAAATCCCTTGCAAAAAGTTTATTTTTTGTGTGGGTTAAAAATATGCCCTTACTAACACTAAATTATTTGCAAGGGCCACGATTGACCTTCGCAAAAAAAATTAAAAGATTAATTTTTTTTTGGAGATAAAAGTTATTCTAAAATTCAAAGAAAAATAAAAAGAAACTTATAAACATATAGTACTTTGTATTCTTTAGATAAACCTTTTGTTTACAGTCTAAAAAAAAAAACTTTTTATATACATCCTATATAAGAAAAGTCGGTCCTTATTTTCTAAACAATTGTACCCATAAAAAAATGATAGCACTCTCAACTTCAAAATGGTAGCCTAAAATTCACGAATTTCAGCCTTTTGTACTCTCTCTCTCTCTCTCTCTCTCTCTCTCTCTCACACACACACACACAAGTGAATAAAAATGTTTTCCAATTAAAATAATACATAAAATATGAGTTTATAGATCAAATGGTAAATTACATCCGATTGGCAAGAAAATTGGCATGCATGTTAAGAACATATAGAACATGTAATCCAATGGCTGGATTTTCAAAATATAAATTAAATAATAAGTTATTGGGTGATGTAACATTTTTTAGAGTTACATCACGTGTAACTTGAAAACCAACTCTATATTTCTTAATTCGATGTAAATTTTGACAAATCTACCGTTAGATTAAATTATTTTCATATATTTTTCATACTTAAAAAATTTCAAGGTGATCAAATATTAATTGTCATGTCATCAATCATATGTTTATTTTCAAGCTTTTGTAGTTTAAAATGATGCATAAAAGATGAGTTAATAGATCAAAAGGTAAATTACCTCTGATTGGCATGAAAATTGGCATGGATGTTAAGAACATATAGAGCATGAAATCCAACAGTTGGATTTTTAAAATATGAATTCAATAATAAACTATTGGGTGGTGTAACATTTTTTAGAATTACGTTAGGTGTAATTTGAACCCAATTGTATATTTCTTAATTCGATGTGAATTTTGACAAATCTATTGTGAGATTACATTATCTTCATATATTTTTAATGCTT
This sequence comes from Quercus agrifolia, assembly GCA_029955455.1. Taxonomy (NCBI): domain Eukaryota; kingdom Viridiplantae; phylum Streptophyta; class Magnoliopsida; order Fagales; family Fagaceae; genus Quercus; species Quercus agrifolia. Next base: position 54,607,971 of record JARQAD010000003.1, on the reverse strand, counting down.
ACAAAATTTCAAGGTAATCAAAGATTAATTGTCATCTCACCAATCAATTGTCTAGATTCAACTTTTAGTAGTTTTAAATAATGCACAAAAGATGAGTTTATAGATCAAATGGTAAATTACATCTGATTGTCATGAAAATTGGCATTTAAGACTATATAGAACATGTAATCCAATGGTTGGATTTTCAAAATATGAATTCAATAATAAGTTTTTGGGTGGTGTAACATTTTTTAGAGTTACGTCAAGTGTAACTCGAACTCAACCCTTAATTCAATGTGAATTTTGATAAATTTATCGTCAGATTACATTATCTTCATATATTTTTCATACTTACAAAATTTCAAGGTGGTCAAAAATTAATAGCCACGTCATCAATCAATTGTCTAAATTCAAGTTTTTGTAGTTTAAAATAATGCATAAAGGATGAGTTTAAATATCAAATGGTAAATTACATCCGATTGGCAATGAAATTAGCATACATGTTAAGAACATATAAAACATGTAATCCAATAGTTGGATTTTTAAAATATGAACTCAATAATAAGTCATTGGGTAGTGTAACATTTTTTAGAGTTATATTAGATGTAACTTGAACCCAATCCTATATTTCTTAATTCGATGTGAATTTTGACAAATCTACCGTTAGATTACATTATCTTCATATATTTTTTATGCTTACAAAATTTCAAGGTAATCAAAAATTAATAGTCATGTCATCAATCAATTGTTTAAATTCAAGTTTTTGTAGTTTAAAATAATGCATAAAAGATGAGTTTAAAGATCAAAAGGTAAATTAAATCCGATTGACATGAAAATTGGCATGCATCTCAAGAACATATAGAACATGTAATCCAACAGTTAGATTTTTAAAATATGAATTCAATAATAAGTTATTGGATGGTGTAACATTTTTTAGAGTTACATCAGGTGTATCTTGAACCCAACCTTATATTTCTTAATTCGATGTGAATTTTGACAAATCTACCGTTAGATTACATTATCTTCATATATTTTTCATGCTTACAAAATTTCAAGATGATCAAAGATTAATGGCCACGTCATCAATCAATTGTCTAAATTCAAGTTTTTGTAGTTTGAAATAATGCATAAAAGATGAGTTTAAATAACCAATGGTAAATTAAATCCGATTGGCATGAAAATTGGTATGCATCTTAAGACCATATAGAACATGTAATCCTACGGTGGCCTTTAGAACATGTAATTCAAAGCTCTAGCTCCTTTGTCTTGTACATCGCCATGGCCTTTAGATCCTTCAACTTGTACTCCCTAAAATTCATTATTTTATTACTTAAGCTTTATTATTATTATTATTATTATTATTATTATTATTAGTATTATTATAGCCTTATTAAAAAAAAAAAAACTCTATAGGACAAGCTTTTCCCCATTTTTTTTTCTTCCGGCATAAATTTTCCCCAAAATTTTCATTTCCCACTTTTTTTTTTCAGCATTTTTTTTAATTCAATTAAAAGGTCTTCCATTTTTTCAAAAACCCCATTGCAATGATTAGGACTCCCCCACCTTAAAACGTGATTGAGATAAGGAAAACATTGAGATTTTTATTTTATCTCGACATTAACCGTCACTAGACATGTGTTGTGACTGCGCCTTTCTCTAAATCCAACCATTTAATTGTGACCATAATTTACCAAAATTAACCTTTCATTACACTCTTCAAATCCAATGGTTAGATTTCAAATCTAAGTATGGCACGTGATAGACATGTGTTGTGTACCTATATGACTATGTTCTCTTATCTGATCATCCAATTGGTCTCAAATTTTACCAACACCAATATGTCACCGTATAAATTTTTTTCTTCCCGCATAAATTTTCCCCCAATTTTTCATTTCCCACCTTTTTTTTTTCAGTGTGTGTTTTTTTTTTTTCAATTCAATTAAAAGGTCTTCCATTTTTTGAAAAAACCCCATTGCAATGATTAGGACTCCCCCACCTTAAAACGTGATTGAGATAAGGAAAACATTGAGATTTTTATTTTATCTTGACATTAATAGTCACTAGACATGTGTTGTGACCGCGACTTTCTCTAAATTCAACCATTTAATTGTGACCATAATTTACCAAAATTAACCTTTCATTACACTCTTCAAATCCAACGATTAGATTTCAAATCTAAGAATGGCGCGTGATGGACATATGTTGTGTACCTATATGACTACGTTCTCTCATCTGATCATCCAATTGGTCTCAAATTTTACCAACACCAATATGTCACCGTACTCTTCAATCCTAATGATCAAGATTTGAATATGAATTTCACCAAGTCAAGTAGTATCAAGACCATCTATTAAGTTTGATCGAGGTTTGACCAACTTTGACTAAATTTTGACCGCGCCTTTCTCTAAATCCAACTGTTTAATTCTGACCATAATTTACCAAAACGAACCTTTCATTACACTCTTGAAATCCAACAATTAGATTTCAAATCTAAGAATGGCACGTGATGGACATGTGTTGTGTACCTATATGGCTATATATATTCTCTCAATCTGACCATCCAATTGGTCTCAAATTTTACCAACATCAATATGTCACCATACTCTTCAATCCTAATAATCAAGATTTGAATATGAATTTCACCGAATCCAACGGTATCGAGACCATCTATTAAGTTTGATCGAGTTTGACCAATTTTGACTAAATTTTGACCACGCATTTCTCTAAATCCAATCGTTTGATTGTGACCATAATTTACTGGAATAAACTTTTCATTATATTCTTCAAATCTAACGGTTAGATTTCAAATCTAAGTATGGCGCATGATAGACATGTGCTATGAACTTGTATGGTTATGTTTACTCAATCTGACTATCCAATTGGTCTCAAATTTCACCAATACCAATATGTCACCATACTCTTCAATTCTATTGATCAAGATTTGAATATGAATTTCATCAAATCCAGTGGTCTGGGGACCATCTATTATGTTAGACCGAGTTTGACCAACTTTGACTAAACTTTGACCGTGCCTTTCTCTAAATCCAACCGTTTGGTTGTTATTGATCTAAGAATATGAGTTATATTTTGGGAACACAGAACATAAACATGATCTTCCAAAAAATTAATAATAATGAAAGGAATAAAAAAATTAATTTAATTATCTTATTTTATTTTTAAAAATTATAGAAATTGAATTTTTTTTTTAAAAATTTTTATGGATTTATTATTTATTTAAATGTTGACGTGAAGTTTTTACTAGGCTATAGCGATATTTTTATAACCCGTTGCAATAGTTATTAGACAAAACATTTTTTTTATCCTAAAAGTTAAATTTTCCCAATATTTTTTTTATCCTTCTCACAAAATTTCTCACATGTATAAAACTTTTTTTTCCCAAAATTTTCATTCAAAGCTCTTGCTCCTTTGACTTGTACGTCGCCACGGCCTTTAGATCCTTCAACTTGTACTCCCTAAAATTCATTATCCCCCCAGATTTATTTTTCTTCCCGCAAAATTTTTCCCCCAATTTTTCATTTCCCACTTTTTTTTATTTATTTTTTATTTTTTTAGAGTGTTTCTTTACCTTCTTTCTTTTCATTTCCCACTGCTCTCTCCCCTCACACCTCTTCTCTCCCCTCATGCGGCCATCGATCTGCTCTCTCTCCCGTCACACCAAAGTCACCAACGATTGGATTTTCAAAATATGAGAGTGATAGGGGAGTTATCCCAAAGCACTCCCTTCAAAATTTTGTTTTAAATTCAATTAAGAGGTTTTCCATTTTTTCAAAAGCTCCATTGCAATGATTAGGACTCCCCTACCTTAAAACGTGATTGAGATAAGGAAAACATTGAGATTTTTATTTTATCTTAACATTAACCATCGCTAGACGTGTGTTGTGACCGCGCCTTTCTCTAAATCCAACCATTTAATTGTGACCATAATTTTCCAAAATTAACCTTTCATTACACTCTTCAAATCCCACGGTTAGATTTCAAATCTAAGTATGGCGCGTGATGGACATGTGTTGTGTACCTATAGGACAAGCTTTCCCCCCCAGATTTATTTTTCTTCCCGCAAAAGTTTTCCCACAATTTTTTTCCCCAACATGTTTCTTTTCCTTCTTTCTTTTCATTTCCCACTTCTCTCTCCCCTCACACCTCTTCTCTCCCCTCACGCCGCCATCCCTAGCCATCAATCTGCTCTCTCTCCCATCACGCCAAAGTCTCCAACGATTGGATTTTCAAAATATGAGAGTGATAAGGGAGTTATCCCAAAGCACTTCCTTCAAAATTTTGTTTTAAATTCAATTAAAAGGTTTTCCAATTTTTCAAAAACCCCATTGCAATGATTAGGACTCCCCCACCTTAAAAGATTTAGATAAGGAAAACATTGAGATTTTTATTTTATCTCGACATTAACCATCACTAGACATGTGTTGTGACTGCGCCTTTCTCTAAATCCAACCGTTTAATTGTGACCATAATTTACCAGAATTAACCTTTCATTACACTTTTCAAATCCAACAGTTAGATTTCAAATCCAACAGTTAGATTTCAAATCTAAGTATGGCGCGTGATGGACATGTGTTGTGTACCTATATGACTATGTTCTCTCATTTGACCATCCAATTGGTCTCAAATTTTACCAACACCAATATGTCACCATACTCTTCAATCCAATTGATCAAGATTTGAATATGAATTTCACCAAGTCCAGTGGTCTCAGGACCATCTATTAAGTTTGACCGAGTTTGATCAACTTTGACGAAATTTTGGACCGCGCCTTTCTCTAAATTCAACAGTTTGGTTCTTCTTGATCTAAGAATACGAGTTATATTTTGGGAAGAGCACAAAGAACATAAACATGTTCTTCCAAAAAATTTATAAGAAAGGAATAAAAAAATTAATTTAATTATCTTATTTTATTTTTATAAATTTTAGAAATTAATTTTTTTTTATAAATTTTTATGTGATTTATTAGTTATTAGACAAAACATTTTATTTATCCTAAAAGTTAAATTTTCCCAATATTTTTTTTATCCTTCACACAAAATTTCTCACGCGCATAAACTTTTTTTTCCCAAAATTTTCATTCAAAGCTCTTGCTCCTTTGACTTGTACATCGCCATGGCCTTTAGATTCTTCAACTTGTACTCCCTAAAATTCATTATTTTATTACTTAAGCTTTATTATTATTATTATTATTATTATTATTTTGAGAGAAAACAATAGTAGACTTTATTCAATTAAATCACTTTGTACAATGGGGAAGAGGAAAGAGGGGAATTCTTCTAACCAAACAATGGCCTCCTCATTCTCTTTTGTAGCACTGGCTAAAGCTAATGCAGCACGATTACATCACAAAGGTATACTATGAAAAGAAATAAAAGAAAAACTATCTCTAATTAAACCAATGTCTTCAATGATCCAGGCAGCTTCTAAACAGCAGATTCTATCTGAATTCAAGAGGTTCGCAAGTTCCGCAAAGTTGCATTCCACCATCACCTTATAGAAGCTGGTATTTTGACAAAACAAAAGAGCCAATCTCATCACTGTAGCTGCTGTACAGAGGGGGTTTAAATTCTTTTGCTAGCGATGACATGATGCCGCTAAAACTTCACCTTTATTTTTCCTTATAAGAAAACCAAAACCCACAAAGGTGTTCTTCTTCGATTGGGAAATTGCTAGATTGAGTTTATGAATTGAATCAAAAATTGGGGGCTGCCACTTTATCTTCTGCACTTCAGCAACCCAGTTTTGTTTTTGTCGCACTTCCATAAATTCTAACCTATAAAGTTCAATGCGAGCCCATAAATCCTTTGATGAAGGAGTTTTATTCTCAAATATTAGCTTGTTTCTACAGTTCCAAATCATCCAACATGCGATACAAAGAGTGTCAAAATCTGCAGAATTCAAGTTGTTTAAGGTAGCCTCCATTGCATCAATAAAACTGATCGGTTGTGATAGCCGAAGACCATTCCAGAACTGAGTTTGCAACCAAACTGATTGTGCAAAAGAGCATTCCAAAAACAGGTGGCTATTTGTCTCAGCTTCATCATTGCAAAGGGCACATGAGAAAGAGTTGGAGATCTTCCTATCAAAAAGCTTTGTTCGAGTGGGAAAGCTATCATTGCATGCTCTCCAAATAAATGATTTATTTTTTGGAGGAATTGTAGAAGACCAAATATCTTTCCAAAGGGAATGAATCTTAGTATGATCTGATGTGGTAGCCGAAGAAGCATTGGATTGTTTGTCAATTTCCAATTGCAAAAAGTACGCACTCCTTATAGAGAACCTTCCCGATCTGGTTTTGGTCCAAAGAAGAGTATCTTCAGATCTTTGAATACTAAGAGGAATGGTTTTAATGATTGAGGCTTCGAAGGGAAAGAAAATAGAATCAATGAGGAAATCCTTCCACCTCAGATATGGGGCTAAGAAATCCATAAGATCAGCTACTGTAGCCTTAGCTGGCAAAATCGTTCTAGGCAAACATACTTTCTGGTTTATCTCTGAAGGCAACCATCTGTGAGTCCATATATTGATCAAAGAACCATTACCCACCCTCCATCTGCTGCCTTGAATAATCAAATCCCTCCCACGAGTTATACTTCTCCATGCAAAAGAAGAGTGACTCGGAACTGAAGCTTCAAGAAAGGATGTATGTTGAAAGTATTTAGCTTTATATACTTTAAAAAGGAGCGAGTCCTAACATTGCATTAACCTCCATCCCTGTTTGGCAAGTAAAGCTAAATTGAAACTCTTCAAGTCACGAAAGCCAAGGCCTCCATCCTTCTTTGCTAAGACATATGCTTCCAACTCAACTAATGCATTTTCTTCTCTTCATTTTTCTACCCCCACCAGAATTGCCCCATCATTGAATTGATTTCATCACAAAAACCTATTGGCAATAAGAAAAAATCCATGGCATATACAAGTATCGCTTGGGCTACGGACTTGATTAGTTCTTCTCTCCCTGCCTGAGATAATAATTTAGATTTCCACCCACTGAGTTTGGATTGGATACGAAGTTTGATTTCAGCAAAAGCTTGTTTCTTACCTCTACCAATGATTGGGGGCAAACCAAGATATTTTTCAAAGGGTTTTGTAGATGTAGTATTGAGTAAAATTCTGATCTCATTTCTGGTTGACAAAGGAGTGTTGGTGCTGAAAAAAATTGAACTCTTCTCACAATTAATTTTCTGACCTGAAGCAACTCATAAATCTGTAAGATCTCCTTGATTATATGACACTCAGATGTGGAAGCTTTACAAAACAATAAACTATCATCTGCAAATAGAAATGCACATTCAAGAAATACTTACTCCATGTAGAAGTCTTTGTTGGAGTGCATTTCTGAGAAGAACAAAAAAATCTTCAGAGCATTACAAAAATAGGTAGGGAGAGAGAGGGTCTCCCTGCCTTATGCCCCTAGAAGGTTTGATAAATCCCCAGGGAACCCCATTTACCAAAACAGAATATGAGGTAGACGATATCCCCACCATAATCAGATCTGTTAGGACATATGTGGCTCACATGTTAAGAACATATGTCATGCTTTATTGTAATTGGCTAATCCTTTGACAAAACGCACTTTACTTGTAATTGGGTAGTTCTAGGTGTTTTTAATACTTCAAGAAACAGGATTTCAAGATCAAGTGTTGAAGTCATCAAGTCTGTCCAAGAAACAGGCTAAAGAAGTGCACATTCATTAAAGCTCGACAACTAGCATGTATCGAGGTTTAGAAGCTGTCACATGCCCGTGTGCTCAACACCTACTCGACAACTGCTCGACACCTTCTATCTATCGAGGTTTATGAATTTCAGAATTTTGATATGATTTTCTTGGGATCCATGATTATGTGTTTGGGTTTTCTTTTCTCCTAACTCTAAACATATAAAAGGATTGTTTTAAGGGCCATCAAAGAGTTCACAAGTTGCACAAGCATTAAGCAAACTCTGTTCAAGCAAATTGTGACCGGAGACGAAGTTCTTGCCCTAGTTCATCTCTTTCTCTTGAAGAAGTTGCTGTGTATTTGCACCGTAGGGTTTTGCGATCAAGCATCTTCTTGATCTTCATCGTGTGGATGAACTGAAGAACTTTGCAGCCAACAACCTTCTTAGTTGGTGTTTGAAGTCGCGTACTGGGATCCGCACAATTGGTTAGTCACGTACTTGGGAGCTGTGCATCAAAAAGGGGAACTGTCACTACAGAACAAGTCCAATTGGGTATTGGGTAAGGGTTCAACTGTAAGTTGGTAAAGTACTTAGGATTCCTTTATTTGTAACCATTTATTGTGATAATAGTGGAGTTTCGAGACTGGTGACCTGAAAATCACCCGATGGGGTTTTTGCCGTTAGGTTTTTCCCATTCGTAAACAAATCACCGTGTTATTTATTTTCCGCTGCATAATTAGTTTATTGATGATTTGTTTGTGCTACCACGCATTTGCATGATAAATTGATTAATTAATAACTTTGCTAATTATTTAATTAATTTCTATCACAAGGGGTCATTCAGTTTGTGGCATATTAAGTGGTATCAGAGCAAGCACACTCTAATTAGGGTTAATCTTTGCTATGTTGATCCACTGACCCCTGTTTGTCATGGATAGAGGACAATCATTAATTATACCTCCTTTATTTGATGGCACTAACTATGCATACCGGAAAGTATGCATGAGAGCTTTCTTGCAGTATTTAGATGAGAAAGTGTAGCAAGTTGTTGAGATAGGTTAGACCAAGCCAAAGGAAGCGCCAGCCGATTGGGATGAAGCCAAAATCAAGGCAGCAAACTTCAACAGCAGGGCATTGAATGCGTTATTCAGTGCAGTCACCAATGAGGAGTTCAAGAAGATATCCTCTACTGAAACTGCTAAGGAAGCATGGACCATCCTTTAGACAACCTATGAGGGTACAAAGGCTGTTAAGAATTCAAAGCTACAGAGGCTCACTACAAGCTTTGAAGAGATTAAGATGGAGGATGATGAGTCGTTCGATGAGTTCTATGCCAAGCTAAAGGACATAGTGAACTCAGCCTTCAATCTTGGGGAAACCATTCCTGAACCCAAGATTGTAAGGAAGGTGCTCAGATCTCTACCCGAGAGATTCCATGCCAAGATCATGGCGATAGAGGAATCAAAGGATATTGACAAGATTCCTATGACTAAATTGGTTGGAAACTTGTAAACCTACGAGCTAGGATTAATAAGAATTGGCAAGACGGGTAAAGGCAAAAGCATGGCTTTAAAGGCCAAGAGCAGTGATACAGATGAGTCGTTAGATGATGAAGATTCCAAGATGAAGTCCTACATCACTAGGCAGTTCAAGAAGTTTATGAAGAATGCCAATGGAAAGGGTTTCAACAAGGACTGTAGGCAATCTAGTTCTTCTCAGTTCAAGAGTTAAGACAAAGGGAATAAGGATGCTAGGGATGGCAATTAGTACACTATTCTCATAGGACCCAAGTGCTTTGGGTGTCAAGGATTCGATCACATGAAACATAAGTGTCCTACATATCTTAAGAGCATTGGGAAGAGCAAGACACTTGCTACTACCTTGAGTGACACCGAGCCTGAGGATGATTCCGACAATGAGGATGACGAAATTTTGAATGCCTTCACTACCACTGTTAATCCTACTGATGGAATTGTTGAAGATGTGGTTGAAGAAGAGGAATTGGTGGAGTCCAAGTTTGAGAAGATGGATGATCAGGATGACATCCATATAGCCTATGAGAAATTGTACAAGCTTTCTGAGAAGTATGAGAAACTCTATAGGTTGGCCACCAAGAAACTCAGTGATGTGGAACTTGACCGTGAAGAGTTGTCCACAAAGTTTGATGAGGCTAATTAAACTATTGGAGCACTAAGGTTTGAGAACAACTTCTTGGCTGAGAAGACCAAGAAGCTTGAAGTGGAGCTATCTCAAGTTAGAGCTCAATTAGAGTGGACTTCAAGTGCGAAGCTTGATGAAATTCTCAACAGTCAGAAATCTGTTTCAGATCGAACAGGTTTAGGATATGGTCTCTCTTCCTCTAATATTGCTTCTACTAGTATTACTGTTTTTGTTCCTTCTGCTAATAATGTTAAAATTGAGAACAATGAGATTAAAACTGAATTAGCTAGTGAGAACTTAGACAAGGGTAAATCTATCTTAGGAGCACCCCCTAAGCTTGAAAAGAAAGATGTTAAAAACCCTAGGGCTAAAAAGGCTAATTCTCAAAAGCCTAAACAGAAAAAGCAGCATCTCTATCATCATTGTGGAGCTACCGATCATACTCGACCAAATTGCTATAAGTGGTTAGCCACTCAACAGAGCAATGGCATGATAGCATCTAGAAGCCAGAATTAGCTTCAATCCTCTCTTGCTCCTCTTAGAGATCTTCTCAATGCCTTTATGTTCCTTTTGAATTTGAACAGCTTCAATTCTTCATCCTTACCACTGGTTCAAAGGTTTAATCAAAAGAAAGGTTCCTCCAAGGTGTGGAAGGAAAAGGGCTCCAAATGATTCTATCACTTTCCTCTCTATCTTCTTATTTTTGTTTGCATTTCTTGTGTGTTTTGCTTTACTATTTTGAGTCAGTCTAGTTTTATGCTTTGTTTTATACTTTTTTTTTCATATAAAAATTAAAAAAAAAAATTTGAAAAATCAGAAAAAAAAAATACAAAAACAGTGTGTGTTTTGTGTACATTGGTACTTGTGCACCGTGGATTGCCATTGAAACAAAGTTTTTTAAACTTTGTATCTTTTGTAGCTTAGATGAGCATCTCTATGCACAACTAAGCAAGTGAGCTTTGTGGCTCTTGTTTGTGATGAGTAAGATTAAGTTATCTCCTGTACTTAACACTCATATCACTCTTTTTGATGGAAAGGACTAGAAAATCCTAAGAGAACGACATAAATAATCATCTCACCACTATTACCCGCCAATCATAATATGACACCTGTATGCTTCGGCATAGCAAAAGTGCAGTGTCAATGACATTTGTGTGCTTCAGTATAGCAAAATTGGAATGTCAAAATCATTGGGTATTTCTTTTCTCTCTTATATGCCCGTGCATGATATGCTCAAAAAGAAAAACATGCAAAGAAAATAAAAAGAAAAAAGATCAAAAATGCTTTTAAATATGATTGCAAATGTGTATTCTAGAAAATATAGGAGTACCTCAAAGGTGATAGTCCTCATCAAACAGTTATGATTGTGTGTGAGTTAAAGTGATTTTCTCATATCTCAAATCGTCATAACATGTTCACACATTTGCAATCTTGTGATGTTTTTCACACACAACACGCAAAATTTTTTGCTACTCTTGATACATGTGCAGGTACAATGTGATTTGGCCATCACAAGGTTTACATGTGTTAATGTATACTCACTAAACTGTCTTGACTTAGTTTTTGAAATGTAAAATTGGTTATACTTGTTTAGTGTGTGTGTGTGTGTGTTTTTGAGATCCATATGCTTAAAAATTATTGTTGAGAGATGATTTTGAGAGCTTAATATGTTGATGGGATCATTGGTTGAGTTGCATGCTTGATTGCATTCATGTCTGTGTTTTTCTCCTCTCAAAAAACTGTTTTGAAAAGCTTGCTCGACACCTCCTCGATAGCTAGCTATCTGTCGAGCTTCCTAAGCTTTTTTTTTTCATTGTAATCTCGCCAACACCTCGATACCTAGTGGATCGATCGAGAAAGTTCCTACCTCCTCAATACCTTCTCGACACCTGCATCTGTTGACGAGCATTTTCTCGACACCTACCTCAACAGATGGCTCGACACCTCTCGACACCTTATCTATCGAGATTTACTAAAGATCTATTTAAGCTTCCTCGTGCGATCAGATCCTCATTTCTCTCGATCTCTCTTTCGATAGCTCTCTGTTTTCTCTTCTAAACACTCTTATCTCACTCAAATCTTGTTTTTCAAGGTTTCTTCAAGCTTTTTCAAGATTTTTTTCTCTTGGTAAGCTTCTAATCTCTCATTCTTCATGCATTTCATGTTTTGAAACCTAGGTTTTGGGGTTTTTGAAAAATTTTTGGGTTTTTCAAAATTGATGAGTTATTGTTGCAATTTTGGGTTGGGTTATGCTAATGTGATCTTAAAACTTCATGCATTCCATTACATATGTATTATAACAGTATTTTTATGCATTTAGGTGTGTGCAAACTGTTTGTGTACTGATAGGTTTAGATTAGGCTGAGCTCATGATGCAATTTCTTTTGCATGTCACATGTTCATGTATTCTCCATGCATATGTATTTCTTTTCACATATTCTTACTATTGTGAACTGTTTTGGGACTTTTCTAATTGTCTCTTTCTCTCTCCCTCTCTTTTTGTTTACATTAATCATGTCTATGGCACCTAAGCGTAAATCTACTCCGACTTGGAACCCTCTTCGTTTCAGAGCTTCTTCATCTTCTGATTTTGCTCCTCTTTCTCTTCGATTTCGTGATGATGATGCTCACAAGGCATTCTCAGAGAACTTTTCTAGATGAGGTGTTCATTCGGAATGCCAAGTCATTTTGACGGACTTCGCCGACACTGACCTTCCCACTGTCATTCACAGTTGGGAATGGGAGTCATTGTGTGACATCCCGGTCACTTGTCCTCTCATGCTTATCTAGAAGTTTTACTCCAACATGCACGGGATTGATCATTCAGTACCTCTTTTCTTCACTTGCATTCGAGATACGCACATTCCTGTCACACTGCAACTTGTTGCGGATGTGCTTCAGGTCCTTAGGATAGAGTTTCCTGACTATCCTAGTTGTGAGCGTCTATGGACTGTGTCCAAGGATGAGCTCATGGCTGTATTTTGTGAGCGCCCTTCTGATTGGGGTGAGCATCAATTTACACCATGTGGCCTTTTGCAAAGGTCCTAGATTCATGAACATGGTGATGACCTTTGTTTTGCATCCACTCTCTCACTACAACTCCATCACAGAGCCTCGTGCTTGGTTTTTGTTGTCTTTTCTTGAGCATCTTACTATAGACTTCCATTCTCATTTCATTTTGTCTATTATAGATGTTCATTTAGATTCGGCATCCCGTGATAAGCTCATCTTTCTTTCCAGTATCATGAGGATCTTATGCCACTTTTCTGTTCCTTTTCCCTTGTCCGACCATTTCACTTTCATGTGTGCCATAGACGCAGCTACCGTAAAACGTAGTCACGCGCAGTTTCAGTCGAGGCAGTCGGATTCAGTAGCTCCTCCCTCCCGTTTAGCTCCATCCACATCCGCTCCCTCCTCTTTTATGGGTGATGTGACGCTTGGTGACATCATGGCACAGCTATAGCGCATGGATGCTCGCCTTGATACACTCTCCACAGAGTTGTATTAGGTGAACATTTGTGTTGGCCATATTGCTAGGCGGCAGGTGACCATGGACGGTTTTGCTCCTAAGGCTACTTCTTCACCACGTCCTCCCATGGATTCTAACTCTAAGGACGAGGATGCTGATGATGGTGATGACGATGATGCTTCAGATGATGATGATGGAGATGCTAACTCTATCGATGAGATGTCTACTTGACACTCTTACCCTTTGTCATTTGTGACAGAAAAGGGGAGTAGTTTTGGATATGAGAGTAGTCATTCTTAGAGGGAAAGTTAGTATAGGACCATTTTGTTAGGGGGAATGTTGTTGATATGAGGGATGTAGTGAGGATATTATGTATCTTTTCTTTTCTTCTTTTATAGATACATTGTTCTTGTACATTGGGTCTTGTGACCGTTTTTACACATACATTTTACTTATTTTTCTCTATATATGAATGTATGTTTCTTCCAATTACCTCTATATGTGTTGTTTCTTTTCACCATTTATACACGTGTTTCTTATTAATTGTATGCAATCTACTATTTCTATTTCACACTAAGATGCCTTGATAAGTTTTGTTTAAAGTATTTCAGAAATACAGGTTGTCAATTCTACTTGCCATAAACTCTCTTCTTGCAAAGTTTTTCAAGAGTTTGTGTTAGGATAGATTTTATTGTATTCAACAAGTGAGTATAAGTTGAGTGATTTATGACTTCTCTCATATGTTCATTTGTTTGTTGTGGTTTTGTCACAGATTGCCAAAGGGGGAGATTGTTAGGACATATGTGGCTCACATGTTAAGAACATATGTCATGCTTTATTGTAATTGGCTAATCCTTTGACAAAACGCATTTTACTTGTAATTGGATAGCTCTAGGTGTTTTTAATACTTCAAGAAACAGGGTTTCAAAATCAAGTGTTGAAGTCATCAAGTTTGTCCAAGAAACAAGCTGAAGAAGTGCACATTCATTAAAGCTCGACAGCTAGCATGCGTCGAGGTTTAGAAGGTGTCTCATGCCCGTGTGCTCAACACCTGCTTGACAGCTGCTCGCCATTTTCTATCTGTCGAGGTTTATGAATTTTAGAATTTTGATATGATTTTCTTGGGATCCGTGATTATGTGTTTGGGTTTTCTTTTCTCCTAACCCTAAACATATAAAAAGATTGTTTTAAGAGCTGTCAAAGAGTTCACAAGTTGCATAAGCATTGAGCAAACTCTGTTCAAGTGTGACCAGAGACGAAGTTCTTGCGCTAGTTCATCTCTTTCTCTTGAAGAAGTTGCTGTGTATTTGCACCGTAGGGCTTTGTGACCAAGCATCTTCTTGATCTTCATCGTGTGGATGAACTAAAGAACTTTGCAGCCAACAACCTTCTTAGTTGGTGTTTGAAGTCGTGTACTGGGATCCATACAATTGGTTAGTCACGTACTTGGGAGCTGTGCATCAAAAAGGGGAACTGTCACTACAGAACAAATCCAATTGGGTATTGGGGTAAGGGTTCAACTGTAGGTTGGTAAGGTACTTGAGATTCCTTTACTTATAACTGCTTATTACGATAATAGTGGAGTTTCGGGAGTGGTGACTTGAAAATCACCCAGTGGGGTTTTTGCCATTAGGTTTTTCCCATTTGTAAACAAATCACCGTGTTATTTATTTTCCGCTACATAATTAGTTTATTGGTGATTTGTTTGTGCTACCACGCATTTGCATGATAAATTGATTAATTAATAACTTGGCTAATTAATTAATTAATTTTTATCACAAGGGGTCATTCAATTTGTGGTTTATCAAGATCAACCCACCTTTGATGAAATCCCATTTTTAACATAATGCCTTTTAAATAGCTCCACTTCACCCTATCGTAAGCTTTACTCTTATCTAACTTGAGAGTCATGTGTGCTGTGTTTCCTTGGCGTTTTGACTTCATATAATGCAAGATTTCAAAAGAAATAAGGATATTATCTGTAATCACTCTCTTAGCTACAAATGCATTTTGACAGTTAGAGATAATTCTTTTCAAAATTCTTTCTAGTCTATTAGCCAGGACTTTTGAAACAAGCTTAAAAATGACATTACATAAATTGATGGGGCGAAAATGAGACATGAGTTTCAGATTTTTCTTTTTTGGGATCAAAGTGACATGCGTGAAATTGATGCTTTGTAAGAATTTTCCAAAATTTATGCAATCAAGAACAGCCTCAGACACATCAGTTCCAACAAAATGCCAATATTTTTGAAAAAATAAAGGGTTCATATCGTCGGAACCAGGAGCTTTTGTTGGATTCATCTGAAATAGTGCCTTCTTTACCTCATCTTAAGTAAATTCTTCCAACAGCATGTTATTCATTTCCGGGGTGACCACTTTATGAACATGGTGAATAACTTGAGAACAGGATCCTATAGAAACACTTGTAAACATCTCTTGGAAATAATCAACTGCAATCCTCTCCAAGTCTGCTTGGTTAGAATAGAAATTCCCGGAAGAATCCTTCAATTTAGTGATCTCATTATGTTATCTTTTCTGAGAGGCCATTGCGTGAAAAAACTTCGAGTTTCTGTCACCTTTTTGAAACCAAGAGACTTTTGCCCGTTGATGCCAGTAAATATTCTCCTATGCAATGAGCTGATTAAGTTCAACTCTAGTAGAATTTTGTCTTTGAGAGAGTTGTTGATTGGACGATTCTGCTTGGCATTCTGTTTCAAGATTGGCCAATAAGTATCTTTTCATTTTGATAGACTTTATGAGACTTTTGGCATTTCCACCACCCCATTATAACAAGGCCATTCTAACCACTTTGATTTTTTGAGTTAGCTTGAACATAGGAGTGCCCCAAAATAATAAATCCCAACTCGATCTGATGATATCATCACAATTAGGATCTCTTATCCAAAATGCTTCAAAATGAAAAAACCTATGTTTTTTGGTAGGTTTCATTTGAGGAGAGGTTTCAACTTTCACCATAAGTGCCATGTGATTTGAAAACCCAAATGGGATATGAGATAAACTTGACTGTGCAAACAATTGAAGCCACTCTTGATTATGAAGTCCGCGATCCAATCGTGCATATACTAAATTCCATTCGAAGCGCCTATTACACCATGTGAATTTTGGCCGTTTAAAGCCTAAATCCATCAGTTAACAATCCTCTACTACCCTTGTGAAGTCAGCAATTTGATTGTACGGCCTACTGCCACTACCCCAGTACTCATCAGGAAGTAATATTTCATTAAAATCGCCTAGCAACAGCCAGGGGGAGTGAAAAAGAAGCATGAAGTTGCCTCAATAAATCCTAAGATTCCCCCCTTCTTGAAGTTTTTGGATGTTCGTAAAAACCTATAAGGTGCCAAACAACACCTTCCTGTTTTATTAGATTATCAATATGGTGAGATGAAGATGTTTGAATATCTACATCCACACCATCTAGCCACAACAAAGCCAAACCACGAGCCAAACCAATCCTTGGGATTGCAAAACCATCCATCACCTGTAAAGTCCTCTTTAATCTATGAAAACCATCCACGTTAAGACATGTTTCAGACAAAAAGAGAATTTTGGGACCTTCTTCATTCGCCAAACAATGAAGTTCTTGAACTGCCTCTGGGATCCCAAGCCCTCGGCAGTTGAGGATTAAAATCTTCATGGTGGGGGTGGTGGTGAAGGATTACTTTCACCTGAAGTATGCAATATACTAAGTCTTTCCTTACTTAACAATTGTTTCTTGTGAGTGTGTGAATCCAAAGAACCATATTGTGAAGATGTATGCTTTGATAAACTTGGAAGTTTAGGAGTAACTATACTTGTGGTTTTGTTATTTGAACTCCTAAGAATACGTTTCCAATGCCTCAGAGAAGATTTTTTAGGATCCACCAAATTATCCTCATACGCAATTGGTACATTAATCCAACTGTCATCATTTTTTTCGGAGTTGTGCTCTATCTCAATAACATCAGTGTGAACCACGTTTTTTTGGACTTGTTTCATCAATCTCCGAAGTACACGGATGCTGAGAATCATATCCAGCCAATCCCGGAATAATTGCAAGAACATTTTCCATAATATCTGTAACCGTGATAGCATTTGTAGAATTACCATTAGATGTCCCAGGTTCAGTAATCATTGCAACAATTAGAGAATTGCCATGTAAAATTCCAGATTTTGAGATTGATTGTGGTGGATCTTTATCCCTGTGAATAGGCTCGTCAATAGTCCTCTTGGGTGGGTTAGGTGTTCTTCATCGCCTTGCTTCCTTCTACCGACGAAAACTTGCTCTTAGCCAATCACCATATGGACTTTCATTGCCCTCACCAAATCTGAGCATAGAACAAACCTTTGCTTCATGCCCCAAAAAACCACAATTGAAATAAAGCCAAAGAAGACGTTCATATTGAAAAGCTACCCACACTTTATCCCCTTCTGGACTATTAGCAGGAGCCCCTCTCCGAATAGGTTTGTTTAATGGCATCTCAACTCGTATTCGAAGAAAATGGGCTTGTTCCGATGAAATAGCTTTACAATCTATGTCAATAACATGGCCAATACCATTATCAATATCCCTACCCACCTCTACATTAATTAAATCAAAAGGTAGTCCCCATACCTGAACCCATATAGGGATTTGCAGAAACTGGACTGAAAACGCCGTTATCCCTTTCTCCCAGCATCTAAGAAGCAATATGTGATTGTCAAAACTCCATGGTCCATTGTTGACAACCCATAATAATTGGCTCTCCATGGCAAACTTAAACTGAATAAGCCCATCTCCAACATCAATAATCTTCAGATCCTGACCAAACTTCCAAACAAACCTTAAAAGGTTCTTTGCTGCATGAAGATTGATGGGTTTTTTTGTAAGGAATCGGCCAATAAGACTGAGGTTGCACTCCTCTAGAATCTTCTCACGGTGATCTGATCAAACTGTAATAGCCTCACTCTCCTCAGAGGTTAAATTGATGCGTTGTAATCTCTCAATGCAGTCCGAGTCCATGATGGACAAGGAAAGAAACAAAAACTAAGGACAAAGATACAGTAAAAAACACTACAGGCAAAAAAAAAAAAAAAAAAAAAACTCTGAGAACAAATAGGAAGGTAAAAGAAAATAACAAAGTCAAAGACAAAGTTTACTAAAGTGTGACTAAGTAAATCTACGGACACAAAAGTAGAGGAAAGTCCCAATCTAGATGAGAAAAAGCACTCCTAGCAAGAGGAGAAGCACCGTTTATATATAGGTGATAATAATTTTATTTTAATTGTTCTAAATTTTTATTTTTTTTATTATTATTATTAAAGAAAACTCTAATTATATAACCTTAGCCAAAAAAAAAAAAAAAAAAACTCTATAGGACAAGCTTTCCCCCCAGATTTTTTTTTTCTTACCGCAAAAATTTCCCCCCAATTTTTCATTTCCCACTTTCTTTTTTCTTTTTTCAGCGTGTTTCTTTTCCTTCTTTCTTTTCATTTCCCACTTCTCTCTCCCCTCACACCTCTTCTCTTCGCTCACGCCGCCACCCTTAGCCACCGATCTGCTCTCTCTCCCATCATGCTGGAGTCACAATCCCTAATCACAAACCCTAATTTCTTCTTTGAATTTTTGTGTTTCTTTGTTTTCTCCCACTTTCTCGTCGATTTTCACTGCATTTCTTTGATTTTCCTTTCGCACTTTTCTCAGAAAACTCAAAAATCGAAGGTCTCCTCTCATCTCAACTCCAACACCGCTGATTCCACTATTTTGATTACAGGTTCTACTCTCTCTTATGAAATGTGCATTGTTGATTGTTGATTTTGAAATTGGAAAATTCTCTGTACCTATTGATTGCTGATTTGTAAGGTTGAATCTGTGCTCTATTCTGAAGTAATTATTTAATTTGCTCCTTCAAGCTTCATTTTCTTTGATTTTTGGGAGATTTTGTTGGGTTTGTTTATCGATTTGATTTTTCAGGAATTTCCCGCACTTTTGGATGATTACCTGTAACTTCTGCTCCATTTTTTTTAAATTAAATACGAAATTGAAATAATTATTTAATTAGATCATCCAAACTTTGTTTAAATCTAGGAGATTTTACTGTATTTGTTTATATGATTTAACATTTCACGAATTTCTTGCATTTTTTGAAGCACTACCTATAAGTACTTATACCGCTGCAATTGCAATTGTGGTTTTTTTTTTTTTTTTTTGTTAATTACAACCATAATTAACAAAAATAGAAAGAAGTTCTGTAACTAATTATGGTTTAGCAAAAGAGTACTTCAAGGCTTATTGAGTTACCTATCAGCAGATAGGAATGAGTTTCAGCTAAGGCAATTGCAGGAGGCATGTTAAAGATTGCTTGGCAATGCAGCCTTTGAGGCAAACCATTTGTGGTGCACACAAAAGAAAAACATCATAAAAACCTCTGCAATACCTGTCATCCAATTTTTTATATTTTAATTGTGAAATGGGCAATGAGTATACAGGGCCACGATTCTTGTGTTCTATGTTGTCAAATAGTATATCTACTGCATATATGCTATGAAGTTAGTTACACACGGTGTAAAGACAAAAATCATAGCAAAAATACGTAATAAGAGCAAAGTTAAAAAGGAAATTACATGATTAGTACAACGACCAAGCATATGCGCTTCAATATTCGAACTAGTCACACAAAGACAAGCAGAGCTATTCTTTACAGTTAGAAGCCACCTGAGCATGCAATGATATCAATTTAATAAGTAGTCCAATCTGCTTTTGCAGCAATAAACAATCACCATTAGAGGTAACTTCTAAGTATAATAACAATTGTATAGCTATTTGTAAGCAAGTGGGATACCTTTGTACCATGTGCAATCCACTCCAGCTACTATTAGAAAAGTTACAAATTGCATAGCATCCATTAGAAAACAATGAGATCAATTGCATAGCATCCATCCAGGTATGTCTTTTTTTATTTTTTTGAAGTTTTTCTTACTATATCCCTCTCAGACCTCCCTTTAGTGCTTGAAATGAGATTAAAAAAAGAAGAAGTTTTGAGCATTTTATATCTGTTACAATTGTGTTTGGTGTTATGAATGCTTACAATGTGGTGTTTGGTGTTTTGAGCATTTTAGTAACATTGTCAATACAATAGTTGAGCTAGCAGAACAAAACATATAGATATTGCTGAATTGGATTCAGGCAAAAATGGGCTTGGGGAGGGTATCGTTGTCTCTTTTGGGGTAAGCCCTGGGTCAATGCTGAACTTCCTATGTCCTGACTCCTGAGCCACTGGTGATGTGTACCAAAAGAAGTGAGGCTGTGATGAACTTTTAATGTTTGATTTTCTCCTTATGGATCGTTTGATACCTTATTTTTTCCATATGGATTATCTGATGCCTTATTTTCTCCAATTTTGTCCATTTCTTCCCAGACTGTCGAGTACTTCAACAATGAAGCTTTTGAAGCCGATCAATATGATGAGTACTTAAAGAGTAAGTTATCGTAGTGGTATGGTAGTTATTACATTGACGCGTAATTATCAATTCAGGTGTATTGGCTTTAAAGGGTTATAGCCCACCTGGTCACCCAGTTCTAGGATAGTTAGGAATTAAGAGGCTTAGTTGCTCTGCTGCCTCATGTAGAAAACCTTTATTCCTTCTTCATTGGTTGTATAATGCAGTAAATAATTTGGGCAACCTTCAATCTAATGGGCAATTACCCAACTTGTAGGTTGTCTTTTGTGTGCACAATGCCAGCTAACTGGGTGGGCTGGGTTTGGGTTTCCAAAGTGGGAACCTGTGTTTTTGATGGTTTAGAACAAAGTTTGCTCCTATGGGTTCAGGTTTAAGAAGGGGCTTCCCATCTCAATCCTGGTCTGTTGCCACTCCTACCCTAATTAGGACTTGGTGATCGCTCCTCCTTCATGCTTCTAATGGTTTGAAATGATGATTTTATGTGGCCAACCACCAAATCAATTTTAATATGGTTCACGTGGTTTTGGATTTTCTTTATTATTTATGTTCTTTTTAATCTCTTGCCTTCTCAGTCCCCCTCCCCCCCCCCCCCCCCCCTCTCTCTCTTACTTCCTGATAGTATGGCAAAAGTGCAAGTTATATCCTTTCATTTAAGTATTTTCATTACAAATTGAATCTTAATGCTGTTCTGTAGCTGTTGGTGATTCAATTGCTCAGGGTATGAAGATGCTGCTTTAAAAACACAACGTAGCCTTGCATATTTGAACTTCAGCCAAAATGTAATATATAGCAAGTGAATGATTAATTTCTTCATAGGAGATCAAGATTCATTTCTTCATATGGACTTCATTGTATGACAATTTTTCAATCAAACACCTCAACCATTTAACAAGTGCATGACTAATTGGTTTGTCTATTTCCTTGCAGTTCTTAATGCTAGGGAAAGTTGGTGGCTATGCATCAATCTTTGAGAAGTACCATGAGAAGGCAGAATCCTTTATTTGAGACCCTTTAAACATTGGAGGGTGACTTAGAGGAAAACTAATATACGTCTTGTCATAATTCTAGTTGTTTAAGTTTAAAACAATATTTTTATGTCATGGTTTAATTTCAGGATTTCTTTGTATATTCTATATTTTAAAGTTTGAACTTGTAAGAATTTTTATGTTTCGATGGATCAATTTTTAGTAATCATTATACATTGTAACAGGATAACTAAACAAAAATGATATAAAATAACTTAAAAATAAATAAATAATAAAATATATAAAATATTATTACTGATGACATAAAAATTTGGTCATAACTAACTTTATAGTGACGACAAAGTCCCTCGTAATTTATAGAACAGCGACGCCACTTAACCCCTTGCAAAAACGTTTTAAGTGACAGTTTAATGTCGTCACTATTATTTCTAACTAATTGCGAGAGGTTAAAAGCCCTCATAAATAAATTTTAACGATGACACTATTCATCTCTAAAAAGTATGTCATCAATTTGAAATTCGCAAATAATTAATTGTGAGGGTATAAAAGTCATCACAAATAGTTGTTAACAACGACTGCTTTACCTCGCTAAAAATAAGTCGTCGACTTTTCTCGTCGTCTGGTAATATATTTGTGAGGGTGGATTTGTTCAATAACGATGGTGGATTGCCCTCATAAATTATCTATTTGCAAAGGTATGATCGCGAAATCTCTTTTAGCAACGAGAGCAAATACGTCAGCCTTCGAGGGCCATATGCCCTCGCTAATAACCTTTTGAGGTGATACTTGAATTTTTGTGAGGGCATTTTACCCTCGCTAGTAGACTATTTTCTTGTAGTGAATCAATCTTTTGGCCTTTAATTTCTTTTTTGATATAATTTAGGAAGCCTAAGTGTTGGTCCACAAACTCACCTCTACAAATTAATTATAGTGGGCCTTGATCCAAGCCCAATTCTCGATTGGGCCTCAGTTTTTTAGCCCCATACAGTAGATATAAAAGTTACTTTAATACAAATAATCAGGCATATGTGGTTAAGTTATCATTATAAATAATTCTGATAGTTTTAGAATAGTTTGTCTTGTGTTTAAAATTAGAATTAATAATCATTTTGGTCTTTAACCTTTACCTCATGTTTCAAAATGATCCATAATGTTTTAATTGTGTCAGTTTAGTTCTCAACCTTTTTTAGTATTTCAAAATAATCTCTATCGTTAAGTGGAAGATGGAAAAATACAATGAGACTAATGGTGTTGTTAAAATATTATTTTGATATCACAAGGTATGCCAAGTGGGATCAATTAAGGAGAGAGATAAAAATCACTCAAAATTAGTGCATTAGGGATTTGAAATCCCTAGATCTCACAAATTAAGAGGACATCTAGATCCAATTTGATAAGCCCACTCTTGTTTTGGAGCTTAATGCTCATCAATGAATATAAATCTTTTGTCTCATTTGTTTGTTCTACTTTATGCAATAATCACAATTTGTTAATATTATTATTATTATTTTCATTTTAAAATTTAGGTATTTTATAAGGAGATTAGTTAAAAGAATACGTAGTAAGTTGTAATTAACGGAATATAAAATATAACACAAAATGTGAGACAGACTTTGCTGATATTCCCGTTGATGCATGCAACACTGGCACTTCTTTGAAGGTTGTAGGTTTTGACCTGGATTGTGGCACACAGACATCTGATATGATCAAGGGTGGATTTCCTTCTGCAAAATATATCTCTTTCGAAGGAATATAGGAAGTTTCGTTCAAACACTACAAATTTACAATGTTTCAATATAAGGAAACAGAGTTGTATGAAACCTCCCATATATACTTAAATTCATCTTTCATTTTGCCACTTCATAGAGTCAGGTTTTTTTTTTATTTTTTTTTATTTTTTTATTATTATTTTTTTAATATATTAAAGTCGGCATATGGATTTTGGGATTTGGTTTCATTGCCCATAATAGAAACATATATATTTGTGAAAGTTTTTGATACTTGCAATAAGAAAAAAAATTCAAATGAAGTTACATATATGTCAAAAAAATATGTAGAATAATGAAGAATTCTGTAAGATAATTCTTTTTTTCCCGTGTACTATAACTCTATAAGTACCTATAGAGTTACAGTACACGGGAAAAATTCAACGACGCTATGTTGGCTAAATAGGTATTGAGGCTTATTCATGATACAAACTCATTGTTTTATCATGTATTTAAGTCTAAATACTTTCCCCTACAATTTTTGATGCAAAACAAACTTCGGTTTCCTTTGCTTGGAAGAGTATCTTAAAGACAATAAGAGTAATTATGATGGGTGCTAAATGGAGAGTGGGGGACGGAAAGTCTAAACTTTTTTTGTGGAAGGCATGCACCTCTAGTTTACCAACTAAAGCAAACCTGTTGAAAAGAAAAATCATAGCAAATCCATCGTGTCATCTTTGTGGCAGCTTTCCTGAGGATGTAAAACACGCTTTGTGGGACTGTGAAGCTTTGAAAATTGTGTGGGTAAGGACTTTAGTTGGGTTAACCGTTTCAAGGCAGCAAATGGAACCTTCCTATATTTAATGGAGTGGCTCATTACCTATGTAGTACAGGTGCGTTTCGGGATTCGGATGCGGGTGCGGGTGCAGGTACGGATGTGGGACTCGGTAATTTTTGAAAAAGATGGGTGCGGGTGAGACGGGACTCGGTGATTAAAAAATTATTAAAAATATTTTTATTTATATTTTTACTATTAAAATATTCTTAAAAAACACATTACTATGCCTTGATTCAAAAAAAGAAAAAGAAAAAAGAAGGCAAGTTTCGGCTTTTCCAGCCATATTCAAGGCCGATTTCGGCCGTTTCAGCTTGTTTCGGCCGTTTCCGGCCTGTTTCGGCCATATTGGCCGGCGGCCGATACGACTCGATATGGTCGATACAGCTCGATTTTGGCCAAATAAACCTAGTTCGGCGCGAATCGAAGCCGATTCGGCACGAATCGAGCCGCATTGGCACGAATCGAGCCAAGTCGGCGCGAATCAGAGAAAAAAAAAAAATTGACGCAGACCGACGCGTGGGCAACTGCGTCAGATGCGGGTGCGGCACCTCTAGTACTGCGTCCGTGCTTTCTAGCTCATTACAAAACCAGGAATTGCGGATTTAATTGCAACCATAGCATGGCTCATCTTGACTCATCGGGACAAAAGCTGATTGTTGGAAAAAACCACACCGCTGGGAAGTATTGGTGAAGCTACGAAGAGTTGGTTGCTGCAATTTCGGTCAAGTTGGGAGGAGCATTGCTGTGGGAAGTTGCCTCGCTGACACAAATGGTTACCACTAGAACAGGGGGAGTTTAAAGCAAATTTTGATTGTGCGATGTTCAACAAGAGTGACAAAGCCAGGGTTGGGGTTGTGATTAGGGACTCCATCGGTCAGATTATTGCAGCAATGGCTGAAAAAATCAGAAAACCTCATAGTGTGGAGTGCTTGGAGATGTTTGCAGCTAGACGGGCAGTGACTTTTGCTTCCAAAATTGGTCTTCAACAGTTCCATTTTAAAGGAGATTCAGAAATTAGTGCTAAAGCTCTTAAAATATGTTTTTTTTTCGTCCTTTGGCCATCTAGTGAAAGACATTTTAACTCATGTTAACTCCCTTTGGAGTTTTTCTTTCTATCACATTGTTAGGCAAGGTAATGCTATTGCACATGCCTTATCTCAAAAAGCAAGACTTTCATTTCCTTTATTAGTTTGGATAGAAGATATTCCACCTAATGTATACGCTTTTGTTTCGGAAGATTTTTCAGCTTCTTAATGAGATATATATATATATATATAAGATAGAAATTCTACTCCAACCTAATTTAAGTGTATATGTGCATAAAACTCATTCTTGGAGACTTAAACCCTAACCCTTGCTTCTCACATCCTACAAGTACTTATAGTGACTATCATATCAAAGATGTGCGGTGGTTAATGAGATTATTGGACATGGTCTTGTTTCTAAAATAAAATAAAATAAAACAAACAAACTCTATAAGTACCTAAATTAGAAGTAACACAAGATATATATATTTTTTAACATATATTTTATAAAAGTGATAAACCTTTATGATTAGTTAAGTACGATAAATACCAAAAAAAGAAAAAAACTTTGTATAGTATCATGATCCATAAATCAAATGGAAGGTAGTTTCTTTATTGGTGATTAAGTGTGCACACTTATTCAGCCAAAAAAAAAAATGGTGTGAACACTTTTTACGGTGAAAATTATAAATTAAATTAGTTTATTTTCTTAGTTATAGCTCTTCAAAGTACCATTTATTTTTTTTTCTCTTAGTCAAATTCTACTTATTTTTATGTTACCAAAAAAAGCTATATCAAACGCACCAAAAATGCATATTTGTTATTAGAAGAAGGGATGGGCGACGATGTCACATGCAATGTAACTCTCTTCTATTTTAAGTTTGGTATACAACCCTAGAAATAAAAATAAATTGAGCAGAGATATAATTTTTGTTTAAAATTTTTTGATATTACATAAAACTTTAAAGGTTTAAGGGTTTAAAAATTATTCTTTTACTTATATGATTCTTTAATTTTAATATTTTGATTTATTGTAATTAATATATGAGGATTTTTAAAACATTTTACAAGCGGACACAAAAGAGTTATATAGTGTAAATACTGATAATATAATATCATATCGTGTTGACACATTTATATAATAATAATAATAATAATAATAATAATCTATATATACTATAAAACCAAAGACTTTGACTTTTAGTTGACTTTATAATATATTGCTACCTCAGTTTTGCTTGATCCACAATTTTCCACATCAACATTTTTAATTTTATTTTTTAAATCAGATTTTTTTTTTTTTTTTTACAAGTCCTACTTAAGGGTGTTAATTTGGGTTAGTGTGTTGGATTCGTGTCGTGTTAAGGTAGGGGTATTCGATTAAATGATTAAATCTGAACCCAACTCATTTAATAATCATGTCATGATCCTTCAATCCTAACCCAACCTATTAATAAGACGGGTTGAGCTGATCCAACCCACTTAACATACTTAATAAACGGGTCGTGTTTGGTTGACATGAATGTGACACAATCCATTTCAACTTGCTTAATATTAAATATAACATCTATCTAGATTATTTTTTTTTTTTTTTACATCCCAAAAGTAGTGCATACACTTCAAGTCTTCAACCCACATTTAAAATAATATAGTTCAACAAACATATAACATCCATCTAGAAATAAGTTATCTACAAAAATATAAGAATGTTTAGAGATTTAGGGTTTGTAAATTTTCAATTGCCAATTATATATGTTGTAAGCTTTTGTAATTACTTACTTTTCTTTTTAAGTTTAAAATATAGATTAGATATAAAAGGTATTTGACAAATTTAAAATAAAATGAATATTTATTTGTTATATGAGTTAAACGAGTTGTGTTAAATGAGTCATTTTAGGTTGACACAAATAAATTAACATGTCAAACGTGTCTATTACGGGTCACACGAGTTGACCAGCTTATGCCTTATTTCTTAGCATGTCGCTTTCAAGTTGACCTATTTATGACCTAAACTCGCTAAAGCCCAACCCTAACCTACAAAACTCGTGTCAAGTTTGTGTCGTGTTCAGGGGTTGGATCAAACATTGACACCCGCAGTCCTAATACACGACTCTAATTATCTCTCTCTAACCTTACCCATTGCAAGCTAGCCTCCTCTCTTTCGTTTGGATTTTCCTTCTCATGCTCTTTTGGCCATTAGCAACAACTGAAGCCAGCCTCCTTTGTAGAGGAAGTCCAAACTTGAGGTAAGAATTTTGATTTGCTCTTCAAATGAAAACCTACCTACTCAGTTATTAATTCCTATATACTGTTCTTTCTCCACTTCAATTGTTCATGGTTTTATTTATTTATTTATTTATTTTTGTGCTTTAGGTTCTAGCAATTTAAGTTGGAAATTTGTGTAATTTATTTTTCCATCTCGGTTTTGAAGCAAAATTAGGGGGGTTTTATTTATTTATTTATTTATTTTGCTTTAGGTTTGTTAGGGACATATGTGATGTAGGGTCCGATTGGATTGAACTTATTGTTGCTGAAACTAAAAATTGAAAACTGAAAATACTGTAGCAAAATAATTTTTAAATGTATGAATAGTGTTGTGGGACCCATTTTTAATATTTTAAAATGCGTGAACAATGCATGCACTGCTCATAAACAGTGAATTTTGTCTCTGAAAGTCAATAACTATGGCTTTAAAAAAAAAAAAAAAAAAAAAAAAAGAGAGAGAGAAAACATGCGTTTGAAAGCGCAGACGCCAAATCCAAACTAACACGCAATTGGCTAATCTTTTGACAAAACGCACTTTACTTGTAATTGGGTAGATCTAGGATGGGTTTAGTACTTCAAGAAATAAATGTTCAAGTTAAGTATTGAAGCCATGCAAGTCTGACCAAGAAAGAAGTGAAGGAAGTGATGTTCATTAAAACTCGACAGCAATCTCGACAAAAAGACTTCTATCGAGATTTAATGTTGAAACTCGACAAAAGCTCGACACAAGTTGTATCTGTCAAGAATTACGAAATCAGGTCTTTTAGATCTGATTACACGTATATCCTTGAGTATTTGTGTAGAGTTTCTTTTCTCACAGCCCTAGACATATATAAGGATTATTTTAAAAGCCGTCACAAGGGATGCAAGGGTTGAAAAAGAATAACACATGCATATTGTGACCGGAGACATAATTTGCTCTAATTCATCATATTCTTTATAGAAGCTATTGCGTTTTTGCGCCAAGAGTTTTGTAACCAAGGAGCTTCCTGATCTTTATCGTTAATGAACTGAAGAACTTAGCAGCCAACAATTCTTCTTAAGTTGGTGTGTTAGTCACGTACTGGGATCCGTGCATCATTGGTTAGTCACGTACTGAGATTCGTGCATTGAATGGAAAAATTTCTACTACAATACAAGTCCAATTGGGTATTGGGGTAAAGGTTCAATTATAGGTTGGTATTAGGTACTGAGATTCCTTTTACTTGTAACCGCTTGTTTTGATAATAGTGGATTCTCGAGAGTGGTGACCTTAAATTCACCCAGTAGGGTTTTGCCTTGGTGGTTTTCCCCATTCATAAACAAATCACCTATGTCAAATTTAATTTCCGCTGCATTTAATTATTTGGTGATTTGTTTGTGCTATCACACTATTGCATGTTAAATTGACTTAATTAATTAACTTGGATAATTAATTAATTAATTTGCCAAAGGGGTCAATACATTCTTGGCAAATCAAGGTTCTGGTGATTTAAGGTGGAAGTTTGTGTCAAAGAATATTGCGATGACCGTTAAGGTGCTTTTTGAGACGAATTTGCTGGGCAGGGTAACGGACTAACAGTGGTGTTCATGGGTTGCAATAAGGTTATCCTCATGCCCAATTTTGTTGTTGTATATATTGAATATAAATTGGATTTTGTTAGTTTTTAGACCCCTTAACCCAATATGTTTAACCTAATATTAAGCCAAGTTGATTAATAAGTTTGTTAATTAGATCTAGGCTAAACCAATATGTGTAAAACATATATAATGTAGAAAATAAAGAACATACAAATTTGATGACCCAGGAAAACCTAACCGGTAAAAAACCTGGGGAGGATTTAACCTAGTTATCCTTAAAGTAAAAACAGATCCACTATGAAAGAATTGAAGATTGTACAATAAGACTTAGGCCACTAACATCCTATTGCTACCTCATGTAGAAAACTTACTATCACGCCCACGTGACAGCTCCGAGTCCACGAACTACTTCTTTCCTTAATCTGTAGCAACCGCAAGTTCTCGTACTTGTGACTTTAAGACACCTCTCAAAGGTTTCAAATCTTCTTGAAAGTTCCTTATACAACAATTGAAGCAATCATCAAGTTCCTGATGTGAATCTTGATCTTGATAACTCTATGTGTGTGTATAAAGGTAAACACCTCTCAGATCTCACAAAACATTCAACACACAACTCAACAAAGACTTCTAAAACGTAGCTAGGGTTTTTCCTTTTATACTTGGAGTGAAACACTTAACCTTACATGTCATATGGGCTTGGGCTGGTTTGAGAATTCTGTAGAAAATTATTGATGCACGACTTTCAATTGATCGAATCTAACTTTTGATCAATCGAATCTTGCAGATTTTGAATTGTAATTCCTGCAATTACTCGATTCCAACTTTACATCAATCCAAACTTTGAGCAAGCCTAAACCTAGACTAAATGTTTTGATCATAGTTTGCCAACATATACAAATTGAAGTTCTAATACATTAGTTCCTAAAGTCTTAGAACCTAATAGATTTTCTAATTGAAGCTTGAAATTGGTGGTATATCAATTTTCTGTCAATAAGTTTTTATTTTCTAAATTACATTATTCTAATTTTGTTTAAGTTCCTCTGTTTCAGCACCTATACATAAACTAAGTTCTATTTCTTGGGCATTTCTGTTAGGTGCTCAACAAAAGGCCTACAAGAGTAACTATGTACATAGGTTGGAATAATATAATAGATGAACTAGCATAAACTATTTGATGATGGCTCATGGTCAATTGAAATAAGAAAACCGTTGAATGTATCTCTTGAAAATGGGAACTCAAAATTTATATGTAGAGCAAAGTTTTAGAATATATCTCTTTCATAAGGTTACTTTTTACCAAATCATTTTTGCCAATATATATCTGACAAATTTTGCTTTTGCGTAACAGGTCAGTGTTTGGCAACATCTACGTGGCACCTCCGTTCATGTCTATTTGTGTAGTTTTGTTTGCCTTATATAATGTTGTACATAAGCACAACTGCAGTACACAATATACTTCCATTAGGGTGAGATACGTTAAGATGCACTTCTTATTGCAGGAAAAGATGATAAAGTAAGATTTCAAAGGTAAATGCCTTTGGTAGGTGTTTGGCTTGCTAATGGTTGTATTTATTAAATAGTTGTAAGTCCTTTCTCTTTTAATTGTGTTATTGATTCTTGGGGGAAATGTTTTGATGATCCATGTTTAGTCTATCAATTTATTCTTAAAAATGGTAATTGGTACCCTGAGACCCAGTTTTGGTATGTACAAAACACCCGTATCTTGAATGTGTTTGGCTTTTGATTAGGAAGCTTCTTTACCCCAAAAAATTAGATGGTTCTAATGTGAAATGAGTCTGCCATCATGATAAGTTAGATAGTTGATGCATAATTTGTTTTATAACTTATATTTATGATAATTTGACTTGACATTTTTTGAATGCTAGGTTATTTCTGTTAATATGCTGGATTATTTTAGTTGGACATGCATAACTATGCAGATATTTATGTGTGCTATTTCAAGTCCACCCTTTGGTAACTATGCAGATATTTATGTGTGTTGTTATCTTTATTTCTTAGTGGGAGTGAAATTGTGGTTTTTAAGTCCAATTTGGCACTTTGGTTTACTAATCTTTTTAAATTGTGTTATTTTAATTCAAAACTTTTGAATAAGGTTCTAAATGTATTATATATTTTTGAGTGTCAATGTTAGTTAGTTACTATTTTGTAATATTAGATGTTACCCATAAGATAATTGTAGACAAGCTATGAGTTTTCTATGTTTGAAAAATTGAATCTTTATCAAAATATATAGAGGCTTAAAAAGTAAAATTTCATTTTAAATTTGGGGGTTTAATAGGATTTATTTTTTGGTATATATTTTGATCTGTTGGTTTTGAATTAGGTGATTGAGTTAGATTTCATTTTAATTAAGTTTTTGATTTAGACTTATTTTTCTTCATCTACTGTAATTTCAAAAGGTTGTTTATTCATTTAAATGAAATTGATTCCTCTTTTTGGTTGTTTAATTTTTCTGATAATGAGTGATTTTGTTTATTTGTTTGGTGTTTTCAGGTTCCCAAAGCGGTTTATACTGGCTATTATTAGATAGACCTCAACCTTGGACTCATGTTTTGAGTTTTTCACAAAGACAATGCTCGGTAAAGGCGTTACACACTGAGCCAAAACGTAATGATTTGATGGGGATGTGTAGAGTGATGTGTTAGCCTAAGGTTTGTGTGTATATGAGAATAATTTGTGCTTGACATATTGTTCTTTGTAACTTTTGCTACTTCTGTTATAAATGAATGGACCTAGGGTTGTATTTTAAAATTTTTTTATTTAAGATCCAAAAAAAGGTCTCCATATGTTTTTTTTTTTTTTTGTAAAGGTTTTGATATCTTGGATTTGTATAAAAATGTTTGCTTGCTTTGTAGGGTTTGGTGTTGTTGGCACACATAAAGTTCATTGGGAAGAAGCTAGCAGAAGAGGCTGAATAGAACGTCAAGCAAGGGATGCCAAAAAGGAAAATTACTTGATAACAACTTTGTCATACTAGACTGCATTGTTCAAGTGCTAATGCTGCATTAAGGTTGCATTAAGGTTGCATCAATTGAGTGTTGTTGCATATTGAGACAAAAAAATTTAATTCTATGCAACACTCAATCAAATTAAATAATTTTGAGTTCAAACCTAAGGTAGACTTGGCAGTGAATGAAAATTAAGGAACATATGTCTTAATTTGGTTGGATGAAAGTTTTTGAATTAGCAGAGTGAATGTATTTTTGTATTGCTGATTTTTTTTCCCATTTAAATAGTAATATCACTACAATAATATGATGATTTGGTAATTTGGCAAATTTGGAGTCTCATGCAACCTCCCATATATCTTTCTCTTTTTTGTTTTTCCTCTTTTTTTAATATATCTTTTTAACGAGAAACAATAGTATCCAAACCTCTTTGAGCATCTGACTATTCTATTGGGTCTGTGCAATCTCCCTATCCAACGGCCCAAGATAGTAACAAAAACCTCCCATATATCCTTGACACTTGCAAGAAGAAACTAAAAAAAAGTTTTAAATGTTTTTTTAAACAAAATAAGAAGAAATAAAATTCAAATGGATTGTAAATGTCTAAAAGAAACAATATTCATAATAATGGAGAATTCTATGATATATATTTTCATTATAACTACTTTTTGTTTTTTTGTTTTCGTTTTGTTTTTTTTTTTTTGTTTTGTTTTGTTTTGTTTTGTTTTTTGTTTTTTTTTGTTTTTTTTTTTTTTTTTTTTTTTGAGAAGATACTATAACTACTTAAATTAATACTTGACAGAGGATTTTGTTTAATTTAATATACCTTACAATAATTGATAGACCGTTAAGATTAGTTAATAAACCGTTAAGACAGTTAAGATTTGTTTAATTTAATTATGTATTACAATATATTACAACAATTTAAAGTCCCATTCTTTTTTCTTTATGAATAACTTAGTCAAATTCAACTTATTTTTATGTTACCAAAATAAGCATATTGCTTCATTGTTACAAATAGAAAGAACAACGATACGGCATGCAATGTAATTATCTTCTATTATATGCACAATATGCTATGCAACTCTAGAAATTAAAATGAATTGAAAAAATATTTGACTTTTGTTTATTACGCAGTCAAATTTAAAATCTCAAGAGTTGGGTACCTTATTGGCATTCTCAACTCTCCTTTACAAGGAGAATCATGATTAAAAAATTAAAAAATTAAAACTCACTATAATATTGTGCTTAACTATGTTTACATTCATTTTAGTCAATAACTTACTCAATTTGGAAATTACAGTGAGATCAAGTTTGTCAGTATGTTGTATGTGAATCACTAATTAATATATCATTTGAGTGGTAAATGAGAAAATTTTTGAATCTTTTTGAAAAATTATGGTTGCTAATGCGGTCTGCGTACACTACAAGAAAAACAAGCTATTGTAGTGGGTTTTTTGTGGTGGTTTCAAAAACTATCACTATACGTCACATATTGCGGCACTTTTTTGAACTGCTCTTGTACGTGAAATATATTGTGGCATACCATTAGACTGCCGTAGTAGATATAGTCTTTTGCGGCGCTCTACAGCGGCAGTATAAAAAACTGCCGCGATATATGTGTTTTAGCGGCATTTCTTTTAGTTATAGTGGCGGTATACCAAACTACCACAATATATGCCTTTTTGTGACTGCCGCAATATACCTTTTAATTACCCAAACACATTTTTGTCCAATTTTTTCCCTCTATTTAGTTTTCCCTTTCCCTCGCCTAAATCTATCACTTTAGCATCAAACCTTTTCATTTCTCATTTGTTTGTCTCCCTCTCCAAAAAATAAATAAAGGAATAAATAAACACACTCTCAAAATCTCTCATCACTCTTAAAACCCAATGATCGATCTTGCCACCACCACATATCCTCACTTCAAAACCTAGCTTGGGTCTCTCTCTACTAGCACTCATCGCCGCCACTCGCCAATTAAAGCCCCAAAAACAGTCGTCGAGTCTTGGACACCTCTAACCGCCACTAAAAGTGTACTTGGAACGTTTTAAATGAAACCCTATAGCAGCGCTTATTGCTCGCTGCTAAATTAGGACACCTGTAGTGGCGTGTATAAACTGCCGCTAAAGGTTGATTTACCTAATTCCTAACCTTATATGGCAGCGGTGGAAAGCCTGCTATAATAAACCAAATCCGCCGCTAAAAGGTACCTATACAACAGCACTTTTTATTACCACCGCAATAGATCTACTGCAACACCTAAGCTGTGGCACTTCAAAGCGCCGCAATAGTAGCCACCACTAAAAGTCAAAAGTGCGCTTCATGGCACTTTTGGAGCTCCGCAATAGCCCCTTTTTCTTGTAGTGTACCTTATCTACATCATCAGCAATATCAACTCTCCTTTGTAGTATAACTACTTTTTTTTTAGAAAAAAGTGTATACAGTTGAATGATCCATAAAATAATATTCCATACTATTTTTAATTGGAAGGTATTTTAAATGGCGATTAAGTGTGCACACTGCTTTAAGGCTTAATTTATAAATTAAGTAAATTTTTCTTCTTAGTTTACAACACTTTAAAGTCCCATTCTTTATTCTTTATGTATAACTTAGTAAAATTCAACTTATTTTTGTGGTATTACAGAAAGGAATGAACAACAATACGACATGCAATGTAATTATCTTCTATTATATGCTCAATAAGCTATGCAACCCTAGAAATTAAAATGAGTTGAAAAGAGATTTGATTTTTGTTTATTACGTGATCAACTTTAAAAATCTCAAGAGTTGTGTACCTCATTAGTATTGTCAACTCTCCTTTACAAGGAGAATCATGATTTAAAAAAAAAAAATATAACTCACTATAATACTATGTTTAACTGGGTTTATATTCATTTTAGTCAGTAATTGGCTCAATTTGGAAATTACAGCAAGATCAAGTTTATCAGTACATCTTATCTAAATCATTCATCTTATCTAAATCATTAATTAATACGATAGTTGGGTGGTAACTGAGACAAATTTTGAATCTTTTTGAAAACTTATGGTTGCTAATGCGGTGTGTGTACCTTGTTGACATAGTCCGCAGTATCAACTCTCCTTTATAGTATAACTACCTTTTTTTTTTTTTAGAAGATACTATAAATACCTAAATTAATAGTTTTTTTTTTTTTTTGAGAAAGAACTTATGAAATTTCATTAACGTAAATGAGTTACATCCAATTGTAAAAACTGAACAATATGGGATGGAACATCCTCCATCCAAACTTGAAAATCTGGTATGCGTAAAGCATATTTGGCCAGATTATGAGCTATACTATTGTCATTTCTCTTAACATGAGAATACAATACTCTTCTAAATTTTTTTCCATACTCTTTCACATCTTCAACCAGCAGACCCCATGGCGGTAAGTTTTGTTCTTGTGCCTTCAACCCTTGAATTAAGTTCAACGCATCACCTTCAAGGACAATATTCTGGAAGCCCATCTCATGTGCAAAGGATAGAGCCTTCAATGCAGCCAATAACCAATAGACCGTTAAGATTTGTTAAGAATAATACATAAAAAAAGAGTATATAGTTAAATGATCCAAAAAATAATATTCCACACTATTTTTAATTGGAAGGTATTTTAAATGGTGATTAAGTGTGCACGCTACTTATGGCTTAATTTATAAATTAAGTTTTTCTTCTTAGTTTACAATACTTTAAAGTCTCATTCTTTTTTATGAGTTCCAATTAACTCAACTGGTAAAGTCTCTAATGGTTGTATAAAAGATCTAGGGTTCAAACTCCGCCTATACCAAAAACTGATTAGTGTCTTGGTCTGATGATAAAAATCTATCATCAGGAGTAGACACCATAGGTTGAAACTCTCTCTCAAAAAAAAAAAAAAAAGTCCCATTCTTTTTTCTTCATGTATAACTTAGCAAAATTCAACTTATCTTTATGGTACCAAAATAAGCATATTGCTTCATCACTACAAAAAGGAATGAATAATGATACGATACAACATGCCATGTAATTATATTCTATTATATGCTTAATATGCTATGCAACCCTAGAAATTAAATTGAATTGAAAAGAGATTTGATTTTTGTTTATTACGTGATCAACTTTAAAAATCTCATGAGTTGTGTATCTCATCGGCATTGTCAACTCTAATTTACAAGGAGAATGATGATTAAAAAAAAAATTAAGATCACTATATTACTGTTCTTAACTATGTTTATATTCATTTTAGTCAGTAATTGAATCAATTTGGAAATTTTAGCGAGATCAAGTTTTTCAGTACATCGTATGTGAATCATTAATTAATACAACAATCGGGTGGTAAGTGAGACAAATTTTGAATCTTTTTGAAAAATTATGTTTGCTAATGCAGTTTGTGTACCTTGTCAGCAATATCAACTCTCCTTTACAACGAGAATCACCATTCAATTCCCCCCTCCCCTTCCCTCTCCCAAATAAATCTCACTTTATTAATATAGTTTCACTTAACACAAAAATTAATAACATTAATATACTTTATGGTGTATCACATAATAAAATCACATCGTATATGTGCAATACTTATGGTGAGTTACATGTAAGACTCAATTTTATATTAAAACAAACAATATTATTATAGTTGATGATTTGAAATTTCTAAAATCATCTTGGTAATATACCTTCTTTCACTGTGGCTACAAATAGATAAACACATGGCTTCACCATGAATAATTAAAAACAAAATAAACTTATTCGAAGTCATGGAATACACTGAAGAGTCCAATACCATGACAGACAAGGGAGTACAATCTCAAATTAAACATGATGGCATGATGTAAAATCACTTCTGCTCGCCGCCATGTTTCTTAGATAAATCAAACCGCTTACACCAAAGCGGTTTGCCGTCGACATTAAACTTAGCCTGATGAAGTGTATTCATGATCACAGTTGTAACCAAGGCAGTGTTGAAGACGATTTTCCCGAACAAAGCAGGTGCATTTGGATCTGGCTTGTGCACGTAAACCCTCTCAACGCAAGGACCATACTTCCTGCTCACATTATCAGACAAAAACGACCATATTACGGAAAAATGTATCCAGAGCATTTACTAATCTATATAATAAAAGAAGAAAATGGAAGAAGAAGAAAAAACTTACTGGTTAAAGAACTCGACAATTTGGTTGTCACTGAGAGGATAGCCATTAGAGAAAGTCAGGAACAAACACCTATCTTCCTCAGGTGCGCGCTCTACGGCAGGATCCCATTCCTTGGCAAAAGGGTTCAAAGTTTTCCCACTGCCCTCATTCCCGTCTTTGCCTGAAGCTTCCCCAACTTCGGTCACACTACCCTCAGTTTTTCCACTCTTATCTCCTTCTTCAAACACATCCTTGAAAAGAACACCACAAACTTGGTTGTGAACCTCAGAGACACTTTCGGAGACGACGTCTTTGTCCCCAAAGATTTCCTCGACCGAGACGGGGTACAAAATCAGGGAAGTGATAGGGCAGAGATTTTGAGTAATTGGCGTGGTGGAACTGGGGTCAAAAGCGGCTAGAATGGCCTTGGTTTCATCAGCCACCATTGCCAAGAGCTGGTCATTGTTGGCAGATATCTTAGGGACCAGTTCAATAAACCCTTGTGCCTCTACCCACATCCAAAACGCCATGATCCTCATGGACTCTTCTGCATCTACTCCAATCTCTACCAGACGGCGATAGAGAACCTTGTCAGTGACATGAGTTGCAGCATCAACAGATTGTGAGGAGTCCATGAGGCTGTGGAGAGGTCTTTGAGAGAAATGAACTGTGTTTATGTCTCAGTGGAGAGAAGAGGGTGTTTGTTTGTGTATATTGTGAGACGGAATGTAGTTTTGGGGTGTATTTGTAGGCTGAAAATTTCATTCAAACATTGCAACGTTTCAATATAAGGAAACAGAGTTGTATATATCAAATCTGAATGTTTTGTTTTGTTTCACAAGGTTTCAACAATTGCCAAAAACATGAAGAGGACATGGTGCTTTGCAGATTAGGGAAGTTTCATGCAACCTCCCATATATCTTTCTTTTATCTTTTATCTATTTTTAATTTTTTTTTTTTAAATGATAGTATTCAGACATATTCGAGTATCAGATTATTCTCTCGGATATATACTGTCTCTTTGTCTTAGACACACTAAATCATATATTAAGGGGAGAAATCTCTTGGGAGTGGTTCCAAAATACTAGCTAGAATCAACTATATATCCTTGGCACTTGCAAGAAGAAATTAAAAAACAAAAAAAGTTTTTGTAACAAAATAGAAGAAGAAATAAAATTCATATGAAGCTTAAATGTTTAAAAAAAATATATGCAAAATAATTTATAATTTTATGATATAAATTTTTTTATGTATTGTAACTACCTAAATTAATAGTTCACAAAAGATATTGTTTAATTTAATATATATTCTACAATAACTGAAAAGTCGTTAAGATTAGTTAAGAAACCGTTAAGATTAATTAAGTATAATACATACAAAAAAAAAGTATATACAGTTGAATGATCCACAAAATAATATTCCGCACTTTACTTTTAATTGGAAGGTATTTTAAATAGTGATTAAGTGTGCACACTTCT
Source organism: Quercus agrifolia (assembly GCA_029955455.1). Lineage (NCBI taxonomy): Eukaryota > Viridiplantae > Streptophyta > Magnoliopsida > Fagales > Fagaceae > Quercus > Quercus agrifolia. Next base: position 54,569,292 of record JARQAD010000003.1, on the reverse strand, counting down.
TACAGCTTATTCTAAATTAAGTCAATTCATTTTCTTAGTTACAGCTCTTTAAAATCTCATTCTTTTTTCTTTATGTATAACTTAGTCTAATTCAATTTTTTTTTTTTTAAATGTTACTAGTGTAAGCATATTGCGTCATTATTACAAAAAGGGATGAACTGTGATACGACTTGCAATGTAGTTATCTTCTACTATAAGCTCAATATGCTATATAACCCTAAAAATAAAAACGAATTGAAATTAAAAGAGTTTTTATTTTCGTTTATTTCGTGGTCAACTTTAAGATGTCAAGAGTTGTACGTACCTTGTCGGGCATTGCCAGCCTTCCTATAAAATGAGAAATATGATTCAATTCACACCCCCTCCCCCCAAATTAAAACTCACTTTATTACTATGCTTAATTGTGTTTAAAATCATTTAAGTTATTAATTGACTCAATTTGGAAATTATTTTGAGCTCTTCAAAAAAAAAAAAAAAAAATTATTGTGAGATAAAGTTTGTCAGTATGGTTGCTAAGGCTGTATGTGACAAATATGGTTGGAATCTTTTTGAAAAATTATGGTTGCTAATGCTGTATGTGACAAATATGCTTTTTAAAAAATTATACCAATTCAAACTAATGATTTGGAGCATCTCTAATAGTCTCTTTAAAATTTAACCCAAATTTAGGAAGGAAAAATAGGTAGAATAATGGAGAATTCTACCATATACATTTTTTATACACTATAACTACCTAAATTAATAGTTACAAAATATATTGTTTTATTTAATATATACTCTACAATAACTGATAGATCGTTACGATTAGTTAACTATAATACATACGAAAAGAAAGTGTATACAGTTGAATGATCAATGCGATAATATTCCACGATATGCTTTTAATTTTAAAGTGTTTTAAACGGTGATTAAGTGTGCGCGTTTCTTATAAAATTAAGCATATTGATTTATTACTACAAAAGGCGATGAACAACAATACAATATGCAATGTAATTATCTTCTATTATAATCGCAATATGCTATAAACCCTAGAAATAAAAATGAATTGAAAAGGGATTTGATTTTTGTTTATTACGTGATCAACTTTAAAATCTCAAGAGTTGTGTACCTTGCTCTCCTTTACAAGGAGAATCATGATTCAATTCCCCCTCTATTATTCTAACTATCTAATAATTAAAAAATTAAAAATTAAAACTCACTTTATTACTGTGCTTTACTGTGTTTACATTCAGTGTTGTCAATAATTGACTCAATTTGAAAATTACAGTGATATCAAGTTTTTCAGTACATCGTATGTTAATCATTAATTAATACATTTATAGAGTGGTAAGTGAGAAACTTATAGAATCGTTTTGAAAAATTGTGGTTGCTAACGTTGTTTGTGTCAATTTTTTTTTTTTTTTTAATTATATCAATTTTTACTAATGATTAGGAGATCCCTTTAAAATTTCACCAAATCTTAGAGGGTAAATAAAACCATTTTCTCTATTTCAACTAACGTTTTTTCGAAATACATTTCCAACAACGTCTCTATTATTTCTCTATTTCATTTAACTAATATTATTTAGTCCATTATTTTTTCCTTCTTATCCCAATCTATTACCGACCTATCATTTTCTTCCCAAAATCAACCCCACCTGATCGGTGGGTCAGATTTGGTAGTTCCCATCCATGACGCCAAACAATGGCCAAAATTTCACTCCAAATTCAAGAAACCCACATTAAAATAAAATAAAATAAAATAAAATAAAAACAGGAAAAAATAAATAAAATAGAAGCAAGTCAACCAAGCCTTGCCGTAGAGGGAAAATCATAAATGCAATGCAACTTAGCATCTCAGAACCATTGTCATAAGTGGTTTGTGGGTTTGCTTTCCAAAATGGATAGAAGAATCTATATAAAGATCCAATTGAAGTTTGAAGATGCTCAAAAAAGATACTAATTTTTTGTTAGATGATGTTGCTTGCCCCAAATTCCGTGCACACACTTACAAGGTAAAATATAAAAAGGCATTTTAATTGACGACTTCCTTCTTGTTAGATCTTTTTAAGAATACACTTTAGTTAATTAGTTTAATGACCTAGCAGTACCATATATATGGGCTCAAAAAAATGATTCTGTGTTCTCCTCAGATTCTTGGCTGGCTGAGAAAGTGAAAATTGATGGTGACGGTGCTCACTTATTTTTTAAAGGAAAGTAAAAAAATATTGGAGTTGTCATGGAAAGACTGAAAGACTATCTCAGTGGTTGATAAGTGAAGGTTGGTTTGCAGCAGAGCAGCAGCTACAAAATCTATCGCAAGGAAGGAAGACATTAAAATAACAGCCTAAAGAAGTGATAAAATGAAGACTATCGCGACAAAAGAAGCGGGGCCAACTGTACCATTAGGCCAATTAAGCATTCGCCTAAGGCCCTCAAGTGGAGAAATTATTATTTACACTGGGAGGACTGCTGATGTGGTCCTTCCTAACCAATGAGATGATGTCATCTATGCAAATGTATGTGTGAACTTCCTAATCAACACAAGGAATAAAAAATAAAAATTATTAGATGATGTCACATTTATATAAATAACAACATTTTATTGGTTGGGAGGTCAATGAGAACCACGTCAGCAGTTCTCCTAATAGACCTAATAATTACTTCCTCAAGTGGAACAAGGATCCCAAATTTTAGTCAATAAGAACATTTTTATACCAATAAAAAATTAAGAAGGCCGCAAATATTAGCTGAAAGATAACTAAAAAAAAATGTAACGTTGGTGAAACAAAACAATTGTCACAATAATTTCACAACATCCATAAATTAACACGCCAACTCACACATGGACCAACCACAATCTCTAATTTAAATTATTAGGATATTTTGTTGTATCTTTAGTATTATTCAAAAGTAACTGTAGGGTCACAAATTGTAGCCCAAACCCAGATGGAATAGGATATGGGCCCAATGAGCCCAATACAATAAATTTATGAGAGTGGGTGAAAGAATTGGGCTGGTGATGAGTTTTATAACAGTTAATAGGTGTTATGGGTCTGTCCGAGGAGGATAAAACGCTATCAAATGCTGAAATCAAGTCTGAGGAGCAATTTTTAGGATGGGTTGGCTGTTTTCAGATGATGTCCGAAGAGGAAGTTCTTAGACAAATTGGTTGTTTCCGTTGGTGTTCTTCTTAATGTTACAGTGTATCTTCTTCAATGTTTTTCCTTAATATTTATCGATCCCCTTTTTCTGGAGGCTTCACTCTATTATATAGTCATCCTCCATTCAATCTTACCGTTCACTTGTCTACTTTCTAACCCTGTACTCAAGTTTTTCTCTCCTTTCCCACTGCTTTTTGATTTTCTGGGAGTAAAAGTTGTTGTAGACACTGTTCAGAGGTCTTCTCCACATTAAAGTGGTTGTGTTCTTATCCCTTCCCTGTACATTGGAAGTCTATCTTTGTCGCTGGAGCTTCCTGGAAGGTTGTTTAGAGCAAGATGAAACTCACTCTATTGTTAGATGTCAGATTCGAGGAGGATGACCCTCTCGGACCAACACCCTTGGATATTTATCTGCTCTTTTATCTATTACGGGCCTTTCTCCATGCCTTCTCCTCCTCAGACGCCTTATTATTAAAGAGTGGGGCTCAAGCCTAACGCAAAGGCTCAAGTTTTCGCCCCCCCACAGTAACTATTTATCAAAGAAAAAATATATAAATTTTTTTATTAAAAAAAAGAAAAAAAAAAAAAAGAAAGAGAGTAAAGAGTAGGTGGACCACCTTCCACTTATTTTTTTTTTGGCAATAAAAGTTTATCTTTATAGCATATGTGTGTGTGTTTTATGAAAATTTAATTGAGTCTCAAAAGTTTTCTCTAGATAATTTGTTACTAACAATGAACACAATATAATAATTTAAAAAAAAATAGTTGAAAATTTCACAAACAAATAACAATTTTTGTTTTGAAATATTTATAAAAGAAAAGTTAGATGAACAACTCACAAATGAATAAGAAATTCATAAAAATAATATTCAAAAAATTGCATTCAAACAAAATAGATTTTAAGTAAATTTAAATACATAGAAGGCTCCAATTAAAAATAAAGAAATAACAAAGTGAAGGCTAGTTTCTCTATACTCCCAAAGGTTATTGTTGTTAGAGATATTATGATTAGATTCTCAGAAACAAAAAAGGAAAAAAGAAAAAAGAAAAAGATATCTTGATCCAAAAGCCCAAACCCTTGTAGGCCCATGGAAGTAAAATAAACTTGGGTTAGTTTAAAGTTAGCACTTAGCGTGCGATTAGTCTAGTATTAGTATATAACATTGCCTAGGTGGAAATCCAAAAGAAACAAAATACGTTTGCTTTAAGTTATAACCCTAATCTATAAAAAAAATTCCAGAATACAAGAGAAAAATAAAAGAGAAACTCTTTTTGAAATTTTATTATTGAAAAAAAATATTAATTACTTTGAAGATTACAATGCATTTAAATAAGGAAAGAAATCCTAGGGCTACCACATTCTACCAATGCACTCCAATGGTGGCCAGGAGACAACACAAAAACCCAGATTCGTGTTAACACAAAATTAGGCTACAAAAATATGAAAACCTACTTTTAAAATGTAAAATTGAGAAAAGTACAAAATTAAATTTTAGAGTCTCTAAGAGGTTCCAAAATAGACGAGAACCTTACTCTGATGTTTAAATCAAAAGTTAGGAATATCCAAATACTTTATACAACTCATTAAATCATTTAAGCAAGTCAATTGACTATCAAATTGATATTACTTTAGTTAGCAATGTATCTCCTATTATCTAGCAAGTTAACATGAGTTGATGGAAGGATATAAATTAGAATGTTTTCTAAACAGAAAAAATAAATAAATAAATAAATAAACGAACGAAATTAGACCAAAATTTAGGAATGAAAGAAATATTTAAAACTAAGAAGTTTATGCTCCGACAAGATTTCCATTTTAGCTAAGCAAAGATGGAACAATCGCTACAAGGTGGAGGTGCCATTAGGGATGGAGTTAGATATGAACTTGGGGGCAATGCTCCTAATTTTAGTGATTTTGTTCAATAAAATTACACTTTGCCTCCCTTAACAATGTCATTTATTCTTTTAAGAGTAGTAATATAGACTTCCACAAAAAAAAAAAAAAAAAAAAAAAAAAAAGTAGTGTTATAGTCACAAATGTTTCTACAATATTTTTACAAATTGTTGAGGTAGCAAATTTTTATTGGTTTGCACACTTAGATCATTTTTTTACTTATTAATTACCACTCACCACATTAGCAATTTGTAAAAAAATTGTAACTTTAGAATTTTTCACATTTTAAAGGCCATAAAAAAAATTAATAGATTAGATCTAAAACAAAATATATAAGCTCAAAAAAATTAGCCCAACAACTAAAATTACTAATAGTAAAGCTAAAAAAATTAAGTCCAATCAATATATTTTACCCAAAACGAAAAACCTAGTCATTTAAAAAGTTTTAAACAAAATAATTTTTTCTTTATCCAACACGTATGCATGCAGACATAAAAAAAAAATTCTCAGTTGTTAAGCAATAAAGTTAGAAACCAGAACTGCCACACACAACGAGTAGCAAAACCACCCTCCCAACTCCAAATCCTAACTCCATCTGTGGGTGCCAATAGGCCAAAGTGTTGTGGAATAAATCTCTATATGTCTATGCGTTAATTAAATTAAGATGACTTCAAAATTCTAAGTAACAACAACAACAACAAATGTAACAGAAATAATCCAAGCAAACACAACCACCCAATATAAGGAGAAAAATTACAGGGAAAGGTTTTACAAAATTAACATGATAAAATAGAGATTACAACATACAAATTCATCCCCAATACTTGAGTTCTCAATCAATCGGGCAAGTACAAAATAAATCTTGAGGAATAAATACAAATTTTTGTTTTTCAATTTTTCACTCTCACTCTCTCACCTTTCGAACTGAAATTTCCATCCATGAGTATGTTGTTCTTTTCTCTTCAGGTTATTTTTTCTCTTCTTCAGCGTTTCCCTCGCACACTCTGCACTCTTCTGATAAAGTGTTGGATGACCTTTCAAAGATTGTAAAGCTAACTCATTTAATGAGCAAATTTAAGGTGCTGAAGCACAGTAAAGAGGTGGTGCACCCAATACACAGACGCATTAACTTGTTTGTGTGGGTACCTATCTCGTGAGAGGGAGTACTGTGCCAAGATTTTAGTTTAAGAGGACAACGATTCGAAGTAAAATTAATCATGTAAATATTAATTGATATTAATAGAAAGTAAATAAATAAATAATGTATACATAATATAATATAAAATGAGAAGGTTTAGTTGCAAGCTCCAATTCATGTGCATTGCACATTACAAGGACAAATGTCATCTTCCTATTAGTTGTTGAAGGGAAACTTTGTCCATATAAAAATAAAGAGAAAAAAAAAATCTTCTCATAATTAATAACAATCATCTCAAGAAATTAATCTAAATAAATGAAGTTTAAACATGTAATTTAATTACTTAAAATAAATTGAGAAAATAAATCAATGTAAAAGTGTTAAAAGTATAAATATATTCAAATTTTTTTTTTTTTTAAATTATTTAAAATTTGGATTTATAGAGGAAAAACCTAGAGTTTAAAACTATAAAATAGTGGAGATATTGACAAAAGGAATTAGGGATTTAGGTCCCATTTGGTACACAAGTTTAAACATATTATTTCAGTTTTTAAACAACATTACACGTTTTTTCACACACTTTTTCACACACATTTATTTTTTAAAAAAATGAAAAATGTTCAGAGCCGACTGAACAGTGGAGCAAGAAATGCAATTGCCTAAAGCCCCAAGTAAAAAAAAGGCCCCCAAATTTTTACCAATAAGGTTATTTACAATTAATAAATAAAATAATATTTTTTTATCAGATGAAAAACAAATAAAAAATAGAGAAAAATGTAAAGTCCACAATATTTTTAACAACACTTTTACGACTAATGTTAAGTAACAGGTTGTTACAGCCTATTATTGATGGCAAAAAAATAACTATAGTGATATTTTCAAATAGAAAACAAAAAGCAACTTAAAACCTAGGATTTATTGTAAAAAATATTGCGAATGTTGCACTTCTAAAAAAAAATAATAATAATAATAAGAGTTTAGTTAGCAAATTTCTACTAGTTCTCATCTAAGTCTACCAATAATACTACTCTTTTACTTATCACTATCAATCTATCATATCAACAAGTATGAAAAATTTTGTCAAATTTTTTCTGTCTATAAAATTTCTAAAAAAAGAAAAAATTTAATATATTTCATGTTAATTAGTAGTAATTTTGCATCTAAAATAAGATAATTAATTTTCACCTTAGACTCTCAAATACATCAAACTGCCCCTGGAATGTTGTTTAAACACACATATCAAACAGGCATTTAATATCATAAAAAAAATAAGACATAACTAGTAGTACTGTTTACGATTACGTTGAGTTTAAAATATAGGGTCTGTTACTTTGAGTTTCAAGTAGCGTAGGAAGATCAATTTGCATTAGAATAAAAACGTGTTGTCATATGAGATACGAGACATTGAGTTTCAGTTGACGTGGAAGATTATTTTCAGTTTATAAAGATATATTAATATATGAACCCTTTTGGTAAAAAAACATGAGGATCCACATGACCATTGTCAGTAAGGTAGCCCGCATCAGCAGAATCATTATTGGGACACCTTACAACCCATATAAACCTACGTCCACTCATTGCTAACCCCATGGCTAGCTCGAGTATGTTTCTCAAAAAAAAGCTCGAGTATTTGGTCATGTGAGAATGTCCCACCACTTCCAAAAGAAACAAATAACACAGAGCCACTTGGCTGATTGTCCAAACATGTTATACACTCCTGCCCGTCAATGGGATTAGTTGACCCCGTCCGTACAATGGGTCCAATTGGGTAAATTGGTGGTCAACCATGTGAATTATCATGCAAGGCTTTTATTGCTCCAGCCTCCAAGTCCATGAATGTATTGACCATTACACCCTTTGCTAAATGTAGTCTCTTTGAATGGTGAAGCAACCATTTGTAGTTCTCATTTGTGCGGCCATGAAGAACATCGTCTATGAGATCTTTGCTGTGAATAGGTAAGCAACCCGGAAGTCTAAGTGGTTCTTGTAGGTCTTTAAATCCACATGGAACTGACTCATCTAACTTTGGAAAATGTAAGAGAAATGACAATGCCATAGCATTTGATGTGAAGAAAATATATGATGCCACATTGAATTCCGTAGCAACATCTATAGCGTCATTTCCATAAGGATATATCTACAACCAAAGCAACTAAATGGGTAGTTGCGGCTAATGATTTAAGCACGCAGGGAAGAGATGGCAAAGAGCGATTCATGGTGAGGGCAACTTTGGCTCCAATGGCAACACCTTGGGGTAAGTCCTCCAAGCTTGCTGGGGGAAGAAAGATGGACTTGATGCTTGGAGGAAGACCTCCGAGGACCGCCTTCATGGTCTTTAGCCGAGGCCTGGATGCGGGAATGATGTATGTGACACGAAAGTTGTGGTGGAGAACAAGTTGCTTGGCGAGCTCAACGAGTGGGATGATGGGTGACTCATCCCCGGGCTTGGGACAATGGATATATGGGGTGTTTGTTCCATGGCAACTCAATTGTGTTGGAGAGAAAAAAAAAGGGAAGTTATGGGCAAAGTAAAATGGAGTATATGTGGATTAGGGGAATATAATCATATATATAGTTTGTTCATATAAGGGTGTTTTTCATTTCCTTTTCTAAAAGTATTTTTGTGATTACAAGAACGGGCAAAATAATCGACAAAGTTTAATTATAAAATTGGTTGTAGTTTTAAACTATAACTTTATTCAATATTTTTTTTATTAGATGTGATTTTTTGACAAATCTACCATTGGATTACGTCTTCTTTTTATATTCTCCATTCTTATAAAATATTTATAAAATTAAAGATCAATAATTATGTCATTAATAAATTGTTAAAATTGCAAATTTTTGTGATTTGAAATTAAGCATAAGATATAATGTTATAGATTATATAATAAATAATATCCAATTGACACAAAATTTGACATTTACATATTAAAAATGTAAAGAATATGTAATTCAATAGTTAAATTTTCAAAATATATAGTAATATTAATTTTATTGAAAAGTGTTGTAGTTTTAGGCTACACTTAATTTTGTAGCTAAATTTTGTTCCTAAATAATTAGGAGATATATCGTATTTGTAATTTTCATTCTATGGTATTATGATATAAGGAAATTTTTTTAAAGAGATAATTATAATATACTGTTAACCTCTCAACTCAAACTTTTTCCTTCCTAGACCTCCAAGCATTTTATGCATGGAAAAATGCCAATTCAACTCCAAGTTTCTTGACAAGAGAAATTCTTATTTCACATTATACAATAGAGTGAAAATTTATATTATAGAAAAAGAAAGTAACAAATTTTGTATACATTTACAAAAAATATATAATATTTATCACTTTTTGCAAGTATATATAACATTTTTCATTTTTTTTTTTTTTGTTCTTTAATGTAAGTTTATGTTACAAATACAAATACAATGTAAATATATAAATGTTGTATGTATAATAGAGGGAAATACCTTATGCATTCATTGTATGCAACAGAAATCACATGAAGTGGACCTCACTTGCTATGAAAGATCGGCTACTTTTTTTTATTTTTTCGGTTAAAGAAAATCTATTGCTTACATCTTACAGAGTACAGGGAAAATTTAAATGAAAGAAAAAAATGAAATAAAATATGTCATTTTATTTTTACTTTCCTACATACATACACCCAACACCATTGGCAAAGGACGACAAGGAGTTGTCGAAAATAATGCTGGAGACACCATCTGAGACGCGTGGCCAGGACATCAAGATCGCAGCTACAAATATTTAGAAGCTCAACAAATTTTTCTTTGATTTTATATTCCTAATTTCCAACATCTTTGTCTCTCCCTCTTGCTACTAATTTCATCACTGCTACATGATTCTTTTTGTTTCTAGCACTTCATTTTGTGATATATTGGATGGATGGGTGATTGGTTATGGGTATTGGTATGTGGCTTAAATTTCTTTGATTTTACTGTTATGGGTCATTGTTGGGGTTTCTTTTTGAGGGAGATAGAGAAAAATTTTGAGAGAGTTCTTGCTTTACCTCTTCTGGGTTCTTTGAATTTGTACAAAAAAAATTGTTTCTATTTGGGTGATGTTTTCTTCTCCAGATATGATATTGGAGAGAGATTGGAGCAAGGAAAGGGATAGAAAGACAAATTATAAAGAATAAAAAAAAAAAAATGTATTTCACGTGTTGGGTGTATGAGTATGACAGTGGGTTTGCTTGGTCTGTAATTGAGAGAGAGAGAGAGAGAGAGAGAGAGAGAATGACATGGGTTTTTTTTTTAGCTTTTAGATTGTTGCTCTGTCATAGCATCCACATCATAGCAATAGAGTTAAAAATTTAACTTTTTAGCTTCATCAAAAGTTATTTTATCTATTTTACCTACGTACACGCTGTAGCAATTGATCTATTTTAGCGTTCAACACAATAAAATAATATAACTATTATAATAAAATAATATATCCCACTACCCAAAAAAATATCCACAGCACCAAGTAGAACCACCTCTACCATCAGCCACAGCCACAACCACCACCACCGGCCACCAGTCCATGGCCAAAAAAAAAAAAAAAAAAAACTCAAATCTCCAATCTTTTTCCTCAACCCAGACCCAAAAAAAAAAAAAAAAAAATGCGGCACAACCACCACCAAGGCACCAACACAGCATCACCAACAAACCCATAACACACCACAAAACAAACCCACAGCCACAAATCACAAATTGGACCCACAAATCACAAATCGAACCTACGCCGATACAACCCACCACCACCACCATCTCCACCGTGACCCTTGAAATCCAACAACCCAAACGGCAAAACCCACCAAACCCAAATCCAGCTACCTAAACGTCAAAACCACACATCGATCTCAATCCCAATACCAACGCACACCGATCTCAACCCCGATACCAACACACATCGAAGCACAACCACGACCCAACGGCGGAGTGGAGGTGAGGGAAGCCACTTCAATCCATGAGGCCGGAGCAGAACCACGACCTAGCAACCGAAGCACAACGTTGAGAGAGTTTGCTTGAGAGAGTTTTGAGAGATGAGAGTTGAAAGATGGAGAGAGAGAGAGAAAGAGAGAGAGGCAAGGTGTGGGTTTTTAATAAAATAATCAGGCTGGTTCAGGGAGTGATTTGAGATACCGGAGTTTAATCACCGGACTAACCGGAGTTGAGAGAGTGAACTGAGAGAGATGATGAGCTTCAGTTCAAAGTCAGAGATGAGATGAGAGTGAATGAGAGAGAGAAAGAGGCATGGATAAAAGAATGAAAAATAAAGGCAAGTGGGATTATTTTATTCACACCCAATATATAAAATAATATATATATATATATATATATATTTTAGCTTTCATGAACAATGCACATCTATAGATAGATATGTACTATAGCAATGGAGCTAAATATTTTAGATTTAGCTCTATTGCTGAAGCATCATTTTAGCAGTAGTGTAGTTAAAATATAGCAATATAGCTACACTGCTGCAAATGCTCTCAGGTGTCTTTCATCTATATTAAAACTGGAGAAAACATGAGTGTTTGAAACGGGAGGAAAGCTAAACCCAAAAATGGCGAATTAGGATATTGCACCAGTTGCAATTCACCTTATTTGTCTCACAATTTTTTTTTTTTTTTTTTACTTTTTACTTCTCATAAAATTTTTCTTAACTTTTTTTAATTAATGGTTGAGATTGAAAGTTTATTTTTGTAATTATCAATCTCAACCATTAAAAGCAATTACATCAGGTGCAATATCCTAGGTATTGCACCTGATCGAATCCCAAAAATGACTTTACTGTATTCAACGGCCAACAAAAATCACACATGCCGGAGAATTTATTTTGGTTGACCTTACTTGCTGCGAAAGATCTGTTTATTGCCTCTTTAGAGAAGTACTTAGAAAAACTCGAATAAGTTGTATATTCCAAAGATAAATACCATGTCCATGTGTGGAGAGTTTCAAAAATTTGCTAAAACTCGAGTAACTAAAAATGTTAGATTTGCCTATCATTTGGCTTGGCTCAAAATCGATCTTTAACCCCACCAAGTTGAATGTTCAGATAACTGCGAAAAGTAAGGATTGTAGAAAGCTATTTGGTATTCCAAGGTCTCGAATAAAATTAAGGTGCTAATCTGGAGGGCCTGCAAGTCTATTGGCTTCAAGGCATGTGGTCAAAAATGTTTCCTACAATATTTGTGGTAGGGACTAATAAGGAGGATGATGATTATTTCTTTGCCTGAATTTGGTTTATTTGGTTTCAAAGGAACTAAGCTCGGGCTAAAGGGATCCTTACTGACTTCTGAGCCCACCAACGTGTTCTCACTGGCATGGAATCAAGTGGACGAGAATAAAGCCCATTAAGCTAATGGAACGGGCGAAATAAACAGTGTTAATACTACTTAATACCTTCCAATTATTTACCCAAAAAAACAAAAAAAAAAAACTTAATAATTCCTAGCTTTTACAAGAGACTGAAAAGTAAGAAAAATATGATCATATTTCCAGTGAAATATTATCATGTGATAATATAGTATTTCAACACAAAGATCCACCACTTTTTTCTATCACTCATAATTTGTCACGTCAAAATTGTAGCATAAAAATTGTTTTCATAGATTCTTTCTTTCACTTGAGATGCCAAAGCTAATCACACCCCAAATGTAGTTCCAAGATAAGTATTTACTGTTACTTGGGATACAACATAAAGTTAGACATTACTATAATTTCTGCTTGTACAGTTAAAAGTATCAGATGGGCTTTAGGCACAAGCATGTAGAAAAAGACAAAATAATGGACCCAGCAATATAATATGTGATTTTTTTGTTTTTTTGACTGAAGAATAATATGTGATTTTTAGAAAGCAATGTTAACGAATTAAACTGTATTAGTATTGATAATAATATGTCTCAAATTGCAACAATGATATTCCCAAATTAAAACCAAATGTAGTTCCAAGATATGAACTGTTACTAATTAGGATCTACTTAACAGTAGACATAACAATAATTTCTGCTTCTACAATTATAGTATCATTCACAAGGAACCCCTTAAATGCATCATTGAGGTCATTCAGAAACATAAATTGTCGACGCCCCCAGCCGTTATTTGAGTTAGAAAACCAACTTTTATCTGTAAAGAAAAAAATTTAAACAAATTACGCTTACAGGTAAGAATTACATAGTGAAGAGAGGAAACCCAAGTACGACCATACATCTGGTAGAATATCAGCATGTTGAAAGGACGCCCCCTCTTCTCCCATCATTGAAATGAAAATGATTAAACATTTGAATTACCTTGTATTTCCTTGTGATTATTTTGGACTTGGTTCCTTATTCGTAGCTTATATTCTGCATAAATGCTGTGCTCAGATAGAATACTATCGCATGAAGTGACGTAGATGGATATCACTTCGGGTATTTGATTAGTATCTCCTTTAGGATAGACCAGTAACTTCCTGGATTCAGTGAAATGAGTTGGAAACAACAGCTTATAAGTCCAGTATAAAATAGCTTTCCCTTTTATAACAATAAAAGTGCAACTAACAATAAAAAAACAAAAATAAAGAGCAATAGTTATTACACACATGCATGTTTTTAACTGAAATGTATATGGTGTGTGTGAGATTTATTTCCCCCAAAAAAATACCATTTTAAACCTTGAACAGTGAATTCTGGAGAATAGTAAAATCTTTTATCTAGTGTTGAAAAGTTTTCAATCTTCCAAGTCATAGTACGGTCTGGGGGTTCTCTAATCATGGAAACAAACTGTCGTTTGTTACTTCGCTCATAAACAGAAACCTCTACGCCAAATACACAACAATCATTGACAAGGTATCCTTGAGACGGATCATTGAAAGTGTCAGAGGGAAGAACTTTGGCAAAGCCCCATTCAGTCTTAATGTCATTGAATCGTCTAATTGTCCCATAAGAATCTACACGTACCCAAAAGAAGATATATAACAAACAAAATCATGAAAAATAATAATATTAATTAAGCATGCATGTTTGTTGGGAGAGTAGAAACCTTGAATGGTCAAGTACATGTCCCTAATCTGATCAAACAAGAAAAATTTGAAGCTAGCATTAACCTCCCAACCGAGAGGAAGTTTTTCTGTCTCTGCAATTGCCAAGTAAAGCGAGATGTGACCAGTCCCAATGATTTTCGCCTTTCCTCTTGGATAGAGATACAACCTCCTAGAGAAAAAGAGATGACTGACTAAGCAAATACTATTAATTTGATGGAACAAAAAATTACGAAGATAGAGCATTAGAGTCCACCATTTATGCCGGCAAGCTTCAAAAACACAGGACTCGAACTTTTCCAGCACAGCCTGGGACAGTAAAGAGTATGACTCTATCTTAAGTGAAAAATGAGCTGGAGGTAAATCCCTTGTTGATCTTGTAATTGCTGCAATAGAATATTTAATATCAAGAGGCAAACCATAAATATTGGGTAGTGAAAATCATTATTTGAATTGTAAGTGTAAGAGAATGGAATATGATAATCCCACTCGCGAATTATTTGAAAGCAACTTGTTGTATTCACATTTTATCTGATCTTCAGTTTCTAATCCAAATCCGATAATGGAGAGAACCCTTATACTACTATAGGAATTTGAAATTTTTTTTATTAAATAGTATAGAATACTACATCGACAAGCAACAATAAAAGAAAAAGGAAAGCCTCTAACATTCCATTTAGATAGTAATTGTGAAATTGTGTTGCTGTGTCTCTTACCCCAAATTAGTGAATTAGTTTTTCACATTTTTTACATAATAACAAACAATAATTTTCACATATTTCATCGTAAATGTGAAATACTTAACTTATAAAGACAAATAAAAGTTTTATACAAATCAAAATATGGGAGAGATAAAAAAGATGCAAGGTCATTTGTCTGCTAGGCTAGCCAAATATGGGTTAGTTCATAGATCTTTGGGCTTCGACTACCAAGGAATAGAGACTTTATCAATAAAGCCCAATCATATTGAAAATCATTATAAACCCCAATCACATTGTCTAACAACAAGGCTCATTAGATTCGAAAACGATTATTGAAAGAAACATTAATTGAAAACAAAAGAATGAAAAAATAAAAAATTAATAAGCAAAAATTTCTTTGGAATCATGCATTAACAACTGCATATAGTCGGCCTGTTACATATTCGAGCTCTTATTTCATTTCTTTTTTAATGGTTTTCAATTATAACTTGAAATTACAGTAACTTAATTAAAGTATGTCGATAGAATCATAAATTTTAAGTTTCCATGACTAATACTGCTTGGCATGCTGTGGACAACGTTTATTAATTCAAAATAAACAATTTAATAAACCCATTTTCTCAACCAAAAAAAAAAAACCAAGTTTCAAAATACTGTAACTTATTTAATGTACGTGGATAGAATCATAATTTTTAAGTTTCAATGTCTAATACTGCTTGGCATGGCGAGTGGACAACGTTTATAAATTTCAAAATGAACAATTATCAAGTAATAAACCCATTTAACTTCCACAGCTTAGAGTATACTTAAATTTATCACATATACAGCACTGACAAATACCATAATTCAAACTGATAAAACCTGTGAGTTCCTTTGCATTACATTAATGCATTTCATTCTAGGTTTGTTTTAAAAAACAAAATAGAAAAAAAAAAGTTGTATTAAACATCACCAAGTGTATTAAGGTTGGCTAATGAAATTTACGTTTCATGACCTTGTTTAGCTTTGATGAGCTATTTTCCTGCACTTAGCTAGTTTGTGCTATGTAATGCTTAATTATGTGAGTTATTTATGGTTTTTAAACATATACTCTTGATTTTAATGTCACATTCTTTTGATTGTAAGGATTAAAAAATCCTAGGAAAAATGCTTAAATAATCATCTCACCACTGTTCTTCGCCAATCAAGAACACCTGTGTGCAAATTATAAAAGCTATGCTCAGTAAGATGTAGCACTTGCACAGCAAGATTAAATAAGGTGTTGATTTCAAAAAGAATAAGAAAATCGAAAGAAAGAGAAAAAGAAAAGGAAAAAGAAAAAAGAAAAAAAAGTGTTTACATGATTGCAAGTGTGTTTTCTATGACATGTGAGAGTTATATGATATAACTCTTTAGATGATAGTCACTTTCAAACTAATGTGATTGAAGTTGTAGAAAATTTGTTTAATTACCATCTACATATCACCTTTTATGTATCACATACACTTACTAGTTGCACACACTACACATAAATCTTTGTTAAACATTGTACATGTGATTGTATGTTAATTAATGTGGCCATCCAAGATTATGCTTTTTGTGATGTTTAATGCTCTTTTTAGGGTTTGAGTTGAAATTTTTGAGGAGAAAAATTTTGAATCTTGATAAAAAATTGATTTGGTTGAAGAGAATGTGGTTTTTGAAAATATTTGAGAACAAAAACGTGTCTAGAATAGGTGTTAGACATTGCTCAAGGTGATTCAAGTCAAACCTCAAGAACATTCAAGCTACAGGAAAAAGTATTAAATTTCAATGAAGCCCGATCGATCAAAGGAAATGTTCGACTAATCGAAAATCACAGAAAAACAGACTCTAAAGAATTTTAAATCAAGCCCAAACCTGCAAAAATGTTTAGGGTTTCTGTCCAACATTCCTAAGTATTAAAGGAAAGTCCTAACTACGTTTTGAAGACTTATGGAAGACCTGTGAGTTACTCCTATGAGATCTAAGAGGTTTTGTGCCTTCTAACTCTACAAGTATCTACCAGAACAATATCTACAATCAAACATTGGTGGAATCTAGTTGCTACTGTAAGATCAACAAGTGATGATTTGAAATTTTTGAGTGGGATTTCAAAGTTATAATCATGGTAGCTTTTGTACTACAAATCTAAAAGAGAAGAGTCCATGAATTCGGAGCTTGCATGTGGTTGTGTCAATAAGTTACTCTTGGAGGTAACAATAGATTTAAGGTTAAATCTTATTATAAAAACTTCAATTCTCTATTAGTGAATTTGTTTGCCTTTAGGATAGGTTAAGTTAAATCCTCTTCAAGTTTTTTATCTTAAAACTGTTGGTTTCATTGGTTTTCTTGAGTTATCATATCGTTGCCTTATTTATTTTTCCGCACTGCATGATATGATTTAATTCTATTTAAGCCAGTTCTAAATAATAAACCTAATTGTCAATTTGATTAATTAATTAGGTTAAAAAAAATCTATTTTAAGGGGCCTAAACAAACAAACAAAAGATTTTTTTTTTTTAATGAAATTTCTTTCCTAATTCACAAAGGAGTACACTGATCTACCAAAACACATATATTCCAATTCAAATAAACCAAAATAATTATTTTAACTTAATTAGTTGGCACAAATTTTAATTGAGGGTAGAAAGATTAATATTAGTAACAGATGTGAAATTTAGATACGAAAATTACCCAAAAAAAAAATTATGAGATGAACTCTCTCTCTCTCTCTCTCTCTCTCTCTCTCTCTATATATATATATATATATATATATATTATGAGACAAAAATGACAACTCAACAAAGTTAAAAGATGTAATTTGTATATTTGCCAAATGTTTATTGTTTTAGATGATTGAGATAACACCTCCATTAATTTCCGTGATAATAAGTAATAATCTATAATAGGGATTGGAAGACCAACACACACCAAAAAAAAACCTATAATCCTCATCTTAATAATATGATCATATTCTTTTCATTTGTTATGCCCACTTCGATATCTCACCAACTCGAATGGATTCAAGAAATCATCGTTATTTTAAAAAAGTTTTCAGACCTAGACCGTTCATTGAACCATAAAAGAGAGAGATTCAAGGTTTTTGAGGTCGAATCGAGATCGAACTGTGATAACGTCATAATTAATTTAATAATTAATTAAAACCTAAATATAGATATTAAATTTATAAAACTAGCAAAATTGACAATATATCTATATATGTGAGGGAAATTTAATGATTTTCAAGCATATATTTAATAATTAAATAAGAAAGTTAATAAAATAAAATAATAACCATGAAAACATTAAAATTTATGATTAATTTTTAAAGTAAATTTGAATATCTTCGAAGGATTTTAATTATAATTTTTTTTTAATTCCTTGTAAGAGATGGATAATTTAATTAAGTATAATAAAATTGTATTAAGTTTTTTTTTTTTTTTTTAAATTGCTAAGGGGTTGGACCGCACGGTTCTTGCCACCGGTTTGTGTAGTCCAACCCCAGTTTTAGGGGTTCACGAAATTAACAAAAAATATGGTTCTTTATGCTTAAAAAATCGGTTTTTATCCCAATTCCTGGTTTTCATGATCCGACCTTCCGGTCCAGTCTGAGTTTGAAAACCTTGTATTTTAATACTTAAATCTTTTGAAAGAGTAGTTGGGAAATTAAACAAATCATATATATAATCTATTTTATTTCCTTTTCTCCAATTATAATCTTTTTTCTTTTTTTCTTTTTACTTGGTAAATTTCTTTGATGTATTTTTTTTTATTGATATATTAATTTTTCTAGAATGAAGATAAGGTTTAAACAAAATGGGAAAAAAGAACATTATTATTACTATTATCTTTCAAAAATATTAAAAAAAAAATTAATAGAACCTTAAATATTTTATATAATAATTTATTCTCCTTCATAAAATTTGTGCAATAAGCAATAAAAGAATCGGTATAGTTACATACTAACATAAATTGACATTAGTAAGCTTGGTATCTATCTTTTTTCTTTTCTTTTTTTCTTTTTGAGACCAGCTTGGTGTCTATCTAACTATTAAAGATCGTTTTTTTAAAACTTAAATCTTTAGAAAGAGTAGATGGGAAATTAAAAAAACTCCCACGGATTGGAGTTTCGAAAGTTTGGGGTTCTCTTCATACATTTAAAGTATATGCCATCAAAGAGTTCCAATTTAAAGTAGGCAAAAAATAAATCACAATAATGATGTACTTTTATAAAATATCTAGGAGGAAAACATACCGGGTGCCTTGTTTGGGTTGTTGACAGGAGTACCGCTGGACTCGTTGCTACTGTCAGCCATGTCTTTGGAATTAGTTTCTTGAAAAAATAATGGTAATTGGCATTATTTATAGAGAGAAGTCAATGGTCATGGGTGCTCCACAACATTACTATTGCACTTTACGCATTATGAAATCTGTACATGTGATTTGTTGGAAAGAAAGAATAATTAAGGGATTAAGGTATCAGGATGCAAGATACACAAAGGATTGATGCCTATTTTGATTGGAGAGAAAGAGGAGAATTAAATGAAGGTATTTTCTTTCGCGATTCGCATAAAAATTATGATAAGACAAAATCTCATTGAATAGATGGAGCTTCAACAATACTATAGTCTATAGCACTTTACGCATCATAAAACTTCGCACACGGAACCATATGTATCATTTGTTAAAAGCATGTATATCATTTGTTGAAAGGAAAGAATAAGACGATGCCTCATTGAAGTTTATGAAACTTCAACAATACCATAGCACTTTATGCATCATGAAACTTTGCACACGGAACCGTACGCATGATTTGTTGAAAGGAAAGAATAAAGAAGGGATCCATATGCAAGATAGAAGGACCAATGATTATTTTGACTAGAGGGATAGGAGTCGAATCAAAGGAATATAGTTTCTTTTGGGGTTCACAAAAACAAAATTATGATAAGATGAAACTTCGTTACAGTTCAGAGAACAAATTCATATGCTTTCATGCTGTCATGTTTTATGTATAGGTTTGTCAGAAATTTGGTAAAAATGAATAATTGGATTAATTAACAAAATAGTAAATTAGTCCTCAATCTTTACAACATATTTCAATTTAGTTCCTAGCCTTTTAATTGTGTCAATTTGGTTTCTAACCTCTCAATGTTGTGTCAATTTAGTCATTACTGTTATCTCTTGAATGGAAAAGTCTGACGTGTTAAACAGTCTAAATAATTTATAAAAAAAAATTGTCACATCAATTGCCACCTAGAATAACACGTCAGTTTATATATATATATTACAACACGGCAATTTTTTTAGAATACCCAAATCAAAACTTTTTAATTTGATAATAAATTTTACTTATTTTGTTAGACAAGGGTAGACCCATCTAAAACACTGTCTCTCTAAAATCCAAAATCTCTAATGTGAGGACGACAACACCTTCTCCTTCCTTCCAGCAACGCCTCTCTCTTCCAATGGCACCAAGTTCATCCCTCTCTCTCTTTCTCTCTTAATTAGTAAAAATTCCTACCGACTAAACTGAATGGAAACTATTGACACTTCATATGTTATGACATCTGGGTGTGATTTTTGCAAGTTATTTTTCTCCTAACATGTTTTCAAATATGTTTCTAAAGCTTTTGATAATTTTTAGTGTTACTGATTGAATCAAAAAATTAATATAAAATTTATCTACAAATATTTTGTTATCAATTTAGTTCAAATTTATTATGATTTATTTGTGTTTTTTTTTAGCAATGATTTAGTCTTTTTTTGCTCTTAATTGAAATCCAAACGAAGAGAAATAGTAGAATCGGATAGAGTAGAAGCAATAGCAATGGACCCATAGGGAAAAACAGTTTCATGAAACACAACATCCCTGGAAATGTAGCAGTGTAGAATTGAAGATCAAACAGCTTAGAACCTTTCACATTGAAAGGATATCGAAGAAAAACACACTTCCTAGCCTTGGGAGAAAACTTATTTCTAGTTTGAGCAGTAGTGGAGGCAAAACAAAGACAACCAAAGACCTTGAGATGACCATAATCTAGAGCTTTGTGAAAAAGAAGTTCAAAAGGGGTTTTATCATTCAACAAGGGTGAAGGTAGTTTACTGATCAGATAAGCTGCATTTAGAACACAATCACCCTAGAATTGGATTGGAAGGTGAGATTGTATTTGTAAGGCTCTAGCTATGGAAAGTAAGTGTTGGTGTTTTCTCTCCACAATAGAGTTTTTTTGTGGAGTATAAACATAACTATGTTGATGGATTATGCCATCAACATTAAAGAACTCTAGCATATGAAATTCCACACCATTATTAGTTCTTATAGCTTCAAACTGAGTATGTACCATGCTATAAAAAGAGAGAATTAATTGCCTAACTTTAGACTTGGACTTAATTAAAAATATCCATGTAGCTTTGGTTGCATGCATCATCAGCCAAAGTAAAAAATATATATATATATTTGAAGCCATCTAAAGTAGGAGTAGAGTAAGGTCTCCATACATCCATATGAACTAAATCAAAAGCACAATCACTGATTTTATTATTGAAAGGAAAGGGCAATCTTTTCTATTTTGCCATAGGATAGACATTACAATCTTTATTACAAGAAAATTGTAAAAAATGATGAATATGAATCAAATAATGAAGTTTAGGATTAGAAGGATGGCCTAATCTTGCAAGCCAAAGAGAAAAAAAATTACTATGAGAAGTTTGTGGACATAATGAGAGTTGCCATTTAGTTTTTGCAATAGTTTAGGAACCATATATATAGTGTCCTCTCGATGAAGGACCTTTTGATCTTACTGCTAGAGATAAGGGTTCGGAGTTAAAGTATGGTCTTGGGAAGGTGTTAGGCACCCAAAACCGCCCAACCCTAAGGTTAGCTTCACTTCATTATGTCTTATGTCTTAACCTTATTAAAGGCATACTCAACATTTTATCTATACACACACACACACACACTAGCATACATCTAATACACACAACATGGCATCAATCATCACGAACCATACATCTATCATGGTAATCAAACAAGGCCTAACATTCATCTGTCATGGTAATCATGGTAATCATCTCTAACCATACATCTGTCATGGTAATCTTCCCTAACCATAAAGGGTTTCCTTGTTGTGGGGGTACTTGGATAGGTGGATGGAGGAGGTATTCCATTGATAAGCTTAAAAGCAGTCTAACATTCATCATTCCATGTGTGGGGTTCATTCTTCCTTAGGAGTTTGAAGATGGGCTCATAAGTGGAGGTGAGCTTGGCAATGAATCAATTGATATATTGTAGTCAACCAATGAATCCTCTTATTTCCTTCTCACTATTGGGGGGAGGCACCTCTAATATGGCTTTAATCTTGGACGGATCTACTTCTATCCCTCTATCACTTATTAGGAAACCTAGTAACTTCCCAACTGTTGCTCCAAATGTACACTTTTTAGGGGTTCAACCTCAATCTATACTCCTTGATCCTTTCGAAAAAATTCTTTAAGTTAATGATGTGACCTCCTTTATCCTTGGATTTGACAATCATATCATCGACATACACTTCAAACTCATTGTGCATCATATCATGTAACAAAGCTGTGGCCATTCCTTGGTAAGTTGCACCTACATTCTTGAGCCCAAATGGCATTACTGTGTAACAATATATCTCACATTCCGTGGTGAAAGTGGTTTTAGTCACATCCTTAGGAGCCATCTTGATTTGGTTATACCTTGAGAATCCATCCATGAAAGACGTCAAGGCACTACCAGCAATGTTATCCACTAAGACATCTATGTGGGGAAGGGAGAAATCATCTTTAGGGCAAGCCTTATTCAAGTCCCTAAAGTCCAGACACATCCTCACATTTCCATCCTTCTTGGGTACAGGCACCACATTGGCTATCCACTCGGCTTGGTGCACGGGCTTAATGAACCCTACTTTCAACTGTTTTGTGACCTCTTCTTTGATTTTTAGGAGTCATTCAGTTCTTATGCGCCTCAACTTCTACTTAACGGGCACTATGAGGGCATGGGTATCAATGTGATGTTGGGCTATCTCGGGATCAATTCCGGGCATATCTTCATAGGACCATGCAAACACTTCTTGAAATTCTATGAGGAGATTTTTGAGATCTTTTCTCTCTTCTTCATTTAGGGTTAAGACAATTTTTAATTAAACGTGAATTCTCATCATTGCCCAAATTAAGAGTTTCAAAAGTTGGTTCCATAGGTTCAATTTTCTTTTCCAATTATTTATTAATTTCATTTTCAAATTTATTTGAATCATTTAAGTGCAGAATTTCAATATTATAGGACACATCAAAATAAGCCAAATCAAAATTCATCTTATTGAACATATTGAAAAGTACATTGGGACTTGCATAAAAATTTATGTTCCCCACTCTTAGAAAACCCAACACAAGTCCAATTATTAAGTTGCCCCACAGTAGGCACGATGAATGTAGAAGGATCATTTGGCTCCTTAATGGCGACGACGAACACATCCCTCTCCATCTTCAGGATAGTCTTCATTGCTTCAGTATCCATGTAGTCCACCAAGTCAACTTCTTTTGGAACCTCCTCGATCACCACAATAGGCTTCTCTTTGAAAGTAAGATTCTCATTGAAGAACATCTCTCATCCCAAATTCACTTTCCCATCCTTACCTACCCAAAGCTCAAGAAAGCCACTAAAAAGAAAGTCTCCTCCTTCTTTCACAAAGTTTCCATTGAGAGTTTTAAGGTTCTTCTTGATTCCGTCACAGCCTTCAAAGAATCCCAAACCTTCCTTGGTCAGTTGAGTTTTGAAATTGGGGAATTCAGCCACCCCTTTTCCTTCTTTTCCAAGATCCATACTTGGCATATACTCCATGTTCTTCATCATCAAAATCACCTCATAACTACAATATAGGACCAAATCCGAAGTAGACCTTTCATCCTTCAGTCCATAATTAGCCATGTTTAAAAATTCAAAGCCATTCATTTGGGGCTTATTTCCTCCTTCCTCAAGTGCATAAACTGATGTTAGGATCTCACCATCACCAAGCACTACATCAATTCCTCCCTTCTATGGGATCTTCATCTTTTGGTGTAGAGAAGAGGAGATGGCACCAATAGGATGAAGCTATGCTCTTCCTAAGGGAAGGTTATAGTTAGGAGTGATATCCATGACGTGGAACTCCACAATTGTTTCCAATGGGCCAATCTTGCAAGGTGCTTTGAAGGTTCCCATAACTTTCCTTGAAGTGTTATCATATGCCCTAACAATCAAAGGAAAGGGGATGATAGTCTCCATATCTAGACCAATAATGAGGGCGGTCCTAAGAGGGCATACATTTAATGCGGATCCATTATTAATAAGCACCACCAAAACTTTAGCACCCATGCACTCAATGGTGATTTGCAAAGGTCTAGTGTGAGTGGCTCCTTTGGGAGGAAGGTCCTTATTAGAAAAGGCAAGACAAGGGTGAGTGATATATTGGGTAAATATTGAACACCATTATAAACCCCAATCACATTGTCTAACAACTAGGCTCGTAGATGAGAAAACGATTGTTGCAAGGAACATTAATTGAAAAAAAAAAGAATGAAAAAAATCAAAAATTATTCAGCCTGTTGCATATTCGAACTCTTATTTCATTTCTTTTTTAACGGCTTTCAATCATCTAACTTGAAAATACTGTAACTTGAAGTACATGGATAGAATCATAATTTTTTAGTTTCAATGTCTAATACTACATGGCATGGAGTGGACAACGTTTATTAATTTCAAAATGAACAGTCTGGACTAACACGTCAAACAACCTAAATAATTTTAAAAAATAAAATTGTCACATCAACTGCGACCTAGAATAACACATCAGTTTTTTTTTTTGGAGACAACACGTCAATTTTTTTTAGAAAACCCAAATCAAATATTTTCAATTTGATAATAAATTTTACTTATTTTGTTAGACACGGGTAGACCCATCTAAAACACCATCTCCCTAAAATCCAAAATCTCTAACGTGAGGACGACGACGCCTTCTCTTTGTTCCAGCGGCGCCTCTCTCTTCCAATGACACCAGGTTCATCCCTCTCTCTCTCTCTCTCTCTCTCTCTCTCTCTCTCTTAATAAATAAAAATTCCTACAGACTAAACTGAATGGAAACTGTTGACACTTCATATGTTATGATATCTGGGTGTGATTTTTGCAAGTTATTTTTCTCTTAACATGTTTTCAAATATGTTTTTAAAGCTTTTTATAATTTTGGCGAAAAGCACATTTTAGTCCCTACATTTTCAACTGATTCCCATTTTAATCCCTACATTTTATTTTTACTACTTTTAGTCTCGATCTTGAAAAACGTTTCCCGTTTTGGTCATTGCCGTTACATTAAAAACGGAGAAAGCTAACGTGGCAAACGGTAGGAATACACAATAATAAATTAATGTCCACGTGGCCTATCTTGCAACTGTTAGTTACTCCCCGCCCTTAGTAGTCACGTGGCCCTCACATGACAGTCCCTAACCCATGTAAAACCCTAAATCACATGACCACACGGTCCACACCTGACCACACATGACGGTAGACTTGTAGAATCCCTAATCTCTTACCTTACCGTTGCTCATCACATGACCATAGATTTGCACAAAAAAACCACAAATCGGCAAGCACAAAAAACCACAAATCAGCAAGCATAATCACAAATAGCTTCAGAGTGTTTATGCTGAGCAAATTGCGAAGGTTGTATTTCTCTCCAACTCTCTCTTTCTCTCTCGTTATGT
This sequence comes from Quercus agrifolia, assembly GCA_029955455.1. NCBI lineage: Eukaryota > Viridiplantae > Streptophyta > Magnoliopsida > Fagales > Fagaceae > Quercus > Quercus agrifolia. The sequence goes on along the minus strand of JARQAD010000003.1, from coordinate 54,543,643 downwards.
CTCACTCTCTCTCTCTGTGTGTTATGAATGGCATTTTTAAGTGTTAGGTAATCGTTCTGGGTCTGAATCTTAGCTGTTGGGTTTTGAGAATTTGGGAATTTTGAGATGTTGTGTTTTGTTATTGCTCTAGAATTTCAATCTATCTCTATTTCTCTCTCGTTGTGTCTCACTCTCACACTCTCTCTTCCTCTCTTCCTTTATAGCTTTTGTAGTGGACATAATACTGACTGTGATAGTGGAATATTTTTGGGATTTGCATTGTTTGGCTATTGTGTGTTGCTTTTGGTATTTGCAACTCTGTTTGTTTTACTTTTGTTTATCAATGACCACAATACTGACTATATTTTTGTTGGCAATTGCATTGTTTGTTTGTATTGTGTGTCACTATTGTTTATTAGGGACCACTATATTGACCTTGATAAACAATGAAATCTTTGTGTTGGTATTTGCATTGATTGTCTGTATTGTGTGTTGTTTTTCAAGAAGTGGCTGGGTCCATGTGTTCCCTTTGTCGATATTATATGCTTTTTTATTTTTTTATTAGCCTAACAAAGTATCATTAATTTCTAAAAGTGGATATCTGTTTTCATTCTGTTTTCTTCCAGTGACTTGCATGTAGGATGGATGAGCTTTTTACTCTGCATGTCCACCATGGTGGGCATTTCATGTGGGACCCTCAAGTGTATGTGGGAGGGACAATTGATATAGTGGATAATTGTGACCCAGATAAGTGGTCAAAAGTAGAGATTGAGAGTATCTGTAGGGAGTTTGGCTACACTGAAGTGGATAAGCTATGGTTTAAAATGCCTGGTGTGAACCCAGAGCAGTCAAATTTCCATCAGGTGGTTGATGATGATGTTGCTATGTTCATGACTGACTTGGTGAAGGGATATAGGGAGATTCATGTCTTTGTGGAGCATCCAGTGCATGAACCACTTGAGTTGCCAGTGGAGGATTTTGATCCCTTAGCTACTAGACTACCTGGTAGTGAACTAGAAGGTGCAGATGTTAAGGCCTTAGAGGCTTTTGTTAGTGACAGTGAGCTTCACTATTATGAGTATGCTAAGTATGGTGATGAAGAGTACAAATCTGATTTTTCACAATTTGGAGGCTATGATAATGTTGAATTTACTAATATTGACCATAGTAAGCCACATAAGGTAGATGCTGAGTAGGTTTGTGCTAGGAGGGCTGGCAAAGCACCAATTGTTGATGACCAAGTTGAGGAGAGTAGTGAAGGCAGTGAGGATGAGGGGAGTGACTTAGAAGAAAAGCCAAAAATGCAACCAATGAACATTGGTGAAGATAGTACTGATAGTTGGGACAATCAAGCTAAAGATGATAAGGTTAAACTAGGACAAATGGGTGGTGGTGTCATGAATTCTGACTATAAGAGTGAGGAGTTGCTTAGCCTTGAAGAATCATCATCAAGCAGTGAGGGTGGTGATGATTCAAGTGATGATGACATCCCTATTGCTGAGGTTGACAATTCTATTAGGAGGAGCAAATACCCAATCTTTAGGCCAGTAGCCAAAGCTGAGTACCGTAGGTTTGAGAATGATATGTTGTTCATCTTAGCTAAACAATTAAAAGATGTTATAACTAATTATGTAGTCCATGGGGGGTGGGGTATAAAATTTGTGAAAAATGACTTTTTAGGATACATGTAGTTAGGATACATGAACAGTAATAGACTCTCCAAGCCTAATCTACCCAGTATACCTAAACCCTCCAAGCTTCTTGCTCCAACGAGATTGTGCCGAACCTTTTTCTTTTCTAGCTTCCTAGATTCTGCTACTTGACTATAGCATCAACCAATGTGAAATTGTTTCCTTCCTAACTGCTTCCCAAAGCACCAAACAGCCCTCTCACAGAAATGGATATAATGAGAAAAGGTTTTGGTAATAAGCCTTTCAAGGATTTAACAATGGAGAGGAAGAGAGTTGAGGAATTTGAAGAGTCTCTTAATGAAGATTGGGGATGAATCAATCTTGTTTTTCTCTAGGGTTTCTCTTTAAAAATTCTCTCTGGAAGCTCTCCTTCTTTCGTGAGTAAAAGGGGTATTTATATTGGGGTGAGAATGGAATGTGAAGAGTCAGGTTTTTCAAAACAGGGCTGGCTTGTGGCTTGACTGAGTAGCGAGTTCCAGCCGCAAGGTAACTGAACGGCCAGTTGTCCTTATTTTGTCCTGTAGTGCTCCAGCTGGCATGACGCTTCAACTTCTGGCATGCCTGGCACGTGTGCAGCTTCTAGCGGCTTGCAACCGCAAGTCACCCTGGAGATCCATTCGCGAGTTCCCGTTTTTCTTGTACACTCTTGAACATTTCTTCACACTATCTCACTCACTACCCTTACAAGAATCCCACCTAAATACAGGGTTACTAATTGCTGAAATACAAGCAAATTTGGCACAGAATAAAGTCAACAAGATGGTTGACTAAATTCAACCTTACACTTTGTATATGTAGAATTGTAGTTACATATAGTGTGGGTTACGTGCTAGTTTGAGATAATATCTACATGCTCAATGGGTTTGGGATGGGATTTTGGGATTTATTTGTTCTTTTCTTTCCTTTAAAACCTAAATAATTCCAAAATAATCACTTGTAGGCCAGAAAATACGATAAACTACACTTTTTTATGAACATAACAAAAGAAGTAAATACGAAACGAAATAACAGAGCGAAATAACTTTGGAGAGGGAAAGTGTGAACATAGAGTTCATCGTGGTTGTTAGGAGAATCGCCCAGTACTGAAGAGTTTGGTTTCTGGAAATCCCTTTTATAACAAGAGATCAATAAATTAAACTAATGTGTGTTGATAAAATAAAGAGAGAAAGAAAGAATAATTTCAGTATAATATTTGTGTAACACTGTAGAAAAGACTGTTTTTTTTTTTTTTTTGATAAGAAGACTGTTTTTATATTGAAAGAGGGAATGTGTGCAGTTACTACAGTAAAGTAAATTGGACTAAGCCATTTGAGCAACAATGCAATACATTTTAATTAAAAAAAAAATTATTCAACTAGAGAATAACTTAAAAGAATAATCTAAATATATAAGAAATTTAAATAGAGGGGTAGGGGAAGTGTTTAAAGGGTTAAAACTTAAAAATCTTTTAGTAGCCAAATATTTCTTTGGGTATCCATTTGACATGCCGCAACTCATCATTGGCATGTATTGTTCTCTCTGAGAGTGACACGTAGTCTCATTCCTCAAGGTTTTAAAAAATCTCATATCAATTAGATCGAGTCCAAGGTTTTCATATAAGGTGTAGGACCTCCATCTACTTAGGGGATTAGGGGATGTGAGACTTAGTCAAGATGTGATTCTTCTTCACCTCATCCCACTTAAGAGTTAAGAGGCCTTTCGGCCTTTTGGGTCCCTATAATCCACTCCCATAAAGGGCCAAACATCCTCATGTGGGACTTATCCACTATCTCTTCAATATATAGGGGTCCACTCTTATACCATTATATCTTTGTGCTATTCTTTCTTCCTATTAATCCACCTGTATATATAAGCTAGCCTTGTTAGCTATAGAGAAGTCTTCATATAATATGAAATCAGATCTATCATTCTTAAATAACTCTAAGTCTTTTATATATATATATATATATATATATATAACCGAAGCCTTTGAACTCTCCATAATTTTCCATGTCAGCATTACCTAAATAAATAAATAACAAAAATTCTGATTTTACATTAAAACCAAAAAAGAAAAAAAAAAGAAAAAAAAAAAGATAATACTTCTTCTATAACTAAAACTCAAAAATAAATAAATAAACTCTCTCTTCTCACAACTTCATTTCCTTCCTAACCATTCGACAATTCCTCCTCTCTCTCTCTCTCTTCGTTCTCATCTAAACACAAACCTTTCCCTTTAGCCTCCCACTAATTCGTTTCTCTCATAAGTTTTTGATGGTGGATTCAACTCAACCAAACCTTTCGCACAATCTGGGTTTCATCCTTAATACAAATAATACTCTTCCTCTCTCAAAATTTGGGTTTCATCCCCTCTATACTTCACTCTATGCTCACAATTTCAACAACACCACCCACTTTGGATAATGGCTTTTCCAATCTCTATGCTATGGTAATTTGTTTCACTTCTTTTAGATTTGTAATTCAATTGTATTGGCCTTTTCTTTTGTGGGGGTTTCTTTTTCTTTTTTTTTTTTTTTTTTTTTTTTTTTTTTTTGGGAGGAGAAATTGAAAAAAAAAAAAAAAAGTGTTAAGTGTGCTTCTTTTAGTTTTCTTTTAGAGTTTTCACATGTCCAATTAAGCAATTTGTTGACTTTGGTACAAATTTTTCATGTTTAAGCAAAGTGAGATTTAAGGAGTTGTTGTTGCCATTGATATCAGTGACGATCTCTACTAATTCTTGTTACATCAATATTGGTAATATGTGTCTAGGAAGAATCTGAAACTTGACCAGTTTGTGTTTTTAAATTAACCTTACTTCCAATAGAAAAGATGGTATTTAATCTATTCTATATATTTATTTTAATTTGTTGAAGTGTTTAATTTAAACATTTTCATTCTATTTTTCTATGTCTAACAACAAAGGTGCAACGAGAGTTAAAGATGTGTGCATCGTTTTCAGAATTACTTGCAATGCTCAAAACATAGAAGAGTGAGTTTATCTTCATTCTTATGAAGTTCTCTTTTCTCCTCCATTTGATATTAATAGTTTTAGAATTAATCCCATTTAAATTTGATGATTTGTTTACACAAATATGATGGTCTATTCTGTGCATTGTTATAGATCTTGGCTCAATATTGTTTGAAATCCTAAATTCCTAGATGTGTGCTCTAGCAAATTTTCATTTGAAAGTCAAATTACTTTGAAATTTTCATAGGATTTATCAAGATGTTCAAATTTATTATCTATGTCCCTTCCCATTTCACACTTTTTTATTTTATTTTATTTTATTTTACTTTTGGGTGAATGATCTTAATCTATGTGGCAGATTGCATTGCATTGTTATTGACTACAAGTATTTATTACATGGGCTGGTAGTGGACTCTAATTATCACAATTGGGTATTATCTGAGTTTTCTTATAAACACTCTCTTTCTTTTTGTTGTGTGCATGTTTGTATTTTTTTTGTTTTAATAACAATTTCGGTTGGGTTATTAAGAAAGTGTAGGGATATAATACATATGATAAGTTTTGGATTTTTATTTAGTATGTTTGGGATTCAAGCATCTTTATATAGTTGTTTGGGCTAGAGTTTAACAGGGATGGTGAAAGCTCAACGTGCTAGGATGATGCCATTGAGAAGAGGTGATGGATTCCTAAAAATGATGAGAAGCTGACAGTTTACAACTTTACTTTAAGCAACGTGGCATTTGGAATTGGAGTCAGAATCCAAAACCTTAAAACTCAAGTCATACAATTTTCACGGTTGTTTGCAATTGTTCCTCTAAATGATTATTTGATTTAAAGTTTTCTTTCATTCTTTTCTTTTAGGTTTGGTAAGGTCTGGGAAGAGTTGTAGACTTTGTTGGATGAATTATGTGGAAACTTTTGGAAATAAGAGGAAACTATACTCAAGCTTTATTCATATGAAAACCATTTTATCAAATTTAGTTTGTTAAATTCTGATTAAGATGAATGGATAATTCAAAACAATGAGTACACTTTTTTTTTTTTTTGGTTCCTTTTAAATGTTGTTACACACAATATCACTAGACACGTTAGGATTTGGATATGTGTCCAAAAGTGAACACATGTCCGCAATCCAACATGTTTAGTGATAACTTCCACTGGACACAAGCTGCACCCAAAAACAATAGCTTATAAGTCCAGTCTAGTATGATTAGCTTCCCTTTTTATAACAAATAAAAGTGTAGCTTCCAACAATAATATTAATAATAGGGGTCATGCTAACGAATGCCCTTAGGGCAATAGTTAACAATCTATTTTAGAAAAGTTTTGAAACCACTTTTATGGAAATTAAAAAAAAACCGTTAGCATAAATACTTTTTTTAAATAGATTATTAACCATTACTCTAAAGACATCTATTAGCATTTTCTTAATAATAATACCATTTTAAAACTTCAGCGGTGAATTCTTGAGAAGAGTAAAACTTTTTATCCAATTTTGAAAGGTGTTCAGTCTACCAAGTAAATGTACGGTTTGCAGGTTCTTTAATCATGGAAACAAACTCTCGTTTGCCAATTGCGACTACGCTCATGAACAAAAACCTCTACACCAAATACTCAACAATCATTTACAAGGTATCCATGAGACGCATAATTGAAAGTGTCAAGGTGAAGAACTTTGTCAAAGCTCCATTCAGTCTTTATGTCATGAAATCTTCTAATTGTCTCATCAGCATCTATATGTACACAAAAGAAGATATATAACAAATACAATCATCAAAAATAATAATATTACGCATGCATGTTTATTGGGAGAGTAGAAACCTTGGATGATCAAGTACTTGTCCCGTATCTGATCATTCACAAAAAACTTGAAGCTGGCATTAACCTCCTAACCGAGGTGAAGTTTTTCAGTCTCCGCAATTGCCAAGTAAAAGGAGATGTGACCAATTTCATTCATTTATCCTTTCCTTTTGGATAGAGAGACAGCCACCTGGAAAAGAAGACAGATAAATTGAAAAAGCAAACAATAATTTAATGGAACGAACAATTATGAAGGTAGAGCGTTAGAGGCGGTGACCGCAAGATTCAAAAACACTGGACTCATATGCTTGTCCCGTAGCATACGACTCTATCTTAAGTAAGAAATGAGTTGGCGGAAAATGTCTTATTGATCTTGTGATTGCTGAAATACAGTATGTACAATAAAGAGGCAATCATTAGATAAAAACAAATCTTCTGCATTTCATTTGAGAAGCCAAATCCAATCACGATTCCAATGTGTACCGTAAACATGTTGAATGGAATTGCATGTTCTACTAGCTCAATTTCTTAGAAAAGTGAAATTCAATCATCTATATCTACCATAGAAAATAACAATAACAATAATAAAGGAAATGGATTTGATATAATATCCCTATGTTCGATGGGTTTGGGTCCTTTGGAATGGGGTATTGGCATTTGAGTTCTTTTCTTACCTTCAGAATCTAATGTCATCAAAAAGTCCAACATAAGTACTTGTACGCTAGAAAATATGGTGTACTTTTTTTAATCATAGATAATAATATATACTTTATATGAATATAAAAATGAATAACTAAGAAACGAAATAACAGAGTGAAATAACTTTTGAGGGAAAGTGAACATACAGAGTTCATTCTGGTAGATAGAAGAACCGCCCATTACTGAAGTGTTTGGTTTCTGGAAATATCTCTTATAACAAGATAGCAACATATTGAACTAATATGAGCGAAAAATAACAATGCAAGACATGTATTTATAGATAGAAATCAAAGGAAATCAAATGGCATGTATACTTGGCAACAATGCAAAGAACTTTATATCAATTACCATGGCTATTTTTATAGAGGGAAATCAAAGGTCATGTCTACCTTGGAACAATCCAAAGCACTAAACATATCATGGGAAATCAAAGTGCATTTATACTGCAACACACCTTACGCGTCCGTTTGGTTAGAGAGGTCAAAAAGTAAGATGATAGAAAATGATGGGAGGATAGAAAAGTGGGAGAATAAAAAAGATTTTAATTTCTCTCATTTTTGTTTGGTTGAGAGTGGAAAAGTGGATAGATGAAAAAATTAGTTTGTATAAATTTATTCACATACCCTTGTTAAAAAAATAATGCCCAATTAAAAAAAGAAAGTGACAAACAAGCAAAAAAAAAAAAAAACGCAATCACCCAAATTTATTAAAAAATAAAAATCATGTCAAGAAAAAAAAATAACAAAAAGAAAACAAATCACTATCACCCCCACACCCCCAAGAAAATAAATAAATAAAAAATAAAATAAGAAAGCCAACGTTTTTCCAAAAAAAAGAAAAAGAAAAAAGAGCCAATGTTGCCCAAGAAATTTAATTTAAAAACAAAAAATAAATAAATAAATAAAAGAAGAAGAAGAAGGAAGGGGCAAAGTGTCTCAGGAAAGCAACTGGGAGAATTTTTGTTCATATAACAAATCACTCTCTCTTTCCCAGTTTTCTCCCCATTTTGGGGAAAAAACATTTTGATGAGTTCAAGGAGAAAACACCCAGGTCTCACAACATTTTTTTTCTCTCTCTCCCTCCCAATCAAACGCCTTTTAAAAAGTTTTCCCTCCTCATTTTTTCTTTAAAGTTTTACATTCATTCTATTTCACATCCAAACAAAGACATTCTAAAGTTAAACACACTAACTAGTCTTTGGTTTGAACTTGGAAGTGAAGGGAAGAAAGGCTATCTAGTTGTTCGGGGGCCTTTTTCGGATGCCCAGTTACGTGTGGTCCATTGGAGAGATGACCTTACTAGACCCAAGTTCTTTTTGGGGAGTTACGTCCGGAACTCAACATCAGGCCACATGGTCCAACGACTACCAGCGTATTCTTTTTAGCCTATAAAATCATTAAAGCCAAAGTCTAAGAATCGTGATAATGGTTGAGTAAATATGTAATACATGTTTGATATGATAGCTTTGATTAGTAATTATAATGACAGTTGAAATAAAGTAGTATTTACTTAGAGGTAAAGTAATCATATACTCAATGATGTAAATTTAAAGATATGGAAGCAAAGTCACTTATTTAAAGATATGGAAGCAAAGTCACTTATCTTTGTGTGGTTGTAGTCCAGCTGTGTAGCATCAGTGGGCTGATAGGGTTCCAGCAGAATGCCAGTGGTAGAGGTTAGTTTATCGTTCATTTAAATGAGTTTAAGCCTTGGTTAATAGTTGTAATAGCAGTTGAAATAAATTAATATGTATTTAAATGTGAAGTAATCGTATACTTAATAATGTAAATTTAAAAATAAGGAAGCAAAGTCACTTATCTTTGTATGATTTGTAGCCCCAGCTGTACAACTTATGTTTGCCATGATAATTTCAAGATTGAAGGGGAAAAATGGGTGCAACTGGATGGAGAGAGTATTTCCAGCTGTGTGTAGAGGCCGGTTAAGTTTGCCCCTCTTATCATGCACTTAAATGAGTTTCCCCTTTGAGAATGCTCTCTTAATTGTTGTGAAGTTATGAATAGAATTGCCTTTCATGAGAAGGACTTTTGTATGAAGTATATGTGCTTTCTAAGAGAAGGGCTTTATGTAAGAAGTAGTTATGCCTTCTAAGAGAAGGGCTTTTGTAAGAAATAGTTGTGCCTTGTAAGAAAAGGGTTTTGATATAAGATCTTGGTGCCTTCTAAGAGAAGGGCTTTAGTAATAGAAGTTCATGCCTTCCATGAGAAGAGATTTTAGTATGAGTGTTTAGCATCTCTTGAGAAGTGTGGAGATGGTAAAGGCATAGATGTTTTGTGGGATGTAGTATTTGTAATGTGTATGATATATGGAAGTATGAGAGGTATGGTGGTTAAAGATAGTAAAAATATGAGATTATAACTGCTGGGGAAGTTGTAGAGATTGCTTTCGAAGATGAAAGATTTTGTAAGAGAAAAATATGGAAATGTGCTTAGTCATTTGGAGATAGAGGCAGTAAGATAGGTATAGAGGAGTATTGAGATGTATTGATAGGCAGCAAAACAGTAAAATTTCAAAGTGAGAGCATGAGAGTGGAGCTTAGAAGAGTTGTGGTGTGTTATATGTAATGGTGTAGTAAGTGTGTATGAGATTGTGTAAGAGAGGTGAAGAAAGAGATGTTTAGATATATGGGCCGTGAGCTTTGATTTGCTGCTTAAGCTCAATCCATATGTTGATGCTGGTGATATCATGGGTTATGATCCCAATTGATGAAAAGGAGATTGGACCATGAATCCACCTCTTGAAGTAAGGATCTCATGGGCCATGTGAGCTCAATTCATGTAATTGAATAAGATATGAGCTTATTTTGGGTTTTAAAGAGATTTACCCAAAAAAAATGAATAATATGTTGATGTGGCATGGGTTTCCAATGAAGTAATGCCACGTGGGTCGAAAAAACGGTCTTCAACACCAGTTAAATTTGTAGATACATAGAAAAATAATGGTACATTTTTCAGGCCAAATTAGTGATTGACATATATAATAATGTTCACTGTTTTCTAGAGCCACTTTTTTTTCTTTTAAAGAAAATTTTCTATAGCCACTTAAGAAGGACAATTGTGTATTGTAAGGATATTCACATCAATTTCACCAATTTAATATTTCAGAAAAAATTTATCTAAACTCAACCGAAACAAGCATGCATCAGCCTCAATAAATTAACTAAAGTTTTTAAAAATAATAGTCTCATCTCTGCATGTAATAAGCCTCTATCCTCACTACATTAAATTTTAATGTTGATAAAATATTGAGGCTGATATATGTGTATAAAAATAATAGATAGTTAAACAAGCAAAAGTACATTTTTTTGGATTAGTTTAGCTAAATATTTGAGGAAACTGATGTAAATGCTCTAAAAGTGACCAACCGAGATTTAGTTTAAAGAGGAAAAGATTAAAATATAAAACATAAAAATAATAATAATAATAATTAATTAATTCCAAAAAAAGTCAAGAAAGGAGTATAAGTTACAAAATAAATAAATAAATTGATTTCCAAAACATATAACTTAAAATATAGAGGGTGTTTTGTTTTTTATGCTTACTGTAGATTAAAAGATATTTGCAACAGGTAGTCAATATGGCTGGAGGGTCATGGATTTGTCGATAGTGTTGCGAGATGGCCATGGGTCCGTTGTTGCCCGTCTTGATGAGGGAGAGCGAGAGATCTGCTGTTGTGTCTCGCATTAGCTCTCTAGCCCCAAATTGGCCCTAGGTGGGTCAAAGTTGTAACCATGGCTCTCGATGGGTTTGCTGGTCCGCGGTGATGAGTGGGGTGGGGGGTCTTTTAAAAAGACAGCTTGATTACTTAAGAATAAATTGAGAAAATAAATAAATGCACAAGAATTAAAATTTGGCACCATACCAAAGCTTTTCAAGACATTATCTATATACTTTGATTTCCTTTTAGAATATATGCAATATTTAGACTTTATCTGGTCTGATGATAAAGAAATATCATAAAAAATGGATGTCATAAGTTGAAACTCTCTCTCAAAAAATAAAATAAAAATTAAGCTTTGTCTGGTTTGCTTTTGGCGGGGTCAAGAAGTGTTTTAAGGGGTTAAAACTCTAATTGCCATTGTTTTTTCAATTTGGCTAAAGAATTTTAACAGGGAGCTTAAAGCTGAAAGCAATTTTGAAGTTTAAAATTGAAATTCAGAACTTTCAGGAAAAAACACTACAATTCACTAAGTATTGCTGAAAGTAATTTTCCAACTGCTAAAGACCTTCTATTCTGTTAAATCGGGTTATCAGTTCCTTATAAGTTAAAAGTGAATCTCATCAGCTACAACCCAATTCTGCAATCACAGGACAAACAGGAATTTTCTGGAAGAATATTTGGGGCTTATCAACTCCAGCTAAGGTTAGAAATTTTATTTGGAGAACCTGCAAAAATGCTATTCCCACAAAGGCTAGCCTTGCTCACCGAACTGTGTTTGATGATCCAACCCGTGACATGTGCCATCGCGATCCGGAAGATGCCCTCCACACATTGTGGTCCTGCCCAGGTATTTAAGAGGTTTGGAGAAGAGATTCCCAGTGGGACTTTCGTTTGAATGTTATTTTTGATAGTTTTTCAAAGTTGGGCTACTATGTTATGGAATCCAGGACAACGTTGATCTTTTTGCTATGATTTCATGGACGATCTGGTTTAGAAGGAACAAGCTTTGGATTCATCTCAGGTCTTCCCCATTAACTCAGTCTACAAGCAAGCTCAGGACTCACTTTCTGAATTTTTGCAAGCACAACCGCGGCCTACACTTGCCCCGAGTTACTTGGATTTTGCCTTCTACAACTAACCATAAAAAATACAAAATAAAAACCTTCTCTATATATATTTTTGATATATATATATATATATATATATGCATGCAAAACACTAGGAGCTAAAGAGATTAGTCAGAACATTCATGTAACATAACATGCACAATCTACGATAACCATTACAAATATATAAGTTATTCCAAATTTGATATTATATCTACAACTGCAATAAGGATAATCTCCCAGTCTCAAAAAAAAAAAAAAAAAAATCTCCCAATCTTACCAAATGCGGTTCCATGAAAAATAGTAGGCACCATCACTATGCGAACAGCTTAACGTTGGACACAGCCATAATTTCTGCTTCCACAATTAAAGTGTCATTCACCAGAAAACCCTTCGATGCATCATTGAGATTCTCTAGAAGCAAAAATTGCGAAAAGCCCCCGGCTTTCAATGATTTAGAAAACCAATGTTTAGCTGAAAAAAGAGAACGAAACAAAGTTTACAGTGGAACAAAACAAGTGAAGGAGAACAGGAAACACATACATAATGAGGAAACTCAGGTTTAACCGTAGCTCTGGTAGAATATTAAGCAAACTGAGAAACAAAACCCCCACTGGAGCCTATATTTCCCCAACATTTGAAACTAAAATATGATTAAAATATTTGATTTACCTGTGTTTTCTACATGATTTTTGTTGATTTGGTCCCTTATTCGCAGCTTGAATTTTGCAAAATATTTGAGATCCGATAGAAGACAATTACATGAGCAGAGGTAGACAGAAATCGCTTTGGCTTTTCCATTAGAATTTCCTTTGGGATAAACCAGTATCTTCCTGGATTCAGCAAAAAGAATTAAAAATAATGCTGATAAACATATAAATTAACTTTCCTTTTAATAACAATAAAAGTGCAACTCCCAGTAATAAAAATACCATTGTGAATCTGCAACAGTGAATTCTTGAGAATAAGATTCTTCATCTAGTGCCGAGAAGTTTTCAATCTTCCAAGTCAAAGTACAATTAGCAGGTTTTTTTGTAATGGAAACACACTCCAGTTTGGCACTATGTTTATGAACAAAAACCTCTACACCAAATAGGCAACAATCATTGACAAGGTATCCATGAGAAACATCTTTGAAAGTATCCAAGGGAAGAAATTTGGTAAAGCCCCATTCAGTCTTCATGTCATGAAATCTTTTAATTGAACTATCATCAGCATCTGGACAAAAAGATGATATAGAAAATAAATTTACGAAACCATTATACATACATGCATATTTATTTGCATCAATTATGAGAGAGCAAACCATGAATGGTCAAGTACTTGTCCTGAATCTGATCAAACACGAACAATTTGAAGTTGACATAAATCTCCCAACCAAGAGGAAGATTTTCTGTCTCTACAATTGCTAAGTAAAGGGAGATATGACCACTTCCATTCATTTTTTTGTTTCCTTTGGGATAGAGAGACAACCTCCTGTAAAAGAAGACAGACCTCTTGACAAAGAAAACATTTATATTTTAATTGAAAAAATAATTAAGAGGGTAGAGCATTAGAGTCCACCATTTGTGCCCGCCAGCTTCAAAAACACCGGACTCATACTTTTCCACAGTCTCGGACAGTATAGAGTATGACTCTATTTTAAGCATGTAATGAGTTGGAGGTAAATGTCTTTTTGATCTTGAGATTGCTGCAAATACATTAGGAATATTTAAAAGGCAATCTACTAAATATTGGGTAATGAGTCATTACTAATGACATATGGATTGGGGTTCGGAAATATTTTCAAACAAGCAGTCCTAAAGCAGAATCATTGAACTCAAAGAAATTTTAAAATGAATAATGCAGTACTGGTTCATGCAAATGCAGCAGATGTCATTTTGTAATCTATCACATATATTCTCTACTTGATCAAGACCCCTACAAAAAATATTTTGGAGTCATGCGTACCTCTTTTTAGGGGATTCAAGTTGTTAGTACAGTGGTACCAGCACCCTGTATAATGCCCAGTACTTGAGTTTTAAGTTTGGACAAACTTTTTCTTTAATGATTTTCAATCATCCAACTTGAAAATACAATGATTTAATTGAAGTCCAGTGATAGAATCTAATTTTAAGTTTGGAAATGTCATACAAATAAACATAAAATATTTTGGGATCATAAATTGACAACTGCAGACCTGTAACATGAAAACCTTTTTTCCCCTTTATATGGATACTTAAAAGACCATTTTGACTCTTTTTCTTAAATGGATCCCAATCATCCAACTTGAAAATACAATGATTTAATTGAAGTGATAAAATCTAAATGTCATGTTTGGACACAACATACTTCGTGAAGTGCAAAACACATTTAGAAAGTGCTTATTAATCCTAAATTGAGCCATTTTCTACAAATATTAAGCAGTAAGAAAAGACCTAAAAACTTCGTACTCAGTGCACAAAGCTTCTACTTTTGCGGGGTTTTGGAGAGGTCTTAGTAGGCTCCAACCTATTTTCCAGCAAAAGACTATCATATACTTCTCATTTGAGATGCCGACTTCAATTATGACGATTCTAATGTTTATCACATACAACTACAGCAAAATATTTGTGGGCTCGACAGACTGATTCAAAAAAAAAAATCGAACTTATTCTAAATGCTTAATTGTTTTTAGAAAAGAAGTTGGGAAATTCATATAACTCATATGGAAAAATAAATAATATTCATGATGTACTTTTATGAACACTGAAATGAAATAAACAACAACAAAAACAGAGCATAATAGACTCAAATTTGTTAATTGTGAAGAGGAGGGAAAAGAGAACATACAGAGTTCATCGCAGAAGTTGGTAGTAGCAGAGTCGCCAGACTTCATCACTTCACACTTTTCTGGTTTCTGGAAATCCTCTTTTTGAGAAAAGTATTGATAATTTGCATCCTTTTTATATATATATATATATAGAAGATAGAGGGAAATAAAGGCGCGTTTGGGGGTCGGAGGTAAATGTATAGAGCACTGATATTGGTAGCGCTAAAAAGTTATATCGCTATTTTTAACACCATCAAATACTAAAATGTGACTATATTGATAAAGCCAAAGCAATATTTTTGGGCTCCATATCTAGAGTGCATAACTATTTTTGGTCGTGCACGATAGTTCGTATGTAATAAAAATATATATATATATTATTATTATTATCATTATTAAATTTTTGTGTTCACGTTGCCTTTTAATAAAAAATTTCTTTCGGTTGTGTTCACATTGCTTTTTAATAATTTTTTTATATTATTTTAATCAAATAACTAAAAATATAGATACAGTGTATTATAAAGTAAGAAGATAATATAAATAAAGTAGTTTTTTGGTAAAGTTATATTGCTAAATTTATGGGTCCACTAATATCAATACTGTTGATGGAAAAAAAAGTAAAAAAAAAATTAGTGCTCGACAACTTTGGGTTGGCGTCCCACAATCTGGACTGACTGTCTATGACCCTATGAAAAATGAAAAAACATTCGCCAATGCAGCATTTCAAGTTTTCAACCAATGAGTAGTGACCCTAAAAAATCAAGTGACCCAAATGGCCCTAAAAAGAAAGAAAGAAAGAAAAATTGTCTTTTTGTTGATTTTTTTCCTTTTGTTGGCAATTAAAATATTTTCTTCAATAAAATATTATGTCCAACTATAATATTAAACAATTAAATTGTCCTTCAGTTGTCCAACTCATCTGTTATCTCCCCTTTTACTCCCAATATTCAAATTTGCTTTTATTCATTCAAAATCAACTCAAATCCATTCCAAACATCATCTTAAGCTAATCCTAATCCATCTTTCCCATTTTTGAACCATACATTGCATCAACCATGGTTGGGTTTTGGTTAGTTTTTGTTCGATTTGTCATTGTCCTTGTAATTTCTTGATTGAATTGGGTTATATGTGGATTAGTTTTAGGCCAAAATTTTTGGTGAACCTCACTCGTTGAATTGGTAGCCAATTTTCTCTTATTATACCATGCCATTGCCTTCATGCCTTACATGCTTGTTTGTGCCTATTTTGATTTTGTGTGTTTGCTCCTTGCTTTTCATTCACCTAGGCTAGTACATGCATATCATATACACCTTACATTTTGGGATTGGTCCTTATTCTTGTCTTGTCTATGCTCGTTTTTTGGACATACACTTATTTGTTGATGGCTACTAAGCATGGTCAATCTTTTTCAGCACCATCCAACGGCAAGGGAAAAGTATCTCAAAGGTCCATTTGGTTGAAGAAATAGAAAAGTGGAAGGATGGAAAACTAGTGGGAGGATAGAAAAGATTTGGTTTTCCCTCATGTGTGTTTGGTTGGAGGGGTGGAAAAGTGGGAGGGTGGAAAACTTTTTTGTTTGGTTGGAGAGAAAAATGAGAGGATAGAAAATGTAATTTATATAAATTAACTATTATATCCTTGTTATAATATATAAGAAATAGATATATTTACACTCATTAAATAATATAAAAATTAACATAAATACATATACAATTATATTATTTTCTTTTTTATTATATATAATTTAAAATTATGAGCAACAAAAATTGATTATGCGTTAACTGGGAAGACATTTTCAACCCAAAAAAAAAACTTTATCTATATGACAAGGTAGATAAACCAATGATGACAACAGCCAAAAAAATAAATAAATAAATAAATCAACAAGAAACCATAGATTAATACAATAGAATGAGGAATATAATGAGGACAAGGCAGAGAGAGAGAGAGAGAGAGAAGAGAACTTGGAGTTCATGTTGCTGTGCTGTGAAGATGTTAAAGAGATAAGGATGAAGAGGCAAAAGGTTAATTAGGTCACTAGTGGAAAAGTGAGAGCGGTAGGTGAAAGAAATAAAAAGTACGGGTACTTTTGTCACCCAATAGGCCTCAACGTTTTCTCCCCTATTTTCTCTCCATTTTGGAGAGAAGAGTTTTTATGGGCCCAAGTGGAAAATGCCTGGGCCCCACACAAAAGTTTTCTTTCCCCTCCTCCCAACTACACAACACACAAATTCATTTTCTCTCCTATTTTATCTCCAAAGTTTTTCATCCTCCCTATTTCACCTCCAAACAATCACACCCTAAAAGATCAAAACCCTCTTTTCCTCACGGTTCATGATATTGGAGAACTACTCCATAAGGATGTTATTTACTATGATCGATCATCGACTTGAGTCCCTTTGTCATTTCATGACAAAAGGGCCAGATAGTGGTGCATAGAAAGCTGTGTTCTGAGGGGGAGATTTAGTAATTTCAGGATTATAGTTAGGGGATATGCATAGTGACAGGGAGAGTTGCATAGATTTAGGGGGAGTTTGCTTTTGTTTTCTTTATATTTGGTTGGATCTTATTGTAGTTTGTTGGGTACTTTTTACTCTTATGTATGGTATTTTGAGAATTGAGATACATTTGGATAATGTGGTTATAATTTGTCTCTTTACATTGATCTTTTGATTTAATTTCAACTTTAGGCATATATGTTCCTTTGAATAGCTTCGTGTCTTCTGTTGTCGTATTTTGTCTGGCCTCGATTAGTGTGTTAAAATGCTGGTTTAAGCCCTAAAAGGTTGAAAATCATGTTTTCAAAAAAAGAAAAAAAAAATCCTATTTATCCTAATTGAATGTTTGAACAAATCATTTTAATAACCCAAGAGTCCAAAATCTCAAACTTGCCATTTTTGGCTAAATTTGGACAACATTGACTAAACAATAACCGAGATTAGTCAAAAAGTTGACTTTTTGACCCTACCATCCGATTGAGATAAATTTTTATCTTAAATATCAAGAAAGTCACTCCAAAATGATAGTTCATCGATCAAATTCAAAGTTAAAACTTTGATTAAAAGTATTATTTTTCAAGTAAAATTGCTGTTTTTTTGGCATTTTCGCATAATAAATTGCACCAATCCAAACACAAAAGGTGCAAACTACTTTCACCATATTGAAGCATGATGGATTAACTATCCTACATAATAAAAAACTTGACAATATCCTCTCTAGATTAAGATGACTTAATTTCCCAAAAAAATGTGCTAGAGAAATTCTACATTGCGTCACCTCCTTTCCAAGCACTTTAGGGTTTAGTGCAAATCACTAAAAGAAATTTTATTAATATCTTTGGGTGTAATTACCAGAGGACTGAATACCATACCGTATCGGCCGGTACAACCAGTATTTATCCTACCGGTCAGTCAATCGGAATAGAAACACCTCCATTTCGTGCTGCTCAAAATACCTACTAGTACCAGACTATACCAAATGTACCAATGAAAATTAAACGTTTCGGTTGATAATCAATACTAGATAGGAAGAAGCAAAAAAAATTCAAATATGGGTCATTGTCATCTCTGCCACTCACCACCATGGCTCTAGTTATTTTCAAGTTGATGATAACCCTCTCCCTAGCTACTGCTGCATCTTCATCTTCATCATTTGTGTTTACTTCCTATTCTTCTCATCTGCTTCAATATTGTTTTGTTCACATGCCAACTGTGTGCACTAACATAATAAGTAAATAAGTGATGAGGGTCTTTTTTGTGAAACCCAAATGTAAGAAAAGAAGCCCAACTCAGCAACACAGAGAAGTTGGCAAGAGACAGAGAACAAAAAAACCATTAAGTCCAAGTGGCAGGAATAATGGATCACAGGTCTATTCAATAAGTGAATGGACCTTGAGAAAGCAAATGGGCTCAAAAGAGCCCGAAAAGAGAGAAATAGTGAGTAGCAAACCCATGGGTAGTGTGTGATGTGAAAAAAGTAAGAATGGGTCGCGGCAGGCCCAAAGCGATGCAAGAAAAGAGAGTAGGCGATTGATGGCAGACCTATAAACCCTAAGGATGAGTATGAAGTAATTGGGCCGAGAAAGCCCAATGAAGTCAGTAAAAGCTCATGGGAATACAAAGTTAGTAAAAGGGCTGAGGAAGCTCAAGGCAAGCAAATGGGCCAAGGATGCCCAAGGGAAAAATGGACACAGGAGCCCATAGGTAAGAAAGACCATGGTCGTGTTAAGCCATTGGGGAAAGAATACACGGCAGGCCCAAAAAGGCCCGGCAGGATCAAGTCATTACAGTAGGAACGATAGAGTAATATGGCAGAATATGATGGCAATCAAGAAATGGGCTAGAAGAAATGTAAAGCCCAGTATCAAAGAGAGCCCAGCCCCTAAGGTGAGCAAAGAATTATAAAACAGCCCACATAAAAAGACGAAGAAAAGCAACAAATCGTGCAAGCAAGCCTCCAGGCCGCGGCAGACACACGAGCTACAGGCAAATCTTGGACATACATAAAGGGAAAGCACGCGTGAAGCTCAGGCACCACCAGCCTGTACCCAGCCAATATGGGACGTAGTGGGGTCATGGTCAGAGGTAAGGGGGTATGGTTTGGGGGTGAAGAGAGGGGAAGAGACCTATTTTGCAGCTCCTGCCCAAGCTCTTTTGGGAGGTACGTCATGCTAGGATGATAGACCACCCAAAAGAGGCAAGGTTGAGGGAAGAACCGTTAGGTGCATGCCATAAAGGATAGAGAAAGAAAACATCTACACCGTGGCAGGAAAGGGTGCAATGGCAGACCAATAAATAAAATAGTTTTTTCTTTGTCTAGAGCTGGGGAGGGTGATGCAAACGAACCAGTGGTGGTTGACAAGTACACCCAGACCAGACAAAGGTAGTTAAAGGGAAAAATAGTAAAATCTAGTCATGGCAGGCAGTATAAGAAGACCTCCACTGTGCCCAGAATGGGGGTCAAAAAAACAGGGGAAGAACACAAAAGGAAAAATAGAATAGAAAAAAAGTAGGAAAGCAAGGAAAAAAAAAGATAAGAAAGAAAACAAAAAAGCAAAAGAAAGATAATACAGTGGGCATGCACCAGTAGGTCGATTTCCCTCTTTCCCCTTCAAAATCTTACCCTCTTCTAAAAAGGAAAAAGAAAGTTTTTCTGTTGGGGCATTAACTATTTAGGTCCGATTCCTTCAAAGCCATTAATCCCCATGGCATGATCTTTTTTCCTAGGAGATTAACTGCATTGAGAGGAAGCGTCCTTCCTCTTTGGTTTCTTCTCTACTCCTGCGGACCAAATTTGACTTGTTTTATATTTTCTTCTTGACTAACTCTTACTGTTACTTACCCTTCTATTTTCTTTGTAAAAGTCATCATCATCATTGTAATTATGTTTCATTAGTAGGGATTATCCGGTCATTTTCTATTAAAAAAGATGGAAGACTCTGTTTTTTGTTGTTATTATGTTTGCCTGCCATGACTTCTCTGAAACAGCTCTGCCTACCGTAAGCACACTCCTAAAAAACGAGGCTTAGTTTTTGCACAAGCCAGCCCAGGTTAAGCTGAAGCTGGAACTTCCTAACCCAGCATACTCGGGCCCATTACCATAGAAGGCAACCCAGCCCAACGCACAATATACAAAAAAGGCCCTTACATTAAATTGGCGACTCCATTGGGGAGTTGAGGAATAGATAGGGACAAGAGCCCTCGCGAACAAATGCCTCCAAAGTCTAGGACGACGTGAAATATGAGTGTTGTACCCTCACAAGCAAAATCTAGGCCAATGACGCCTCATCAACAACAGCCTAATCAGGCGGAAGGTGCCAACGGAATGGGGGCTGGACCCCAAACTCATCCGAGAATCCCCATAGACAATGCCAACACCTTCATTGAGGTGTTACAGGCCTTACAACACTTGCAACAACAAATGATGGAGGAGATCTATCAGCTAAAAACGGATAGGACAAAGGAAAAAGAAAGCTAGCATGACCCAGAACATGCGGCTGACAAAGAAAAGACACCAGCAGGAGGTGTCCCACAACATGCGGAACAACGTTTTATTACCATGGCTGAAGTAGCGGCTCTCCTAGAACAAGAGAGAGTCAGAATACCCAAGGAGAGATTCTACGCACGAAGGCCTCCTTACCCATTAAGGGTGCTCAGTAAACCATACCCTGAGAGGTATGAGCCGCGTGCTTTCGCGTAGTATGATGGCAGGAAGGGAAGTGGTGTCGAGCACGTATGCAAGTTCATTGATACTCTTGGCCCCTATGCCACAAACGAAGACTTATATCTTCAAGAATTTTCTAAATCACTATGTGATCGGGCTTACACCTGGTACATTGGCCTAAAGCCAAGATCGATCCCAACATGGGATGACATGGTGGACGTATTTTGCACAAAATACTTCCACGGAAAAGAAACAGTAACACTTGCAACTTTGCAAGCAACCAAGCAGAGGAGCGATGAAGACTTGATGGAATACATCAAAAGGTTCAGGGACATAGCACTTGACTGCTATGATCATTGCGAGGAAAAGACACTAGTAGAGATGTGTATGACGAACATGATCAGGGACTACAAGGCAATCCTGGAGAACTTAGAAATCTCCCAGTTTGCACAGTTGTTGCAAAAATCCAGAAAAACTGCCCAGTCCGTGAAGCCAAGCACGGACAAAAGAAGTGCTCCACAAGCCATGACAGTGTCTACTAGTGAGCGAAGGAGAAAGACCGATGGGAGAGAGTACGATACTCCCCTACCAATACCATGCACTCCGAAAGAGTTGAATGTGCTGCTAGACAAGTGGATAGTAGATGGGGTCTTCGACCCTTGCATTTGTCGTTTACACAACTACGTGCAACATCCTACCGTAGAATGTTGGGTGCTCCTCAGGCTAGTGCACTGCAGGATCAAGGAGGGGACCCTAGAACTGTCCCAGCAAGAAGTTCAAAGAAACCCGCTCCCAAACCACAAAGGGAAGGGTGTAGCAGCAATGGTAATTTGCGCGGACCCAGGGGAGGACGAGGAAGAAAACCCAACCCTGCCTGTGGCAGCCATTACCACTTTACAGCAAAGCTCCAAGTTCAAAAATTTATTTGACCAACTGGGGCTCACAACGAAGGAAAGAAAAATAGCCACGGAGGCTCTGGTAAGCATCGCCTCCGGTGCAGGAGTAGAATGCTTGTCCGTATAAATCCCAGAAGACAGGGCTCTCTTACAAGAATCAACATAAATCACGTTCAGTGATGAGGAAATGGAGGTGGGATACCCAGATCACAAGAGAACCTTATACTTAGCAGCTTCCATAAATCAAATCCCCATAAAGAAAACCTTGGTAGACACAGGTGCTTCTGTAAATCTCATCCCATTAAGCACTTTACAAGCCGCAGGAATTTCAGAATGAAAGATTCAGGGGTGCCCAATGGAAGTGACAGGATTCGGCGGAAGGGAAGAGTACACCACAGGCCACATTCAGTTGTGGCTAAAAGTAGGTCCCATAGCTTCTCTAGCTCGGTTCCATGTAGTGAAAATAGAGGTATCTTATCATGTGCTTTTGGGAAGACCATGGTTGCACAAGCACCAATTGGTTCCATCCATTTATCACCAGTGTGTAAAAGGAAGATTGAATGGCAGGATGATAAGCATAGCTGCAAACCCCTTACCATTCGAGCAAGCAGAAGCCCATTTAGTAGAAACTATATTCTACGACCAATGGGCCCCGTGAAGAGAAAGCTCAGTATCAAAGCCACGAGGTACCTTTGTACCTAAATAGGAAGACATCCAAGATGACCCAGAACCTGATCTAAGAGAATTATTGACAAGAAAAAGGAAGAGGAGAGAAGCGTTCACCACAGAATCAGATGACACACCCCAATGCATCAGGGTCCGAGGCCCTGATGGCAGAATCGTGTACAAGTTATGAAGGTATGTGGGGCCTACAAGTGAGATGTGAGTGGGCCCTACCCAAGATTGTCAACACGGGAGTTTGGCGTGTTGCATAGCTCAAGAAAGTTCGAAAAAGGAAGAAGAAAAGGATGAAGAAGTTATGGCAGAAAAGGATGCACAGGTTGTGGCAGAAGAAGAGTTGGAGGAAGTCGACCTGGGGTCTATGAATCAAGGCCTATCTCAATTAGTGCAAGTCTGACAAAAAAAGAAAAATCAGAGTTGGTACTACTATTGAAAGAATTCAAAGACGTCCTTGCATGAGACTACAGTGAAATGCCAGGGTTAGACCCTGGGCTGATTGCACACACGTTGAATGTGGACCCGCAGGCCAAGCCAGTGGCCCAGCCTGCCAAGATATTTCACACAGAAATAAAGGGACAAATAGTCAAGGAAGTGCAGAAATTGCTGGCCACAGGATTCATCAAGCCTATTCAACACCCGCACTAGCTATCCAACATAGTACCAGTAAAGAAGAAGAATGGACAGATAAGATATTGTGTAGATTTCAGAAATCTCAACAAAGCCTGTCCGAAAGACGAGTTCCCATTGCCAAACATGGATTTACTAATAAATTCTACGGCAGGAAGCACCATGTCTTCGTTCATGGATGGTTTTAACAGGTACAACTAGATCAGAATGGCACCAAAAGATGCAGAGAAGACTACTTTCAAAACACCCATGGGTAATTTTTACTACACTGTGATGCCCATTGGGTTAAAAAACGTGAGTGCAACCTATCAACGAGCGATGACGGCCATATTTCACGATATGATGCATCAGGAGTTAGAGGACTATGTGGATGACATAGTGGTTAAGTCAAAAAAGAGAGGAGAGAACTTCTATGTGTTGAGAAAGGTATTCGAAAAATGCAGAGCCTTTAAGTTGAGAATGAACCCTCTTAAGTGCGCATTTGGAGTACCCTCTGGGAAATTCTTGGGTTTCCTGGTTCACAGCAGGGGAATAGATGTAGACCCAGCCAAAGCCACTGCAATAGCAACTATGAAACCTCCAGCCACGATGAAAGAACTAAAAAGCTTCTTGGGAAAAGTCTTGTATATCCGAAGATTCATCCCTGGTTTGGCATCAATCACGTCGGCTTTCACCAAGTTGCTTAGGAAAGAGCAAAGTTTCAAATGGGGGGAAGTGCAGCAAACAGCCTTCAAGAGGCTACAGTAAATCATGATGAACCTCCTCACGGTGTAGGCCCCAATCCACAAAAAACCATTGTTACTTTAAATGGCCACCAATTCATATGCCATTGGTGCATTAATTGCGCAAGAAGATGGAGGCAACGTTGAGCAGCCAGTGTACTACATCAGCCACGCCTTAAAAGATGCAGAAACTCGTTATCCAAGGGCAGAGAGAGCGTGTTTGGCTATTGTGTACGCCTCACAGAGGTTACGCTATTATTTCTTGGCCTACGAAGTATGGCTGATGACTAAGTCCCATGCCATTAAAGCCCTGTTATAGCAAGCTATCCTCTCTGGCAGGATATCCCAGTAGTTGTTACAATTGTCACAATATGACTTGAGAATGGGGACATTTAGGGCGGTGAAAAACCAGGCTATAGCAGACTTGTTGGCGTAATTTCCAGGAGCAGAAGAATTCCCGTTGGGTGATAAAGTTCTAGGGGAAGTAGTTAGGGCAGAAGAGGGCAGGGAACAATGGATAATGAAATTTGATGGTTCCTCTACCACCCGGTCTGGAAGAGTAGGAGTAGTTTTATACCATGAAGAAGATAAAGGAATAGCACTATCGTTCAAGCTAGAATTCCCTTGTTCAAACAACACGGCAAAATATAAAGCCTACTTAACCAAGCTGGCCACAGCCCTTGAAATGGGAGTCAAGCATTTGAAAGTGCTGGGTGATTCGAACTTAGTGGTTTGCTAGACCAAGGGAAGCTTCTCCTTGAAAGAACTCAACCTAGCCCCGTACAAAGCAATGGCCCAAAAAATGGAAGAAAGGTTTTTAACTTTTGAAATAGAACACGCTCCAAGAAACAAAAATTGGTTTGCCGATGCGTTGGCTGCACTAGGCTCACAAATAATGTTCTAAGGGGATAGCACGAAAATGAAGGTCAGCAAGAGGCAAGAATCTATAATTGAAGTGCTAAAAGAAAGGTTCCAAGAGGAACACTGCGAAGGGGATTGGCGGATCTCCATAAAGGAAGCTTTGATGAAAGAAGAAGACGCCGCAGAACTAAAGGCACTGAAAGACTACGCCTTAGTGAGGGGAGAACTGTACCGCAAGATGCTAGGTGGAGTTTTGTCCAGATGTGTGGGACGGGTGGAAGCCCAGAGAAAATTAAAAGATGTACATGACAAGACTTGTGGATCCTGCGGGGAGGTCAGCCTTTATCGCAGGCTTCAAAGGGTAGGCTTCTATTAGCCAAGCAAGGGTAAAGAAGCAAACCAAGTCCAAACCCAGTGCGGAACCTACCAACTTGCGGCAGACAGAGAGGAAAGTTATGCTGTGTTCATCAGCAAGGATTGGAGAAGCCCATTCATACAATACTTGACAGAAGGCATCCTGCCACAAAAGCATAATGAAAGATACAAGCTTAAGAGGTTGGCCACACGTTACTTTTTGCATAATACAGTCCTTTTCAAAAAGGGATATGATGGGGACCCTTTGAGATGTTTAGGTCCTAAAGAAGCAAGAGAAATGATAAAAGAAGTACACTCAGGAGAGTGTGGGGAGCACCAAGGGAAGAAAAGGCTTTACAGATGCTTGCTGCAAATGGGCTACTACTGGCCTACGATGAAGAGGGATGCGGCATAATTTTTTTAAACAAGCCACAGTTTCTAAATACAAGCCAATTTAATACACACTCATTTGCAAAATTTGCATGGCATGGTCACACCATGGCCCTTCCACACTTGGGGGCTTGACTTAGTTGGATTGGTGACCCCACTATCGCATGGATACATATGGATACTAGTAGTTACGGAGTATTTTACTAAGTGGGCAGAGGCAGTACCACTCCGCAAAGCCACGGGAGGAGCAGTGGCAAATTTCATTAAAGAAAATATAATTATAAGGTTTGGAGTTCCCCACAGGATCATCAGCGATAATGGCATGCCATTTGTCAACAATGACGTGAGGAAGATGCTAGAGTTCTACCAAATTAAACACCACCGTTCATCACCTTATTACCCTCAAGGAAATGGGCAAGCGGAGGCAACGAACAAAACCCTCATAAAGATTATCAGTAAGATAATCCAAGAATATTCGGGAGGATGGGCAGTGCACTTGCCAGACACTTTTTGGGCTTATAGAAATTCACCAAAGTCAGCCACTAGTTTCTCACCTTTTTCCTTAGTCTACAGAACTAAGGTAGTAAGCCCGGTAGAAATAATAACTCCATCCCTGAGAGTTATGCAAATGCAGGAAAAGGAGAAGGAAGAAGAAGTTTTTGCGGCAAAAAAGTGTGAAGATCTGGAAGGACTTGATGAAAAGAGAGAAAAGGCTCAGGGGCGCAGCCGCAGATACAGACAAAAGATGACTGAGGCCTACGGCAGGATGAACAAGGAGAGAGTATTCGCAGAAGGACAACTTGTGCTAAAGGTGGCAGACTATGTCAGGCGAGGTATGGCAGGACCATCTAAGTTTGCACCCAAGTGGGAAGGACCCTTTGTGATAAGGGAAGCACATCAAAGTGGGTATTACCGTCTAACCCAAATGGATGGCAGGGACTTGATGGATCTCATCAACGGAAAATGGCTGAAACGTTATTATGCCTAAAAAAAAAGTTATGTGGTTATTCCTTCCTTTTGTTTTGTTAAAAGCTTTTATGTTTCCTTTACCTTTCTTTTTTCTTTCCTTCAAGTGACTATGTCATAGGACAAAATATTGTAAAGTGCTTTCATGAGTATGCAATGAAAAAAAAAAAAAAAAAAAAAAGAGTACGAAGTATTAGCACTATGTCATAGCAATAGTAAAAGTAGTAGCAAAATGTAGCACCATAATTACAAACCCAAAATGCAGCAAACACACGCCAAATAAGTGCTATAGGAAACATATAAAGTGTCCTAGGTGAAGTAATAAGAGAAAAAAGAAAAACAAAACAACAAAAGGAAGAAAGAAGGAAACTGCATCATCATCAACGGAGTCCAGAAATGAGAGTCTGGTCTCCAAAGCGGCTAGGCCCACCAATGCTAGAAAGAAGGCGCTCGCGACGGCCCTCCAAGTCTGCCACCTCCTTCTTCAGAGTCTCAATCCGTGTATCAATAGCATCAACAATTGGCTAAACTCTCCTAGGCAACCTCATGGAGATGGTCTAGGACAAACTCCACAGAGAAACCCATACTGATAAGCTCCTGAATCGCGGTTCTCCACTGCAGAATCCTCTCGATGGAGACGGTGTCAACGAAATTGTGCTCAATGTCATTCATCACGCTCCCCAACATCCTTAAGAAATGCTCTTTGGCAGAACAATCAAGGCATAACCCCTGCATAAAATCACCACGGTTACTGTGAACGATCACCAAGTGAGAAACACAGTCCTCGGGGACTCGAAAGTCATGGAAATCTACATAAGGAGGCCTAGAGCCCCATAAATCTACAGGACCTAGGTCATTGACCTCGGGCTGATCAAAGTGGGCGAAGAAGGTTGTAGCTTCCTGCACAAGATCAGGAATGGTGGCAGAACTGTTGCCCATTTCCAACTGAGAGGGTGCTGTAGGAAGAGGACCTATCAAAAAAAGCACAAGGCATAAGACGAGCAACTTTTTTTTTTTTAAAAAAGGGAGAAGACAAATGCACAAAAAAAAAAAAAAAAATGAAGAAAGGAATAAAGGAAAAGAGAGCTCACCAGGACCAGTGATAATAGGGGCTGTGGGAAGAATGGAGACAGGCACAGAAGGAACGGTGGAAACAGACGCTGTGAATAGGCAGAAGCTAGTGCAGAAGATATGGTAGGAATGGGTGTTGTGGGCGTGGCAGGAGTAGCTGCTGTAGACACATCTACGTCTGTTGCAAGTCCTAGTCACTCAAAGGGCTCTGCAAACGAGAGAAATTGATATACAGACAAAAGGGGAAGAGTGAACTTAGCAAAAAAAAAAAAAAAAAAAAAGGAGGAGGGAGGAAAGATAGCACATACCCATGAATTCCTCTTCTTCAGATTCAGAAATCCTCCTCCCCAAGACGAGCTTATCGTCAGGATCTTCAAGAATGTCCTCAGATTCTTCAAAAGACAAAGCAACGTCAGGCCCATGGGTGGCAGAAATTGGGATGGAAGAAGGAGTAACTACCAAGGAGGAACTATCCTTCATAGCCTGAGATAGAGCAGCGAAGGGGTCACCGGTGGAAATAATGAGAGGCGTAACCTGGGTAGTCTCGATCTGAGTAGTAGCAGGAGGGGTGGCTCCCTTTTGAACAGAGGGTGTCTCGGCAAGAGGAGCAGTGACCTCACTAGCCTCCCTAGAATGAGTACCCTCATCTATGGGTACCGACTCAGTGGGGGAGGTGGAAGTCTCAACAAGAACTCAATGCGTGGCTGCAGAGGTGGCAGGCATTGCAAACTTAGCTCCACCAAAAAAGCCCTCCACGGGTGTGGCCATGGGAACAAAAAGCTCCTCAGCAGTAGGACGATATATAGAAAGAGGCTGGGGCTCATCCTAGAAGAAAAGAAAAGGGGGGAAGAAGATATGAAGATCAAAATAATCTTTTTTGGGACAATGAGGAAACCAAAAGTGTATGGTAAACTGGTGAATGGGGAAATGTACCTCCAATTCAAGCTCATCGAGCACAATGGGATGGGTGGCTGACGTATCCTCCTTATGCTTAGACTGCAAAGGAAAAAGGGAACAAGAGACGGAGTCAAAGAAAGAAGTCAGCAAGCGTGTTAGTTTCAATCACAGGGAAAGTCAAAAGGATATGCTCATTGGAAGGACAAAGCAAAGTTAAAAGTAACGTACCCTCCGCTCAGTGGCAAGTGCAAGATGAGGAGTTGTCTTCCTCTTACTGCCCCATGTTCTGCTGGCAGGAGTAGCTTCTACAGGTGGCCGAGGAGTGGCGGACTTGGGCTTACTGGCATACTTAAGTTCGATAGGACCTTTCTTGATTGGTGCAGGGACATTTATGACTTTAACCTTCTTTTCCCAACCTGGAGGATAAACACCTGCATGCCAATACCATCCTTTCTCCTCTTCATCCCATTCAAAGATGGCAGACCAGTTCTATTTCCTGGCATATGCTAACACGGACTTGGAAGGCAGGAGCAATCGAAGGTTAGGCGAGACAACCATACCGAGTCCCTCAAGAGGAATGAGAGAGAAACCATAACTACCTACCAACTCTTGCTCAAATGAGGTCATTACGGCCTGCCAGTATCCATGCATAGTAGAGGTACAAAGGCCCTCCCTTAGCGAGCCAGGAATTGTGACTACACTAAAGTGTTGCCTCCAAAAATCCAAAGCGGTATGTCGCAGAAAAGGTCTTATCGAAGTGGGGGATTCCATGAGAAAGGAAAGGTCGTCAGGAATGTCCTGATCCAACCCAAACTGCATTCTTACTCGGTTGGCACGATAATGGATAAACCTGACACCTTCATTGGCCAAATAGGGCAACAATCCAGCGTTGGCGGCCACCAAATACGTGATTCCTATCTCATCAAAACCTGCTAGAGGAGTAGTAGTTCCAACAGTATTAACAAACGAACCCATTGCGGAATCCACGCATATATAACCTGTACTCAAATGTCTGTAAGCTCTCCAGGAGAAACAAACACCTTCATCAAAGGACTCAACAACAGAATAATTAATAGGCTTCAGACCAGACCAACGGAAAGCTAGAGGAAAATCAAACTCAAACCTGCTGTAGAAATCAGTAATTACCTTCAGGCAGAATTGATACTTCTCTTTAGCAAAGTGAAAGGGCCTACATTTCACTAAGTACTAGCCACAGCGCTCAAATAACAACTGCTGTAGGATGGTGCTATGTACAGAAGAAGTGACTATGTGGCAAGAGCCAGCCTGACTCTCGTCACTCTGCAGGATATCCAGTTGGACATACAGATGTCCCAAAAACATAGGGGCCAGCGGCAGACTCACCCTGGCAGATATTTTTATGGCTAAAGGGAAGTACAAAGACTTTATGGCATAATGGGGGTGGGACCCAAAGACAAACTTGCAAAGCCAAAAGGCAACAAAAGCAACATGGCGAGCAACTACAGAAAATTTGGAAGAAGAACCAACCCAATACGATAACTTAGGATTTCCGATCATCCTTTTCTTCAACTCAACTTCGGTAGCCTTTTCTTCCGGAGAAAGTTTTATGGCGGCAGGATCAACATCACCAAGAATCGGCAAAAGTAATTGATTAGCCACGTCTTCGAGGGTGACGGTGAGTTTGCCACAGGAAAAGAAGAATGTGTGGGTGGTGGCGCACCACCGGTAAACCAAATGACGAAAGTTGTAGAGGTCTCGGAAGTTGGATAGGCTTCGAGATAGGACGATGGCCTTCAGAACATCGGCCCGCTGAAGTAAACCCATGAAGCCCGTATCAGATAACTCGCTATCGACCCACTCCTTCCAACCCTGGGCGGTACCTGACCCAAATTCAAAATGGATAGGCACAGGGAGTGAAATTCCTTAATGAACAACTAGATCGTAGATGGAGGAAGACACTGGAGCCCAAAAGTATTGAGGTTTTGCCGACAGAGAGCGAGCCACACATGGCTCGGCGGCGGTGGCACATAGTCACCAGGAATCTTGGGGAAAGAAGGATAGACATCATACCAAGGGTCGATTAGAGGGGCGCACTCACTGTCTAGGTCACGCTGTGCTTCTTCCTCATCAGAGTGGTTTGATTTAGAGTACATAGCCTCCTCGCCCGTCTCTTGTTTGACAGGAGGATCGTAAATGGCCTCTTTCCCTTTACAACGAGAAGAGCTTGAGCTTTTCACTGGTGCCATAGCGTGAGAGTTTGATCGAAGTAAAATGGGTATGGGTGTTCGAAAAGAAGAAAATGGTGAAGGAAGGGAAACTGAAAGAATATTTTGGAAAAGAAGGATTTTTTGTTCAGATTGAAGAGGGACTCCTTCCTTAAATGCCTGGGTCATTAATGCTGGCATGAAGGGAGGTGACAGGTCAGCCATCAAGAAAAGAATGAAATAAATGAAGTGGCGGTTATGTCTTAAAACAACTGCCATTTTGGGAAATTCAAAGAGTTATTACTGTTTATGGCAGGAAAATAAATAAATAAATAAATATATATATATATATATATATATATATATATAAAAGAAGAGGTCCATAGTTTAAAAAAGCTCGTGAAGGAAAAGAAAGAAGAAATGTGAAGGGATAGGAAGGTCTTTTATTCACACATGGGCCGTAGGAGCGCTCCATATGTTCAAGGGGCTAAATGTTGAGGGTCTTTTTTGTGAAACCCCAAATGTAAGAAAGGAAGCCCAACTCAGCAACACAGAAAAGTTGGCAAGAGACAGAGAACAAAAAAACTGTTAAGTCCAAGCGGCAGGAATAATGAATCATAGGTCCATGAAATAAGTGAATGGGCCTTGAGAAAGCAAATGGGCTCAAAATAGCCCGAAAATAGAGAAATAGTGAGTAGCAAACCCATGAGCAATGTGTGATGTGAAAAAAGTAAGAATGGATCGTGGCAAGCCCAAAGCAATGCAAGCAAAGAGAGTAGAGGATTGATGGCAGGCCCATAAACCACAAGGATGAGTATGAAGTAATTGGGCCGAGAAAGCCCAATGAAGTCAGTAAAAGCCTATGGGAATACAAAGTTAGTAAAAGGACCGAGGAAGCCCAAGGCAAGCAAATGAGCCAAGGATGCCCAAAGGAAAAAAGGACACAGGAGCCCATAGGTAAGAAAGCCTATGGTCTTATTAAGCCATTAAGGAAAGAATACACGGCAGGCCTAAAAGGGCCCGACAGGATCAAGTCATTATAGCAGGAATGACAGGTTAATATAGCAGAACATGATGGCAATCAAGAGAATTATAAAACAGCCCACATAAAAGGACAAAAAAAACAACAGACCATGCAAGCAAGCCTCCAGGTCGTGGCAAATGCATGAGTGGTAGGTAGATCTTGGACATACGTGAAGGGAAAGCACACGCGAAGCCCAAGCACCACTAGTCTATACCCAGCCAATATGGGACGTGGTGGGATCATGGGTTAGAGGTAAGGAGGTATGGTTTGATGGTG
Source organism: Quercus agrifolia (assembly GCA_029955455.1). Lineage (NCBI taxonomy): Eukaryota > Viridiplantae > Streptophyta > Magnoliopsida > Fagales > Fagaceae > Quercus > Quercus agrifolia. The sequence goes on along the minus strand of JARQAD010000003.1, from coordinate 54,511,842 downwards.
GGGAGAGGGGAAGAGACCTATTTTGCGGCTCCGGCCCAAGCTCTTTTGGGAGGTACATCTTGCTGGAATGATAGACCACCCAAAAGAGGCAAGGTTGAGGGAGGAACCGTTAGGTGTATGCCATGAGAGATAGAGAGAGAAAATGCCTACACCGTGGCAGGAAAGGGCGCCACGGCAGGCCAATAAATAAAATAGCTTTTTTTTTGTCTAGACCTGGGGAGGGTGATGTAAATGAATTAGTGGTGGTTGGCAAGTATACTCAGAGTAGACAAAGATGGTTAAAGGGCAAAATAATAAGATCTGGTCATGGCAAGCGCTATAAGAAGACCTCTATTGTGCCTAGAATAGGGGTCGAAAAAACAGGGGAAGAACATGAAAGGAAAAATAGAATAGAAAGAAAATAGGAAAGCAAGGAAAAAGAAAAAGATAAGAAAGAAAGAAAAAAAAACAAAAGAAAGATAATACAGTGGGCATGCACCAATAGGTCGATTTCCCTCTCCCCCCTTCAAAATCTTACCCTTTTCTAAAAAGGAAAAAGAAAGTTTTTCTATTGGGGCATTAACTATTCAGGTCTGATTCCCTCAAAACTATTAATCCCCACGGCAGGATCTTTTTTCCTGGGAGATTAACTTTATTGAGAGAAAGCGTTCTTCCTTTTTGGTTTCTTCTCTACTCTTGCGGGCTAAATTTGACTTGTTTTATATTTTCTTCTTGACTAACTCTTACTGTTACTTACCCTTCTATCTTCTTTGTAAAATTCATCATCATCATCGTAATTATTTTTCATTAGTAGGGATTATTCGGTCATTTTCTATTAAAAAAGACGGAAGACTCTGAATTTTGTTGTTATTATGTTTGCCTGCCATGACTTCTCTGAAACAGCTCTGCCTGCCGTAAGCGCACTCCTGGCAGACGAGGCATAGTTTGTTCACATGCTAGCTCAGGTTGAGCTGTAGCTGGACTGGTCTCAACTCCCTTACCCAGCATACTCGGGCCCATTACCGCAGAAGGCAGCCCAGCCCAACTTACAATATACAAAAAATGCCCCTACAATAAGAAAACTTAAAAGTTGAAGAATTTTGAAATATGGGTAAATTCCATTAACCTACCCTGAGGTTTGAGCTAATACCAACCAGGTCCATAACTTTTCAAAACTAACCAAATTCATTCTTAAGCCTAATTTGGTCCCTACATGCCGTTTAAGTACGTTAGTCATTTAAGTCTCTTATCTGTCTCCTCTCTCATCTCTCATCTCAACCTTTTCTCATCCTTTCCCTAACCCTAAACTCTAATCCCCCAAAATCTCATGGCTACCGCCGACAAGCTATAGTCGTTGCAAGCTACAACCAAAATGGTTCTCTCTCTAACTTTCTCTTTCTATTTTCTTTTTCCTTTGCTTGTTCTATTTTCTTTTCTTTCTTTTTTCCTTGGGCAAATTAACCCTTGAAGGGTTGGTGGTTTGGGTTAGCTATCTCTTCTCTCTCAAGCAAAGGAAGTGGTGTGTACGGGCTAGTGGTTTGGCTTGGCTGTGGGTTGCCAATGGTGGGTTTCGATTTATTGTGGGTTTTTTTGGATTTGGGTTTTTAATGGTGGTGGGTTCCGATGGTGGTGGATTTGCTTTGGGGGTGGTTATGGGTATTGATATATGGTGGGTTTGTTGTCGGTTATTTGGGTTTTGTGGCCAATGGTTGTGGGTTTTGATATGGGTTTGGATTTGTTATGGGTTGTTTGGATATTATGGTCAGTGGAGGTTTTCGATGGTGGTTGGCTTTGATATGGGGTTGGATTTTTTGTTTGGGTGAGGGTGGGGGTGGTTGTGGGTTCTAGTATGGTGGTAGTTTTGCTATGGTGGGTTTGGCTATGGTTGTAGTTTTGCTATGGTGGTGGGTTTGATTTTTTGGATTTGGGTTTGTTTTTGTGGAGTTGGTTGAGTTTTGGTATGAGTAGAATTGGGTTATTGTTTGCATGTGGCAATGGCAGATATGAGGTTAGGGAGAAAGAGAGTGAAGGAAGGAGAAGGGAGAAGAGAGAAGAGACTAACGGAGAAGAGAAGGGAGAGAAACTAACGTGGCTAACAGTGTCTAGGATTAAATTGGTTTTATGGACCAAATTAGTTTGGTTTGAAATGTGTTGGACTTGGTTGGCATTAAGCCAAACCTCAGGGTATGTTTATGGAATTTTCCCTTAAAATATTTATCTTGATAAGTCATCAGGTCAAGTACAGGTAACATGGCCATTTTGTGGCCTTAGCACCTTGATCTATTAGCTTATAATATCTAGGCAAGTACATTTAATAAGTATTATTTTTATTAGGGGTAATTATAGTAAATACACCTTTGGTTTGGCCCAAATTCACGTTGCATACCCGTGGTTTGAAAAGTATCACTTTGCTCACTTGAGGTTTGCATCGTTAGATTTCCATAACCCACCTCTATTACAAATGAGGATAAAAATATATTTTTGCTCACTTTTTATGTCTCACTCCTCTCTCCCCCCACCACACCCCCCCCCCCCCCCCCCCCCCAAAAAAAAAAAAAAACCTAAAAAGACGAGAAACTAAGATCAAAAGTGAGGGTTTTGTTAAATTTAAATGTAACACTACTCACCCATCACCATAACTCCATTTTAAAAGATGAAAACAAATTAAATGTAGTGTAATTAAAAGAAGAACAGAAGCAAAAACAGAATAACCAAACCAACAAATAATTTAAAATATAAAAACTCTTATATTTTGTGTTATGCTACTAGTTATTGTTGGAGCCTGTACTTGACCAGCCTCTCGTGATTTGGGAGTTTTTTCATAGAGGCAATTCCTCAATTCTTTTATTGGGTTTTTGTTCATTTGGAGTGAATGGTGACAAGCTGACAATGATGGTGTGGCAGTGTTTGTTTGTGTCTTATTTTCTTTTCTATTTTTAGAAAAATGTTTGTTTGTGTTTGGTTGAACGCATGCATGGGGGTTTGGTTTGTTGGCTTGAGGGTGCTGTGGGAGTGGTGGTGTTGGATTTGGTGCCGCTAGGTCATGGGAAAAGACACGATCTCTCTGCTACTTTGAAGAATCCAATGAAGTTGCAACTGTGGTTGAGATTGGTTTGTATTCTAATGAAATTATTAACCTCTAGTGGAATTTTTTAGCTCAAATTGGTAGATCTAACCATTAGGTGAGGCCTATTTTTTATTGTTGGGTATTGTGTTTCATTAGAACTACAATGATATACCACAAGTTACATCATATTCCATTTCAGCTAGGACATCATCCAGCTAAACCAAATGTCAACATTCTTGGCATTCTTAGTCATGAGCAACATAGTTTCAATTCCTTTCGATACGATTGAAGCAAAAATGGCTAAAACTTCACAATCTTAATTTAATGATATTATCGAAGTGAGAAGTGCAAAAATCCTCCCCTTGCACCAGATTGATGATAACTAGAGCATCTCTCTCAAAAATAAATTCTTGAATGCTTGGATGCAAGGGATTGATGATTGATGATTGAAAGTTGAAACTTTTCTACTTATGTATAATTTTGTTTTACAGGAAGAAGGCAAAGTGCTTATTTGTAATGGTTTGAAATTTCATTTTCAATATTCATTTATTTTTGAAAATTTTTCAAACCTTATCCTTTTGATTCAAAGTTATGTTTATTTTTGTCTAAAAATGTGTTTTTTTTTTTAACGGCAAATTGAGAGATGGGTTACGGAAGGTTAACGATGCAAACCTCAAGTGGGCAAAGTGACACTTTTCAAACCACATGTAGGCAATGTGAATTTAGGCCAAACAACAGGTGAGTTTACTGTAATTACCCCTTTTTAGTATTAAGTATAGGGAAAAATGTTCGTACACCCCCTAAACTTTCAACCACTGGCTAAAAGACCCCTTGAACTTTTATATTGGCCAATTTACTCCTTAAATTATTCACACCTACCAAATCAATACCTCGTCTTGCCATCAGTATGCTTTTTTTTTTTTTTTTTTTCCTACTCTTTGTTTTTCTAATCTCAATCTCCATATGTGAATTTTTGCAATTTTTTTGTTTGATTTAATTTTTGGGCTTACTTGTTACACTTTACACTTATCCAAGTGTTTCAAGACCTGTGGTGGATTGGGTAGAGTTGGCTGTGGTGAAATTTCCATTTGATCAAAACTGGTTTTGAGTATGCTATACAATTGTTTGATGAATTGAGCAAGAGAGATATGACCAATGTTCTAATGGGTTTTCGCTGTTTGGTAGGATTTTAGATGGGTTTGCAATTACTTAAAAATAATTTTCATGGCCAGGTTTATGTGTGTTTTCATATAAACTAATTGAAATTAGAACTTGCATAAGAAAATTTTAAAAAGCTGTGGTTATATTACATTTAGTTGTTTAAACTATAATATTTTCTTTTTCAAATTTTCTCTTTCTAAATGGTTCCAGCACCATATGGAAGCCTTCAATGCAGAAACCTTCAAATGATTCGCCATTTGAGTTCATCTTGTTCATGTCCTTCACAAATTCTTTGAACGTGGCATCACTATTCTCATTGGATTCACTTGTGTAGGCATTGCCCAGGAGTAGGATTTAGCCAGACTGAAGTTTTTTCTATTGTTTCTTAACATGATTATTCTCTGCAATTTTTTGGTTTGGTTTAATTTTCAGGCTTGGGGTTTGACTGCCCTGTTGGACTTGTATTTTGTGTAGTATGGTTGCAAATGTAGCTGTTTGTACTTCAGTGACATAGAAGAGGGTTGTTTTAAGTGTTGTTGCTGGGCTATTGGTTGTGTCCAACTTTGTTTGAAGTTTTTCCTACTAGTTTTTTTTATTTTTTTATTTATTTTTTTTTATCTATATTTTTTTATTTAAATAAGTAGACTAGTAAAAATATCTAGCTTTGAGGGAACAATTTAGCTAATGGATGGGGAGTTTAGCTTTGAGGGAAAAATTACCAAGGTGTGTTCTTTATATTGTTCTTTTTTTTCTTTTTCTTTTTTCATTAAGCTCTTTCTATTGATCTTCTTGTTAATTTTGTGTCACAGTCATGGATGAATGTCCGTTGTCATTCCCTCAAAATAATGCATTGATATTATGGTTGTATTGTTATATAGGGTACTTGGCAATCATGTATGGGTACTCAACAATCAAGTCAAATTCATACAGAGAAGAATAGCCCTAGTGGATGCAAGAAGGACAAGGGAAAGGCCAAGGCCTAGTGGTAGCAAAAAGAACAAAGTTGCAAAGCATAAGAGGATTTTGTTTGAGTCCAAGTGTTAATGTTGGATGTCACTTGAAGTGACTATTTATGTATGAGTACTAAAAAAATGGTTTGTGACATAATAAGAATGGAACTAGTATTTTGCTTCCACACCTTTGTACCCAATTTGATTAATTTTTTTGATAGTGTTCAAGGATTAACAAGATATTGTTGTAACTATGACAAAGGGAAAGCTTAACTTTTTGTTTTTGTAGTTCTCAATTTGGCTTAATTTTTAACTTAAATGGGATTATTTTAAGGTGCACTTTTTGTTTTTGCATTGGAATAAAGGGATGAGGAAGTTCTTGTCCGAATTGAACTTTATGCAATAACTCTAATGCTCTTCAATTTCTTTATTTAAAAAAAAAAAAATTATCAATTTTTTTCATCCCCATACAAAAATAGAAAATAAATCTTGTCATCAAAGTAATTCAAATTTGTAATGTACTAATATCATTACATAAACACCAAAAATGAATATGTCTCAATCTGCCATGAATTGAAATATCAATGAGTACTTACAAATAGTATATTGTTTGCCAAAAAATAGTACTCAATGAATCAATAATTACACTCTTCCAACAATATTGAAAAACAAAAGTACATTGGCTCCATCAGTACTCTTAAAAGAATCTCAATCTGCCATGAATTTAAATATCAAATGAGTGTTTAAAAATTGTATATTGTTTGCCAAAAAGATTACACACAATGAATCAATAATTACACTTTTTTAGAAAAATTGTAAAACAAAACTATATTGTCTCCATTAGTACTCTCAAAATGATCTCAATCTGTCACGAATTGAAATATCAAATGAGTGTTTATAAATAGTATATTGTTTGCCAAAAAATAACACCCAATGAATCAATAATTACAGAAGGAATTTGGCCCAATATGATTCATTACACTATATTTGGACCGTATTATATAGCCCTAGACTCTTTCACATTCAGGGTTTGAATTCCCTTCAAAATGGATCATGGGTGTGGGACTTGACTTGAAGTAAGTGGTGTTATTATTTGGACAGACACTTATCTCTTCTTCTTAAGCACTCGTTCACGTAATTATAAAATATATCATGTGATTTGAATTGGAGGAACCTTTATCCATATATATAGAGAGAGGTAAAACTCAGAGAAAATCTAATTAAACTCTTAATTTAGTTCTCAATTTTGTGTCATGTGTCTCACATAAGTTTTGGAATTTTTATACTAAGTGAGTTATTGTATTTGTATCAATTACGTTTTTTTAATTTTGCTGCTAAATGTGAAAACCAAAGTGACTACAATAAGAACGTGGCTTGGATACAATGCATCCAGCCATTAGGATGGCATTGGCAACATGTGACTATTTTTATAGGGATGAAATGCACTAAGTTTACTATTCATTAAAAAAAAAAAAAAAAAAAAGAGAGAGAGAGAGAACAAGAGATAGAGGGAGAGAGAAGGTCCATAAGGCAGAGAGAGAGAAATTTGAATTGCACCACCATTAGGCTGGCATTCTGTCAAAGCTTTGGTTAAGATGCAGAAAAAATGATTTTTGATAGGTGCCCTTCTATATATATATAGATGCATGCAAAACACTAGGAGCTAAAGAGATTAGTCAGAACATTCATGTAACATAACATGCACAATTTACGATAACCATGACAAATATATAAGTTATTCCAAATTTGATATTATCTCTACAACTGCAATAAGGATAATCTCCCAGTCTCCAAAAAGGGAAAAAAAAAAAAAAAAAATCTGCCTATCTTACCAAATGCGGTTCCAAGGAAAATAGTAGGCACCATCACTATGCGAACAGCTTAATGTTGGACACAGCCATAATTTCTGCTTCCACAATTAAAGTGTCATTCACCAGAAAACCCTTCGATGCATTATTGAGATTCTCTAGAAGCAAAAATTGCGAAAAGCCCCAGTCTTTCAATGATTTAGAAAACCAATGTTTAGCTGAAAAAAGAGAACGAAACAAAGTTTACAGTGGAACAAAACAAGTGAAGGAGAACAGGAAACACATACATAATGAGGAAATTCAGGTTTAACCGCTCTGGTAGAATATTAAGCAAACTGAGAAACAAAACCCCACCGGAGCCTATATTTCCCCAACATTTGAAACTAAAACATGATTAACATATTTGATTTACCTGTGTTTTCTACATGATTTTTGTTGATTTGATCCCTTATTCGCAGTTTGAATTCTGCAAAATATTTGAGATCCGATAGAAGACAATTACATGAGCAGAGGTAGACAGAAATCGCTTTGGATTTTCCATTAGAATTTCCTTTGGGATAAACCAGTATCTTCCTGGATTCAGCAAAAGGAATTAAAAATAATGCTGATAAACATAAAAATTAACTTTCCTTTTAATAATAATAAAAGTGCAACTTCCAGTAATAAAAATACCATTGTGAATCTGCAACAGTGAATTCTTGAGAATATGATTCTTCATCTAGTGCCGAGAAGTTTTCAATCTTCCAAGTCAAAGTACAATTAGCAGGTTTTTCTGTAATGGAAACACACTCCAGTTTGCCACTATGTTTATGAACAAAAACCTCTACACCAAATAGGCAACAATCATTGACAAGGTATCCACAAGAAACATCATTGAAAGTATCCAAGGGAAGAAATTTGGTAAAACCCCATTCAGTCTTCATGTCATGAAATCTTTTAATTGAACTATCATCAGCATCTGGACAAAAGATGATATAGAAAATAAATTTACGAAACCATTATACATACATGCATATTTATTTGCGTCAATTATGAGAGAGCAAACCATGAATGGTCAAGTACTTGTCCTGAATCTGATCAAACACGAACAATTTGAAGTTGACATAAATCTCCCAACCACGAGGAAGATTTTCTGTCTCTACAATTGCTAAGTAAAGGGAGATATGACCACTTCCATTCATTTTTTTGTTTCCTTTGGGATAGAGAGACAACCTCCTGTAAAAGAAGACAGACCTCTTGACAAAGAAAACATTTATATTTTAATTGAACAAATAATTAAGTGGGTAGAGCAGTGGGGTCCACCATTTGTGCCCGCCAGCTTCAAAAACACCGGACTCATACTTTTCCACAGTCTCGGACAGTATAGAGTATGACTCTATCTTAATCATGTAATCAGTTGGAGGTAAATGTCTTTTTGATCTTGTGATTGCTGCAAATACATTAGGAATATTTAAAAGGAAATCTACTAAATATTGGGTAATGACATATGGATTGGGGTTCGGAAATGTTTTCAAACAAGTAGTCCTAAAGCAGAATCATTGAACTCAAAGAAATTTTAAAATGAATAATGCAGTACTGGTTCATGCAAATGCAGCAGATGTCATTTTGTAATCTGTCACATGGAATGTTATTGATAGCTAAATGCATTGTCTATTCATTGCCTAGTCATATTCTCTACTAGATCAAGACTCCTATAAATTTTTTTTTCGAGTCATACATACTTCTTTTGGGGGGATTCAAGCTGTTAGTCCAGTGGTACCAGCACCCTCTATAATGCTCAGTATTTGAGGTTTAAACCAAACCTCCCCCATCTCCCCGCCCCCCCCCCCCCCCCCCCCCTTTCCATTTTTACATAGCAAAATATAATAATAATAGTAATAAGACCATTTTGACTCTTTTTCTTTAATGATTTTCAATCATCCAACTTGAAAATACAATGATTTAATTGAAGTGCAGTGATAGAATCGAATTTTAAGTTCGGGCATGTCATACAAATAAACATAAAATATTTTGGGATCATAAATTGACAACTGCAGACCTGTTACATGAAAACCTTTTTTCCCCTCTATATGGATACTTTAAAGACCATTTTGACTCTTTTTTTTTTTTTTTTTTGGAGAATCCACCCCGATGTTATTAAGAATCATTCTGGCTACTCAGCAATTACAAAGGAAGAAAATTCTGGAGGAGCAGCCTCCATCCAAACAATTAAAGGGAAAGAAAACCTAGCTCTCCTAGCTGAAGTATGGGCTACAGAATTTCCATGTCTTCTTACATGAGAGAAGGAGTGAGCTCTAAAAGAGTTTGAGATAGACTGAATGTCTTTAACAAAATGATCCTGGAAAGAGGGATGGGGTGTAGCCAACGATACTGCCTTGAACACAATTTCAGAGTCCCCTTGAAAATACAATAATTTAATTGAAGTGATAAAATCTAAATGTCATGTTTGGACATGACATACTTTGTGAAGTGCAAAACACATTTAGAAAGTTCTTATTAATCCTAAATTGAGCCATTTTCTACAAATAAACAAATTTTAACTAAAAAAAAAAAAATCTCATTATCGTAAATTGGAACTTAACACTCTAATCCTTCTATTTCCAAAACCTACAATGTCATCCCTATTAAAATAGTCACATAGGCCATAACATGAATAAAGACCCCAACTCCAAAGTAGAAACACATAGATATCTCTATAGGTTCCAAAAATAGTTCAAGTCTGTCTCAGTCTTGTGTTCACTCTCCATTTTCTTTTCTTTTTTTCTTTGTATAATCGTGTATCGTAGCTTTTAGAAGAGATTAAGCAGTATAAGAAAAGACATAAAAACGTCGTACTCAATGCACAAAGCATCTACTTTTGCGGGGTTTTGGAGAGGTCTTAGTAGGCACCAACCTATTTTCCAGCAAAAAACTATCATATACTTCTCATTTGAGATGACGACGTCAATTATGACGATTCTAATGTTTATCACATACAACTACAGCAAAATATTTGCGGGCTCGACAGACTGATTCAAAATAAATAAATAAATAAACTGAACTTATTTTAATTGCTTAATTGTTTTTAGAAAAGAAGTTGGGAAATTCATATAACTCATATGGAAAAATAAATAACATTCATGATGTACTTTTATGAACACTGAAATGAAATAAACAACAAAGAAACAGAGCATAATAGACTCAAATTTGATAATTGTGAAGAGGAGGGATAAGAGAAGATAGTACAGAGTTCGTCGCAGAAGTTGGTAGTAGCAGAGTCGCTAGACTTCATCACTTCAAAATTTTCTGGTTTCTGGAAATCCTTTTTTTGAGAAAAATATTGATAATTTGCATCCTTTTTATGCATAGAAGATAGAGGGAAATAAAGGCGCGTTTGGGGGGTCGGGGGTAAATGTCTTTTTCAAATGAGAGAAAAAGAAAGTCAAAAAAGAAAAATAGTGCTTGACAAATTTGCGCTGGCGTCCCCACAATCTGGACCGACTGTCTTATGACCGTATGAAAAAAGAAAAAACATTCTCCAATGCAACATTTCAACCAATGAGTAACCAATTTCGGTTAATATTTTACAACTCAAGACAGTAAAAATTCACTTCATTCAAGTTTGTATACTTACAAAAATTTGCAATCTATGAATAGTAAGTGTAAGGTTGAATTTAATCAACCATTTTGTTAGCTTTATTTCATGCCAAATTTTCTTGTAATTCAGCATTTAGAAACCGTATATTTAGGTGGAAATTATGTAAGGGTAGTGTGTGAGAGAGTGTGAAGAAAAGTTCAGAAGTATACATTCTACAAGGACTTGTGACTGGATCTCGCGAGTGGCTTGCGGCTGGCAAGTCGCCAAAAGAGACACACGTGTGAAGCATGCAGGGGAGCTAAAGAGTCACGCCAGCTGTTGCACTACAGGACAAAAGTCCCAAGCTGGCCAGACAGTTAGCTCGCGATTTGAACTCGTAACTCAGTCCAATTGCAAGGCCAAGTCGCTGGACCACTTTGTTTGGAAAAAACTGACTTTTCGCATTCCAAACACACACCAGTATAAATACCCTTTATACCCACGTATTGTAGAGAGTTTCCAAAGAGAATTTTGAGAGAGAAACCCTAGAGAAAAACAAGATTGGCTCATCCACAATCTTCATCCTTTGATTCTCCAAATTCCTTTACTCTCACTCTCTCCATTGTTACATCCTTGAGAGGTACATTAACCAAATCATTTTCTCACCATACCCATATTTGTGAGAATGTTATTTGGTGCTTGTGAAGTAGTTAGGAAGGGACCAATTGATATTGGTTGATACTATGCGCTATAGCGAAATCCAGTAAGCTAGAGAAGACAAAAGTTCGCCGTAACCTCGTTGGAGCAAGAAGCTTGAAGGGTTTAGGTACACTGGATAGATTAGGTTTGAAGGGTCTTCTGCTGTTATGTCCAACTATTATTTTAAACAATTAAATTGTCTTTCAGTTGTCCAACTTATCTATTATCTCCCTTTTTACTCCCAATATTCAAATTTGCTTTTATTCATTCAAAATCAACTCAAATCCATTCCAAGCATCATCTTAAGCTAATCCAAATCCTAATCCATCTTTCTCATTTTTGAATCATACATTGCATCAATCATGGTTGAGTTTTGGTTAGTTTTAGTTGGGTTTGTCATTGTCCTTCTAATTTCTTGATTGAATTGGGTAATATGTGGATTTGTGATTTGGTGAACCCTCACAAGTCCTCTCATTCAAGTCCACCCCATATCTTAATCAATAAATATACTCCACCTCATATTTGGACTCTCCATTCCAATGAGAAATGCAATGTACAACCTTGCTTTTTATCCTCTCAAGCTTTTTATGGATTCTTGGACAAACCCTCTCTTCATACCTTCTCATATGATCTCTTTTGGTTTGCAACCTTTGCATCAGCATCACTCTTATGATCTCCATCATTGTTAACACTGGTTTATCCCTAGCCTCCAAAATTCAAGCATTGAAAAACTTTGCTATAATGTTTACTAGAGTGTCACTCTTGCTTCTTGGATCAAAAGCATATCTGCTCCATGTTCTTACATCTAACTTCACAAGCCACTTATATGCCTTTACATCTAGCTTCTTCAACTCATTCATGCGGAAGTCAAAAGAATTCTTTGTTGCTGCCCTAGTATCACTCCACATTGCATCTTTGAGTACCTTCCCAAGAAAATAGTCAGACAATAAACCATGCAAATCTATCTTAACTAAGAAATGAGTTGGCAGAAAATGTCTTATTGATCTTCTGCAATACAATATGTACAATAACGAGGCAATCGTTAGATAATCACAAATCTTCTCCATTTCATTTGAGAAGCCAAATCCAATCACGATTCCAATGTGTTCACTGTTCAGTATATACAATTTAGCAAAGGACATATTGAATGGCATTGCATATTCTACTAGCTCAATTTTTTTAGAAAAGTGAAATTCCATCATCTATTATCTACTTTATAAAATAATAATAATTATAAAAGAATTAGATTTGACATAATATCCCTATGTTCGATGGGTTTGGGTCCTTTGGAATGGGATATTGGCATTTATGAGCCCTATTCTTACCTTCAGAATCTGATGTCATCACAGAGTTCAACACATAAGTACCAGTACGCCAGAAAATAGGTGAAAATAGTCAAATACCACGTTCTGGCAAAACTTGTGACAAACTAGCACTATTTTGAAAATATTTAGAAATCTACCACTTTTTCAGTATTCGAGTTTCATAAAATCAAATTCTAAATAGTACTTGAGTTCAGTGAACTCGAGTTCCTAGTGAGTCACTAGTGTGGCATTGGCTGAGCTCGAGTACTATTTAGAACTCGATTTTGTGAAACTCGAGTACTAAAAAAATGGTAGATTGCTAAATATTTTCGAAACAGTGCTAGTCTGCCATAAAATTTGCCAAAACGTGGTATTTTACTATTTTCACCCCAGAAAATATGATGTAATTTTTTTTTAATCATAGAAAATAATATATACTTTATATGAACATAAAAATGAATAAATATGAAACGAAATAACAGAGTGAAATAACTTTGGTTAGGGAAAGTGAACATACAGAGTTCATCTTGGTTGATAGGAGAACCGCCCATTACTGAAGAATTTGGTTTCTGAAAATATCTTTTATAACAAGAGAGCAATATATTGAGCTACTATGAGCGAAAAATAACAATACAAGACATTTATTTATAGATAGAAATCAAAGGGAAATCAAACTGCAGGTGTACTTGGCAACAATGCAAAGAACTTTAACTATATCAATTGCCATGGCTATATTTATAGAGGGAAATCAAAGGTCATGTGTACCTTGGAACAATATGCAAAGCACTTCAAAACATATTATGAGAAATCAAAGTACATTTATACTCCGCAACAATGCAACGCACCTTAAAACCACGCAATAGTCTTTGGTTGGAACTTGGAAATGAAGGGGTGCAAGGCTATCCAGTTCAATTTGTAGATACATAGAAAAATAGTGGTACATTTTTCAGGCCAAATTAGTGATCGACAAATATAATGTTCACTATTTTCAAGAGCCACTTTTTTTTTTTTTTTAAGAGAGAATTTTCTATAGCCACTTAAGAAGGATAATTATGTATTGTAAGATTGGCATACCGAGATTTAGTTTAAAGAGGAAAGTATTAAAATATAAAACATAAAATAAATTTGATTCGGAAAAATGTTAAGAAAGGAGTATAAGTTACATTTTTTTTTTCCCCAAAAAAGTATAACTTAAAATATATACGGTGTTTTGTTTAATATGCTTACTATACATAAATAATATGTATGTTCATTTTGATGTAAAATATATTTTTCAGTGTGAGAATTTTTTAGCAAAAAATTATTTTTAGGAAACAATTTTATTTTACAGTATTTGGTAATTCATTTTGAAAATATTTTCATATGTTTGGATGTGGTGAAAATACTTTGAAAACACAAAAAGTTCATGAATACAAAATTCACAATATCAAAATCCACTATGATTTAACAAAATATGATGAAAATTTACCGAATATCTAAGGGGGCGGGCGGAGTGGGGAAACATACACACACACACTTAAAGAGAGAAGAATAGATAATGGTGTTGTGGTGGGTCGTTGAGACGATGGCCGAAGGGCCATTTGTTAGTTAGTGGTATTGTGGTGGCCATAGGTTTGTCGTCGTCATTGGTCTCAATGTGAGAGAGAGAGAGAGAGAGAGAGAGGAATCACAGTGTCACGATGGATTGCCAAAGTAGATATGGTTGAAGGGTCATGGGTTTGTCAACGGTGTAGCAATAGCCATGGGTATGTGATTGCTTGTCTTGATGAGAGAGAGAGAGAGAGAGAGAGAGAGAGAGAGAGAGAGAGTGTGTGTGTGTGTGTGTGTGTGTGTGTGTGTGTGTGTGTGTGTGTGATATGCCACTGTGTCTTGTGGCGGCTCTCGAGCCCCAATTACACTTTAGATGGGTCAAAGTTGTCACTATGCATGGCTCACAGTAGGTCTCGATTGGTCGGTTATGCCGCAGTAGTGGGTGGGGTGGGGTGCCTTTTGTGAGGCATAAATTGTTTTATGCGTTTGAGAGACATATTTTTTTGGTCAACCTAAAAATATTTTATGGTTTACCATTATTTTTCTTTGGATCAAACACCCGAAAATGGGGAAAATATTTTTAATTAAAACAAATGCAACCTTAGGATAATTTAAAAGAATAATTTGAATATAATAAATTTAATTAGACAACATGATTACTTAAGAATTGTTAGGTTTTAAAAGTTTTGAACCATTGGCAAACCGTAAACACAAACTTGTTTAGATATTGATCTTAGAGTTTATAGGGTTTATTAGACAATACTCAAGGTGTTGCAAGTCAGAATACAAGAATAATGGAGCTGCAAGTTTAGGAATTCAAAAGATACTAGGTTCGACCGATCGAGACTATGGTTGACCGATCGAGACTATAGTTCGATTGATCGAGACATGAATCTGTAGAATTTTTAATTAAGCCCATCAGCCCATTAAGTGATTAGGGTTTCAAAGCTATTTCACTAAGTATTTAAAGGAAACCCTAAGACACATTTTGAAGAGACTTTAGAGGTGCTTTTTAGAGATCTAAAAGGTACTGTGCCTTCTTCTTTCAAAGTCACTACCGGAATTCCATCTATACATTATTACATCCGGTGGATTTGAAGTTGCTGTTACAAGATCAATTACTGTTGATGGTCTAAAGCTTTTAGTTGGATCTCAGAGTCACAAACAAGGGTGTTTGTGTGCAACAAATTTAGATAGAATAGTCCGTGGATTTGGAGCTGCATGTGGTCACATGAGTAAGTACTACAAGGGATAGTAAAACTTTCATTCTATATAGTGAATTTGTTACCTTAAGGATAGTTTAGGTTAAATCTTCCCCATATTTTTTGCCTTGAAACTGGACCATTTCGTTGGGTTTCTTAGGTCATCATATCACTTGTCTTCTTTACTTTTCCGCACTTAGTGATATGATTGTTTGTGTTTAACCTAGATCTGAATAATAAACCTAAGTATTAGCTTGGTTAATTAATTAGGTTAAACAATCTAAGTGTACGTAGGTCTAAACGAACTAACAAAAATAAATTGAGAAAATAAATGAATGCAAAAGCATTAAAATTTGACACTATACTAAAGTTTTTCAAGACAAACTCTAAATATATTAATCTCTTTTAGAATGTATATAATATTTAGGTTTTGTTTGGTTTGCTTTTGGAGGGGTCAAGAAGTGTTTTAAGGGATTAAAACTCTTTTAGTTGAAATAACCAATGTTTTGGAAATTTTACTAAAGAGTTTTGAGAGGACCTTAAAGCTGAAAGCAACTTCAAGTTTAAAATTGAAATTTAAAATTTTAGGAAAAAGCACTACAACTCATTATTCAAGTTTTATAAATTCAAAACCTTAAAGTATTATTCAAAGTAAATTTCCAACTGCTAAAGATTTTTTTTTTAGAAGTCCAACTGCTAAAGATATATTTAGTTAAACGAGCATGGCTTCTATCTAGTGTCTCCAGTGCATTGGACCCACTGCGATCATGACACGTGTTTGTAAACGGACACATGTCATGATTGCAGCGGGTCCAGTGTTACAAGACACTGGATTGAAGCCATATCCTATCTAAACCTCTATATTGTAAAAGCTATTCTATGATTAAAACTCTACATTCCATGACAATATCAAACAAGTACTAAACCTTTCATATTTATACTCAAATAAGCCTTTAACTTTTATTTCCAAAAATCTTAACAAAACCTTTTGTATGGGCACACCATGTGTATGTATGATCTAGGAATGCTTACTTGTCTTATAGTTTAGATGCTTTATCTATTTTTTTTTTTTTTTTATTTGGTTCAATATTACCGCTTATCCTAGTAAGTTTTAGAGGTTTGTTGGACCAGAATCTTCTTAAGCTCAAGCATTTACTTTCATGTTAGCCTTTAGGCTCACATGGGATCAAGGGACCTGCCGGTTTAGGTAAATTTCTAATGCATTCACCTACTAGAGAAGTAATTTTTGGGGGAGAAATTATGCGTCCTAAGGGGTATCATTGGGTTAGAAAAATGCTATGAAAAACAAATATTAATAAACAAAAATATTAGATTTCAACTAATAAAATTCAAAATAACAAAAAACAGAGAGAGAGAGAGAGATCGGTGGTTGTTTGTGATCGATATAGGACAAAATAGCTGTGGTTGTGGATGATTGATGGTACAAAGGCAAAGATTGTGGTGTTAGATTTTGCGAAACTTAGATTGATTCAAGATACCCCCAAAGAGTCTTTATTTTACCATCAACCTAAAATTATTTTTAGGTTGAATGGCAATTTTAGTCACCCAAAACATCTGCAAATGCGGAAAATATAATAATGACTAAAATATCATTTTCATCCTTAAACTTTGCAAAAAATTTGGTTTTGGTCTTCAAACTTTAAAAAGTTCAATTTTTAATCCCTAAAATTTTGAAAATGTTTTATTTTAAACTTTATGTTCTTCCATTAACTTTCCTTAACTTTTATCTTGTGTATCCTCAAAAAATGCTGAGATGTTTATATTTTTAATGTGCAATGGTCCAATACTAAATGCCAATAATAAAGTGTAGAAAATATAATAATGGCTAAACAAATGAGCAGCCGCTCAAGAAATAATGTGCAGACGGCCAACACAAACCATCTCACATAATCCTTAATTGTACCCAAGCAAACCTATAATCCCAACGGGCTTAGGCCCAATGAACTTTACATGTTGTGCACACATACTACTTGTGCCTCCATATTAAGGCCATCTGTTGTATCGTATCACACATACAGTAATATGGACAAAACTTAGATACAGTTTTTTACGTACAGTTACTTAGGTTCCCCTCTTAATTTTTTAACACCTATAACTTAGCAAACGGACGTTAAAATACCCATCTCATTTTGTTTTCTTCCATTAATTTTTTTTTTTTTTTTTTTTTGGTTTCATGACTTGTGACTAGAAGAAAGCACAAAGCAGATGCTTTCTTCAGTTTAGATCTAAGAACTTTGAACATTGATCATACCAATGGTGGATGTGGAGGCTTGTACGGCGTCGTTTATGGCAGGCCGTTGAGGTTCGGAGTGCCTGCTACAATTTTGCCATGCGCCGAGGACTTCAATGAGATATTCACGAGCTTCCACGTCTCACACGCCACTTCCATTCTGGTCCTAGATCTCCCGGTGGTGGATGAGGAAGGCTCCGAGGTCTTCTTCGATGTCCGGAGCTCCAGCTTCAATTACTCTGAGGTTTTCAACAGCGGCGGCGAATAAGATTTCGAGACTACACTTTTGCCATGCATTGAGGACTACAACAACATATTCATAAGCTTCCATGCCTCACGCGCCACTTCCATTCTGGTCCTAGATCTCCCGGCGGTGGATGAGGAAGGCTCCGAGGTCTTCTTTGATGTCCGGAGCTCCAGCTTCGACTACTCCGAGGTCTTCGGCAGCGACAGTGAACTAGATATCGAGACTTGCTTTTTGACTTGTCTAACGGTTGGGATTTTCATTCCACTGAAGAAGATGAAGAAGCTTGGTATGATCAATATTCAAAGTTCTTAGATCTAAACTGAAGAAAGCTCTTGCTTTGTGCTTTCTTGCAATCACAGGTCAAGCAACAAACAAACAAAAAAATTAATGAAAAAAAGAAAAGAAAAAAGAGATAGGTCTTTTAACGTCTTGTAAGGTTGAATTTAATCAACCATTTTGTTGGCTTTATTCTGTGCCAAATTTGCTTATAATTCAACATTCAGAAACCTTGTATTTATGTGGGAATCATGTAAGGGTAGTGTGTGAAAGAGTGTGAAGAAAAATTCAGAAGTGTGCATTCTGTAGGGACTCATGACTAGATCTTGCGAGTGGCTCGCGATTGGCAAGTCGCCAAAAGAGGCACAAGTGTGAAGCATGCAGGGGAGCTGAAGAGTTACGCCAGTTATTGCACTACATGACAAAAGTCCCAAACTGGCCAGGTAGTTAGCTCATGGCTTGAACTCGCAACTCAATCAAGTCGTGAGGCCAAGTCGCCATACCACTCTGTTTGGGAAAAACTAACCTTTCGCATTCCAAACACACACTAGTATAAATACCCTTTATACCCACGTATTGTAGAAAGTTTCTAGAGAGAATTTTGAGAGAGAAACCCTAGAGAAAAACAAGATTGACTCATCCACAATCTTCATCCTTTGATTCTCCAAATTCCTCTACTCTCAACCTCTTTATTGATACATCCTTGAGAGGTACATTAGCCAAAACCTTTTCTCACCATACCCACATCTGTGAGGAGGCTATTTAGTGCTTGGGAAGCAATTAGGAAGGGACCAATTGATATTGGTTGATGCTATAGGCTATAGGGGAATCTAGTAAGTTAGAAAAGACAAAAGTTCGGTGTAACCTCGTTGGAGCAAGAGCTTAGAAGGCTTAGGTACACTGAGTAGATTAGACTTGGAGGGTCTTTTGCTATTCATATATCCCAACTTTATTCTCTAATGGATTATTGACCACTTGGAGGGTGGCAGAAAGGTTTTACGTCGAGGATTTCGATTTCCTCTTCGATAACACATCATTGTGTTGTCTTTGTGTTTGCATCTCTTTTCCCTTAATCTTTGTTATTTAATTTCTGCTGTGGTTGTGATTTTATTTGATTTAAATTATTTTATCAATTATGTTATAGCTTATGTTCATATTACGCACATACATTGTTTGATAATAAGCTTGAATTGGTAATTTGTAAATTTGAGATCTAAACGTTCAAGGTGTTTTATACACATTATGAACATTCAAATCCATTTGCTAAGTTACAGGTGTCAAAAAATTAAGAAGAGAACCTAAATAACTGTGTGTAAGGAACTGTACTTAAGTTTCGCCCCAATAATATATATACAATTTCAATATCTCTCTCCCACGTAATATAAAGAATTTGCACACTTCTGTTTTATTTTCAACAATAAATATAAAGAATCATACATATTTACTCATCAATACAAATTTAAATTTGTGAAATTTATTTATTGTTTGATTTCCAAACATAAATTTTACATTCGTCAAACTAATTGTTTAACTAGTTTGTAAGTTTTTAATAGCTTTCAAACCCTTCCAACCAATTTCAGGGACTTTACGCAATTTTTCAATCTCAGCAGCTTCTTGTTCGAAACGCACCTCAATTTCTTTAAGTTGCGCTATTTTTCCAACGACGCTGGGTTTTTTACGATACACTTTGTCACAATTTCTCTTCTTTTCATTCATTTTTGCTTCATGCTCACGAAGCTTCTTCAGCAGTTGTTCATGCTCATCACTCAACCTATTCATTTCATCTAGACAGCATTGAAGTTCACTCTTGTAATCGTCTCGTGTTTTGACCAGTTCCTTTAGTTCTACTGCATCCTCATCTAGATACTCCTTTTGTATACCCGCAATCTTTACATTCTTATCTATCCTATCAAGGTCATTACTAAAGACAGCTAAAAGGCCACGCTCGGTATCGTTAAGATCTTGGCTCTTGTCAATCAGGAGTGCAGCATCTTCTCTGAACAGGTTTAAGTCAGCACTAGTTCTAAAGGCACTATCAATGGTGGAATCTAAACAAACTTTAAGCTCTTCACGCGCCCAAAGTAGTTTATCAGGAGTGGTCTCTGGTGTGAGACTAGTAGAAGAGGAAATAGTAGACTTGGACTCTGCTTCTAGATCAATTATGGACTCACAGATATCAGCTCTGAGCTTATTAAAAGCCTCCAAGTTTGATGGTTTCCCTCCTCCAACCGGAATGAGGCGTGGTGTTATTGATGGTTGTTTCCCCTTGCTTGGGGTTGCATCTGTTTCAGAAGGAATTTGTTGTAAAAGCTCAGGGGATATAGCACTAAATTTCGAGACCATGGCAATTGGAAAAAGAATAAGAATATGTATTATTTTTTAAGAAATAAGATAAATATACTGTTAGTAAAGCGTAAAATTCAAAATATATATGGAACAATAGAAATATTAATGAAAGAGAATTCACCAGTAAACATCACACGCCTCTGATAACGAGGGTGAGAATTTAATAAGAACTATACGCTTATGATTCAACCAAACATGTTTTTATAACTTTTAAAGGAGGGTAAGACAAGTTATACTATATATAACGTACTTTCTTAAATAATATGAAACAATTAGTTCTTCTTTTTTAAACAAATACACAAACAGGCCAGGAAAGATGAAGTGAAGTTCTAACACAAAAATATACTATAAAATCCACCAAAAACTAGTGTAAAAAAATGTTATTTTTAAAAAAATTTCACTCTTTAAGGTTTGTGAATTTTCATTATTTCCCCTTAAATTTCTATTTTTCATTTTAGTATATGCTGTTCAAATTTTTTGTCACCCTTGGTCCTTTTGTCACAAACCACCGTTGCCCATTAAAAATGATTTTTATCTCCAAAACCTATTAAAATTTATTTTAATTATAAATAAAATTAAAACACACACGCACTAAATTAAAATAAATTAAATCAAGCTTTGGAAAATCTACCAGGACAAAAATGCACAAAATAAATATGGTAAAATATGATAAAATCAATCCCTTTTTTTTTTTTTTTTTTTTTTGTATTCTCATCAACCAAATTGAATAATGCCAGTAACTACTAAATAAATCCAACCAGAAAAGAAGAAAGACAGAAAATTATTACCAAATTATCTCAATCAAGGAAAAAATTATTACGAAATTTCTTTCCTAATTGCACAAGGCAGTAAACAGATCTACCAAAACACATATATTCCAATTCAAATAAACTAAAGTAACTATTGTAACTCAATTAGCTGGCACAACATTTAATTGAGAATAGAACAATTAACATTAGCAACAAATGTGAACTTTAGAGATGAAAATTACAAAAACAAAACTTATGAGGTGAATTCTCTCTCAAAAAAAAATTTATGTGACAAAAATGACATCTCAACAGAGAGTTAAAAGATATATATATATATATATATATATATATATATATATACTATTAATAACAGGATTTCTTGTTTTGTTTTCAATATTTTGCGTACTAAAATACCCTCATACAAATTCTTAAATTTACTGTTTGGTTAAAAGAGTAATTTACTATTCCTATGTTTTAGGGTTTTCCTTTATCTTCACTATTCAACCTAAAACTTATGCACTATCTCTATATCATTTTTAAGAGTAGTGCTATCGTTACAAACTATTTTACAACATTTTTACAAACTGGTAATGTGGTCAACTTCTTATTATTTCCCATCTAGGCTTATTATTAACATTATTTTTTTCATTTACTAATAATCACTCACTATATCAGCAATTTGCAAAAAATTTTATATTATTACACGTGCAAAGCTCGTGTGCTGATTCTAATGTGTGTGCGTGTTTATACATACATACATATATATATATATATATATATATATAAACACAATAATGTTGTACTTTTATAAATATTGAAATGAAATAAATAAGAAAGAAAACAATAGGAGGAAAACATACCGAGTGCCTTGTTCAGGTTGCTAACAGGAGCATCGATGGACTTGTTGCTACTGTCAGACATGTCTTTGGAGTCAGTTTCTTGAAAATCGTCCTTCTTGACAAAAAGAAAGGATTATTGGTTTTATTTATAGAGAAATCAACGGTCATGGGTGCCCCACAACATTACTATATATAGCACGTTACGCATCATATAATCCGTACATGTGATTTGTTGGAAGGAAAGAATAATTAAGGGATCAGGATGCATGATACACGAAGGATTTTTTTATTTTTATTTTTATTTATATACAAGACAAAAATTCTACTTTACCTTAATCTAAGTGTATATGTATGTAAAGCTCTTTCTTGAAAATTAGAATCTTGGTTCTTGCTTCCCCATATCCCATAATTTAAGTATATATGTATGTAAAGCTCTTTCTTGAAAACTAGAATCTCGGTTCTTGCTTCCCCATATCTCATAAATACTTATACTGAGGAAGTCATCATCACACCAATGATGTGCAATAGTAAATACACGAAGGATTGATGCATATTCCAATAGGAGAGAGGTGAATTAAATGAAGGTATTTTCTTTCGTTAATCACATAAAAATTATGATAAGACGAAATCTCATTGAAGTATATAGATGGAATTTCAACAATACTATAGTGTACAGCACTTTACACATCATAAAACTTCGCACACGGAGCCATATGTATGATTTGTTAGAAAGGAAAGAATAAAGAATTGATCTATGTGCAAGATAGAAGAAGGATCGTTGCCTATTTGGATTGGAGTGAAAAGAAGAATCAAAGGAAGGTATTTTCATTCGCGATTCACAAAACAATTAAGATAAGACGATGCCTAATTGAAGTTTATGAAACTTCAACAATACCATAGCACTTTATGCATCATGAAACTTTGCACACGGAACCATATGCATGATTTGTTGAAAGGAAAGAATAAAGAAGGGATCCATATGCAAAATAGAAGAAGGACCAATGCTTATTTTGACTAGGGATAAGAGTAGAATAAAAGGAATATATTTTCTTCTGGGGTTCTCCAAAACAAAAATTATGATAAGAAAAAAATTCATTACAGTTCATAGATCAACAAATTCATATGCTTTCATGCAGGGGCGGTGCTACAGCCTATTCAGGTGTTCAAATGAACCCCTGACTTCAAAAAAATAATAATAATAATAATAATAATTATTATTATTATTATTATATAAAAGATTTTTTTTTGTTAGTTTAATACTTTAATTTATTCTTAAAAATATTTTTTTGCACACTAAATCTTGCACACCCTTATTACAAGTATTTTCGACTCTAAGAGTAAAGAGTAAGTGTTTGTGATTTGTACTTTTTTATAAATTTATATTATATGCATGAGTGTGTCTAATATTAATTATGTATATTATTTTTTGTTATAATGTTATTTGTGTAAATTATGATGTTGTGGATGTTTGTGTGTACAATATAAATATAATTTAACTTTATATAATTTAATAATTAGGATATAAAAGAGGGTTATTTTACATGTGTGTGTATTGTTATTGTATTATAATAACTTTTTGTTATAAAGTTAGTAAAATTTAAGAAAAAAATTGTAAAATTAGTGATTGTTCAAGCATTTAATTGATTAAGTAGGCACATAGTGTATACTTTTATGTGTGAATGAGTATGTTTGTGTGCGTCAATAATTAATACGGGACCAATGAGTTGAGATTAGTCATTTAGTCTAAAATATTTTTATAAAGACAAAGTTAAATAGATAATAACAACTATATAAAGATAAAAATGTAAGACAAATTTAAAAAAATAAAATGGTCATAAGCTCATAGCTACCCACATTAGCAATAAATACTTGTAATGAACTATCATGTAATATTCAAAATTTGAACACTTGTAGAATAAAATTGTAAAACTTCACATATTATTATTATTATTATTATTATTATTTTGTCGATAATTCAATATATTCAAGTTCTCGTTTTATTAAAAAATTTTAATGACCCTCCTAAACAAAATTCCTGGAGTTGCTATAACTTTCATTTTGTCATGTTTTATGTATAAATTTGTCCCAAAGAAGTCAATTTCGTCCTGTACCGACTGGTATAGTTGAAATATATCATTTTGGTGAACAAATCGGTATAGGTAACCCTCCATTTCATACAACTTTTTATGCCGGACTGTTTCAGGTGATTTCAACCATTTCGGGACATTTTGGTCATTTCGGTTGAAATATTAATTTCCATCCGAAATCATTTTTGCTTGTTAAAACCAGTAGATCCATGACACTGAGACAATGACGAAGTTCCGGCGAAGCCTACCACTGCATCATGACCTCGTTCTGTTTATTTGCTTCTGTTTATTCTTTTTGAAAGTAACGTGTGGTTGTAGTCAAAGTTAAACTAAGGCATTGAATTCTATTCAAAATTCATGTGAGTTTGGTGGGGTCTCTGACGGTTTGACCCTTTTACAATTGTTCCAAATTTTTTATTTTTTATTTTTGATATATTGATTAAATAATTTAGATTTATATGTAATGGATTGGGCCATTCTAGAAGGATAAAACTAATGATGAATTGGGCAAGATATACTTTAAAACATAGGATTTTAAATTGTTATGGAATATATATATATATATATATATATAGTAGTAATCTAGAAACGGTACAATGGTATTAGTCGGTAGTGAAATATATCGTTTCATTGACTAAACCAAAATGGCTTTCAGTACGAAATTGGCTCATTTGGTTTATCCTCCCTTCCAATAAGAAATGATTTTTATTGACTTAAAAAAAAAATCTTCTTACCTTTGAAGGAAATCTTTTTTTTTTTTTTTTTTTTAAGAATACCTAAATGTTATGGGTCTTCTATATAAAATAAAAATACTAAAAAGTGAAAAGTAATATACCAATAGTTTTTAAATTTTTATTCTATTCCAAAACTCTTTCCATAATAAAGCATTTTTTTTATGGTTTAGCTAGGTGCTTTATTTTATTTCTTGTTGCTATATTTGGCTCAATAATACCACTTGTTGTAATGATTTTTACGGGCCTGCTGGACCGAAATCTTCTTAAGCTCAAGCATTTACTTTTATGGTTAGAGTCCAACGCCTAAGGGATAACATGGTATCTGCTCAATGACCTACACGTTTAGGTAAATAGCTAATACATCCATATAATAATTGATAGGGGAGCAGAAAAATGAGTCCAACTCTAGTTCGTCTAAAGGCATCGTCCAGGGCTAACAGAGCAGTTTGGACCAAGAATCCCCAAGAAGGAACAATGTACATGGACAATAATACTACACTTGATCAGCACTAGTCTCTCGGGGATGATGAAGTCGTCCATTAAGGTCGTCAATTGCAATCGTCCATGAAGGTCGTCCATGGACGATCTCCACATGTCCATGGACGACCTAGCCTTCTTAAGCTAGACGAACGAATACACAGCACTTGGAAAAGTTTCAACTCTCCATAGCAGTTACTAAATCCGTAACTATCGCCACGAATCCCTCAAGTAAACTTCCGTTAGCAGTTACAATTTTAATAGCCGTTAAGGAAGTTAACTCCGAACTCGTTGGCTTCCACAAATCTTAGGGAGGTTATATGGACAAATAACCGTCCCAAGGATCTCTATATAAAGGACCGGTCTGAACCCGAGGAAGGTAAGAAAATATTTTGAGACTTGACTCGCACATATCCAAAACTCCATACTAACTTTGTCATCGAAGGGGGTTTGGCCGGACATCTCCGGTCTCCTCTTTGACTGCGTTTGCTTTTTGTAGGCCTTTCACCACCATTGGTAGTCCACCGAAGCCAGATCATCCACCTCACTGATTCGGAACGATATCAGTTGGCGCCGTCTGTGGGAAGGCAGAGGTTGTTTTGCAACTCTCTTTTCCGCAACAAAGGGTTAGGATGGTCAGGACCAGGTCGAGGGCTACTAGCCCAGGCCGTCAGGGAAGCAGAGGCGCTTCAAGTGATCCCCAACGTGATCGCCAATCTGCACCAGCCATGCAGACGTCATCTGTTCAGCATGTGCAATCTATGGCGGCTGCAATGGCAGAGTTGACTCGCCAAAACCAAGAGTTAAGAGTGGAGATCAATCAGAGAAGACAAACACTTGAGGAACATGAAGGAGGAGGAAAAACACAAGGTCATGGTGATAGAGAAAACCCTGAGATTGGAAGTTAGTTCAGAGGCACTACTTCACGGACAGTGAAAGAAGAGATGGATCAAATGAAGAAAGCCATGGAGGAAATGAAAGAGAACATGAGGAGGACGAATCCCATAGAAGATTTGGTCCACAGAACTGACTCTCCCTTTACGGCTTCCATCAATGGTCATCCTCTACCACCAAAATTCAAACTGCCTTCCCTGGATTCATACGATGGAACACGTGACTCGTTTGACCACATTGCTACTTTCAAGACCACGATGCACCTTCAGGGGGTCCCTGATGAAATCATGTGTATAGCCTTCCCAACCACCCTTAAAGGCCCAGCACGAGTTTGGTTCAGTAAAATACCCCCGAGTTCGGTAGGTTCTTTCGAAGAGTTAAGCAAATTGTTTGTTAACAATTTCATTGTGGGACAGAGACATAAGTGTTCTTCGTCTAGCTTGCTGACCATAGAGCAAGGGGAGAACGAAAGCCTGCGGTCATTTATCACTCGCTTCAACAGAGAAGCCCTTAGTGTGGACGAGGTAGACGACAAGCTTCTATTGGCGGCCTTCCACAACGGGATTAATTCTGATCTATTTATCCACAAGCTGTATGAGAAGAAGCCTCAAACCATGGCTGAACTCGTTCATTCGGCTCAGAACTTCATGAATGCAGAAGATGCTATCATAGCCAAGAAAAGGAAAAGAGCTGAAAGGATGGAAGCACACCCAGCACGCCACTCAGAACAAGGCCCTCGTTCGAAAAAGGGACGGACGGAAGATAAGAAGGAACGAGATAACAGGAAGACTGGTCCTTTGGGAAGAGGCCAGAACTATACGCCCCTAAACGCTCCACTTGATCAGGTGCTCATGCAAATCAAAGACAACTCTTCTCTAAAATGGCCAGAGAGGATGAAGGGAGATCCCAATAAACGTAATAAAAGTAAATATTGTCGCTTCCACAGGGACCATGGGCATGGCACGGATGAATGTTATGATCTGAAACAGCAAATTGAGAATCTGATTAAACAAGGGAAGTTGAGGCACTTCGTTGGAAGGGATTATAGAGATGAAAAGTTGAAAGGAAAAATGAAGGAATCGTCCCGGCCCCCACTAGGAGAGGTAAGGATTATTATTGGAGGAAACTCAATGGGGCAATCCTCCAAGTCGAAGAGGACGTATCTCAAAGTGGTGCAAAACGTCCAGCTCTCTGGACGATCTCCAAGGACGAGTTCAGTGGACGAGTCAACCATTTCCTTCACCGACGAAGATGCTGAGAGAATTCATCACCCGCATGACGATGCAATTGTCATTACTTTGCTTATTGCGGATTACACAACCAAGAGAGTGTTGATCGACAATGGAAGCTCAGCAGACATATTGTACTATCCCGCCTTCCAACAAATGAGACTTGGGCGAGATCAACTTCGTCCAGTTTGTTCACCATTGATAGGGTTTGGAGGAATGAAGGTGCAGCCCGTGGGCACCATTACATTACCGGTAGTGGTAGGGTCATACCCACAGCAGATAACTAAGGAAGTCAATTTTCTCATGGTGGACTGTTCATCTTCGTACAATGCCATTATTGGAAGACCAACCCTGAACAGTTGGAAGGCGATAACATCTACCTATCATCTATCAGTCAAATTCCCTACGGAGTACGGGATAGGCCAAGCACAAGGAGATCAGTTGGCAGCTAGAGAATGTTACTTAGCCATGATGGCTTTAGACGAGCAGGTGCAGACATTGAGTATTGAGGAAAGAAGGGTTGTTGCAGAACCCACAAAAGTATTAGAAAATGTTCTTTTACAAGAAGATGATCCCAAGAAATTCACCAGAATTGGAACAGGTATAAAGGAGAAGGCAAGAGAAGACCTCATCCAGTTCCTGAGAAAGAGTATCGACGTTTTTGCATGGAGTCATGACGACATGCCGGGAATCGATCCAAGTGTAATCACTCATCGATTGAACGTGTACCCCTTTTTTAAGCCTGTTCGCCAAAAGAAGAGGGTATTCGCTCCAGAGCGAGATAAGGCAATCAAGGAAGAGTTTCAGAAATTGACCATGGCACAGTTCATTAAGGAAGTCTATTACCCAGATTGGTTGGCCAATGTGGTGATGGTGAAGAAAGCAAGTGGCAAGTGGAGAATGTGCGTAGATTTCACTAACTTGAACGAAGCATGTCCCAAGGATAGTTATCCTTTGTCACGTATTGATCAATTAGTGGACTCTACGGCTGGCCATCAATTGCTGAGTTTCATGGACGCCTTCTCAGGATACAACCAGATTAAGATGGATGAAGCTGATCAGGAGAAGACTTCCTTCATCACCAGCCAAGGTTTGTTTTGCTACAAAGTGATGCCCTTCGGTCTGAAGAACGCAGGGGCAACTTATCAAAGGTTGGTAAATCATATGTTTCGTCCACAGATTGGTCGGAATGTAGAGGTTTATGTCGACGACATACTTGTGAAGAGCGTAGACGAGGGAAGCCATTTGGACGATCTACAGGAAACTTTTGAAACACTTAGGCGGTATAAGATGAAATTGAACCCAAGCAAATGTGCATTCAAAGTATCATCGGGAAAGTTTCTAGGCTTCATGGTCTCGCAAAGAGGAATCGAGGCGAATCCAGACAAGATCCAAGCCATATTAGACATGGAGCCACCAAAAAATATCAAAGAAGTCCAATCCCTCACCGGACGAGTTGCTGCTTTGAACAGGTTTGTTTCGAAAGCCACAGAAAAGTGTCTACCTTTCTTCAAAGTCCTCAGGAAGGCATTCGAATGGACAGATGAATGTCAAAAGGCTTTCCAAGACCTGAAAGACTATCTCACTAGAGCTCCGTTATTAAGACCATTCGTGCAAGGAGAAGAACTGTACCTGTACTTAGCGGTGTCCCCACATGCCGTAAGTTTAGCTCTAATCAGAGAGGAAGGAAGAGTACAAAAACCCGTGTACTACACTAGCCGAGCACTCAGAGAAGCGGAGGGAAGGTATCCCCTTATAGAGAAATTGGCTTTTGCACTGATAACAGCTTCCAGGAAGTTAAGACATTACTTCCAAGCTCATGTCATTAATGTCATGACAAACCATCCGCTCAAGAAGGCAATGAACAAACTGGAAGCCGCAGGACGGCTGATTCAATGGGCGGTGGAGCTTAGTGAATTCGACATTCAGTACCAACCGAGAAACGCAATAAAAGCTCAAGCCCTAGCAGATTTCATTGCAGAGTTCACTCCGAATTACGAGGACCTTGGGGAAGGAGGTTACAATAAAAAATGGGTCGGAGTTGTTTTGCAGTCCCTAGAAGGAGACAAGTTAAAGTACAAAACTCATTTGCAATACCAGACTGCTAATAATGAAGCGGAGTATGAAGCCCTTTTAAAGGGATTAGAGTTGGCCAAGTCTGTAGAAGCAGACGCAATACTTGTTTTGGGAGACTCTTAGTTGGTCATAGGCCAAGTAAATGGGATATGTGAAGCCAAGGATGACAGAATGAAGAAATACTTAAAGAAGGTAGTGCGCCTTGTAAAGAAATTCAAAAAAGCTGATTTCATTCAAATCCCGAGGGAAGAGAACATGGAAGCAGATATTCTGGCAAAAGAAGCATTTGTAAGCGAAACAGTGGATGAGTTGGATGCAGTACAATACATGCCAAGTATAGACCTTCCAGAGATGCTGCAGATAGAGGGTGATGAAAATTGGATGACCCCAATAGTGTCGTACTTGAAGGACGGAAGGCTTCTAGAAGTAAAGGACGAAGCAAGAAAGCTTAAGGTCAAATCAGCCAGGTACATACTTATGGACGAAGTGTTATACAAAAAAGGTTTCTCCCAACCTCTCTTAAGATGTTTGGTTCCGGACGAGGCAAACTACATGTTGAGGGAGGTTCATGAAGGAGCATATGGTAACCATTCGGGAGCCAGATCACTCGTCCATAAAGTCATCTGCAGCGGGTTCTACTGGCCAACCATCCAAGCTGATGCTAAGGCATATGTTAAAGTATGTGATCAATGTCAACACTTCAGCAACATTCCTAGACAACCAGCAGAGTATCTCACGCCAATGATGGCCCCTTGGCCTTTCGCGCAATGGGGACTAGACATTTTGGAGCCCTTTCCAACTGGAACTCGACAGATGAAATTTCTGGTGGTAGGAATAGACTACTTCACAAAATGGGTAGAAGCCGAACCCTTAGCAAAAATTACATAACAGAATGTCAAGAACTTCGTCTGGAAGAACGTTGTATGCAGATTCAGCGTACCTAGGGTACTAGTGTCTGATAATGGACGACAGTTCGACAATACACCTTTCAGGGAATTCTGTGAACAACTTGGAATTAAGAATCACTACTCCTCACCCTCCCACCCACAGGCCAATGGCCAAGCAGAAGTAGTAAACCGATCCTTGTTGAAGATCATCAAGACTCGGCTCGAAAGGGCAAAGGGAGTATGGCCGGATGAGTTACCGGGTGTTTTATGGGCTTACAGAATGATAGTGAGAACTCCAACAAGGGAAACTCCTTTTAAACTAGCCTATGGAAGTGAGGCAGTTATACCAGCAGAAGTACGCATGATGAGCCACAGGGTGAGGAAGTATCAAGCTGAAGAAAATGAAGAACAGCTCCGTCTTAACCTTGACCTCATGGACGAAGTCAGGATGGATGCAGAACAAAGAACGGCGAGGTACAAAAATCTTATGTCTAGACAATATGATGCCATGGTGAAGCCTAGGCATTTCAAAATTGGGGATCTCGTCCTGAAGAGGGTTACCTTGGCAACAAGAAACCCGGCCTACGGAAAATTTGGGCCAAATTGGGAAGGACCTTATAGAGTTATCAACTGCAAGAGGCAAGGATCCTACTATTTGGAAGCTTTGGATGGATGAAGGCTAGAACACCCTTGGAATGTTGAGCATCTAAGGAAATACCATCAATAAGTGCCAACTCTTGATGAGAGTGGCCTTGGACGAGACAGCTGGACGGGCAGAAGTATGCCATGTTTATTTACTATTATTATGTGTTTTAAGTATTTTAATAATCCCTTAGAAAGTACATTAGTGTTTTCACTTTTGTGCTATTCATGGACGAGTTGGTTTGTATTTTTAATTCAATAAGGCACTAGCTCACGAGCATGTGCCATGCCTGTGGACGAATGTTTACATAAGTTTGGATTTTCAAGTATATATATGATGTATTTTCAAGTATACTATTGGAATCCTTTATGTTTGTATATTCATTCAAACTGATCCACAAGAATGAAAAATAAGCATGGACGAATGAAATCTTGGACGCCAGGATATACGTCCATAAGCTTTCAAATGAAACAAGGTATATTCGTCCAAAGTTTAAGACGAGATGAAACCTGAGCTAAAAATGAAACGAAGATACATCCGTCCAAAGCATAAGATGAGATAAAACCTGAGATAAGGTATATCCGTCTAAAGCTCAAGACAAGATGAAATCAAAGATGTGATCGTCCAAATCATGGACGAGCTAAGACTGAACCAGCATAACAATCCATTATTTGAACGAGAAATTGTTGAGAAGTCTTATCAAGGACAATAAAATGATCGTCCCTAAATTTGAATGGTAAATAAATCTAATGAAAAAGGAAGCCATTCATAGACGAACTATACATGGGCTAAAAGGAATCAATTTGCTCTATCTTGGTGATGTAATCAAAATTCACCCCCATACTCAAGACGAGGCAAACTGAATTTCATACATAAAGCTGGAAATGTATATATTCAAATGCAATATGAAAATAGAAGATGTTCATAAAATCTTAAGAAGGGTGGACGACCCACGTCCAAAAAGCCCTTCACTTGTAAAAATAAAACTATTGTATATAAGACTCGTCCATAATCTTGGACGAGACAATTGTACTTACAAGAACTTGAATAAAAAAAAAAGTAAAAGAACAAAGCCCAAAACACTGGGCACTTCCAGGAAAATAAAAGAATAAAAGTAGAATAAATTTTCTAAGTAAAAATGCTGTCACTTGGGCAAGCCTGTCTTGGGGTCGTCCTGGTTCACCTCAGTGTTAGCATCGTCCATTATGTTGACGTCCTCGGAACTCGTCTGCAGCAAGGAACTTTCTGTTGCGAGGGGAAGCTTGAAAGAATTGAAGTCCAAGTCAGGATATGCCTCCTTAGCATCAGCACGAAAGTCCTCATAGCCAGCTGCATAGTGGCTGTCTAGACGATTCTTGTACTCGTCAAACCTCTTAAAGGCTGTTATGAATTCTTCACATGCTTTCTCTAAGGACGAGGTAAACTCTGCGACTTGCCCTTTAAGATGGACAATACGGCTATCCTTCTCTAAGTTATCAGCTTTAAACTCCTCCACCTCGTTCTTCAGCTTCGTCTCGCTTCCTTGTAGACGATTATAATCCTCGGTCAACCTAAGGACTTCCCCCTTTTTCAGCAGAATTTAATTGTTCAGCTCCTTGACTTTGTCCTTAGCCGTCTTGGCCTCTGCAGCGAGCTCCTTAGCTTGGCAAGTTGCTGTATAGAATTTTGACATAGCCTGCATATGGACGAAAAGGAGTTAAACATCCTATTCATTAAAAAAAAAAATTTCACAAGGACGAGAGAAAGACCTACCTTAAAAAGGTCGTGGACGCCGGAATGTTCAAACTCCTTCACTGACATGTTATAGCACTCGTTCACCTCACGGTCAGTGACGATTCCTTTGAACGTCCTCCACGCATAGCTCTCGTCCAGAACTAGATTCGAAGGACGATCAGAGGCCTCAGACGAGCTAGGCTTGCGAGAAGCTTTGGGCTGAGGGGGAGGATCACTCTGGACAGGATGGACTGTTTGGACGGGCTTCACGTCCACCAGAGGTTCTTCCAAGTTCACTGTTGGAGTGTAAAGTTGGGAACCTTGGGAAGGGAAGTCTTACTTGACTTTTGCTTCTTGGGGCCACGACGACTTGGGAGATCGTTCAGGTCCACAGCACTGGATATCGTCTTAGACTTCCTCTTCCCAGCCTGGACGGAAGCCACTTGGACCAATGGGGGTGCTGCAACATCCTCGTCCCCATTGGTCACTGTTTTCTCTTTATTTTCCCTCATTGTAGTTATCCTTATGACGAGGAAAATTAGTTAAAAAAAAAAAAAAAAGATATGGAAATGAAATGAAGTAGACGATACTTACGTCGACGAGTAGTTTCCTCATGACTAAGGTTTTCTGCAGTTGGCACTGGGCGAAGTCCCTAAGCTGCTAGACGACTGAGGGTTACTAAATAGTGGAAAGTCCTCTCAGGGAAGGCACGAACCACGTCTATCCGATCCAAATAAAATTTGTCCAAGCGTGGATGAACAACAGCTACATCACCAAGAGAGTTAGACGATTGAAAGATGGAAAAATGAAAGAAGAAATGAAATGAAATGAAAAGAAAACATACCCTCAGGATGAAGACGACCTAGAGGGCTAGTAAAAGGTGGGAAGGAGGGACTACCCATAACAGCTGGGTCCCTAGCCCAATTTCCAGAAATAATAAAAAATTCTTGTTTCCAAAACCGGTCGGACGAGCTACGACCCTTTATTAAATTGTAATAGGAGCCCTTGGACGAGAACTGGTAAAAACCAGCAAATTTCTTTATTTTTGAGGGCTTATAACAGTAAAGGAACTCGTCCACCATAATTGGACGGTTCCCTTCCAGAGCCTCACGCCATAACACTTGCATGGCAACTATCGTCCTCCAACCATTGGGGTTGAGCTGGTTAGGTCCAATACCCAACCTTTGGAAGAGATCTCTACAAAAGGAATTTAGAGGAAACCTAAGTCCAGCTAAAAGGTAAGAAGTATATACCCCTAGACCAGAGGAAGGAGAACAACACCATTCTCCAACCTTGGGTAGATGAAGGTTAAGCTCTTTTGGAATTTGGTATCTATCTACAATAGTTTTTAACTTGGCAACGTCTAAGGTGGATGCTACCTCTGGGGCACAACTATAAATGATATCTTCCTCGTCCTCTTCCTCATCTTGAGGAGGACTAGATGGCTGTCTGGACGAGCTAGCCCCGGACCCAGAAGCCATCCTACGTTGTAATTCCTGAAATTCCTCTAGGTGAATGCCAGGAACCCCAGACGAGTAATGTTCGTCGGAGGAATCATTACAGGACGAACTATCTACACTATCCTCACTACCCTCACTCTCTGAAGAAACATCCTGGTACTCGTCTATTTCCTTCGCTATACTACTGGACGAAGACATGATGAAACGCAGAAAGATTTAAGATGAAAACCTAAAAAGAAAGGAGAAATACCTGATAGGACTAGGACGAGGGCTAGACGAGGCTCTTGGATGAGATGGCAGAAGGGAAAATGAGAGGAAAGTAAAGGGCATGAAAGAGAATACACTATTTATAGGCCCCAGCAACAAGGTCACTGAAACAACATTCGCCACTCAAAAATTGACACGTGGCAATTCCTTTGGGAAATGGGATCGACACAACTAACCAACCAATAGTGTCACGACACGTAGCTCACAAAAAGTGAAACTTTCTTAAAATCACAATAATATCCTAGACGACCCCTTGAACAAAGGGGCAACTGATAGGGGAGCAGAAAAATGAGTCCAACTCTAGTTCGCCCAAAGGCATCGTCCAGGGCTAACAGAGCAGTTTGGACCAAGAATCTCCAAGAAGGAACAATGTACATGGACAATAATACTACACTTGATCAGCACTAGTCTCCCGGGGACAATGAAGTCATCCATTAAGGTCGTCAATTGCAGTCATCCATGAAGGTCGTCCATGGACGATCTCCACATGTCCATGGACGGCCTAGCCTTCTTAAGCTAGACGAACGAATACACAGCACTTGGAAAAGTTTCAACTCTCCATAGCAGTTACTAAATCCGTAACTATCGCCTCAAATCCCTCAAGTAAACTTCCGTTAGTAGTTACAATTGTAATAGTCGTTGAGGAAGTTAACTCCGGACTCGTTGGCTTCCACAAATCTTGGGGAGGTTATATGGACAAATAACCGTCCCAAGAATCTCTATATAAAGGACCAGTCTGAACCCGAGGAAGGTAAGAAAATATTCTGAGACTTGACTCCCACATATCCAAAACTCCATACTAACTTTGTCATCGGAGGGGGTTTGGCCGGACATCTCCGGTCTCCTCTTTGACTGCGTTTGCTTTTTGTAGGCCTTTCACCACAATTGGTAGTCCACCGAAGCCAGATCATCCACCTCACTGATTCGGAACGATATCAATAACTAATAGCCGAAATGTTTGACTTTTTATTAACTACTCCTCATTCCTCCACGTGGCTACATAAATTGTTGACACGTTTACTTTAAAACATTAAACAATTGTGTCTTTTTAATGGCTTGCTTATTTAGTTTAAGTGGATAACTACTTATTATTATTTAAAAATATCGAACAATTGTATCTTTTTATTTTTCAATAAACACCTTTTCAGACAATATACAGTACCATTTAAAAAAAAAAAAGGAACCAAGAAGTTATGTCTTTTAAATAACTGAACCATTTCAGTACAATTTTTGTTATAGTTGGTGGCTTGATTCGGTTTATTTAAAAAACAAAACCGTCGTATATATAAAAGAGTCTTACATGGGTAGGTATAAATTTTTCAAGTATCAAATTCCTTCCCAAAAAAGATATTTTTCTATCTCTCTATACGCTCTTCTTCCTCTCTCTCACCCTATCTCTGTACTTCCCTCCATATAAATTTTGTCCTATCTGCAAAAGCACTCGAAGCAAGACTTCACAATTTTTTACCAGCAAAGTTCCAAACTAAGTCCAAAGGTTCACCGTAAGTCCAAAACCTTTTATTTTTATTTTGCAATTTTCTTATGATTGTATTTGTTTGGTGAGAAATTGAGGGAAAAGAGAAGGGAAAAAAGGGTTTTGGATCCTGGGAAAGAATGAGAAATCTTATGGTACTACCGTTAAGATATGTAAAAACCTAAATAGTCGAAGGCTACGCCCTAGCCAATTCAGAAAACTGTATCAATCATCCTCTAGAGAAGGAGTAGAAGAAGAAGAAGGAGGAGGAGGAGGAGGAAGATGAGAGTACGGTCTCACCACCCTGTTACCTTGTGATTCAAAAAACCTGTTGAGAAGTCTTCTTTTCGTCTTTCCTTTTTCACTGATTTTTTTTCCTTTCTTTTTTTTTTTTTGCCATTGATTTCAGGATCAGGTACTAAGTTTTTGCCCTTCTGATTGATTTGTCATAGTTCCAAAAATCCCCCTACAAAATTCTCTAAGCAGAAACCAATGGCTGTCTAAGTGGGTATGTATTTCTTATTTGAATTGTGATTGTGAGAATTATTGTTGATTGAAGAGATTGGCAGTAAAGATTGGGTTTCTAGGGTCGTTTTTGAGAAAATTCAAATATTTTTTTTGGTGTGTTTTGTTTGATTTGTTTCATGTGTTAACAATTAATGCTTTGGGATGTCATTTAAATTTCTAACTGATTTTTTTTTTTTTTGGGTTGGTTTATGAATATTGATATAGGGGAGATTTTTTTTGACAATGAATAAGGGAGAGCAAGGCAAAGGCGACGTAGTAAGAGTTAAGGCATTGTAACTTGCAAAGTCAATTTGTGGATCATGGACTCATGGCGTGGCTAATGTAACAGGTATAATCTGAAAAACATGGAATAATTTACGATATTTAAAACAGTGAGAACTATAAGTGGAATAAAATTACAGCATTATGAAATAAAATAATATCATAATTCTTGATGAAATTCATTTTAAATTTGATATGAGATCTTTTCATTCAACTTTTTTTTTCCATCCTCATGTTGTGATATCTGAGTAGCTATACCATGGCTGTAAAAAAGTTAAATTTTTAATGGAATTTATCAAATTGGTTATAATAGAAAATTTTCTTATAAATAATTTGGTTACAAATATGGAGATTAACCCAAATATTCAAAAAGAAAACTAATTCTAGACAAAATATAAGAAAAAGAAGAAGATTAAACCAATTCTAGACAGAAAATAATTTTTTTTAGGATTATTTGTTTTGGTAGAAGAGATTAAAACAGTGTTGCATCACAGTAAACTCTTCATCTTCTCCTACACGATAATGGGTTCCTTACAAATATGATCTATTTGTTTTTAGTCAACTAAAATATTTGAATGGCTGAATTTTTTTTACCGAAGTAAGAGATTATATTAAGTTTTTAGAGTTAGTGCATAAAGTTAAATATATACTGTAATTGTTTTAATAAAATAATTTGTAAATGGGTAGGGTAGCAATTTAAAATGTGAATGCTTGATGTGAGATTTAATTTTGATGTATATTTGTGTTGTTAGTTCTATTATGTGTTTAATTTTTGGTTTTTTGGTTATGTAATGGACTCTGTTTCAAGATTTGCTTTTGTTATTGGCTTAGTTGGTTTGCAGCAGTTTTGTTGCTTTTGGGATTTATGCAAAACCAATCTTTTCTATCCTGGTTTTCACAGCTTCCTTAAAATATGTATTGTCATTATATGTCATTCCATTTATTTGTTTCTGCTAACTAGGCAGTGGCAACAGAACGGCGGCAGGTGAATGTGGTGACAGATTACATTCTATAGGTAATAACAGCAAATTGTTGAATTGATTATGAAATTGTTTAGAAATTATCATTATAGTTC
Source organism: Quercus agrifolia (assembly GCA_029955455.1). Lineage (NCBI taxonomy): Eukaryota > Viridiplantae > Streptophyta > Magnoliopsida > Fagales > Fagaceae > Quercus > Quercus agrifolia. The sequence goes on along the minus strand of JARQAD010000003.1, from coordinate 54,474,073 downwards.
ACTTTTATTCATTTTCCACGTTGTTTTCAGGTTTTGGGATTGGACATCTGTGCAGATACCTTAGTTGGGAATCAAATGTTAAGGGGAATATCTGGAGGGCAAAGGAAACGAGTTACAACTGGTAAAGTCAAATTTGTAGTTCATATATACAGAATCATATTCTCTCTACATCTGTATCAATAATATCTAATTCTAAAATTATAGGTTAGATGTTGGTTCGACCATCTAAAGTGTTATTCATGGATGAAATATCTACTGGTTTGGATAGCTCAACAACTTTTTAGATTGTGAATTCAATCAAGCAATATGTTCACATTTTCAATGGAACTGCTGTCATCTCCCTCCTCCAGCCAGCACCAGAGACATATAATCTTTTCGATGACATTATTCTCATCTCTGATGGCCAGATTGTATACCAGGGTTCCCGTGAACAAGTGCTTGAATTTTTTGAATCAATGGGCTTTAAATGTCCTGAGAGGAAAGGGGTGGCAGACTTCCTGCAAGAAGTGAGTTTGAATAAAGGTTTTTTTTTTTTTTTTTGGGGTCTCATATATGCTAATAGTATTATTATCTTCTAAAGAGGTAAGCATTACAAGTAGAATCTCATATTTGGATTCATATATAACCAATTTATAGGTGACTTCAAGGAAAGATCAGGAGCAGTACTGGGCACAAAAAGACAAGCCCTACACTTTTGTAACAGTCAAGAAATTTGCTGAGGCATTCCAATCTTTCCATGTGGGACGGAAACTCGGAGATGAACTGGCAACTCAATTTGACAAGGCTAAAAGCCATCCAGCTGCTTCGACAACAAGAAAGTATGGTGTCAAAAAGGCAGAGCTGGTGAAAGCTTGCTTGTCAAGAGAATTCTTGCTCATTAATAGGAATTCGTTTGTCTACATCTTCAAGTTCATTCAAGTAAGATGAGCTTTATAGTATTTTTTAAAACTTTCTTTTCTTTATCAATTTCATTATACCCAAATATGAGTAATATATACTTTTTCTTTTGTTTTCTTCTTTTAGCTTACAATAATGGCAATGATTGTTATGACAACTTTCCTACAGACTGATATGCACCGAAATTCAGTAACTGATATTCATGACCGTTGCAAACCTTCCTATTTTCTTGAAGCAAAGGAAGCTCAATAAATTAAGATGCAATCTTTGTAACATCAAATGCGGAAAGGGCCTTTACTGCCCAATTAAGATCTCAAAAGTGGGTTAGAATTTTGGGTTTTGGTAGTGTTAACTTCTTTGCTTAATATGTTTTTACTTAATGGAATTCAATAGTTTGACAAGTGAAAGTTTCTTCATATGCCACATGTCCTTATTGTTCCAGTTCTTCAAAGAGTTGACTTCCTTAAAAGTGAGTTTGTTTTTTTGGTTTTGGTTTTGTGGTTTTTGTCATTTTTTTTTTAATACAACATTTCTTATTTAGTGTTTTTATTATTGTATGGGTTTGAACATGAGAAACGAGATTATTGTAATTGCATATAATTTAAATATGTATCATAATATAATATATATATTTTGCAAAACTTTCCTGTGCATCGCACGGATTAGCAACTAGTTAGTCTAATAGAGAAGTAATTGTTAGGGGAGAAACTATGTGTCCTGAAGGGTCCCAATGGGTTGGAAAAATGCTCTAAATAATATATTTTTTTTACTACTTTCCCATATTTTCTATCTCCCAAATAGTTATTAATGAACAAAAATCTTACTTTTCAACCCATAAAATCTGAAAAAAAAAAAAAAAAAATGGAGACAGAGACGTTGAGATCGGTGGTTGTGGGCGATAGATATTGGACAACATAGACGTGGTTTTGGATGATCGATGGTCACGTAATGGATGAAGAGAGACTCAGATTGGTGGTTGTAGGTGATAGTGGTTGCAAAATTGCAACGACGATTTTAAAAGTGTTGGAGGTTGCGAAACTTAGATTGATATAGGACAGAAATAAAGATGGTTACAAGGACAAGGTGGCAAAGACGAGGATGTGGTGTGGAGTTTAAGGAGGGGGCGTTTAGGTGGTCAATGATAGTGGCTAGGTGGGTTACGATGGTCTAAGCAATCCATGTGTGGGTCATGGTGATTAATTGGGTCAGGTGGTGGGTATGGCGGGTGATTGGGTGCAGTGGTTATGTTGATCAAATGTGAACACACCTTTTCGGGTATAAAATGTTACAACTAAAAGTAGAAACACAAAATATTTACCCTCAAATAATCTTTATTTTACTATCAATCTGAAATTATTTTCAAGTTGACTAGCAATTTCAGCCACACAAGAATTTGCATATGCGGAAAATATAATAATGGCTAAAATATTATTTTCATCCGTAACATTTACTTTAAAACCAAAAATTTTATTTTTTGTCTCCAAAACTTTATAAAGCATTTTTCATCCTTAAAATATTGAAAATATTTTAGATTATATCCTCCAGTTAACTTTCATTAAATTTTATATTGGGTATCCTAACAAAATGCTAAGATGCTATGTATTTAATGTGCAATTGTGTAATGGTCCAATAATAAAATACAGAAAATATAATAATGGCTAAAACACATGATGAATCACTCAAAAAGTAATGTGTCAAACCGCTAACACAAACAATCTCACCTTCCCCTTAATTGTACCCAAACAACCCCCCGTTAGGCCCAATGTACTTTACATGACCTGCATGCATAGAACTTATGCTTTTATATTAAGGCCGTTAGGTTCTAAATATTTAGATATAAATGTTTAAATTCTAAATAAGTTGTTTGTTGGCAAACTGTGTACATAAACAGTATACATGATTTGTTGAAAGAAAAGAATAGAGAAGGTATCCATACCATATGCAAGATAGAAGAAGAATTAATGTCTATTTTGATTGGAGAGAGGCAAGAATCAAAGGAAGGTATATCTTCATTCGTGATTCACAAAAAAAAATCATGGTAAGAAAATGTCGGTGAAAAGTCAATGTCAGCATTTAAAATGATTCTAAAATGGAAACCATCGCCTTTTTAAATTTCTCAATTTTAAAAATTGAAAAAATATTTTAAAAAATTATAAACAGATTTTTCTTTTACTATCTAAAATTGAAATAGAATATATATATATATATATATATATATGAACAGATTTTCTTTCACTCCCTCTCTAATATCAGATGACCTAATCCTCTCTAATATCAAACTTCCTCCCTCTCACTCTTCAATATCCCTTCACCCTAGTTCAGTAGCTCCCATGACCGATCTCAAAGTTCATTTCCTTCATTCATTGCCGCCACCACAACTATCAAGTTAGTAAGATCCTCCAAGTCAATGGGTTCCACAACTCGGCCCTATAGCTTCACTTCGTGAGCAGGAAGAATGTGTTATAGGCAGTGGGATCGGCAAGGTTCACAGGTGGTGGTTTGGTTTTTTGGTTGTGTATTGTGTGTGGTGTGGGTTTCCAAGTAGATCTAAAGGCCCACATTTTCCTCTCCTTATCACTTTCTCATCTCACTCTCTCTATCTTGGGATTGAATTCTAGACGATCTGAAGCCGATCATGGGTTTATTTTATTTCTTTTGGACTTTTGAAAATTTTGAAAAACTCGTTTGCCATATGTGTTAAGAAGGGATATTTTGGGTTTGTGAAAGGACTGTTTGTTGTGCGTGTTGAGAAGGGATATTTTGGGTTTGTGGAAGGGAATTTTTTGGGTTTGTGAAAAGGGGATTTTCCTGATTACCAATTAGGAGAGAAAAATGTTCAGATCTTGAGATTGACATTTGTTTAGTTGCCAAGAAAGTGCTTAATTAAATGTTATTTTATTTAATTGTTATTGATATGAGTTTTGATGTGTTTGGTTTTAAAGAAAGTACAAGAAAGACAAACAGAGAAAAAGAAAATAAAGATTAATTTTCTAAAAACAAGAAGAACATAAATACGAACAGTCATTTTCTAGAAAAGAACACAAAAAATATACATGAATATGTTCTTTTGAAAAAGAAAAGAAAAGAAAAAAAAATTTATTTTAATTATTTTATTTTATTTTAAAAATCATAGGTTTATAATTTGTTTTAATTGTTTTTCTAATATGGTTTTTTAATATTTAAAATACTGACATGACATTATTTTAATGTTAATTAAAATTTATTATTATTATTTTAATGTTCATGTAGGCGTTCAGGGTGCCAATAGGGCATTCCGTTTACCATATAAAATATTTCTATTAGACTATGTTTGGTTCGTGTAAAATATTTTTCAGAAATGCTATTTTCAGGAAAGGAAAATATTTTCCAATGTTTAGTTGCATTCCAAAATATTTTTTGGAAAGTATTTTCTGGTGTTTGGTTGTATTCTTGAAAATGCTCTGAAAAACCCAATTTTATCATGTTTCTCACATTTTCTTGCATTTTCTCAGCTTCCAAACAAGTATATCATCAACTCCAACAAAATCCAAATTCATCAAAACCCAAATTCTCAATACCCAACAAAAAAAAATTCATCAAATCAAAGATCAACCCAAAATCAGAGAACAACAAAACAAGAAACACCCACGCCACCACAACAACAACAAGAAAATCAGAGATCAAAGAGAGCAAGCGGATTGATGACGAAATCGACCCAGAGCAAGCAAATCGGCGATTCGGCAAGACGATCTCAGGTTTGACGAATGGTGCGACGATTTCTGGGTTTGTGACGATCGGTGACGAATGGGTTTGACGATTTTTGGGTTCGTGATATGAGGAATGGGTTCGACGGCGCGATCTCTCTCTCTCTCTTTGTGTTTGCGCGTCTGAGTCCTTCCTTCTCTCTCTCTCTCTCTCTCTTTCTCTCTCTCTTTGCACATTGCTCGATGAACAAGCTCGGTCTTGGGTTTTCTGGGTTAGTCAGAGCTCTTGGATGTGGATCGATCTTGCCTTCGTCGGTGCTAGGGTGTTGGTGCGATCTCTCTTCCGTGCTGTCTCTCTTTCTCTCTTCTATTTTCCTAGGGCGGAAGTGATTTGAAGTGAAAATGAGAACGGAAATTATTTTCCGCCCCTCTCAGCCTTATTTTACGGTCAAATTAAAAACATTTTCAGTTTGACTGAATTTTTAGTAATAGCCAAACATCCCCTTTTCTGAAAAAGCATTTTCGGAATCAGTTTGAAGCCAAAACAAACGGAGCCTTAGTCCCAAAATGGAAAAAGGGTCACATTTACGCCAAGAAGGAAGCCACCAAATTCTCTCTTTACTTTCTCCCATCACTTGATCTCCTTTCTCTGATCATCTCTCTCTCCAAACGGACCAAACCTGAGTGTCAGACTATCAGAGGGCATTAAAACAAAAGGAACAATGGATGTGAGTGCTGTGCTTGGGATTTTATCATTTTTGGCAAGAGTGATCCAATTGGGTTCCTCGCAAGAGAAGGTGGAGTTTAAGGATAAGGATAGTAATCTCACATCCACCTTGCTCAGCAGCATTTTTCCTGGCTTCCTTTGAGAGAATAGAGATCTCTCACTCCTTTTTGGTCTCCTCAAGCACCGATCTTCTGCATCCAGCAAGCTCTGATCTTGGTGCCGTCTCAGCCCTATATGACAAAGGATCAAATAAAAGATTGGATGAGAAAGGGTAGAGAGTCGTAAAGGGCACTATGAAGGAGAGAAAAGGTCCATAAGGCAGAGAAATATTTGAGAGCCACCACCATGCCGGACCATCACCTACCTTCAGCCCAGCCTCCCGCCACCATTATATACTGCCTGAAACACTACCGGTAGAGGTATTATTAAACAACAAAAAAATGATATTAAATATGATTTAGCTTTTGTTATTTTGGGTTGATTGGTTTTGAAGGAGGTTGAGTGATGAAGAAAAGAAGGGCACGATCGAATATATCTGAAACCCATTTTAGCTCAGATTTGATCACAGCCATTAAAGGTATTCCCTCTCTCTATTTCTCTTGCCTTCATTTTCTTTATTTAACGGTTGGGTTTACGACCATGGAAGGTACTCTTTTTCTTTGTATTATTCTTCTCTTTTTTCATTTGGTTAAGTTTTGTTTGGTTGCTGAGGAGTTTTCTTTTGCTTATAAAATAGAATGAGAAAAATCGAGCGTTTATATTTTTTTTGTTTGGGTCATATTTCAGCTTTCTTCCATTGGTTGAAGTCCGGTTGGTGGTTGCTGAGAAAACAGAGAGGAGAAAAGGGGATTTTTTATTTATTTATTTTTTGGGTTTTTGAAGTTCTTTTTGCAACGTCTGATTTTTGCTTTTCATTTGTATATATTTTATTTGCTGCATTACATATAGGTAATGGTATTTGTAGTATGTATACGGGCATGGGTTTGCACTTTGCACTAAAGTTATTGTTTGATATGTTACCAAGGAATTTTGCTGACCTATGGCATTTTTGGAGATAAGGACAAATAGCATATATATATATATATATATATATATATATATATATATATATTCAAGTATCTTCCAACTCTCTAGCTATTGATCCACACTTGACCCTTTCCCATGCTACTTATGTCAAAACTCCAAAGTCAAAGAGCTTTTCTTTTTTGATAAGTAAACTCATAAAGACTTTTCTTCTTTTGGTGCATCAAAATGTGTTTGTAAGGTTTCAAGTGACAAGTAAACTTTTTAAAGATTTTGAATAAACTTTGAGAACACCCCTAACCCCAATAAATAGCATAAAGAAGGAAAAAAAATTGTTTAACCCTTCTAGCTAATCAGTGACAATAGACTTTTGCATCCACTTAACTAATTAGATAGAGTTCTAATAACCTGGTTTCATGGATTTAGATTAAAAAATTAAGACTCCCACGGTCCTTATCAGTCTATTTCAAATCATGGTCAACATTTCTTCATTATTATTGAAATCAAGCAACATCTTGGACATGCAAAAATTCATGAAAAAGTACCATGCAATCCTGGCCAGTATAAGAAGAGTATTACCAAATAGACAGTTTTAGTGGCTATTTCTGTTCCATAGGCAAAAACCCAGACTATATGAAACACATAACAACTAACTTCGGTAACCCTTGAACCTTAAATGTAAATTGTCTCTTCACTATTGGCAACTTCCTCAACCATATAAAAAATGCAAATTCCAATAACATTCCTTATTCACACAAAAAAGTCATGTGCATCTTAAGCTTACAATGCTCAAGTTGCTTATAACAGTTATGAAAATCACCATTTCCTCTTATTCCATTGTCTAATTTTTGTTGTTTATGCATTTAATTCCTGACATTTTTTTTTTTTTTTGAATAATCCTTCATAGGTTGTTGGTGTTGCACTAAAGTGTGAAACATCCTAGGCACAATTTGATGACATGGCTACCAGGTGACGCATTAGGCCATGCAATATATAATATTATCATTTTCATCATTTGCCCTTTCTAATAGTGTTTTCTATAATAGTCTTTATAAATAAATAAAAAAGTGTTTTCAATAATTGTGAATTGAAAAATTACATGAGTTCTGCCTTTGTCTTCTTTGGCTTCCATACCTTCTCAGTTGGCAAAGGATAATGGTTTTGTATATATTAGAATATTACATCTACACTTTTAAGTCTAGCTTTCTATTAAGTTCTTAACCTCATCCTTTGGATGTTATACTTATTTCTTAAAATCTACTATGTCTTTGCAGTGAAGTACTTATTCCTCCTTTGAGTGTGTTCTATATTCTGAAATTATTGCTACTTTTTTCTCCCCCAATCTAGGTGCTTCAAGAACTCTTTTTGGTCTAAATTTCTACACAGTTACGCCAATTAGGTAAGTCAAGACTTTATTTTTAAATTCTTCCTTTTTGGTTTAAATTTTTATAACTATTACTTGAGCCATACATGAGATAGGAAATTCCTACAAAAACCAATAGTCTAGGAATAATTGAAGGCGATTAGTGTTACCATGCAGCTTGAGTCCATCTATTTGAATGATAATATTAATTTTTGAAGCATTGACAGGAATATAAAAGTGATCATTAGTAATATTTAACTAATTAGGTAGAAACTTTAATATGCATCTATTTTTTAAGTAATAATATATACCCATGTTTATTTGTGCCTATTCTTCTTTTTAAACATATTCTTTTGCGCAGCATTATTCAAAAGTGCAGATAACACTAACCATAACACATCTCTATGTTCTTTAACTGTCAACTTAATTTAGAACAAAAAAATTCTGATGATTAGTCTAGAAAATTAAATTATGAGAATAAGAAAAAAAAATCACAATAGGCAGTTGAGGCAGTACACCGGGAAATTCTAATTGCACCAAAGGAGCCCAATAATAAACTTTTCAATTGTATTCCACTTTAATATTGACATTTCAACCTTCCATTACCTAATTGATAATTGCAATTGGGCTAGCCAATTTTTAATCATTAATATAATTTACATGAATTGTAGCATTGTAGATCCAGAAGATGTCCCAAATGCCCAAAAGTCACTTGGGATAGGACACAAAGAGAAGGCCCATGATGTTCAGGAAAAAAAGAAGACATTATTTGGAATTTTTGGTTTAGCTTATTTGGCTTATGACGTTGTCTATAACTATTTTATGTGGTTTATTACATTGTCAAGAACTATTTTATGTGTTTTGTGATATCTAAATATTGAAAAGGTAATCTTAAAAATTGGTAGATTCAGACTAGGTTATTAAAATTTATGACTTTTCTTAATGGATTTGTCACATGGCCTATGTGCAAGATTTCAATAAGTTCTCTAATGAGCTTGTGTAATATTTGATAGAGTGTGCATCATCTATTATGGTTTTGATATACTGAACTTTGGTTGAAACAAAAATAATATGGTTAGCACAACAAAGGTTCACTATAATATGGTTAGCACAACAAAGCTGAATGTGGTATGGAATGCCCACTTTAGTTCGCTGAGAAGGGAAGCTTGGGAGTGTGCTTCTTTCTCGGAGGTGTTTCATTTGTGTTTGGAGAAGCCCCACCCCTCTGAACTGTTTGCAATGACTACATATCAAATTTGTTTCAGACGAAATAAACTAAGATTAGGTGAAGCTGTAGCTGATTTGAAACTGATTAACTCAATGGCCAAAGAGGCTCTACAGGAATTTCAGCAATCCAACACAGCCCCTCAGAAACCACTCCCTGCTCGTAGCATTACAAAGTGGTCGCCTCCCCCTAAGAATTGGGTCAAAGCCAATTTTGATAGGGCTATTTTTCAGGGGCGTGATGAAGCAGGTTTAGGCACCATCATCTGCAATGACTTTGGTCTTGTAACGGCCGCCCTAACACAAGTTATTCCTCTACTCACTTCTGTGGAGATAGTGGAAGTGTTGGCAGCAAGAAGGGCTCTTATCTTCGCCTTAGAGCTCGGGTTTGATCATGTCATCCTAGAAGGCGATTCTGAAATTGCAATTCGTGCTATGAACTCTGAGGACTACTCAGCTACCCCCTTTGGCCATTTAATTTCATATATAAAGTCCCTTTCTTCCCACTTCAGGTCCCTGGTTTTTTACCATACTCGAAGACTAGGAAACAAAGTAGCCCATAGGCTCGCTCGGTCAACTTGTAATTTTTCTTCTTCTTTTTTTACTTGGATAGAGGAAGTTCCTGTTTGTTCTTATGGAGACTATCCTGCAAAAATTAGCAATACACAGTGATCCCCTTCTCTTGATGAGAAGGTTTCTCAAAAAAAAAAAAAAAAAAAAAAATCAGCATTTTGCCCAATTTTTCAAAATAATAAGGGAAATGCTCTTTTTTTTAAACTTGATTTACTCAAAATCGAGTTATAAAAAAAAAAAAAAAAAAATCTAGAGCCTTATAGTGGCGTTTTAAGAAGCCTATAGTGACGTTTTAAGGACCTATAACGGCGTTTTGTAATTCGATCTCTATGAAGTTGAGTTATATGCAAATTTTTTTTTTCTTTTTTTACCTATAAGTCGACTTCATGGAGATTGAATTACAAAACGCTGCTATAGGTCCTTAAAACGTCACTATAGGCTCCTAAAAAATGCTACTATAAGGTTTAACTCGATTTTGAGATAATCGAGTTTCAAAAGAGAGACATTTTCCTAATTAGTTTGAAAAAGAGGGCGAAATGCTGGATTGTTTTTTTAAAAAGGGCAAAGGCCAATTTTTTCCCTATAATATGCTTGAAAATATTTGATGATAATTGAATTTGTTTTATAGGTGATTATTAAAGCTCATGTTTACTCACCAGATGGTCTACATGTAGTCAACTAATTTCATATTTCAAAATTTTTGTTTATATTTTTTTACTTACTGATTGTAAGTGAATGTGGTTTAACTTCATGGCAAATGTGTATAATATTTTTCATGGTTAAAAAAAAAAAAAAAAAAAAAAAAGTTGAAATCCAGATGAGTCTCAAATGGTTTAAGCAACTAATAACCATTTTTTGTCTTTTTTAGAGGGTTGTTTAGGCTGCCAACATATTGACAACCAGATAATAAAAAATAAATAAATAACAATAACAATAACTATGATTAATAATCCAAGTTAATATTAATAGAACCACTATAATTGACCATTTTTTATGCACGAGTTATATAATAATAATAATAATAATAATAACTTGACATGGTTTTTGTCAGACTGAGCAAAATTATTTTGGAAGTATTTTCGTTTAATTTGATTTTTTGAAAGCATAAATTCATCATACAAAGGAACCAAATCAACTTCAAAGTTTTCATTTGAAATAGTCAAAACTCTTAATTGGTTAGCATACTTAAAATTATCAATGGGAGTAAAGTTGGGGTCAACAGTTTTATCATTATCCCTTTTTTTATACAAACAAGAAGCATTTGAATAATAGTTAAAACAAGCATGATCATTCAAAGAAGCATCAGTCATAGAAAGAATGTTATTTTTAAAATTCTTAGATTTCGTACTATGTAAACACATGGGAGCAGTAGCACCGCAACTCTCAACATTGTGATCTTCATCAATTACAATACCAAGAGGACAACCAGTCCTGGAGCTGATAGAAGAGTTGGATCTCCACAATCTATCCATACTATCCTAGTTTTAACACTCAATTATCATGTTTTTCTCACAACCGTTGCATTTCGTAACACATACCCTAACCAACCTTATACCTCTCATGCCCTACACGCCCTTTATGGTATCAGAGCTACTCTTTTCTGGCTGGTGATAGTGTTTTTGTGTTCTCTGTCTCTCCGTCTGTGTCTACCCGAAACTTTGATGCTCAGTTGTTGTGTCCCCTTCTTACCGTCATTGGCGCCACCCTAGTCGTAAAGTGAATTCCTAGAACCAAACTGTAAGGCCCGTTTGAGCCAAGAGAGGGCGTGTAGGGCATGAGAGGTATAAGGTTGGTTGGGGTATGTGTTACGAAATGCAACGGTTGTGAGAAAAACATGATAATTGAGTGTTAAAACTAGGATAGTATGGATAGATTGTGGAGATCTAACTCTTCTATCAGCTCCAGGACTGGTTGTCCTCCTGATATTGTAAATGAAGAAGATCACAATGTTGATGATAGTGAGATCCCTGATTTTACTAATTGGACTATTCCTAAGGTTGATACAAAAAATGTTTATAAAATAAGTTGGGCTGAAAATACTTTTCATTCTGCATATAAAGTTAGAACTGTTGAACAAATATTCTCTATTTCAAAAACTCATGAAAAATGTTGCCTATTTACTAAAAAGAATATTAGTGAATTTCTTGCTTCTAAAAAATTCAGTTATCTACATATTGGAATGGTTCAAGTTGCTATCAAACCTCTTACCCGAAAGGGCATTAATGCTTCCGTTCTTATGTGTTTAGGTGATGCTAGATTTAAACACTTTAAAGATAGCATTCTTGGTATGATTACTGCTTCTTTGTATGATGGTCCTGTTTACTTTAGTTGTTATCCTGATCTTACTTTGGCTTTAGATGATGCTAACATTGTTAAAGCTTTGACTTTAAATATTGCTTCATCTGGATATCACATGGAAGAAGGTAGTAAACCTTTTGCTTTGATTTATCGCATTTATTATAGATTATTGGATACTCAATTAAATCCTAGTACTATAAATCATAGAGAACCTTCTGGTAAAACTATGTTAATTAAATGTTCAACTCCCGATGCAAAGATTCAAATTCCAAAAATGATTCAATGGCAAGACATCAAACTTCTCACTGAATGGTTCTTGGAACAAGAATCTCCTATTGCCAAACCCATTTTTGATGAGCTTGATCTTACTCATATTCAACAATATCTTGACGGTACTGTTAAAATAAGTTTTCAAAATAGTCAACCCTTAAGAATCAACGAAGGAAGACATTCCTTTGCTGGATCTGAAAGTATTTCAAAACGAGACCAAGATCTCAATGAATTTTTGAAAAAGAATTTTTCAAAACCTACTGATTTCAAATCTGACAATATTTCTAAAAGAGATCAAGATCTCAATGAATTTTTGGAAAAGAATTTTGATAAACCTGTTGATTTAAAATTAAAAGGAATTTCAGATGATAAAGTGAGCAATGTTTACTATTCCACCAAACCAGAATCTTCCTCTCCATATGGCAAGCCTGCTAGTGAAGAAGAAGACGATGGTAATTCTATTTGTCTATCCGAAAGAGATTTCCCTCCTATTGATCCTTCCGGTTATGTTAAGCAATTAAGAGTTTTGACTGTTTTAAATGAAGGCTTTAAAGTCGACCTGGTTCCTTTGTATGATGAGTTTATGCTTCCAAAAAACAGGATTAAAAGAAAATATTTCCAAGATAATTTTGCTCAATCGGAGAAAAACCGTGTTAAAAGTAAATGGTTAGAAAAAATGAATCAATTAAAAAAACATGTTTTGTTTTTTGATTTTCTTGAAAACCATTATGTTTCAAATGATGAAGTTTCAAAGCAACATTTGAGTGTGATAAAAAAATCAAATTTTATTAAAGAAAAGGATAAATCTACTATTCGGGCTACTCATCCGCCTCTTGAGACAATTGTGCTAACTTGTCAAGATAAAAAGACAGAAGTTAATGCTACTCCTTTTAAAATTGCTGATGATAAAACCCCTATTATCAGTATTATTGAACAAAACAACTTTACTAATGAATCTTTGCATGTTATTGGTCAACAGCTTGATCGTATCAAAGAAAAAATTATTGAAAAAACTATTTCCATAGAAAAACCTGCTTCAGAGAAATCTGTAAAAACTGAGAAACCTTTGATTGATTTGCCCAGTCAAAGGGAGAAAGTTATGTTCAAAACGTCTCAGTCTAAAATGCTTGAGGTTGTTGATAAAATGCTTGCTGATTTAAAGGTTAAAACTGAAGGTACTTCTAGAAATACAACTTGCACTATCTCAAAGAAAGGAAAAGAAATTGTTTCTGATGAACATACTGATTCTGATACTGTTTCTTCTGTTTCTGCTACAAAGGTTTTTCGTAATGATTTTCCAGAAATTAAAAGATTTGTTGGAAATCCAAAACCTATGTCTTTTACAAAAAATTGGTATTCAAAACCTACTCCTCCTGATATGCAATTTGAAGAAAGAGTTTTTCAAACACAGTTCTCTGTTTCTGCTGATAAGCTTTATGAATGGAATATTGATGGTTTGTCTGAGCAAGAAATCATTAATAAAATGAGTCATATGTCCATGGTTGGTATTGCTTATCAAAATAACCATGATTTAGATCAGCCTGAAATTGTTAATTTGCTTGTTACTGGTTTTTCTGGAACTTTTCGAGGATGGTGGGATTCTTATCTCACTGAAGATTCCAAAGAATCCATTAAAAATGCTGTAAAAAAGAATGATGAAGGTTTGCCTATTTTTGATGAAAGTATTGGTCGTGGTATTCTAGATGGTGTGAATACTCTGATTTATACCATTCTCAAACATTTTGTTGGTACCCCATCTAATATTTCATCTCGAGTTTTTGATTTATTGAATAATTTAAGATGCCCTTCTATGACTGATTACAGATGGTACCAAGATGTTTTTACTTCCAGAGTAATGCTTCGAAAGGATTGTCACAAGCCTTATTGGAAAGAAAGGTTTATTGACGGTCTGCCTCCCATCTTTGCTCATAAGGTAAAACAAGTGTTAATGGGAAAAAATGATTCTATTGATTATGATAACCTAACTTATGGTGATATTTTTAGTGCTATTAAAAAACTTGGTATTAACATGTGTAATGATGAAAAATTGTTAAAATACCATTTACAGAATAAGAAAAAAGCTAAATATGAAATGAGTAATTTTTGTGAACAATATGGTTTGCCCCCTATTGGTCCTTCCAGGCAAAAAGGGAAAAAACATGATAAAAGTCACAAAAACTATAATCATAACAAGTATAAAAAATACAAAAATAATTTTGTCAAACCTAATGATTTTTATGCTAAAAAGAAAAATGTTTCCAAAAAATATGATAAACAAATGTCAAGAAAAGACAAATGTTTTAACTGTGGAAAACTTGGTCATTTCAGTAAAGATTGTAATCAAAAACCTGGTAAATTAAAGAATAAGTTTAACATGTTAAAAATTAATGATAAAGAGCAAAAAGAATTGTTCAGAATCCTTGAATCACACAATTCGTCTGATTCTTTGGAAGATGATTTTTCTTCTTCATGTGATTCTTGTTACCAATCTGCTGATGATTCTTCTGATTCCCCTAATATTAAAATTGGTTGTCGAGATTCCTGCTGTAATGTTATTAACTCCATTGATACTCTCACTAAAAGCGAAGAAAATGAAAAATTAATTATCCAATTAATCAATCAAATTCAAAATCCTGAATTGCAAAAAGAATATTTGGATAAATTTAAGAAGAATTTGTTAAAAGATGAAACTAGTAAAAAATTGAAATCAACCATAAACTTTGAAGAAACTTTAGAAAGATTCAATAAAAAGAAATCCAAAGATTTAACTGTTAATGATCTCCAATTGGAAATTACTGTTATTAAACAAGAAATGCTTGGTCTAAAAAATGAGTTTAAAAATCTTAAAGATGATAATCAAAATATTAAACAAGAATTAATAATGTTAAAAATTGATAAAAGTCTTGACCATCAACAAATTGATAATGAACAAGATGAGCATCAAGATGGAGACGAATCCAGTCAACAAGCTCTTCTTTCTGGAAAAGGTATTGTGGACCACTTCCAACTTAGTCCTGTCCATAAATTGATTCCTCCAAAATGGTTTACAAAAGTGAAAATTGTTGTTTCTCCAGATTATCATTTCACTGTTGTTGCAATGATTGATTCAGGTGCAGATATGAACTGTATTCAAGAAGGATTGATTCCTTCAAAATATTTTGAAAAATCAACCGAAAGATTGGTTTCTGCTAATGGTTCTCAGATGAAAATTAAATATGAATTGAATAATGCTCACATATGCCATAATAATGTCAATTTTAAGATTCCTTCTGTTCTTGTTAAAAATCTGACTGATAAAGTAATTCTTGGTTTACCTTTTATAGATGCTTTATATCCTTTTCTTGTTGAACATGATGGAATTACCACTGATCCTTTTGGACAAAAAATAAAATTCAAATTTGCTTCAAAACCTGAAATAGATATTGACAATCTGACTTATGAAAAAGATTCTCCCATGCATACTCTTGTCCAAGAAATAATGATGAGTTCTTGTCCATATTCTAAAAATAATGCTCACCAAACTAATACTATCAATCGTCCTCACATTTTCAATACTTCTTTGCAGGAATCGGACGACGATGCGAGGATAAGTACCACTAATAAGTGGGATACTAGTAATATTTATATTTATACCACTAGTAAGTGGATTATTATGGCTTCAAAGGGAAAAGCTCCTGTACAGGACTATGCTCAACCCAAAAGGTTCCCAATGGGACGACCTTTTACGATGCATGAAGGCGCTTCTTCTGGGGTAAAATCCAGGGAAGCAATATCCCTTCAAAGAGATGTCCCTGCAACGGTGACATACTCTAATGGTGATATAATAATTGCTTTACAAGAAGTTTTAGCAAAAAATTTACAATTCCACAATGGTACCTACTCAGAATTACCAGCTTCTATTAAACTCATTCTTGATAACCTGCAATCTGCCTTTATCGAAAAACACAATGAGATTTTTCAACAAACACTTCGAGCCCTTGAAATCCACCTGGTTAACCTCACTGCTCAAAATGAAGTTTACACACACTACTATAAAAAAACCTTTGCTTCAAAAGATGACTTCATTCGAGAAAATGAGGTCTTTAGAAGTCATCATGTTACCCATCCAAATATTACAAATGATCTTTATCTCAGTCAACTCTTTGGCAAAGAGGATATCCATTCAAAGGATAAAATGACTATAATGGGCACAGATTATGCTAGATTGAGCCTTAAGACCCAATCAGTTTTAAGAAGTGTTGTTGCCAACTTGCCAATAGATATACAATTACGTATTCTGGAGAGCAAGGCTATGTTTAGATCTTTTGATCTATGGTTCAAATATTTCAAAACACTTGTTACTGCTACTATTCCTGATCCAGATGAGTTAGATGAAGATGATAATGTTTTTCTCCAAGCTGATTGGGAAGAACACTTTGGAAGTAGTCTTAGAGTATATGAAAAGCAACACCCATTTCCTGGCCTCTTGATAAATTTTGACGATGGTTCATATATTGCTGATATTTCAGATGATGATGATGAATATGATAGAGATCCTTACTGGCTTTCTCAAATGTTTGAATATGGTTTAGTCAGATACATGAGATTAACAAGCCATCTTCAAACAAGCCAACTCCCACAAATTATTCAAGATTCAATTAAAAAATTCAATACTCCTTTTGTTACCATCAGATGTTGGAGTACGTTACCACAATGGGAACGAGACAACTGGATGAATGTCCAGCCTTCAAAGCGTCTCATTCTCATTAATGGTCATACTCACCAAGGGCCATGGTTTGAGGGAAATACTCATTTATCTTTTGCTGATCCTTTTACTCTTATAGAATGCTGGAGAAATTATTTTAATAACCAAATTATTAATATTGCCGACAGTCTATGGAAACACTACCATTTCATGGGAAGCACAGATAGAATTGCTGTCTTTGGTCCCAGACCATATTCTGATGCGGTTGCTCATTTAAGGGTGGCTAACCACTGTAATCCTGTAAAGTTTCTCATCCCAGGAAAACCTCCAGTATTTCAACCAATTTTTTATTGTGGATTCTGTAATAAATATGCCATTTCCCATGATCATGATTGCCGTTCTCCACGAGGTCCTTTTGATGGTTATCCTTCCGATGCTGCTTCCACTGATTAGTTGATTTTCAAGACATCCCGAATTTGGCGGAACATTTGTCCGTAATACACTTCAGTCAAATGTTCCAATGAGTGCTACTACTTCAAGTTTGCTTCAATATTCAGAATATAATCCCACACTCATGCCGAAGATCTTGCTTCTGACAATAGATATGTTGGAGTCTTTCCAAAAAGAAAGGGGAAGATTCTTCATGCCTCACTTTTGTCATATTTTCTACGCTTTAGTCATGATTCTCTACACTTTGCCATGATTCCTCTGACACCATCTGCTACAAAGACAATAATTTTGGGTTCTCTAAATGATTCCCCACGTTTTGGGTAAAAAAGGAAAATTACTATTCACTGTTACTATTCATCTGTCACTATTCACCGTCACTATTCACTGGTACTATTCACTGTTACTGTTCACTCCGAAATTTTGCCTATTTAAGGGGGGCTGTCCCTTATATTTGAGGCAAGTGTTTCTTATGCTTAGTTCAGGATTTCTTCTTTAGAGAGAGTCTTCCCTTGAGAGCCTTTCTTTGTGAGAATATCCTTGCTTACTATAATTCCCTACCTTCTCTACAAAGCTTGTAACTCCTAAGCCTTGTAACTATTTCCAACTTGTAATCACTACTACTGTAAGTGTTCAATTTTACTTTCAATAACAAGTAATTTCAGTTTTATGTTCATTACTTGCATTATACTATTTGTTGCTACCGCCACCTTGGTCGGATTACCGCCATCACGGACGGTTCTATAATTCTTTCTTTTTCTTTAACTATTTAAGCTATACCCCCTACTTGGCTGGCTCTGCCGCCTACCTGGCTGGTCTTATAGCTTTACATTTTCTTGCATTACTTTTACTTGCATTATTTTGAAGTTATATTATCACTGTATAACTGTGCTTAAGCTAATTTTTGTAAACAAAATGCTTTGCTTCCTATTGGACAAAAAGGGAAGAAACATGATAAGAGTCACAAAATATATAGTCATAAAAAATATAAAGGATACAAAAACAACTTTGTTAAACCAAATGATTTTTATGTTAAAAAGAAAAATGTTTCTGGAAAATATAAACAACTGGGTAAGTTTAAAAATAAGTTTGACATGTTAAAAATTATTAATAAAGATCAAAAAGAACTATTTACAATCCTTGAATCAAATAATTCGTCTAATTCTTTGGAAGATGATTTTTCTTCTTTAAACTTGTTAAATCTGTTAAAAATAATTCCCTGCAAAAATATTAAATTTGTTAAAACTCTGACTAAAAGTAAAGAAAATAAAAAATCAACTTTAAGCTTTAAAGAACCTTTTGAAAGACCAAATAAAGAAAAATCCAAAGATTTAACTGTTAATGATTTACAGCATGAAATTAATATTATTAAGCAAGAGATAAGCGAGTTAAAACATAAAAATAAGAATATTAATCCAGAGCTGGTAATGCTAAAAGTTGGTAAAACTGATAAAAAACATGATGAGCACAAAGATGGAGATGAATCCAGTCAACAGGCTCTTCTTTCTGATAAAGGTATTACTGATGTTTTCATTGATTCTCAACTTGCTCTTGTCAATAAAATACTTCTTCCAAAATGGTTTACAAAAGTTAAAATTGTCGTTTCTCCTGATTATCATTTCACTGTTATTGCCATGATTGATTCTGGTGCGGATATGAATTGTATCCAAGAAGGATTGATCCCTTCAAAATATTATGAAAAATCAACCGAAAGATTGGTTTCAGCTAATGGTTCCCAAATGAAAATCAAATATGAATTGAATAATGCTCATGTTTGCCATGATAATGTTTGCTTCAAGATTCCTTCTGTTCTTGTCAAAAATATGACTGAAAAAGTGATTCTTGGTTTGCCTTTTATAAATGCTTTGTATCCTTTTCTTGTTGAGCATGATGGAATTACTACTGATCCTTTTGGACAAAAAGTGAAATTCAAATTTGCTTCAAAAACTGAAATTGATGACGCTTTAAACTTGATCCATGCTAAAGTTAGACATCTTAACTTCCTTCAACAAGAAGTTAGATACAAGAAAATTGCTGAACAAATTTCTAATAAATTATTACAATAAAAAATTGATAATTTTCAAAAAATGTTGATTGATAATGTTTGTTCTGATGTTCCTAATGCTTTTTGGCATAGAAAGAAACATATTGTTGACTTGCCTTATGTTAAAGATTTTAATGAAAAAAATATCCCCACCAAAGCTCATCCTATTCAAATGAATGCTGAAACTGTTGAATTTTGTAAAAAAGAAATTAGTGATTTATTGGAGAAAAAATTAATTAGGAATAGCAAGTCCCCTTGGTCTTGTTTTGCTTTTTATGTTCAGAAAAATGCTGAGATTGAAAGAGGAACTCCTCGTTTAGTAATTAATTACAAACCTTTGAATAAGGTTTTAGAATGGATTAGGTATCCTATTCCCAATAAGAATGACCTGGTTCATAGGCTGAGTGAAGCCGTGGTATTCTCCAAGTTTGACATGAAGTCTGGATTCTGGCAAATCCAGATTAGTGAAAAGGATAGGTACAAAACTGCTTTTACCACTCCTTTTGGACATTATGAGTGGAATGTTATGCCTTTTGGCCTTAAGAATGCCCCAAGTGAGTTTCAAAACATTATGAATGATATTTTTAATTCATTCAGTCATTTTACCATTGTTTACATTGATGATGTTCTTGTCTACTCTAGTTCTATTGATGAACATTGGAAACACTTGCATTCATTTTTAGATACTATCAAAAGAAATGGTCTTGTTGTCTCTGCTAAAAAAGTCAAATTGTTTCAAACAAAAGTCCGTTTTCTTGGCTTTAACATCTCTGAAGGACAAATTCGTCCTATTGATAGGGCCATCCAATTTGCTGATAAGTTTCCTGATGTGATCACTGAGAAAACTCAGCTCCAAAGATTTCTTGGGTCATTAAATTATGTTGCTGATTTTTACAAAGATATGAGAAAACAATGTAAGCCTTTATTTGATAGGTTAAAGAGTAATCCTCCTCCTTGGTCTGATATTCATACTTCCCTTGTTAAACAAATTAAATCTCATGTTAGAACATTGCCTTGTCTCGGTATTCCCACTGTTAGTGCTTTCAAAATTGTTGAAACAGATGCCTCGGATTTTGGTTATGGAGGTATTCTGAAACAAAGAATTTCACCAGAGTCACTTGAGCAAATTGTCCGTTTCTATTCTGGTATTTGGAATAATGCACAGTTAAACTACAGTACTATTAAAAAAGAAATTTTATCTATAGTTCTATGTATTTCAAAATTTCAAAGTGATTTATTAAACCAAAAATTTTTGCTACGAATTGATTGCAAAAGTGCTAAATACGTTATTGAAAAAGATGTTGAAAATATTGCTTCAAAACATATTTTTGCTAGATGGCAAGCTATTTTGAGCGTTTTTTATTTTGATATTGAATATATTAAAGGATCCCAAAATACCATTCCTGATTTCCTTACCCGTGAATTTCTGCAGTGTCATAATGGCAAGTAGAAGGTCGAGTGACAAGACGCCTGACAGTAATAATCAAATTGTCAAAGTTGAGCTTGCTTCCCCCATAAACACTGTTAACCGTTTCACTACCTTAGGAACTATTCCCAAACCTAACTATTCTTCTGTTTTAGCTTCTACTTATGACCCCTATACTCTGATTCATAGTCATCGACCTGTTCAAACTGTTTTCCCTAGAAACCCCAATGCTTCCCAATATGTTAAAAAACGTTATGTTCAAAACCTGTTCTCTGTAGAGCCAAATAGGGCCTCCATAACTAATCCTTTTAGACTTGCTACTAGCTACTTTCCTCCACTATTTCATTGGATCCCTGAGCACAATCAAAAGACTGTGCAATATTATTCTGCAATATTACGACATGAAAATTCAATTGTTATCAATCCTATTAAAGACAAGAATAATAGAGAAAAACTTATTTATCACAGTGTTTCCTTAAAACACATTATTTTCGAAGAAATGTGGGGCCCCTGTCCTACTGCTACACGGTCATTACCGAATTGCTCTATTCCCTACTCTTACCATGATTATATTACCGCCTGGTTCAGATTCATGCTTCACCAAAATGAAACCATGTCTCACTCATGGTTTGTCAACTTTCACAAAGACTTTGATTCTACTTTCCCCCTCTGGTTCATCCAATGGTAGACTCAGTTTGGTTCAGCCGTTGAAATATTTCCTGCACAATTGACAGACTGTTTCAAAAATTTCTCATTAAGGCTCAAACCTGACACTCATGGAGCCAAATTTCCCCCTCTACTACATTTTATCAAAAAATATAAGATCCCATGGATTCTAAAATGGCAATATGCCAAAGAAGATGATGTTCTCGCAAGATGCTGGTATGTTAAATGGTGGGATAGGTTTTCTCACACTGATTCTATTATTAACAATGTTGAAAGGGACTTCCTTGCTTCACATGTTTCCCCATTAAAGATTACTACTCCAGTGCAAACAGCTGCAACTGACGCACCTGCTTCCTCATCAGCAAAAAATGTTGCACTTTCCACTAAATCCAAAAAGAAAAGTTCTCCTTTAGATGCAATCCGCAATGATCCTGAAGCTTTGTATGCAATGGTTAAGGATGATGAAGCTCCTAATTCAGATGCTACCAATTCAGATGATGAAAAAACCTCTCAGGTCTCTGTGTCTAAGGATCCCTACTACCAAACCTATCCTTATCCACAAGATTGGTTTGCACATGATGAAGAAAATCCTGAGGACTAAAAATTAATATTTGGCTGGCCTGCACAAAG
This sequence comes from Quercus agrifolia, assembly GCA_029955455.1. NCBI lineage: Eukaryota > Viridiplantae > Streptophyta > Magnoliopsida > Fagales > Fagaceae > Quercus > Quercus agrifolia. Next base: position 54,452,118 of record JARQAD010000003.1, on the reverse strand, counting down.
GCCAAAATGCTTCAAAAAAGAATTGTTTTCAAGAGGATTGTTTCAAGACATTATGCTTCAAAAGACATTATGCTTCAAAAGACATTATGCTTCAAAAGACATTATGCTTCAATTACTGCAAGACATCTACTCTCATTGTCCGTTTTGCACTCCAGTCAAAAGTTCCTTTGAGTGCTATCATTTCAAGCATGCTCCAAAATTCAAAATGCAATCTCATATTAGTGCTGGATATCTTGCTTCTGACAAGGGTTGGGAGTCTTTCTAAAAAGAAATAGGAAGATTCTCCATGACTACACCTTTTGTCATATTCCTTATGCTTTGGTCATGATTCTCTACACTTTGCCATGCTTACTCTGACACACTATGTTACAAAGACAATAATTTTGGGTTCTCTAAATGATTCCCCACGTTTTGGGTAAAAAAGGAAAATTACTATTCACTGTTACTATTCATCTGTCACTATTCACCGTCACTATTCACTGGTACTATTCACTGTTACTGTTCACTCCGAAATTTTGCCTATTTAAGGGGGGCTGTCCCTTATATTTGAGGCAAGTGTTTCTTATGCTTAGTTCAGGATTTCTTCTTTAGAGAGAGTCTTCCCTTGAGAGCCTTTCTTTGTGAGAATATCCTTGCTTACTATAATTCCCTACCTTCTCTACAAAGCTTGTAACTCCTAAGCCTTGTAACTATTTCCAACTTGTAATCACTACTACTGTAAGTGTTCAATTTTACTTTCAATAACAAGTAATTTCAGTTTTATGTTCATTACTTGCATTATACTATTTGTTGCTACCGCCACCTTGGTCGGATTACCGCCATCACGGACGGTTCTATAATTCTTTCTTTTTCTTTAACTATTTAAGCTATACCCCCTACTTGGCTGGCTCTGCCGCCTACCTGGCTGGTCTTATAACTTTACATTTTCTTGCATTACTTTTACTTGCATTATTTTGAAGTTATATTATCACTGTATAACTGTGCTTAAGCTTCCAACACCGTGTAATATTATTATTATTATTATTAGGTGAAGTTGAAATAAACTCAAATTAAAATTCAAAATTAGAGTTCTAATTTTGCGCTACGTGTCTTAATTATTTATTCTTAAAGAGTTTTATTTCTTAATTTTAGAATCAAATGTGAGACTACATCATAAATATTCATCCAAGTGAGTTATTAAGTACAAAAATAAAATAGTCTAGAATAAATGAATCGTACAAAAAAAAATTAAAAAAAAAGTATTTCACAATAATTTTTTCTTTAAAATAGACAATTTACATTTTATACTTAATAATATCCTTACAATTTTTTTTAAAGAGTTAATAAAATATTAAAATGACTATTAATAATATTTAAATTATATATATATAAGAATTATATTATGCATCTTATTATATATCTTTAAGTGTATTTATGCATATGCATGAGTTTAAAAGTTAATACATATTAATAGTTAAATCTGAGAGAAAATTCAATTAAATTCTAAATTGGAGTCTAATTTTGCACCACATGTCTCATCTAATTTTAAATTTGTGTGTCAAGTTAATTATTAGGTGCAAAAATCAAAAAGACTAAATTCAATTAAATTTTAAATTGAATTTTAATTGGAGTTTAATTTTACATCATGTATCCAATCTAATTTTTAAATTTTTGCAACAAATAAATTATTAAGTGCAAAAACCAAAGAGTCTAGATCTAATTAGATTCTAAATTACTATTATTATTATTATTATTATTGTTATTGAGAAACCATTACATATTTTAAAAATTCATGGCTTAAAAAATGTGTGAGTTGTAATTCTTACATCAAGTTTAATTTGAACTCGTATATATATGTAATCATAATTATTTTTAAATGTACTCATATGTATGCATGAGGTTATGCACCAGTTAATATATAAAATGGAGGCATGCTATTGAGATTGATAGGGTTATCTATTTTTATATAAAACTAGATGCATTAGTAAAATTTAAAACAATGCAATGAAACATGAATCTCGTATGTGAACGATAACTACGTGAAAAGTCTAAACTCTTTAAGTTTGAAATTTTTTATTACAAAAAAAATAATGTTATTTTTTAATTCCAAATATTATCACTTTTTTTTCAAATATGGATTTTTAAATCACTGAAATAACTGAAGATTGAAAATTGTCTATATTATGTTTTATAGATTAATTAAAAACCTATGGTTTCAATTGTTAAATAATCCTACTATAATATATGGAGATATAGACATATCATAGTTTATCCCCAAGTTATATATACTATGATCCCTAACCCTGAACAAGCTTGATGACTTTAATTAAATTTTTCTTAAATGAATAAAGATAAAATTATATATATATATATATATAGAGAGAGAGAGAGAGAGAGAGAGAGAGAGAGAGAGAGAGACCCACATAAAATTTATGCACATTATAACACAGACTTGAATAATAAATATTTTTTGGAAAGATATAAACACAAAAATGACCTTCATTTTTTGTGTTAAATAGAAGTATATATTTCTTACTTTATACTTAAATCTCTATCATATAATTCCTATTAGAGATGGCAAACATACTTAACGGATTAAATTATGCCAACAGTTTACATATATTAGTAAGAACAATAAGGCCATATCAATCTTAAAGAGACAATGTCCAGTCATAGTTTGGATATAAATATATATAAAAACACATAGTAATGCTATAAGAAAACAAGAATAAGTAAAACGAATAGGAAGAGAATTTTACAAGAGCCAAGAAGTCAGGAACCAAGAGTGCGATTTTTGTCTATGTATATTGTTGGGAAAAATTATTGTGTACTCTCGGAGTACCATAAATGCATAATCTCCCATCTCACATGAATGGTGAGTCTCATTAATTAATTTATGGTGAAACCTACCATACATGTGAGAGAGGGAAGTAAGCATTTATAGTACTCTGAAAATACATAATAATTTTCCTATTGTTGGTGTGATTGTTTTATGTTGCTTTCTTTTACACCTTTACTGCATGAGCTTTTCCACGTATATATAAGTGAAGGTTTTGGCAAAATTTATTGCACGTTTCAGTACTCAATTAATAAATGTGGGGTCATGTTAATGAGTGCCCTTAGGGTATTGATTAACAATCAAGTTAAAGAAAGTTTTTATGGGGAAAAAAAAATTAATGTTTTGATAGTTTTTTCATTTCCCATAAAAGTTGTAGGGACATGTTTTTCAGCCAAAGCCTAAAATGTATGAGATCTTGGCTCGGTGAACCCAATACAATAAAATTATAGAGAACGTGTCAAAGAGCTAGGTTTTAGTACATGAATAATGGTTAGAATGGGTGTAGAAGATGATTAAGCAAGAACAAGAAACATAGAGCTGAATGAATTCACTGTCCGAGGAGGTGAGTTTTCATATAAATTAGTTAAATAGAGTACAAGTGCAATTTAGATTGCTACAGTGCCTCTTCTATCTTTTTCCAGCCCCCTTTCCTCTAGGGTCTCTACTCTCATTTATACTACATCTCTTCCTTTATCTTTACCCTACACATGGACAATTGAGGGTTTATGCTAATACTTGTCCCATTAGCCTCCTCTAGAAGTCTTTGGAGGATGGTTATAAGGCTGAAAAAGTACTGTTCAGAGGTCACTTCCTCATTAATGCGACTAGAGAGTTAGCTACAGAGCATTCAATGCGGTGGTAGCAGCTTTCCCTTAGATATTTTTGGATTCCCATCTTTCTTGTACGTTTATGGCGCACATCCCTATCATTAGAGCTTCTTGGAAGATCACTTTGATCATTAGGATCTATATCTGATCTGTGCTTAGCTTGTCCGGAGAGGTATTCCTCCTAGGACTGCCTCCCTATTTGTATTCTGCTCCTTAAGTCTTGAGTTTGAACCATTTATTACCATTCGGTCGTCCTCAAACTACTCATGCTCTCGACCAATGCCCAAGACCCAATTGTATAATTTAGGCTTATGACTCCACAAAAGTAATGTCAAAACTTTCCTAAAATGAATTGTTAATCAATCCCTTAAGAGCACTCGTTAGCATTTCTCATAAATGTGTTGGATCATAAATTTTAATTTTGGATACTGGAATAAATGTGTTCGATCATAAATTGTAATATTAAAATAATATTTTTTGCAAATTAATTAATAATATAGTTAGACGATTTTCTTTCCCAATAAATTCGTAAATTAGATCAAAAATTAATTTTTAAAGGTTTAGGTGCTGTTCTTTAGGTTCTCCTCTTAAGATTCTACAATGTGGTTATTTAACAAAAAAATATACTTCATTCTCATGAGAAAAAATCTACATGACATAATCTTAAGAGAAAAAACCTAAGGAACAACACTTAAATACTGTACCTAAGTCTTATCCTTTCCATAAGAACAAAATTTAAGTACAATACTTTAAGTGCTGTTCTTTAGGGTTATCTTTTAAGATTCTGTCATATGACTACTTAACAAAAAAATATACTTCATTCCCATGAGAAAAAATCTACATTGCAGAATTTTAAAAAGAGAACCTAAGGAACAATACCTAAATACTGTACTTAAGTCTTGCCATTTTCATAATAGTTTGGTAAATTAGGGAAGATAATCCCTTTGAATTTAGTCACATGTGTAAGGAAATCAAATTAGCTTTGATTGGTGGGTTAATTGCATGTTTCCTAATTCAAGTTTAATACAGATTTTAGTGTATTAAACTTGGGTCATTAATACCAAGAGATTTCTTTTTAAGGTGTAAATTCAAATTTGAATTGAAACAAAATATATATATATATATATATATATATATATATATAGGATTCTCAAAAAAAAAAAAAAAAAAAAAAAGAAAAAATATATATGGAAAGCATAAAAGATGTTTGGGTCTTAAATTAATTATGAGATTTGGTCAAGGTGTAGAATTGAAAAACGAAATAAGAGGGAAATCTATAATATGATTTTTTTTTTTAGTAAAAGGATAATATCATGCTCCTTGTTTATAATTTCTAGCTAGAATAGAACAAAATAATTTTAATGAGATATATACCATGAATAAGAGCAGTCAAGTCACAAGTGCAATCAGTCTTCATCGGGATGATCTATTTTGATTGCTTCAGTAGATTGCAGCAACCTCATTGAGGAGCTCACAACATAAAATTCGTTTACATTGCCTTACAGTACTTATGACTTTAGCCTACATTTTTTTTTTTTTTTAATACATATACGTAAAAAATCAAAATAAAATTTTTATAAAAAAAAAATAGAAGAAAAAAATTAAATTAAATTCCAGGTTGGGCGGGTTGGGTGAGATCCGAAACCAACCCAAAAGGCCTAAGCTTTGAACCTGAACCCAAACGCAGCCCAAACATTCTATGTTAATAATTATAGAATACATCGACTTATTATAAAAATAAATAAATATGGTTTGCTTTGGATTTTCTTTTTTTTTCTTTTTTGTTTTAAGTAATCCGTAAAAGAAAAATATAGGGCATGGACAATTGGACATATCCTTGAAATTTTTATTTTTTCAAAACCTCTATTTATGAATAGATTTAAGCCCCACCCAAAACAATATATATATATATATATATATATATATATATATAGAAAAAATAAAACGAGGCATAAAGTAAACCCAACAATATATGGGTTTAAAAATTTATTAAACAGTGTAATATTGTAAAAAAATTATAGTAGAGACCAATTGAACTCTAACCTATACATATTCCAAAAGTGAGTACAATGGAATATTGGGTTTAAAAATTTATTAAATAGTGTAATATTGTAAAAAAATTATAGTAGCGACCAATTGAACTCTAACCTATACATTCACACTCAATAGGGACTAGAATGATAATGTTTCTTTTTTTCCTTAATACTGTAGATAGAGTGTATTAAATTGATCATTCATAATATATAAATACAGTAGCGCTTCTAAAATAACCATAGTAAATTTGAAGTATCTTAACATTGACATCTTTACAACTGCGACAATCATACTTCTCTAGTCTTCACAAGTGCAATTCCGAGATAAATATCGAGAACTACTTGCAGTAGACATAACCATAATTTCTGCTTCTACAATCAAGGTATCTTCAACAATAAACCCCTTGGATACATCTTCAAGATCTTTTCGAAGCAAAAGTTGCGAAAAACCCCAGTCGCTAAATGCGGAAGAGAACCAGTATTTAGCTGTAAGAAATTTGTTAAAAAAAGGCTTAAACTAGAGGAAAGCAAATAAAAGAGAACAAAAAGCATATATAGTACACACACAGTGACACCCGCCCCCCTCCCCAAGAGAAAGAAGAAGAAGATAAAAGTGTAAAAATAATTCATTTACTTTTTTCTTCTGCATGTTTATTGTTGACTTGGTCCTTTATCCGCAGCTTGAATTCTGCAAAAATTTTGAGGTCTGGTGTAACACAATCAACTGAGTAGAGGAAGACGGAAATGGCTTTGTTTGCTCCCTCATGAATTCCCTTGGGATAAACCAGTAATTTCCTAGATTCAATCAAAAGAGTTAGAAATAATATTTGATAAATTTAGCAATGGTAGCTTACGTTTTTATGACAATAAAAGTGCAGTAATTTTTTAGGCAGTTCAACTGGTAAAGTTTCTTATCGTTGAATAAGAGATTACGGATTCAAACTCGCGTACACCAAATTGGTGACTTAATCTAATGATTAAGAGTAATCATCGGGAATGAATACTATGGTATAAAAAAATAAAAATAAATAAACAATACCATTTTAAATCTCCAACAACGTATATGCGGGAATAAATAGGTACTTTATCTTGCTGTGTTGAAAAGTTTTCAATCTTCCAAGTCATAATTCGGTTAGAAGGTTCTTTTATCATGGACAGATTGTCTCGTTTGGCACTACGTTCATGAACAAAAACCTCAGCACCAAATACACAACAATCATTGACAAGGTATCCATTGGGAAGAACATTGAAAGAATCAAGAGGGAGAAATTTGTCAAAGCCCCATTCCATCTTAATGTCATGGAATCTTCTAATCGTCCCTTCAGCATCTACAAGATATATAACAAACCATAAGTCTATTAATAAGTATAACAAATTTCCCAACAATTTTTCCAATTGTTGTGGTGTCATTTTGTGATTCATGTACAATAAATGTGATGTCAATGGTGGTACATGTATAAGTAATGTTACACTAATCATAATTTATCACTTCAACAAATTATGAAGGAAAATGTTAACGAATATCCTAAGAGCATTGGTTTAGGAATTATTTTTAGAATCATTTTGTGGCAAAATGATGAAGTAATTAATTTTTCTGGCAGCTTTTTATATTTCCTATTAAAGTGGTGTTAAAAAACTTTTCTAATATGGTTTATTAACTATTACCTTAAAATATCCGTTAACATGAACCAATTATGAAAATGGTTATAAAATTTATTATAATAGTAAAATTGTTTTTAGGCTTTTTTTAACGGGTGTATTTTCGCATAGGTTAAGGAGAGAATTAATGGGCCCAATTGCATTGGAAAGCAACAAAATCAAATATACAAATACTTCTCTAAATAACTAATGCGTGTGACCCCCCAAAAACAATTGGTCGATTATAATAAAAAAACTTATAATACCTTGAGGGCTGAAGAACTCATTAACATGACCCTTGTTTATCTTGAAAATAAAATTATAAAAATAGTAATATTGTACATGAGCAAGTTATGTATATATATAAATCATGAACGACCAAACCTTGAATGGTCAAGAACTTGTCCCGTATCTGATCAAACACGAACAATTTGAAGGTGGCATAAACCTCCCAACCAAGAGAATACTTTTCTGTATCAACTATTGACAAATAAAGGGAGATGTGATCAGTCCCATTCATTTTCTTGTTTCCTTTTGGATAGAGAGACAACCTCCTGCAGAAGAAGATTGAGTAGACGATGATGAGGCAAACATTTGTATTTTAAATTTTCAATTGAACAAAAAATATTGAGAGTAAAGCATTAGAGTCCACCATTTGTGCCCCCCAGCTTCAAAAACACCAGACTCGTATTTTTCCACCCCAGTCTCGCACAATAAAGAGTATGATTGTATTTTAAGTAAGAAATGAGTTGGACGAAAATGTCTTGCTGTTCTTGTGATTACTGCAAAACATTAGGAATATTTAGATACAATCTAGAAAATATTGGGGGACAAAGTGTCAAAAGAAAAAAAATTTATATTTACATGTGAAAAAAAAGATGGACTGTTTAGTACTTTAGATTTATTAACAAAATATAACAAAAGTAGTGAATTTTAGTTAGTTTAACTGATAAAATCTTTTGTCGTATCAGTCATATGTTGAAGTTGACAACACTTTTTAAAGAGGTTGACATCTATATTATAATAGAAACATTTTATTTTAGGTACTTATTAACCCCTTTTTTTCTCTCTCTCTCTCTATTGCATGGCGGGATGTCATACGTGTGGGTTATTTGCCATTAATTTTTTTTTTCTCTTTTTGAATTAACTTAATTTTTGAGAGGGGGCTAAGTGTAACTTTTGGAAATCAAAATTTTTAATTTTAATTATATATTCTATAATAAAAAATATAGCTATTTTTTTTCTAATAGATAATAATTAAAAAAAAAAAAAAAAACCCTATGATGCATCTGTTTCATGGGTTTGGGGTGAGTTTTGGAATTTTGGACCTTTTTTCTTACCTTCGGACCTATGCTGTCAAAAGTTCCAAGCTGAAGTAGGCTAGAAAAGGAAAAAGTTTTAGTTTGGAGAGAAACCCTTCAAACTTTTCTTATATATATTTTAATTGAATGTGAATTTTAAAAATTTAACTATTAGATTACATATTTTTATTATGTCATTCATACTTATAAATTTTCATGGAAATCAAAGATCTATAATTTCATCAACGATCAAATGCTTAAATTTCAAGTTTTTGTGGTATAAAATTATGCATAAAAAATAAAATCCGATTTGAACAAAATTTGATATGTATACTAAAATTCACATTCGATAAAAAAAAATATATAAGAGGAGTTAGAAGGGTTTTCTTCAAACAAGTTGAATGTCAGCTAGAAAGTAAAGGATATTAGAATACATATATCTATTTTTATGAACATTGAAATAAAATAAATAAGATACAAAATATCAGTGTCAAAGAACCTTCAAGAGCCAAGAGCTAAGAGGGAAAAAGAACATACCGATTTCGTTGCTGGGCTTGGTTGCCATGACTTCAGGTTTTGGTTTGTCGAAATTTTCTTTATTCAAAACCATTGGTAGTTTGCGTTATTTATAGAGGGGCATCAATATGCCAAAGCACTTTACACACGTAACCGTACGTGTGATTGTTTGGAAGGAAAGAATAGAGAAGGGATCAAGATGCAGGAAGAAAAAAGAACGAAAGGATTTATGCTTATTTTGATGGGAGAGAAGAGGAGAATCTGAGGATTGGATTTTCTTTTAGGATACATAAAAGAAACTATGATAAAACTTAGTATAGTCCTTGTTAGGATAATTACTGTTCGTTAATTATCGTGTCAAATTTTTAATAGTAAATTTCCATGTATTCGAAATTCCTTTCGATTGTAATTACATTGAGTCAAAGAGGATCAAGTTAGATGAAGAGTACAACCTGCAAACAGCGGGAAATTTGCTATCAGGCGAGCTTAATAGACTTTTAAATTTTGTTATCACAGAACCTTTTGATGGTGTTAAAAAGCAAGCTCTCCAAATAGAATGGGATTTTTCTTATTAAATTAAACGAAAAATGAGAGAGTACAAAAATAAATATCTCCCACTCTGCTATACATACACCAACGTAGAGCAAAGGCAAAAGAGGAAACAGAAATGGCGCCAAAAATTCTAACTACTATCACTAATAAACCCGAACCAATTACATCAGGATACGTGGTCAAACTCTTTAACTATTTCTAGTATTAGCTTCTGCACGTGTTGATCTTGTGACTTCGTTAAGTTTAACTCTGTCGTTTGCCCATTATCATTAAACAACATTGCCGTTTCTTCTTTATTTCCTTCCCTTTTCTTCAAAGCATCAAGATTTGATCTCTTAACACTCCCCCTCAAGTCCTGAACCTCAGGTTCTGAGACTTGCAATGATAAACAAGAACTTGAGGGCTTCAAAGGCTTTGGAACAAAAATATCTATTAAACCCAATTTCCCTACTAATCTTGTAAAAGCTGGAACTCCCAAAGCTTTGGTGAAAATATCAGCAACTTGTGAATTGCTGGCAACATGAAAGGTCTTGATAGCACCCTCTAAAATTTTATCTTTCACTAGATGGCAATCCACTTCAACGTGCTTAGTTCTTTGTGAAAGACAGGGTTTGCTGCAAATAGTAGTTTTAGGATGATCAATCTTCAAATCTTTGATCAATTGCAGTACCCAAGTTATTTCACATGCCACAGTAGCCATGGCCATGTATTCTGCCTCAGTTGATGATCTAGACACTACTTCTTGCTTATTTGATCTACATGACACCAAAGATTCACCCAAAAACACACTATAATTTGTCAAGGATCTCCCTGTTAGTGTATTTAGACCCCTAAAAACTTAGATTGTTTAACCTAATTAATTAACTAAGTTGTTACTTAGATTTATTATGTAGATTTAGGTTAAACACAAACAATTATATCACATATAGAGGAATAATAAAGAAAACATGTAATATGATAACCTAAGAAAACCAATGAACCTGTTCAATTTTAAGATAAAAAAAAAACATTGAAAGAATTTAATCTAAACAATCATCAAGGCAACAAATTCACTATATAAAAAAGAAGTTTTACTGTAGATTTTTCCCTAAATCTAAAACTACCTCTTGTAATACTTACTTATATGACCACACGCAGCTCCAAATTTATGGACTCTTCTATCTAAATTTGTTGAGCACAAATACCTACATTTGTGATTTTGAGATCTCACTCAAAACTTTAGATCATCATCAATAATTGATCTTGTAGTAGCAACTTTAGATCTATCGGTTCTAATGATTTGAGAATGATTTCTAGTAGTGCCTTTTAGTGGAAAAGGCATAACACCTTTTAGATCTCAAAAGAGAAGCTTCCAAGTCTCTTCAAAACGTGCCTTAAAATTTCCTCTAAATACTTAGTGAAATAGATTTGAAACCCTAATCACTTAATGGGCTTAATAGGTTGATGGGCCGGAATTAAAATCTGCGGAAATGCAATTCGATCGGTCGAACTTTCTTCTTGATCAGTCAAGCTTGGAAAGTTTTGTTTTCTTGAACCTACAACTTGTATGTTCTTGAAACTTGACTTGTATCAACTCAAGCATTGTCTACTATATTCTATAGATTCTAAGATCTATATTTGGACAAGTTTGTGTTCATGATTTGCCAATTTTTCTAAACTTTTAGAATCTAACAATCTCCCCCTTTGGCAATCCATGACAAAACTTACATACATAATGAAATGCTCAAATACAAAAACAACCCAATTACATAAAATGCCCAAATACATCACAAATTTCAATCTAAGACTTCAAACCTAAAAGTTGCTAGACGAGGAAAAAGATCTTGATTGAAATGTATCTGTCTTTCCTAAAACACTCAAAACAACACATCAACGCATGTGTGGAAATAAAGACAGATAAATAACAAATATGCAATAGAAGTCAAGAGAAAATAGAGAATTAAGGAAACACAAAAGAATTAAGCTCTATAGAAAATAAAGGCAACTTCCCCTACGAAGAGTAATAACTCTCCTTATGAACAACATAGGTTTTAAAACCAGCTTTCTCCCCCTATAAAAATAGGCAAAACAAAACAAGTTTTGGGAAAAATAGCTTTGGAAAAAATGTAGGAGGTGGGGAAAAATAAATAAGGACAAACCAAACTTTAAAAACAAAAAAAATGTAAGGATGCACATGAATACGAATATTCTCTCTTTCAATATATGCAATCTTGATACTATGTGATCCATAAATAGATGCATGCAAACACTTAAGGCACAATCAATTAAGATTATACAAAATACAATATAGATCTCAATGATATAAAAATTCCACATGCAATGTGTTTTCATGTATCAAGGTAATTTGAATTCAAATCATCCTCAAAAGTAGAGAAAATATTTGCACATTTATTATCCACCATAACTTTCAAAAACATATTTCTAATTTTTAGCAGTTCACACATTAAGAAAAATAGCATATACTAAAATGTATAGAACTCAAAACTTAATCAATTAATTTTTAAATCAAGTTGAATACCCAATTTAGCAAAGTGTATGTGTGTTGCTTGTGAAACCAATCTATGAGAGATATGATTGCAAAAATGCAAGATAGATAAAGGAAACAATGTAATGCATGTCCTAATCTATATTTGCAATGCATGTGAATCCTATCACAAACGATGCATGAAAACACTGATTGGTCAAGAAACTAAAAATTGAAAATTGAAAATTTTGATCGGTCAAACATCGATCAAGCATCGATTGAGTCAGGCAAAGAGTTTTGAACACAAAAGCTCATAGTTTCGATCAGTCGAGGGAAAACTTCGATCAGTCAAAGCAGTGAAAAATTTTAAAACTTAAAAATTTGGAAATTTTATTGAAAAAAACAACTTAAAAAGTAGTTTTTAAGACGCAATGTATATGAACATGATCCAAAAAAGTTTTAAAAACATGAGACCACTCAGATGCAAATATCAAAACCAATCAAGAAGTTAAAATCACAAAATTTAAACTTCTAAAACGTGAAAATTTCTTTTTTATTCAAAATTCCCGACCAAAACAAAAATTTGCATTTACATATCAATTCATATGCAATTAAAGATAGCCAGATTAGACAAAATACACAATCTTATATATAGTATTTAGCATTAATTTGCATGTAGTGTGTGCAACTAGTAAGTGTACAAAGTACGAAAAATGTGTATTGTAGATAGTAATCAAATAAATTTTCTACATCATCAATCACATTGGTTTGAAAGTGACTATAACCTAAAAAGTTACATCATATAACACCCACATCTCCCAGAAAACAAGCTTGCAATCATGTAAAAGCACTTTGATTTTTTTTTTTTCTTTTTTTAGCACAATCAAAAATATCATGCATGGGTAGATAGCTTACCGAGCATAGCTTTTATGATTTATGCACAGGTGTTCATGATTGGCGAGTAACAATGGTGAGATGATTACTTATGCCTTTTTCCTAGGATTTTCTAGTCCTTACAATCAAAAGAGTGTGACATCAAAATCAAAATCGTTTGTTTTAAGACTATAAACAACTCACACAATTAAGTACTAAATAGCACAAACTAGCAAATTGCAAAAAACAGCTCATCAAATCTAAGCAAGGTACACAGTCATGAATGCAAATTTCATTGGCCAAACTTAATCACACACTAAGTGATGTGCATACAAAAAAATAATTTTTGGATTTTCAAAATTTTATTTTGACCACAACCAAAAAGTACACTTGATGCTAAATAAACAAAACCCAAAAGCAATTCTTGACAACATGTAAGGCAAAAATAATGCTCATCTAAGTCATAAAGGATACACAAATAAGAAATATCAATTTCTTAATTAATCCATGATTACATGTACAAACTAGTACATAATCATACAAAATTAGAGATATCTCATGCACTTAGTTAAGGAACACACACTTTCTATGTTTTTCCACAATGTCAAGCATGTTTTACGTCAAGAGAGAGATATTATAATTCATGTAATCCTCAAGAAAAATAAAACAAAACACAGAATAAAATATTTTTGTCTTTTGAAAATTTTCAATGTTTTTGGATTTTGTTTTTGAATAAAAAAATAACCTAAGAAATAAAACAACCAAAAACTGAAAGAAAACATGTCCACAAATAATTGAAAGGATTAAATCAGGGACAAGTAAACAACACTCATCTTTGAAAATATTTTCTCCACCATACAGCACGCGTCTTTGGCTTTGTAGCTGAAAAACCTTGAGAAACAAAGTGTACTTAAGGGATTGCACACTTCTTCTAAGTGAGACCTAAATCCTACAATTTCCTTTCACAAGCCAACAAGCTTATATTTTTCAAAAGTATATGAAACAATTTATCTGGACTTGTAGTAGGAGATATATCACCATAGATTGTTTGTTTGTTTAGACCCCTGAAAACACAGATTGTTTAAATTTCAATTTATGATAGTTAGGACGAATGTGATCACAGACACCACAAAGTGGCAAACAGGAACAAATTTAGGAACATCAGTATTCCTAGAGAGGTTTCTGGTCATAGGCTTTGGTTCTTGCCTTAACAAACAAAAATTTGGTCTAGTGTGACCAACAACACCACAAAGGTGGCAAGTAGGCACAAAAACATATTTCTTTTGCAATTTAGTAGTAGGTTTAGACACAGGTTTAAAAACTTTAGCATCTATATCAAAACTTTTACCTTTGTCTAAACTAGCAAAATAAGCTTTTCGTTTCTGATTCCTCTTAAAAAGAGGAATATAAATTTTGTCATCTTTAAGCTTAAGAGGAATAGAAATAGATCTATTATCACCAAGAAGTTTGGTATTAGACAAATTTTCAAGTTTGGTATTATACACCAACGCAGAGCAAGGCAAAAGAGGAAAAAGAAATGGTGCCAAAAATTCTAACTAACTACCATCACTAATAAATTGGAACTAATTACATGATCAGGACACGTGGTCAAACTCTGTAACCATTTTTGGTATTAGCTTCTACACATGTTGACTTGGTGACTTATTAAGCTTAACTCTGTCATTTGCCCAGCATCAATAAACGACATTGCTGTTTCTTCTTTATTTCCTTTCATTTTCTTCAAAGCATCACAATTTGATCTTTTAACAGACGGAAACTCAATTGAGCAAGTTGTTAGCTTAGATAAAAAATTTTGTTTTTACTAAGTTGTTCTTATATCCAATCAAGCCTCTTTAGTGACTCATATTGTTGGGTTATAGATTGACCTCGATTAATTAATTTAATTGCTCAAGTTGATTAATTAAGTTGAATTACATGTAAATCATGGAGGCACCAACAAATCACCAAATAAACTAAGTGCAACAGAAATTAAATTGACACTGTGATTTGTTGATGAATGGGGAAAATATCATGCAAGGCAAAAACCCCACCATGTAAATTTCATGTCACCACTCTCGGCCCAAAAATCCACTAATCAAGAATGTGCAGTTACAAGTATAAGAAATCTTACCACTATCTTGGACTATCCCAAAATAACAACCCACAGTTGAACTTTTACTCCAATCTCTAATTAGACTTGATCTTGTAAGGACTTTTCCTTCTATTGCACGGTTCCCAATACGTTACTAACTTTGTACAACTAATTAATTGTTGTTGGATGCAAAGTTCTTTACTTCAAAGCACATTGAAGATCTAAAAGAATTTGGTTACAAAACCCTAAAGCACACAAAAACACAACAGCTTCTCACAGAGTGTGTGAGTTCTCTAATTGAGTCTCTGTGTCTTTGATGACTTTAAAATAAAACTTTTATATGATTTAGAGGTTTAGTGAAAAGAAACACTAGCCATTCAAGTCATCATGGGCTGAAATTCAGATCTGAGAATTATGAAATTGCCAAGCTCAATAGATTGAAAGGTGTCGATCTTGTGTTGAGAATCCTTCATTAAGCCTCGATAGATACTAGTGTCGAGCTAGTGTCGATACTAGTGTCGAGCTTCACTAAATCAGCTTTTCTTCACTTGTTTCTTGGTTCAATCTTCATGTCTTCAATGATACCAGTTGTAAAGTAAACTTCACATACATATTGATACATTAAACCCAACTTAGATCTAGCCAATTCCAAGTAAAGTGCACTTTGTTAAAAGATAAGTCAATACATAGAAAGTATGACCCTAACATATATTCATGATGTGTCTATAGGGCTCTAAATGCCATGGTTCATTTTAAACATAAGCACAAATAAAAATTTTTTTAAAAGAAAAAAAAATGCTAAGATATGGTGGGCCTATTTTACAAATGGGGCATGAATTTTAAATATGTAAATCATGTAGTGATTCACCTAAGTTTCAAGTACACATTTTATTCAAAACGTTCTTTTGAAAGAAATTGAGCTTGAGGCATTGATGGTACACAAGGTGAGAATAGCCCATGAGTCAAAACGTAAGCGAGAAGAGTTAACTAAGACCTCGGATCTAAAAATTAAAAATAAATGAGGCACATATTCATTCAAGCTATCATTCTCTAAGACAATAACACCTCAAGTCTTATAAGCACATCTCTCGTCATTTTAGAGTTCACTCGTTAAACAAGGGAGTTACCGGGAGCGAATGGAAGGATGGTTACTGTAAAATAGCCACGAATGAGAGGTTTGCTCAAATAGTTAGAGGAATATAAGTTCTAATACCATTTGTTGGGTCCCAACCTAGTATTGTGTGAATTAAGAAAATCAACTAAAACTTTTAGTAAAACCTCTTGCTTTTCTTTGCGTTCAACACACAATTGTTATTCTCAGTTTCTCACTATGCTCACACTATAGCAACACCTTTCTTTTTTTCTTTTTTCTTTTTTTTTCTTTTTTTTCTTTTCACTTTGCAACATCAATCAAAACCCTACAAATTTTCCTTGATTTCCACACTAATGGTCCGTTTGGATTTAGGGAGGGAGGGAAAGTAGAGTAGAGTAGAATAGATTTAACACAAAATTAACTTATTTTTAGTCAACTCTACTCTACTCTCATCCACTCCTCTTTTTTCCTCTTTTATCCAAACAGGTCATAAGAGTCCAGTTGGTTGAGGGATGGAAAAGTGGAAGGATATAATAGATTTTAGTTAATTTCTCTTATTTGAGTTTGGTTAGGTTGAGTTTCAGCCCAAGATCAGCAGGAATCTGGGGAGGAGGAGGGGGAGGATTTGTAGGAGGTTTGGACTTACTCTTATCTTTAGGGGATGGCGCCTTATTCCTATTCTTCATCAACTCCCTCAAGCTTGAACCAGTCTTGGGGGCCATTGCTTCATCCTCGTTTAAAGTGTTGGCAATAAAAGTTATCACTTGGGCAGAAGTTTGCACACACGAATGCTCGTCTGCCCCCTCTTTAGCCTCCGATATAAGGATTGTTTCTTCTTCTTCAAACTTGAATCTGTCAATTTCTTGTTCAAGGGAAGAAGAGGAAGTTGTTCCTTCTCTGATAATAGCTTCCCCAAGTGGTACTTGTTGTAATGGTTGGGTAGCGAAGGGTATTCCTTGTGGGATAGGATGATCGACGAGCAGAAGATCGTACGGAGCAAGGAAACCTGGCCAAGAGACGTCTATACGAGCCAAACGGTAGTCGTCTGCTCGGATAGAATTGCCGACGTCTAGAAATGACCTAGAAATTGGCTCAAAGTCCAAAATCAAGTGAACTGCACGAAGTTGCCCGTCGTCGTTCACAAAAATTTGTGACCTGAGCAAATAGTTAAGTGCTGGGACGTTGATTAGGCTGAGCTTTGGATTGGTATACGATTTATCTGTCAAATAAAAGAATCAAATAGTTAAGAGCCTCGGCAATACGAAAATAACTAAATAAATAAATAAATGTAAATGGATTAAAATGATACTTAAGTGCAGTAAAGTAAAGCCGAGAGTAAACTCCTTAAATCTAATGTTAGAAATCCTAGATCTAAGTTGCTCCACCTGGCTCTCCTAGCTTGGTTGGGTAAGGTAGGCCGTTACTCCAAGGACCCGACAGGATGAGGTAGTCATCTTTCATCCCTTTGTTAGATTTGGGGAGGCAGGAGATTAGCTTAACCACACTGGAGCAAGACTTAAGATAAAATCCTGCCCGAGTTTCTATATGGCCTTCGTATAAGTGAGCGACGTCATACCAAGTCAATCCCAGCCCCAAATGACGGTCCAAAGCATCAATTGATCCTAGGACTCTAAAAAAGTTGGGAGCACATTGGTGGGGGCAGAGTCTATGGGCACGTAGGTAATCCCTTGTAATCCTACCTATGGGGACGGTCATGCTTCCTTCTATGAAGGCAATCATGGGGATTACGACCTCTCCTACTTTTCGGTCAAATTCCACCCCCTCTGTGGTGCAGTGTCGTACCAATACCTCTTGGGGAATGTGGTACTTTTCTTTAAACGACTCTATCAAAGCTGGAGTCTTTACTAAACGCTTAAATCTACCCATTTTTAGCTTGCGAATGAGAGAACGGTTAGCCGAGGAGGTTAGCCGAGAAGATAGAGGAAGATTGGAGAACGAAACTTACGTAGGATAGGATGCGAACTGATCTTCTTGTCTCTTGAGGATCTTTGAAGTCTCTTTTGTGAAAGTATGATGAATAATCTGATGAGTAAGGACTGTAGAGATATGAGCGCTCTGAAATTGCAAACTGTGATGAAAAGAGAAAGGAATGACATTTGGAAGCCTTTATAGTAGAAACCAGTAAGGAAGGGGAAGCAATCCCGCCCAAATATTGAAGGAAAAACCTGAACCGTTAGATTAGAATTCCACCGTTGAATGTCTGAAGCGTAACGCGGCCCAAAGCGTTTAATGATGTTGTGCGAGTTCCCAAGCGTCAGGAACTCTCGTGAAATGACAGAAATGACCCTTCCGCATGCCTGGGTTTGAATATCCTTGTGGTCTTAAATGTAATTACAGATACACATCAAAATTATACTTTTTCTCCTCGGATGAGAGGGAAAAATTAGAATTTTGAGGGGCTATTATGGGGGCCAAAACTTGAGCTTTTGCGCTGGGCTTAAAGTCACATTCTTTAATAATAATGTGTCCGAGGAGAAGAAAGCACGAGGAAAGGCCCTGTAATAGATAGTAGAGCAGATAAGTATCCAAGGGTGTTGGTCCGAGAGGGTCATCCTCCTCGGATCTGACAAATATCAGTAAAGTGAACTTCGTCTTACCCTGGACGACCTTCTAGGAAGCTCCAGCAGTGAAGATAGACTTCAAATGTACAGGGAAGGGATAAGAACACAAAAATATCTAAGAGAAAAGCTGCCACCACCACATTAAATGCACTACAGCAGCTTTCCTGACCGCATTAATGTGGAGAAGACATCTGAACAGTACTTTCAACTACTACCGCCCATAGAAAACTATAAAAATCTATTTAACATGATAGATACGGAGGTCTGAGGTTGGATGAAGGACAAGTAGACGATGAAAATAGATCAGAGGGGACTATATAATGGGGAAAGACCTCCATAAGTGGGTGATCGAAAATTATTACAAAGAAAACTCAGAGAAGATTCACTGTAGCACCAGAAAGAACATAACATCTGAAATTGTATGTCCCGTCGAAAAGTTACTCCTCGGACTATAATTCAATCTCAAGTTACATGCGTATTCCTCCTCGGACCGACTTAGAACCCTGATTAACTGTTAGAAAATCCATTATCAGCCCAATTCTTTCGCCCACTCTCTTACAAATTTATTGTATTGGGCTTATTGGGCCCATTTCCATTTCCTATTGGGTTTGGGCTGCAATTTGTGACCTTACAATAATAATAATAATAATAATAATTATTATTATTATTATTATATATAAAAGATTTTTTTTTTGTTAGTTTAATACTTTAATTTATTCTTAAAAATATTTTTTTGCACACTAAATCTTGCACACCTTTATTACAAGTATTTTCGACTCTAAGAGTAAAGAGTAAGTGTTTGTGATTTGTATGTGTAATTCTTTTTTATAAATTTATATTATATACGCGAGTGTGTCTAATATTGATTATGTATATTATTTTTTGTTATAATGTTATTTGTGTAAATTATGATGTTATGGATGTTTGTGTGTACAATATAAATATAATTTAACTTTATATAATTTAATAATTAGGATATAAAAGAGGGTTATTTTACATGTGTGTGTATTGTTATTGTATTATAATAACTTTTTGTTATAAAGTTAGTAAAATTTAAGAAAAAAATTGTAAAATTAGTGATTGTTCAAGCATTTGATTGGTTAAGTAGGCACATAGTGTATACTTTTATGTATGAATGAGTGTGTTTGTGTGCGTCAATAATTAATACGGGACTAATGAGTTGAGATTAGTCATTTAGTCTAAAATATTTTTATAAAGACAAAGTCAAATAGATAATAACAACTATATAAAGATAAAAATGTTAGACAAATTTTAAAAAATAAAATGGTCATAAGCTCATAGCTACCCACATTAGCAATAGATACTTGTAATGGACTATCATGTAATATTCAAAATTTGAACACTTGTAGAATAAAATTGTAAAACTTCACATATTATTATTATTATTATTATTATTATTATTATTATTTTGTCAATAATTCAATATATTCAAGTTCTTGTTTTATTAAAAATTTTTAATGACCCTCCTAAACAAAATTCTTGGAGTTGCTATGACTTTCATTTTGTCATGTTTTATGTATAGGTTTGTCCCAAAGAAGTCAATTTCGTCCCGTACTGACCAGCATAGTTGAAATATATCGTTTTGATGACCAAACCGGTATAGGTAAACCCCCATTTCATACCGCTTTTTATGCCGGACTGTTTCAGGTGATTTCAACCATTTCGGGACATTTTGGTCATTTTGGTTGAAATATTAATTTCCGTCCGAAATCATTTTTGCTTGTGAAAACCAGTAGATCCATGACACTGAGACAATGACGAAGTTCCGGCGAAGCCTACCACTGTATCATGACCTCGTTCTGTTTATTTGCTTCTGTTTATTCTTTTTGAAAGTAACGTGTGGTTGTAGTCAAAGTTAAACTAAGGCATTGAATTCTATTCAAAATTCATGTGAGTTTGGTGGGGTCTCTGACGGTTTGACCCTTTTACAATTGTTCCAAATTTTTTATTTTTTATTTTTGATATATTGATTAAATAATTTAGATTTATATGTAATGGATTGGGCCATTCTAGAAGGATAAAACTAATGATGAATTGGGCTAAATATACTTTAAAACATAGGATTTAAATTGTTATGGAATATATATATATATATATATATATATATATAGTAGTAATCCAGAAACGGTACAATAGTATTAGTCAGTACTGAAATATATCGTTTCATTGACTAAATCAAAATGGCTTCCAGTACGAAATTGACTTATTTGGTTTATCCTCCCTTCCGGTAAGAAATGATTTTTATTGACTTAAAAAAAAAAAAAAATTCTTCTTACCTTTGAAGGGAATCTTTAAAAAAAAAAAAAAACCTAAATATTATGGGTCTTCTATATAAAATAAAAATACTAAAAAGTGAAAAGTAATATACCAATAGTTTTTAAATTTTTATTCTATTCCAAAACTCTTTCCATAATAAAGCATTTTTTTTATGGTTTAGCTAGGTGCTTTATTTTATTTCTTGTTGCTTTATTCGGCTCAATAATACCACTTGTTGTAATGATTTTTACGGGCCTGCTGGACCGAAATCTTCTTAATCTCAAGCATTTACTTTTATGGTTAGAGTCCAACGCCTAAGGGCTAACATGGTATCCGCTCAATGACCTACAGGTTTAGGTAAATAGTTAATACATTTGCCTAATAGAGAAGTAATTGTTAGGGGAGAAACTATGTGTCCTGAAGGGTCCCAATGGGTTGGAAAAATGCTCCAAAGAATATATTTTTTACTACTTTCCCATATTTTCTCATCTCCTAAATAGTTATTAATGAACAAAAATCTTACCTTTCAACCCATAAAATCTGAAAAAAAAAAAAAAGAAAAAGAAAAAGAAAATGGAGACAGAGACATTGAGATCGGTGGTTGTGGGCGATAGATATTGGACAACATAGACGTGGTTTTGGGTGATCGATGGTCACGTAATGGATGAAGAGAGACTGAGATTGGTGGTTGTAGGTGATCAGTGGTTGCAAAAGTGCAACGAAGATTTTAAGTGTTGGAGGTTGCGAAACTTAGATTGATATAGGACAAAGCAATAAAGATGGTGACAAGGACAAGGGGGCAAAGACGAGGATGTGGTGTGGAGTTTAGGGTGGGGGTGTTTAGGTGGTCAATGATAGTGGCTAGGTGGGTTACGATGGTCTAAGCAATCCATGTGTGGGTCATGGTGATTAATTGGGTCAGGTGGTGGGTATGGCGGGTGATGGGGTGCAGTGGTTATGTTGATCAAATGTGAACACACCTTTTCGGGTATAAAATGTTACAACTAAAAGTAGAAACACAAAATATTTATCCCCAAATAATCTTTATTTTACTATCAATCTGAAATTATTTTCAAGTTGACTAGCAATTTCAGCCACACAAGAATTTGCATATGCGGAAAATATAATAATGACTAAAATATTATTTTCATCCGTAACATTTACTTTAAAACCAAAAATTTTATTTTTTGTCTCCAAAACTTTATAAAGCATTTTTCATCCTTAAAATATTGAAAATATTTTAGATTATATCCCCCAGTTAACTTTCATTAAATTTTATATTGGGTATCCTAACAAAATGCTAAGATGCTATGTATTTAATGTGCAATTGTGTAATGGTCCAATAATAAAATACAGAAAATATAATAATGGCTAAAACACATGATGAATCACTCAAAAAGTAATTTGTCAAACCGCTAACACAAACAATCTCACCTTCGCCTTAATTGTACCCAAACAACCCCATAGGCCTAACGAGGTTAGGCCCAATGTACTTTACATGTCCTGCATGCATAGAACTTATGCTTTTATATTAAGGCCGTTAGGTTCTAAATATTTAGATATAAATGTTTAAATTCTAAATAAGTTGTTTGTTGGCAAACTGTGTACATAAATAGTATACATGATTTGTTGAAAGAAAAGAATAGAGAAGGTATCCATACCATATGCAAGATAGAAGAAGAATTAATGTCTATTTTGATTGGAGAGAGGCAAGAATCAAAGGAAGGTATATCTTCATTCGTGATTCACAAAAAAAAATCATGGTAAGAAAATGTCGGTGAAAAGTCAATGTCAGCATTTAAAATGATTCTAAAATGAGAACCATCGCCTTTTTAAATTTCTCAATTTTAAAAATTGAAAAAATATTTTAAAAAATTATAAACAGATTTTTCTTTTACTATCTAAAATTGAAATAGAATATATATATATATATATGAACAGATTTTCTTTCACTCCCTCTCTAATATCAGATGACCTAATCCTCTCTAATATCAAACTTCCTCCCTCTCACTCTTCAATATCCCTTCACCCTAGTTCAGTAGCTCCCATGACCGATCTCAAAGTTCATTTCCTTCATTCATTGCCGCCACCACAACTATCAAGTTAGTAGGATCCTCCAAGTCAATGGGTTCCACAACTCGGCCCTATAGCTTCACTTCGTGAGGAGGAAGAATGTGTTATAGGCAGTGGGATCGGCAAGGTTCACAGGTGGTGGTTTGGTTTTTTGGTTGTGTATTGTGTGTGGTGTGGGTTTCCAAGTAGATCTAAAGGCCCACATTTTCCTCTCCTTATCACTTTCTCATCTCACTCTCTCTATCTTGGGATTGAATTCTAGACGATCTGAAGCCGATCATGGGTTAATTTTATTTCTTTTGGACTTTTGAAATTTTTGAAAAACTCGTTTGCCATATGTGTTAAGAAGGGATATTTTGGGTTTGTGAAAGGACTGTTTGTTGTGCGTGTTGAGAAGGGATATTCTGGGTTTGTGGAAGGGAATTTTTTGGGTTTGTGAAAAGGGGATTTTCCTGATTACCAATTAGGAGAGAAAAATGTTCAGATCTTGAGATTGACATTTGTTTAGTTGCCAAGAAAGTGCTTAATTAAATGTTATTTTATTTAATTGTTATTGATATGAGTTTTGATGTGTTTGGTTTTAAAGAAAGTACAAGAAAGACAAACAGAGAAAAAGAAAATAAAGATTAATTTTCTAAAAACAAGAAGAACATAAATATGAACAGTCATGTTCTAGAAAAGAACACAAAAAATATACATGAATATGTTCTTTTGAAAAAGAAAAGAAAAGAAAAAAAAAATTATTTTAATTATTTTATTTTATTTTAAAAATCTTAGGTTTAGAATTTGTTTTAATTGTTTTTCTATAATATGGTTTTTTAATATTTAAAATACTGACATGACATTATTTTAATGTTAATTAAAATTTATTATTATTATTTTAATGTTCATGTAGGCGTTCAGGGTGCCAATAGGGCATTCCGTTTACCATATAAAATATTTCTATTAGACTATGTTTGGTTTGTGTAAAATATTTTTCAGAAATGCTATTTTCAGGAAAGGAAAATATTTTCCAATGTTTGGTTGCATTCCAAAATATTTTTTGGAAAATATTTTCTGGTGTTTGGTTGTATTCTTGAAAATGCTCTAAAAAACCCAATTTTATCATGTTTCTCACATTTTCTTGCATTTTCTCAGCTTCCAAACAAGTATATCATCAACTCCAACAAAATCCAAATTCATCAAAACCCAAATTCTCAATACCCAACAAAAAAAAATTCATCAAATCAGAGATCAACCCAAAATCAGAGAACAACAAAACAAGAAACACCCACGCCACCACAACAACAACAAGAAAATCAGAGATCAAAGAGAGCAAGCGGATTGATGACGAAATCGACCCAGAGCAAGCAAATCGACGATTCGGCAAGACGATCTCAGGTTTGACGAATGGTGCGACGATTTCTGGGTTTGTGACGATCGGTGACGAATGGGTTTGACGATTTCTGGGTTCATGATATGAGGAATGGGTTCGACGGCGCGATCTCTCTCTCTCTCTCTGTGTTTGCGCGTCTGAGTCCTTCCTTCTCTCTCTCTCTCTCTCTTTCTCTCTCTCTCTTTGCACATTGCTCGATGAACAAGCTCGGTCTTGGGTTTTCTGGGTTAGTTAGAGCTCTTGGATGTGGATCGATCTTGCCTTCGTCGGTGCTAGGGTGCTGGTGCGATCTCTCTTCCGTGCTGTCTCTCTTTCTCTCTTCTATTTTCCTAGGGCGGAAGTGATTTGAAGTGAAAATGAGAACGGAAATTATTTTCCGCCCCTCTCAGCCTTATTTTACAGTCAAATTGAAAACATTTTCAGTTTGACTGAATTTTTAGTAATAGCCAAACATCCCCTTTTCTGAAAAAGCATTTTCGGAATCAGTTTGAAACCAAAACAAACGGAGCCTTAGTCCCAAAATGGAAATAGGGTCACATTTACGCCAAGAAGGAAGCCACCAAATTCTCTCTTTACTTTCTCCCATCACTTCATCTCCTTTCTCTGATCATCTCTCTCTCCAAACGGACCAAACCTGAGTATCAGACTATCAGAGGGCATTAAAACAAAAGGAACAATGGATGTGAGTGCTGTGCTTGGGATTTTATCATTTTTGGCAAGAGTGATCCAATTGGGTTCCTCGCAAGAGAAGGTGGAGTTTAAGGATAAGGATAGTAATCTCACATCCACCTTGCTCAGCAGCATTTTTCCTGGCTTCCTTTGAGAGAATAGAGATCTCTCACTCCTTTTTGGTCTCCTCAAGCACCGATCTTCTCCATCCAGCAAGCTCTGATCTTGGTGCCGTCTCAGCCCTATATGACAAATTATCAAATAAAAGATTGGATGAGAAAGGGTAGAGAGTCGTAAAGGGCACTATGAAGGAGAGAAAAGGTCCATAAGGCAGAGAAATATTTGAGAGCCACCACCATGCCGGACCATCACCTACCTTCAGCCCAGCCTCCCGCCACCATTATATACTGCCTGAAACGCTACCGGTAGAGGTATTATTAAACAACAAAAAATGATATTAAATATGATTTAGCTTTTGTTATTTTGGGTTGATTGGTTTTGAAGGAGGTTGAGTGATGAAGAAAAGAAGGGCACGATCGAATATATCTGAAACCCATTTTAGGTCAGATTTGATCACAGCCATTAAAGGTATTCCCTCTCTCTATTTGTCTTGCCTTCATTTTCTTTATTTAACGGTTGGGTTTACGACCACGGAAGGTACTCTTTTTCTTTGTATTATTCTTCTCTTTTTTCATTTGGTTAAGTTTTGTTTGGTTCCCGAGGAGTTTTCTTTTGCTTATAAAATAGAATGAGAAAAATCGAGCGTTTATATATATATGTTTTTGTTTGGGTCATATTTCAGCTTTCTTCCATTGGTTGAAGTTCGGTTGGTGGTTGCTGAGAAAACAGAGAAGAGAAAAAGGGATTTTTTATTTTTTATTTTTTTTGGGTTTTTGAAGTTCTTTTTGCAACGTCTGATTTTTGCTTTTCATTTGTATATATTTTATTTGCTGCATTACATATAGGTAATGGTATTTGTAGTATGTATACGGGCATGGGTTTGCACTTTGCACTAAAGTTATTGTTTGATATGTTACCAAGGAATTTTGCTGACCTATGGCATTTTTGGAGATAAGGACAAATAGCATATATATATATATATATATTCAAGTATCTTCCAACTCTCTAGCTATTGATCCACACTTGACCCTTTCCCATGCTACTTATGTCCAAACTCCAAAGTCAAAGAGCTTTTCTTTTTTGATAAGTAAACTCATAAAGACTTTTCTTCTTTTTATTTATTTATTTTTTTTTTTTGAGAAAACCAGATCCATTAAAACAAAGAAGAACACACAGAAACAGCTATTACACAGCATCTAATTGGATTACATCAGACACACACCGGGGAATTTCTTCAATCCAGACCAACTCCAAGACAACCTTGATGGCATTGCGGGCCAAGGTGTGAGCAACTTGGTTTGCCTCCCTTTTTGCGTGATGAAATTCACAGCTTTTCATGGTCTTTGACAAGAGCTTCACGTCCTCAATGATGTTTCCAATGTGGCAAGTAGATTCGGCAGTATCTTGGATAGTTTTAACCAACGAGAGAGAGTCACTCTCAATTATAACACAATTAAAGCTAGTTTCAATTGCAAACCTGATAGCCCGCCAGATAGCCAATGCCTCAATGACCTCTGCATCTTGAACACCATCCACTTTCTCTGTCAAAGCTGCCAGCACCCATCCTTGACTGTCATGCACCACCACACCAATGCCTGCTTTATTAGATTCTTTGAAGATGGCTCCATCAGCATTAACTTTGAACCAGCCTTGAGGGGGTGGAACCCACTTCAAATTTTCCTTTGGTCTATCAGCTTTCATTCCTTTCTTTATGGATTGATATTCATGTCTGAAGTTGTTGGCCCAAGAAACCACATCATGAGGGACTTTATCAAGCTCATTCACTCTTATCTTGTTTCGGCAAAACCATAAAGACTAAGCTAGGATTGCGAACAGCTCCTGTAACTCCGGTTGGTCTAATTGGAGAATAAATTTTGTCACCTCCTCAAAGTTCTGGTGCTGAGAGTTACAGCACAAGCACCAACTTGGGCTGCTTTCTCACACAACTCTTGCTGAAGGACAAAGCCAGAGGATATGGTTTGTGTCCTCTTTTTCTGCACCACATCTCTCACAAACTTCCCAAACTTGTACTCCTCGTTTCTTTAAATTCAACTTAGTAGGCAGTGAGTTAATTAGTGCTCTCCAAAGGAAATGCTTGAACTTTGGAGGGATGTTCAGCTTCCATATCTTACGCCAAATGGTATTCTCTTTGGTGCGTGAGCTACTTGGTTGATTAGCTTCCTCCCTAGCAAGAGCCATTCGATATGCACTGCAGACTGTATATTGGCCATCCTTTGATTCAGCCCAAATCAAACGGTCAGGTGGTTGTCGATCGCTTAGCGGGATTTTTTTAATAAGATTAGCTTCCTCCAGCCAGAAAATTTGGTCAATAAGATCATCTTTCCATCTCATGTTTTCCCAATCAATGAGCTCTTCAACCTTAGCATCATGAGGTAAATGACTAATTGGGGACTGGACCTTGTGTGTATGAGAATTTGACAGCCATGGGTCTCCCCAAATTTTCACTTTGTTACCTCTCCCAATCTACCACCTACTGCCCGCCTCTATTAAATGTTTGACGCCCTTTATACTATTCCAAGCATATGACCCCTTAGCCCGGTCATTTAGTTTAAGAATATTCCCCTCCTTAAAGAAGCGGTGTTGGAAAACTTAGGCCAATGAACTGCTGTTGTTTAATAATCTCCAAAATTGCCTTGCTAGGAGAGCTTCATTAAACTTCTTGATGTTTCTAAACCCCAAACCGCCGCCAAATTTGGGTTTACAAAGTCTCTCCCAATTTACCCAATGGATCTTGTGCCTCCTATCATCACCACCCCACCAAAACTTCCTTATCATGATCTCTAGTTCCTTGCAAAGAGAGGTGGGAAGCCGAAAATAGCTCATCACATATGTGGGGATTGCTTGTGCGACTGCCTTAATTAGAATTTCGTTGCCGGCCTGTGACAGCATTTTTTCACCCCACCCTTGTATCACTTGCCACACCCTCTCCTTTATGTTGCTAAATGAAGCTTTTTTATTCCTCCCCACAAAAGAAGGCATGCCAAGATATTTTTCGAATTCTTTTATCTCTGGAATGTTAAGTCTCGCTTGTATGGCATTCTTTGTATCTTCCTCCACATTTTTGCCGAAACAGATAGTAGTCTTGTCTTGGTTCAATTTTTGCCCCGACTCTACTTCATATTTCTGTAGAATTTGTAGAATATTTCTGCACTCCTCAATATTTGCCTGGCATAGGAGCAGACTATCATCTGCAAAACAAAGGTTTGTGATCTTGGGACCTCCCCGACTTATGGCCACACCTGTAATTTTTCCTTCCAGCTCAGCTTCTTTCAATTTAGCTAATAGACATTCTGCACAGATAAGGAACAGATATGGGGAGAGAGGGTCGCCTTGACGCAAACCTCTCTCTGGGTGAATAGAACCGCGAGGTTCACCATTAATCAAAACAGAATATGAAACTGAAGATATACATTGCATAATCAAAGAGATCCATTTTTCCTCAAAACCCATTTTTCTCATAACTTGACTAAGATATCCCCATTCAACTCTATCATATGCCTTACTCATGTCGAGTTTTATAGCCATATAGCCCTTTCTACCCTCACATCTAGTTTTCATGTAATGAAGTGTTTCAAATGCCACCAAAACATTATCAGTAATCAGTCTACCAGGAACAAAAGCACTTTGAGTTTTAGATATGATTTTAGATAGAATGGGTTTTAGTCTATTGGCTATCACTTTAGACATGATTTTATATATAACATTACATAAACTAATGGGGCGGAAATCAGACATTCTTTTGGGGCTTGGGACTTTTGGAATTAAGGTAATGAAAGTATGGTTTATGCTTTCTGGTATTTTGCATGAGTTTAGACAAGAAAGAACAGCATTAGTAACCTGAGACCCAATAATATGCCAAAATGAATGATAAAAGAGTGTAGGCATACCATCTGGCCCGGGGGCCTTTTGGTGCATCAAAATGTGTTTGTAAGGTTTCAAGTGACAAGTAAACTTTTTAAAGATTTTGAATAAACTTTGAGAACACCCCTAACCCCAATAAATAGCATAAAGGAAAAAAAATTGTTTAACCCTTCTAGCTAATCAGTGGTTATTGTTTCCCTGCCACAATAGACTTTTGCATCCACTTTACTAATTAGATAGAGTTCTAATAACCTGGTTTAATGGATTTAAATTAAAAAATTAAGACTCCCACGGTCCTTATCAGTCTATTTCAAATCTTGATCAACACTTCTTCAAGCAACATCTTGAAGCAACATCTTGGACATGCAAAAATTCCAACTTCGGTATTGTTGAAATCAAGCAACATCTTGGACATGCAAAAATTCATGAAAAAGTACCATGCAATCCTGGCCAGTATAAGAAGAGTATTACCAAATAGACAGTTTTAGTATCTATTTCTGTTCCATAGGCAAAAACCCAGACTATATGAAACACATAACAACCAACTTCGGTAACCCTTGAACCTTAAATGTAAATTGTCTCTTCACTATTGGCAACTTCCTCAACCAAATATAAAATGCAAATTCCAATAACATTCCTTATTCACACAAAAAAGTCGTGTGTATCTTAAGCTTACAATGCTCAAGTTGCTTATAACAGTTGTGAAAATCACCATCTCCTCTTATTCCATTGTCTAATTTTTGTTGTTTATGCATTTAATTCCTGACATTTTTTTTTTTTTGTTGAATAATCCTTCGTAGATTGTTGTTGTACTAAAGTGTGAAACATCCTAGGCACAATTTGATGACATGGCTACCATGTGATGCATTAGGCCATGCCATATATAATATTATCATTTTCATCATTTGCCCTTTCTAATAGTGTTTTCTATAATAGTCTTAATAAATAAATAAATAAGTGTTTTCAATAATTTTGAATTGAAAAATTACATGAGTTCTGCATTTGTCTTCTTTGGCTTCCATACCTTCTCAGTTGGCAAAGGATAATGGTTCTGTATATATTAGAATATAACATCTACATTTTTAAGTCTAGCTTTCTATTAAGTTCTTAACCTCATCCTTTGGATGTTATACTTATTTCTTAAAATCTACTATGTCTTTGTAGTGAAGTACTTATTGCTCCTTTGAGTGTGTTCTATATTCTGAAATTATTGCTGCTTTTTTCTCCCCCAATCTAGGTGCTCCAAGAACTCTTTTTGGTCTAAATTTCTATATAGTTACGCCAATTAGGTATGTCAAGACTTTATTTTTAAATTCTTCCTTTTTGGTTTAAATTTTTATAACTATTACTTGAACCATACATGAGATAGGAAATTCCTACAAAAACCAATAGTCTAGGAATAATTGAAGGCGATTAGTGTTACCATGCAGCTTGAGTCCATCTATTTGAATGATAATATTAATTTTTGAAGCACTGACAGGAATATAAAAGTGACCATTAGTAATATTTAACTAATTAGGTAAAAACTTTAATATGCATCTATTTTTTAAGTAATAATATATGCCCATGTTTATTTGTGCTTATTCTTCTTTTTAAACATATTCTTTTGGCAACATTATTCAAAAGAGCAGATAACACTAACCATAACACATCCCTATGTTCTTTAACTATCAACTTAAGAACAAAAAAATTCTGATGATTAGCCTAGAAAATTAAATTATGAGAATAAGAAAAAAAAATCACAATAGGCAGTTTAGGCAGCACACCGGGAAATTCTAATTGCACCAAAGGAGCCCAATAATAAACTTTTCAATTGTATTCCACTTAAATATTGACATTTCAACCTAGCCAATTTTTAATCATTAATATAATTTACATGAATTGTAGCATTGTAGATCCAGAAGATGTCCCAAATTCCCAAAAGTCACTTCGGATAGGGCACAAAGGGAAAGCTCATGACGTTCAAGAAAAAAAGAAGACATTATTTGGAATTTTTGGTTTAGCTTATTTGGCTTATGATGTTTGTAAGGTTGAATTTAATCAACCATTTTGTTGGTTTTATTTTGTGCCAATTTGCTTGTAATTCAGCACTTAGAAACTCTGTATTTAGGTGGGAATCATGTAAGGGTAGTTCGTGAGAAAATGTGAAGAAATGTTCAAGATTGTGCACTGAAGCAGGGACTTGCGACTGGCAAGCTGCCAGAGGATGCATACGAGTGAAGCATGCAGAAAAGCTGAATCATCATGCAGCTGTAGCACTATAGGACAAAGAGTCTAGACTGGCCATTCAGTTAGCTCGCGGCTTGAACTCGTGACTCAATCAAGTTGCGAGGCCAAGTCACTAACCAGCTCTGTTTTGAAAAACTGACTCTTTGCATTTCATTCTCACACTAGTATAAATACCCCTCATATCCACGAAATGTAGAGAGTTTCCAGAGAGAATTTTGAGGGAGAAAGAGTTCAAACTGGCCATTCAGTTAGCTCGCGGCTTGAACTCGCGACTCAATCAAGTTCAAGCCGCGAGGCCAAGTCTCCAGCTAGCTCTATTTTGAAAAACTGAATCTTTGCATTCCATTCTCACACTAGTATAAATACCCGTTATACCCACGAAATGTAGAGAGCTTCCAGAAAGAATTTTGAAGAGAAACCCTAGAGAAAAACAAGATTGACTTATCCACAATCTTTACATAGTGACTTTTCAAAATTTTCAACTCTCGCCATCTCTATTGTTATATCCTTGAGAGGTACATTAGCCAAAACATTTTTTCACCATATCCATATCTGTGAGAAGGCTATTTGGTACTTGGGAAGTAGTTAGTAAAAGACCAATTGATATTGGTTGATGCTATGGGTTATAGCAGAATCCAGTAAGCTAAAAAAGATAAAGGTTCAATGCAACCTCGTTGGAACAAGAAGCTTGGAGAGCTTAGGTACACTGGGTAGATTAGACTTGGAGGGTCTTCTGCTATTCATGTATCCCAACTTCATTCTTTAGTGGATTATTGACCACTTGGAGGGCGGCAGAGAGGTTTTATGCCAAGGGTTTTAGTTTCCTCTTCAATAACACGTCGTTGTGTTGTCCTTGCATTTACATCTCTCTTCCCTTAATCTTTACCATTTAATTTCTGCTGTGGATGTGATTTTATGGTTTAGATTGTTTATCAATTCTGTTTTAGTTTATGTTCATGTTCCACACATATATTGATTAATAATGAGTTTGAATTGGCAATTTGTAAATTGGGGGTCTAAACGTTCAAGGTGTTTTATACACTATTTGAACATTAAACGTTGTCTATAACTATTTTATGTGGTTTATTACATTGTCAAGAACTATTTTATGTGTTTTGTGATATCTAAACATTGAAAGGGTAATCTTAAAAATTGGTAGATTAGATTCAAACTAGGTTATTAAAATTTATGACTTTTCTTAATGGATTTGTTACATGGCCTATGTGCAAGATTTCAATAAGTTCTCTAATGAGCTTGTCTAATATTTGTTAGAGTGTGCATCATCTATTATGGTTTTGATATATAGAACGATGGTTGAAACAAAAATAATATGGTTAGCACAACAAAGGTACACTATAATATGCTTGAAAATATTTGATGATAATTGAATTTGTTTTATAGGTGATTATTAAAGCTCATGTTTACTCACCCGATGGTCTACGTGTAGTCAACTAATTTCATATTTCAAAATTTTTGTTTATATTTTTTTACTTACTGATTGTAAGTGAATTTGGTTTAACTTCATGGCAAATGTGTATAATATTTTTCATGGTGTAAAAAAAAAAAAAAGAGGTGGAAATCCAGATGAGTCTCAAATGGTTTAAGCAACTAATAACCATTTTTTGTCTTTTTTAGAGGGTTGTTTAGGCTGCCAATATATTGACAGCCAGATAATAATAAATAAATAAATAACAATAACAATAACTATGATTAATAATCCAAGTTAACATTAATAGAACCATTATAATTAACCATTTTTTATGCACGGGTTATATATTAATCTATATATGTGTGTGTGTATGTGTGTGTGTGTGTGTGTTTGTAATAATAGGTGAAGTTGAAAGAAAATCAAATTAAAATTCAAAATTAGAGTTCTAATTTTGCATCATGTGTCTTAATTATTTATTATTGAAGAGTTTCATTTCTTAATTTTAGAATTAAATGTGGGACCACATTATAAATATTCATCAAAGTGAGTTATTAAGTATAAAAATCAAATAGTCTAGAATAAATGAATCAAAAAAAAAAAAGTGTTTCACAATAATTTTTTTTATTTAAAAATGGACAATTTACATTTTATACCTAATAATATTCTTACAAAAATTTTTAAAGAGTTAACAAAATGTTAAAATGACTATCAATAGTATTTAAATTATATATATAAGAATTATATTATGCATCTTATTATATATCTTCAAGTGTATCAATGCATATGCATAAGGTTACAAGCTAATATATATTAATAGCTAAATCTAAGAGAAAATTCAATCAAATTCTAAATTGGAGTCTAATTTTGTGCCACATGTCTCATCTAATTCTAAATTTGTGTGTCAAGTTAATTATTAGGTGCAAAAATCAAAAAGTTGAAATTCTATTAAATTCTAAATTGGAGTTTAATTTTGCTTCACGTGTCTTATTTAATTTTTAAATTTGTTTGTTAAGTTAATTATTAGGTGCAAAAATCAAAAAATATAAATTTAATTAAATTCTAAATTGAATTTTAATTGGAGTTTAATTTTACATCATGTATCCAATCTAATTTTTAAATTTTTGTGACAAATATATTATTAAGTGCAAAAACCAAAGAGTCTAGATCTAATTAGATTCTAAATTATTATTATTATTATTATTATAATTGAGAAACCATTACATATTTTAAAAATTCATGGCTTAAAAATGTGTGAGTTGTAATTCTTACATCAAGTTTAATTTGAACTCGTCTATGGGTCTGTTTAGATAGAACTTATTTTGCTAAAACTGAAAACTAAAAATTGAAAACACTGTAATAAAATAATTTTTAAATGTATGAATAGTGCTATGGGACCAATTTTTAATGAAAAAGTTGCTAAAAAGTGAAATTTGTAGGTCCATAAATAGTGCACGAATACACTGTTCACGTACAAAAAGTCAACAAGTGCGGCTACCAAAAAAAAAAAGGCTTAAACGCGTTGAAAGCAAAATGTGGACGCAACAAGCCGAATCCAAACTCTCCCTATATATATAATCATAATTATTTTTAAATGTACTCATACGTATACATGAGATTATGCACCAGTTAAAATATAAAATGGAGGCATGCTATTGAGATTGATAGGGTTATCTATTTTTATATAAAACTAGATGCATTAGTAAAATTTAAAACAATGCAATGAAACATGAATCTCGTATGGGAACGATAACTACGGGAAAAGTCTAAACTCTTTAAGTTCGAAATTTTTTGTTAAAAAAAAATAATGTTATGTTTTGATTCCAAATATTATCACTTTTTTTCAAATATGGATTTTTAAATCACTGAAATAAGAAGATTGAAAATTGTCTATATTATGTTTTATAGATTAATTAAAAATGTATGGTTTCAATTGTTAAATAGTTAAATAATCCTACTATAATATATGGAGATATAGACATATCATAGTTTATCCCCCAATTATATATACTATGATCCCTAACCCCTGAACAAGCTTGATGACTTTAATTAAATTTTTCTTAAATGAATAAAGATAAAATAATATATATATATATATATATATATATATATATAGAGAGAGAGAGAGAGAGAGAGAGAGAGAGAGAGAGAGATACCCATAAAATTTATGTACATTATAACACCGACTTGAATAATATATATTTTTGGGAAAGATATAAACACAAAAATGACCTTCATTTTTTGTGTTGAATAGAAGTATATATTTCTTACTTTATACTTAAATCTCTATCATATAATTCCTATTAGAGATGGCAAACATACTTAACGGATTAAATTATGCCAACAGTTTACATATATTAGTAAGAACAATAAGGCCATATATTAGTAAAGAGACAATGTCCAGTCATAGTTTGGATATAAATATATATAAAAACACATAGTAATGATATAAGAAAACAAGAATAAGTAAAACTAATAGGAAGAGAATTTTACAAGAGCCAAGAAGTCAAGAAACAAGATTGCGATTTTTGTCTTTGTGTATATTGTTGGGAAAAATTATTGTGTATTTTCGGAGTACTATAAATGCGTACTCTCCTCTCTCACATGAATAATAGATCTCACTAATTAATTTATGGTGAAACCTACCATACATGTAAGAGAGGGCGGTATGCATTTATAGTATTCCGAAAGTACACAATAATTTTCCTATTGTTGATGCAATTGTTTTATGTTGCTTTCTTTTTCACCTTTACTGCTTGAGCACTTCCACATATATATAAGTGAAGGTTTTGGCAAAATTTACTGCACGTTTTAGTACTTAATTAATAAATGTGGGGTAATGCTAACGAGTGCTCTTAGGGTACTGGTTAACAATCAAGTTAAAAAAAGTTTTTATGGGAAAAAAAAAATTAATGTTTTGACAGTTTTTTTTCATTTCCCATAAAAGTGATGTCAAAACTTTCCTAAAATAAATTGTTAACCAATCCCTTAAGGGCACTCGTTAGCATTTCCCATAAATGTGTGGATCATAAATTTTAATTTTGGATATTGGAATAAATGTGTTCGATCATAAATTGTAATATTAAAATAATAGTTTTTGCAAATTAATTAATAATATAGTTAGACGATTTTCTTTTCAAATAAATTCGTAAATTAGATCAAAAATTAATTCTTAAAGGTTTAGGGACTGTT
This sequence comes from Quercus agrifolia, assembly GCA_029955455.1. Classification (NCBI taxonomy): domain Eukaryota; kingdom Viridiplantae; phylum Streptophyta; class Magnoliopsida; order Fagales; family Fagaceae; genus Quercus; species Quercus agrifolia. The sequence goes on along the minus strand of JARQAD010000003.1, from coordinate 54,416,086 downwards.
CTTTAGGTTCTTCTCTTAAAATTCTACCATATGGCTACTTAACAAAAAAATATACTTCATTCTTATGAGAAAAAATCAACATGGCAGAATTTTAAGAGGAAAACTTAAGGAACAACACCTAAGTACTGTATCTAAGTTTTGTCCTTTTCAGAAAGACAAAACTTAAGTACAATACCTTATGTGCTGTTCTTTAGGTTACTCTCTTAAGATTCTATCATGTAACTACTTAACAAAAAAATATACTTCATTCCCATGAGAAAAAATCTATATTACAGAATTTTAAGAATTGAACCTAATGAACAACACCTAAGTACTATACCTAAATCTTGCCATTTTCATAATAGTTTGGTAAATTGGGGAAGATAATCCCTTTGAATTCGGTCATATGTGTACGGAAATCAAATTAGCTTTGATTGGTGGGTTAATTGCATGTTTCCTAATTCAAGTTTAATACAGATTTTAGTGTATTAAACTTGGGTCATTAATGCCAAGAGATTTCTTTTTAAGGTGTAAATTCAAATTTGAATTGAATATATATATATATATATATATATGGAAAGCATAAAAGATGTTTGGGTCTTAAATTAATTATGAGATTTGGTCAGGGTGTAGAATTGAAAAACGAAATAAGAGGGAAATCTATAATATGATTTTTTTTTTTTTTTAATAAAAGGATAATATCATGCTCCTTGTTTATAATTTCTAGCTAGAATAGAACAAAATAATTTTAATGAGATATATACCATGAATAAGAGCAGTCAAGTCACAAGTGCAATCAGTCTTCATCGGGATAATCTATTTTGATTGCTTCAGTAGATTGCAGCAACCTCATTGAGGAGTACACAACATAAAATTCGTTTACATTGCCGTACAGTACTTGGTATGACTTTAGCCCCCCCCCCCCCTTTTTTTTTTAAATTATATATTAGTAAAAAATCAAAATAAAATTTTTATAAAAAAAAAATAGAAGAAAAAATTAAATTAAAATCCAGGTTGGGCGGGTTGGGTGAGATCCGAAACCAACCCAAAAGGCCTGAGTTTTGAACCCGAACTCAAACCCAACCCGAACATTCTATGTTAATAATTATAGAATACATCGACTTATTATAAAAATAAATAAATATGGTTTTCTTTGGATTTTTTTTTTCTGTTTCTTTTTTTTTTCTTTTTTTTTAAGTAATCTGTAAAAGGAAAATATAGGGCATGGACAATTGGACATATCCTTGAAATTTTTATTTTTTCAAACCTCTATTTATGGATAGATTTAAGCCCTATCCAAAACAATATATATATTTATATATATAGAAAAAATAAAATTAGGCATAAAGTAAACCCAACAATATATTCCATTGTAATCACTTTTGGAATATTCCAAAAGTGAGTACAATGGAATATTGGGTTTAAAAATTTACGTATTAAATAGTGTAATATTGTAAAAAAATTATAGTAGAGACCAATTGAACTCTAACCTATACATTAACACTCAATAGGGACTAGAATGATAATGCTTCTTTTTTTCTTTAAGTGTATTTATGCATATGCATGAGTTTAAAAGTTAATACATATTAATAGTTAAATCTGAGAGAAAATTCAATTAAATTCTAAATTGGAGTCTAATTTTGCACCACATGTCTCATCTAATTTTAAATTTGTGTGTCAAGTTAATTATTAGGTGCAAAAATCAAAAAGACTAAATTCAATTAAATTTTAAATTGAATTTTAATTGGAGTTTAATTTTACATCATGTATCCAATCTAATTTTTAAATTTTTGCAACAAATAAATTATTAAGTGCAAAAACCAAAGAGTCTAGATCTAATTAGATTCTAAATTACTATTATTATTATTATTATTATTGTTATTGAGAAACCATTACATATTTTAAAAATTCATGGCTTAAAAAATGTGTGAGTTGTAATTCTTACATCAAGTTTAATTTGAACTCGTATATATATGTAATCATAATTATTTTTAAATGTACTCATATGTATGCATGAGGTTATGCACCAGTTAATATATAAAATGGAGGCATGCTATTGAGATTGATAGGGTTATCTATTTTTATATAAAACTAGATGCATTAGTAAAATTTAAAACAATGCAATGAAACATGAATCTCGTATGTGAACGATAACTACGTGAAAAGCCTAAACTCTTTAAGTTTGAAATTTTTTATTACAAAAAAAATAATGTTATTTTTTAATTCCAAATATTATCACTTTTTTTTCAAATATGGATTTTTAAATCACTGAAATAACTGAAGATTGAAAATTGTCTATATTATGTTTTATAGATTAATTAAAAACCTATGGTTTCAATTGTTAAATAATCCTACTATAATATATGGAGATATAGACATATCATAGTTTATCCCCAAGTTATATATACTATGATCCCTAACCCTGAACAAGCTTGATGACTTTAATTAAATTTTTCTTAAATGAATAAAGATAAAATTATATATATATATATATATATATAGAGAGAGAGAGAGAGAGAGAGAGAGAGAGAGAGAGAGAGAGAGATACCCATAAAATTTATGTACATTATAACACCGACTTGAATAATATATATTTTTGGGAAAGATATAAACACAAAAATGACCTTCATTTTTTGTGTTGAATAGAAGTATATATTTCTTACTTTATACTTAAATCTCTATCATATAATTCCTATTAGAGATGGCAAACATACTTAACGGATTAAATTATGCCAACAGTTTACATATATTAGTAAGAACAATAAGGCCATATATTAGTAAAGAGACAATGTCCAGTCATAGTTTGGATATAAATATATATAAAAACACATAGTAATGATATAAGAAAACAAGAATAAGTAAAACGAATAGGAAGAGAATTTTACAAGAGCCAAGAAGTCAGGAACCAAGAGTGCGATTTTTGTCTATGTATATTGTTGGGAAAAATTATTGTGTACTCTCGGAGTACCATAAATGCATAATCTCCCATCTCACATGAATGGTGAGTCTCATTAATTAATTTATGGTGAAACCTACCATACATGTGAGAGAGGGAAGTAAGCATTTATAGTACTCTGAAAATACATAATAATTTTCCTATTGTTGGTGTGATTGTTTTATGTTGCTTTCTTTTACACCTTTACTGCATGAGCTTTTCCACGTATATATAAGTGAAGGTTTTGGCAAAATTTATTGCACGTTTCAGTACTCAATTAATAAATGTGGGGTCATGTTAATGAGTGCCCTTAGGGTATTGATTAACAATCAAGTTAAAGAAAGTTTTTATGGGGAAAAAAAAAATTAATGTTTTGATAGTTTTTTCATTTCCCATAAAAGTTGTAGGGACATGTTTTTCAGCCAAAGCCTAAAATGTATGAGATCTTGGCTCGGTGAACCCAATACAATAAAATTATAGAGAACGTGTCAAAGAGCTAGGTTTTAGTACATGAATAATGGTTAGAATGGGTGTAGAAGATGATTAAGCAAGAACAAGAAACATAGAGCTGAATGAATTCACTGTCCGAGGAGGTGAGTTTTCATATAAATTAGTTAAATAGAGTACAAGTGCAATTTAGATTGCTACAGTGCCTCTTCTATCTTTTTCCAGCCCCCTTTCCTCTAGGGTCTCTACTCTCATTTATACTACATCTCTTCCTTTATCTTTACCCTACACATGGACAATTGAGGGTTTATGCTAATACTTGTCCCATTAGCCTCCTCTAGAAGTCTTTGGAGGATGGTTATAAGGCTGAAAAAGTACTGTTCAGAGGTCACTTCCTCATTAATGCGACTAGAGAGTTAGCTACAGAGCATTCAATGCGGTGGTAGCAGCTTTCCCTTAGATATTTTTGGATTCCCATCTTTCTTGTACGTTTATGGCGCACATCCCTATCATTAGAGCTTCTTGGAAGATCACTTTGATCATTAGGATCTATATCTGATCTGTGCTTAGCTTGTCCGGAGAGGTATTCCTCCTAGGACTGCCTCCCTATTTGTATTCTGCTCCTTAAGTCTTGAGTTTGAACCATTTATTACCATTCGGTCGTCCTCAAACTACTCATGCTCTCGACCAATGCCCAAGACCCAATTGTATAATTTAGGCTTATGACTCCACAAAAGTAATGTCAAAACTTTCCTAAAATGAATTGTTAATCAATCCCTTAAGAGCACTCGTTAGCATTTCTCATAAATGTGTTGGATCATAAATTTTAATTTTGGATACTGGAATAAATGTGTTCGATCATAAATTGTAATATTAAAATAATATTTTTTGCAAATTAATTAATAATATAGTTAGACGATTTTCTTTCCCAATAAATTCGTAAATTAGATCAAAAATTAATTTTTAAAGGTTTAGGTGCTGTTCTTTAGGTTCTCCTCTTAAGATTCTACAATGTGGTTATTTAACAAAAAAATATACTTCATTCTCATGAGAAAAAATCTACATGACATAATCTTAAGAGAAAAAACCTAAGGAACAACACTTAAATACTGTACCTAAGTCTTACCCTTTCCATAAGAACAAAATTTAAGTACAATACTTTAAGTGCTGTTCTTTAGGGTCATCTTTTAAGATTCTGTCATATGACTACTTAACAAAAAAATATACTTCATTCCCATGAGAAAAAATCTACATTGCAGAATTTTAAAAAGAGAACCTAAGGAACAATACCTAAATACTGTACTTAAGTCTTGCCATTTTCATAATAGTTTGGTAAATTAGGGAAGATAATCCCTTTGAATTTAGTCACATGTGTAAGGAAATCAAATTAGCTTTGATTGGTGGGTTAATTGCATGTTTCCTAATTCAAGTTTAATACAGATTTTAGTGTATTAAACTTGGGTCATTAATACCAAGAGATTTCTTTTTAAGGTGTAAATTCAAATTTGAATTGAAACAAAATATATATATATATATATATATATATATATATATAGGATTCTCAAAAAAAAAAAAAAAAAAAAAAGAAAAAATATATATGGAAAGCATAAAAGATGTTTGGGTCTTAAATTAATTATGAGATTTGGTCAAGGTGTAGAATTGAAAAACGAAATAAGAGGGAAATCTATAATATGATTTTTTTTTTTAGTAAAAGGATAATATCATGCTCCTTGTTTATAATTTCTAGCTAGAATAGAACAAAATAATTTTAATGAGATATATACCATGAATAAGAGCAGTCAAGTCACAAGTGCAATCAGTCTTCATCGGGATGATCTATTTTGATTGCTTCAGTAGATTGCAGCAACCTCATTGAGGAGCTCACAACATAAAATTCGTTTACATTGCCTTACAGTACTTATGACTTTAGCCTACATTTTTTTTTTTTTTTTAATACATATACGTAAAAAATCAAAATAAAATTTTTATAAAAAAAAAATAGAAGAAAAAAATTAAATTAAATTCCAGGTTGGGCGGGTTGGGTGAGATCCGAAACCAACCCAAAAGGCCTAAGCTTTGAACCTGAACCCAAACGCAGCCCAAACATTCTATGTTAATAATTATAGAATACATCGACTTATTATAAAAATAAATAAATATGGTTTGCTTTGGATTTTCTTTTTTTTTCTTTTTTGTTTTAAGTAATCCGTAAAAGAAAAATATAGGGCATGGACAATTGGACATATCCTTGAAATTTTTATTTTTTCAAAACCTCTATTTATGAATAGATTTAAGCCCCACCCAAAACAATATATATATATATATATATATATAGAAAAAATAAAACGAGGCATAAAGTAAACCCAACAATATATGGGTTTAAAAATTTATTAAACAGTGTAATATTGTAAAAAAATTATAGTAGAGACCAATTGAACTCTAACCTATACATATTCCAAAAGTGAGTACAATGGAATATTGGGTTTAAAAATTTATTAAATAGTGTAATATTGTAAAAAAATTATAGTAGCGACCAATTGAACTCTAACCTATACATTCACACTCAATAGGGACTAGAATGATAATGTTTCTTTTTTTCCTTAATACTGTAGATAGAGTGTATTAAATTGATCATTCATAATATATAAATACAGTAGCGCTTCTAAAATAACCATAGTAAATTTGAAGTATCTTAACATTGACATCTTTACAACTGCGACAATCATACTTCTCTAGTCTTCACAAGTGCAATTCCGAGATAAATATCGAGAACTACTTGCAGTAGACATAACCATAATTTCTGCTTCTACAATCAAGGTATCTTCAACAATAAACCCCTTGGATACATCTTCAAGATCTTTTCGAAGCAAAAGTTGCGAAAAACCCCAGTCGCTAAATGCGGAAGAGAACCAGTATTTAGCTGTAAGAAATTTGTTAAAAAAAGGCTTAAACTAGAGGAAAGCAAATAAAAGAGAACAAAAAGCATATATAGTACACACACAGTGACACCCGCCCCCCTCCCCAAGAGAAAGAAGAAGAAGATAAAAGTGTAAAAATAATTCATTTACTTTTTTCTTCTGCATGTTTATTGTTGACTTGGTCCTTTATCCGCAGCTTGAATTCTGCAAAAATTTTGAGGTCTGGTGTAACACAATCAACTGAGTAGAGGAAGACGGAAATGGCTTTGTTTGCTCCCTCATGAATTCCCTTGGGATAAACCAGTAATTTCCTAGATTCAATCAAAAGAGTTAGAAATAATATTTGATAAATTTAGCAATGGTAGCTTACGTTTTTATGACAATAAAAGTGCAGTAATTTTTTAGGCAGTTCAACTGGTAAAGTTTCTTATCGTTGAATAAGAGATTACGGATTCAAACTCGCGTACACCAAATTGGTGACTTAATCTAATGATTAAGAGTAATCATCGGGAATGAATACTATGGTATAAAAAAATAAAAATAAATAAACAATACCATTTTAAATCTCCAACAACGTATATGCGGGAATAAATAGGTACTTTATCTTGCTGTGTTGAAAAGTTTTCGATCTTCCAAGTCATAATTCGGTTAGAAGGTTCTTTTATCATGGACAGATTGTCTCGTTTGGCACTACGTTCATGAACAAAAACCTCAGCACCAAATACACAACAATCATTGACAAGGTATCCATTGGGAAGAACATTGAAAGAATCAAGAGGGAGAAATTTGTCAAAGCCCCATTCCATCTTAATGTCATGGAATCTTCTAATCGTCCCTTCAGCATCTACAAGATATATAACAAACCATAAGTCTATTAATAAGTATAACAAATTTCCCAACAATTTTTCCAATTGTTGTGGTGTCATTTTGTGATTCATGTACAATAAATGTGATGTCAATGGTGGTACATGTATAAGTAATGTTACACTAATCATAATTTATCACTTCAACAAATTATGAAGGAAAATGTTAACGAATATCCTAAGAGCATTGGTTTAGGAATTATTTTTAGAATCATTTTGTGGCAAAATGATGAAGTAATTAATTTTTCTGACAGCTTTTTATATTTCCTATTAAAGTGGTGTTAAAAAACTTTTCTAATATGGTTTATTAACTATTACCTTAAAATATCCATTAACATGAACCAATTATGAAAATGGTTATAAAATTTATTATAATAGTAAAATTGTTTTTAGGCTTTTTTTAACGGGTGTATTTTCGCATAGGTTAAGGAGAGAATTAATGGGCCGAATTGCATTGGAAAGCAACAAAATCAAATATACAAATACTTCTCTAAATAACTAATGCGTGTGACCCCCCAAAAACAATTGGTCGATTATAATAAAAAAACTTATAATACCTTGAGGGCTGAAGAACTCATTAACATGACCCTTGTTTATCTTGAAAATAAAATTATAAAAATAGTAATATTGTACATGAGCAAGTTATGTATATATATAAATCATGAACGACCAAACCTTGAATGGTCAAGAACTTGTCCCGTATCTGATCAAACACGAACAATTTGAAGGTGGCATAAACCTCCCAACCAAGAGAATACTTTTCTGTATCAACTATTGACAAATAAAGGGAGATGTGATCAGTCCCATTCATTTTCTTGTTTCCTTTTGGATAGAGAGACAACCTCCTGCAGAAGAAGATTGAGTAGACGATGATGAGGCAAACATTTGTATTTTAAATTTTCAATTGAACAAAAAATATTGAGAGTAAAGCATTAGAGTCCACCATTTGTGCCCCCCAGCTTCAAAAACACCAGACTCGTATTTTTCCACCCCAGTCTCGCACAATAAAGAGTATGATTGTATTTTAAGTAAGAAATGAGTTGGACGAAAATGTCTTGCTGTTCTTGTGATTACTGCAAAACATTAGGAATATTTAGATACAATCTAGAAAATATTGGGGGACAAAGTGTCAAAAGAAAAAAAATTTATATTTACATGTGAAAAAAAAGATGGACTGTTTAGTACTTTAGATTTATTAACAAAATATAACAAAAGTAGTGAATTTTAGTTAGTTTAACTGATAAAATCTTTTGTCGTATCAATCATATGTTGAAGTTCACAACACTTTTTAAAGAGGTTGACATCTATATTATAATAGAAACATTTTATTTTAGGTACTTATTAACCCCTTTTTTTCTCTCTCTCTCTCTCTCTATTGCATGGCGGGATGTCATACGTGTGGGTTATTTGCCATTAATTTTTTTTTCTCTTTTTGAATTAACTTAATTTTTGAGAGGGGGCTAAGTGTAACTTTTGGAAATCAAAATTTTTAATTTTAATTATATATTCTATAATAAAAAATATAGCTATTTTTTTTTCTAATAGATAATAATTAAAAAAAAAAAAACCCTATGATGCATCTGTTTCATGGGTTTGGGGTGAGTTTTGGAATTTTGGACCTTTTTTCTTACCTTCAGACCTATGCTGTCAAAAGTTCCAAGCTGAAGTAGGCTAGAAAAGGAAAAAGTTTTAGTTTGGAGAGAAACCCTTCAAACTTTTCTTATATATATTTTAATTGAATGTGAATTTTAAAAATTTAACTATTAGATTACATATTTTTATTATGTCATTCATACTTATAAATTTTCATGGAAATCAAAGATCTATAATTTCATCAACGATCAAATGCTTAAATTTCAAGTTTTTGTGGTATAAAATTATGCATAAAAAATAAAATCCGATTTGAACAAAATTTGATATGTATACTAAAATTCACATTCGATAAAAAAAAAAATATAAGAGGAGTTAGAAGGGTTTTCTTCAAACAAGTTGAATGTCAGCTAGAAAGTAAAGGATATTAGAATACATATATCTATTTTTATGAACATTGAAATAAAATAAATAAGATACAAAATATCAGTGTCAAAGAACCTTCAAGAGCCAAGAGCTAAGAGGGAAAAAGAACATACCGATTTCGTTGCTGGGCTTGGTTGCCATGACTTCAGATTTTGGTTTGTCGAAATCCTCTTTATTCAAAACCATTGGTAGTTTGCGTTATTTATAGAGGGGCATCAATATGCCAAAGCACTTTACACACGTAACCGTACGTGTGATTGTTTGGAAGGAAAGAATAGAGAAGGGATCAAGATGCAGGAAGAAAAAAGAACGAAGGGATTTATGCTAATTTTGATGGGAGAGAAGAGGAGAATCTGAGGATTGGATTTTCTTTTAGGATACATAAAAGAAACTATGATAAAACTTAGTATAGTCCTTGTTAGGATAATTACTGTTCGTTAATTATCGTGTCAAATTTTTAATAGTAAATTTCCATGTATTCGAAATTCCTTTCGATTGTAATTACATTGAGTCAAAGAGGATCAAGTTAGATGAAGAGTACAACCTGCAAACAGCGGGAAATTTGCTATCAGGCGAGCTTAATAGACTTTTAAATTTTGTTATCACAGAACCTTTTGATGGTGTTAAAAAGCAAGCTCTCCAAATAGAATGGGATTTTTCTTATTAAATTAAACGAAAAATGAGAGAGTACAAAAATAAATATCTCCCACTCTGCTATACATACACCAACGTAGAGCAAAGGCAAAAGAGGAAACAGAAATGGCGCCAAAAATTCTAACTACTATCACTAATAAACCCGAACCAATTACATCAGGATACGTGGTCAAACTCTTTAACTATTTCTAGTATTAGCTTCTGCACGTGTTGATCTTGTGACTTCGTTAAGTTTAACTCTGTCGTTTGCCCATTATCATTAAACAACATTGCCGTTTCTTCTTTATTTCCTTCCCTTTTCTTCAAAGCATCAAGATTTGATCTCTTAACACTCCCCCTCAAGTCCTGAACCTCAGGTTCTGAGACTTGCAATGATAAACAAGAACTTGAGGGCTTCAAAGGCTTTGGAACGAAAATATCTATTAAACCCAATTTCCCTACTAATCTTGTAAAAGCTGGAACTCCCAAAGCTTTGGTGAAAATATCTGCAACTTGTGAATTGCTGGCAACATGAAAGGTCTTGATAGCACCCTCTAAAATTTTATCTTTCACTAGATGGCAATCCACTTCAATGTGCTTAGTTCTTTGTGAAAGACAGGGTTTGCTGCAAATAGTAGTTTTAGGATGATCGATCTTCAAATCTTTGATCAATTGCAGTACAAGTTATTTCACATGCCACAGTAGCCATGGCCATGTATTCTGCCTCAGTTGATGATCTAGACACTACTTCTTGCTTATTTGATCTACATGACACCAAAGAATCACCCAAAAACACACTATAATTTGTCAATGATCTTCTAGTTAGTGTATTTAGACCCTTAAAAACTTAGATTGTTTAACCTAATTAATTAACCAAGTTGTTACTTAGATTTATTATGCAGATTTAGGTTAAACACAAAAAATTATATCACATATAGAGGAATAATAAAGAAAACATGTGATATGATGACCTAAGAAAACCAATGAAACCGTTCAATTTTAAGATAAAAAAAAACATTGAAAGAATTTAATCTAAACAATCATCAAGGCAACAAATTCACTATATAGAAAAGAAGTTTTACTGTAGATTTTTCCCTAAATCTAAAACTACCTCTTGTAATACTTACTTATATGACCACACGCAGCTCCGAATTTATGGACTCTTCTATCTAAATTTGTTGAGCACAAACACCTACATTTGTGATTTTGAGATCTCACTCAAAACTTTAGATCATCATCAATAGTTGATCTTGTAGTAGCAACTTTAGATCTATCGGTTCTAATGATTTGAGAATAATTTCTAGTAGTGCCTTTTAGTGGAAAAGGCATAACACCTTTTAGATCTCAAAAGAGAAGCTTCCAAGTCTCTTCAAAACGTGCCTTAAAATTTCCTCTAAATACTTAGTGAAATAGATTTGAAACCCTAATCACTTAATGGGCTTAATAGGTTGATGGGCCGAAATTAAAATCTGCGGAAATGCAATTCGATCGGTCGAACTGTCTTCTTGATCAGTCAAGCTTGGAAAGTTTTGTTTTCTTGAACCTGCAACTTGTATGTTTTCGAAACTTGACTTGTATCAACTCAAGCATTGTCTACTATATTCTATAGATTCTAAGATCTATATTTGGACAAGTCTGTGTTTATGATTTGCCAATTTTTCTAAACTTTTAGAATCTAACAATCTCCCCCTTTGGTAATCCATGACAAAACTTACATACATAATGAAATGCTCAAATACAAAAACAACCCAATTACATAAAATGCCCAAATACATCACAAATTTCAATCTAAGACTTCAAACCTAAGAGTTGCTAGACGAGGAAAAAGATCTTGATTGAAATGTATTTGTCTTTCCTAAAACACTCAAAACAACACATCAACGCATGTGTGGAAATAAAGACAGATAAATAACAAATATGCAATAGAAGTCAAGAGAAAAAAGAGAATTAAGGAAACACAAAAGAATTAAGCTCTATAGAAAATAAAGGCAACTTCCCCTACGAAGAGTAATAACTCTCCTTATGAACAACATAGGTTTTAAAACCAGCTTTCTCCCCCTATAAAAATAGGCAAAACAAAACAAGTTTTGGGAAAAATAGCTTTGGAAAAAATGTAGGAGATGGGGAAAAATAAATAAGCACAAACCAAACTTTAAAAACAAAAAAATGTAAGGATGCACATGAATACAAATATTCTCTCTTTCAATATATGCAATCTCGATACTATGTGATCCATAAATAGATGCATGCAAACACTTAAGGCACAATCAATTAAGATTATACAAAATACAATATAGATCTCAATGATATAAAAATTCCACATGCAATGTGTTTTCATGTATCAAGGTAATTTGAATTCAAATCATCCTCAAAAGTAGAGAAAATATTTGCACATTTATTATCCACCATAACTTTCAAAAACATATTTCTAATTTTTAGCAGTTCACACATTAAGAAAAATAGCAAATACTAAAATGTATAGAACTCAAAACTTAATCAATTAATTTTTAAATCAAGTTGAGTACCCAATTTAGCAAAGTGTATGCGTGTTGCTTGTGAAACCAATCTATGAGAGATATGATTGCAAAAATGCAAGATAGATAAAGGAAACAATGTAATGCATGTCCTAATCTATATTTGCAATGCATGTGAATCCTATCACAAACGATGCATGAAAACACTGATCGGTCAAGAAACTAAAAATTGAAAATTTTCCAATTTTGATCGGTTGAACATCGATCAAGCATCGATTGAGTCAGGCAAAGAGTTTTGAACACAAAAGCTCATAGTTTCGATCAGTTGAGGGAAAACTTCGATCGGTCAAAGCAGTGAAAAATTTTAAAACTTAAAAATTTGGAAGTTTTATGCAGAAAAACAACTTAAAAAGTAGTTTTTAAGACGCAATGTATATGAACATGATCCAAAAAAGTTTTAAAAACATGATACCACTCAGATGCAACTATCAAAACCAATCAAGAAGTTAAAATCACAAAATTTAAACTTCTAAAACGTGAAAATTTCATTTTTATTCAAAATTCCCGACCAAAACAAAAATTTGCATTTACATATCAATTCATATGCAATTAAAGATAGCCAGATTAGAAAAAATACACAATCTTATATATAGTATTTAGCATTAATTTGCATGTAGTGTGTGCAACTAGTAAGTGTACAAAGTACGAAAAATGTGTATTGTAGATAGTAATCAAATAAATTTTCTACATCATCAATCACATTGGTTTGAAAGTGACTATAACCTAAAAAGTTACATCATATAACACCCACATCTCCCAGAAAACAAGCTTGCAATCATGTAAAAGCACTTTGATTTTTTTTTTTTTTTTCCTTTTTTAGCACAATCAAAAATATCATGCATGGGCAAATAGCTTACCGAGCATAGCTTTTATGATTTATGCACAGGTGTTCATGATTGGCTAGTAACAATGGTGAGATGATTACTTATGCCTTTTTCCTAGGATTTTCTAGTCCTTACAATCAAAAGAGTGTGACATCAAAATCAAAATCATTTGTTTAAAGACTATAAACAACTCACACAATTAAGTACTAAATAGCACAAACTAGCAAATTGCAAAAAGCAGCTCATCAAATCTAAGCAAGGTACACAGTCATGAATGCAAATTTCATTGGCCAAACTTAATCACACACTAAGTGATGTGCATACAAAAAAATAATTTTTGGATTTTCAAAATTTTATTTTGACCACAACCAAAAAGTACCCCTGATGCTAAATAAACAAAACGCAAAAGCAATTCTTGGCAACATGTAAGGCAAAAATAATGCTCATCTAAGTCATAAAGGATACACAAATAAGAAATATCAATTTCTTAATTAATCCATGATTACATGTACAAACTAGTACATAATCATACAAAATTAGAGATATCTCATGCACTTAGTTAAGGAACACACACTTTCTATGTTTTTCCACAATGTCAAGCATGTTTTACGTCAAGAGAGAGATATTATAATTCATGTAATCCTCAAGAAAAATAAAACAAAACATAGAATAAAATATTTTTGTCTTTTGAAAATTTTCAATGTTTTTGGATTTTGTTTTTGAATAAAAAAATAACCTAAGAAATAAAACAACCAAAAACTGAAAGAAAACATGTCCACAAATAATTGAAAGGATTAAATCAGGGACAAGTAAACAACACTCATCTTTGAAAATATTTTCTCCACCATACAGCACGCGTCTTTGGCTTTGTAGGTGAAAAACCTTGAGAAACAAAGTGTATTTAAGGGATTGCACACTTCTTCTAAGAGAGACCTAAATCCTACAATTTCCTTTCACAAGCCAACAAGCTTATATTTTTCAAAAGTATATGAAACAATTTATCTGGACTTGTAGTAGGAGATATATCACCATAGATTGTTTGTTTGTTTAGACCCCTGAAAACACAAATTGTTTAAATTTCAATTTATGATAGTTATGACGAATGTGACCACAGACACCACAAAGTGGCAAACATGAACAAATTTAGGAACATCAATATTTCTAGAGAGGTTTCTCGTATAGGCTTTGGTTCTTGCCTTAACAAACAAAATTTTGGTCTAGTGTGACCAACAACACCACAAAGGTGGCAAGTAGGCACAAAAACATATTTCTTTTGCAATTTAGTAGTAGGTTTAGACACAGGTTTAAAAACTTTAGCATCTATATCAAAACTTTTACATTCGTCTAATCTAGCAAAATAAGCTTTTCGTTTCTGATTCCTCTTAAAAAGAGGAATATAAATTTTGTCATCTTTAGGCTTAAGAGGAATAGAAATAGATCTATTATCACCAAGAAGTTTGGTATTAGACAAATTTTCAAGTTTGGTATTATACACCAACGCAGAGCAAGGCAAAAGAGGAAAAAGAAATGGTACCAAAAATTCTAACTAACTACCATCACTAATAAATTGGAACTAATTACACAGGACACGTGGTCAAACTCTGTAACTATTTTTGGTATTAGCTTCTACACATGTTGACTTGGTGACTTATTAAGCTTAACTCTGTCATTTGCCCAGCATCAATAAACGACATTGCTGTTTCTTCTTTATTTCCTTTCATTTTCTTCAAAGCATCACAATTTGATCTTTTAACAGACGGAAACTCAATTGAGCAAGTTGTTAGCTTAGATAAAAACTTTTGTTTTTACTAAGTTGTTCTTATATCCAATCAAGCCTCTTTAGTGACTCATATTGTTGGGTTATAGATTGACCTCGATTAATTAATTTAATTGCTCAAGTTGATTAATTAAGTTAAATTACATGTAAATCATGGAGGCACCAACAAATCACCAAATAAACTAAGTGCAACAGAAATTAAATTGACACTGTGATTTGTTGACGAATGGGGAAAATATCATGCAAGGCAAAAACCCCACCATGTAAATTTCATGTCACCACTCTCGGCCCAAAAATCCACTAATCAAGAACGTGCAGTTACAAGTATAAGAAATCTTACCACTATCTTGGACTATCCCAAAATAACAACCCACAGTTGAACTTTTACTCCAATCCCTAATTAGACTTGATCTTGTAAGGACTTTTCCTTCTATTGCACGGTTCCCAATATGTTACTAACTTTGTACAACTAATTAATTGTTGTTGGATGCAAAGTTCTTCACTTCAAAGCACATTGAAGATCTAAAAGAATTTGGTTACAAAACCCTAAAGCACACAAAAACACAATAGCTTCTCACAGAGTGTGAGTTCTCTAATTGAGTCTCTGTGTCTTTGATGACTTTAAAATAAAACTTTTATATGATTTAGAGGTTTAGTGAAAGAAACACTAGCCATTCAAGTCATCATGGGCTGAAATTCAGATCTGAGAATTATGAAATTGCCAAGCTCGATAGATTGAAAGGTGTCGATCTTGTGTTGAGAATCCTTCATTAAGCCTCGATAGATACTAGTGTCGAGACTAGTGTCAAGCTTCACTGAATCAGCTTTTCTTCACTTGTTTCTTGGTTCAATCTTCATGTCTTCAATGATACCAGTTGTAAAGTAAACTTCACATACATATTGATACATTAAACCCAACTTAGATCTAGCCAATTCCAAGTAAAGTGCACTTTGTTAAAAGATAAGTCAATACATAGAAAGTATGACCCTAACATATATTCATGATGTGTCTATAGGGCTCTAAATGCCATGGTTCATTTTAAAAATAAGCACAAATAAAATTTTTTTTAAAAGGAAAAAAAAATGCTAAGATATGGTGGGCCTATTTTACAAATGGGGCATGGATTTTAAATATGTAAATCATGTAGTGATTCACCTAAGTTTCAAGTACACATTTTATTCAAAACGTTCTTTTGAAAGAAATTGAGCTTGAGGCATTGATGGTACACAAGGTGAGAATAGCCCATGAGTCAAAACGTAAGCGAGAAGAGTTAACTAAGATCTCGGATCTAAAAATTAAAAATAAATGAGGCACATATTCATTCAAGCTATCATTCTCTAAGACAATAACACCTCAAGTCTTATAAGCACATCTCTCGTCATTTTAGAGTTCACTCGTTAAACAAGGGAGTTACCGGGAGCGAATGGAAGGATGGTTACTGTAAAATAGCCACGAATGAGAGGTTTGCTCAAATAGTTAGAGGAATATAAGTTCTAAAACCATTTGTTGGGTCCCAACCTAGTATTGTGTGAATTAAGAAAATCAACTAAAACTTTTAGTAAAACCTCTTGCTTTTCTTTGCGTTCAACACACAATTGTTATTCTCAGTTTCTCACTATGCTCACACTATAGCAACACCTTTCTTTTTTTCTTTTTTCTTTTTTTTCTTTTTTTTCTTTTCACTTTGCAACATTAATCAAAACCCTACAAATTTTCCTTGATTTCCACACTAATGGTCTGTTTGGATTTAGGGGAGGGAGGGGGAGTAGAGTAGAGTAGAGTAGATTTAGCACAAAATTAGCTTATTTTTAGTCAACTCTACTCTACTCCCATCCACTCATCTTTTTTTCCTCTTTTATCCAAACAAGTCATAAGAGTCCAGTTGGTTGAGGGATGGAAAAGTGGAAGGATATAATAGATTTTAGTTAATTTCTCTTATTTGAGTTTGGTTAGGAGGTGAAAACGTGGAGTGATGAAAACTAGTTTATTTGCTTGAGGAGAAAAGTGAGAGAATGGAAGATGTAGTTTACCTAAATTTACTTAATTTTTATATCCTTACTACATAATATATATGAAATAATTTATTTATACTTATTAAATATTACTTATTATCAATTAAAATTAATAAAATGACATCTTAAAAAAATTAACACATTACACATTATTTTATTTTTTTTCTTTGTAATTAAATTTATTATATTTTGTTAAATAAAAATTAAATGGAATCGTCCAATAAATGCTTCCATGTTGGGGGAAAAAATCATGGACCTTTGCTAATTGAAAAGGAATAGCACAAAACATGAATATACAAGCAGTGAATGTTATTGTATGATGATAGAAATGCAACGTTAAAAAAATAAATAAAATAAAATAAAATCCAGCAAAAGACATTAAGGACAGAAGAAAACAAAACAAATCAAAGGACAGATGTAGCAGTTGAAGTGTTGAACATTGTAAGTGAGGACTGAGGATAAAAATATAATTGTAAAGACTGAAGCAAAAGAGAATAAAATTTCTCAAGTTTTCTCTTCAAATGGGAAAATTGTTTTGGTGCTCTTGACCCCACCAAAATCTCACCTCTTTTCCCTCTCAACCAAATGACCAAATATACCATTTTCTCTCCCCTATTTTCCATCCCTCCAATAATCACTCCAACCAAATTCAACTTAAGTCACAATTGGATTTTGAGACAATTTCCTAACACTTAGGTCATATGGATTTTAAAAGTGCTATGATGGTTGAATTGGATAATTAATTTAGATGAGGTCAAAGTCATAACCTTAAATCTTAAATTCTATAGGGATAGGGGTAGTGATTTGAAACTCTAAGGGCTAGGTAATTGCTTCCCTAACTTAGCAAATCCCTCCTCCTGGTACAGTAACACAAGTGGAAGCAATGGTAGTAAGAAGAGTTGTTAAGTTCGCTTTAGAAGTGGGTATCAGAGAAGCAATTGTTAAGGGTGACTCAAATTTTTTTTTTTAAAGAGAAGCTCCAAACCATCATTTACTTTGCATGGGCATTTAATTCACCATGTAAAACTTCAAGTTTCTCATTTTTCTTATATTAATTTTTCCCATGTTCACCGTCAAGAGAACACAAGAGCACATTCTCTTGTAAGAAGAACAATCACATTGCCCAATTTACTTGTTTGGGTGGAAGATGTGCCACTAGATATTCTTCATATTGTTTAGACCGATTTGGCCTCTTTGATTTAATAAAATTGATGTATTTCTTCTTTAAAAAACTGGGGACTTGGTATGGAAAGTAATCCTTCCATGTGGTACTAAAAACCCTTATTTTGAAAAATGATCTCCTAATTTGGAAGGACCATAACTTGATTTGTAAAGTATCTAATGGAAATGCATACAAGTTGATGTATATCAATAGGAATTAACATCTTAAATCGATAAATAGAGTATATTTGAAACATTACAAGCCAAGTATGAATAAAATGGATCCACAACATAAGAGATCCTTGGTAGTAAAACTTATTATACAAGCCAACTAATATTTTAAGAATAATAGTAGTAAAGGTCTTTCAATAGTAATTAAGAAAATAGTTATAAGAGTGATAAGCTGAAAACAAAGCGTGAAAAGTTAATTATAAAATGCATTAATCAGACCACTCCAATCAATTGAAGGTTCTTGACGAAGTCTGTCAATTTCTTGGCTTTCTTTTAGTAAAAGCTGTTCATTCTCTTGAAAACCACTGATCTCTGTCTCAATGCTACTTTTTTGTTGAGAATACACCTTTTGGAAAGAGGGCATCTCCTTTATCATCAGAATTTCATAATCTTGAAGATTTTTCTTCAGTTCTTCACGTTTGGAAACCATCTTTCCCATCTCATCTCGTTTGGGTTGAAATGCACTCCTGTAAGTTTCTAGAGTTCCAACATGTACACTTCGTATTTTTTCAAGTTCAGCTCTCTTTTTCTCTCTTTCAACTGCAGTGCTTAAACGATTAACTTCCCCATCGATCTCACTAATGAATTTCTTTAAACGGTTACACTTGTCCTGTCCAAGGATACTGGTTTTGTCAACCAAGAGTGCAGCAGCTTTTCTGAACTTGGATAAGAAATCCTCATTCAAAAGAACAACATCAACCGACATATTGAAGAAACCTTTAATATCTGCAAGGGACTTTGTTGTGGCATTAGAAGAGGAAGAGGCAGACTTGAATACTTCTTCCATTTCTTCAAGAGATTTAGAGATATTCTCTGAGAGCTGATAAAAATCCTTAACATTGTCTGCAGAAGTGTAAGAAGATCAAAGCATGAAATTCAATATACAGGGGACAACAGAAAGATCAATGAAAGATAATTCACCAAACATCCCCTAACTACCTCAGAAAAGTAGGCGAAAAGCCTAAACTACCTCGGACATGGCTGTAACTTCATTAGTAAATGCCATATAAGTAAATAACTCTTCCACCAAGAATCGAATTACAAAAAAGAGCGTAAGTTTGGGAATTGCTTATTTACGGTAGTTAATTTGTACCTAGTTTATTATTTTGGTAACATTTATGTTAAATGTGTTACAAAAAAACTTAAAACTGAAGTAGTTTATTAAAAAAAAAAATCTAAAAGCTAGAATATTTGGAAAAAAAAAAAAAAAGTAAAAAACTATTTTTTTTTTTTCAACAATTCCCAAACGAATGCTGGTATGAACTAATCAAATAAGAACCAAGTCAAACTATCATAAATATAGTTAAGTGTAAAAATTTATCACCAAACAACTTGAGTTTTTATTTATTAGGCTGGTAACTACGGCAAGGACATAAATCTCCACCCCGGGTTTTTATTTATTAGGCTATAGTAATTGTTAGACTATAGTAATTTAATTTTTTTCCTAATGAGTAATAATGTTGTTTATTTAATAATTGTATTTGGGTTTTCACATCATAGGCAACATGTTCCACATGGGTAGAAGAGGAATAAATTGGAGGTGGTGGTGCTGATTCTGATGGATAAGCAGAGTAGCCATATTCTTGGGGAGGTGGTGGCGCGTGGTAGGTGTGGGAAAGGTGAGTTGGTGGTGGAGGTGGAAGTTCATCTTCTTGGTAATAAGAGTGTGGTCGCGGACTCGCGGTGGTGGTGGAAGTTCATCTTCTTGGTAATAAGAGTGTGGTGGTGGTGGTGGTGGTGGTAGGTCATCGAAGGCAGGTATGGTGGTTCTTCCAGGAGGTGGGTAATTGTAGTTATCTTCTCTTTTTTCTTCATAATTATCATCATCATCATCATCTCTCTGTTTGTGGTGATGGGAGTGAGAGTGGGAGTGATGACCAGATGGGAACTCCATGATCTGATCTGATGTATTGTTGTCTTCGCCAACTTTCTGTGTTTTTATATACCAATTCGATATCTCTCAAATTCTTAGGGCCTGTTTCGTATACCTCTCAAATTCTTAGGACCTATTTGATATACGACCTTAAAAATACATATTTCCAGTTTTTAAATAATATTACACATATATATTATTACACACTTTTTTAACATCAATTTTTAACCAAAGGCGGTTAACTCTTAAAGACTTAGATAAAAAGAAACTAATAAGGAAGCAACCTTTTGCTATCACACTTACCTTTCTTTCATCCATCTAATTTCTTAAATGGAAATAAAAGCTGGGACCCGATTTTAGTCAGAAATAATTGGAATTGGATACCCAAATACAATTATTAAATAAACAACATTATTACTCATTAGGAAAAAAATTAAATTACTATAGTCTAACAATTACTAAAAGGTTTCTTAACAATTAAATTCCCCGAGTTGTATATAAAATCAACTCTCGTGTTTAAAGGATACTTCCCCAAATGCAATGAGCTGAATCATCTAAGGCTGTTGCCGTCAAAGTGAGAGTCCTAAATTCAATTGAACTATATTTATTCTCTATAAAAGGGAGGAAAGATGGTTCCAACCATTTTCTAAATGATCAGAAAAGAATTCAAAGTACTTTAGATAAGATGGGAATTGGGATTCTGCCTCCAAGATATCAAGCTTTCATCCACATATGAGTGCACGTATATGACTCTATGTCTTTGTAATTCTTGGTCACCCGAGCCAACGAATGAAAATAAGCAAAACTCATAGTTGTATTAATTAAAGGAAAAACTTTAAGATCACAACCATTTTGCACTTATTTTTACAACTATATGATGTGGATAAGTGTTAGTAGTAAAAAAAAAAAAAAAAAAAAGGTGGGTTCATATAAAAATGACAAACAACCAATCATGGACTGCTATATAGGATAGTTGTAAACATGGGTGTAAAATTAGTTGTGGACCTCTTATCAATGAGTTAGGTTGGGTACACTTGTGGTGGAGGCTTCTGGAAGCTTGGGGAGGTGGATTTTTCTGTTGAAATAAAATTACAAAAAGAAACTTACAGAGAGAGAGAGAGAGAGAGAGAGAGAGAGAGAGAGAGAGAGAGAGAGAGAGAGAGAGAGAGAGAGAGAGAGAGAGAGAGAGAGAGAGATTTATAAAATTTCTTGTATTTTTTAAAGGGTCATGTTAACGAGTGCCGTACGGCATTGGTCAAGAATTTATTTTATGAAAGTTTTAACATCACTTTTATGGGAAATGAAAAAAGCTGTCAAAACCTTAATTATTTTTTTTTCTTTTTCCATAAAAACTTTCTTTAATTAGATTCTTAACTAATACTGTACGGCACTCGTTAACATTTCCCTTTTTTAAATTAAAAAATGTAAAAAAAATTTCTTGTATAAAAAATTGGGAAAAAAGAAGTCAAAACTACCTCTTTTAATGGCAAAATAGAGCTGGACAGAAGGATCAACGTTAGTAACAATTGTGAACTAGGGACTAAAGTTACAAAAACAAAACTTATGAGACAAAAATGACAACTCAACAAACTGAAAAGATATAATTTGTAATTTTGTCAAATGTTTATGTTCTTGTATGGCTGTGACAAGCCTTCCATTAATTTCCCAAATGGTAGCAAATAATAATCTGTAACATAGATGGGAAGTGACTGAGACAAAAACAAATACAGAAAAAAAAAAAATGTATAATTTCCATCATAATAATATGATGATACTTTTCCATTCTTTATGCCCACTTTAGCTCGAAGTATTCAAGAAATCACCGTTATTTTAATACTTAAATCTTTTGAAAGAGTAGTTGAGAAATTAAAACAACTCCGGATATTAAAATATTTATTTATAAAAATAACATTTTTTAATATCGCTCGCTTCTTTTTTTTCTTTTTTCTTTTTCCTTCTCTTTTCTTTTCTTATCTTTGTGGGTCAAGACCTCAATTTCGGAAATTTGAAGTTCCCTTCATACACTTTTTTTTTTTTTTTTTTTTTTTCCCTTTTGGAGAATCCTCTTCATACATTTTAAGCGTATGCCATCAAAGATTTCCAGAGTGGGCAATAAAAAATGACTATAACGATGTAGTTTTAAAAATATTGAAAATGAAACAAAATAAGAAAGAAAACTACAAGATGTGAAAACATACCGGCCATGTTGCTATTGTCAGACAAGTCTTAGGAATTAGTTTCTTGAAATTCCTTCTTCTTGGATAGAAAAAAAATATGATAATTTACATTATTTATAGAGAGAAATCAATGGTCATGTTGCTCCACGACCGTACAATAGGACTTCACGCATCATGGAACCCGTACGTGCGATTTGTTGAAAGGAAAGAATAATTAAGGAATGCGGATGTAAGAGACAAGAATGATTGATGCCTATTTTGTTTGGAAAGAAGATAGGAATCGAAGGAAGGTATTTCCTTCACAATGATAAGATTATTAAAAATAATATTATTGCGGTTATTGTGTATTGACTCAAGTAATCCAATTTAGTGTAAAGATTGTCCAGAGCTAAATTTATCTTTAGCATCTACACCTCTATAAACCCTGCATAGAGTTGATTGTAAAGTAGTATTCTTCACTTGCACGCCTAATCCTAGGGTATTTAAAAGGAGGTTAAATCCTAGATTAAACATACATTAGTTACGGTTAATTGACTTGTATAACAAGTAGCTTTTTTAGCTTGCATATCAACTAGGATTGGGCTTGGCCTAGACTATTGGGCTTAACATGTCTCTAACAAAGACAAAGCCTTGTTGAAGTTGATGAGTTGATGGGACTTCAATAGTATCATAGCACTTCACACCTCAAGAAACTTCACACACAGAACCATACGAGTGATTTGTTCGAAGGAAAGAATAAAGAAAGGAATTCGTATGCAAGATAAAAGAAGGATCAATGCCAATTTTAATTGGAGATAAGGGAAGAATCAAAGGACGTTATTTTCTTTTGGGGTTCACAAAAAAATTATGATAAGATAGAGCATTATTAAATTTGATAGATTAAAAAATTCGAATGCTTTTATGTTATCATATATATATATATATATATATATATATATATATATCTTAGGTGCACAATATTTTTACAATAAATCTTAGGTGACAAACTATTACTAATTTTAATCTAGACACACCACTAACATCACTCTTTTACCCACCATTAACAAACTTGCCTCATAGAATTTGTTGTGAAAATATTGTGGACGTAGCATTTCTCTATATGTATAGATTTGTCCTCCCTTCTAATAAGAAATGATTTTTATTGACTTGTCAAAAGTTCTTCTTACCTTTTAAGGAAGCCCATTTGTTGAATGAATAAATAAATAAAAAAGAAGAAGGAAACCTAAATGTTGTGGGCCTTCTATATAAATTAAAAATATCAAAAGTAATATGCAACTGGTTTTTCAATCTTTATTCTGTTTCAAATTTCTTTCAATAAAAATGCAATATTCCTTTTTAAAGTAATGTTGAATCTATAGATAGTTTTTAATTGCGTTTTTACATTGAAAGCTCAATTAGTGTAGAAACACTAGTGCTCGTTTACACCTCCAATTTTAAATTACGGCTCAGTTGCTTTTACTCTAACTTAACTTAGTGCAAAACAAGAGTAAAAGATGCATAAGCAAGTACAATAAGCGATAAATATAAAGTTTAAAGAGTAGGGAAGAGAGATGCAAACACAAGATAATACCGAGATGTGTTATCGAAGATGAAACCAAAGTACTCGGCAAAAAATCTCTCCGTCGCCCTCCAAGCCAAAATCGATCTACTAGTGAATAAGTTGGAGTACACAAATATCAAAAAGACCCTCCAAGCCTAATCTACCCAATGTACTTAAGTCCACCAAGCTTCAGCTACCAACGGACTTCTCAGAGTCTTGTCTTCACTAGTTATCCAGATCCCACAATTCCTCCCGATTACATCTGCCACTCAATGGCTTCTTCCAATGCTTCCCATAGGCACCGAAACTTCTCTCAACACTTAGAATGGATAAGGTAAGTGTTTGGGCTAAGAATCTCTCAAGGATGTGTAGATGGAGAGGTAGGAGTAATGGAAACTTTAGAGAAATGATGTAGAGGATTGTGGGTAAACAATTTCTAACTCTCAAGTGTTTGGCTAAGGTTCCTCTCTCAAAAGTTTCTTGTAAAGACTCCTTGTTCTTCTTACAATTTTGTGGGTAATGAGGGTTTATATAGTGGAGTAATGGAAACTTTAGAGAAATGATGTAGAGGATTGTGGGTAAACAATTTCTAACTCTCAAGTGTTTGGCTAAGGTTCCTCTCTCAAAAGTTTCTTGTAAAGACTCCTTGTTCTTCTTACAATTTTGTGGGTAATGAGGGTTTATATAGTGTTTGTAAGGGTATGAGAAAAGGCACACTCAAAATAATCAAGCTGAGAGTTTCGTAGGTCACTCGCAACTTGGCCTAAGTCACGAATGACTAGCAAAATCAAGCCTGTCAAAAACTCTTCAAATTCCATCATGTGCTTTTCACGTGGCTTGTTTCGCGGGTTGGCACTCGCAAGCTAGTCGTGAAATCCTCATCTTCATAGAATCTTCACCAAACTCTCACACATAACCCTTACATTAAATCCCACAAAAATTCAAAGAAATGATTAAATAGAATTACAATCAAATTTGATATGAAATTAAAGCCAACATAAAACATAATTGTAAAACACAACTTTAAAATCTCCTCCTTTGACTATTCCATGACAAAACCCTTAAACAAACTCTAGAGTTAAAATGTGAGAATGGGAACAGAGGCAAAACTCACTCACACCGAAATCTAGAAACTACGAAGCACTTGAACCATATACACCTGTATCATGAAACACTTGCACATAACAAATAGCTTCATTAAATATGAGGCAAGTAGAATACAAGGCATGTATAAAGAGCAAGTAAAATGTGATCAAGTAAAGAAAAAATAGATATGAACAAATAGCATAACTTGATTAAACAAGAACAGTCATTAAGAAATGACCATAATGAACATTTAATGAGTAAATGATCATCCAAACATGCAAGCAATTAAGAGCAGTGCAAAAATTAATTGCATGTCCAACAAGCACATGATGCATTAAAGAAACTAAAGCAAGAGGCAATAGATAACTAAAAGTATTAAGAAACGGCTATAAAAACCTGGATACAGAAGTACTAAAGATAAATTGAGTTTTAAACTAAAGTACTGAAAGCTTTAAAGTAAAGTAATGTAAATAAACTATACTGATCAAAACTGGGCAAAATGCTGTTAGAACTTCTAAGTTGTGTGGCTGTAGGTTAGGTTCCTCCTTTTGTATCCACTGTGCTCCCCCTTTCTATATGCATTCCCCCTTACTCTATGATGCTCTCCCCCTTACTCTATGGAGTATTCAAAATATTCACATTATTCACAATAAGGATTTCTCTCCCTTTTTGGCATGAATAGCTAAAGGTCTGCCTCAAGCTTGCGCTGAATCTCATCCAACTGTTTCTCAATAGTAGTAAAGCGAAGCTAAACATGATTATTGTGAGAATACATGATATTAGCAAGTTCAAAAATGCACTCATGTAAACCCTCCATCAAAGTCATCATCCTATCCATGTGAGGGATAGGTGATCCAGGCTGAGAGTGAGTGTTGGAAGGTTGAGGCTCCAGATTGTAAGGAGGTAATGTCTCAAGAAGTTAGGAGACATTAAGAGCAGCTGAGCTTTTCCCAATGGGAGAGGCAAGAGAGGAAGTCTTAGATCCACTCAATGGAGGCTTGGAGGGGCTCTTATTTGCCCTTTCAGTAGAGGAGTGAACCTTGCTACTTTGAAGAGAGTGCAAGGAAATCGGACCTTGATAAGGCAGGACTGTTCCATTCTTAGGAGGATGAATGCCCTTGAGAGTTAGAATCTTCATGATCAGGCTACAAAAAGGAAGACATGTCCTTGCAGCTGATCGTCCTGTAGTCCTTCCCAAAATCTGAAAGATGTGAGCACAAATGTCGATTGGAACTCCATTAATAAGATCCCAAAGGAATTGGGCTCTTCTAAGACTGATGAAACCTGTGTTGGTCAATGGGTATAGGTTTGAGTACATAATCAAGGTAAGAGTCTTCATTTCTGGCCCGAATCTTGAAGTGCCAATTGATGTACCCATGGAGGAAACTTTAAGATCTGCTTCTAATGTTCTAAGGATTTGGACAACAGGAACCAATCGGTCATCATAAAGGGATGTATCCACATTTACGGATGATTCATTTGAAGAATCTTAGCTAGATAGTCTGGAGTGATGACGAAGTTCTTTCCATGAACCCAACACTTTAGTTCAGCTTTGGTAAACAAGGTGTTAGAGTAGAATTCCTTGATCAACTTCTTAATAGGATCTTCGAAGCCAAAAAACAAGCTAGCCCAATCTCTATCATC
Source organism: Quercus agrifolia (assembly GCA_029955455.1). NCBI lineage: Eukaryota > Viridiplantae > Streptophyta > Magnoliopsida > Fagales > Fagaceae > Quercus > Quercus agrifolia. The sequence goes on along the minus strand of JARQAD010000003.1, from coordinate 54,389,435 downwards.
AAAGATTTTAGAAATGAAAGTTGATCCTAATGTGTCAAATCTCACAATCCTTTCTACCATAGTTGGAGCATTCTTGAAATTGTTGTTAAAGGATTGAGAGTCCAGAAGAGTCTTGAACCTCTTGTTATCAAAGTTTTCTGACAATTGTCGAGTCTTCTTTGATATTGGAGATGATCTAAGATCAATCAAAGGCTCTTTACTGTGTGAAGATTGATGAGGCATTTGCAAAATAGCCACACAAACACAAACCATACATAACAATGGCAACAAACTTAATTAAATGCAAGTTAGTACAAAAAAGAGTAAACAACTCTCAAAAACTAAGTAAAAGAGCATACATTAGAACACAAGGACATGAAAACAATGCTAGAGTCTAATTAGACAAAGAGCATGACAATATGCATGACATATCAATCGAGATAGGGTGTGTGCATCAAGTGTGCATGTGAAATACTTGACCAAAGTATGAAAAAGCACTCATGGGGTAAAGTGTGTAAAACACACAAGCAATGATAGAAACATGTTACAATTAAGTATACATGGCAATCCCTAAAGTTTGGTACTCATTGGAGTTCAAACAAGTGCCAAAATGCCTTAGGGGCATTTTATCAAACACTTAGCATGCATGAACTAACCCTATATGATGAAAAATACATGAACATGATGAAATATGCCTTAAATACATGTTCAAAATGCCACATGGGGTCAACATAAACATCAACAAACAAAATGGGACTAAGCCCAATCAACAAAATATAAAAAATTTATTGGCCCCATGTGGAAAAGGAAAACCCTAACTACGTTTTGAAAACTCTGGAAGACTTGTGAGTTACTCTTGTGAGATCTGAGAAGTTCTGTACCTTCTAACTCTACAAATGTCTACCGGAACAAGATCTACAATCAAGTGCTGGTGGAATCTAATTGCTGCAAGATCAAGAAACAGTGATCTAAAAACTTTGAATGAGATCTCAAAGTCACAAATGTGGGAATTTATGATCTACAAATCCAAAAGAAAAGAAGTCCGTGGATTTGGAGCTTGCACATGGTCGTGTCAGTAAGTTACAACTGGAGGTAGCAATAGATTTAATGTTAAATCCTTTGTAAAAAGTTCAATTCTCTTTTAATGGATTTGTTTTACCTTAAGGATAGTTAGGTCAAATCCTCCCCAAGTGTTTACCTTGAGACGGTTCATTTCATAGGTTTTCTTGGGAGATCATATCAGTGTGTTCTTTATTTTTCCGCAGTTGTGCATGATATTATGTCTCTTTGTTTAACCTAGATCTCATAATTAACCTAAGTAATCACTTGGCTAATATTTTAGGTCAAACAATCTACGTTAAGGGGTCTAAACAAACAAACATAGAGACTTTTGAACACACAAGCTTAGTTTCGATCAGTTGAGGGAAAACTTCGATCGATCAAAGCAGTAAAAAATTTTAAAACTTAAAAATTTGGAAATTGTATGCAGAAAAACAATTTAAAAAGCAGTTTTTAAGACTCAATGTATGAACATGATCCAGAAAAGTTTTAAAAACCGAATACTACTTAGATGCAAATATCAAAACCAATCAAGAAGTTAAAATCAAAAAATTTAAACTTCTAAAACATGAAAATTTCATTTTTATTCAAAATTCCCAACCAAAACAAAAATTTGCATTTACATATTAATTCATATGCAATTAAAGATAGCTAGATTAGACAGCATACACAGTCTTATATACAATATTTAGAATCGATTTGCGTGTAGTGTGTGCAACTAGTAAGTGTACAAAGTACAGAAAATGTGAATTGCAAATAGTATTCAAATAAATTTTCTACATCATTAATCACATTGGTTTAAAAGTGACTATCACCTAAAGAGTTACACCATATAACTCCCATATTCAAAAAAACAAGCTTGCAATCATGTAAAATCATTTTGATTTTTTTTGCTTTTTTCTTTTTCCATATTTTTTTCTTTTTAACCACAATCAAAGATATCATGCATGGATATATAGGAGATAGAAAAGAAAATACCCTTGTTACAATTTTTTTAATATATTGTTTATAAAAAATAACACCTCGTTTTATCTTGCTGTGCAAGTGATGTACTTTACCTAGCATGGCTATTATGTTTTGCACTCAGGTTTTCATGATTAACGAGTAACAGCGGTTAGATGGTTACTTATGCCTTTCTCCTATGATTTTCTAGTTCATACAATCAAAAAAGTGTGACATCAAAATCAAGATCGTTTGTTCAAAGACTATAGACAACTCACACAATTAAGCACTAAATAGCACAAACTTGCAAAGTGCAAAAAGTAGCTCATCAAATCTAAGCAAGGTACATAGTCATGAAAGCAAATTTCATTGGCCAACCTTAATTACACACTAAGTGATGTGCAATACAAAAAAATAATTTTTGGGTTTTCAAAATTTTATTTTGACCACAACTAAAAAGTACACATAGTGCTAAAAAAATAAAATGCAAAAGCAATGCTTGACAACATGTAATGCAAAAATAGCGCTCAACTAAGTTATAAAGGATACACAAACAAGAAATATCAATTTCTTATTTAACCCATGACTCCATGAGTACATGTACAAACTAGTACATACTCATAAAAAAATTAGAGATATCTCATGCGCTCAGTTAAGGAACATACAATTTCTATGTTTTTCCACACTGTCAAGTATGTTCTAAGTCAAGAGAGAGATATTATAATTCATGTAATCCTCAAGAAAAATAAAACAAAACACAAAATAAAATATTTTTGTATTTTTGAAAATTTTCAATGTTTTGGATTTTTTTTAATAAAAAAATAGCATAAGAAATAAAACAACCAAAAACTAAGAGAAAACGTGTCCACAAATAATTGAAATAATTAAATTAGGGATAAGTAAACAACATTTACCTTAGCGAATCTTTTCTCACCCATACAGCACACGTCTTTGGCTTTGCAGGTGAAAAACCATGAGAAACATAGTGTATTTAAGGGAATACACACTTCTTTTGAGAGAGACCTAAATCCTGCAATTTCCTTACACAAGCTAACAAGCTTAAAATTTTCAAAAGTATGTGAAACAATTTATTAGGACTTGTAGCAAGAGTTATATCATCATAGATTGTTTGTTCGTTTAGACACCTGAAAACACAGATTGTTTAAATTTCAATTTGAATGCTTTAAAATGTGTGAAAACACAAGAGCTATTTAGACCCCCAAATTAAAATTACGGCTCGATTGATTTTACTCTAACTTATACTAAGTGTGGAATAGAGTAAATGCGAGCGGATAAACAAACAAGCTACTCTAATTCATATTCATAATAACACAGCAGTAAAATGAAAGGAAAAAGAGTATGGAAGAAGGATGCAAACACAAAGACAACACAACGATGTGTTATCGAAGAGGAAACCGAAGTCCTCAGCGTAAAACCTCTCCACCGCCCTCCAAGCGGTAATCGATCCACTAAATAATCAGTTGGGATACATGGGTTAGCAAGAGACCCTCCAAGCCTAATCTAGCCGCTGTATCTAAACCCTCCAAGCTCCTACTCTAACAAGACTTCTCAGAACCGTGTCTTGTCTAGCCCTCCGGATCCCACAACAAGCTTCATGTTGCATCTGCCATCCTTGGCTTCTTCCAATGCTTCCTAGTAGCACCAAAACCTCATTGAACACTCTAAAAGAGTGTGGTAAGTGTTTGGGCTATCAACCTCTCAATGGTATGGAAATGGAGAGGTAAGAGTTGAGGAAAATCCACAAGCAAATGTGTAGAGATTTGTGGGTATAAAAATTTCTAACTCTCAAGGTTTGTGACTAGGGTTTTCTCCCTGAAGCACTCTTCAACATCTGTGCGTAATGTGAGTATAAATATTGTAGGCACAAAAAGTGTATATCAGAAATGACAGCCTGGAAAAACAAAATTTTTTGCAAATGTCTCGCGAAAAAACCTTACCCGCGAGCTACTCGCGAAACACAGCTGTCTCCATCTATCCTGACTCTTTACATTCCAGTCATGTGTAGGGCACATGCATCATTTCACGAGATGCTTAGTTGCAAGCTACCCGCAAAAACTCTTCTGACTTCAATTGCTTGAGTCTTCACACTCTTTCTCTATCACACAACCCTTACAATTAAATTCCACAATAAATACAGGGTATAAACGATTGAATAAAATTACAATCAAATTTGGCATGAAATTAAAGCTAACAAAACACATAGTTGTAAATTACAACTTTACATAATTTATGACAGTTAAGACAAATGTGACCACAGACACTACAAAAGTAACAAATAGGAACAAATTTAGGAACATCATTATTCCTTGATAGGCCAAGAATGTATTGACCCCTTGTGATGAATTAACCAATTAATTAGTCAAGTTAATTAATTAATTCAATTAACATGTAATAAGCATGGTAGCACAAATAAATCACCAACTAAGTTAAAATGCAACAAATAATAAATTGACATGGTGATTTGTTTACGAATGAGGAAAACCTACACGGCAAAAACCCTCACCAGATGATTTTAAGGTCACCACTCCCGAGAATTCACTATTATTACAACAAGCGATTACAAATAGAGGAATCTCAGTACCTTATATCGACTTACAGTTGAACCCTTACCCTAATACCCAATTGGACTTGTTTTATAGTGACAATCTCACTTTTTTAATGCATGACTCCCAGTATGTGACTAACCAATCTGATGCACGGATTCCAATATGCAGCTTACTCACCAACTTGAGAAAGATGTTGGTAAGATGTTGGTTGCGAAGTTCTTCAGTTCATCGACACGATGAAGATCACGAAGCTCCTTGGTTACAAAACCCTACAGTGTACAAACACAACAGCTTCTAGAATAGAAAGATGAACTAGGGCATATGTCTCTGGTTCACAATATACTTGTGAAAAACTTTTGCATTGAGTTGCATAAGCTGTGACGGCCTTTAAAACAATCCTTATATATGTTTAACGTTGTGAGAAAAGAAAGCCCAAACATATATTCATGGATTGGAATGAAATCAAATCTGAAAAACTGATTTTCATAAACCTTTATAGATACCCTATCTGTCGAGCAGCTGTTGAGCATCGAGCTTGAACAGCCTTTTAAATCTCGATAGATACTAGCTGTCGAGCTTTAAAATCCAGAATTTCTTCACTTGATTCTTGGACAGACTTGCATGGCTTTAACACTTGAACTTGAAACCTTGTTCCTTGAAGCATTAAACATATCCTAAATCTACCCAATTACAAGTAAAGTGCATTTTGTCAAAGGATTAGCCAATTCTATATTGACATATGTTCCTAACATGATTCACATATGTCCTAACAATCTCTTCCTTTGGCAATCCATGACAAAATCACAACAAACAAATGAACATATGAGAGAAGTCATAAATCACTCAACTCATACTCACTTGTTGAATACAATAAAATCTATCTTAACACAAACTCTTGAAAAACTTTGCAAGAAGAGAGTTCATGGCAAGACGACTTTGACAACCTGTATTTTTGAAACACTTTAAACAAAACTCATCATGACATCTTAGTGTAAAATAGAAATAAAAGATTGCAAACAATATATAAGAAGCATGTGCATAAAGAGAGAAAAGAAACAACACATGTAAAGATAGGTGAAAGAACTGTAATAACAACCTCATCATATATACATATATAACATAATAAGTACAAGGTTTTCAATCACAAAGTAAAAACAAAGTATCTATAAAAGAAGAAAAGAAAAAAAATACATAAGTCGTCCTTACTACACCCCTCAAAAAATATAGACACTCTCTCTAACAAAAATCTCCTATACTAACTCTCCCCTTATATATATGACTACTCTCATATCAAAACTACTCCCCCTTTTTTGTCACGAGTGACAAAGGGTAAGTAACTCAAGTAGTCATCTCATCATCACTAGGTGAGCTAGCATCCTCATCCCCATCATCATCATCGTCGTCGGAGTCACCATCATCATCCTCGTCCTCAGATGCCTCTGGAGAAGGAGAGGGAGACTCTACGAAGCCACCAAGGCGATCCTACCGTCTAGCAATACGACCGACATGGGTGTTCACCTGACATAACTCATCATTGAGTGTGTCAAGGCAAGCATCCATGCACTATAGCTAAACCATGTCTGCCTCGAGGGTTACACCACCCGTCAATAAAGAAGGTGCAGATATGGAAGGAGCGGAAGAAGCTAGAGGAGCTGCTATCTCTGTTCATGGCGGCTTCAGTCGAAGCTGAGCCTCACTTCATCTGATGGTAGTTGCATCTATGGCACACATGACCGAGAAATGAGGAGACGCGGGATAAGAGATAGAAAAATGGTGAAGAAATCTCGTGATAGCTGAAGGAAAAATGTGCTTGTCACGGGTCGTCGTATCCCTATAGACATCTATGAGGGATAGGATGAAGTGAGAGGGAAAATTAATAGAAAGTCCTTTAAGAAGGGATAATAAAAATTGAGCACGAGGCTCTATGATAGAGTTATAGTGAGACAATGGATGGAGAACAAATGTCATCGCCATGTTAAGGAATCTCGGACCTTTTGCAAAGCTCGAGCGAGGGGTGTTTTGATAGTCACCTCAAGATGAAGGTGTCTCACAAAATAGAGACGAGAGTTTGTCTTTGGACATGGTCCTCAGACGATCGCAGCTAGGGTAGTTAGGATGCGCTACCCTAGGAACGTGTAATGCCTCAGATACAATATCCGGAGTAACTACGATGCACGTACCTTGAACGTGAGTGACAAAATGAGGTACAAAGTAGTCAAATTCGTGCATATTGGAGTAAAACTCCTGTATGATCACGGAGGGACAAGTGATTGAGATGCCACACAGTAACTCCCAACCCCGACTGTAGATGACAGTGGGAAGGTCAGTATCGGAAAAGTCCGATAGAATGACTTGGCGCCGAATGAATGCCTCGTCGAGAGAAGTTCTTCGAAAAGTCCTTACGGGTTTTATCATCATAGAACCGAACGTGAGATGGAGTGGGGTTAGAGGGAGAAAAAGAAGATGCCCCAAAACGAAGAAGGTTCTTGGACGGAGTAGATTTGCGTTTAGGTGCCATAGAGCAAACTAATGCGAAAGAGAGAGAGAGAGAGAGAGAGAGAGAGAAGCAGAAAAGCACCAAACAAATCAATATTAGAATATAATGAATTGAAGGTACGTATGCATGAAAACACATGAGCATGTGATATGCAACATAAAATTCACCATGGGCTTAGCCTAATCCAAACCTAACAGCACACAGTAATTCAACATATATAGCATACATCTAAAATGCATGAAAATATAGTTATAATGAAAATGTGATGCAATGCATGAACAAAATGGATCATTTAAACAAAACTCATCCAAAAAATTTTGCTAAAACCTCAACAATTTGAAAAAAAAATCCTAAAGATTTTCAAAAACCCCAAAAGTTAGGTCAAAAGATATGAAATGCATGATAAAAGAGTGACAAAGCATCATATCAGAGAAGAAAAAGGATATTTAGGCCAAAAATCTACTAGGTTTGAGGTTTGGGGTGCGAGAGAGGTTTTGGGAGGTGAAGAGACAAGATCTGCCGAGAGAGATTGAGGAGAAGTGAGAGAAATGTTGCGTGGACCCTATTTATAGAAATCTCAGTTTCTTAATGGATCGAGAGCTGTCGAGAATTAAAAAGCAAGAAATAGCTATCAAGCAACTATCGAGAGGTGTCCACAGCAAATAAACTTCGATGGATCGAGAAGCTATCGAGCATCTATCGAGCATACAAAAACTTCCTCGATGGATTGAGAAGTTGTTGAGCATCTGTCGAGATTGAATCTCAAGAATCCTGATGGATCGAGATTACGATAACAACTATCAAGAAAGGAAGCTAAAGAGCTCAATAGATAGCCTAGTTGTTGAGAGGTATCGAGAAGCTGTCAAGATTGCTTAAAAACAGTTTTTCAAAAAGAGAAAAACAAAGACATGAATGCAATTAAACATGCTACTCAACCAAAAATCCAAATAACATTTTAAGCTCTCAAAAACATCTCTTATCAAGAAAAATGTCAAGCATTTAGATCAAAAACACACATACACACACACACACACACTAAACAAGTCTAACCAATTTTATATTTCAAAAATAAGTTAAGATAGTTTAGTGAGCATACATTAACACATGTATTCCTTGTGATGACCAAATCACATTGTACCTGCACATGTATCAAGAGTAGCAAAGAATATTGCATGTTGTATGTGAAAAACATCGTCAGATTGCATAAGTGTCTACACGTTATGACGATTTGAGATATGAGAAATTTGCTTTAACTCACACATAATCATAATTGTTTGATTGGGACTATCACCTTCGAGGTACATCCTATAACTCTCACATCTCCTAAAAGACATGCTTGCAATCATATATAAAGCATTTTGATTCTTTTTGCTTTTATTTATTTATTTTTGCATATTTTTCTTTTAAGCAAACCATGCATGGGCATATAAGAGAGAGAAAAGAAATACCCAATGATGTTAAGCTTTTTGACATTGCACTTTTGCTATGCTGAAGCATACAGATGTCATTTCATGATTGACGGGCAATAATGGTGAGATGGCTATTTATGTCTTTCTCTTAGGATTTTCTAGTTCTTCCCGTCAAAAAGAGTGATACGAGTATTAAGTACAAGATATTACTTAATCTTACTCATTACAAACATGAGCCATAAAGCTCACTTGCTTAGTTGTGCATAGAGATGCTCATCTAAGCTACAAATGATACAAAGTTTAGAAAACTTTGTTTCAATGGCCATCTAAGGTACACAAGTACCAATGTGCACAAACACACACTGTTTTTGTATTTTTCAATTTTTTCAATTTTTTTTTTAATTTTTATGAAGAAAAAAAAAAGCAATACTAAAAATAAACAAACAAAAACATGTTAAACAAATCAATGCATAAAACTAGATTAACTCAAAACATTAAAGCAAAACACACAAATAATGCAAAAACAAGAACAAGAAAGGGAGAGAGAGAAAAAATGACTAAATCACTTGGAGTCTTTTTTCTTCTGCACCTTAGAAGAACCTTTCCGTTTAGCAAACCCTTGATCTGACAGTGAGGGGAAATAATTGAAATCGTTCAAGTTCGAAAGGAACATGAGGGTTTTGAGTAGATCTCCAAAAGGAGCAAAGGAGGATGGAAATTGATTTTGGTTTCCCAATGAGATCATACTGTTGCTCTATTGAGTGGCTAACTACTTGTAGCAATTTGGTCGAGTATGTCCAGTTGCTCTACAATGATGATAGAGATACTGCTTCTTCTGTTTAGGCTTTTAAGTGTTTCCCTTCTTAGCCCTAGGGTTTTTAATCTTTTTCTTATCAAGTTTAGGGGGTGCTCCTAAGATAGATTTACCCTTCTCTATATTCTCACTAGCTAACACATTTTTGACATCATTATTCTCAGATTCAACATTATTACTAGGAGGAACAAAAATAGTAATACTAGTAGAAGCAATACTAGGAGAGGAAAAATCATACCTTAAACTGGTTTAATTGGAAGTAGATTTCTGAAGATTGAGCATCTCATCAAGCTTTGCCCTTGAAGTCCTTTCCAACTGAGCTCTAACTTGGAACAACTCTACATTAAGTTTCTTAGTCTTCTTAGCTAGGAAGTTGTTCTCGAATCGAAGTGCTCCAATGGTCTGATTGCCTTTATCAATCAAGTTCCAAATCACTCAGCTTCTAATGCTTCTTAGAAACCTTATACAACTTTTCATAGGTTGTATGGATGTCATCTTGATCATCCATTTTCTCGAACTTAGAGTCCACTACGTCCTCTTCATCATCCACATCTTCAACAATCCCCTTAGTAGGATTTACAGTGGTAGTGAAGGCATTTAGGATTCCATCATCCTCATTGTTAGAATCATCTTCAGGCTCGGTGTCACTTAAGGTAGCAGCAAGTGTCTTGCTCTTCCTAATGGTTTTGAGATAGATAGGGCACTCTTGTTTTATATGATCGAAGCCTTGACACCTAAAGCATTTTGGTCCTGATGGAATAGTGTATTGACCGCCATCCCTAACATCCTTTTTTCCTTTGTCCTGTTTCTTGAACTGAGACGAGCTGAACTGCTTGCGGTCTTTGTCAAATATTTTAGCATTGGCATTCTTCATAAACTTTTTGAATTGCCGGGTGATATAGGATTTCATCTTAAAATCTTCATCGTCTGAACACTCATCAGTGTCACTGCTTTTAGCCTTCAATGCCCTGCTCTTTCCCTTACTAGATTTTTCTATCCTTGTCAAACCTAACTCAGAGGTTTGCAGATTGCCAACCAGCTCTGTCAAAGGAATTTTGTCAATATCCTTTGATTCCTCAATCACGGTGATCTTGACATGAAAACTCTCGGGTAGAGATCTAAGCACTTTTCTAATAATCTTGGGTTTGGGAATGTTTTCTCCAAGATTAAAGGCTAAGTTCACCATGTCCTTGAGCTTGGCATAGAACTCATCAAATGACTCATTCTCCTCCATCTTAATCTCTTTGAAGCTTGTAGTAAGCCTCTGAAGTTTCGAATCTTTGACAGCCTTAGTTCCTTCATGTTTTAAGTCTAGAGTCTGTTTAGGAGTTTTGTCATAGAATAGCCAAATGAGCAGATTGTAAAGTTTTGTTTTACAACTATTTTTATGTTGGCTTAATTTCGTGTCAAATTTGATTATAATTCAGTTCAATCATCTCCTTGTATTTTTGTGGGATTTAATATAAGGGCTGTGTGTGAGAGTTTAGATAAGATTCTGTGAAGATGAGGATTTTGCGACTAGCTCGCTACTGGCTCGCAAGTGCCAACCCTCAAAATATGCCACATGAGAAGCACATGTTGGAATTTTAAAAGTTTTTGACAGGCTGGATTTCACGAGTCATTCGTTACTCAAGTGAAGTTGCGATTGACTCGCGAAACTCTCTACCTGATTATTTTGAATTTGCCTTTTCTCGTACCTTTACCAATACTATATAAACCCTCATTACCCACAAAATTGTAAGAAGAACAAGGAGTTTTTACAAGAAACTTTTAAGAGAGAAACCCCAGCAAAACACTTGAGAGTTAGAGATTGTTTACCCATAATTCTCTACATCATTTCTCTAAAGTTTCCATTACTCTTACCTTTCCATCTACGCATCCTTGAGAGGTTCTTAGCACAAACACTTACCTCACCTATTCTAAGTGTTGAGAGAAGTTTTGGTGCATATGGGAAGCATTGGAGGAGCCACTAAGTGGCGGATGCAATCAGACGGAATTGTAGGATCCGGATAACTAGTTAAGACAAGACTCAGAGAAGTCCATTGGTAGTTGGGGCTTGGAGAGTTCAAGTACATTGGGTAGATTAGGCTTGAAGGGTCTTTTTGAAATTCATATATTCCAACTTATTCACTGGTGTTTATCAAAAAAAAAAAAACTTATTCACTGGTGAAAAAATTTCAGCTTGGAGGGCCGGGAAGAGGTTTCTCGTCGAGTACTTCAGTTTCCTCTTCGATAACACGTCTCGGTGTTATCTTGTATTTGCATCTCTCTTCCCTACTCTTTAAGCTTTACATTTATCGCTTATTGTACTTACTTATGTGTAAGAGTAGTGTTTCGGTTTATTGCGCATCTTTTACTCTTATTCCGCACTTAGTTAACTTAGAGTAAAAGCAACTAAGTTATAATTTAAAATTGGAGGTCTAAACAAGCATTAGTGTTTTTACACTAATTGAGCTTTCAATGTAAAAACGCAATTGAAAACTATCTATAGATTCAACATTACTTAAGGAAGAAATATTACATTTTTATCAAAAGAAATTTGAAACAGAATAAAGATTGAAAAGCCAGTTGTATATTACTTTTGATATTTTTAATTTATATAGAAGGCCCACAACATTTAGGTTTTCTTCTTCATTTTTATTTATTAACAAATGGGCTCCCTTATAGGTAAGAAGAACTTTTGACAAGTCAATAAAAATCATTTCTTATTAGGAGGAAGGACAAATATATACATATAGTGAAATGCTATTTCCACAATATTTTCATAACAAATTCTATGTGGCAATGGTGGGTAAAAGAGTAATGTTAAAGATTAAAATTAGTAATTGTTTGTCACCTAAGATTTATTGTAAAAATATTGTGCACCTAAGATATATATATATATATATATATATATATATATATATATATATGATAACATAAAAGCATTTGAATTTGTTAATATGTCAAATTTAATAAAGCTCTGTCTTATCATTTTTTTTTTTTTTTTGGTGAACCCAAAAGAAAATAATGTCCTTTGATTTTTCTCTTATCTCCAATTAAAATAGACATAGATCCTTCTTTTATTATTCTTTCCTTCAAACAAATCACCCATATGGTTCCATGTGTGAAGTTTCTTGATGTGTAAAGTGCTATGATACTATTGAAGTCCCATCAACCCATCAACTTCAACAAGGCTTTGTCTTTGTTAGAGATATGTTAAGCCCAATAGTCTAGGCCAAGCCCAATCCTAGTTGATATGCAAGCTAAAAAAGCTACTTGTTATACAAGTCAATTAACCGTAACTAATGTATGTTTAATCTAGGATTTAACCTCCTTTTAAATACCCTAGGATTAGGCGTGCAAGTGAAGAATACTACTTTACAATCAACTCTATGCAGGGTTTATAGAGGTGTAGATGCTAAAGATAAATTTAGCTCTGGACAATCTTTACACTAAATTGGATTACTTGAGTCAATACACAATAACCGCAATAATATTATTTTTAATAATCTTATCATTGTGAAGGAAATACCTTCCTTCGATTCCTATCTTCTTTCCAAACAAAATAGGCATCAATCATTCTTGTCTCTTACATCCGCATTCCTTAATTATTCTTTCCTTTCAACAAATCGCACGTACGGGTTCCATGATGCGTGAAGTCCTATTGTACGGTCGTGGAGCAACATGACCATTGATTTCTCTCTATAAATAATGTAAATTATCATTTTTTTTTCTATCCAAGAAGAAGGAATTTCAAGAAACTAATTCCTAAGACTTGTCTGACAATAGCAACATGGCCGGTATGTTTTCACATCTTGTAGTTTTCTTTCTTATTTTGTTTCATTTTCAATATTTTTAAAACTACATCGTTATAGTCATTTTTTATTGCCCACTCTGGAAATCTTTGATGGCATACGCTTAAAATGTATGAAGAGGATTCTCCAAAAAGGGAAAAAAAAAAAAAAAAGGTGTATGAAGGGAACTTCAAATTTCCGAAATTGAGGTCTTGACCCACAAAGATAAGAAAAGAAAAGAGAAGAAAAAAAAAAAAAAAAAGAAGCGAGCGATATTAAAAAATGTTATTTTTATAAATAAATATTTTAATATCCGGAGTTGTTTTAATTTCTCAACTACTCTTTCAAAAGATTAAAGTATTAAAACAACGGTGATTTCTTGAACACTTCGAGCGCTAAAGTGGGCATAAAGAATCGAAAAGTATCATCATATTATTATGATGAAAATTATAGGGTATTTTTTTTTTTTCTGTATTTGTTTTTGTCTCAGTCTCTTCCCATCTATGTTACAGATTATTATTTACTACCATTTGGGAAATTAATGGAAGGCTTGTCACAGCCATACAAGAACATAAACATTTGACAAAATTACAAATTATATCTTTTCAGTTTGTTGAGTTGTCATTTTTGTCTCATAAGTTTTGTTTTTGTAACTTTAGTCCCTAGTTCACAATTGTTACTAACGTTGATCCTTCTGTCCAGCTCTATTTTGCCATTGAAAGGGGTAGTTTTGACTTCTTTTTTTCCCAATTTTTTTTACAAGAAATTTTATTTACATTTTTTTTAATTTAAATAAATCTCTCTCTCTCTCTCTCTCTCTCTCTCTAAGTTTCTTTTTGTAATTTTATTTCAACAGAAAAATCCACCTCCCCAAGCTTTTAGATGCCTCCACACCACATGTACCCAACCTAACACATCAATAAGAGGTCCGCAACAAATTTTACACTTATGCTTACAATTATTCTATATGGCAGACTACGACGGGTTGTTTGTTATTTTTAGATGAACCCACCAATTTTTTTTTTTTTCTTTTTTTGCTACTAACACTTATCCACATTAGATAGTTGTATAAGTAAGTGTGAAATGGTTGTAATGTTAAAATTTTTCCTTTAATTAATACAACTATGGGTTTTGCTTATTTTCATTCGTTGGCCCGGGAGACCAACAATTACAAAGACATAGAGTCGTATACTTGCACTCATATGTGGATGAAAGCTTGATATCTTGGTGGCAGAATCCCAATTCCCATCTTATCTAAAGTACTTTGAATTCTTTTCTGATCATTTAGAAAATGGTTGGAGCCATCTTTCCTCCCTTTTGCAGAGAATAAATATAGTTCAATTGAATTTAGGACTCTCACTTCAACGGCAACAGCCTTAGATGATTCAGTTCATTGTATTTGGGGAAGTATCCTTTAAAAACGAGAGTTGATTTTATATACCAAGTCTCAAGAACTCGGGGGTGGAGATTTATGTCCTTGCCTTAGTTACTACCCTGATAAATTATCAATTGTTCTAAAACCTTAAGTTCTTTGGTGATAAATTCTAACATTTAACTATATTTATGATAGTTTGACTTAGTTCTTATTGGATTCCTTCGTACTTATACTCTTCTACCAGTATTCGTTTGGGAATTGTTGAAAAAAAAATTTGTTTTTTACTTTTTGACTCTCTTTTTTTTTCCTAAATATTCAAGCTTTTAGTTTATTTTTTAATAAACTACTTCAGCTTTAAGTTTTTTGTAACACATTTAACATAAAAGTTACCAAAATAATAAACTATGTACAAAGAAATAAGCAATTCCCAAATTGACACTCTTTTTTGAAATTCGATTCTTGGTGGAAGAGTTACATACTTATATGGCATTTACTAATGAAGTTACAGCCATGTCCGAGGTAGTTTAGGCTTTATGCCATCTTTCCTGAGGTATTCAGGGGATGTCTGGTGAATTATCTTTCATTGATCTTTCTGTTTTCCCCAGTATATTGAATTTCATGCTTTGCTATCTACATCTTCTTATACTTTTGCAGCGAAGCCTGGTGATTCTAATGTTTCGAAGAAGCCATTTTCCACGTCCTCAGGCTCGGGAATGCAATCATCGACTAAAAGAGAAGATCGAGTTGTAGATAAGAGTACCGAGTCCAATGAACTGCAAGAGAAATCACTACAAACTGAATTGACAAAAAACTTGGAGGATTTTTATATGCTCTTAGAGAATATCTCTAAATATCTTGATGAAATGGAAAAACTATTCAAGTCGGCCTCTTCCTCTTCTAATGCCACAACAGAGTCCCTTGCAGATATTAAACGTTTATTCAATATGTCAGTTGATGTTGTTCTTTTGAATGATGCTTTCTTATCCAAGTTCAGAAATGCTGCTGAACGCTTGGTTGACAAAGCCAGTATCCTTGGACAGGACAAGAATGACCGTCTAAAGAACTTCAATAATGTGATCGATAGTAAAGTTAATAATTTAAGGACTGCAGCTGAAAGAGAACAAAAGAGATCTGCACTTGAAAAAGCACGAAGTGTACATATTGGAACTCTAGAGACTTACAGGAGTACATTTCAACCCCGTCGAGATGAGATGCAAAAGATGGTTTCCAAACGTGAAGAACTGAAGAAAAATCTTCAAGATTATGAAATGCTGATGATAAAGGAGATGCCCTCTTTCCAAAATGTGTATTCTCAACAAAAAAGTAGCATTGAGACAGAGATCAGTGGTTTTCAAGAGAATGAACAGCTTTTACAACAAAAAAGCCAAGAAATTGACAAACTTCGTAAAGAACCTTCAATTGATTGGAGTGGTCTGATTATTGCATTTTATAATTAACTTTTCATGCTTTGTTTTCAGCTTATCACTCTTATAACTATTTTCTCAATTACCATTGAAAGACCTCTACTACTATTATTCTTAAAATATTAGTTGGCTTGTATAATAAGTTTTACTACCAAGGATCTCTTATGTTGTGGATCCATTTTATTCATACTTGGCTTATAATGTTTCACATATACTCTATTTATCGATTTATGATGTTAATTCCTATTGATATACATCAACTTGTATGCATTACCATTAGATACTTTACAAATCAAGTATGGTCCTTCCAAATTAGGAGATCATTTTTCAAAATAAGGGTTTTTAGAACCACATGGAAGGATTACTTTCCATACCAAGTCCCTAGTTTTTTTAAAGAAGAAAAAGAAATACATCAATTTCATTTAATCAAAGAGGCCAAATCGGTCTAAACAATATGAAGAATATCTAGTGGCACATCTTCCACCCAAACAAGTAAATTAGGCAATGTGATTCTTCTTCTTACAAGAGAATGTGCTCTTGTGTTCTCTTGACGGTGAACATGGGAAAAATTAATATAAGAAAAATGAGAAACTTGAAGTTTTACATCGTGAATTAAATGTCCATGCAAAGTAAATGATGGTTTAGAGCTTTTCTTTAAAAATAATATTTGAGTCACCCTTAACAATTGCTTCTCTGACACCCATTTCTAAAGTGAACTTAACAGCTCTTCTTGCTGCCATTGCTTCAACTTGTGTTACTATACCAGGAGGAGGGATTTGCTAAGTTAGGGAAGCAATTACCAAGCCCATAGAGTTTCAAATCACTACCCCTATCCCTATAGAATTTAAGATTTAAGGTTATGACTTCGGCCTCATCTAAATTAATTATCCAATTCAACCATCATAGCACTTTCAAAATCCATATGACCTAAGTGTAAGGAAATTGTCTCAAAATCCAATTGTGACTTAAGTTGCATTTGGTTAGAGTGATTATTGGAGGGATAAAAAATGTGGGAGAGAAAATGGGATATTTGATTGTTTGGTTGAGAGGGAAAAGAGGTGAGATTTTGGTGGGGCCAAGAGCACCAAAAATCAATTTTCCCATTTGAAGAGAAAACTAGAGAAATTTTGGTCTCTCTTGCTTCGGTCTTTACAATTATATTTTTATCCTCACTTACAACGTTCAACACTTAAACTACTACCTCTATCCTTTGATTTGTTTTGTTTTCTTTCTGTCCTTCTTATCGTCTTTTGCTGGATTTTTATTTTTTTATTTTTTTATTTTTTTAACGTTACATTTCTATCATCATACAATAACATTCACTGCTTGTATATTCATGTTTTGTGCTATTCCTTTTCAATTAGCAAAGGTCCTTGATTTTTTTCCCCAACATGGAAGCATTTGTTGGACGATTCCATTTAATTTTTATTTAACAAAATACAATAAATTTAATTACAAAGAAAAAAAGTAAAATAATATGTGTAATGTGTTAATTTTTTTAAGATGTCATTTTATTAGTTTTAATTGATAATAAGTAATATTTAATAAGTATAAATAAATTATTTCCTATATATTATGTAGTAAGGACATAAAAAGTAAATTTATATGAACTACATCATCCATTCTTTCACTTTTCTCCTCAAGCAAATAAACTAGTTTTCATCACTGCACTTTTTCACCTCTCAACCAAACTCAAATAAGGGAAACTAAAATCTCTTATATTCTCTAACTTTTCCATCCCCCAACCAACTGGACTCTTAGTGTGGAATTTAAGGAGAATTGGTAAGGTTTTGATTAATGTTGCAAAGTGAAAAAAAAGAAAAAGGTGTTGTTGTAGCGTGAGCATAGTGAGAATAACAATTGTGTGTGTGAATGCAAAGAAAAACAAGAGGTTTTTACTAAAATTTTTAGTTGATTTTCTTAATTCACACAATACTAGGTTGGGACCCAACAAGTGGTATTAGAACTAATTGTAAAGTTGTGATTTCCAACTATCTTATGTTGGCTTTAATTCCGTGCCAAATTTAATTGTAATTTCTGAAAGCTCAAATATGTGTGAAAACACAAGAACTGTTTAGACCCCCAAATAAATAATTACAGCTCGGTTGATTTTACTCTAACTCATACTAAGTACGAAATAGAGTAAATGTGAGCAAATAAACAATATAACTACTCTAAGCCATATTCATCAAATATCAACAATAAAATGAAAGCTAAAAGAGTAGGGAAGAAGGATGTAAGCACAAGATAACACCGCGATGTGTTATCGAAGATGAAACCGAAAAACTCGACGAAAAACCTCTCTGCCACCCTTTAAGCGGTAAATTGATCCACTAGAGAATAAAGTTGGAGTACACGAATAACAAAAGACCTTCCAAGCCTAGTCTACCCAATGTACTTGAGCCCTCCAAGATCCTACTACCAACGGACTTCTTGGAGTCATGTCTTCTCTAGCTTTCCAGATCCTACAATGCGCCCGATTGCATCCACCAAGCCTTACTGGCTTCTTTTGTCAATTTCCAAAGCTTCCCAAGCTCTAAAACACTCTCTACACTCTGAAAATGTGTGGGTTGTGTTTGGGTACAAGTCTCCTCTCAAGGTATGATAATGGGAGAGGGAAGGAGAAGAGACTAGAATGATTTCTCACTAAGGATGAGTAGCTCTCTCTCTAAAAGATGAGTGTGTGTGTTGTAGAAAACATATCTAGGGTTTTTCTTTCTGAATGGCCTCATAATACTTTTGTGGGTAATAAGGGTATATATAGTATGGGTGAAGGGTAAGAAAGTCACAATTAAAAATCCTTCAGGCAGAGAGTTTTGCGGGTATCTCGCGAGAAGGCCTTACCTACGAGACACTAGCGAAAACGACAGCCTGGCATGACTCTTTAGCTTCCAGCATGTGCTTCTCACGTGGCTCTTTTGTTGGTTAGCTTCTCGCAAAATCCACTTGTTCTTCAATTCATGCTCAATTCTTCACCAACTTAATACTAAACCCAATATTGTAAAATCCCATAAAATACAATAATCAAAATTAAAGCAATTACAACACTTTTTGTCATGGAATAAAACCAAAATAAAACATAGTTGTAAATCACAACTTTACAATTTCTTCAATCATTTTCCTTGTATGTAAGTGGGTTTATTTGTAAGGGATGAGTGTGAGAGATCGGTGAAGAATCAAGCTTCAAAAGTTGAATATGTGAAATTTGCGAGTAGCTTGCGAGAAGCATTCCGCAAAAAGGCCACGTGTGAAGCACATGACTAAAAGCTAAAAAGTCATGTCAGGCTGTGAATTTCGCAAGTATATCGCGAGAAGGGCCATCCTGCGAAGTTTATTTTCTTTACCAAATTCTTTACCCACACTATATATACTGTTAGGTTCTAAGACTTTAGGAACTAATGTATTAGAACTTCAATTTGTATTATGTTAACAAACCATGATAAAAATATAAAGTCTAGGTTTAGGCTTTCTCAAAGTGTGTCTATTTGTAAAATTGGAATCAAGTGATTGCAGAAATTATTGGACTTAATTTGCAAGGCTCAATCGATCGAAAATTAGACTTGATCGATCGAACCATGTGTAGATTTATTTTTCTACAGATTTTCCAATTCGGCCCAAGCCTGGTTTGACATGTAGGGTTAAGTGTTTTACTTCAAGTATAAAAGGAAAAACCCTAGCTACGTTTTAGAAGTCTTTGATGTGTTGTGTGTTGAATCTTTTGTGAAATCTAAAGGAGTTTACCTTCATACACACACTTAAATTTATCAAGATCAAGATTCATGTCAAGAACTTGGTGATCGCTTCATTTGCTGCTTAAAGAACTTAAAGAAGATCTGAAACTTTTGAGTGGAGTCTCAAAGTCACAAGTAGGAGAATTTGTGGTTGTAGTGGATAAAAGAAAGAAGTAGTTCGTGGACTCAAAGCTGTCACAAGGTCATGGTAGTAAGTTTTCTACTCGAAGTAGCAATAGGATGTTAGTGGTCTAAGTTTTATTGTACATACTTCAATTCTTTCATAGTGGATTTTTTTTACCTTAAGGATAACTAGGTTAAATTCTCCCTAGATTTTTTACCGGTTAGGTTTTGATGGGTTATCATATCGTGTGTTCTTTATATTTCCGTATTATTTATATGATATGATTTTATTGTGTTAACCTAGAATTGAATAATTTATCTAAGTATACACTTGACTAAATAACTAGGTTAAACAACTTGTGTTTTATGGGGTCTAAAAACGTACATATACCCTTATTACCCACGAATTGTAAGGAGTGATTTTTAGAGAGAAAATCATAGCAAATACACTTGAGAGTTAGAGATTGTTATACCCACAATTATCTACACATTTCTTTGTGGTTTTTCTCAAACTCCTACCTCTCTATCTCTAGATCCTTGAGAGGTTGTTAGCCCAAACACTTACTACAACCATTTTGAGTGTTAAGTGAGATTTTGGTGCTGCTGGGAAGCATTGGAAGGAGCCATTCATTGGCGGATGCAATCGGGCTGAATTGCGGGATCTAGAAAGCTAGAGAAGACAGGACTCCAAGAAGTCTGTTGGTAGCAGGAGCTTGGAGGGCTCAAGTACATGGGGTTGACTAGGCTTGGAGGGTCTTTTGTTATTTGTGTATTCCAACTTTATTCTCTAGTGGATCGATTTTGACTTGGAGGGTCGCGGAGATGTTTTTCGTCGAGTTCTTCAGTTTCCTTTTTGATAACACGTCTCAGTGTTATCTTGTGTTTGTATCTCTCTTCCCTATCCTTTAAGCTTTCATTTTATTGTTGATGAAGGATGAATATGACTTAGGGTAGTGCTATTGGTTCATTGTGCATATTTACTCTTGTTCCACACTTAGTTTAAGTTAGAATAAAGTAATCTAGCCGTAATTTTTAATTGGGGATCTGAACAAGCTCTTGTGTTTTAGCATAAATTTAAGCTTTCAATTGGTATCAGAGCGGGTACACTTGTCAAATTTCAATATCCTTGTGTGATCCAAGACCCTGTGTGAGATAGGTAGATCTTAATCCCTTAATGCATCTCCCTACTTTGATGGGAGTAACTATGCTTTTTGGAAAGTACGTATGTGTGCTTTTCTTTGTGCGATTGATGGACGGTGTGGGATTCCGTCGAAAATGGTTGGGTAAGACCCACAACAGCCAGATCCGAATAGGATAGGGTTGTTCTTGCTTTGGTAAACGCCAATAGCAAAGCAATTAATGCTATTTTCTGTGTTGTTTCTACTGATGAGTTTCACAGGATTTCACATGTGAAGACCGCCAAAGAGGCATGGACCATTCTTGAGACCACCTACGAAGGTACCAAGAAGGTTAAGGACACTAAGCTTCAATTCTCACTACTCGATTTGAGGAAGTGAAGATGAGTCATTTGATTCCTTTTATGGGAGACTCAACGTGATTGTCATTGCCAAGCTAAATCTCAGAGAGAAGATTGAAGACACCAAAGTTGTGAGGAAAGTCTTGAGATCCTTACCCGAGAGTTTTCGAGCAAAGGTAATCGCCATTGAGGAGAGCAAGGATTTGCACAAAATCAAGATTCAAGAACTTGTTAGCTCTCTTCAAACCTATGAGCTTAAACTGCCCTCCCATAAGTCAAGCAAATCACTAGCTCTCAAATCTATAAATGAGAGAACTGGTGATTCCTCCAATAAAGATGATGTTCAAAAGGAGGTGGTGTTTCTAGTAAAGAACTTCTGGAAATTTCTTAAGATGAAGAATAATGCGAAGTCGTTTGGCAAAGGGTGATTCTTATCGTCCAAAAATGATAAAAGAGAATACAAAAAGAAGGATGGGAAAGAGTCATCATCAACCCAAGGAATTGTGTGTTATGAATGTAATAGGCATGGATGTCTAAAAAAAGAATTTCCAAACCACATGGGAGGAAATGGTAAACTGTTTGCAACTACCCTTAGTGATTCAGAAAGCTCAAATTCCAATGTGGAAGGAGTATGTGATAGTGATGGAAACTATTCAGCTTCCATGGCGATTACCGCGGTTGACTATAGAGATGAATTAAGCGAGTTGGTTGATGATATTGTGTACATTTTGAAGGAAAAGAAGATGACGTTTCAGATGATGAGGATGTGTACCTCAATGAGGGTGAAAAGAATCTTCAAGAAGTGTACGATGCATTGCTTGAAGATTGTAGCAAATATGCCAAAGTTGCAAAGAGTGCTATTGAAAAGATAAAGAAAATTGAAGAAGAGCGAAAATTCACTCTTGTGCAACATAAGGAAGCTAAATGTGAAGTTAAAGACCTAAAGGAAGAGTTGCTGAATGGCTATTTTAAAATCAAGTTCCTTGAACTTGAAAAAATTCAAGCAAACATCAAAGTGAAGCGCATTTCCAACACGAAGCTTGACAGTGTGCTCTCTTCTCAAAAACCTTCAAATGACAAGACTGGTTTAGGCTATACCGGTGAAGGTAGCTCAAGCAGCGGACCTAAGAAAGAAGTGAAGTTTGTGTTGGCAAATAATGTAGAGAAGCCCAAGGTTGAGATCCCCACTATTGAGAAGAAAGTTATTGGTCCAAGACCAAAGGAAAAAGGGAAGTTATTGCCTAAAAATCAAAGGGGGCCTCATGTGAAGCATTTCTGTCATCATTGTGGTGTACAAAGACATACAAGGCCAAATTACTTCAAGCTTCAAGAACTCAAGAGGGAAAATTATTTACGTGGTCAAGACAACTCAAGAAGAATGCCAAAGGGAATGTAAGCTAAAGGAGAAAATGAGGGACAACTCATTGGAGATGTTATGAAGATGTTGAAAAAAATTTCACCATGCCTAACTAGCTTCACCCCAAGGTTTGAAAGTTATGTCAATCGTACCCCTCCTTCTAAGGATCTCACCCAAAACACTCATATAGTGTGGGTGAAGAAGGATACTTATGCATGATCACTCACCATGCATTAATACTTCCAATGTATTAGGGTTATAGTTTCATGTATCATGACATATGCAATCTTCTTGTGTCATTGCTTCCGTTCTAGCGTGTTTCATTTATAGGTCTTTGTTTTGTTTACCTTTTTTGGATGTTGATCTTACTTTAATTCTTTTATTTTTGAGTGTGTTGAAAAATTCAAAAACCCATAAAAAGCATAAAATCTAAAAAGTTTGATCGCTTGTATTGTGTATATCACATGTTGAGTTTGGTCTAGTACCTCCGTACTAATGGCGTAGTACATTTACGAGTTTAGCTTATTATGTATGCGCATTTTTAAGTGTGAGCGACATCTAGAAATCTACATTCGATTGTTGTCAATAGATCTTCAAGCTTGTCATGAATGATTAGTCAATAGTCTTGTTTGATCTTGATACATGCGTAGACTTGTGCCCATATATCTCCTCACATTTACTTTTTTTATCAAAAGCTCTACAAACGTCAATCTCTAAAAGAGGAAGAGCTGAAAAAGCCTTGCTTCGAAAACTAGTTTAACTAGGAAAAGGTGGAGCAAAAATGTATTCAATTGTATGATGCCAAAGCCAAAGGCTTATTCATCAAAGATATATCAAAAATATCATGGCATCACTTCTCAAAAATCGAATTGTATAGATCAAAAAGTATGAAAAATGGAAGCCAAATGAAAAGCTTTCAATCAAATGTAAAAATTTTGTGGGGGGTCATATATGTTCATTTCTACTAATGAGATAGGTCACTTGGCTTCATGCTAGTTGTATATGACTTGAATGAATTGATCATTGAAGCTCCATACTAGACTATGGACTACTTCATACTTGATTCACACACACAACACACAAGTTTAATGTTCAATGAATGCCTATTTCATCTATGTGATTGTATGTGTTCAAATGTGATATGTGTATATTCAATTGCTTGAAGAATAACATCCTATTTGCCTCCTCCATGCCTCTCTCAACCCAAAACACCATTTTCACTCAAATCTCAACCAAAACTGAAGGGCTTTCATCCCTAAGACTCATTTAAGGTATGTTTTAACACTTTTTCACTTTTGAATCCTTAGATTAAGTCTTAGATTCTAAGATTTACAAGGTTGGGATATTTTCAAAGGGGTTGGGAAAATTTCTTGTTCTTGTCAAAATGTTTATGTTCTTGTATGGCTGTGACAAGCCTTCAATTAATTCCCCAAATGGTAGTAAATAATAATCTATAACACAGATGGGAAGAGACTGAGACAAAAACAAATACAGAAAAAAAAAAAAAAATACCCTATAATTTCCATCATAATAATATGATGATACTTTTCCATTCTTTATGGCCACTTTAGCTCGAAGTGTTCAAGAAATCACCGTTATTTCAATACTTTAATCTTTTGAAAGAGTAGTTGAGAAATTAAAACAACTCCGGATATTAAAATATTTATGTATAAAAATAACATTTTTTTTAATATCACTCGCTTCTTTTTCTTTTCTTTTTCTTTTTCTTTTTTTCCCTTTTCTTTTCTTAAAAATATTGAAAATGAAACAAAATAAGAAAGAAAACAACAGGATGTGAAAACATACCGGCCATGTTGCTATTGTCATACAAGTCTTAGGAATTAGTTTTTTGAAATTCCTTCTTCTTGGATAGAAAAAAAAATGATAATTTACATTATTTATAGAGAGAAATCAATGGTCATGTTGCTCCACGACCGTACAATAGGACTTCAGGCATCATGGAACCCGTACGTGCGATTTGTTGAAAGGAAAGAACAATTAAGGAATGCGGATGTAAGAGACAAGAATGATTGATGCCTATTTTGTTTGGAAAGAAGATAGGAATGGAAGGAAGGTATTTCCTTTGCAATGATAAGATTATTAAAAATAATATTATTGCGGTTATTGTGTATTGACTCAAGTAATCCAATTTAGTGTAAAGCTTGTCCAGAGATAAATTTAGACCTTTAGCATCTACATCTCTATAAACCCTGCATAGAGTTGATTGTAAAGTAGTATTCTTCACTTGCACGCCTAATCCTAGGGTATTTAAAGGAGGTTAAATCCTAGATTAAACATACATTAGTTACAGTTAATTGACTTGTATAGCAAGTAGCCTTTTTAGCTTGCATATCAATTAGGATTGGGCTTGGCCTAGACTACTGGGCTTAACATATCTCTAACAAAGACAAAGCCTCGTTGAAGTTGATGGGCTGATGAGACTTCAATAATATCATAGCTCTTTACACATCAAGAAACTTCACACATGGAATCATACGAGTGATTTGTTTGAAGGAAAGAATAATAAAAGAAGGACCTATGTCTATTTTAATTGGAGATAAGAGAAGAATCAGAGGACGTTATTTTCTTTTGGGTTCACCACCAAAAAAAAAAAAAAAACATATGATAAGACAGAGCTTTATTAAAGTTGACAGATTAACAAATTCAAATGCTTTTATGTTATCATATATCTTAGGTGCACAATATTTTTACAATAAATCTTAGGTGACAAACAATTACTAATTTTAATCTATAACATCACTCTTTTACCAACCATTAACAAACTTGCCACATAGAATTTGTTGTGAAAATATTTTGGACATAGCATTTCACTATATGTATATATTTGTCCTCCCTCCTAATAAGAAATGATTTTTATTGACTTGTCAAAAGTTCTTCTTACCTTTAAGGGAGCCCATTTGTTAATAAATAAAAAATAAAAAATAAATAAATAAAATGAAGAAGAAAACCTAAATGTTGTGGGCCTTCTATATAAATTAAAAATATCTAAAGTAATATACAATTGGTTTTTCAATCTTTATTCTGTTTCAAATTTCTTTCGATAAAAATGTAATATTCCTTTCTTAAGTAATGTTGAATCTATAGATAGTTTTCAATTGTTTTTTTACATTGAAAGCTCAATTAGTGTAAAAATATTATGAGAGATCGTGCTCCCGGCCCCCATTTTATGATGTTGGGTCAAACCCACGTGAATGGGTAAAGTCATATTATTGCCTCTCAAAATGGATGTTCGACTAGTTATATTTTCCCCTTTAAATTAAAGGTTTTACAATAGAGTCGCAACTTATTTAATTATTGAAATAAATAAGAAAACCAAAATTGAAAAATTCCTCATTTTATTAATTTGTAATTGAATTTACATTGATCATAGGAAAATTACATGGCTTTGGTCCTAGATACAATTTAAGATAAAGTACATGGCTTTGTTTCCTAGTTACAATCTAAAAATCGAAAATTACATGTATAAACATTTGATCTACTAACCCTTGATCTAAGCACAGAGGCTATGTTACAAGGTGGGAAGGTGTTAGGCACCCACCTTACCCATTGAAACCGGTCTTCTAGACTATAGTGGCCAACATTCATATCACATCATCTAATATGTTATCAATCAATTTTCATGTTGAATTTAATGTGTGTACATGTGATAAACCCTAATTCAATTTATTAAGCATTGCATTTGAATTGAAAAATAAATTCTAGTGAATGTGTGTGGATAGTGATATCCTAGATTCAAAGATTTGAAAGAATTATTAAACAAACATGTTTTTCATATTTTTGATGTGGATTTAAGATTAAAATTAGTGTTATGCATGAACATGTGATGAAAAACCAAAAACATGTGAAGAACATATAAAAACAATTAAGAACATTCAAACATATTCAAGAGAATTTAAATGATTACTATCATGCTTTAATCCTAAATTCTCATCATGACAACACAAAAAACCAAGTTAGGGAAATGGATTATACCTTCATGCAAGATCCATATGGTGAAGGAGAGGACTCTTGATGGTGGTTCTAAGAGTGGAGGAAAAGAAGAGTTAGGAGAGAGAGAGTGGGTCTCACTCAATACCTTGAGTCTCAAGAAGAACAAGATATGACAAAACTACTCAACTTCATTAGAACTCAAGAGAAGAGAAGAAAAGGGGTTTTTTTGTGTGCTCTGAAATGAAGGAAGGGGGGGTTTATATAGTAATAGTGGAGGAAATATGAATGAAAGGCCATTTAATGAGGGTTGACAAAAAATCATGAACCTAGAACTCATTTTAGCCTTAGGGAAAATCTAATGCATTAAATGGAAAGATTGGTGGGAGTGAAGAGCAAACCAAAATTTGTTTTTCCTGTAACTTCTGTAACAACCTGTAGAGCCAACTTCGAATTATCATATTTAACTCAATTTTGATCAGAATTGTCTCGTTCTTGTACTCAAATTGAAGCCCCAGATGTCTAGTTTCTGAGAAAATTAACCTCATTCATAGATATTGATGAAATGGTGAGCAGAGATCATTTGTTTGAAAATGATTTCAGCACAATTAACATTAATATGTCCCAAATTAGCTCCCAATTAACATTAAATGGCTTCAATTACTCCCATTTCAAACTTAATTGGTTCCAAATTTACCCTAATTAAAAGATAATTGCACAAATTACTCATTGAATAATAAATGTTTAACTATCTAGTTAATTAGGTATGTGCAACCTTACCATAAAATGTAGTCTTAAGCAATCAAATTATGACACATCATCGTTCTCAAATTGATTATACTTATAACCAATTGAAATCAATTGTTCATAATCACATATAGTTGGACTCAATTTGTGATAGTGTATCTCAGCCATTTGAACTTGATTTGATGATAACTTTCAATCTGATTGTCCAATTATGGCTTATGACCAGTCGATTTGATCGTTACAACATCAAGATCATTTTAGTGAAATGAGATTAAGGATCTAGTAACCAAAATCAAGATACATATTTTCATGGTGAAATTACCCTTTTACCCTCCATGTGAGGTTAAATGCGAGTTTCAAAATAGGGTGTCAACAAACACTAATACTTGTTTAGACCTCCAATTTTAAATTATAACTTAGTTGCTTTTACTCTAACTTAACTAAGTGTGGAATAAAAGTAAAAGATACGCAATCAATCGAAACACTACTCTTACGCCGAAGCAAGTACAATAAGTGATAAATGTAAAGCTTAAAAAGTAGGGAAGAGAGATGCAAACACAAGATAACATTAAGACGTGTTATCGAAGAAGAAACCGAAGTACTCAGTGAGAACCCTCTCCGCGGCTGTCCAAGCCGAAATTGTTCCACCAGTGAATAAGTTGAAGAATACGAATATCAAAAAGACCCTTCAAGCCTCATTTACCCAATGTATTTGAACTCTCCAAGCCCCAGCTACCAACGAACTTCTCAGAGTCTTATCTTAACTAGTTATTCGGATCCTGCAATTTCGCTTGATTGCATCCACCACTCAGTAGCTTCTCCAATGCTTCCCATAGGCACCAAAACTTCTCTCAACACTCAGAATGAGTGAGGTAAGTGTTTGGGCTAAGAACCTCTCAAGAATGTGTAGATGGAAAGGTAATAGTAATGAAAACTTTAGAGAAATGGTGTAGAGAATTGTGGGTAAACAATCTCTAACTCTCAAGTGTTTTGCTGGTGTTTCTCTCTCAAAAGTTTCTTGTAAAGACTCCTTGTTCTTCTTACAATTTCGTGGGTAATGAGGGTTTATGTAGTGTTGGTAAAGGTACGAGAAAAGGCACATTCAAAATAATCAGGCAGAGAGTTTCATGAGTCACTTGCAACTTGACTTGAGTCACGAATGACTCGTGAAATCCAGCCTATCAAAAACTCTTCAAATTCCAGCACGTGCTTCTCATGTGGCCTATTTCAAGGGTTGGCACTTGTGCGCCAATAGCGAGCTAGTCGCGAAATCCTCATCTTCACTGAATCTTATCCAAACTCTCACACACAACTCTTATATTAAATCCCACAAAAATACAGGGAGATGATTGAACTGAATTACAATCAAATTTAACACGAAATTAAAGCCAACATAAAAATAGTTGTAAAACACAACTTTACAATCTCCTCATTTGGCTATTCAGTGACAAAACCCCTAAACAGACTCTAGATTTAAAACGTGAGTATGGGAACATGTGTAACTTGAAATTAACCTCTCTCTCTCTCTCTCTCTATATATATATATATATATATATATATTATAATTTTAATGTTACATTAATCATATTCATTGTTACGTTATTTTGTATGTTTTTTATAATAAAATTAGTGAAAATTTTAGCATTTTATTTAGGCCATTCACATATTAAATATCCCTTATATGGTAGGATAACTCTCAATCCATTTATTTGAACTGAAAATGTTTTCTCCCAATTAAGTTGTTTCTAGTGATTAGTTGTGAACTTAAAAATGAGCCAATTTTTTTTTTTTCTATTTTTTGTCTTGCACAAAATATTATTAATATTTCTTATAATTCCAAATAATTATATTAAAAAAAAAAACTTTCAATCAAAAAATAAACACTTTATAGAAAAGAATTCTATATTTGTTAGGCCATTTTGGATGCCTCAAATGAAGAAAAATAAATATTGAAATATGAAATTTAAGCAAAAAAATTATATGTGAAAAAAGAGTTGTTCAAAACATAAAATTTCGGGTAAACTATATATTTGCTTCTTATCTCTTACACTGTATTTCAATTTGGTTTATAACATTTTAATTGTGTTAATTGGTCTCTAACCTTTTAGTGCTATATTAGTTTAGTTCCTGTCATTGTCTCTTTGATCGAAATTGCTAGCGTTGCAAACGGTCAAAATAAAAAAAAATTAGTTTATTATCACACTGACTACCACCTGAACTAACATGTCTGCATAATCTTAATATTAGAATTAAAATAAAAAAAATAATAAAAAATAATAAAAAATAAAAAACCAGATAAGTGAGTAATTTTTGGGATCAAAATCCCTAATCCACAAGTACTTCATGTTTTTTTTATTTTTTAAACCCAAATCAAATCTTTTTTGTTTGATAAGAAAGTTTCTTGATTTCATTAAACAAGGCAAACCCAAATTAAATCTAATTTATGTATCTCCCTAAAATCCGAAATCCCTATCTCGCTAAAACCCAAAATCTCCAACGATGAGGACGGCAACACCTTCTCCCTTCCAGCAGCGCCTTCTCGCTTCCAGTGGCACCAAGCCTTCTCCTCGCCATTCAAATTCTATCAATACACAAACCAACCTGCTATTCTTACTCCTTTGCAATGATGGCGAGCCAATGAATAGTGGCCTTGGCAAATACTTTCTTCTTCATACTTAAAAAGTGAAGCACCTGCACTCCAAGCTAAAAAAAAGCATGTTTCCCCAGCACAGAATACCCAAAAGATCAAAGCTTTATCATAAAATTGAAGAAGAATCCATGAGTTTTAAAAAATCTTAAATAACAATAAGAATGAAAGAAAGATAGATATGAGTTTCGATGTAAATAGCTTACTTGTATATGTAGATGTATTCTTCAAGCAAAAAAGTTTTGGTTGCATAGAAAGCATTAGACAAGTGGGTGGGTAGTCACCGGAGAGCAAAAGGTTGAAGGGATGCTGGCTGTGAAAACTGGGTGGAGATTTTATGGTGTTTTAATTTAGTTTAAGTATTTTTAAATTCTTAATGAATAATCAACTCAAAATCTGACTTGTTATTATCTTATGTGTATTTTAGTATTTTAAAAAACTGATGTGTATCATGTAATGTTAGTAGTTTGTAAAATAATTTGTACTTATAGCATTACTTTCTTTTTCTTTTTCTTTTTTACCATTTGTCATGTTTGCAATTTTCATCTAAGAGGTAACAGTGGAGACTAAATTAACACAACATTAAAAGTACTAAAAAGTTAGTGATCAAATTAACACAATTAAAATAATAGAAACCAAATATATAGTTCACCCTAAAATTTCTTTTTAAAAATCTTAACAGTTGATCAACAACTAGTTAATGGCGATCAACAATTGATCTATGGAGAGAGGTAGGGGCTAGAGAGAGAGAGAGGCTATCAATGAGAGAATTTTAATTTATTTTTTGTGGTAGCCAATTAAGTATACAATTAGTGAAAGTCTTGCGCATTGCACGGCTTGAGTCATGAATTTATACACACATGAGCGCGCGCGTGCGCACACACACACACACATATATATATATATATATATTAGAAGTAATAACTATATGAGTTATTATTACATAATTTTAGAACTCGATTTTAACAAAGTGAAAGATTATTATTATATATAATATCTCTAATTAAAATGATGAATAAAAACTTTTCTAATTGTTTTTTTTTAATTACTTATTTATTTATGAGAAGGGTGATTTGGGGACATAGTATGGAAAGTTATCCTTCCACATGATACTAAAAACCCTTATTTTGAAAAATGATCTCCTAATTTGGAAGGATCATATTTGATTTGTCTAGTAACTGGTGGAAATGCATACAAGTTGATGCATATCGATGGGAATTGACATCTTGAATCGATAAATGGAAAATATTTGAAACATTACAAGCCAAATATTAATAAAATGGATCCACAACACGATATCCTTGGTAATAAAATTTATCATACAAACCGATTAATATATTAAGACTAATAGTAGTACAGGTTTTTCAATAGTAATTTAGAAAATAGTTATAACAGTAATAAGCTGAAAACAAAGCCTGAAAAGTTAAATATAAAAAGCAGCAATCAGACCGCTCCAAGAAATTGAAGGTTCTCTACGAAGGCTGTCAATTTCTTGGTTTTCTTGTTGTAAAAGCTGTTCATTCACCCGTAAACCACTGATCTCTGCATCGATGCTACTTTGTTGAGAATACACTCGTTGGAAAGGGGGCATCTTCTGAATCATAATCATTTCGTACTCTCGAAGATTTTTCTTCATTTCTTCATGTTTGGAAGCCATCATTTGTATCTCATCTCGACAGGGTTGAAGTGCAGTCTTGTAAGTGTCTAGAGCTTCAACATATTTGCTTCGGTTTTTAAAAAGTTCCGCTCTCTTTTTGTTTTTTTCAACCAGAGTCCTAAGACGATTAACTTCCCTATCTAGATCAACATTGAAGTTCTTTAAAAGGTCACACTTGTTCTTTCCAAGGATACTGGTTTTGTCAAACAAGAGTGCAGCAGCTTTTCTGAACTTGGATAACCAAGCATCATTCAAAAGAACTTCATCAACCGATTTATTGAAGAAAGATTTAATATCTGCAAGGGACTCTGTTGTGGCATTAGAAGAGGAAAGGGTAGAGTTGATTAGTGTTTCCAGTTCATCTAGAGGTTTAGAGATATTCTCTAAGAGCTTATAAAAAGCCTCCAAGTTTTCTGTCAATTCAGTTTGTAGTGATTTCTCTTGCTGTTCTTTGGACTTGGTACTCCTATCTTCAATTTGAATTTCTCGTTCAGTCGACGATGATTGTTTTCCCATGCTTGAGGACTCATTTGTTTCGGGAGGAATTTGTTCTAAATGCTTAAAGGATACCACACTTGAGGACGTGGAAATTGGCTTCAAAACATTAGAATCGTCCCCCTTCTCTGCAAAAGTGTAAGAAGATAAAGATAGCAAAGCATGAAATTCAATATACAGGGGACAACAGAAAGATCAATGAAAGATAATTCACCAAACATCCCATGGATACCTCAGAAAAAAAAGGCATAAAGCCTAAACTACCTCGGACATGGCTGTAACTTCATTAGTAAATGCCATGTAACTCTTCCACCAATAAAATTACAAAACAAAGCGTCAGTTTAAGGTAGTTTATTTGTACATAGTTTATTATTTTGATAACATTTATGTTAAACGTGTTACAAAAAGCTGAAAGCTGGAGTAGTTTTTCAAAAAGAAAGACTAAAATCTATAATATTTGGGAAATAAAGAGTAAAAAAGTAAAAATAAAAATAAAATAAAATAAAATTCCAACATTTCCCAAACGAATACCGGTAGAAGAGTATAATTTTGAACGAATCCAATATGAACTAGGTAAAAATATCATAATTATAGTTGAATGTTAAAATTTATCACCAAACAACTTAGGCTTTTGGAACAATTGGTAATTTATTTGGCTAGTAACTAATGTTGGGAAATTGCCTCAAATTCCAATTGTGACTTGAAAAGCTAATTAAGTTTCCTAGTAATGAAAAATTAATTTGGGTTTCCTTTGTGTGAAAGGAATGTCTATTCCTTGGTGTAGAAGGAAAGTCTATTTCCTTGTGTGAAAGGAAAGACTATTCCTTGAGGTGGAAGGGAAGTCTATTCTTTATTAAAGAAGTAATATATTCCTAGTTCAAGAGGAAATATGAAAAAAGTCTTATAAATAGACAATGCTACAAAGAATTTGTTGGCTTTGGCTTTGGCTTTGGCTTTGACCTGAGGGTCCTCCCTTTGGGGAGAGGAAAAGTAGAGCGTGAAACCAAGATAGAAATAAAGGGATTTTTGCTTGGGAGGAACGCAAGAGGAAGGAGAGAGTAAGGTATTGCCACCTTTAAGAAGATAATAAATGAGGAGAGAGTAAAGTATTACCATCTTCGAGAAAATAGTCAAGGGGGAGAAAGCAAAGTGTTGCCGCCTTCGAGACACAAAGAGAGTGTGTTTGAGAGCAAAGAAAAACAAGAAGGTTTTTCTTTGCTGTGAGACATACACAAGAATTATTGTAATTGATTTGATAATAGTAAAATTATTCGAAGTTTATCCCATGGTTTTCCCTTCAAGGAGAAAGGGTTTTCTACGTAAATACTTGTGTTCTTGTGTGTGATTGCTATTTGGGATGGGTAATAATGTTGATAATATTATTTGAGACCCAACAAGTGGTATCAGAGCTAAGATTTGAGACTCAGTGGTAGAGCCAGGATCTAACTTGAATGGGGACAAAAATTACATTTGACAAGAATATTTATACACATGCAAGCGAACATCTACATCTAATATTTGAGATCAATTTGCAAAATAACAATTCACTCATGTGTATGCTAAACCGTATTTAAATGCAAGAAAACTCTCAATAAAATAATATATTCATTATATTATATTTATCTATTTATGAATTTATTTACATGAATAATCCTTTTAAAATTTTAATTACAAAAAAAAAAAGTTATAACTCTACTTACGAATTGAAAGATTTTTAGTTGTTAGATACACATAAAGTTCAACTTAGGTAAATTTCTATTATTTACCTAAAGTTATATGTTATAGGTCTATTTATTTTAGCTTAACATGCAAACTTATTTTTGAAAAACCATCCTATTTATTAACCATTTATTTATACTACAATACAAGAAATGCATTTAAAAAGTTACCAAAGAAAGAGAGTAGAAAAATCAAACAATATGAGGTTATAAGTTAGACACGCATCAAGGTATCTTTTTTTTTATCTTTTTTTTTTTTTAAATAATAGAATTGGGTTATGTTAATATAGGATGGGCTTATATTTTAAGATGGCAAAAGTGGGCTATGCTCCCAATCATCTCATGCAAGCAACTGGTTGTTTGTTTACAGTTTTATAACTTTTCATTAGTAATAGTTCTATATTTTTACCTCAAATGCATCTAGGCAAGTTAAGTAAATATTAACAATTTTTTTGGGAGAGGCCAGGGGGGGAAAGTGCCCCCTCTTGACCCCCGTGGCTTCGCCCCTAGTTTGAGTAGAAGCGGTGGCAGAGAAGAAGGCAAGGCTTCAAGAATTAAGAAGTTTGATGGAACAGACTTTGGGTACTAGAGGATGCAAATTGAAGATTATCTCTATGGGAAGAAACTGCATCTGCCTCTTTTGGGTACGAAACCTAAAAATATGAAGGATGAAGACTGGAATCTTCTTGATAGACAGGTATTGGGAGTTATTCGATTAACTCTATCAAGATCAGTTGCACACAACATTGTGAAAGAAAAGACCAACAGTGGTATCAGAGCTTGGTTGATTTAGTGGATGACTCTTTGTGTGAATTAAGATGGAAGAGAAGGGATTGCTTTAATTAAGGTGGGGCTATTCCAAGAGGGAAAAAAGACTACTTGATTAAGGTGGAGCTATCTCAAGAAAAAAGAAGACAATTGATGGAATTTGAGTCAAGGTGGAGATTGTTGGGAAATTGCCTCAAATTCCAATTGTGACTTGCAAAATTAATTAGGTTTTTTAGTTGAAGAAGGAAAAAATAATTTGGGTTTCTTTTGTGTGGAAGGAATTCCTATTCCTTGGTATAGAAGGAAAGTGAAAGGAAAGACTATTCCTTGGTATGGAAGGGAAGTCTATTCCTTGTTAAAGAAGTAATGTATTCCTAATTAAAAAAGAGAATAGGAAAGAGTCTTATAAATAGACAATGCTACAAAGAATTTGTTGGCTTTGGCTTTGGTCCAAAGGTCCTCTATTTGGGGAGAGGAAAAATAGAGGATGAAACCAAGAGAGAAAAAAGGGATTTTCGCTTGGGAGGAACACAAAAGGAAGGAGAGAGTAAGGTATTGCCGCCTTTGAGAAGAAAATAAAGGAGGAGAGTGTAAAGTATTGTAGCCTTCAAGGAGATAGTTAAGGAAGAGAGAGTAAAGTGTTGCCGCCTTTGAGAAGAGAGCCAAGGAAGAGACACAAAGTGTTGCTGCCTTCGAGACACAAAGAGAGTGTGTGAGAAAGTAAAGAGTAATTGATTTGATAATAGTAAAATTATTCAGAATTTGTCTCGTGGTTTTTTCCTTCAAGGAGAAAGGGTTTTTCACGTAAATACTTGTGTTCTTGTGTGCGATTGCTATTTAACGTTAATAATATTATTGATAATATTATTTGGGACCCAATAAGTAAGGAAAGGGCATAAATCTCCACCCTAGAGCTCTTGAGACTTGGTATATAAAATCAACTCTCGTGTTTAAAGGATACTTCCTCAAATACAATGATATGAATCATCTAAGGTTGTTGCCGTTGAAGAGTCCTAAATTAAATTGAACTATATTTATTCTCTATAAAAGGGAGGAAAGAGGTTCCAACCATTTTCTAACATGATCAGAAAAGAATTCAAAGTACTTTAGAAAAGATAGGAATTGGGATTGTGCCTCCAAGATATCAAGCTTTCATCCACATACGAGTGCAAGTATATGACTATATTTTTGTAGTTCTTGGTCTCTGGGGCTGATGAATGAAAATAAGAGGAAAAATTTTAGGATCACAACCAGTTCCACACTTATTTTTACAACTATTTGATGTGGATGAGTGTTAGTAGTCAAAAAAATAAAAATTAGTTCATTTGAAAGTGACATATATCCAATTACAATATGCTATATAGGATAATTGTAAACATGGGTGTAAAATTAGTTGTGAGCTTCTTATCAATGAGTTGGGTTGGGTACATGTGGTGGAGGCTTCTGGAAGCTTCGGGAGGTGGATTTTTCTGTTGAAATAAAATTACAAAAAGAAACTTACACAGAGAGAGAGAGAGAGAGTCTTGTATTTTTTATATAAAAAAATGTGAATAAAATTTCTAGTATAAAAAATTGGGGAAAAAGAAGAAGCCAAAACTACATCTTTTAATGGCAAAATAGAGCTGAACAGAAAGATCAACGTTAGTAACAATTGTGAACTTTAGGTACTAAAAAAAATAATAAAAAATAAAAAATTTATGAGACAAAAATTAGTACTCAACAAACTGAAAAGATATAACTTGTAATTTTGCTAAATGTTTATGTTCTTGTATGTTTGTGATAAGCCTTCCAATAATTTCCCAAATGGTAGTAAATAATAATCTGTAACATGCATTATTGGCAGAGAGACAAAAACAAATACAGGAAAAAATAATACCCTTTAATTTCCATCATAATAATATGATGATACTTTTCCATTCTTTATGCCAACTTAAGCTAGAAGTAGTCAAGAAATCACCGTTATTTTAATACTTAAATCTTTTGAAAGAGTAGTTGAGAAATAAAAACAACTATGGATATAAAAATATTTCGGAAATTTGAAGTTCCCTTTTGTTTTTTGTTTTTTGTTTTTTGTTTTTTGGTTTTTTTTTTTTTTTTTTTTTCCTTTTTTGAAAATCCTCTTCATACATTTTAAGCATATGCCATCAAAGATTTCCAAAGTGGGCAGTAAAAAATGACAATAATGATGTAGTTTTAAAATTATTGAAAATGAAATAAATAAAAAAAGAAAACAGCAGGATGAGAAA
Source organism: Quercus agrifolia (assembly GCA_029955455.1). NCBI lineage: Eukaryota > Viridiplantae > Streptophyta > Magnoliopsida > Fagales > Fagaceae > Quercus > Quercus agrifolia. The sequence continues at coordinate 54,352,679 of JARQAD010000003.1, read as the reverse complement.
ACAATAAAACATACCGAGTTCCTTGTTGATGATAGGAGCATTGCTGGAGTTGCTGCTATTGTCAGACATGTCTTAGGAATTAGTTTCTTGAAAATTGAAATCCTTCTTCTTTGATAGGGAAAAAAAAAAAAGGATAATTTGCATTATTTGTCGGGAGAAATCAATGGTCACGGTGCTCCACGACAGTTCTATAGCACTTTAAGCATCATGAACCCGTACGTGCGAATGTGCGATTGTTGAAAGAAAAGAATAATTAAGGAATAGGGATGCAAAAGACAAGAATGATTGATGCCTATTTTGTTTGGAGAGAAAGAGAAGAGTTGAAGGAACGTATTTTCATTCAAATAGATCTAGTCCAGAGTAGTGGTGTGTTGCTGGGTCGGTACTTCAAGTTCTGTCCCCCGACACAGCTTGCTTGGAAGCCATGGCAAGCTTTTCTATTGATAAGACTATTAGAAATAATTTTATTGTGGTTAGGAATAGCAACAAGGCAGGTATGAAGTAAGTTTCCTATTCTCCACTCCACTTTATCTTTGGAGCGAGATTTTTGTCCTGTCCTATTCTAGCGGGTGCCCACGGGTACCCATGCATCCTGCTACACCAAATTTTTTATATAATAATTTATTAAAAGTTTATTTTGAATGCATTAAATTAAAACTCATAAAATAATTTTTTTTTTTTTTTAAAGAGTTCTAACATTACAAAACTTTCTCAAAGAATAACAATACAATAATTCAAACATAGCAATACAACAATTAAAAAATATACAAAACGTAAATATTAAAACATAAAAGAATAAATTCAATAATACAATATAATAAAAATATCATAAATTTAAAGTTAGAAGCCTAAAAACATATATGTATGTCTTATAAAAAACTTATAAAAATGTTTTTTAATTATTTAAATATAAACGGGACAGGTGCGGGATGAGGGTGGGGGAAAATCTTAACCCCAATCCTTGTCCTATTTGTTATACGAGGCGAGTAAAACCCGTCTATTAAGGGCAGGTGAGGCAGATACCCGCAAATGCAGGTTTAAATTGCCATCCATAATTGCGGTTGTTGCGTATTGGCTCAAGCAGCCTAGTTTGGTATAAAGCTCGACTAAGGCTAACTCTAGACCTCTAGCATCTGCATCTGTATCTGTATAAATCGAACATAAGGTTGATTGTAAAGTAGTATTCTTCACTTGCAAGCCCAATCCTAGGGTTTTTAAAGGAGGTTAAATCCTAGACTAAACACACATTTATTATAGTTAATTAACTTTTAATACAAGTACTATTCTTAGCTTGCATATGAAGTAGGACTGTCTTGGCCTAGTCTATTGAACTAAACATACCTCTAACAAAGACAAAGCCTCGTTGAAGTTGATGGGAATTCAATTGTACCTTAAACTTAACACACGGAACTGTACGCATTATTATTCGGAAGAAAAGGATAAAAAATGGATCCATATGAAGGATAGAAGAAGGATCAATGCCTATTTTAATTAGGGATAGGAGCATAATCAAAGGACGTTATTTTCTTTTGGGGTTCACAAAAAAAAATAATGATAATACAAAGTTTCATTAAGAAAATAGTCTAGTTTCGCCACTATATATATATATATATATATAGTGGCGAAACTAGACTATTTCTTAAAGGGGCCAATGTGTAAAAATTTATATATAATTTTTATTTTTCATAAAAATTGTAAGGAGGAGGTTTATATATATATATATATATAATTACTAGCAACAAGGCAGGTATGGAGCAGGTTTCCTATTCTCCACTTCACTTCATCTTTGGAGCGAGTTTTTTGTCCTGTCCTATTCTAGCGAGTGCCCACAGGTACCCATCCTGCTACACCAAATTTTTTATATAATAATTTATTAAAAGTTTATTTTGAATGCATTAAATTAAAACTCATAAAATAATTTTTTTTTTTTTTAAAGAGTTCTAACATTACAAAACTTTCTCAAAAGAATAACAATACAATAATTCAAACATAGCAATACAACAATTAAAAAATATACAAAACGTAAATATTAAAACATAAAAGAATAAATTCAATAATACAATATAATAAAAATATCATAAATTTAAAGTTAGAAGCCTAAAAACATATATGTATATCTTATAAAAAACTTATAAAAATGTTTTTTAATTATTTAAATATAAACGGGACAAGTGTGGGACGAGGGCGAGGGAAAATCTTAACCCCAATCCTCATCCTATTTGTTATACGAGGTGAGTAAAACCTGTCTATTAAGGGCAGGTGAGGCAGATACCCGCAAATGCAGGTTTAAATTGCCATCCTTAATTGCGGTTGTTGCGTATTAGCTCAAGCAACCTAGTTTAGTATAAAGCTCGACTAAGGCTAACTCTAGACCTCTAGCATCTGCATCTGTATCTGTATAAATCGAACATAAGGTTGATTGTAAAGTAGTATTCTTCACTTGCAAGCCCAATCCTAGGGTTTTTAAAGGAGGTTAAATCCTAGACTAAACACACATTTATTATAGTTAATTAACTTTTAATACAAGTACTATTCTTAGCTTGCATATGAAGTAGGACTGTCTTGGCCTAGTCTATTGAACTAAACATATCTCTAACATAGACAAAGCCTCGTTGAAGTTGATGGGAATTCAATTGTACCATAGCATTGTATACATCAATAAACTTAACACACGGAACTGTACGCATTATTATTCGGAAGAAAAGGATAAAAAATGGATCCATATGAAGGATAGAAGAAGGATCAATGCCTATTTTAATTAGGGATAGGAGCATAATCAAAGGACGTTATTTTCTTTTGGGGTTCACAAAAAACAATTATGATAATACAAAGTTTCATTAAGAAAATAGTCTAGTTTCGCCACTATATATATATATATATATATAGTGGCGAAACTAGACTATTTCTTAAAGGGGCCAATGTGTAAAAATTTATATATAATTTTTATTTTTCATAAAAATTGTAAGGAGGAGGTTTTTTTTTTCAAAACTCAAGAGGGACCATGCCCCCTCTACCACCACCCCCCCCCCCCCCCCCCCCTCTTCCCTTCGCCAGTGTATGGATTTTTTTTTTTTTTTTTTTTAATTTAGGCAAAAACAAACTACTGAAGCCTTTTTCTCTTTAAAAAAAAAAAACCACATTTGTACAACTTGATTAAATGCTAGTTAATATTAGTAGTTTTTAGTGGACTACAATGAGAATGGTTTTTCTTAATTCATGGTTATGAAATGCCTTTGTTATTTTCATTTTTCTTTGAGCAATTGGTTTTTCCCATATAACACGTAAACTTCAGATGATTTAAATACTGGACAATTTTAGGATGTAGCAATCGAACATGGGAAAGTGAAGGTATGCTAAGTTTTCATTTAATTTTTCAAGATTATATCTGCACATCTTTCCTTTTTGTCCTTTTTTTTCGAACAAAATTCTATTTTTAATTCATTTGTAAATTTGATTATTAATCTTATTGCTAATTCTACTACCATTTTTTTAATTACATATTTTTTCCATTCTAAAGTTCAGAGATCATTTCAAGGGGTTACATTCATGTTAACCTTGTTCCCAATAAATATGAACACCTTAGATTCTAGCCGAAGTACGTTTCTAATGAGTTTTATTACTTTCTCTATTTTTATATTTTTTTCTAATGATTTAATTTACTCAAATATGAATATCATTGCTTCTTATATAAAATAAAAGAATATAAATGTTGATTTAAGTTCAAATCAAACCGAAATATAATTATTTGGTATATGGGTTTCTATAATTACTTAGTTATTCAAAGTCTAAATCTTCTATCCTATTTTTCTTGCTCCATTGTATGTCCACCAATAAAAAATTTCCATATGGATGCCTATTTAATTTAAATCTAATTTTCATATTTCTATTGATTCGGTTTTCCAAAATAAATAAAAAATAGAAAAACCCAAACAATCCCCACTAGCCACCAGCGCTGGTCCTCCACCACAACCACCAACCTTCGTTAGCACCATGGGAGATTGTTGATGCCATCAACGGCCAACCACCACCTTCGGCTAGCCAGCCATCACTACCGGTCATCATTTACCAAAAAAATAAATGGGTTAGTTCCAATAAACTATCCTGGGGTTTGGACTAATACCAACTAAGTTCAAAACATTTTAAAAATGACAAATTTGGTCCCTCCAATTTAACCCTAAACGTCATTTATCCCGTTACTTTATTCTCACCTTCTCTTCTCTCTCCTCTTTCTCATCTCAAAAGTCAAACCCTTCACTTCTCTTCTTCCTCTCTCAGACCTTTTTGGCTCCTCCTCTCACACTCCCTCTCTTATGGCTAAAACTCATTCTTTGCCACTACCAACTTGCACTCTCTATTTGAATCAATGCCATGGAGATAGTTGGTGTTCCTCAGCCATGGAAGAGAATTTTTCTTTTGTTTCTGAGTTTTGGCCTCTGTTTGTGTTTGGGTTTGTGTGCCAAACGTCAAGGGAAAGTTTGGTAGAGACCCACGAGCTCCGCCACCACCACTAGTGGTCACTGATCTTTCCCCCCTTTCTTTATTCTATTATATTTTTTTTTTCTCTCTTTTGTTTTGGTTCTTGTTGGTTTGGGTCTTTGTCAGTTTAAGGATTGAGTTTTCTTATTGTGATAATGATATGGTAATTTTTTATTGGGGTTTGAAATGTGGGTTTAGGTATAGTCATTTGCAGATTTGTGGGTATTTTTATATTTGGAGTTTGTCTCAAAATGGGTCTAATATGGTGTTTTTGTTGGTGTATGCACATGAATCTGTGTGTATGTTTGGTAATCTAGGATTTTTGGGGTTTTAGGTTTTAGAATTTGTATGGCTATGTGTGTATATTTTTGTTTTATGACATGTGCAGTTGTGTAGTGTGATTTGTGCGCAAAATGCATGCTCATATTAGTCATAGGTGGTTATTTATTATTGGTCATTCATGGCCAAAAATATTCATCTGAATTATATATAAGATGATTCCCCTCTTTGAACTAAACTTTTATGTGGTTCAAAATACCCCAATTTAAAAATAAGGTTATAAATGTCAAATAACAAATTTTAGGTTAAACTCAAAAAGAAAACTCATACAATTTTTTTTTTTAATTCTCTTTTAAGTTCAAAAAAGAAATTCTCATTACTTCTTATCTCCGAAATTTATACTATTTATTTGTTTAAAAAATTCAAATTATAATAAATGCAAATATTTTTCTAACAACTTATGCGTGGTCATAATAAATCACTCTTTCTCGGCCTCTATATATATCAAACCCAACTTTCACAGTCCTCATAGTCACATTCTCTCACTCACACGAGTAATAAACCATGGTTTCTCCTACTCCATTTTTAACTCTCTCTTCTCTTCTATTAGTCTTGCTTCTATGTACTGCTGGAGTAAAATCATCCTCCACCCCACCAACCAAGATTGGCAATGGCTACCGTCTGATCTCCATTGAGCCGACCCCTGATGGAGGCCTTGTGGGCCACCTCGTAGTCAATCAGAAAAACAATATCTACGGTCCTGATATCCCTACCTTGCAGCTCTCTGTCAAGTAATGTTATCCCCTATACTCTTACCACCACTACAACATATTACATTGTCATTATATTTATGTTAAATCTTACACTTTTTTTATTATCTACAGGCATGAGACGCATGATCGATTGAGGGTCCACATCACTGATGCAGAGAAGCAGAGATGGGAGGTACCGTACAATCTTTTGCCTAGAGAACAACCCCCAGTGTTAAAACAAACGATTGGGAGATCAAGAAAGAGCCCAATAACAGTGGCCGAGACTGATTACCCAGGCTCTGAGCTCATTTTCAGCTACACCACAGACCCATTTGGGTTTGCTGTGAAGAGAAAATCAAATGGGCAAACCCTTTTCAATTCAAGCTCAGATAAATCAGACCCATTTGGTAATTTGGTGTTTAAGGACCAGTACCTTGAGATTTCCACTAAGTTGCCTAATGATGCGTCACTGTATGGGTTGGGTGAGAACACGCAGCCACATGGGATCAAACTGTATCCAAATGATCCATACACTCTGTATACAACTGATATTTCAGCTATCAATGTTAACACTGATTTATATGGGTCCCACCCGGTGTACATGGATCTTAGGAATGTGGATGGAAAGCCCTATGCACACTCGGTTTTGTTGCTAAACAGCAATGGGATGGATGTGTTTTACAGAGGGACTTCATTGACGTACAAGGTTATTGGTGGTGTCTTTGATTTTTACTTCTTTGCTGGGCCTACACCTTTGGGCGTGATTGATCAGTACACTTCCTTTGTTGGCAGGCCAGCTCCAATGCCTTATTGGTCTCTGGGTATGACTCACTTTTCACCCTTATCCATCACTTTCTTTTACTGCATAAGATTATTATTTTTATTTATTTATGGAAACTGCATAATAATATTTTATCACTGAATGTGACATATTGGTGTTTTTATTTTTTATTTTTTTATTTTTTTATGCCATATAGTTTAGTGAATATTTCATATAGTTAATAGTTTAATTTCGGCAAGAATTTACCAAAAATAGGCTACTTTAATTTCAGTCGGAATGACCTGGAATTTCATCTGAGGTGGAGAATGGAGGTTTTTCATTTTGGTTTACATAACCGAAATGGGATTTTTTGGCCGTCCTGGCACGGAATTAAAAAAACTATTCCGATCAATTACATGATGATTCATAAGAACATTGCAAATGTTATAATTTATTAAGAAGGCTATGTAATTATTAAAAGAACATTGACTTTTAATAATTACATTTTGGGGGGAACTATGAACTATATTCATAATAAAAAGTCAAAATTACATTTTGGTAAAGAGTTTGTTAAATGAAACAAGGATTCACTTCGATCCAAGTGGAGAAATCATCATTGTCTAAAGCTTGTTTTGCCAATAAGTGAGCAGGGCTATTGCCTTCTATGCAAACTTTTAATATATATATATATATGAAATTCGGAGGAATGATTTATTCTTGAATCAGTACTAGGTTGTAGTAAACTGTGTCATTTATAAATTACTGTCATGTATAATCATGCAACAGAATAAAATATCATATTGGCAAACCCGTGAGTTAAGGGCTGATTGGTGTTGGTCATTTGGTTGTATGCACCGTCACAAGACGCGTATGATACTGTAGGAATAGAATGCTTTGTTATTTTCTAATTGAGGTTGGTGGGTTGGCCCTTATAATTTAATGTACTTTATTGTTATTTTGTTCTCTTCTAATTGTTTACTCAATCATTCTCATAAACAACACAAAAAATTAACCTGTTCTGGCATTTTTTTTTTTTTTTTTATAAAGCAAGAATGTAGGCCTAAAAGTTCTTCTTGGTTTTTATCCCAAGAAAAAAAAAATTAATCTTTTATCTTTCATACTTTATGGTCTATATTAAAGATAAGGCCACATGTAAAGTTGGAAGCTCTAGTTTTTCTTAAGCATTTAAATATTTTTCTGCATTCTACCCAAACTTTTCAAAGCAAAAAATCTTGGTCTTTTTTTCACACTTTTGTACAAAGTAGCTGATATGGCCCCATTTGATGCTAATTCTAGGCAGCAATTTCCATCGGCACTCATCTATCTGGGGCCAATACTCTCCATACACCACTTCCTTGTCCTTTTGAGTGTGAGTGGAGACTGCCTTGGGTTGTGGGGATTGGGGAATGTGTATGGTGTAATTGTTGTCTCCTTGCATTACAGCTAATCCACGTCGGTGTGAGACATAATTGGACTTTGAGAAAAGTTGACTTAAAGTGAATTACTTTTTTTTTATTATTTTTATGTGGGGCTTAGGATCTCTCCGTTTGAAATGAATACTTTTTATGAGATAAATTAAATATATTTAAATTTAAAAATGTATCTAATACCACATCATTTAAATTTTTAAATGACATGATATCCAGAAAATAAAACCTTGATTGTGAAATGAACTCTCTTTGTTTCAAGTGGAACCAATAGAATCCCGTTCCAACTTCCCAACAATAAGGGATGAAAAACCTTTGATTTGAATTGACATGCCACTTAGCTACAAATCTCTTGTCGCCTTATGCTTATTACCTTTTTGGGTTAGAAACTTTGAAAGAGTAAAAGCAACAACACAATTCTTGTAAAGTAGTTTACTTGATCATCTTGATATGTGACCTGCTAATAAGTAAGGTGGAATATGACCTTTTTCTTAGGCTTCTTAACCTATTCTCTCTTAAAAGTAGCCAGCTAAAATGCTGGACTTCTAAGCAATGGCAATTCTTGTTATAAAAGTATCATAACACCTCCAGTTGCCCTAAACTGCCAGAACTCTGCATTGCAAGTTCCTCTTCCAACTGTTTCAATTAATCAAAGGGTTTTATGATGTATACTTAACTCAAGCTAATCGTAAGAAATTAAGAAAGTGTGATTCTTTGTTTAATTTCTTGCCTATATTTGATGCTACAGGATTCCACCAATGCAGATGGGGTTACCATAATTTATCTGTAGTTGAAGACGTTGTTGCGAACTACCAAAAGGCTCAAATCCCACTTGATGTGATTTGGAATGATGATGATCATATGGATGGACACAAGGACTTCACCCTCAACCCCATCAACTACCCTCAACCGAAGCTTTCGGCATTCCTTGACAAAATACACAGCATTGGTATGAAATACATTGTCCTTATTGATCCTGGAATTGCTGTTAATTCCAGTTATGGCGTATATCAAAGGGGAATTTCCAATGACGTATTCATTAAGTATGAGGATGAACCCTACTTAGCTCAAGTTTGGCCAGGGGCTGTATACTTCCCTGACTTCCTAAACCCAAAAACTGTATCATGGTGGGGTGATGAAATCCGCCGCTTTCATGAGCTTGTCCCTGTTGATGGTTTATGGATTGACATGAATGAAGCTTCAAATTTCTGTTCTGGGAAGTGTACAATCCCAAAGGGCAAGCAGTGTCCCACTGGGACAGGACCTGGCTGGGATTGCTGCTTGGACTGCAAGAACATTACAAAGACAAGATGGGATGCTCCTCCTTACAAGATAAATGCTTCAGGTTTGCAGAAACCAGTAGGGTTTAAAACCATAGCAACTAGTGCAGTTCACTACAATGGCGTTTTGGAGTATGATGCTCACAGTCTCTATGGTTTCTCTCAATCCATTGCAACTCACAAAGCCCTTCAAGGACTCGAAGGCAAGCGTCCATTTATATTATCTCGCTCCACTTATGTTGGTTCAGGCCAATATGCTGCCCATTGGACTGGAGATAACCAAGGCACTTGGGAGAATTTGAGGTACTCAATTTCCACAATGCTCAATTTTGGTATATTTGGGGTGCCAATGGTTGGTTCAGATATATGTGGGTTTTATCCACAACCAACAGAGGAGCTTTGCAATCGTTGGATTGAAGTTGGTGCTTTCTACCCCTTCTCAAGGGATCATGCAAACTACTACTCCCCAAGACAGGAGCTTTATCAATGGCAATCAGTTGCTGAGTCTGCCAGAAATGCTTTGGGTATGAGGTATAAGCTCCTGCCTTACCTGTACACCTTGAACTACGAGGCTCATATTAGCGGAGCCCCAATTGCCAGGCCACTTTTCTTCTCATTCCCAACTTACACTGAGGTTTATGGGCTGAGCACCCAATTCTTGCTAGGGAGCAGTCTCATGGTGTCTCCAGTTCTTGAGCAAGGGAAATCAGAGGTTACAGCTCTGTTTCCCCCGGGTTCTTGGTACAGTTTGTTTGATATTACGCAGACTATCACATCAAAAGGCGGGCTCAAAGTTACCCTTGATGCGCCTTTGCATGTTGTTAATGTGCATTTGTATCAAAATACCATTTTACCAATGCAGCAGGGTGGAATGATATCAAAGGAAGCTAGAAAGACACCTTTCAACCTCATAGTGACCTTCCCAGCAGGGTTGTCTGATGGGGAAGCCAAAGGGAACCTTTTCATTGATGATGATGAGTTGCCAGAAATGAAACTTGGAAATGGTTATTCCACATATATTGATTTTTATGCAACAGTTGCTAAGGGAGCTGTGAAGGTGTGGTCAGAAGTCCAGGAGAGCAAGTTTGCTTTAGATCAAGGTTTGCACATTGAGAAGATTTCAGTGTTGGGATTGGATGGAAGTGGACAAGCATCTGCACTTGTGGTTGATGGAAAACCGGTGACGGGTGCTTCAAACATAGAGTTAAGCACAACCAAGCAAAATGTGTTGGAAGATGGAGGAGATAAGGTGAAGATAGTGATGGTAGAGATTAAGAATTTGTCATTAGATGTAGGAAAGAACTTTGCCATTACCTGGAACATGGGGACCAAAGGTTGAGGATAAGAGGATTATGTTGGATTTTTTGTTATTCTCTTTTTTTTTTTTTTTGGTTATCCTCTTTATCTTGTTTTTGATGCTTTTCCATTATCTTAAAATGTAGCTACTAGCAACCCAAAATTCAACTTTCAAATTATGTCTCTCTTAATATTCTTAAATGGTGGTCACCTATTCTCTCTCACACGCAAAAAATAAAAATAAAATTAATTTCTTGAAAAAAAAAGAAAAAAAGAAAAAAAGGGGAAACTAAACACATTGGTTTGTTCTTGAATGGTACTTCCATTTGATGTTTCATTTTGGGGAAATAAAAACAGTTTAATTTGCTTGAATAAATTGTACCAGAAATCAAGCTGTCGGTTGATTTTCCTCTTAAATCCAACCATCTGAGGCCCATTTCTGTCATGATTTAGTCCATGGTCAAGCCCAGGTCTGTGATTCTTAACTGATGGTACATATTTTTTTTGGGTAGTGTACGTGTGTTCATTGAAAAATGATGTATGAGGATTGTTGTTTGATCCAAACAGCAAATATGATTATATGAAATCATGTATGCACAACCTTCTCTCACAATAATTATCTTATATATGAGATTTATTCATCATTCTCATAGTGTGTAAGCCCCACAACATGTGAAGCACACATATTAAAAGGGAAAATGCATATATTTGATCCATGAAATACATTCTCTTTCTATAAACATCATTGGCAAATTAAACACATATTTATAAAAGTTATAAAAGCTATAATTTGTACCCACATATATTATATTGGTTCTTATAATATTTAAGAAATATTTTTCAATACTACTTCAGATAACGCAAATTAAATATATTTCATTTGTGTTAGAATGTCATTGACTCTCCTTGTGTTTTTGTTTCTTAAAAATAAAATAAAATAAAATAAAATAAACATCTTATTTAGCACATCAATATAAATTACTGGCCTTAAAATTTCATGCGAGATCACAGCTTGCTATCTTTTAGCCTCTTACAAGCAACCAACAAGGCTTCAATAATTATTCACAGAACTAAATACAATTTAATCTTTTTCTAGTTACTTGAGAATCAAATTAATAATTTATCTCTTTCTTTTTCTTTTTTCTTATTTTAACTTTTGTCTTTATAAGTCCAAATCTCTGTGTAAGTCCAAAACATCTCTATGTATGAACCAATTTAAAATGCAGAGTGACCTAATAGCATGTATAAACAAAGAACTTTTCGACCATTGGAATAATTGGATCTTGTTACTGTTGTGTACCCATCATAGCATCTTGGGAAATCCAATGATGTGGATGGGGATAAGGTCGACTCACGTGAAATCTTTGAAAGATTGGGCTACTAAATTTTTGTCAGTTTGCTCATATTTTCTGCCGTGATACATTTGATTAGAGTCCACATTGGAGGGCCTATTCAATCAGTTTGGATCTCTCTAGCAGTATATTGGGCTAAGATGTCTTTATAGAAAATTGGTTCATCCCCATTATTTTTTTAGGCTGGTCCATCCCTAAAATACTACCAAGTCAGAGCCTTGCATCATCAGTGATTCAGTGGTACAAAAGTGATGAGCTGAACTAAGTTTCATCGACTTTTGTAACTTTGTGTATGACTAGCATCAGCTTATTCAGTTTTTTTTTTTTTTTTGCTGTTTGATTTTTGTTGAAAGTATGTTAAAATATATTTGTACTTTGAGAAAGTGAGAAAATGTTAAATTTAAAGGATTTTAAAAAAAAAAGGTAACCAAACAAGCTAGACACAAACGGTGACTTAGTGCCTCAGTTTGGTAACATTTATTTGTTAGTGTTTTGAAGATGAGATTGATTGAAAAAGCTATATGTGAAGTTTAAAAAGGGGCTGGGTTAACGAGTTCTTAGAGGTAGTAGTTAATATTAAGTTGTTTATTATAATTTATCAGTTTTTTTTGGTGCAGTCGCACTTCAATCAATTAAAGAAATATTTTATTTATTAATTTTTTTTTTCTTATTGCATCCCAATGCAATGGGATCCAATCAATTTCTCCTTAACATAAATCTGGTTGTACCCATTAACAAAAGCCTTTAAAAAGTTGCATTTTGAAAATTTGCAATTTGAGAACATGTCACCAAAGAGCGATGCCAATTACAGCTTAGACTTAAATTGTTAACTTCAAATTTTGTCATTTTCCTTTTAGATAAAGTGTATGGCAGTCAATATAATGACCCTCGCAAAATCTAAAGAAAATTTGCCTCCACATGTGCTACTATAATGACAAGCGCTGCTATAATATTATAATTAGCCAAAAAAAGAAAAACATAGCCGCGAATCAAGCTTGTCATTATAATATTATACCATCGAATCCAAGAAGAACCCATTGCAAATTAAAAATTTCTAAATCTATCTGAACGGATATAAAATATTAAATTTTTTAACTAGTTAATACACATATCCGTTCAGATAGAATAATGACTCACCTGACCTAATTAAGTATCGTCATAGGGATAGCAATAGCATTAGTTTAATATTATTGACTCACCTGAGATTAAATAAAATATTAAATAAAAAAAGACCATCATATAACTTGTTGAAATTAGGGAAAAAGAAATTAGAATACGATTTCCCACCACTCTCCCCCTATTCCATTGTTCTATTCATTACATCGACATGCACTGATGCACATGCCTCTGCTGTTGAAACTTGAAAGCGGGACTACTTTCTTCTTTGTATGTATCTTAGCCTGCCTAACTTCAACTAATTAGTACATTCTCTCCTCTCCTTTCTTTTTATCCTCTAAATTTTAGTTAGGTGGGATCAGGGACGGAGTTATATATTGACTAGAAGCCAATGGTCTCCCTAATTTTTTTTTTTTTTTTTTTAATATTTGTATATTAATTGGTACTTATTTTAGTAATTTTGTTCAATAAAATTACAATTTGTCCCTTTAACGATGTCATCGATTCTATTAAGAGTAATGTTTTAGTCATACACTTTTTTACAATATTTCTACAAACTATTAAAATAGAAAATTCTTATTAGTTTGCATACATGCATAACTTTTACTTATTAATAACCATTCATCACATTAGCAATTTGTAAAAAATTTATAGTTTTAGCATTTTCCACCTTTTAAAGGCCATAAAAATTAATAGATTAAATCTAAAATAAAATATACAAGTCCAAAAAAATTAGCCCAATAACAAAAATTACCAATAATAAAGCTAAAAAAAATTAAGTCCAATCAATCTATTTTATCCAAAACAAACAACTTGGTCATTTAAAAAGTTAAAAAAAAAAAAAAAAAATCCTTAATGATAAAGTATAGTAGAGTCAAATGCCGAAACTACCACATATAACTAACAGTAGAACTGTCCCTAACTCCAAGTCTTGACTCCATCCTTAGATGAGATTTGAGATGAGAGAGTCACTTGTGGGGTTGTGGACCATAATCCAATTTGACTAAGTAAGTCTCTATAGAAAACAAAATTTGATACTCCCTAATTCTATTACTAAAGTGGAAGCATTAGCAACAGTGTGGTCCCTTGACCTTGCGTCTGAAATTGGTATTCCTCAGCGGTTCTAGAAGGTGACTTGGAGACCACCATTAACTCCTTGAAGGATGCATATGATTCTTTAGCCATTTAAAGTTTGATTTTTGAAGCAAAGTCAATTGCAGAATCTTTTCATCATATTAGCTTTTCTCACATGTCGATTGCAGAACTAGTTCATAATCTTGCTAGACATGCAATACATGTCATAGGTTTCTTTTTGTGAATGAAGGATGTTCCTTCACAACTCAATGTTGTATTCTTAGCTAGTTTGGCTTTTATAACATCATTCTCAAAAAAAAAAAAAAAAAAATTAATAATAATAACAAAATAAATAAATAAATCAGATGTCTTATATGATACATACCTTCAGAAACACGGAAGAAAGAAGAGGTATATATTTTATGAAGATCAAGGTCATGAGACCATACGATATCAGACAAAATCACACTTTGGATCTTCTTATATTTGTAGTCTCTTGTTTCTGTCTGTACTTAAACATAGCTTTCATTGCCCAATGTCAAATGCATTTATGGGACCATGTTCCATGTTTCTTGATATCTGGATTTTTTGAACACTGACTCTTGTTTCCGAGTATCCTTGCTGCTTTTTCTATAAGCAATTACTCAAGAAGGATTGAATGGTATCTTATGTTGCGGCATCATTAGAGATATGGAATCAAAATCATTTTCTACTTCTGGAAAATACTCAAATATGATTTAAATAACGAAAGATGAATTGCATATAACTCTACAAACTAAAGTTTGGATTTATTAATAGGTCCTAGTTAATTCAATTAATAAAACTTCTTGTTATCAAATAAGAGTAATTCAAACCTTGCTTATATTTAAAAAAAAAACCCAATTAGTAACTTAGTCAAATGATGAGAACAACCATAACTATAAAATTTTAAAAAAAAAATCAAAACGAAAAATACATTTGGATATGTTGTCTTAAAAAAATAAATCATATATTATACGATAGAAATTGCATTTATAAATTGTAATTGCATTTAATGTGTTGTGTGTAGTATAACTTGTTTCACCATTCCTTAAAAATTACTAGACTTTTGAGTGAAATTTATGGTATACATTTGTGTTAGAACTTATTTTCCTCCCTCTTGTATCTCTTGTATGTATCTTTGTTTGTTTCTAAAAAATTAAAAAATAATAATAATAATTGTTTTCTCCTTATGTGCACAATCCTTTTGGCCTTTTGTTTTATTTATTTATTTATTTATTAATTTTTTGGGGGACTTTGGCCTTTTATTTAACACACTTAAAAGACCGCGGTACATTGTGCTTTTGTGCTTTTACCATACATATGACCTGTTAATTACTAGTGATTTACTCTAGATGAATATATCCTAAAACAATTCACATATTTTATAAAGAATTATCATGATTTATGTTAAATTATTTACTCATTTAAAACAATATTTTTTAAAATAGATACTAGGTGTGTTATACTGCATGCTTTTGTGAAAAATTAAACTTTAAATGGTTTTTATTTTATTTTTGTTGCCTATTTTATTATTCAATTTCAATGAAATTAATGAATTATTTTCTTTTACAAATAACACCCTTGGACTTTAACTTGAGTGTAAATTTAGATCTTTCCTTTTATTAGAATTCTGTTAGTGTTTAAAAAAATAAATAAATACAAGAATGTTGACAGTGATTTCAGTTTAGATTTATAAATTTAATTAAAAGTAAAAAAAAAAGATTTATAAATTTAATTATGTGATGTGTACATGGTTCTACCACATCATCTAATTTTTTAAATGATATTATTACTTGTTGACATCACAAGATTAAATTCCTTATATTTATTGAAAAATTTTAAATAAAGATTTGACTGATCACAATACTAAAATTCATGGAGTTGACTGTTCAAATCTAAAATCAAGTACTAAATTGACATCCAAGCAAAAATTTGGGGATGATATTTTTAAAACTCACTATAAAATATTACTAGAAATTTGATTTGTCACAAACCTCATGTTGAGGGAATTAATTGTTTAAAGGGGAAAAAATATTTTCTCTCCTCTCTGTTGGGGATAGTTCACAATTCCCCCTTTCATCTTTGAAATCGACCAATTTCTCGCTCTATAATTTAAAAATGAGCAAATACCCCCAGTATGTTATTTTTTTAGTTTAATCCAATGGAATCACAATGATTACAAATGCAGTATTCCAACAAAATAACAATGCAATCCTCAAAACAAATTTGCTTATTTCATTGGATTTAACTAAGAAAGTAACAAATTGAATGTATTTGCTTATTTCCCAAATATATAGGAGGAAATTGGTTGGTTTAAAAAATAAGGGCAAGAATTGTGAACTATCTCAAACATAGAGGGGGAAGTGTTTTTTCCTCTATTTAAATTTAAAATTTTATTGGTGGAATTAAACCCTAGATCAAAGTGCAAGGGTGAAATTTATAAAAACCCTAATAATTAATAGATGTTGCCAAGACCCTTATAACTTAACTAGTTTGACACATCATGGTGTGTCCAACAGAGATATCTACGCTTCAAAATTCCCCCTCCTCCAAATTATCGATATATATATATATATATATATATATATATAACTAGAATATATGTTCTTTTAAAAGAGAAGAAATTTATAAAAGCCTAACTATTAAGTATAATGGGTATTATTTAAAGAGGGGAAAATAATCATAGCTGTAGTTAATAAAAAAAAAATTATAAAACCCATAACTATTAAGTAATTAAAAATTTAAAATAGATGTTCTTAAGAAGAAATATCCCCTTTGTGCCTTACAATCCCTCCCTTAAAATTTGGGATAAAAAAATAGCTCATATAAATTATTTACTAGCTTCACATCTTCATTATTTGTGTCATCCTTGATATTATTATTATTTTTTTTAAAGCAATAAAAGAATATATCATAATTTTTACTTACATGCAATTTATACTGTCACTTATTATCAAATTATGTTTAAATGGCAATGAAAAATAGATCTAGCAAAATTGAACCAATTGATTCACCCCAAAAAATGATATGGATAATAAGAGTAGCACATTATTTTAGTTTGACTAGTTTTTGGCAAGTACTCAATTTTGATCTGACTCAACCGGGATAGACTCATACTTGATTTTGATCCAACTCAACTATGCTAGATTCAGACTTTGATTGGAACGACCCGTTTTCCAAGTCTTTGTTAAAATATTTTAATTTTTTTTATTGATCTATTTTCAATGTATGGTCAGTATGCAGAATTTTCTATATAGTAGATAAAAATATTAATGATATTACTCATAAACTTGACGGATAATTCTCATTTGCAAATATTTACTACATTGGTTCTACTATTATGATTGAGTGATTTTTTTTTTTTTTTTTTTAAACTCTTCATTATAATTTTTCTTACCTTTTATTTATTTTATTTTGTGGGTTTGGGGCCCGCCCCCGGGGGGGGGGGGGGGTGGTAATCCGAGAGTATCACCTTTATTGGGCCATGCCCAAGGAGTATGCATGCCTGATTAATAGTTTCCTTGACCCATGTAATGCAGGATGACTTAGAAGAGGAGCTTGGTGGACAAATCTAGATAGCTTGAGGAAGGCCATCAGACATAAACCAGCAGAAGAGGCTGAGATGATGCCCACACCAGGTTGAAAAACAGGAAATCAAGGGAAGCAACAGTAAAAAGTGTGGATTAAGGTGGGGGGGGGGGGGGAGGAAAGCTTCCTAGGGAAGCATTCATCATCTCTGTATTAAATACATTACAACAACTATTTCAACCACATTAATGGCTGAATGACACATGAACAGTGCTAAGACAACCTGTAGTTCACTTAATACATCTTCCAAAGATGGGACGGGACAAGCATCCAGTATCAGGATGAAAAGAAGACTATTATAAAAGGAGGAAAAATTCCAATGAATAGGAATTGAAACCTAGAGAGTAGAGAGGAAGAATCATTCATTAACTTGTAATACCTCAAGTGTAGTAGGGCTCCTCAACTACTAGATGAAACATTAATATAACTATTTACGCTTACTTTAACTTGTTAAGACAATGTTTTTCTATCTGTACACGTTTTCCCTTTAGATAAGAAGTCTAAGTGTTGTTGGTTTGTATTCTCATCTCTATAAAATAATTGTAGTGGGCCTCGATCTAAGCCCAATCCCTCATTGGGCCTCGGTTTTTTGCCCCATGCAATTTTTATTTAAATATCATGTTATATTTTATTCTTAAGCTCTTTATAATTAATTATGTTTACGGGTGATTTAACTTTAGTTCAAATTTCATGTATGATAGTTGTATGTATTTTCTTTTATTTTCTTGTGAAATTATTGGACTAGTGAAATATTAAAAGTGAATATCAATAAACTTAAGTGGTTTATGTATTATTTATTACTGAGTATTTAATTTATTCAGAAAAAAAGGCAAAAAGAATATGTTAGAAATATATTTAGAATTTTTTAAATTATTTTATGTAAAAATTAATGTCCATATTCAGTTGAACAACCCATCATAGATAAGAATAAACACCCATTTATGCTAAAGACATGGTAAAATATTATTTTTTGGGGTCAATATATGGAAACGAATTTCATTAGATATGAATAGCAAAAAAATAATTTTTATAAGATATGAAGTGACATATTATACTTATTAGAATTTCACTTTCATATAAAACACTATGATATTACTTGTATTGTGCATCAATCATAACTTGTTGGTGAAATTGGTCATGTTTTTTATTACCTAATTGGAACATACGTACCAAATGTCCTCTGGTAAGAGCCATATGGTTTAAAAGTAAGTTGGGGTTAAGGTTTGATGGGCTAAGATTTTCCTCCTCTTCCCATTTATTCAATTTTTGTTATTCCCCCCTGATGTTAAATTGAGTCGAGATAACAAAGAAGATTTCCTTTTATTTGGGGTGGTGGTTTGTGATGTTGTTTGGAGGACTAGAAATCAAGTTCAATTTGAGGCTCTATCTCCAAGTTTCGATAGGCTTTAAAAAAAAAAAAAAAAAAAAATATATATATATATATATATATATATATATATATATATATATATATATATATATATATATCCAGCTTGATTGCTAAGGACTGGAGATGGGTGGTGGTATTTGCTTGCTGTAAAAGAGAGAACGCCACCTTCCATTTCCAAGCAAAGGTAGAAGCAATCAAATGGACTCTTTGGTTGGCCTTAGAGTGAGATGTTGAAGCAATTTGTATTGAAATTGATTCTAAAATTTGTGTTGATGCCTTATCCTCCCCTGGTATGGAAATTCCATGGAGAATTACTTGTATATGCTTGGATATTTTGGCTTTGAAGTCTCAAATCCCAAATTGTTGTATCTTCTCGGTGGCTAGAGGTGCAAATGGGGTTGCCCATGCCTTAGCCAATTGGTCCTCTAGGAACAACATGTTTGAGTCTTTTGATGTAGGTTTTGGCCCTCCTTATTTTGTTTCTGGTACTAAGGATGAGATTTGTGGCTCATCTTTGTAATCTTTTAGGGCTCATTTAGTAAGAGATTTTTAGTAATGTTGTTTAAGTGTTGTGGAAATGTAGAAATACGTGTTGTGATGTTTAAACAATAAAAACTGTTGTTTATTGTTTAAACAACAATACCAACATTGTCCAACATTCCTAATTCATCTCTCTAAAATAGGATAAAAAAACCAATTTAGGGGATTAACCTAAAAAATGCTAAAAAACCAATTTAGGGGATAAAACTAAAAAATGCTATAATTAGTTTCCTTTATCATTCCTTAAAATATCATTTTGTTACCGTGCTTTGACTGCTTTCTTATATATAGACCTATAGAGAACATTGTTGATTTCCCAAAACACTTGGGTAGTAAAAAATAAAAATGGAGAAGAAATGAAATTTTACGAAGACAGTCTGAATGCTCTCACTTTAGATTCGTATGTCTAGAAGTTTAATTGTGCAACACTCTTGTGTAATTCCAATTTTCTATAATCCTATCCCATTTCGGCAAAATTCCCAGTTGCACGGTCACATTCAAAGTTTCAAACGAAGACCTCTCTATCTTTCAATGCAATGCAGAGTTCTTCATTTGGTTTTCAAACTCGATCTGAGTTTTTCCCACATCAAGAGATTTTCTTGGAATATCTCAGTTCCTCAGATCTAAGGTTTTTGTCTTGTCAGACAGAAATAGAGTAAGACAAGGGAGACCCCACTGACCATCATCATCATTTACCACACACCGTGTTATCATCTACCACACACGTGTATCCAATGACTCTTTAGTCTTTAGTTCACAAATCACAACTATCTCTCGGCTGGCTTTATATATCAAAACCCAACCTTCAACAGTTATTCAGTGTCACACTCTCTCACTCTCACTCACAGTACTAATATAAGCCATGGTTTCTCCTACTCCTCCTCCATTATTAACTCTCTCTTCTCTTCTTCTACTAGTCTTGTTACTATGTAGTAGTTCTGTAGTAAACTCATCCTCCAAGTCCAACCCACCAACCAAGATTGGCCAAGGCTACCGTCTCATCTCCCTTGAGGAGACCCCTGATGGAGGCCTTGTGGGCCACCTCATTGTCAACAAGAACAACAATGTCTACGGCCCTGATATTCCTCACTTGCAGCTCTTTGTCAAGTATGTTATTCCCTACTACTCTTGCTCTGTTTCTCTTATTTTTGAAAATGCACCTCTCAGCCGTTTGATGTTTCTTGATTTTTGTACAGGCATGAAACACAGGATCGATTGAGGGTCCACATTACTGATGCACAGAAGCAGAGGTGGGAGGTACCGTACAGTCTTTTGCCTAGGGACCAACCACCGCCATTAAAGCAGACGATTGGGAGGTCAAGGAAGAGCCCAATAACAGTGTCTGAGTACACAGGCTCTGAGCTCATTTTCAGCTACACTTCAGACCCATTTGGGTTCGCTGTGAAGAGAAAATCGAATGGGCAAACAATCTTCAATTCTAGCTCAGATAAATCAGACCCATTTGGCAATTTGGTGTTTAAGGACCAGTACCTCGAGATTTCCACTAAGTTACCAGAAGATGCTTCACTGTACGGCTTGGGAGAGAACACACAGCCTCATGGGATCAAACTGTATCCAAATGATCCATACACTCTGTATACCACTGATATATCGGCTATCAATCTTAATGCTGATCTGTATGGATCCCACCCGGTGTATATGGATCTTAGGAATGTCGGTGGGAGGCCTTATGCACACTCGGTTTTGTTGCTAAACAGCAATGGGATGGATGTGTTTTACAGAGGGACTTCATTGACATACAAGGTTATTGGTGGTGTCTTTGATTTTTACTTCTTTGCTGGCCCTACACCTCTAGGTGTGGTTGATCAGTACACTTCTTTCATAGGCAGACCAGCTCCAATGCCTTACTGGTCTCTCGGTATGATTCACTCTCTCTCACCCATTTACTTTTCTCTTCCTTTAATTTACTGCATTCATAACTTTATTGGTGAATTATTGGTGAATTATGTCACTGGCTTGTTACCTTGCTTTAATTCACTAATTAATTTGTGTGTAAGGAAGATTTGGTAATGAATGTGTTGGAAATTGACAGGTTTAAGTGACACATACATAGACAACCGGAGAAGCCGGTTAATTGTTGTTTTTGGCATGTATCATGTGTAATAACTAATAAGGAATGGAATAGTTTGGTCAAAAGATTGAAAAAAAATAATAATAATAAAATGATGGAACTTCAGGAAAAGTTTTCACCATCTCGAAAGTAGTACTTTTTGGTGGATTGATTTATTCTCTAATCAGTACTATGTTCTAGTAAACTCTGGGTCATTTTGTAAACTATGTCATTTATAATCTTGCCACAGACAAATATAATATCATATTGGCAAACCCATTTGTAAGATATGTAAGGAATTAGAATCATCTATTGATTTGGTTTGTTGGTAAATGCTGATTAGTGGATGATTAAAGCCATAGGATCGGGATGCTTTGTTATTTTCTAATTGTGATTGGTGGCTTGGTCCCCCCCTTCTTTAATTTACTATATTATTATCTTGTTCTCTTCTAATTATTTACTTGGTCATGCTCAGAAACAACCTTTTAGGTCTACAAGATCTTACAACGCTTCGCTCGAATATTTGACATTGAACACAACACGCATTTTTAGAAGAATCACAAAAATTAACATGTTAAGGAAACATGTTTTTCTTTTTATAAAACCCAAGATCTTGTAGACCAAAAAGGCAAAAAGGTCTTCTTGATTTTATCCAAGGGAAAAAAAAAAAAAAAAACGGGTTTATCTTTTTTATCTTTCATATTTTAAGGTCCATGTTACTGATAAGGCCACACATAAAGTTGGAATCTCTAGTTTTCTCACGTATCTTAATATTTTTCTTGCATTTTGCACCGACTTTTCATAGCCAAAAATTTTGACCTTTTTTCACACTTCTGTACAAAGGAGCTGGTGGACCCCAGAAAGCACATGATTATTAATCTTTTCATACAATGTTTTCCGTTCTAAAATTATCTTCGCTACACCTACCTGAGTTGGAAATTGAATCATCATCATCATTGTCCAACTTCTATCAGAAAATGTTGTGATGCTTGTGTGGTAAGGGCCCATTTGATTCTAATTCTAGGCAGCCATTTCCAACAGCATTCCTCCATCTGGGCCAATACTTTCCATCTACCACATCCATGTCTTGTGAAGGGAGACTGCCTTAGGTTGTGGGGAATGTGTACCCGTGTAATTGTTGTCCCCTTGCATTACAGCTAGTCTCATGTCGGTGTGAGAAATAATTGGTGGACTTAAGACAAAATGACTTATGAATTAACCTTTTCTTTCTTGTGTGGCTTAGGATTCTCTCAAGCAACTCGAAATGAATTCATTTTTTGGTTTAGATAAAATATGGGCAAAGACTGGGTCTTGCGTTCTTGTGTACTAGACTTGTCATGATTATAACATTTGTACATTTTTGGTCACATATCATTATCTTGACGGGTCCATTAAATATGACAAATCTAAAAGTGTATCTCGTTTTATATTATTTATGAAATAAAACCTTAAGTGAAATGAACCCTAGTTTTGAATTGACATGCCATTGGGCTACAAAGCCCTTGGCAACTTGAGCTTATTACCTTTTTAGGTTAGAAACTTAAAAAGCATATTGCCTTTTTAGGCTAGAAACTTAGAAAGTACTAATGATAATTCTTCCATTGTATGATGCCTTAAAGTGATTCTTGTAAATCTCTGTGATTACTTGGGCTTTTCTTGGGGTTCAGAACAGTTGGAAGTTGGAATTGGCACATGGGTGCCAATGTGTTGTCAGCTTGTAAGAGGTTACCAGCTTGCCAATAAATGGGCCAATCCATCTATCGCATAAATTGGTTACATCTTCCGTTCTAAATTATCCTTGAGAAGGCATAGCTGCGCATGTTAATGTTTCTTATAGATAACTTTCATCTCATCATGCATACTTTACACATGAACATGTTAATGTTTCTATATTTAGTAGAGAATGTTATAAGTTCATTTCTCTAAGTTAATATCTTGACATGTAAGAATCAGTTAGAAAATGTAGATCAGTGGCAGAGCAAGAATGACACTCCAGGGGGCCATATGTGCAACATATTTCAATTAAAACTAATTCAAGGGAAAAGATTAAATAAATTCATAATTATAAAAATTTAATTGTTCAGTAAAAATATTTAGTACATCTAATATCTATTTACCTTTTCATGCTAATAAAGTTTGGTTGAATTTTGGTACTATCTACAATTTCGCTTAGGGTATATCATGTCTTTAGCTAATTACACTCAATATACCTACAATTAGAAAAATGAATAAAACTAAATGTAAAGTTATGACTAACCTAATTTTGTGTTACTCTTTGTTCATTTCCAAATTGTTAGGCTTCTTTTTCTTTAGCCTTTTGAAATCTCAACAATATAATGGCCTCTTTACTTATACAAAGAGATTTATTTAAAGAATAAAAGCAACAACGCAATTGATAAAAAGTAGTTTACTTGATCATCTTGATATATGACCTGCTAATAAGGTGGAATAGGAATTAATTCTTAGGCTTCTTAAACTATTCTCTCTTATAATCTAGCTAGCTAAAATTCTGAATTTCCAAGCAAGAGCAATTCTTGTTATAAAAGTACCATCACACCTCAAGTTGTTCTAAACAGCCAGACCTCTGCATCATGAACTATGCATTGCATGTTCCTCTTCCATCTGTTTTAATTAATCAAAGGGTCTAATGATGCCTATGTAATTCAGCCAAAGCAGCTACAGTAAGAAATTAAGAAAGTATGATTCATTTTATTAATTTCTTGCTCATATTTGATGCTACAGGATTCCACCAGTGCAGATGGGGTTACCATAACCTATCTGTAGTTGAAGACGTTGTTGAGAACTACCAAAAGGCTAAAATCCCACTTGATGTGATTTGGAATGATGATGATCACACGGATGGGAAAAAGGACTTCACCCTCAACCCCATCAATTACCCTCGTCCAAAGCTTTTGGCATTCTTAGACAAAATACATAGCATTGGTATGAAATATGTTGTCATTATTGATCCTGGAATTGCTGTTAACTCCAGTTACGGAGTATATCAAAGGGGCATTGCCGATGATGTTTTCATCAAGTATGAGGGTGAACCCTACTTAGCTCAAGTTTGGCCAGGGGCTGTAAACTTCCCTGACTTCCTAAACCCAAAAACCGTGTCATGGTGGGGTGATGAAATCCGCCGTTTTCACGAGCTTGTCCCTGTTGATGGTTTATGGATTGACATGAACGAAGCTTCAAATTTCTGTTCTGGGAAGTGCAAAATCCCAAAGGGCAAGCAGTGTCCCACTGGGACAGGACCTGGCTGGGTATGCTGCTTGGACTGCAAGAACATTACCAAGACAAGATGGGATGATCCTCCTTACAAGATAAATGCTTCAGGTTTGCAGGCACCAGTAGGGTTCAAAACAATAGCGACTAGTGCAGTTCACTACAATGGCGTTTTGGAGTATGATGCTCACAGTCTCTATGGTTTCTCTCAATCCATTGCAACTCACAAAGGCCTTCAAGGACTTGAGGGTAAGCGTCCATTTATATTATCTCGCTCGACTTATGTAGGTTCAGGCCACTATGCTGCCCATTGGACTGGAGATAACCAAGGCACTTGGGAGAATTTGAGGTACTCAATTTCCACAATGCTCAATTTTGGTATATTTGGGGTACCAATGGTTGGATCAGATATATGTGGGTTTTATCCACAACCAACAGAAGAGCTTTGCAATCGTTGGATTGAAGTTGGTGCTTTCTACCCGTTCTCAAGGGATCATGCAAACTACTACTCCCCAAGACAGGAGCTTTATCAATGGGAATCAGTAGCTGAGTCTGCCAGAAATGCTTTGGGTATGAGGTATAAGCTCCTGCCTTATCTGTACACCTTGAACTACGAGGCTCATATTAGCGGAGCCCCAATTGCCAGGCCACTTTTCTTCTCATTCCCAACTTACACTGAGGTTTATGGGCTGAGCACCCAATTCTTGCTAGGGAGCAGTCTCATGGTATCTCCAGTTCTTGAGCAGGGGAAATCAGAGGTTGCAGCTCTGTTTCCCCCGGGTTCTTGGTACAGTTTGTTTGATATGACGCAGACTATCACATCAAGAGGCGGGATCAATGTTACCCTTTATGCGCCTTTGCATGTGGTTAATGTGCATTTGTATCAAAATACCATTTTACCAATGCAGCAGGGTGGAATGATTTCAAAGGAAGCTAGAAAGACACCTTTCAGCCTCATAGTGACCTTCCCAGCGGGGGTGCCTGATGGGGAAGCAAAAGGGAACCTTTTCATTGATGATGATGAGTTGCCAGAAATGAAACTTGGAAATGGGTATTCCACATATATTGATTTTTATGCAACAATTAATAAGGGAACTGTGAAGGTGTGGTCAGAAGTCCAGGGGGGCAAGTTTGCTTTAGCTCAGGGCTTGTACATTGAGAAGGTTACGGTGTTGGGATTGGATGGAAGTGGTCAGGCATCTGCACTTGAGGTTGATGGAAAACCGGTGACGGGTGCTTCGAACATACAGTTGAGCACAACCAAGCAAAACGTGTTGGAGGAACAGGAAGATGGTGGAAATAAGGTGAAGACATTGATGGTAGAGATCAAGGGTTTGTCATTTGCTGTAGGAAAGAACTTTGCCATTACCTGGAATATGGGGATCAAGAGTTGAGGATTAAGTGGATAGGAGGTTCTTAATTGCCTCTGTTTCCAACTACTTATTTATTATTTTCCGTTATTCTCTTTGTTGTTGTTGATGCGTTTTTATATCTAAAATGGATTTTGGTTAGTAAGCCTAATGAAACTGATGGGCAGTTTTTCCTATATATATATATAGATTTCTGAATGTTGTTTGCTGCAGAAGTGATTAAATTTTGAAAACATTTTTCTCATTATGGACCTCGAATTTACTGAAAAGATTATGGTGTGCACTAGGTCTACTGTGATTGCCTCAGTTGGGTAAACTGGCCATTGCAAATTATTTTCCTTATGGTCCATTTGGATTGATGGGGAGTAGAGCAGAGTAGGTTTAACACAAAATTAACTTATTTTTAGTTAACACTACTCTATTTCCCTCCACTCTCCCTCCTTTCTTCTCCATCCAAATAGGCCATTAGGGTCTGAGCTGTTGTAGTATAGGTCTCATATTTGCCTTAGGACCAGAGCTGTATCAGGATCCTGTTGCTACTTTGCATTACTAAAAGCAGGTACCAGTAGGGTTTTATTATTATTATTTATTTTTAATTTATTTATTTTGTATGCTATCTCAATGATGGTATATATATTTGAAGGTTTATTGCTGATATATAGTGGCTAATTAATTTTTAAAACTATTACAAAGCTGATCATTGTATGTAAAGTGCTAATCAATGGCTGTGATTCTTTCGAGTCCCTAGACTTTGGAAAACTTGAATATAATTTGAATTTAATTTTGTTGACTCTGCATATAAGATCCGTGTGAGTCAAGGTTTCAGAAATTTTTCGTCATATATACATTACATTTGGGACCCAGGACATCCAAGGTTTTTCCCCAATCATCACTTTGACACAACTCTTCTAGCACCTTTCAAGAACTAAAATTTTACCTTTGTTTGTCCATGTAATGATGTCAGCAATAGCCACTTAATCAGCCTTGATTGCCTCAGTTATTTATGTATGAAATCTGTCAGTGTCGTACCAATAGGCTCAAAGTAAATGTTGAGGCATCCTCATTTTCAGCTAACCAGCGAGGAGCTATAAAACGACAGATTTGCCACTTTTAGAGGACTGCAGACAAGCCAGTCATGCATGGAGTACCACTTACTTGATGTAACATCCTCATTCTAGCTGCTTCGGGAGTGTTTGGTTTATGTTTTTAAACAATAATTTTCAGTTTTAAACAATATCTTACGTATTTTTATATACTTTTTCATCTACACGTATTTTCACAAATATTTTTATACGACAATTTTCAGTTTTTAAACACACGTACTAAATAGACCCTTTTTTTTTTTAAGAAACAAATTTATTATTTTATTTTTCATTATAATACTGGGTTTTGTAGATAGTGTTGTGATAACAGGCATCTTTAACATGGGCAGCGCCATGCATAGTTCAATGGGTTCAAATGAACCCCCTGTGATAATTTTTTTTTAATATATAATTTTTTATTTTGTTATTTTACCCTCCTAAAATAAAAATTTGAACACTTTGACCTTCAATTTTTTAAAATCCACTTGAAATAAGTTTACTTATGATTCTCTTAATAATGTTTTGATCTTTTTAAACACAAAAAAAATGCCTAACAATAAATCAATTTTATCTAAAATTTGGGAGAAATAGTAAGCCCAACAACAAAAGTAATTTTTTTTTTATCTTAAATTTTAAATAAATAAAAAATTTAGATCTTAACAAATTTGAAATAAACTAATAGAAAATACATAGTTTACCTGGTATATTTATATTGTTTCTAAAAAAAATGTGTACCATATTGTATATTTTTTGCAAATGTGTATAGTATCATTATTTATAATGTAAATCTTACATTGATTTTAAACAAATGTGTACAGTATAATTGTCTGCAATGTAAATCTTGCATTGATAGTACAATGTGAACATACAGTTATCCTAAACTAATAAATAAAAGTATTTTAATTAGTAATAATTAAAATTTACTTAACATAATTAACATGTTCATTATATTAAGAAAAAATATGTCAATTGAACTAGTAATTTATTTTTTATTCTACTATTGGTATGTACTATAGACAAATTTGTAATAAGGAAATCATGTAAATTGTAAGATTCATATTTTACCCAAGATGTATCTTCTTATTGATCCCCCTAGAAAAAAATCTTAGAGCTGCCACTAACCTTTACCATGCCCGTTAACACCTAGTTTTATGACAGTATTTTTGCCAGCTTTATAAGCTATGGGGCCAGCTTTATACCATGTCCTTTTTCTCCTATTTATCCATTTTTTTTATTAAGTGGAACCCACAGAGTAGTTCTCTTTTATGAATACCTGATGCAAGATAAATGAATTTCATTAGTTAAAACTATATGATCAATAAACAAACTTAAAGGAGAAAACTTTGGCAAACTTGACAGGTTAAAAATGTATTGACCCCTTTGGTAAATTAATCAATTATTTATTCAAGTTAATTTAGCATGCTAGGTAGCACAAATTGATAGGCCAAGAATGTATTGACTCATTTGGTAGCTTAATTAATTAATTAGCCAAGTGAATTAATTAGATTCAATTACATGCAATAAGCGTAGTAGCACAAACAAATCACCAAATAACTAAATGCAGCGGAAACTAAATTTGACACGGGTGATTTGTTTACGAATGGGGAAAACCACCGAAGCAAAAACCCCACTGGGTGAATTTAAGGTCACCACTCCCAAGAATCTACTATTATCAAAACAAGCGGTTACAAGTAAAGGAATCCCAGTACCTTATACCAACTTACAGTTGAACATTTACCCCAATACACAATTGGACTTGTAATGTAGTGACAATTTCTCATTTCAATGCACTCCTAGTACGCAACTAACCAATTGATGCACGGATTCAAGTACGTAACTAACACACCAAATTGAAAAAGATGTTAGCTGTAAAGTTCTTCAATTCATCTACACGATGAAGATCCAGAAACTCCTTGGTTACAAAACCCTTGGCACACAAATGCAATAGCTTCTTCAAGAGAAATATGAACTAAAGCAAATTGTCTCCGGTCACAATTTGATTGAATAATCACTTTGCATCAAGTTGCATCACCTTTAATAGCCCTTAAAATAATCTTTATATATGTCTAAGGTTATGAGAAAAGAAACTCTACACAAATAGCTTGGATATGTGTGAAAAATAGATCTAGAAATCTGAATTTCGTAATTCTCGATAGATACAGCTTCTGTTGAGAGCTGTCGAGAATCATATATTAAATATCAATAGATACATCTGTCGAGCTATCTGTCGAGTTTTAATGAACAACACTTCTTCACTTGATTCTTGGACAGATTTGCATGGCTTCAATACTTGGACTTGAACTCTTGTTCCTTAAAGTATTAAACACATCCTAAATCTACCAAATTACAAGTAAAGTGCGTTTTGTCAAAGGATTAGCCAATTCTATATGACATACGTTCTAACAAGTTCTACATTTGTCCTAACAATCTCCCTCTTTGGCAATCTGTGATAAAACCACAACAAACAAATGAAGTATGAGAGAAGTCATAAATCACTCAACTCATAATCACTTGTTGAATACAATAAAATCTAATCTTAACACAAACTCTTAAAAAACTTTGCAAGAAGAAAGTTCATGGCATGATAGATTTTGACAACCTATCTTTCTGAAACACTTTAAACAAAACTCATCAAGGCATCTTAGTATGAAACAGAAATAAAAGATTGTACACATAATAAGAAACATGTGTATAAAAAGAGAAAAGAAACAACACATAGAGAGATAGGTGAAAATGATAACAACATTATCGTATATATATAAAAGAGATATAAGTACAATGTTTGCTATCACTAAATGGCCACAAGATTGGTATACAAAAAGATAATGTATCTAAAAAGAAAGAAAAGAAAAGAAAAGAAAATATACATAAATCCTCACTACATCCCTTATAAAAATAAAAACACTTCCCCTATCAAAAAGTCCTATGCTAACTCTCCCTCTAAGTATATGACTACTTTCATACCTAAAACTACTTCCCCTTTTTGTCACGAATGACAAAGAACAAGTCACTAAGAAGCGGTCGTCACCTCATCACTGGAAGAGTTAACATCCTCATCATCATCATCATCATCATCACCGAAGCTATCATCATCGTCCTTGTCCTTTGAAGCTTGTGGAGATTGAGGGGGAAAAGCAACGAAGCCACCAAGGTGAGCCTAACGTCGTGCAATACAACCCATAGAGGTGGTCACTTGACTTATCTCATCAGTGA
Organism: Quercus agrifolia; assembly: GCA_029955455.1. Lineage (NCBI taxonomy): Eukaryota > Viridiplantae > Streptophyta > Magnoliopsida > Fagales > Fagaceae > Quercus > Quercus agrifolia. The sequence continues at coordinate 54,322,364 of JARQAD010000003.1, read as the reverse complement.
GAGTGTCAAGGTGAGCATCCATGCCCTGAAGCTGTGCTATAATAGCCTTAAGAGTCACACCACCACTCGAAGAAGAGGAAGGAGTGGAGGTGGATAGAATGAATGGGCTAGAGGGGTCGCCATCTCAGTCCGTGGCCGCTTCAGTCGAAGTTGGGCCTCACTCCGTCGAATAGATGCCGCGTTGATGGCACCCATGACGGTGAAATGAGCAAATATGGGATAAGGGACAGAAGAATGGCGAATGATCCGCGTGATAGCTGAAGGGAAAATGAGCTTATCACGGGTCACCGTATCTCTTTAGACATCCATGAGAGAGAGAATGAAGTGAGAAAGAAAATCTATAGTAAGGTCCTCAATGAGGGAAAGCAAAAATCAAGCACGAGGCTCAATAATAGAGTTATAGTGAAACAAGGGATGGAGAACAAATGTCATCACTATATTCAAGAATCTCGAACCTTTTGCAAAGCCTGAGCATGAGGTGTTTTGATGATCACCCTATGAAGAAGGTGTCTCACAAAAGTGAGACAAAAGATCGTCTTTGGACACAATCCTTAGACATGGACATCTAGGGTAATCAGGATGCGATACCCTCGGAACATGTAGCACATCAGAGATGAGCTCCAAAGTGACAACTACACGTGTACCTCGAACAGAGGTAATAAACCGAGGCACAGAAAAATCAAAACCATGCATATTGGAGTAAAACTCCTATATGATCACAAAGGGACAACTCACGGGTATCCCACATAGAGATTCCCAACCCCGACTGTGAATGATAGTGGGTAGAGCAGTATTGGAAAAGTTCAATAGAATCACGTGGCGTTCCAATGAATGCCATGTTTGGAGAAGTTCTCCGAGAAGTCCTGATGGGCCTTCTCATCATAGAGCCTGATAGAAAGAGGAGTAGGATTAGAAGATGATGCTCCAAAATGAAAAGGGTTTCAGGATGGAGTAGTTTTGCGCTTGGGTGCCATGTGTAGAGTATCCGAGAGAGAGAGAGAGAGAGAGAGAGAGAGAGAGAGAAACACAATCAACACAACAAATATGAGAAAGAAAAGGTATGTATGCATGAACAATGCATGAGCATGTGACGTGTAAAGAAAAATTCATCATGGGCTCAGCCTAATCCAATCATACCAGCACACAAGTTTTCAACATAGAAACACACATCTAAATGCATGAAACATTGTGAAAATGCAAATGTAATGCAATGCATGAGCATATAACAAATATAAGCAAAACCCAACCCAAAAATTTCATAAAATACTCAAAGATTTTCAAAAACCCCAAAAATTTTACAAAAACCCAAAACCTAGGTCTAAATGCGTGAAATGCATGAAGAATGAAGGAAAGAGAGATCATACCAAAGAAGAAATGATCACACTAGGCCTAAATCCAAGTGAGTTTGAGGTTTAGAGAAAGTAGAGAGAGTTTGGGAGGTGAAGAGACAAGTTTCTGTCAAGAGAGATAGAGAAAAATGAAATTTGAAATCGCGTTGAAGCTATTTAAAGAAAACGCATCTTGATGGATCGAGGATCTATGGAGAATCTGTCGAGCACTAATTCTCGACAGATGAATCTATTGAGGTATTGTCGAGGATCTATCGATGACAAAAATACCTCGATGGATCAAACAGCTATCGGCCAGGCAGAACCTTTCTCGATGGATCGAGAATTTGTTGAGAAGTTATTGAGATAAATTCTAGAAAGTTTCGATGGATCGAAAAAGCGATAAGATCTATCGAGAAAAGAAGTCCAAGGAGCTCGATAGATAGCTATCTGTCGAGATCTGTTGAGAAGTTGTCGAGCTTGATAAAAACAGGATTTTCAAAGAGAGGAAAAACACAAATATGAATGCAATCAAGCAAATTATTCAACCAAGGATCCAAACAACATTTTAAACTCTCAAAAACATCTCTCAAAAAGAAAAAAACAGAGCATATAAGATCCAAACACACATACACACTAAACAACTCTAACCAATTTTATATTTTAAAAACAAGTTAAGATAGTTTAGTGAGCACACATTAATACATGTATTCCTTGTGATAGCCAAATCAACTTGTACCCACACATGTATCAAAAGTAGCAAAGAATTTGTGTGTTGTGTGTGAAAACATCACAAGATTGCATAAATGTCTCATGTTATGATAATTTGAGATATGAGAAAATCAATTTAACTCATATACAATCATAACTGCTTGATGGATATTATCACTTTCGAGGTACATCTTATAACTCTTACATCTCTTAGAAACACGTTTGCTATAATATTTAAGTCTCTCTCTCTCCTCCTTTTTGGTTGGCGTAGAAGTTCAGGATGGTAAAGCAAATGGATTTTGGCAAAATTGTTGATTATTCAGTAAATGGGACTTGAGAAATTAATTTTAGAATTTGGCATGATTCAACAATACGGCTTGGTTGAGGTGTAAGTTGTTAGATTTGGGAATTCATCTCAACATGATGTTGAAACATTTCTTTCTTCGGAATGATGAGGGTGTGGGCCTCTGTTGATAATATTGGGCATTGGGTATAAAAAGTATATATTGATTAATAAATCAAATTGGTAATTGTTACAGTTAGTTGGATACTTTGGTCTGAAGCTCTAAGCACTTTGGGATTGTGGGGTCAGAGTAGTGTTAGGTGAGTGTTTGGGGTATGGTAATTTCGGTGTACTACCGTAACTACTTGTTACTCGCAAGGAAAATGTTGTCTTGATGCTTATTGGTATGGTTTTGTTTTGTTTTTTTGTTTTTTGTTTTTGTTTTTGTTTTTGTTTTTTTTGTTTTTGCTAATCTGTTTTGTTATGATATGCATCCCATCGCCTTTTCATGTATTTTTAATATGGCTTTTTCTTAAACTGAAAAGTTGGAATGGTATTATTTATTATTATTTGGACATGATGTCATGTCTAGAGGGTCCTTTGAAACAGGGGAAAACAAACAACATTAATTTCTACCACAGCTAGCAGAGGACAGACATAATGAAAAATTCTGGAAAGCTTAGGAGATTTTGGAAGATTACCCTCCACCGCCGTTGCTGCACTTGCAGCCAGATCCATAGCCACAGCTTATTGATTGCAATGGGGATTTCGGTCTAGATTCTCTAGAATCGGCAAGAGATCTTGGTCTGAGTCGTCTGACCAGTGGGGATTGTGGGGTTGAAAAGTTTGGTCACATGTAGGTCATGCGGAACTAAAAGAGGCTAAAAAGGTGACATGATAGGAGCACTTAAGACATCTAGAATGACTGGTTAGTATTTTAATTTAATTTGTTTCATGTGTGCTTTCCATCTACAACATAAGTAGATACCGTTAATAATTTAATGATAGGAATTAAAGTGATTATGATCCCAAAATGTAGGAATCAAAATGATATTTTGGTCAAATAATTTTTTTTATAAAAATTATGCCATTATTTATTTTAAACAAATGTATTGATTGCAATATTTAAACAAATTTAGAAGATTAAAGTTTCTACTTTAGTAGTAGCATATAACAGCCCATTTACTAGCAAAGCATACTTGTGGCATTACTTATTTTTCTGTTTGGATCGAAGATAATCTTTATTTTTTAGAACAAATTCTTCACCATAATATTATTGTTACATTTCAAAGTTAATAAAAGTATTCAGAGTCTTCCTATCAAAAATTTTAGAAGAGTAACGTTTGCACTTACGTCACTCTAATACATGTGGGTGTGTTTATACCAATTAAAAAAAATAAAAAATAAATAAAAATCTTCTTTTCAACTTTCCGTCGGACGAATGGACCTGAGTTTTAGAACATGAAACATTTCTTTATTAATTTTCTACTTTATTCATAGTTGCTTTCTGCTTTATTCATCTGTTGTTTGTCATTATTAATTAGTTGTCTATTCTATACCACTTTGCTTTTTTTGATAACAAGTATTACTTTGTGATGTATTGTTTAACTGCTATATCATGTCTTTATCATATAGTTTATTTTGATAGTGCTCATTTTCTGATTTCTACCTTTTTTTTTTTCTATTTTTTTTATTATTTTTTTCTATGTTTTATTTTTTTTATGTGGCCGTTTATGTGACTGGACATAATATCACATACTAATTTTAAAGGGCATATTATTGGAAAAATATGCGTGAAGTCCTACATTGAATAAAAATAATAAAAGAGAATCGTTAAGATAACATAGTTAGACCTAAATTCAAAGGCCTAAGTCTTTTAGGCTAGGTGATGTGTTATATTAACTTGACACTTCGGACAAAGTGGGGCTAGCTTAGCATTTTGGCTAGCTCAAACAGAAAGATGAACTTGTACGTTAGTGTAACTTCTGCGCAAAACTAATCCTTATTTAATTGTCTAGTCCTTATATTATTTAAATTCAAAATAAAATAAAACCCTAAACTAATCCATGTAAATCCCTTAATCTAGGAGTATTGAGCTAACATTTTAAGACTTGAAATAAGAAATACTAAATATTTCTTAGCAATATATATTAGATTTTCACGCTATTATTTCTAATAATGATGTCCAAAAATTTTGGAGCACCTAATTGTTCCCTTAAATGAGTAGTCTCTCATTCCAAATATCTAAAGTTGTGGTTTACAACTATGTTTTATGTTGGCTTTAATTTCATATCAAAATTTATTGTAATTCTGTTCAATCATTTCCCTATATTTTTATGGGATTTAATGTGAGGGTTGTGTATGAGAGTTTGGTAAAGATTCTGTGAAGATGAGGATTTCATGACTAGCTCGTGAGTGCCAACCCGCGAAATAGGCCACGTGAGAAGCACATATTGGAATTTGAAGAGTTTTTGACAAGTTAGATTTTGCGAGTCATTCAAAACTCAGGCCAAGTTGCGACTAACCCATGAAACTCTTTGCCTTATTAGTTTGGTTGTGTCTTTTCACATTCCTTTACCAATGATATGTAAAGCCTCATTACCCACAAAATGTAAAGAAGAACAATGAGTCTTTACGAGAAACCTTTGAGAGAAGAAAACCCTAGCCAAACACTTGAGAGTTAAAGATTGTTTACCCACAATCCTCTACATCATTTCTCTAGAGTTTCCATTACTTTTTTCTCCATCTACACAACCTTGAGAGGTTCTTAACCCAAACACTTATCTCACCTATTCTGAGTATTGAGAGAAGTTTTGGTGCCTATGGGAAGCATTAGAAGAAGCCATTAAGTGGCAGATGCAATCGGGCAAAATTGCAGGATTCGGATAACTAATGAAGATAAGATTCTGAGAAGTCTGTTTGAAGCTGGAGCTTGGAGGACTCAAGTACATTAGATAGATTAGGTTTGGAGGGTCTTTTTGATATTCGTGTACTCCATTCACAAGTTGATCAATTTTGGTTTGGAGGGTCACAAAGAGATTTTTTGTTGAGTACTTCGGTTTCCACTTTGATAACATGTCTTGGTGTTATCTTGTGTTTGCATCTCCTTTCTCTTACTCTTTGTGCTTTACATTTATTATTTATTGTACATGTTTATGTACTAGAGTAGTTCCGGTTTATTGCACTTCATTTACTCTTGTTCTGTACTTAGACAAGTTAAAGTAAAAGCAATTAAGCCGTTATTTAAAATTGAGGGTCTAAACAAGCATTAGTGTTTTCACACTATTTGAGCTTTCAGAACACACTAGATAATTACTAAAAGAAACCCATTAAAAATGGTCCCAAGATGTTGATTAGGAGTTTTTTCTTACCTTTAAAGTTATGTCACACTTACAAATACATGTACATCTAGGCCATTATTTAAACAAATTTTGAAGTTTTACGTTTTTAGTTAGGTCACAGTAGTAGCATATGAAACTATATTTGTTGGGAAATTTAAATCCTATTTATGTCAAATTAATTAAGTCAACTTAATTAATTTAACAGTTGTACATTGCAAGTTTTGTAATGATTATTCACAACATAAATCAGTATTGAAAAACAAATAAATGTGGAAAGTAAAGCAAACAAGTGATATGATACCAAGACACTAATTGGTTTTATGTAAGTAGGAATTGAATCCTAAATCTCTTATTCAACTATCAGAGATTTTACTAATTGAGTTTACTGTAACCCACACAAGCAATATGATTACGTACGAACTATAATGGGAAAAAATTTCCGACCTTTATCACCAACTCTCAAGAAAACATATCTACTATATTGAATTTAAGTTTTCCAAAATTAATCATAATTTTGCAGCTACATTAAGTTGTACTTACTAACGTGACTACATATAGATCCAAATTCTTCTATACTTCTACTGAGCATACTATTCACATAGAACGCCCTATCTTTGACTTCAAGAACCTTATTAAAGATTCTCACAGCAACAATTACTAATGATTTATACGCAACAACTTTACATTGATCATTGGTCTTTAGAACTTCTTTGGTTGACAATATGAGAGAACTTGGCTACAATACGCAGCTCTCAAAACCTCCATTTGGTTGTCCTTATAATTCCTTTTACACTCTAGCAATTAAGATTTAAGCACGAAATAGTCTTAATTGATTTATAGCTAGACATGTGATTCTTGATTGATTGACATGTGTTGAGTATGTGTTGAAAATTTAAAAAATTCAATCTTCTTGAGCCATTCTGGGTAAAAATCTTAGACATCATCATACTCTTGAAAACTCATTCTAGATTTAATTTTAGTTCATAGTTTGCTAACTTATAAACTATGGACCTAGCAATATTTATGCTATAAAAATCTTTTTAGCTCAACTAGTACTTCTCATGTTTCTGTTGGGATTAGACCACTCTAAAAACACTATATTTAACCAATTTTAAAGCCAAGTTGATTGTTAGATCTATTATTGATACTTTAGGTTAAGTATATCAACATCAATATCATGCAAGTGCGGAAATTTAAAAGAGACACGATATGATGACTAAGAAAACCAATGAAACAAAACAGGGTCACAGGAAAAACATGTTGGGACTTAACTTTATTAATCCTGAGGTGAACAAATTCACTATTAGATAGAGCAGGTTCACAAAACAGGTTCACCCTTGTGGGTTTTCTCCAATGTAGACCTCTACTATATGATTTCAAGATCACACTTGAAGTTTTAGATCCAGTACTCTTGATCACTGGTATGAGATAGAAACTTCCACAACACTAAATCTTGAGTTTCTTCAAAGAATATCATCGGTAGAAGATTTAAGAAAGTTTTGAGTACAAAAGCCCTAGATGCAGAATATGAGGCACATAAGGCACTTTTTTTTCCTCTTCTAAAAGCTCTCTAAGGTTAGCTTATATTGTCTTTTAAATACTGTAACAAACAGATCACCAATTGAGCTTGGAAGGAACAACTTATGGTCCTTTTCACATTTGCTGATATTTTATGATTATGTGATTTTTGACAGGTTGAACACCAATTGAATAGTTCCAATAGGTTGAACACCAATTAAAAAAAAAAAAAAAAATACACCTTTCTTCATTCCGGACTTGTGTCTTTGTCTTGGACTTAGGAAGTACATATTTTTACTCAACAAGACTTACAATTTGTCATAGTTTGCCAACACTATAAACTTAAATCGTAACAGTTTCCAATTGAGATACCTAATGTTCAAATCTCACCACCCCAACTATTAATTTATTAAAATAAAATTTTAGAAAAATTATGCCATTGGAAGAATAATGTTTGTAGTTACGTCACGCTAAGACATGCCAGTGCATTTATGTTAATTAAAAAATAAAAATCTTCTTTTCTACTTTCCTCTTTTCCAATTATTTCATCTTCTGGTATGGTACGGTTAACCAAGTCAAATAAGGAAAATGTTTCTCAACTTATATTTTTTAATTGGATGTGAATTTTGAAAATCTAACTATTGAATTACATTTTCTTATAATAATTTTTTGTGCTAAAAAATTATGTATAAAAAATAATTTTATAGATCAAAAAGTAAAAAACACCCGATTTGAACTAAATTTGATGTGTGTTAGAAATAAATATAACATGTAATCTAACAGTTGATTTTCAAAATTCACATTTAATAAAAAGATATAGCAGAAGTTTGGAAAGTTTCACTCTAAATTAGTTTGGAGAAAACATTTTTGGCCAAACAATGGTGTATTAATAAAATCTAATTTATTTGTTGAATAAAAAAAAAAGAAATAATCATACGCATGTACTATTTCAAAGAACCTCATTAACAAACGAACTTTGACAAAAAGAATATATGTCCAAAATTTTAAACTAGAGAGAGAAAAGAACCTAACCGCCGGTTGGGTTTAGTCTTTTAGTGGGTAAACGGTTACATGTTTCCCGTCCCACGCATAGTTTCCAGATGCTGGAAATAGTCTAATACTGTTATTCCTAAGTCCTAACACCTATATAAACCTCATAAAAAAAAAAAAAAAAAAAAAAAAAAAAACAGCGGTTGGAGATTAACGTTTGTTCTTATGTAGCAGCTAGGCCTTTCCATAAGTTAAGTTGAATTGTGTTTGGACTCTGGCTCCAACGTCGCACTTGAATTATATATTTGTCCATATGGAACAAAAACCCCGCATAGCTCTTCTACCAAGTCCAGGGATGGGGCATCTCATCCCTCTTGTTGAGTTTCCCAAGCTTCTTCTTCATCGTCACGACTTCCACATCACATGCATCATTCCCACAACAGGGTCTCCATCCAAGCCATGAAAGAAGTCCTTCAATCTCTCCCTTCTAGCATATAATATATTGTTAGATTTACGTTATTTTGACTATATATAAATAATATAATATATTATTTATATTATACAAATTTGATTAACGCTTGGGCTTTCTATAAGTTAAATTGAATCATGTTTGGACTCAACTTATATAGTTAGATTTACGTTATTGACTGTATGTGAATAATATCATATATTATTTATATTATACAAATTTAGAAGATTAATGTTTGTTCTTATGTAGTAGTTAAGGCTTTTCATAAGTTAAGTTGAATCGTGTTTGGGCTTAACTCACAACCAATCAGACCTAATTGTTTGAAGTAAAAATAAACCCACAATCAATCTGACCACTCGGGCGAACGATAGTCTGTTTTGGGCGAAAACAACAAAGTAGCAATAGGCGAAATCAACAAAGCACGAGATTTTGATGTATCTCAATGAATTTGGTCTAGATCTTGGCGAGATCTTGACAAATTTGAGGAAGAGAGAGAGGGAGGATGAGGGTTTGGAGGATGGTCATTTCGGTTTTCATCAAATTTCAAAACCCAAAACCACTACTCGACCTGCACCTCTTGATTTCTAATGCTGGAGGCCTGCCGTTGACTGCTAGCTACTTGGATCCAGTTAGTTTCAATTCGGATGGCAATAGGTCAGGTGGTTCCGTTGGGTAGCTGGTTGGTCTGGTCAGCTCTAGTAGTAGCATATAATAAACCATTATTTAAACAAAATTATTGATTACATTATTTAAACAAATGTAGAAAAGTAACGTTAGTACTTACGTCACACTAACGCATGCCGGTGCGTTTATGCCAATTAAAAACTAAAAATTAAATTCTTCTTTGAACTTTCCTCTAGTTTCCAATTATTTGATATTCTTGTTCAGCCGCCTAAAAAGAATAAAAAAGAAAGCGTACGCATATACGATTCTAAAGAACCCAGTAACAAATGAACTTTAATAAAAAGAATAAACGTCCAAAATTTAAATTAGAGAAAGAAAAGAACCAAACCAGTTGCATTTTTGCTGTCCCATGTATAGGTTTATGTAGTTTATTTTTTGTATTATTCATAAGTTTTATTGTATTATTTTAATTAATTTTTATCTTTATTTATCGTATATTTAATAATTTTCTTTCCAATTCAACTAAATAAGTTGTTTTAAAACTCACCAATAGTTTCATTGCCAGAAATAATCTAATACTATTATTCCTAAGTCCTAAAACGCCTATATAAACCACGCAACCTCCTAAGTCCCTACCACAAAAACAAAACATAGTATTCTCTTTCAATCCCCATCTCTTCAAAACATTAATAGAATTATATATTTGTCCATATGGACCAAAAACCCCACATAGCTCTTTTAGCAAGTCCAGGGATGGGGCATCTCATCCCTCTTGTTGAGTTTGCCAAGCTTCTTCTTCATCATCACGACTTCCACATCACATGCATCATTCCCACAACAGGGTCTCCATCCAAAGCCATGAAAGAAGTCCTTCAAGCTCTCCCTACTAGCATAGACCATGTCTTTCTTCCTCCAGTGAACTTGGAGGACCTCAAAGGAGCAAAGCCTGGACTACAAATTAGACTCACCATGACTCGTTCACTGCCATCGCTTCGTGATGTGTTAACTTCACTAGTTGCAACTACTCGGTTAGTTGCTTTAGTGGTTGATCCTTTTGGGATTGATGCTCTTGATGTTGCTAAGGAGCTCAATGTCTCGCCCTACATTTTCTTCCCAACAAATGCTATGGTTTTGTCGTTGCTTTTGAATTTACCAAAGTTGGATGAGACAGTTTCATGCGAGTATAGAGACCTACCTGAACCAGTGAAACTTCCGGGGTGCATACCAATTCACGGTCGAGATCTTATAGACCCGATTCAAGATCGAACAAGTGAGTGGTACAAATTGTATCTTCGCGGAACAAAACAGATGCGATTAGCTGAGGGTATTGTTATTAATACCTTCATGGAGTTGGATGGAAATGCTATAACAGCTTTGGAAGAAGAAGCTAAAAATCTCTCACTTTATACAATTGGACCCATCATTCAAAGTGGTTCAAGCAACCAGGTTGAAGGGTCAGACTGTTTAAGATGGTTGAACAATCAACCAAGTGGCTCTGTCCTATTTGTTTGTTTTGGAAGTGGTGCAACCCTCTCATATGACCAAATGAATGAGTTAGCTTTAGGATTGGAATTGAGTAAGCAAAAGTTCTTGTGGGTGGTAAGAAGCCCAAATAATGAATTGGCTAATGCTGCATACCTTGCTGACCAAACCCTCGACAACAACCCTCTTGCTTTCTTACCAAAAGGGTTTATAGAGAGGACCAAAGAACAAGGTCTAGTGGTGCCCTCTTGGGCACCACAAGCCCAAGTCCTTAGCCACAATTCAACCGGTGGGTTCTTAAGTCACTGTGGTTGGAATTCAACCTTGGAGAGTATCATGCAGGGCAAACCAATAATTGCATGGCCGCTTTTCGCTGAACAAAGAATGAATGCTGTATTACTAACTGAGGTTCTCAAAGTTGCGCTGAGACCAAAAGCTAACGAGAAAGGCCTTGTGGATCAGGAAGAAATCGCAAAAGTTATAAAAGGTCTCATGATTGGAGAAGAAGGGAAGAAAGTTCATAACCATATGAAAAATTTAAAGATTGCTGCTGAGAAAGCACTTAGCCCAAATGGGTCTTCTACGAAGGCACTCGCTGATTTAGCATCCCAATGGACAAATCAACCCGACTCTTAGAACATGAAACATTTCTTTCTTAATTTTATACTTTATCCGTCATTGCTTTTCTGCTTTATTCCTCTCTTGTTTTTCATTATTCACTAGTTGTCTATTGACTCTATTGAGTCTATTCTATATAACTTTGCTTTTTTGATAACAAGTCTCACTTTGCGATGTTTTCTTTAACTGTATCATGTCTTTATTATATCGTTTATTTCATAGTGCTCATTTTCTATTTTTTAACTATATCATGTCACCATCCTAATTCCTAAGCTTATTCTCGGCTACTCCTCATCAAGTTACTACACAAAAACTACATAAAACTTTCGACAGTTGTCAGCAAGGGAACTACCGCATTTAGGCCACTTAACTACAGAACGAAAGGCTCTAGCCACCTAGCAGCCTCCACTAATAATGCCCTCAACCATTTTTCCACGCATTATCCCCAATTCCTCATAACATATATAAATCACTCTACAAACAATCTAGAAATAATAAGCATTGAGACTTAGATTTTTGGGATGATGGTTAGAAGTCTTGCCTTTTCAATTTTCCTTTTTCCTTAGATTGCTATTAGGAAAAAAGGGTTGCACATTTTCATTTTCATAGATTGTATTAGGACAAAGATTAGCTAAAAACTTTCTTGTAGCCATTAGTTATAACTCCAAATAAAAAATTTAACATGACTACATATATTGAAAATTTAACCACTAAATTTCATATTATTTATGTTCTTAATATAAATATCAAATTTCATGTCAATCATATACTATTTAATGTTCGATCTAAAAACATTTTTTTTTTTATATATAATTTTGGACTATAAAAATTTGAAATTTAAACATGTAATTAATTTTATAGTTATTAATTTTTAATTTTCTAGAAATTTCACAAGTATGGGCCTAATAATGTTTATGTTACTTATTTTAACATGGTTTATGCTATAAACTTATTTTTTATGGACCAGATAATATTTATGTTACTAATTAAGAGTTTTCTAATTTGACTGGTACCTTTTAATGTTACTAATGAAGACATCAAAGAATTAGATCTCTCAGAGCATGCATAGTTGATTCCAAAGATTTTGAACACAAGTGGCAGGTTGTATTATCCTCAATCTTCCGCTTATGAAGATTCCGCTTAGTTGGCAAAACATTCGATTGAGCTCTGTGAGATATTATAATCCGTGTGGAGCTGTGACTTTTGTTGGGTAAATGTTCCAGCAATTTAGTTTCATTCCATTGTTGATCTAATGATGTGGGTTCGTGGTAGACCAAACTTTGGAGTTATTTGCAATCGCTGCTTGGTCCGTTTGGAATTATAGGTATAAGAGCAGGGTTAACAAATCGGTGGTACCTCAAAATGAGATTGCTGCTCTAGGCAGAAAGTACCTCTCAAACTTCAAAGAATCTAACCTGGTACATGCGAAGTCGACTTGCTATGTCAAGAAGTAATGGATTCTGCTCTCTTGTGACTCCTGCAAAACAAATTTCGAGGAATTTGAAGAAGGTGTAGAAGAACAATAGCGGTGATGTTATAGCCTCTTTGTTTGAAAGGATTCCAAAACCATCTCCAGTGGTTACTCTAGAGTTGTTATCAACAAGAAGAGCAGTGCCGTTTGTCTAAGAGAATTGCTTCCATGAGTCCACCTCTAAAGGTGATTCAAAAATTGTTATAAACTCTTTGGGACACGTGATATGCTCCACTTTTTTTTTTTTTTTTTTTGTTTTTGTTTGTGGAAGGAGTTTGTTCATCTAAACATGAATAATGTTGTTTTTGCTAATTTGCCAACTATTCAATAAAACTTCTGATAGTCTATCTCTAAAATAAAGAAAGAGAAAAAGAATTTAATCCATTTGACAAAAATTATTTTTGCCAATTTATTTTACTATTTAATTTATTTTTGCTATTATTCATGAGTCTTATTAGAATTTTTTGTATTATTCATGAGTTTTACTGAATTATTTCAACTAACTTTTATATTTATTTATAGTAATTTCAGTAAAAAATTTTTAATTTTAATAAAATAAACAAATCACAAACAGATCCTAAATCTTTCAAATCCCAATAATTAATTTATAAAATAAAAAAAATATTTATGCATTATTTAAACAAATATATTCATTTGATTATATATTTAAACAAATTTAGAAGATTAAGGTTTGTACTTACATTACAGTAGTCTAGTAACATATACATATTTTATACAAATTTGGATGAGTAATGCTTGTTGTTTCGTCACACTAACGCACGCAATTACGTTTATGTGCGAATTAAAATAAAGTCAAACAATCAACTTATCATACGCGTATAGTCAGCCAACAACCGGTTGTTGGCTGACTATAAATATAAATAAATGACCAAGACTTTGAACATGACTTTGAATTTCAACAAAATATAAAAAAGTGAATTTCAACAAAATATAAATAAATGACCAAGACTTTGAATTAGTGAGAGAAAGAACCAACGAAGTCCAAACACCTATATAAACCATGCAACCTCCCCAAAATACCAATAAAAAAAAACATAGCATACTCTTTCGAAGGCCATCACTTCCAAATCCATATGGAACAAAAACCACACATAGCTATTCTACCAAGTCCAGGAATGGGACATGCCGGTGCGTTTATGCCAATTAAAAACTAAAAATTAAATTCTTCTTTTGAACTTTCCTCTAGTTTCCAATTATTTGATATTCTTGTTCAGCCGCCTAAAAAGAATAAAAAAGAAAGCGTACGCATATACGATTCGAAAGAACCCAGTAACAAATGAACTTTAATAAAAAGAATAAACGTCCAAAATTTTAAATTAGAGAAAGAAAAGAACCAAACCAGTTGCATTTTTGCTGTCCCATGTATAGGTTGCGTTTGAAATTAGAGTTTAAAATCAGTTTATTCTATTACGAGTTTGAAATTAGAGTTTAAAATCAGTTTATTCTATTATGTAGTTTATTTTTTGCATTATTCATAAATTTTATTGTATTATTTTAATTAATTTTTATCTTTATTTACAATATATTTAATAATTTTCTTTCCAATTCAACTAAATAAGTTGTTTTAAAACTCACCAATAGTTTCATTGCCAGAAATAATCTAATACTATTATTCCTAAGTCCTAAAACGCCTATATAAACCACGCAACCTCCTAAGTCCCTACCACAAAAACAAAACATAGTATTCTCTTTCAATCCCCATCTCTTCAAAACATTAATAGAATTTATATCTTTGTCCATATGGACCAAAAACCCCACATAGCTCTTTTACCAAGTCCAGGGATGGGGCATCTCATCCCTCTTGTTGAGTTTGCCAAGCTTCCACATCACATGCATCATTCCCACAACAGGGTCTCCATCCAAAGCCATGAAAGAAGTCCTTCAAGCTCTCCCTACTAGCATAGACCATGTCTTTCTTCCTCCAGTGAGCATGGAGGACCTCAAAGGTGCGAAGCCTGGACTACAAATTGAACTCACCATGACTCGTTCACTGCCATCGCTTCGTGATGTGTTAACTTCACTAGTTGCAACTACTCAGTTAGTTGCTTTAGTGATTGATCCTTTTGGGGTTGATGCTCTTGATGTTGCTAAGGAGCTCAATGTCTCGCCCTACATTTTCTACCCAACAAATGCTATGGTTTTGTCGTTGGTTTTGAATTTGCCAAAGTTGGATGAGACAGTTTCATGCGAGTATAGGGACCTACCTGAACCAGTGAAACTTCCGGGGTGCATACCTATTCGCGGTCGAGATCTAATAGACCCGATGCAAGATCGAACAAGTGAGTGGTACAAAATGTGTCTTCGCAGAGCAAAACAGATGCGATTAGCTGAGGGTATTTTTATTAATACCTTCATGGAGTTGGATGGAAATGCTATAACAGCTTTGGAAGAAGAAACTAAAAATCTTTCACTTTATACAATTGGACCCATCATTCAAAATGGTTCAAGCAATCCGGTTGAAGGGTCAGACTGTTTAAGATGGTTGAACAATCAACCAAGTGGCTCTGTCCTATTTGTTTGTTTTGGAAGTGGTGCAACCCTCTCATATGACCAAATGAATGAGTTAGCTTTAGGATTGGAATTGAGTAAGCAAAAGTTCTTGTGGGTGGTAAGAAGCCCAAATAATGAATTGGCTAATGCTGCATACCTTGTTGACCAAACCCTCGACAACAACCCTCTTGATTTCTTACCAAAAGGGTTTATAGAGAGGACCAAAGAACAAGGTCTAGTGGTGCCCTATTGGGCACCACAAGTCCAAGTCCTTAGCCACGGTTCCACAGGTGGGTTCTTAAGTCATTGTGGATGAAATTCAACCTTAGAAAGTATCATGCATGGAATACCAATAATTGCATGGCCGCTTTTCGCAGAACAAAGAATGAATGCTGTATTACTAACTGAGGGTCTAAAAGTTGCGCTAAGACCAAAAGCTAACGAGAAAGGCCTAGTGGATCGAGAGGAAATTGCAAAAGTTATAAAAGGTCTCATGATTGGAGAAGAAGGGAAGAAAGTTCATAATCGTATGAAAGATTTGAAGATTGCTGCTGATAAAGCAGTAAGCCCAAATGGATCTTCCACAATGGCACTCGCTAATATAGCATCCCATTGGATAAATGGACCTGACTTTAGGACATGAAACATTTCTTTCTTAATTTTCTACTTTATTCATCATTGCTTTTCTGCTTTATTCCTCTGTTGTTTGTCATTACTCCTTAGTTGTCTATTCTATACCACTTTTCTTTTTTTGATAACTTAACAAGTATTACTTTGTGATGTATTGTTTAACTATATCATTTCTTTATCATATAGTTTATTTTGATAGTGCTCATTTTCTAATTTCTACGTGGCCATTTATGTGACTTGACATAATATCACATACTAAATTTAAAGGGCATATTGTTAGAAAATAATGTGTGAATAAAGTTCTACATTGAATATAAATAACAAGATAAGGAATAGTAATTGTAATATAGTTGGGCCTAAATTCAAAAGCCTATGTCTTTTAGGTTAGGTGGTGGACTTGTATGTTATGTTAACTAATCAATTAAAGATTCCCTCAAGATATTATCTCCATAAAGATTATTAATTTGACCATTCGGACATGGTGGGGCTAGCTTGAACAGAAAGATGAACTTGAACGTTAGTGTAACGTCTGCAAAAGATGAACTAATAATAAACTAAAAAACAAATCCTTATTTAATTGTCTAATCCTTATTTCATTTGAATTCAAAATAAACTAGAACCCTAAACTAATCCAACTACAGATGAAATCGAATTTAATAAGGTGCAATGTCCTCATCATCTGGTCTTTGCAATTTTCAGTTTTGCTTATATTGCAATTTGGACTAAAATGCATTTACTTTTTCATTTTCTAAGTGCATGTTTGGATTGCATCAAAAATAGCAGATGTGTGTGTCTGTGTTTTTTGCGTGGGTCCAGTGCACTGTTCACGAGACCAGCAAGTACGGATTTCAACAAATTTTTATTTAAAATTACGTCACACGATACTATTCACATATTTAAAAATTATTTTATTATAATATTTTCAGTTTTTAGTTTTCAGCAATAAACGGTATCCAAACAAACCCTTAGAATGCCTTATAGAAAAAAAGTATTGTAACATTATTCTTGAAATTGGCGTACAATTTTTATAATTCGATAAAAATTCAAGGTTTTGCTTCATTTTACTTATCTTAAATTAAATTTTGTGGAAATTCTATGTAAATCTTTTAATCTAGGAGGATTGAGCTAACATTTTAAGACTTGAAATAAGAAATACTAAATATCTCTTAGTAATATATATTAGATTTTCCCCCCTATTATTTCTAAGAATGATGTGCAAAAATTTTGGAGCACTTAATTGTTCTCTTAAATGAGTAGTCTCTCATTCTAAACACACTAGATAATTACTAGAAGAAACCCATTAAGAATGGTCTCAAGATGTTGATTAGGAGTTTTTTCTTACCTTTAAAGTTACGTTATTTTCTTACCTTTAAAGTTACGTCACACTTGCAAATACATGTATGTCTACGTCATTATTTAAAAAATTTTGAAGTTTTACATCTCTTTATTATCAGATTTAGACATCAATTGGTTTTTGGTGTAAGTAGAGATTGAACTTCAGATTTCTTATTGAACCATTAGAAACTTTACCAGTTGAATTAATTGAAACTCACACAAGCAATATGATTACATGCGAACTATAATAGGAAAATTTTTTTGACGTTTACCACCAACTCTCAAGAAAACATATCCACTATATAGTATTGAAGTTTTCCAATATTAATCATAATTTTGCAGCTACATTAAGTAGTACTTACTAGTGTGACTACATATAGATCTGACACTTCTACTGTGCATTCTATTCACACGGAACGCCCTGTCCATGACTTCAAGAACCTTATTAAAGATTCTCACGACAACAATTACCAATGATTTATACGCAACAACTTTACGTTGATCATTGATCTTTAGACCATCTTCTTTGGTTGACGATATATATGAGAGAACTTGGCTACAATACGCAGCTCTCAAAACCTCCATTTGGTTGTCCTTATAATTCCTTTTATACTCTAGCAATTAATTGAATTATAGACATGCGATTCTTGATTGAATGACATGTGTTGAGTATGTGTTGAAAACTTAAAAAATTCAATCTTCTTGAGCCATTCTGGTAAAAAATCTTAGACATCATTAAACTCTTGAAAACTCATTCTAGATTTAATTTTAGTTCATAGTTTGCTAACTTATAAACTATGGATCTAGCAATATTTATGCTAATTTTTTTTTTTTTTAGCTCAACTGGTACTTCTAATGTTTCTATTGGGTTTAGACCCCTCTAAAAACACTATATTTAACAAATTTCAAAGCCAAGTTGATTATTAGATTTTTTTTATTGATACTTTAGGCTAAGCACATCATCATCAATATCATGCAAGCATGGAAATTTAAAAGAGACACGATATGATGACTTTTCTAACCAATGAAACAAAACAGGTCACAGTAAAAATTTGGGAGGGACTTGACTTTATTAATCCTGTGGAGAAAAAAATTCACTATTAGATAGAGATTTATAGTCAGAATAATGTAAATCTAACTATAGTTACCAAACTGAGCACTGAATCTCATAGACGTCTCTGATAGTAATTTTCTACAATGTGAACCTCCAATCCACGACTCCAAGACCACTCTTGTGGGTTTTCTCTAACGTAGACCTCTACTATACGATTCCAAGATCACACTTGAAGCTTTAGATCCAACACTCTTGATGACTAGTATGAGGTAACAACTTTCACAACATTGAATCTTGGGTTTCTTTATAGAATATCACCAATAGAAGATTTGAGAGAGTTATGAGTACAAAAATCCTAGATATAGAATATGAGGCACATAAGGGACTTTTTTTTCTCTTCTAAAAACTCTCTAGGAATAGGTTATACTGTTCTTTAAATACCATAACAAACAAATCATCAATTGAGATTGAAACAGACAAGTTATGGACCTTTTCATGTTTACTGATTTTTTATGATTATGTGATTTTCAACAGGTTGAACACCAATTAAAAATAAAAATAAAATTCACATCTTTCTTCATCCTGGACTGGTGTCTTTGTCTTGGAATTTGGAAGTACACAATTTAACTCAACAAGATTTACAATTTGTCATGGTTTGCCAACACTACAAACTTAAATCCTAATAGTTTTCAATTGAGATATCTAATGTTCAAATCTTTACCGCCGGACTATCAATTTATTAAAATAAAATTTTAAAAAAATTATGCCATTACTTAAACAAATGTATTGATTGCAATATTTAAACAATTTTAGAAGATTAACGTTCTTACTTCAGTAGTAGCATATAATAAGCCATTATTTAAACAAATTTATCGATTCCATTATTTAAACAAATTTAGAAGAATAACGTTTGCACTTGCGTCACGCTAACACATGCTAGTGTGTTTATGCTAATTAAAAAATAAAAATCTTCTTTTCAACTTTACTCTTTACCAATTATTTCATCTTCTCGTATAGTTAACCAAGTGTCTATTTAACATGATTAATTTTGCTAACTTATTTTACTATTTAGCTTATTTTTGCTACTATTCATGGGTTCCATTATACTATTTTAACTAAGTTTTACCTTTATCTACAGTACTTTCAGAAAAAAAAGTTTTCAAATTCAACAAAATAAACAAATCTCAAACAGACCCTAAGTGTGTGTTTGGCAAAAATTATAAAGGCAGCTTATTTTACTATTCAACTTATTTTTGCTACTATTTATAAGCCCCACTGCACTATGTAGTATTATTCATGGGTCTCAATGTACTATTTCAGTTAACTTTTAACTTTATCTATAGTACTTTCAACAAAAAATTTTCAGTTTCAGCAAAATAAATAGATTCCAAACAAACCCTAAGTCAAACAAGGAAAATGTTTTTCTCTTATATCTTTTAATTGGATGTGAATTTTGAAAATCTTATCATTGGATTATATTTTCTTATCACAATTTCTAGTGCTAAAAAATTATGTATAAAAAATAATTTTATTGATCGAATAGTAAATAACCCCCAATTTGAACGAAATTTAACATGTGTGTTAAGAACAAATACAACTTGTAATCCAACAATTTGATTTTCAAAATTCACATTTAATAAAAAGATATAGGAAAGTTTTCAAAATTCACATTTAAAAAGTTTCAATCCAAACTAGTTTGGAGATGACATTTTTGGTCAAACAATAGTGTATTAATAAAATCTAATTTATTCGTTGTATAAATAATAATAATAATAATAATAATAATCATGCGCATATATTATTTCAAAGAACCCCATTAACCTTTCTCCAAAAAAAAAAAAAGGAAAAAAAAGAACCCCACTAACAAACACTACAAAAAAATCGTCCTAAGGCCACATTTTTAAAACGTGGCTGTAGGGCAAAAAATGCGGCTACAGCCCCATTTGACCTATAGCCGCGTTTTTTAGGCCGCGTTTCATAAAGCAGCCTAAAACCTGCGACTATAGGATTGATCGGTCTACGGCCGCACTTTTTAACTTCGGCCCAAGACCAGGTCCTATAGCCGCGTTTAAATAGCGGCTTAAGGTGAAAGCTATAGCCACGTTTTAAACGTGGCTATAGGTCCTCAATCTACAGCCACATTTAAAAACGCGGCTATATACCCTTAAATTAAAAAAAAAAAAAAAAAAAAAAAAAAAAAAAAAAAAAAAAAAACTTTGATTACCAAAAATTAATTTTCGGTAATCAAAAGTTTTTTTTTTAAATTTAAATTTAAATTTTTAAAATTAATACTTTCAAACTTTAAAATTTCAATTTTAAATAAATTAAAAAATTCAAAACAAAAATACAAACACAGCAAATTCAAATTCAAACAAAAACCCAGAAAATTTCAAAATTAATCAACCACAACATGCTCACAATACAAACACAACATGTTCTAAAATACAAGAACACAAACAGAACATCTCCTTCAATGAAATCAACCCAAATTGAACACACAAACTATTCAAGGAAAACAAAAGCACAAACTCAAAAATACAAAAATCCCCATAACAAAAACACAACCAAAAAGAGTCCATATGCTCAAACCAAAAATTAATCAAAGCACAATCAAACAAAAGAAAATAATTTTCGGCCATGGGTCAAAGAAAAATAAAGCAAAGAGAGATAATTTTTTGAGGCACTTTAGCTTCATTGATTCAAAATCTTCAAATCTAAAGCAAAGAGAGACTCAGTCTTCAGATCTACTGCAAAGAGAGATAGAAAGTTAAAGGGGAAAAAAATGAATAAAACTCAAACAACAATGAACAAAACTCCATATTTTCACAAACCCATTCATACAGCATCAGTAAGAAAGAGAGAGATTGCGAGAGTTTTGAGATTAATACAAATGCTTAAGTGTGTGAGAGAGTTAAAGAGAGTGACTGTGAGGGAGCTTTTTTTTTTTTTTTTTCTCCTTTTGCTAGGACCATACGAGTTCATTAAGTCTGAGGTTTCATAATTTGAAATCTCAGTTTTTTTTTTTTTTAATGGAATATTTTGGAATATGCCAAAGAATATTCTATGGCATATTCCATATTTTTGTTTACGAAGGAAACCACCCACCGAATGGGTTCAGAACTTGTAAACAATTTTTTTTTAAGGAGGACCTATAGCCACGTTTCAAATGCGGCTATAGGTTAAGTCTATAGTTGCGTTTTAAACGTGGCTATAGACTTACATTTAAAAAAAAAAAAAAAAAAAAAAAAAACCCCACCGAATGGGTTCAGCACTTGTAAACACAACTTTTTTTTTTTTTTTTTTTTTTTTAAAGGAGGACCTATAGCCACGTTTCAAACGCGACTATAGGGTAAGTCTATAGCCGCATTCATAAACGTGGCTATAGGTCTAGCCAAATATATATATATATATATATATATATATATTTTTTTTTTTTAAAGGAGGACCTATAGCCACGTTTAAGACGCGGCTGTAGGTTAAGTCTATAGTCGCGTTTTAAACGTGGCTATAGACTTACATAAAAAAAAAAACCCACCAAATGGGTTCAGCACTTGTAAACACAAATATATATATATATATATATATATATATATATATATATATATATATACTAGCCTCTAAGCATGCGCTCACGCGCATGCTCAGAGGCTCTTCTATTTTTTGGGTAAGGGTTAATTTAGAGCATTTATTATAATTTGGGATTACTATATTTTCCAATCACAAAAAAAACCTAAGGGTGTGATGAGTGTCATGTGTGGAGAAATAATTTTTCATCACACCCCTAGATTTTTTTGTGATTGGAAAATATAGTAATCCTAAATTATAATAAATGCTCTAAATTAACCCTTACCCAAAAAATAGAAGAGCCTCTAAGCACGCGCGTGAGCGCGTGCTTAAAGGTTAGTATTTTTGGTGTTGTTGATCTTTCAAAAAAAAAAAAAATTAATAACATTTATCAATTTTTGTTTAATCCAAAATTTTAGTTTTTTAGTCCCAAAAGTTAGCCAATTACTACACATCCATAAAAAAGGTTAAAAAGAGTTTAAATTTCAAATATATCAACAACATCAACAACCTTTAAAACTGAGAAAAAAGTACGTAACATTTTTTATGGAGGAGTAAATTAATACTTATGGAAAAAATTTTAAATTGAATTTGACTTGGAATTATACAAATGATAAATATAGTTTTTGTTATAAAAGAAATTTTTTTACAACAATTTCTTAGATAACAACCACTTCATGTGAGGTTTAAATTATATAATAATCCTTGTAAAATCTCTCACCCAAACTTATCTAATATTCCATTCCAATGACTCCTCAATGCAAATCCAAAAAACTTGTGCGTACGTGAACCTGAGAGAGATAAAAGAATTAGGGTTAAACCAAGTATTTAAAAAAAAAAAAAAAAATTTATTCAACAAACCAAAGTTAGCGTGTGTGGCAATTAAAGATAATAGTATAATTTTGTTAGAGTTTGTGTTTGATTTAAATTTTGATGAAATCATTTTTCTTGAAAATCCTATTAAAATTGTTCAGAATAAAGATAAATTTTTTTAAGAATTTAACTCTATCATGGACTCTTTAAAATCTTATCACCACATCATCAACTATTTAAATAAATAACTAATGGAGATCTTAAAAAAATAGTCAATGTTGATAAATAAATAAAAATAAAAATAAAAACCTTCCCACTACCCATGTTTGAAAGAAAACAATTACCCCTCCCATAAACTAAAGAAAAACTATCCCAAGTTAAAAAAAAAAAAAAAAAAAAAAACATACAAACAAACAAACAAACTTCCCACCCACGTTTGAAAGAAAACAATTACCCCTCCCATAAACTAAGGAAAAACTATCCCACGTTAAAAAAAAAAAAAAAAATCTCAGACACTATCCCACGTTTCTTTTTGAAACTATTACATTATCATTTTTTTTTTTGGATTTATATTACATTATCATTTTTTTAATTTTTATATTATCAACTGGATTTGGATAAACACACAAAAGCTTCTAATTGAAAAAGAAATCCTAGTATAAAATAAAAAATAAAGAAAGTAGAACTCAAGGTTGCTACATGCCTAAATAAAAAAAATAAAAAAAATTTAATCAACAAACCAAAGTTAGCGTGCATGTTATTAAAGATAATAGCATAAGTTTGTTAGAGTTTGTGTTTGATTTAAATTTTGATGAGATTATTTTTCTTGAAAATCCTATTAGAATTTAACTCTATCATGGACTCTTTAAAAATCTTATCACCATATCATCAACTATTTAAATAAATAACTAATGGAGATCTTGAAAAAAAAAAAAAAAAAACGTGTCAAAATAACTAATGGAGATCTAAAAAAAAAGAAAAAAGAAAAAAAAGGGAGTTAACGTGATACAAAAAGAAAAAAAAGAAAAAAAAGAAGAAGAAGTAAAACTCAAAGTTGCTACATACCTAAATAAAAAAATTTAATGCCAAAAACATATATAATGATGGTAAAAAAAAAAAAACTAAAGAAATTTTACCCCAAAAACATATACAATGATGGTAAAAAAAAAAAAGTGAGGAAGGAAATTAAAGAAAACGAAAATTAACATTGTTTAGTTGCAGCAAGAAACCCAGAACGTACCAGAATATATGGTTGCTTTTTATTTTCTTTTTCCTTGTTTTCAGAGTTGGGTACTTTTGAAGTTTGAACATTGAAACCTGAAACCAACTACTGGGATTATAATTACTATTTTTATTTCAATTCAAAATTTTTAAATAAAATGTAAACAAAGGCTACTAAAGGAGGTAAGAAAAGCCATACTGTTTAACTATTCACGAATGATTTTGAATACTTCTATTGTAGCATAAAACAGTCCTGTCTTTGGATCACAATACCTACAACATGAAATTACAATTCATTAAGAAGTATAATGGTAGAGTATGTGAAGGAACCATTTATTTTAAAATTACATTTAAAAAAAAGAAAAAAAGAAAAAGAGAGAGTTAACGTGATACATATAAAAAAGAAAAAAAAAAAATAGAACTCAAAGAAAGTCAATCATAAACAAAAGAAAAGAAAACAAAGAAGAACTTGCAAAAGATAGAACCTGAAAATTTGCTGGAGCCTTTAACAATAAATGTCCTTAATTTAAAGAAAAAGAATTAGAGTTAAACTAAATGTCTTCAATCTGAAGAAGAATAAGAGATAGAAAGTGAGATAGAAACTGCAAAACGTACGTGAGTTTGTAGGTTTTAAAGCATAAGAATTTTAATTTACATATTTATTCTCGGTAATTAAAAACTTATAAGTGGGTATGATGAGAGTATTTTAGGCATAAAAAATGAGGAATCCAAACAAAGGAAGTGCCTTAAATAGTAGTATAGATATATATATATATATATATATATATATATTTAAGCAGGACCTATAGCCACGTTTGAAACGCGGCTATAGGTTAAGTCTATAGCCACGTTTTAAACGTGGCTATAGGTCCGCCTTAAAAAAAAAAAAAAAAAAAATTGTGTTTACAACTGCTGAACCCATTTAGTGGGTTTTTTATTATTTATTTATTTATTATTTATTATTTATTTTTTATGTAAGTCTATAGCCACATTTAAAACGCAGCTATAGGTCATTCTTTAAAAATATATATATATATATATATATATATTTGGCTAGACCTATAGCCACGTTTATGAATGCAGCTATAGACTTACCCTATAGCCGCGTTTTAGAAACGCGACTAAAACCACTTATAAACGTGGCTATAGGTTTACTTATAGCCGCGTTTCAAAAACGCAGCTATAGGTTATGTCAATAGCGGCGTTTTTCATTAGATATAGCCGCGTTTTTGGAAAATGCGGCTAAAAACAATGCTGCCATAAACTCGCGTGTTTTGTAGTGAAATGAACATTAATAAAAAGAATATATGTGCAAAATTTTAAACGAGAGAAAGAAAAGAACCTAACCGGTTCGGTTTAGTCTTTTAGTGGGTGAGGGGTTACATCTTTCCCGTCCTACACGTAGTTTCCAGATGTTGGAAATTGTTAATGTATATTATGTTATGGGCTTTAGGCCCAGTTACTTTACTTGTATAGCACACTTATGCCTCATATATAAGGCACTGATGTATATTTTCTCAGTATGAAATACAATACAAATCTTCTAGTATTTCTAACATGGTATCAGAGCCATTGCTCTGACTTTTTTTCTTGGCAGTCCTGTCTTCATTGGTATTATTTTAGACTCACAATTGCTTCCGCCTTTACAACTGCTGTTGTAGCCATTCGCCGTTAAACCTTTGACGCGTTTCAGTCATCGTCTTTGGTTCCGGACCTGCAGCCATCGTCATACAGAGTCTCGAGACCACTGCCAGACTGTCGTCGCCATGATCCATGCTTCGATTGTGTTTTTGCAGGTATTACTAAGATCTTCCTCCACCGATCTACCTTATTGTGGAAACCTGACCATCATCGGAGCACCCACGTGCCCTCACGTGTTGCCAAAATATTCTGAGCAAAATCCCACGCCCTCCACGCGCCATCACGCGCCTCTAGGCTCCGTCACGCGCTTCCACGTGCGGTCACGCACAGTCACGTGCCTCCATGCACCAGGTTTCTCCTACTGACGTCAGCCTTAGATGACGTCATCGTTGACTCGAACGTTGACCAGACCGTTGACTTTGACCGTTGACTTTTCTCCAAAGTTAACTTTTGCAGTCCAGGTGCTCCTTATCCAGTTTTTCACGTAGATTTCATTTTTGCAGTCTATTTTTGCATTTTTTTTTGCTTCCAAATGAAGAATAAGGACAGGTCTTCTTATTCTTGCAATAATTGTCACCGATAATCTAGCAAACGTTTTGGCCATAATATTGAGATTTGCTATCGTCGCAACAAATCAGCTGTATCAATTTCTGCTGCTACTATTGCTAACACTGAGAGTGTCCAACCAATGGCTCCCGTCTCTGCACAGTCTAAGTCTTCAGAACGCACTTTCACCATGTCCACAGATGACCTTAAAAACATCATCGCCAATGTCATTCGTATGGTTGCTAATGCATCTTACTCCTCTTCTCTTTCAGCTTTATCTGGTATGTCTCCCTCCTCTTGGCTTATGGAATCCTCTTGTTGCAATCACATGACACCTCACTCGTCCTTATTTTCTGAACTCAAACTTGCACCACACCCTCTTAATATTCGCATAGCAAATGGTTCCACAATGTCTGGTCATAATATAGGTTTTGTTTCGACTTCCAACCTTTCTGTTCCTGGGGTCTTTAATGTTCCTGACCTTTCTTACAATTTATTTTCTGTGGGACAATTAACTGAGTTGGGTTATCGCATTATATTTGATTATTCTGGGTGTATTGTGTAGGATCTGAGGACGGGACAGGAGTTTGGGACCAGTCCTAGAGTTAGGCGTATGTTTCCCATGGACAATCTTCATCTTCCACTTGTTGCTCCTGTTTTTGTTGCTGCAGCTGCTGCAGTTTCTTCAATTCCTTCACTTGCACTTTGGCATGCTCGACTTGGTCATGCATCTTCCTCTCGGGTACAACATCTGGCTTCTAGAGGTTTGTTAGGTTCAGTATCTACAGAAAATTTTGATTGTGTCTCATGTCAGTTAGGAAAACAACCAGCTTTGCCTTTCAATTCCAATGAATCAATATCCACTGATATCTTTGACCTTATTCATTCTAATGTTTGGGGGCCTTCCCCTGTCTCTAGTATTGGTGGATCTCTATATTTTGTTGTCTTTGTTGATGATTATTCCCGCTATAGCTGGATTTTTCATATGAAACATCGTTCGGAATTATTGCAAGTATATTCTAATTTTGCAAAAATGGTTGAAACTCAATTTTCCAAACGTATCAAAATTTTTCAATCTGATAATGCTCTTGAGTACACTAAATATACTTTCCAAGCTGTTTTGCATTCCTATGACACTGTTCATCACCTAACTTGTCCAGGTACATCTCAACAAAATGGTAGAGCCGAACGAAAACTTCATCATATTCTTGACACTGTTCATGCTCTCATTCTCTCTGCTAAAGTTCCTGCTCCTTTTTGGGGCGAAGTTGCTCTTCATGCTGTTTATGCTATTAATCACATTCCAAGTCCTGTTATCCACAATCAAACTCCATATGAGCGCCTTTTTGGGTCACCTCTAGATTATCACCACCTTCGCTTCTTTGGTTCTGCTTGTTTCGTTCTTCTTCAGCCATATGAGCATAACAAACTTGAACCTCGGTTAAGACTTTGTTGTTTTCTTGGCTATGGCGAAACTCAAAAGGGGTATCGGTGTTATGATCCTGTCTCTCATCGTCTTCGTGTCTCCCGCAATGTTGTCTTTTGGGAACATTGCTACTTTGTCGAGCTCTCTCACTTCCGTGCCTCCCTATCTTCCTCTTCCGTCTTAGATATTTTTCCAGATGAGGCACATATTCCTAATCCCCTGTAGCTGCTCTTGATCCTCTTGTTGCTGCTCTTGATCATCTTGCAGCTGCTCTTAATCCTCCTGTAGCTGCTCTTGATCATCCTGTAGTTGCTCATGATTCTCCTGTAGACTTCTCTATCCAACCACTAGATATCCTTGATCCCTTTCCTAGTTCACTCTTTAATGAACAGGTGGAAGATGAACAGGTTGAAGACGAGCTACCTAACCCTGAGCTTGGATCCCCTGCTCCTGCTCCGCCTGACGATCATGCACAAGACATTCCACCTCATCACTCAACTCGGATAAGATCCATTCCTATACATTTACTTGACTATCATTGTTACACTGCCCTTGCTACACTGCACGAGCTTCACACCTATCGTGAGGCTTCTACTGACCCTTTATGGCAAATTGTAATGAAATAGGAGCTTGATGCATTATCTAAAAACCATACTTGGGACTTGGTGACTCTCCCCCCTAGGAAATTTGTGGTTGGTTGTAAGTGGATCTATAAGATTAAGACTCGCTCTGATGGATCTATTGAGCGCTACAAAGCTCGTCTTGTTGCAAAAGGTTTTATACAGGAGTATGGGATTGATTATGAAGAGACCTTTGCTCCGGTTGCTCGTATCTCATCTGTTCGTGCCCTCTTAGCTGTTGTTGCTACCAGTAAATGAGACATTTTTCAGATGGATGTCAAAAATGCATTCTTTAATGGAGATTTAAGTGAAGAATTTTACATGCAGCCTCCTCCTAGTCTCTTTGTTGAATCAAACAAGGTCTGTCACCTTCGACGTGCACTTTATGGTCTTAAACAAGCTCCACGAGCTTGGTTTGCCAAATTCAACTCTACCATCTCTCGCTTGGGTTACATGGCTAGTCATTATGATTCTGCCTTATTTCTTCGTCGCACTGACAAAGGCACTATTTTACTTCTCCTGTATGTGGATGATATGATCATAACTGGTGATGACCTTAATAGCATTCAAGAACTCAATGATTTTCTTAGTCAGCAGTTTGAGATGAAAGATCTTGGACATCTCAGCTACTTCTTGGGTCTTGAAATCACTCATTTTACAGATGGACTTTATATTACTCAAGCCAAGTATGCTTCTGAACTATTGTCTCGATCTAGACTCACTGATAGCAAGACTGTTGACACTCTAGTTGAGCTTAATGCGCATCTGACTCCCACAGGAGGGAAACCATTGTCTAATCCCTCTCTTTACAGACGCTTGGTTGGCAGCGTAGTTTATCTCACTGTCACTCGTCCAGACATTTCCTATGCTGTTCACCAGGTGAGCCAGTATCTGTTTGCTCCACGATCGACTCACTATGCTGCTGTTCTGTGCATTCTTCGATACTTAAAGGGCACTCTCTTTCATGGCCTTTTCTACTCTGCTCAGTCTCCTCTTGTTCTCCGTCCATTTTCTGATGCTGATTGGGCAGGAGATCCCACTGATCGCAAGTCCACCACTGGTAATTGCTTTCTTCTTGGTTCTTCCTTGATTTCTTGGCGAAGCAAGAAACAAACTCATGTAGCCCGCTCCAGTACTGAAGCAGAATATTGTACCCTTGCTGATACCACATATGAGCTCCTTTGGCTACGATGGCTTCTTAAGGATTTAGGAGTATCAACATCCTCTACTACTCCCCTTTATTGTGACAACTAGAGTGCCATTCATATTGCTCACAATGATGTCTTCTATGAACGGACTAAACACATTGAGATTGATTGCCATTTTATCCGTTATCATCTTGTCCATGGTGCTCTCAAACTCTTCTCTGTCTCCTCCAAAGATCAACTTGCAGATATCTTCACCAAGTCACTTCCTAAGGGATGCACTCGTGATTTGGTTGACAACCTCAAGCTGGTCTCACATCCACCTTGAGTTTGAGGGAGGCTGTTAATGTATATTATGTTATGGGCTTTAGGCCCAGTTACTTTACTTGTATAGCACACTTATGCCTCCTATATAAGACACTGATGTATATTTTCTCAGTATGAAATACAATACAAATCTTCTAGTATTTCTAACAGAAATAATCTAATAC
The DNA here is from genome assembly GCA_029955455.1 of Quercus agrifolia. Classification (NCBI taxonomy): domain Eukaryota; kingdom Viridiplantae; phylum Streptophyta; class Magnoliopsida; order Fagales; family Fagaceae; genus Quercus; species Quercus agrifolia. Next base: position 54,292,532 of record JARQAD010000003.1, on the reverse strand, counting down.
TATTATTCCTAAGTCCTAACACCTATATAAACTATGCAAGCTCCCAAGTCGCAATTGGTATTCTCTTTCAATTCCCATCTCTTCAAAACATAATTGAATTATATATTTGTCCATATGGAACAAAAACCCCACATAGCTCTTCTACCAAGTCCAGGGATGGGGCATCTCATCCCTCTTGTTGAGTTTGCCAAGCTACTTCTTCATCATCGCGACTTCCACATCACATGCATCATTCCCACAACAGGGTCTCCATCCAAAGCCATGAAAGAAGTCCTTCAAGCTCTCCCTACTAGCATAGACCATGTCTTTCTTCCTCCAGTGAACTTGGAGGACCTCAAAGGAGCAAAGCCTGGACTACAAATTACTCTCACCATGACTCGTTCACTACCATCTCTTCGAGATGTGTTAACTTCACTAGTTGCAACTACTCGGCTTGTTGCTCTAGTGGTTGATCCTTTTGGGACTGATGCTCTTGATGTTGCTAAGGAGCTCAAAGTCTCACCCTACATTTTCTACCCAACAAATGCTATAGTTTTGTCGTTGGTTTAGAATTTGCAAAGTTGGACGAGACAGTTTCATGCGAGTATAGGGACCTACCTGAACCAGTGAAACTTCCGGGGTGCATACCTATTCACGGTCGAGATCTTATAGACCCGATTTAAGATCGAACAAGTGAGTGGTACAAAATGTTCCTTCGCAGAACAAAACAGATGCGATTAGCTGAGGGTATTTTTATTAATACCTTCATGGAGTTGGATGGAAATGCTATAACAGCTTTGGAAGTAGAAACTAAAAATCTTCCACTTTATACAATTGGACCGATCATTCAAAGTGGTTCAAGCAATGCGGTTGAAGGGTCAGACTGTTTAAGATGGTTGAACAATCAACCAAGTGGCTCTGTCCTATTTGTTTGTTTTGGAAGTGGTGGAACCCTCTCATATGACCAAATGAATGAGTTAGGCCTTGTTTGGTTTAAAAAAATGGTCACTCATCACTCAGTTTTCATCACCCATCACTCATCACTCAGTTTTCATCACTCATCACTCATCACTCATTACTCATCACTTAAAACACCCCACCCTGTTTGGCACCATCACTCATTTGTCATCACTCAATATTTTTCAACTATTTGTGGGCCCCATTCATGTACCTTGTGCAGCTTTTACTTTATTTATTTATTTTTTTCCTTCAACTTCCAGTACCCAAACTCACCCAGAAACCCGAAAAAAAAAAAAAAAAAAAAAAACCATCAACCCGAAAGAAGGAAAGAAAAAAAAAAGAAAAAAAAGAAGAAACCCAGAAACCTGAAAAAAAAAAAAAAAAAAAAAAAAAAAAAAAAAAAGAAGAAACCCAGCAACCCGAAAGAAGGAAAGAAAAAAAAAAAAAAAAAAAAGAAGAAGAAACCCAGAAACCTGAAAGAAGGAAAGAAAAAAAAAAAAAAAAAAAAAAAAAAGAGAAGAAGAAGAAACCCAGCACCAGCAGCCCGAAAGAAGGAAAGAAGAAAAAAAAAAAAAAAAAAAGAGAAGAAGAAGAAACCCAGCAACCCGAAAGAAGGAAAGAAAAAAAAAAAAATAAAGAAGAAACCCAGAAACCTGAAAGAAGGAAAGAAAAAAGAAAAAAAAAAAAAAAAAAAAAAGAGAAGAAGAAGAAACCCAGCAGCCCGAAAGAAGGAAAGAAGAAGAAAAAAAAAAAAAAAAAAAAAACCCAGTCTATTTACGGAAATGCCACTAAATCATGGATGATGAAAATTGAAAACAATTGAAACTTGTTTTTTTTTTTAGGCCTCATCACTCAGATTTTTGAGTGATAGAATCACCAAAACAGAGTGACCAAAACAGAGTGATGGAGTCCAAACAACATTTTCTTCGTGGGTCCCACCAATTTTGGATGATGAGTGATGAGTTTTGGATCATATCATCCAAAACACCCTTCATCCAAACACCACCTTAGCTTTTGGATTGGAATTGAGTAAGCAAAAGTTCTTATGGTTGCACTGCAACAAACTTTAGTTATTTCAACCCTCTTTTATCGAGGGTTTACTAAAATCTGTGGATACAACCTATAAATACAAATGCGGTAGGATATATTACTTAACTTTATTTCATAAGTTTTTTTAGACCCTCAAAATAAATTAAAACACCCTTGAAATAGGTGTGAAAAAAAAAACACGTCAGTTTTTTCAGCCCACAACCCTTGATAAAAAATTACAAAATTTTCAGCCATTGAAAAAAGCCCACAACAAAATTTTCATCCCTTGAAAAAGCCCAACAAAATTTAAAAACATAGCCTAAACGTAACCAACAAACACACAGCTTTTATCACTCTTTCGTTGAAAGCCATAAACTGAGAAATCTCATAGAGCACATGGAGATCCCATAGAGCTCGACGATCATGGAGATCTTATAGAGCTCGACGATCATCGATTAGGTACCATTGCACAGCTCCGATTAGGTACGATCTCGGTTTTGTGACTCTTCCTCTCTCTTGGCGGCGTTGTGTTTCTCAGCTCCGGTCAGGTACGAATCACAAACCCTAATTTCATCTTGATTTTTTTGTTTTTTTGGTTTACCCACACTTTTTCATTGATTTCCCCATGATTTTCGTTTCACATTTCTTAGAAAACTGAGCTCATCATCGATTTCCCTATTTCGATTTCTAATTGTTCGACCTTTGCAATTTCATTATTTGATTTCAAATCATAATCTCTGTTTCCTTTACAGTTTTCATACAAATATTGATTGAGTTTTTTTAGACACTCTCTAAGACTTGATTTATTGTGTTTGTGTATTCAAATTTAGTTTTCTTCCTCTACGTGTGTGTGTGTGTGTTTATTTCAATCTGCATCGTCCAACTTGTTGGCTTTGGTGGTGAGTGTTGACTTTGAACTGTATGGATCTATTGGGTATCATTGTTAGCTATTGGGAATTTGTGGGTCAGAGGACCTTAATTTGTAATTTACTATTTTAAACATTGTGTTTGGGATGATGGGTTTATTGAAATGCTATCAGTTTTATTTTTTATGGTAATTTGGAATGGACACAGGTTTTTGTTTAGATAACAGAATGGTTGAGGCAAATTTAGTTTTATTTCTTGAGAGAGATTAAGGAAGAACCAGCTGAGGATTCCCAGTGAGGTTTGTTTGTTGGGTCACAGCAAATGGAGTGAAAAACTGGGACCCCAACTTGGTTGCAGATATGGCATTCTTTGAAGTTGGCAATAGGGCTGTCTTCATCGCTAATACTACTACTATTCTTGTTTTTGGTGGCGTTAATGTTATTGTTTTTGTGTGAATTTCTTGATGATAGCTCTACCCACCTGTATATGCAAAAAACAAAGAAAAAGAATGTGGGAAATTCGAAAACCTCATTAGTCTACATCTTATAAAGATTGCATGTGTAGGGAGAGAAAGAAAGAGAGATAAGATTTTTGTAATTACCTTGAGGAGGAGGACATTGTTGGAGGTAGAAGATAGGAAGATAAGAAAAACCATCTAGAGGCAGAGAAAGACAGAGAGGGTTGGGAGGGATTACTGTGTGAATTGGGTGGTAGTAATGTAGTACTAGTTGTAGTATTATGGTCTGTCACAGAGAGAGAGAGGCACACTTACTAAAATGTTGGTGCAAAGCCTTCTTAAATAAGTGGTTTCGCTTATCTTGCAGGTGCTTAGACAGACTTAGTAAGTATTAGATATTGAAGGATCGAGTAAATGAAAATTGAAAGGTAACAAAATCAGGACTGGAGGTATTATTATTATTATTATTTGTTCATGTCATGTGCATATTTATTCTATTCCACCTAACAGCTGGATAGAGGGAGTAGAAAATGAATTTCAATTTCTTCCGGATTTTAAAGAGGGACTGAAACTGAATTAATTTTTAAGTAAGTCATAGGATGAGTGTTCTCGATTTGAGTTTTTCTGATATATAGTTCTGGTGGGTGAGGTCGTGTATTTGTGGTTTACTCCCCAAGGGTGGGTCCAACGAGGTTCCATGTCCTAAAAAATATGTCATGGGAAGGATAAAAGTGTTCTTTTTTGATAATTCGATAATTGGGGAGAGGAGATTCAAACCTAGTTCTCCTACTAAAGGATAGCATACTATGCCACCAAAGTGCTCTTATAATTCACCAAATAAATCTTATGAATAGAACATCTAAATTAAAGATCAAGATTTAAGTTAGGTTGATTTATCTTCTTGGTTGCAAAGAAAATGCAGTCAAAGAAAATTAATAAGGAATTGGGATGATAGTCCATCTATCTAAATATGGATAATGGACCATACTTGTTTGAAAACACAGAAAAGGACAGCAAGTGTGTGTAGACCATAATACTACAACTAAGTTGGTGCATCAGATATTAAAATGTTTTTTCTAAAAATGATTGTTTTAAAGAGGTCTGCGGTAGATTCTGTTGATTTTTAGTTCTTCTTTTTGTTATGAATTTTTGATATATGTATTCTAATAATATTCAGCTAAACAAGATGGTGTTAATTAAAATCTGATATACTGAATTCTTTTATGGTTCATTTGTACAGAAGTATTTGAAGAGATGGATTTGGATTTCAGTTGTTAGTTTAAATGACTTGAATAAAGCATAACAAAAACATATTTTTCTTTTTATTGATGAAATTCATGGATGGATTTAAGCCTTCCTTGTATATAGATTTGAAAAGATTAGGTGTATTTATCTCATTCGTTTTTGTTGGAGAAAAATCCAACAGTTTTTTTTTTTTATTTTTTTATTTTTTTGTTAGTTTAAAGATGTTACTTAAAAAAAAAAAAAAAAATCATAACTATATTGTTAATTTACTTATTTTTTTTTTGAAAGATGAAGCTGAAAGTGGTTTAAATTGGGTACAAAATTAGTACTTAAATATTGAAGTGCTTTTTGTTATACCCTCCAAGTTTGAAGCTTTTGATTCTTATGTGGTCACATTCCATAGAGAAGGATGATTGGAATTGTCTCGCGGATTTGTGGAGCAAGCAAGATTATATGGTACCATTACAAAGAATTTATTATCAATTTATTCTTAAATATTGTCTTGTGGATTTGTTGGTTTATGGGACTGATTTATCATTCTTAAATGTAGGACATGTGTTTGATAAACAAGGAAAATCGGAACAAAAACAATATTATCCACACTTCTGGTTCAAAAAGTTTCCAACAACGTAGTTCGGAAGAGGTATTTGCTTTCTATTTGTTGTTATTTGACTTTGTTTTGCTGAGTTATTGCATTATTCATCTTCAATACTTAATTACTATATGCTTTCTATTTGTTTTGTCAAATGGTAGAAAGAGAAGACAGGTCATAGCCCTAGTAGAATTGAATTATTTGACATCACCCATGTGCAAGCTAATGGGCAGGTAGTAAATAAACCAACACAAGATGCATTGGTACGAAATCCTCTAATTATATTAATATAGATAGTATATTTTTATGTGGTTTTGTTGTAAGTTACTTTTCTTTTTAGGTGGCATTGAGGAATCTTACTACTCAAGTGAATGAGGAGGCATTGCAAATATTTCAAGATCAAATGTTTGTGGAGGTGTTTGGACCTGAGCGTCATGGACGAGTTCGTGGCTATGGGGCTGGAGTCACTCCTACCAAGTTATGGGGTTCCTCCTCATCTAGAACGTATGATCTTGAGAAGCGACTCCAAGAATTTGAACAAAAACGCTTAGAATCTGAAAACAAACGAATAGAGGCTGATGCAGAGTTGAAAGAAGAAGTAAAGAATCTCAAAAGCATGCTCGAACAACAAGCTATTCAAATGGCAGAACAAAGAAGACATTTTGAGGAACAACAAGCTAATCAAATGGCAAAACAAAGAGCACATTATGACAATATGATGATGCAAATGTTGAGTTGTATCACCTCGCAATTAGCCCAATCTAGTAGTGATCACTAAGGTATGAAGATCAACTCAAGCTAGTCACTATTTTAGTACTATTGGATAAATTTGGAATGACTTGTTGAGCTGTTGGTATAGCTTACAATATTTTTTGTAAAATAAATAACATCAAATTTGAAACTAGTTATATAGTAAATCAGAAGATAGTAATCATCAACTATCAAAATGACAATATTTTCTGTGATCTGATGTTATTGTACATCTAAAGATATCTTAAATGCAACGGATTGATACAGATCAAGGTAGTTAAGTTGTTGCTTCTTGAAATGATTAGGCAAAGTTCACTATCCTTACATTTGATTTTTCAGTTTGACTCATGTCAACAGGTTTTAGTGAAGTGATCTGCACCAGTGTTGCAGAATTTCATAACCTTACACATTGCTAACTCAAACAAGGGTATATTATATAACAACTTTCTTCTAATGCTCCAGTGCACTTTGTTATAGTCTAACTAACAACAAAAGACTTAGTCCAATGCTACACTTTTTTATAGTCTAACTAAGAACGAAGACTTCATCTAATGCTATATTCCACTGGAGTGGACATAGGAGTGAGCACTAGACACAAAGTCACAAAACTAAAACTCATAGTCTAACCTGTTGGACCTTTATAATTTTGGTGAGTTCCACTTTTCTTTTTCTAATTTAGGAAATGAAGGATATAAATGCTTACATCTGAATTAGTTCTATAACATTTACTCTAGCTTTGGAGATCAGTGAATAGTCCAAAGTCCTTGACTTGGTCTCCATGTGTCTCTGGGTTAGAGAACACTTTAATACGAGAAAACTTTGAGTAGGTAAGCATAGAAATTAACATAGTCAATACCCCAAAAAAAAAATCAAAAATCAAAAAATCAAAAACAAAGTATAAAGATCAAAAGAAAATGCAAATTGACTGGAAGTTTTGATCGTTGACTCTTTGTTGAGTGTCAAGCCCCTGGATTCAGGGACGGACCCAGGATTTCAAGCTGGGGGGGGCCGGAGATAAGCGAATTTTTTTTTTCCAAATACGCATCCATATAGTATTAATAAACTATCGACCAAGACAAATACCCAAAAATCATTGTTTCATAATATATCAAGATCAACTTTTTGAAATTGTGTTTGAGAGATATGGTTATTTTCCGGAATTGGGATATTGGCATTTTCTGGAATTGGGGAATAAATATTTCTTAGGATTGGAACATCGACATTTTCCGGAATTAGGGAATGAATATTTTCTAGAATTGCAACATCCACATTTTTTGGAATTGGAATAGCAACATTAGTTGTTGGCAATCCCACGTTGACTTCGAAAGAATTTGAATATTTTCTTTTGAAAAAATCAAACATTGTAGTTGATTTTTTCATAATTTACAAATAAAATAAGAATCATATATATTATCTCACAAACAGTTGTTGTTACTAACTAAAGACAAATACTAGAATCTAGCTAATATGCATGATGCATTTAATTATAAATTTTCTAATATATTTTCTAGTCTTTACAAACTCTACTCTCTCACTTTCTCCGTCACGGCGTCACGGCGTGATGGATCTCTCACTTTCTCTGTCTCACTCTCGCCTCTCCCTTTCTTTTCTTTTATTTTTTTCTTTTTTTCCTTCATTTCTGGCATTTCTATTTGGTTTTGGGGTCTTACTAACTGCTAGGTTTTTTTTTTTTTTTTTTTTTTTTTCTTTTTTACACACACACACATATATATATATATATATATTTTTTTTTTTTTAAGGTTTTCATGGGCTCTTGAAAACTCCTGGGCTGGCTAGCTGGGACAGGGATGGGTGAGGTGAGGGGGGCCCAAGCTAAAAACCAAGGGGCCCAAGCTTTTTTTATGAAAATTTTATATACTAAAAAAAAAATTTTTTGGACCCAGGGGGGGCCCGGGCCCCCTTTGCCCTCTGCCTGGGTCCGTCCCTGCCTGGATTGTTGAGTCTCATTAATCCATACCACACTGTCTTTATTCACTTTCCCATTTTCTAAAAACAAAAAAGATTACTGCTACCACACTTCATTCCCTTTCATTAATAAAGTTGGGTTCCATTAATCTTTATTCTATAAGGCCTGTGATCGAATTTAATAGCATATTTTAGATACTCCCATAATTATATGCTTTTCTTTCTTTAGTAATAAAGTAATATTATTACTTGTTGTTGCTGAACAACAAAATTTGTTGAATTCTTTCAATTATCCTTTTGTAGCAGACCTTTAACCTTCTCTATTCACCGTGTTTCAGGTCTCTTGTTTGAAAACTAAATTGGGACACAAGGCAGTGCCTCTTTTACTTTTGCCTTCTGTCAATTCTCAAGGCATCCTTGCCTCTGAACCTGTGGTTGTTCTGTAGACTAGATCATGCCAGCTACGCAATAGAACCATTTACTCAACTTTGCTTTGGAGATGATGATGAAGAATAAACTGTATCAAAACTTTTAACTCTTGGCATTTTGTATGTGGCCCCTAATCTGTTAATTTGTAGGTTTGAGTTTAGAGATCAAAGAAATTGTAATTGTAGCAATATATCACTTTTTCTTTATATCAATATCATAGCATATCATCTCAACAATTGTGAATTTGTGTGTGTGTGTATATATATATATATATATATTGTGCATGATTGTGGTTTTTTTTTTTTAATTAAATAAAATCTTATTTTGAGGGTCAAGAGACCCCTTAAATAACCTTATTTATCAAGGGTTGTAAATATAAATTTTTTAAACCTTGGTAAAAGGTTATTTAAGGGTCTCTTGACCCTCAAAATAAGATTAGAATACTTGTTTTAAGGGCCACGAAGGCCGTTAAAATTTCCTTTTCGACGGTATATGTTTTGAGGGTTATCAAGAGTCAATTGGACTCTTAAAATAATTTTTTTCAAGTTTTTTAATACTTTTTTTAAGGGTTTAATGAATAGGCTAATGCTGCATACCTTGCTGACCAAACCCTCGACAACAACCCTCTTGCTTTCTTACCAAAAGGTTTTATAGAGAGGACCAAAGAACAAGGTCTAGTGGTGCCCTCTTGGGCACCACAAGCCCAAGTCCTTAGCCACAATTCAACCGGTGGGTTCTTAAGTCACTGTGGTTGGAATTCAACCTTGGAGAGTATCATGATGGGCATACCAATAATTGCATGGCCGCTTTTCGCTGAACAAAGAATGAATGCAATATTACTAACTGAGGTTCTCAAAGTTGCACTGAGACCAAAAGCTAACGAGAAAGGCCTAGTGGATCAGGAAGAAATCGCAAAAGTTATAAAAGGTCTCATGGCTGGAGAAGAAGGGAAGAAAGTTCATAACCATATGAAAAATTTAAAGATTGCTGCTGAGAAAGCACTAAGCCCAAATTGGTCTTCTACAAAGGCACTCGCTGATTTAGCATCCCAATGGACAAATCAATCTGACTCTTAGAACATGAAACATTTCTTAATTTTATACTTTATCCATCATTGCCTTTCTGCTTTATTCCTCTCTTGTTTTTCATTATTCACTAGTTGTCTATTGACTCTATTGAGAGAATAATCACTTTGCTTTTTTGATAACAAGTCTCACTTTGCGATGTATTTTTTAACTGTATCATGTCTTTATTAATTATATCGTTTATTTCATAGTGCTCATTTTCTTATTTTTTAACTATAGCATGTCACCATCTAAATTCCTATGCTTATTCTCGGCTACTCCTCATCAAGTTACTACACAAAAACTACCTAAAACTTTCGACAGTTGTCAGCAAGGGAACTACCGCATTTAGCCCACTTAACTACAGAACGAAAGGCTCTAGCCACCTAGCAGCCTCCACTATTAATGTCCTCAACCATTTTTCTACGCATTATCCCCAATTCCTCATAACATATACAGTATAAATCACTCTACAAACAATCTAGAAATAATAAGCATTGAGACTCAGATTTTTGGGATGTTGGTTAGAAGTCTTGTCTTTTCAATTTTCTTTTTTCCTTAGATTGCTATTAGGAAAAAAGGGTTGCACTTTTTCATTTTCATAGATTGTATTAGGATAAAGATTAGCTAAAAACTTTCTTGTAGCCATTAGCTATAACTCATAATAAAAAATTTAGCATGACTATATATATTGAAAATTTAACCACTAAAATTCATATTATTTATATTCTTAACACAAATATCAAATTTCGTGTCAATCATATACTATTTAATATTCAATCTAAAAACATATATTTTTTTTATATATAATTTTAGACTAAAAAAATTTGGAATTTAAACATGTAATTAATTTTATAGTTATTAATCTTTAATTTTCAAGAATTTCACAATTATGGGTCTAATAATGTTTATGTTACTTATTTTAACATGGTTTATGCTATAAACTTATTTTTTATGGGCCTGATAATATTTATGTTACTAAGAGTTTTCTAATTTGACTGGTACCTTTTAATGTTACTAATGAAGACATCAAAGAATTAGATCTCTCAGAGCATACATAGTGGATTCCAAAGATTTTGAACACAAGTGGCAGGTTGTATTATCCTCAATCTTCCGCTTATGAAGATTCAGCTTAGTTGGCAAAACATTCAATTGAGCTCTGTGAGATGTTAAAATCCGTGTGGAGCTGTGACTTTGGTTGGGTAAATGTTCCAGCAATTTAGTTTCATTACATTGTTGATCTAATGATGTGGGTTTGTGATAGACCACAGACTTTGGAGTTATTTGTAATCGCTGCTTGGTCCGTTTGGAATTAAAGGTATAAGAGCAGGGTTAACGAATAGGGTGGTACCTCAAAATGAGATTGCTGCTCTAGCAGAAAGTACCTCTCAAACTTCAAACAATCTAACCTGATACATGCAAAGTCGACTTGCTACGTCAAGAAGTAATGGATTTTGCCCTTTGGTGACTCCTGCAAAACAAATTTCGTAGGGCAATATTTGAGGAATTTGATGAAGGTGTAGAAGAACAATAGCGGTGATGTTATAGCCTCTTTGTTTGAAAGGATTCCAAAACCATCTCTAGTGGTTACTCTAAAGTTGTTATCAGCAAGAAGAGCAGTGCAGTTTGTCTAAGAGAATGGCTTCCATGAGTCCACCTCTGAAGGTGATTCGAAAATTGTTATAAACTATTTGGGACACGTTGATATGCTCCACTTTTATTTTCTTCACTCATATTTGTAGGTAAAGCAATGCAATAGCATATGCTCTAGCAGAAAAAGCAATGTTTTATTTATTTTTTTGTTTGTTTGTTTGGAAGGATTTTGTTCATCTAAGCATGAATAATGTTGTTTTTGCTAATTTACTGGCTATTCAATAAAACTTCTGATGGTCTATCTTTAAAATAAAGAAAAAGATTCAAAGAAAAAGAATTTAATCCGATTGACAAAAATTTCTTTTGCCAACTTATTTTACTACTTAATTTATTTTTGTTACTATTTATGGGTCATACTATAATTTTTTGTACTATTCATAAGTCTTATTTTATTATTTCAGCTAATTTTTACATTTATCTATAATAATTTCAGTAAAAAACTTTTAGTTTTAGCGAAATAAAAAAAAAAAAAAAAAAAATCTCAAACAGACCCTAAATCTTTCCAATCTCAACTATTAATTTATAAAATAAAAATAATATTTATGCATTATTTAAACAAATATATTCATTTGATTATATATTTTAACAAATTTAGAAGATTAAGGTTTGTACTTACATTACAGTAGTGTAGTAATATAAACATTTTTTACACAAATTTAATTTGGATGAGTAATGCTTGTAGTTACGTCACACTAACGCACGCAATTACGTTTATGTGCCAATTAATATATATATATATATATATATATATATATATATATATCTTCTTTTGAACTTATCCCTCTAGTTTCCAATTATTGCATTTTCACAGTCAGCGTCTAAAATCAAACAATCAAATTATCATGCGCGTATAGTCAGCCAACAACCCCACTAAACAAGTGAATTCCAACAAAAAATAAATAAATGACCAAGACTTTGAATTAGTGAGAGAAAGAACCAACGAAGTCCAAACACCTATATAAACCATGCAACCTCCCCAAAATACCAATAAAAAAAACATAGTATACTCTTTCAAAGGCCATCACTTCAAAATCCATATGGAACAAAAATCACACATAGCTATTCTACCAAGTCCAGGAATGGGACATCTCATCCCTCTTGTTGAGTTTGCCAAGCTACTTCTTCTTCACCACGACTTCCACATCACATGCATCATTCCCACAATTGGGTCTCCATCCGAAGCCATGAAAGAAGTCCTTCAAGCTCTCCCTACTAGCATAGACCATGTCTTTCTTCCTCCAGTGAGCATGGAGGACCTCAAAGGAGCAAAGCCTGGACTACAAATTATTCTCACCATGACTCGTTCACTGCCATCTCTTCGTGATGTGTTAAGTTCAGTAGTTGCAACAACTCGGTTAGTTGCTTTAGTGGTTGATCCTTTTGGGACTGATGCTCTTGATGTTGCTAAGGAGCTCAATGTCTCACCCTACATTTTCTACCCAACAAATGCTATGGTTTTGTCGTTAGTTTTGAATTTGCCAAAGTTGGATGAGACAGTTTCATGCGAGTATAGAGACCTACCTGAACCAGTGAAACTTCCGGGGTGCATACCTATTCACGGTCGAGATCTTATAGACCCGATTCAAGATCGAACAAGTGAGTGGTACAAAATGTTTCTTCGCAGAACAAAACAGATGCGATTAGCTGAGGGTATTTTTATTAATACCTTCATGGAGTTGGATGGAAATGCTATTACAGCTTTGAAAGTAGAAACTAAAAATCTTCCACTTTATACAATTGGACCGATCATTCAAAGTGGTTCAAGCAATCCGGTTGAAGGGTCAGACTGTTTAAGATGGTTGAACAATCAACCAAGTGGCTCTGTCCTATTTGTTTGTTTTGGAAGTGGTGGAACCCTCTCATATGACCAAATGAATGAGTTAGCTTTAGGATTGGAATTGAGTAAGCAAAAGTTCTTATGGGTGGTAAGAAGCCCAAATAATGAATTGGCTAATGCTGCATACCTTGCTGACCAGCCCCTTGACAACAACCCTCTTGCTTTCTTACCAAAAGGTTTTATAGAGAGGACCAAAGAACAAGGTCTAGTGGTGCCCTCCTGGGCACCACAAGCCCAAGTCCTTGGCCACAGTTCAACAGGTGGGTTCTTAAGTCACTGTGGTTGGAATTCAATCTTGGAGAGTATCATGAAGGGCATACCAATAATTGCATGGCCACTTTTTGCAGAACAAAAAATGAATGCAATATTACTAACTGAGGTTCTAAAAGGTGCACTGAGACCAAAAGCTAACGAGAAAGGCCTAGTGGATCAAGAAGAGATCGCAAAAGTTATAAAAGGTCTCATGGTTGGAGAAGAAGGGAAGAAAGTTCATAACCATATGAAAAATTTAAAGATTGCTGCTGAGAAAGCACTAAGCCCAAATGGGTCTTCTGCAAAGGCACTCGCTGATTTAGCATCCCAATGGACAAATCAACCTGACTTTTAGAACAGGAAACATTTCTTTTTTAATTTTATACTTTATTCATCGTTGCTTTTCTCCTTTATTCCTCTCTTGTTTTTCATTATTCACTAATTGTCTATTGAGTCTATTCTATATCACTTTGCTTTTTTTTTATAACAAGTCTCACTTTGTGATGTATTTTTTAACTGTATCATGTCTTTATTATATCGTTTATTTCATAGTGCTCATTTTCTATTTTTTAACTATATGTTGTCACTATCCTAATTCCTAAGCTTATTCTCGGCTACTCCTCATCAAGTTACTGCACAAAAACTACATATAACTTTCGAAAGTTTTCACCTAGCAGCCTCCACTAATGCCCCCAACCATTTTTCCACGCATTATCCCCAATTCCTCATAACATATATAAATTGCTCTACAAACAATCTAGAAATAATAAGCATTGTGACTTAGATTTTTGGGATGTTGGTTAGAAGTCTTGTCTTTGCAATTTTCATTTTTCCTTACATTGCTATTTGGAAAAAAAGGGTTGCACTTTTTCATTTTCATAGATTGAGTATCCATTTGGTAAAAATTATTTTTACCAATTTATTTTATTATTCAGCTTATTTTTACTACTTTTCATGGGTTTCACTCTATCTTTTGATATTATTTATGGGTCCTACTATACTATTTCGGCTAACTTTTACCTTTTTCTACAATACTTTCAGCAAAAAAATTTCAGTTTCAGTAAAATAATTGGATCCCAAACGGACCCTAAATTAGGAAAAAGATTAGCTAAAAACTTTCTTGTAGCCATTAGCTACAACTCCTAATAAAAAAATTTAACATGACTATATATATTGAAAATCTAACCACTTAATTGCAAGTTATTTATGTTTTTAATATGAATATCAAATTTCGTTTCAGTCGTATACTATTTAATATTCAATCTATAAACATATTTTTTCTATATATTTTTTTACTACAAAAACTTAGAATTTAAACATGTAATCGATGCCATAGTTATTAATTTTTAATTTTCTAGAAATTTCACAGGTATGGGCCTAATAATGTTTATGTTACTTATTTTGACATGGTTTGTGCTATAAACTTATTTTTTATGGACCTAATAATATTTTTGTTACTAAGAGTTTTCTAATTCCATTAGTACCTTCTAATGTTTCCAATGAAGACATTAAAGAATTAGATCTCTCAAGCATGCATAGTTGATTCCAAAGATTTTGAACACAAGTGGTAGGTAGGTTGTATTGTCCACAATCTTACTCTTATGAAGATTCAGCTTAGTTTGCAAAACATTCGATTATGCTCTGTGAGATGTTAAAATCTGTGTGGAGCTGTGACTTTAGTTGGGTAAATGTTCCAGCAATTTATGGGTTATTTGGATAGAGGGGGGAAGGAGAGGGAGTGGAGGGGAGTAGAGTAGTGTTGGTTAAAAAGAAGTTAATTTTATGCTAAATCTACTCTACTCTACTTTACTCTCCCTCCCTTCCGCTCAATCTAAACGGACCATTAGTTTCATTCCGTTGTTGATCTAACGATGAGGGTTCATGATAGACCACTGACTTTGGAGTTATTTGCAATCACTCCTTGGTCCATTTGGAATTATAGGTATAAGATCAGGGTTAACGAATTGGTGGTACCTTAAAATGAGATTGCTGCTTTAGGCAGAAAGTACCTTTCAAACTTCAAACAATCTAAATGTGTGTTTGGAAAAAAATTAAAAAAACCAGCTTATTCTTATTTTTTGCTACTATTCATAGGCCCTACTGTACTTTTTTGTATTATTCATAGATTCTACTGTACTATTTTAACTAACTTTTATATTTATTCTTAGTATTTTCAGTAAAAAGTTTTTAGTTTCAGCAAAATAAATGGATCCCAAAAAGAACCTAACTTGGCACATGCAAAATCAACTTGCTATGTCAAGAAGTAATGGATTCTGCTCTCTAGTGACTCCTGCAAAACAAATTTCGATAGGGCGATATTTGAGGAATTTGATGAAGGTGTAGTGGTTAAGAACAATAGCGGTGATGTTATAGCCTCTTTGTTTGAAAGGATTCCAAAATCATCTCTAGTGGTTACTTTGGAGTTGTTATCAACAAGAAGAGCAGTGCAGTTTTTCTAAGAGAATGGCTTCCATGAGTCCACCTTTGAAGGTGATTCGAAAATTGTTATAAACTATTTGGGACACGTTGATATGCTCTAATTTTATTTCCTTCACTCATATTTATAGGAAAAGCAATGCAGTAGCACATGCTCTAGCTCTGAAAGCAAGGTCTTCTTTCCTTGTTTGGAAGGAGTTTGTTCCTCTAAACATAAATAATGTTTTTTTTTTTTTTTTGGTGCTAATTTACCAGCTATTAAATAAAACTTCTGATGGTCTATTTCTAAAATAAAGAAAAAGAAAAGGAATTTAAATCTTTCTAATCCCAACTATCAATTTATAAAATAATAATATATATATATATATATATATGGGTAAAATATTATTTTAGTTCTTAAACTTTACAAAAAATTTGATTTTAGTCCTTAAACTTTAAAAAATTCTTTTTTCATCCTTAAACTTTATAAAAAGTTTTTTCAATAATTTAGAGACAAAAATATAACAATGAAAAAATAATATTTTTAATAGTTTAGGGATAAAAACAAACCTTTGGTAAAGTTTAAAAACATGTATAAAACATTTTCAATAGATTAATTAAAGACGAAAGATGAACTTTTCAATAGTTTAGGGATGAAAAAAATAAATTTTAAAGTTTATGGATGAAAAATAAACTCTTGATAAAATTTAAACAAATATATTCATTTGATTATATATTTAAAAAAATTTAGAAGATTAAGGTTTGTAGTTACATTACAGTAGTGTAGTAACATATACATTTTTTACACAAATTTGGATGAGTAATGCTTGTAGTTACGTCACACTAACACACACAATTACGTCTATGTGCCAATTAAAAAAAGGGCATAAATGCACTTTTAGTCCCTATATTTTGGCTTTTTTCCATTTTGGTCCATACATTTTAATTTCACAACTTTTAGTCCCTAAATCAATTAGCACATGTTATTTTGATCATTTCTGTTAGTCAATAGCCGAAAATATCTAACGTGACAAACGAAGTGCACTGTTGACACAGTAAATGCTGACATGGCAAATAAAATAATAATAATAAATTTATTTGTTATTTAATAAATGCCAAGTCAGCATAAAATAATAATAATAAAAGACATTTTCATGTTTTTTTTCTAAATTCTTTTAAAATAAAATAAGATAATTAAATTAAAAAATTTTATTTCTTTCATTATTTTTTCTAAAGAACATGTTCATGTTCCTTGTGTTCATCCCTAGAACAAGAATCATATACTTAGATCAATGAGTTGAACCTTATTACAAACCCATAAAAGATTCACACAATCAGAATAAAAACTTCAACCCAAAACTTCCTTATCAAAAGCCGGTTCCCCCAACCCTTCTAAAACATTCTCCAAGCTTCCTTTCTCTTCCAAAACTCAAAGCTTCCTCTCTCTCTTTCAAAACACAGAGATCTGTCTCTTCCAAACCATGTTCTGCCAACTCCAACTCCAACTCCGCTGCCAGCATGTCATCCTATGAAGAAACCTCGAATCACAGAAACAGAAACACGACTGCTCTATGCTTCCACTACTCCTAGCTCGAGTGAGCCAATTGAATCGAGAGTGGAACAGGAGGGACCATGTACTGAGTGATCCACAAGCCGATGAGTAGAGCCTTCGCCCTCAAGGTCATATACAGGAACCACGAGGACTTGGTGCGCCGCCAGATCTGCACCAAAATCGAGATCCTCCACAACGTGGACAACCCAAACGTGGTCAAATGCCACAACATGTTCAACCACAACGGTGAAATCCAAGTCCTGTTGGAGTACATGGATCGGGGCTCGTTGGAAGGTATGCACATCGCGAACAAGCGCTAGCTCTCCGATCTAGCCTGCCAAATTCTCGCTGAACTCACCTGCTTGAATCGGTGGCACATTGTCCATCACGACATCAAGCCCTCAAAGGCAGTCAATTGGGCTCAGAGGTGGTGGGTAGATCTTGATTTTTTGGCCATTGGTGGGGCTTAAAGGTGGTGAATCAGTGGAGGATTTTCTTGGTCTATTGTTATGTTTGGTTGAGTTTTGATGTTTGGTGTTTGGTTGGTTGGGTCCAATAGAGATGTTTTAGTGTTTTGGTTGAGATGCTGTGTTTTGATATTTTTATGATTGTTGGGTTTTGGTCTCATTTGAAGATTGCTGTGTGTTTTGCATGTTTGGTTACTAAGAAAGTGTAAGAAGAGAAACAATGAGAGAATCTTTTAGATCTGGGTTGGTGTTTTTGGTGTTCTTGTTCAAGAAACTTTTATATCTTAATTACTATGAATTTTGGTTTTTAATTTTGTTTTTATTTTTTTTATTTAGTTAAAATTAATAAATTAATTTTTTAAATTTATATGCTGATGTGTCATGGGTGATGTGGATTTTTAATAATATTTAAGTCTCTGTTTGCCACGTTAGATATTTCCGGCTGTTGACTAACGGAAAGGACCAAAATAACACGCACTAATTAATTTAGAAACTAAAAATGATAAAATTAAAATGTAAGGACCAAAATAAAAAAAAAAAATTAAAATATAAGAACTAAAAGTACATTTACGTCTAAAAAATATATATATCTTCTTTTAAATTTATCCCTCTAGTTTCCAGTTATTTCATCTTCACAATCAACTAAGTCAAACAATCAAATCACCATACGCGAGTAGTCGGCCAACAACCCCATTAAGCAAATGAATTTTGACAATAAATAAATAAATGACCAAGACATTGAATTAGTGAGTGAAACAACCAAGCAAGTCCAAACACCTATATAAACACCATCCGACCTCCCCAAAATACCAATAAAAAAACATAGTATACTCTTTCAAAGGCCATCACTTCAAAATCCATATGGAACAAAAACCACACATGGCTATTCTACCAAGTCCAGGAATGGGGCATCTCATCCCTCTTGTTGAGTTTGCCAAGCTACTTCTTCTTCACCACGACTTCCACATCACATGCATCATTCCCACAATTGGGTCTCCATCCAAAGCCATGAAAGAAGTCCTTCAAGCCCTCCCTACTAGCATCGACCATGTCTTTCTTCCACCAGTGAGCTTAAAGGAACTTGAAGGAGTAAAGCCTGGAATCCAAATTACTCTCACCATGACTCGTTCACTACCACCTCTTCGTGATGTGTTAACGTCACTGGTTGCAACTACTCGGTTAGTTGCTTTAGTGGTTGATCTTTTTGGGACGGATGCTCTTGATGTTGCTAAGGAACTCAATGTCTCAGCCTACATTTTCTACCCAACAAATGCTATGGTTGTGTCGTTGGTTTTGCATTTGCCAAAGTTGGATGAGACAGTTTCGTGCGAGTATAGAGACCTACCTGAACCAGTGAAACTTCCGGGGTGCGTGCCTATTCACGGTCGAGATCTTCTAGACCCGATTCAAGATCGAACAACTGAGTTGTACAAATTGTTTCTTCGCGGCGCAAAATGGATGCGACTAGTTGAGGGTATTATTGTTAATACCTTCATGGAATTGGGTGGAAATGTTATAAAAGCATTGGAAGATGAAGAAGCTAAGAGTGGCACAATTTATACAATTGGACCCATCTTTCAAAGTGGTTCAACTAAACAGGTTGAAGGGTCAGACTGTTTAAGATGGTTGGATAATCAACCACGTGGCTCAGTCTTATTTGTTTGTTTTGGGAGTGGTGGGACCCTCTCTTGTGACCAAATGAAAGAGCTAGCTTTAGGATTGGAATTGAGTGAGCAAAAGTTCTTATGGGTGGTAAGAAGCCCAAATAATGAATTGGCTCAAGCTGCATATTTTAGTGACCAAACCCTTGACAACAACCCTCTTTCCTTCTTACCAGAAGGGTTTATAGAGAGGACTAAAGAACAAGGCCTAGTGGTGCCCTCTTGGGCACCACAAGCACAAGTCCTTAGCCACGGTTCCACGGGTGGGTTCTTAAGCCACTGTGGTTGGAATTCAACCCTAGAGAGTATCATGCAAGGTATACCATTAATTTCATGGCCACTTTTCGCAGAGCAAAGAATGAATGCGGTATTATTAACTGAGGATCTAAAAGTGGCATTGAGACCAAAAGCTAACGAAAAAAACCTAGTGGATCGAG
This sequence comes from Quercus agrifolia, assembly GCA_029955455.1. Classification (NCBI taxonomy): domain Eukaryota; kingdom Viridiplantae; phylum Streptophyta; class Magnoliopsida; order Fagales; family Fagaceae; genus Quercus; species Quercus agrifolia. Next base: position 54,272,960 of record JARQAD010000003.1, on the reverse strand, counting down.
AGGAAATTGCAAAAGTTATAAAGAGTCTTATGGTCGGAGAAGATGGGAAGAAAATTCATAGCCGTATGAAAGACCTAAAGATTGCTGCTGAGAAAGCACTTAGTCCAAATGGGTCTTCTACGAAGGCACTAGCTGATTTAGCATCACATTGGACAAATCAACCTAACTCTTAGGACATGAAACTCTTCTTTTTTAATTTTTAACTTTCTTCATTGTTGCTGTTCTGCTTTTCTCCTCTATTGTTGGCCATTATTCGTTAGTTGTCTATTCTGTATCACTTTTGACACTGTGATGTATTGTTTAACTGCTACATGTCTTTATTATATCGTTTATTTCATGACCACACATTATAATAGATCTTAATTTTATAGTACAAGATTGGAGAAGGTGGGGCTCTCTCAAGCAGAAAGATTAACTTGTACGTCAGTATATACGCAACTTTTTTTGACTCAAACAATTATTGACACAACTTGAATAATTATTTAATAAAGACTAATACCCATCTATTTTATTGATCTAATTTTATAATGATTTAAGATATTCAATAGGTTAACATAATGTAAAATATTTTATAGGATAAGTTGCATCAAAATCTCTTAAACTGTAGTAAACACCACTACCAAAACTTCTGCAAAATTGGCACGTGCCCACCCTCTGATATCGTTATTAATATTAAAGGAATTAGTTTTTTCAAAAACAAATTCTTAAATTTACTAAATTTTGTGTTTTAACAATTAAATCCTTCATTCCAGTTAGGGTTTTCAGCCCTTAGTAACAAAGTTAATCAATTCTTAGCCATATAATTAATTAGATTAATTATGTTTTAGATCTAAATTGAATAACATTACACAAACATTGATCATATAGGAACACCAAATGATGACCTAGGAGAACCGATAAAACAAAAAGTTTTACAATGAAATCTTGAAGAATTTAACAGTCAATCCACATGGAAAAAATCCACTAGAAAAAAATAGAAGTTTAAACAAAAGATTTAATCATAAATCCAAAACTACCTCATGTAGTGTTTACTAATGTGGTCACATCAACTCTTCTATTCCGGATTTGTTGCACATGAACTCCTTGTTGTAACTCTGAGATTACCTCTCAAAAGTTTGTCCCATTAACTTGATTGTAAATTAAATTGGATGCAACAACTTCACTTGATCACCTAATCCTTTGCTTGAACAATGGTCTTTGGTTTTTTTTGATAAACGAACAAAGGTCTTTGGTTGATACTGCAAGAGAGCATGAAAAATTCTAATTCTATGTACAATACACTGCTCTAGGAAAGCATGCTTTATACTTTCTTATATAGTAGACTTTAAGATGCAAGTTCCCTAGATCTTAGGGTTGAGAGAAACTGCTGAGAATCCAATATGCATGAGTTCGACTTGTCGAGCTAGTGTTGAGAATCTTTGTAGTGTAGTTCAATTTCTGCCACCATCGAAAGGAAAATTGTAACAACTCAGACTTGTACTTCAACAATTTCCTTTCCCCACAAAACCTGTTGCCACCCTAAACCCGCTCTCAACACATAAAGCTTATGTACAATTTCTTAAGTGATATATCTTAGATCCTCTAACTAAATTTAAATACAATGTTGCATTAAAATTAATTGTCCTTGAAAACATCATTATGTGTGTATTGTATTGGTCAATGCATATCATATGTCTGAATTCAATTATAAATTTTAAAATACAGCACTTAAAAACCTATTTCTAAAGTTTTCCAATACAGCACTTAAAATATGGCACTTACCAGAAGGGTTTATAGAGAAGACTAAAGAGCAAGGCCTAGTGGTGCCCTCTTGGGCACCACAAGCACAAGTCCTTAGCCACGGTTCCACAGGTGGGTTCTTAAGTCACTGTGGTTGGAATTCGACCCTAGAGTATCATGCAAGGTATACCATTAATTGCATGGCCACTTTTCGTAGAACAAAGAATGAATGCGGTATTATTAACTAAGGATCTAAAAGTGGCACTGAGACCAAAAGCTAACAAAAAAATTCTGGTGGATCGAAAGGAAATTGCAATAGTCATAAAGAGTCTTATGGTTGGAGAAGAATGGAAGAAAATTCATAACCGTATGAAAGAACTAAAGATTGCTGCTGAGAAAGCGCTTAGCCGAAATAGGTCTTCTACAAAGGCACTAGCTGATTTAGCATCACATTGGACAAATCAACCTAACTCTTAGGACATGAAAATTTTTAACTTTCTTCATCGTTGCTTTTCTATTTTCTTCTCTATTGTTTGCCATTATTCATTAGTTGTCTATTCTGTATTCTTTTGTCACTTTTGGACACTTTTGTCCTCTATTGTTTGCTATTATTCATTAGTTCTATTCTATATCACTTTTGACACTGTGAAACCTACTAACTATAGAAAGAGGCGATAGCTCTACCTATAGGACATTTGGTTTATTCAACCTTTGACTTTGTAACAAGCCAAAATGATGTGTTTGGTGAGAAAGAAAAAATTTTTAACATTAAAAATATATTATATCCACAATATTTTTATAATAAATCTTAAGTAACAAGCTATTATTTACTATTATTAGCGGAAAAAATAATTTTAGTAGTGAGTTTAAATTAAAATCATTAATAACTTATAATTGAAGATTTGTTATAAAAGTATTGTAGAAATATTATAGTCGTAAAACTTAGTATTTAATACTATTACCACAACTAAAAATAAATGCATTGCAAAATAAAAAAAGTGCTATATCCACAACATTTTTTACAATATTTTAATAACAAATCTTAAGTGATAAATTGTTATTCTAATTTAAACTTACCAATGAAATTACTTTTTATCTACCAATAACAACCTATAACAACCTACTACTTATGATTTGTAATGAAAATGTTGTGGACATTGCATTTCTCTTGAGAAAAATGTTAAGACATCTTGTTATCGTCGTAATATTTTCACAACTGTTGAGATATCAATTCGTTACAAGTCAAAGTAAAATATAACAAGGTTAAATATAACAAAGTTATAAAGGTATTATGAAAATGTTATGACATTCTTTGTGTTTCTAGAAAATGTTTTTTATTAGTCGATTTTTATTGAGTCAAAATTCTCTATTTCACTTACAGTTTTCTTAGGTTGATTTTTTGCAGTTTTCTTTTTACACCATTTTAAGTAAAAACACATAGTTCTACACACACAAAAAACAAAAAACAAAAAATTAGGATTAAAATACTTTTCATCCTCTATGTTTGGGGTAATTCACAATTTCTCCTTAAACTTTAAAATTATGCTATTTCACCCTTAATATTTTGGAAAAGAATAAATATGTCATATTGTTATTCTCTCAATTAAACCTTAATGAAAGCTTATGCTTCTTAAAATATTCCATTATGTAATGTCTAAAATTATCCTACTAAATTTTAACATTCCAAAATTTTTTTACATGTATTTTGGTTTTAGAGGTAGTAATGCTTAGAAAGTTGGAATGGTTATATAAGGTATTTTATTTCCTTGCCTTCTGTTTTTTTTTTTTTTCCCCCTAAAATGGGTGTTCATTAAAAACTAATTAAACTAAAGATTGCAACTAGACTCATGTAGAATGATAAAGAAGAAAGTAGGAATGAAAAAATTTTCATTGTGTATGGTTGAAGGTATTTGATGAAAAGTTTCAATCATAGCATATGACATCATTCATTGCAAAAATTTAAATATTGTGACAAGATTTTAACAAAACATAGTTGCTTATTGTTGGAAGATGATGATATTTGTTATCATTCTTAGAAGTTTTTAATGTGGGTATTATCTTTAGCAAATAAGTATCAAATATCTTATATGAATGTGATTAACTGTATATGACATACATTTTTTTATGTATATAGTCTCATACTATTTCAAATAAAAATTCTACCTTAATTTTTTTTACTTAGGAGGGAGCACTTGCAAGCCACACTAGTATTGTTGACTGCTTCATGTCTTTATTATATCGTTTATTTCATAGTGCTCATTTTCTAATTTCTACGTGACCACACATTATAATACATCTTAATTTTAAAGTACAAGATTGGAGAAGGCGGGGCTCTCCCAAGTCCCAAGCAGAAGGATTAACTTGTACGTCAGTATATACGTAACTTCTTTTGTCTCAAACAATTATTGGCACAACTAGATTAATTATTTAATAAAGACTAATACTCATCTATTTTGTTGATAAAATTTTATAATGATTTAAGATATTCAATAGGTTAACATAATTTAAAATATTTTATTATATGAATGAGATTAACTTTATATGACATACATTTTATATATATATATATATATATATATATATATATATAATTTCATACTTCTTCAAATAAAAATTCTATCTTAATTTTTTTACTTAGAAGGTAGCACGTGCAAGCCACACTAGTATTATTGACTGCTTCATGTCTTTATTATATCGTTTATTTCAGAGTGCTCATTTTCTAATTTCTATTTGACCACACATTATAGTACATCTTAATTTTAAAGTACAAGATTGGAGAAGGTGGGGCTCTCCCAAGTCCCAAGCAGAAGGATTAACTTGTACGTCAGTATATACGTAACTTCTTTTGGCTCAAACAATTATTGACACAACTAGATTAATTATTTAATAAAGACTAATACTCATCTATTTTGTTGATCAAATTTTATAATGATTTAAGATATTCAATAGGTTAACATAATTTAAAATATTTTATAAGATAAGTTGCGTCAAATTCTCTTAAACTGTAGTAAACACCACTACCAAAACTTCTGCAAAATTGGCAGGCCCTCACCCTATAATATCGTTATGAATATTAAAGGAACTTGTTTTTTCAAAAGCAAATTCTTAAATTTACTAACTTTTGTGTTTTAACAATTAAATCCTTCCTTCCAGTTAGGGTTTTAAGCCCTGGTATTAGTAGCAAATTTAATCAATTCTTACCTATGTAATTAATTAGATTAATTATATTTTAAATCTGAATTGAATAACATCACACAAGCATGGATTCACTACAAAAAAACGGCTCTGAGGCCGCGTTTTTTAAACGCGGCCATAGGGCGTAAAAACGCGGCCTTAGGCCAGTTTGGCCTTAGGCCGCGCTTCCTTAGGCCGCGTTTTATTCCGCGGCCTAAAACGTGCGACTATAGGCCCGTGAAGTCTAAGGCCGCACTTTTTGAGCCGCGGCCCAAGACCCTGTCCTATAGCCGCGACAAAAACGCGGCCTCAGACAGCCCTTAGGCCGCGTTTTAAACGCGGCTTCAGAGACAACCTTAGGCCGCGCTTCTAAAGCGCGGCCTAAGATTATGGTATTAGGCCGCGTGTTAAGCGCGGCCATAGGCCTCACCCAGATGGGCCTCATCTCAGCCCATTTGACCTTAGGCCGCGTTTAAAGCGCGGCTTAAGACAGAATCTTAGGCCGCGGTTTTAAGCGCGGCCTAAGGTAATGGTATTAGGCCGCGTGTTAAGCGCGGCCATAGGCCTCACCTAGATGGGCCTCATCTCAGCCCATTTGACCTTAGGCCGCGTTTAAAGCGCGGCTTAAGACAGAATCTTAGGCCGCGCTTTTAAGCGCGGCCTAAGGTAATGGTATTAGGCCGCGCTTAAAGCGCGGCCATAGGCCTCACCTAGATGGGCCTCATCTCAGCCCATTTGACCTTAGGCCGCGTTTAAAGCGCGGCTTAAGACAGAATCTTAGGCCGCGCTTTTAAGCGCGGCCTAAGGTAATGGTATTAGGCCGCGCTTAAAGCGCGGCCTAAGGCCATAATCTTAGGCCGCGCTTTAAAAGTGCGGCCATAGCTCAGACAGCAGCATCGGAATTTTGATTTTTGGCCGCGTTTAAAACGCGGCCATAGTTGATTCTTTTTTTTTTTTTTCCTCTCTGTCTAGGCCAGAAAACCTATTCCCAATTTACAAAACCTGTCACAAACGCAATTTCAGAGTTCATTCACAATTTCACAACTACATTTGGAAGTTCATTCTCAAAGTTCATTCACAACTACATTTGGAAGTTCATTCTCACAAATACAGCAACTAGAAGTTCAAATATAATAAATAAAGTACAATAACTAAAAATAAATACAGCAACTAGAAGTTCAATACAACAACATATTTACACAAATAAACAGCTGGAATCTTCAAAATGTCCACGATTAGTCCCACTCTATCTAGCAGCGCTATCCTGAGTATATTATAGACATCATATTAGTGGTACTAAACAATAGATTTGCAATAAACACGCAACTGAAAATATATTAAAGGCAACATTTTTAGTACCTGCATAGCTTGTGTCATGGAAGGAAACTCGTGAAATCCTTGTAACATCGCTTTCACGCCCGCCAAACATTCATCCATTTGCCGCTTTGATTCCGCCATCTGCTGCTGATGTCGTGCATCTGATTCGGCCCGTATTTCGGCAATTTCTTCCTTATGCTGTGCATGCAATGCGGCGATAGCCTCCTGATGCCTCTGCTCTGATTGGGCAAGTTGGTCCCTCAGTGAATTTTCCAATTCAGTCATCCGATGGGCTGTTTCGCTGGACGACGGACCGGTCGAACATGGAAGGTTGGCCCCACTTCTTCCTGTTGGGGTTGGCCCAAAACCGACCCCCCGTACACGACCACAACGTTCTTTGCCCATCACTTGAGCGAATGCATCATCTGTGGACCATAAGATTCCTGCGTCACGCTCTCCTTGTAGTGAGCCCCCATTGTTTAAAATTTCTTTCATTTTATCCTGTTTTCACACAAGACCCAAATCACATATTATTTGCTATAAACATATCACGCACAAAAAACAAAACATATAGTCCACCAACGATAATTTGACTTACAATCTTATCTCTCACTCCATCACTAATAGGAGTCCCATCTTTTTTGCTGTATACTTTCGCGAAAACAGCTGCACGCTCCACTGCTTGTCCACTTTCTTTTGCCTACATCATAATAATAACACGTTATGCTTCAACTAACTCATTTTTTTCAATTTTTTTTTGTCCCTATAAAGTTAACACATAATGTACACAACTATCTCCATCCAATTTGTCCATATAAAATTAACGCATTTTGACATAAAAAAAAATTTAATGTATCATAATAATAATAAAAAACCGGGGAAAAAAAAAAAAACACACAAAACCGGGCTGCCAACTAGTACTACCCGCCCCCTTTTTTTTTCTTTTATTATTATTATTATTATTATTTTTGGATCACTACGTGCCTTATGATTACATAAAATAGCCCTTTCTTAGGCCACATTTCAAAAAGTGCGGCCATAGGACCCTTGTTGACAGCTTGAAGACATATTTTAGCTGCGTTTAAAACGTGGCAATAGGCCACACCTATAGCCGCGTTTCTTAAATGTGGCCTAAGGTCAGTACCTATAGCTGCAGTTTAAACGCGGCTACAACCCCCTGAATATATATTGAATTTATCTATAGCTGCGTTTTAAACGCGGCTAAAATATGTCTTCAAGCTGCCAACAAAGATCCTATAGCCGCATTTCAATCGCATTTTTAATGTCTAACATTAGTTTTTATTATGAAATAAAACTATTAAGGCAAGCAATGGTAAAAAATTACGTACTACTTCACAAAAAATGCTCAGATTCATCAGTAAACTAGTTTCTTCAAACTCTTCATATTCATCACACAAGAGGGTCATATTGCTCTACCATGTTCTTTGTAAGAATGTCAATAATGGTGTTATCAAATTGCTCTACCATGTTCTTTGTCACAAGTTCGATTAAAATATCATGTGTATTAAAACTTTAGTTCTTCTTCTACAATACATTTCTTACCATATTCTCAGCAGTTTGGGCAAAACTTATAGGCCCCGACCTCGCTATGTCCTTCTGCAACCCACGACTTCTCTTGTTCTTATCAACTAATGTCTACAAACACATTCCCACCAACAATACCAACAAAAAATCAAATTAAAATAAAAATATTGGAAGACAATACCTTCTTAATGACAAAAAAAAACCCATCATATGACGAAATGAACCAGTAAAAGATAATAGAGCAAGAAAATATGCTCACCACCATTTTAGGATCAAACCAATAGTCAACTAGCTCCTCGTAGTCCTGCGTGTCAGCCCACTGTGGTTTGGCCAATTTGACATCTCCTATCGACTTATCTTTTACCTTGTATTTTTTTTTTAACTTGGTCCTTCGGTTCCTCCTCAGTTCCCCCAATAAGCGCATTGCCCAGGCCATTTGATTAGGTGGTTTGATAATTTCGGGCTCAAACTGCCACTTACTCTGAAATGCAAAACTACTCATTAGCATAGTGCAATAGTCCACCTTACTAAAAATGTCATTTGATTCTAAAAATTAAAAGTAGCTTAGTAAGTTACTACCTGTATCTTATCCCACGCATTTTCTTTGAAATGATCAGGGACATGCGTCCAATTAACTGGTACAAGTGGGCAAAGGGCTTGGCAGAGGCAAAAAGTGCCCAACCACCTTTTGAATGTTTGGCCGCTCTGTCCAATCGGTTGGCCGCTCTTATTTAACGGACATGTAAGTCTTTGGTGAGCTGGAAGAGCCCATATGCGGCTCATAAGCGTTACCCCACGCTTCTTTTTAACATTACTGGACTGTGGGGTTTCCTGAACCGAATCTTCTTCACGCCCATTGCCCACTACTGGGGTATCTTGGACCAAATCTCCTGCATATAGTAAACCACTATTAGTAATAAAATTTAAAGTTCACAACAACAGAAAAGTTACAGTATATATATACATTTCAAGCGTTACATTTCAACTGTTCCACTAAACCTAAAGATGGCTTCCAAAATGTTGCATTACAGTAGACTTAAAGTTGGAATATCAGATATTAAATAATTTATACAACTATCAATTAGGGCTAAACTGTTGGAATCTTGTGCAATATGGTTCTTATATGGTAGAACAAAGGAGCATCACAACCGCAAGAGCTCACTATCTCAATAACTTGGCAAATTCTTTTATTTTGGAAACTATACAACGAATGTTAGCAAAGCACCGTCCCTTTTGCCCAACCCACAAACACAAAAACCCTCAGAAGACAACCCTTTTCCCCAACCCAAAAACAGAAAAACCACCCTCCCTGTCATCGTGAAGACAAAAAAAGGAAGAAAGAGGCCGTTTGTTTTTGCCATTCACTCAACAATAATGATAATAATAATGGACATCAAAGGGCAAATCTGCATAATTATTTCTATACAGTTAACAACATCCACACCACTTAGCAAACAATGGCATATAACCCTCCATAATTTCCATATAATTGGAAGCAATTATGGACACATAAATGAAAGAAGTTGAGAAAATAAAAAGCCTTCTTTTAAATTTTAAAATATGAAAAGAAATAAAGAAAAACAAAAGCATCGTACCAGGTTTTCATGTTCCTACCTATAACTGCAAAAGAATGGTGCCTTTTCTTCTTTGTTTTCTTTCGTTTTTTTTAAAGTAAATATTTTATTAATTAAACGCAGAAAATGATTGAACTATAGTAGATAAGGCCATATGCCATTGTTTAGATAAGAAAAGACACGAAAGAATGGTGTCTTTTCTTCTCTGCTAAAGTTTACTCGCTAGTCACTACTGGTACTTGAAAAGACAATGCTTGTGGGTGCGCATTACCTTTTCTCTTTTCACAAACTTCACTTGCTTTGGTCACACGAACTTTTAATGCTTCTTCTTTTTGCAATCTGCGAACAAGGAAAGAACATCTATAAACGGCCACATCTATAGTAAATTAAGCGTAAGGGACATATATACAACAAAGAACTTGTGGTGCGTAAATCTTGTTATAGCCTGAGTAGATTCATCAGCAAAGAGAGAGACGAGAAGGGTGGTTTTAGAAACATATATACAGCAAAAGCAAGCAGAAATTGTATTTTTGTTCACTTTCAGCATACGAGTAAGTAAGCTCTATAGCCCCACACATACACAAACAAATAATAAGAATAGTGAGAGGGGAAAAAAGAATACTTAACAAATCACCCTTGTTTGAAAAGGACATATTTTGAGTCTAGCCAGTACTCATTACCTATAAAAACATTATGTCCTCTTAAGAAGAATTGCTACTAAGAAGAATTGGTACTAAACATTATGTCCTCTTAAAAACATTCAGTTTAAGAAGAATTGCTACTAAACGTATATAATTTTTTGAATAATATTCTTAGGGACACAATATTCTTGTTGTTTCACTTGTTTTGATTAGAATAACACTACTTTCATGTGAGAACACTACTTTCATGTGAGTCCACTAGTAATACCATTTAATTGTAAACTAACTGCAAATTTACAATAAGCCATGTCAACATGAAAAATGCTGTGTACTTAAACTTTTTGATATATTTTGTTAAACAAGCAATTTTCATTTAATCACCTAGGCTAATAAGGAAGATCCTAAACGTTTCCTCAAAAGAAAAAAAAAAAGGAAGGAAGATCCTAAACGGCTCCTAAAGCAGCTATTTAGTGAAGTTTCAGGAGTTATGGAGAAAAATAAGTGAAATAGTTGTTTAACAAACCAGAGCATCTATCTAGTTTTAGGAGTTATAAAGAAGAAGGAAGATCCTAAACGGCTCCTAAAGCAGCTATCTAGTTCTGGCCCGCAAATTCCCACAATCATTATTTGTATAACAACCCAGAGCCAAATAACCAAAAGAAAAAAAAAATTATTCATAATTCATGCATGGAAATATGGCATGCCACCATTAGGTACACCATTTTCGTCTCATATATAAATAAGCACCCAATACCAAGAGTTATGCCAAGCTCTTTTGTTGATCCTCAACAACCTCTCCATCCTTATAATTAAAAAGGGCTTCACATCAAGAATGGCAACCATTCAAGCTGTTCATTTGGCTTTTGTTTTCGGCCTCCTTGGTACCTACCTTAATTTGCTCTCCTTCATTACCAAACTTTCCTGAATTTAGTTATATATACTATCATTCTCTAATGCTATTCTCTATTTCTCTATTACCACTGTAAGCTCTCTCTCTCTCTCTCTCTCTCTCTCTCGCTCTCTCTCACACACACACATATTTAAGCTTATATGAAGTTGGATTTACATCTTTGTTTTTTAATCCTTCATTACCTTTTGCTTGTTAGGCCAACTTTTTGTAGGATATGCAAGAAAATATCCACAGAGGGGTTCCAATCACTGCCCTATTCAGTAGCACTATTTACTGCAATGTTAACCCTTTACTATGGATACTTAAAGAACCGGGCAATTATGCTAATCACCATCAATTCCATTGGGTGTGCCATTGAGTCCATATACCTTATCATATTCATGATATATGCACCCGGGAGAGCTAGGGTACTATTTCTTACTCTAACATGGTGTCATATATGATAATCATGTTGTTTTTATTATAGATTTATGACATATGATTTGTTTCTTCATGTACAGATTTATACCGCAAAACTGCTTGCCTTTTTTAACCTAGGTCTTTTTGGGATGATTGTGCTTTGCACCTCCCTCCTAATTAAACAAAGTTTGAGGCTCACAGTTGTTGGATGGATGTGTGCAATCTTTTCAGTCTGTGTGTTTGCTGCTCCTCTTAGTATCATGGTAAATTTCTTACACAAAAACAAATTATATTTGTTCTGCTTTAAGTATTCCATTAACTGCACCATTTGTTGGGGTTTTTTACTTTTTCATTTTTTGTCTATTGTGTGTGTTTTTCAGGGACTGGTTATAAAAACAAAGAGTGTGGAATTCATGCCCTTCTCACTGTCATTTTTCTTGACGATTTGTGCTACAATGTGGTTCTCCTATGGTTCATTGATAGATGATTTCTTTGTTGCGGTGAAGTGCCTTAGCTAGTTCTCTTTGTTTATTGTTATACTTTATGCCCAAAAAGGAAGGATTGTAATTATTTCAATGTAATTATGATGCAATGCATGCCGTGTTAATATATGCCAAAATAAATATAAATCAAATGTAAGGTTACGCTTAACATACATACATATATATACATGCATATATATATATATATGTAATGCTTATAGGTAATGTTTCATTGTTAGCACTTATGTTTATTACCTTCATGTAAGGAGGTACTATGAACACGTCAGGTAATATTGTCATGAGATAATGTGATCACTTTCTTCTTCTTTTATTAAATATAATAATAATAATAATAAAGTAATACTCCCACCTATGCATTTGTATAAACCTCAAAAAAGGAAAATGACTCAAAGTTGACTCAAAGATGTTGAAGTCCTTGTCTTCTAAACAATTCAGCAATCAGAGTATATTATATTTCTTCGTTCTTTTTTATTTTTTCATTTTTAATTTTTTTTATTTTTTAACTCTCTGTTGTGGAAAGGAAGAGACTATGTAATAGGTGTGCATTGGAGCAGCTTATTTACTTAAAAGTGAGACAAAGAATGATTGTAACAGATGAGTGTCTCACACAAATTATATTAGTCACAATAGTTGAAATAAATTATCAGCTTCTCTGCTAAAGTCATTTTCCTTTAAGCAGATTTAAAAACAAACAAAAAAAAAAAAAAAAAAACTAAAGTTACAACTATATACTGGCCAAATAAATTTGTGTTTGTGTGATTATTTGGGAATGAAATTTGATAAAATAAATTATCTAAAACAGGGTTTTTTTTTTTTTTTTCCGAAAATAAAATAAAGAAAGCGTTTTAAAAAGTTTTCATATCTCTCTCTTCTCTCAAGCTCCCCCCTAAATAATTCATTGGAAAAACTGAAATCAATAAGCAACTCAAAGAAATCTAAGGTGCATGGCGAGTAGGGCTAAATTGGGCCGATATATATGCCGTAAGCTATGCTAATCCTGGTTTGTTTGGATGGCTATATGGTACTATATGACACTGAGGCCTGAACAACCAATATGTCTCCAAGCATGAATTAAGAATACAAATCATTTATCCAACACATTAATTTTCCTTACAAAATAATCATTGATTTAAGAACAACTGAGCAGAGACCATCCCTTTCACATAGTACCATATAGCCATGCTAGTGAATTAAATTTGGAGATCAAGATGTACAATGATCTTAATGCAAAAAAAAAAAAAAAAAAAACGTTGAAGAGAATGGTCAGTTTCAATGAAGTCAGTTTCAATGAAGGAAAGATGCATACAAATTTTGATTTTATAGCAAAAGTCATACACCAACAAATGTAAAGCTTTCGCAATAGTCTTTCCTATGTTTTTAGGAGTCTATTTTCATGATTATTTAGTCATGAGTTTGATTGATTGAAACTGAGCGGGGTTACCAATTTTGTTAATATGATTAGGCAAATTCACCAGGTAGCTAGGTCTTTGATCATCGAAAATAGTAACTAAATCAGAATAGTGCAACGTAAAGTAGCAATGTTTTGTATATATATATCGATAAGAATTAAAGAGAAAAATACAAATATTGATACCTTTCTTACCATTCAAGAGTGATACAAAAAAAAGTGAGACATTTTTTTTTGGAGTGTTATAGAGCAAATGACAAATATAATAAAAATGTCAAACTATCGAATCACTATCAATAGTGGAGATATTGAATTTGAAGATTAGGTGTTTTTGGTTATGTTATTTGAAAACAATTTTATATTGAAAAAAAAAAAAAATAACCTCGTAAATAAGCTATATATTCTTGAAAATAACATATGTTTAAAAACTATTTTCTAAAAACACAACCAAACATGCCCTGGAAAAGATGGAAAAAAAAAAGTCAATTTGGGAGAAAGGGAAAGCAAAAGTGAGAGGCCAATACCAAGTAGAATTTGACTTGAATGACTACAATAGGGAAATATATATATATATATATATATATAAAAGAAAATGGATTCAAAAAGATAAAAAACCACAGTTAAAAGAATATTGTTGAGGTCTATGCATATTGATTAGGAATATAACGTATTATAATTAGTAAAATATAAAGTAAAACATTATAATACGTTTGAGGAATTTTTTTTCTCTTGCAATATCACACAATATAAATGTATTGCATTATTCTTACAAATGGTTTGGTAGAAATGGATTGGGTCCAACTAAACCAAATGTTAAAAACTTAAAGAAGTGAGGAGAGATATAGTATCGTATATGGTGATGAAACGAGTTAACCTAATGGAGTCGACCGAGTGTTTGTCATATGAAAACGAACTGGACAGTAAAGGTTGCTATCGATTAAGCATATGCGGTTTTAGGTTACATTCTCACTAGATACGGTTTTAGGTTCTCAAATAAATAGATCATGGGCAAAAAAAAAAAACAAAAAAAAACTAACTAAAGCAAGAAGGGAAACATTCAAGTGAAATTGTTCGATCTTGCTGAAAGGAAAAGGTGAAACAATATTAAAAGCCAAAATAGGAAATGGAAAAAGGAAAACAAAAAATAAATAAATAATTTAGAGTAATGACTATGTTTTCCCCCATCCATAAAAATTTATTACAAAAAAAAAAAAAAAAAAAAAAAAAAAAAAAAAAAGGCTCCCCATTTTACCTTCAGGATTGGTCCCATAGAAAGGGGTGGCTTGGTGCTTCCTTATGCCCCCAACCCTCTCCACCCCCCACCCCCCCCCCCCCCCCCCCCAACAAAAAAAAAAGAAGCAAACGAACCATTTTTATACAAAACACCATATTCAGCTCATCAATTAAAGCAAAGATTAAGAACTCTAATCACTCTATTTTATGTTGCAGCAATGCCCCAATTGTTTCAGCAATGCCCCATTGTGCCCTCACCCTCTCCACTCCCTCATATTGCCAACACCAACATTACCATACCACCTCCCACACTACCACCCACTGTCTCCAGTGCCACCACACCATCACTGCAGCCACCACCACCATGCCTATGTGAATTATTAATGATTTCCCATGTGAGCCAAATGGCAAAATGTTTTTGAGATCATTTTCAGAATCACAATGAAACACAATTAAAAACAAGTCATTTTTCCACAAATTTATATATTTTGCACAGAAAACATTTTCCACCAAGACCAACAGAGTGTAAGTTTGTTTTACTAAGGCAATTCAATGGAAATTGATTTCATCCACACTATCATCTACTTCTGCAGCACCATTGTACGCCAATATTGTAAGGGAAGCACATGTATAAATATCATTTAAGTTCATCTAAGGAGAAAATGCCCTATAAAAATACTTACAAGTATGTCCTCGTCAAGATAAGAAATCATACATAGTCTTTGGAAGGCTCCATCTGCTCATGTAAAAAGAAGAGCTTAGCATGAATTCATTATGGGTCTGATAAACATACATATAAAATATAATAATTCAATATGAGAAAACTTACCACTCTGATATGTCTTCGACCAATATGTAGAACGACCCTTTAATCTGTTCCCAGTCGATTATGATATTTGGAATATGGGCATTTTTGAGCCACTCTGCGCCGCTTCCCTTCACACAATACAAGTATTTCCCCAATTATACCTGTATTGTGTATTCCACAGAAACAAAAACCCAGAAATTTTTAATAAAAAAAAACAAAAAACCAACCATAAAGCCATACAAGTTTAAGGAAAAAGATGAATGAAAAAGACTCACAGTTTGATGAAGAGTTCGTCGGTGTCTTTGGGAGTACCAAGAGAATTGACAAGGCGAGATGGGTCTCGAAGCAGAACCGAAAGCCTGAGATGGGTCTCGAAGCAGAAGCGAAAGCCTTAGATGGGTCTCCAAGCACTCGTTGTTGTTGACGTGGAGGGAGACGGTGGAGATCGGAGATGGAGCGTGAGGCGAGGGTTGAGGGTGAGATCGGAGATGGAGGGTGAGGATGAGGGTGAGGGTGAGATCGTCGATGGAGGGTGAGGCGAGGGTTATGGATCGGAGATGGAGGGATTAGCGAGGGTTTTTGATCGGAGATGGAGGGCGACGATTACGGCTTCAGATCGGAGAGATGGGGAGTGAGAGAGTAGATGGAGGTTGATCGGGCTCAAAGGAGGATGATAGGGTTGATTTTGGGTCTGAGGAAAACAAAAGAAAAAAGATTGACGAAGGGATTTTGGGCCAGAGGATTTGAAAAGAATTGACACAGGTCTTAGGCCGCGTTTAATAAAACGCGGCCTAAGACCAGCCCAACAAAAACGCGGCTACACCGGTAAAAAACGGGGCTGAAGACCTAGGTTAAGGCCCCGTTTGAGCGAACGCGGCTGGACTTTTATCTTTAAGCCCCGTTTTTAAAAAACGGGGCTTTATGCAGTTTTGGGCCGCGCTTTTTAAAACGCGGCCCAAAAAAACGCAGCCTGAACACCCCCTTTTTTGTAGTGATTACATGGAAACACCAAATTATGACCTAGAAGAACCGATAAAACAAAAAGTTTTACAATGAAAACCTAGGAGGATTTAACTGTCAATCCTAATGGAAAAAATCCATTAGAATAAAATAGAAGTTTAAACGGAAGATTTAATCATAAATCCAAAACTACCTTATGTAGTGCATGTAGTTACATCATTTTTTCTATTCCTGATTTGTTGCACATGAACTCCTTGTCGTTACTCTGAGATTACCTCTCAAAAATTTGTCCTAGTAATTAACTTGATAGTAAATTGGATGCAACAACTTCACTTGATCACCGAATCCTTTGCTTGAACATAGGTCTTTGGTTGATACTTCTAGAGAGCTTGGAAAATTCTAAATTTGTGTGCAATACACTGCTCTCGAAAAACATGCTCTATAATTTCTTATATAGTAGACTTTAAGATGCAAGTTCCCTGGATCATAGGGTTGGGAGAAACTGCTGGGAATCCAATATGTACGAGTTCGACTTGTTGAGCTAGTGTCAAGAATCTGTGTAGTAGTAGTTCAGATTCCGCCACCATCGAAGGGAAAATTGTAACAACTCAGACCTATACTCCAACAATTTCATTTCTGCACAAAACCTGTCGCCACCCTAAACCCGTTCTCAACACATATCTTAGATCCTCTAATTAAATTCAAATACAATGTTGCTTTAAAATTTATTGTCCTTGAAAAACATCATTTCTGAATTCAATTAAAAGTTTTAAAATACACCACTTAGAAAACTATTTCTAAAGTTTTCCAGTATTACCAGATACGCATTCTTAGACAAAAGTCATGATCAAACAATTTAATTAGAAGCAAAAAAGGATTGAGAAAGAAGGATCCAAAAATGCGGATCTTAGAGGTATATTCATTGCAAAGTCAAATGGAAACTACCAACCTCCCTTATCATATTTACTAAATGACTTTTGCATCCTTTTGCAAAAATTCTTCATTGACTACTACACAGATATACAACAAAGAACCACATTAACAAACGCATTAAATAAAAGAAAATGTCTTTTACATACCCCCGTTTACACATTGTACACAATTTCAATTAACAAATACATTAAATAGAATTAGGAAATGTCTTTTACATACACATTTACACATATTGTACACAATTTCACCACAAAAGTGAAATGCGTGTACGGTATATGTAATTGGGTGTATATAATAGACATAAAAAACCAAAATTTTGTAATTGAGTGTATATAATAGACATTACCTTTAAATAAAATTAAAAAAAAACCAAAATTTTAAGCTATTGAGAGAAAGAACCTGACCCAGTTGGGTTTAGTGGGGGTGGGGTTGCATCTATATATGGCATCCCATAGATAGATTCTAGATGGTCGATATACATCTTATAATGCTAAGAATTATAGAAAACATGTACACACTTTCCATATTCCCATTCAGAAAGACGCTATATAAACAATGTAACCTTACATGTCCCAACCATAAAAATCTTACTATTCTCTCTCAAAACCCATTTATTCAAGACTTCAAAGCATTATTGACACATATATTTTCCATATGGAACAAAAACCCCACATAGCTATTTTTCCAAGTCCAGGGATGGGACATCTCATCCCTCTTCTGGAGCTTGCAAAGCTACTTGCTCTCCATCACAACTTCCACATCACTTGTATCATTTCCGTACTTGGGTCTCCATCCAAAGCCATGAAAGAGGTCCTCCAAGCCTTGCCCACCAGCATAGACCATGTCTTTCTTCCCCCAGTGAGCTCTGAGGACCTCGAAGGCTTACTACCTGAAGTCCAAACTATTCTCGCCTTGACCCGTTCACTGCCACCTCTTCGTGATGTGTTAAAGTCTACTCGGTTTGCTGCTTTTATCGTTGACACTTTTGGCATGGATGCACTAGATGTTGCTAAGGAATTCAACATCTCACCCTACATCTTCTTCTTGTCAAATGCTTTTGCGTTGTCGTTGGTTTTGCATTTGCCAAAGCTAGATGAGACAATTTCAGGCGAGTATAGAGACCAAGCAGAACCATTGAAACTTCCAGGGTGCGTACCTATTCACGGTAGAGATCTTGCAGAACCGGTTCAAGATCGAACGAGTGACTGGTATAAAATGTTTCTTCGCAGCACAAAACGGATGCGATTAGCTGAGGGTATTATGTTTAATACTTTCATGGAATTGGAAGAAAATGCAATAAAAGCATTGTTAGATGAAGAAGCTAAAAGTCTCACACTTTATCCAATTGGACCCATCATTCAAGCTGGTTCAAGCAATCAAGTTAAAAGGGTCGGACTGCTTAAGATGGTTGGACAATCAACCACATGGCTCTGTCCTATTTGTTTGTTTTGGGAGTGGTGGGACCCTCTCATATGAACAAACCAATGAGCTAGCCTTTGGATTGGAATTGAGTGAGCAAAAGTTCTTATGGGTTGTAAGAACTCCAAATAATGAATCCGCTGATGCTGCATACCTTAGCGACCAAACCCTTGAAAACAACCCAATTACTTCCTTACCAAAAGGGTTTGTAGAGAGAACCAAAGGCCAAGGTCTAGTGGTTCCCTCATGGGCACCACAAATCCAAGTCCTTAGCCACAGTTCCACAGGTGGGTTCTTAAGTCACTGTGGTTGGAATTCGACCCTAGAAAGTATCATACAGGGCATACCATTAATTGCGTGGCCACTTTTCGCAGAGCAAAGAATGAATGCAGTGCTACTAGCTGAGGATCTAAAAGTGGCAATTAGACCAAAAGCTAATGACAAAGGCCTAGTGGACCGAGAGGAAATTGCGAAGTTGTAAAGGGTCTCATGGTTGGAGAAGAGGGGAAGAAAGTTCATAGCCGTATGAAAGATCTAAAGGATGCTGCTGAGAAAGCACTAAGTGCAGATGGCTCTTCGACAAAGGCACTCATTGATTTGGCATCACATTGGACAAATCAATCTCGCTTTTAGGACATGATAGCTTTGTTTGGTTTAAATTTCTACTTTTATTCCTTGTTGCTTTTCTGTCTTTATTCCTCGTTTGTCACTAAAATTTTTATTTCTATGCGTTTAGTACTATTCATAAATCATAATATCACCTCCAAATTCTCATAAGAAAGTAATAATAAAAGCCGGTCCTAATTTTATATAATTGAAGTATTTGACCCTTCTGAGAATGTGAGGCAGGCCTGACTAGCTGACCAGCTCCAAACGGAAAGATGAATTAGTCACACTTAAGATTTTTTTTTTTTTTTAAATTTTTTCCCGAAATAGAATTTTCCCAACTCTTTTTTTAAGAAGAAAGTTGCAACTTTTATCAAGCAAGAGCAGTCAAATCAATTGAGATTACAGTACTAAGATTTGAAATAACATCCTCTATCCACACTGAACAATCACTAACATATCTAGTAAAGCTATAAGCAACACTATTAATTCCTTGTTCCCAGTATGACTTGATTAATTATTTGAGTATCTAAGGATGGATGTTTAAATAAATGAAAATATATGACTTGACTCACATTTACATGCAGTAGCAAAGCCAAGATTTTAGGTTAGAGGGGGCAAGATCAAAAGAGAGTAAAATTAATTTGAAAAGTATTAAGTGATATTAATAATAAAATAAATTAACAACTATATGCAAATGTAATTGTCATATACAATTAAAATTTGGGTTTGTAAAAAAAACTAGGGTTTGAGACTGGAAAATGTTGGTGAGGAAAGAAAAAATTGCTATATGTAATAGAGGTGCTATGAGTAGTTCTAGAGCATAAATTATTTCACAATTTTTTTGCCAAAACATTTATATGACAAACTATGAATGATTAACAAATATTAACATATGAACTCACAATTTTTTTTTCAACAATCACACTCTGCCATGCAAGTTGTAACAAAAAGTTGTGAAAATTTTTGTATTCCTCAACTTTTTTGAGGTGCTATAATGACTAGTGAGTGAAAGTCGGGTTTTTTTTTTTTTTTTTAACAAAATAGTGTTGGAGAAGTAGGCTGTACAAGTAGTTTTATTTTATTATAATATTATTACAAGGTAGGACCTATTACTTTTTTAAAAAGAGTTGCAGAGGCCCCAATGTGAAATTGTTTTCCTACAATAAACTAATACATAGTATAAGTACAATATGTATGTAAAAAAGCTTATTGTCCTTGTGTATGCAAATAAGACATTGTACTATATATTACTTGAGAATTTTTGGAGCATCATCTCCCCCCCCCCCCCCCCCCCCCGGCACGTTTACATGTGTGTGATATGGTATCTATTTAAATAAATTAACTAGTTGCTAACTCATATAACGCATGAAATAATTAAAAAATTATATATATATATATATATATATATATATTTAATTGTTGGAATTTGGCTTTATTGTTTCAATTCTTGAAACACCAACTCCGTAGTTCTTCATTTTATAGCAACCAGAAAAGGAAACCATAGTCACGATATAACAAATACACAATAAAATATCTAACATATATATGTATGTGTCCAACTAACATTTTTTCAGAATAAATAATCAAGTCCACCATTTTGCATTTTGTCCAATGATCTTCACATGGATAAGATCAATTAAAAAAAAAATCCTTCACCGTTGCATAACAACCAAAAAAAAAAAAAAAAAGACCACCACATAAAAACAAATAAAAAAGCAAGCCAACGTGGCAACATTACACGCTAACAAAATGCCAACCAAAAGTAAAATTGCTATAAGGGCATTTGACCTAACATTTTTGACTCAATGAAAAATAGGTATTTGTCCTTAGCTTACAAACTATTCAGTAAAATGTTCATATTTTGAAACTATTTAGCAAAATATTCCTATTTTTGAAACTCGATTTTAATAAAATTAAGTTATAAGTGGTACTTGACATTAGCAATGTTGAGCATGGTTTTGAAATCTGAACCGTTTAATGAACCAGAAAAAGGAGAGGTTCAAGACTCTTGAGGTCAAACCGAGATTCAATTGAGGTCAAACTGTGATGTGTTATTTAATTTTTTTAATATATTTGGTTTATATTTATTAATTTTTCATTCCTGACCAACAAGATATGCGTGGCCTAATGGTTTGCATACTGGATATGTTATTTCATGGCTGAGATCAGGTTCAAGTCCTGCTAACAGCATATTTTCATAAGTTTTTTCCAAAATAATGACATGGATGAACCGGCTTCTTATAGAACAGGCCCTTGGACCGGTCTCGGTTAGCCTGATCAAATTGTCCAATCCAGTCTAGGTTAAAATAATGACATGGATGAACCGACTTCTTATAGAATCGGCCCTTACCGGTCTCAGTTAACCCGATCAGACTGTCCAATCCAGTCTAGGTTTAAAAACAATGATATTGAGTTCTATGCATATTTTGCCACTTAAATTGAACTCGACATTTTAAAAATATTCATAGAACTTGATCTTGAGGATATCGAGTTTTACACAAAACTCAGTTTTGCTAAAATTGAGTTTAAAAAACAGAGACATTTTGGTTTTGCTAAATGGTTTCAAAATAGGGATATTTTGCTATATAGTTTATTTTGTTGCATAGTTTGTAAATTTCAGGAAAATACCCATTTTCCCCTTTTGACCCAAGTATTCTCCTAGAATCCCAAGTAAAAATTACGCTTGCACAAAATCTAAGTTGTCTAACCCACCAATTCTATGACTTTACGTTGATCATTAGTCTTGATATCTTCTTATTTGGTTGACGGTATGAAAGAATTTGGCTATAGAAACTCTAGGCATACAATACTCAGCTTTTAAAACCTCCATTTAGTGGTCCCTTATAAGTCCATTTATACTCTAGCAATTAGGACATAAAATAGTAGAAATTGGATGTCACAATGGATTTTAATCTGTATATATTATAAAACCAAAGTCTGATTTTTTGTTAACCTTATGAGATCTTGTCAAGTAGGATTTGAAATTCACACAATTTTCCACATTACTAATTTTTATTTTTATTTTTAAAAAAAAAAAGCAATTCGACTCTTTTCTATTTCATACTATTCGACTTTCCTTAAACACAATTTGCTCTCTCCCTCTTTTCTTAGCCTCCCAAGTCCCAACCTCAATCTCTCTCCATCGTTTCCCCCAACCCTTTCCAGTCTCTGCAACTCTACCCTTATGGTTATGAACGCTCTACTTCATTTAAAATAGAAAACAGCAAAACATTAGGAAGAGAGAGAAATTTGAGGGGATTGATAGAGTTGGAGCATTAATAGTAGGTTTCGATAATTCATATTAGTGATGCATTGGAATTTTATGTTTATGTGCTGTCGATACGTGTATTTTTATTACTTTGCTCTATTAGAAAATGTTGCAAAGTTTATATCATCAGTTTTGGCTGTTTAAACCATTTTCCTTTTAAATTGTAACTTCTTTATTTATTTATTTTTCTTTGTACCAGTTTCTTTTAGCAAGAGTAGTTACTCAACCAAGTAAGGGAGAAGAGTTAATTAGTCGGGGAGCCAAGTTGTAAGATTTTCTTAAAGAAATTTATAACTTGAAATCGGCAATGGCCTCTTCAGAACCCCTGCGCTATCAGCCTTCGACATTCATTGGCTTCAATATGCTATAATTAAAATAGAATTTTTTACAATATAGATTCATCAGTTTTCTCGCTTTGTCTCTATATAATTCCACACCTCCCCTCCCCCTCCCCCCCCCCCCCCCCCCCTCTTTTCTCACGTTTTTTTGGGGTAATTTTTGAAAGAACCAAAAACATTGGTATCTTTTGTGAAGATGGGCCAACCCCATCACAGCATTACCAAAAGTGTTCAACAAAATGTCTGAGTGAAGTTGGAATCAATAAAGATGGCTTGGTAAAATTTTGAAGTTTGTTTTATGAAAATACTCTATTTTCATTTGGATTATTTATTGCTTCTTTTCATGCCAATACAGCATGATATTTGCAAGCATTTAAATTTCTCTGTGTATGGTTGTCTTTAGAATAAATAGATGATGACTGGAATTTAGTTTATGACTTAAGTGGTTTATAAATATTGGGGTTGAAGCTTGTTAGGTTCTAAAGACTTAGATTTTATGTATTTAGAATCCTAATTTGTATTGTTGGCAAACCATGATCAAAACAATGTATTTAAGTTGTTTTAGAAGTGCTCAAAGTTGGTTCTTTGTTGTAAAGTTGGAATGAAATACTAAGCTAATTAAAAAACTGATTTAGTACATTTCGATCGATCGAAGCTTAGGCTCGATCAATCGAAAATCGTACATGACATTTTTTAATTAGGTTTTCCAACTCAACTCTAAAGTGTTTTAATTGGTTTAGGTTTCTAATTTACCCTAGGTATATAAGGGAAACCCTAGCCACGTTTTTGTGTTGCTCAAATTGCAGTTTATGTGAATCTCTTGTGAGATCTTTGAAGAGGTTTCCTTCACATAAACTTAGGGTTTTCAAGGAGAAGATTTTTCTACACCTTGATGATCATTCCAGTTGCTGCCATTGAAGCTTAAAGAAAACACAAGCGGGTGTGCTTGTATTTGGTGGAAAATCTAAGAAAGACGGAGTCCGTGGATTCAGAGCTTACACGTGGTCGTGTTAGTAAGTTCTACTGGTGGGTAGCAATAAGAGTTTAGCGTGGGGGCTTGTAAGTCTTATTGTATGAACTTCGATTCTTTCAAGATAGTGGATTCAAGTTTACCTTGAGGATAGCTAGGTTAAATCCTCCCCAGGTTTTTACCGGTTTGGTTTCCTGGGTGATCATATCTTTGTGTTCTTTATATTTTCGTTGCTATACTTGATATGATTATTTGATTGTGTTAACCTAGATTTAATTAATTTGACTAAGTAACAACTTGGCTAAATTCCTAGGTTAATCCAATTGTGTTTTAAGGGGTCTAAAAAACAACAAGTGGTATCAGAGCAGATAGCTCTCTTGTTGTTGATCTTTTGATCACTGAGCTGATCCTTGACTCCTTTATTATGGATTTTTTGCAAAGTATAATGCTTATCTATCAATTTGCTTAATTTGGATATTTGTTCCTTGTTGCACATGTTAAATCTTTCCTTAGACTACTTATCACATGTGATAATGATTATTTGTGTTTTACTGCCTTAACCGCCTTAAAGGCACGTGATTCATGTCTTTGGTATTTGGATAGTAGTTGTTCCAAGCATATGACAGGTAACAAAGGACTATTCAAAACTCTCTTTGAAGGAAAGATTGGAACAGTTACTTTTGGAGATGGAAGCAAATCTGTAATCAGAGGGATTGGAACCGTGGACATCCCAGGATTGCCGGTCTTTAAAGATGTTTGGTATGTCGATGGACTGAAGGCAAACCTACTCAGCATTAGTCAGATTTGTGATAATGGACTAAATGTTCTCTTCACCAAGTATGAATGTGAAATTCTTGATGGTGGAGGTGACTGTATGTGCGTTGGTGTAAAGACTGCAGACAATTGTTATGGATTGACACCAAGCATAAGCAACAAGTGTTTTAGTGCAAAGATAGATCAAGTTGATTTGTGGCATCAACATTTGGGGCATGCTAGTCATAAACAGTTAGAAAAAATCTCTAGATGTGATGTAGTTGTTGGTTTACCTAAGTTTGGGAAGATAGATAAGTGCATTTGTGGACCATGTCAGATAGGTAAACAGATAAAGTCTAAACATCCGTCTGTGGCAAGTGTACAAACTTCAAGGCCTTTGGAGCTTCTCCACATTGATCTCATGGGTCCTGCTAAAGTTCAGAGTTTAGGTGGAAAGAAATATATTCTAGTGGTTGTGGATGACTTCACTAGATACACTTGGGTGGTGCTGTTGAAAGACAAAGTTGAGGCTCCTGAGAAGATGTTACATCTATGCAAAAAGTTGCTGGTTAAGAAAGATACTGTAGTAGCCAGAATCAAAAGTGACCATGGAAGAGAATTTGAGAATACCAAGCTGGCCATTTTCTGCAATGATCAAGGCACACATCAATAGTTCTCCTCACCCAAGACTCCTCAACATAATGGAATAGTGGAACGAAAAAATAGAGTTGTTCAAGAGATGGCACGTGTCATGCTACACAATAAAAAGTTGCCCAAATCCTTCTGGGGAGAAGCAGTTAATACTGCTTGTCATACACTCAACCGGGTGTATTTCAGACCTGATTCAAAGAAGACTCCTTATGAACCCTGGAAAGGAAAGAAGCCTGTTGTTAAGTATTTCAGAATTTTTGGTTGTGATTGTTACATTCTACGTGATAGAGAGAACTTAGAAAAATTTGATGCTAAGAGTGACAAGAGATATTTTCTAGGGTACTCCTCTACTAGTAGAGCATATAGAGTGTACAATCTGAGAACCAAAACTGTGATGGAATCATCAAATGTTGTGATCAATGATGAAGTATGTTCTGAAGCACAATCAGAAAATGTCACTCCTGTTCAAGATATGCCTATGGAGAATGGTGACACACTTCCTATTGATTATGTTTGTAAGCACAGTGATGAAGAGTTGATGGTTCTAAATGATGTTGTGTCTATTCCATCAAGTCCGGAACCATCCACACCGGTACATGAGACTCAACAAGCACTACATGAGTTCAGCCCTTCATCTGAACAAAAAGGTACATCAACATCCCTAGTCAAGGGTCCTTTCTCTAGAATAAGACTTAACCATCCCTCCTCAAACATATTAGGAAGTCTAAATGATAACATGAGATTAAGGTCAAAAGCCTTAAGTGTAATTATTCACTCGTGCTATCTGTCCCAATTCGAACCAAAAAAGGTAGATGAAGCTCTTCAAGATGCTGACTGGGTAAACTCCATGCATGAAGAACTTCACCAGTTTGTTCGAAATGATGTGTGGGAATTAGTTCCAAGACCAAAGGGAGTAAATGTGATTGGAACTAAGTGGATCTTTAAGAACAAGTTTGATGAACATGGCACAGTTATCAAAAATAAATCTAGACTTGTTGCTCAAGGTTACACACAGGTGGAAGGGGTTGATTTTGATGAGACATTTGCACCGATAGCAAGACTGGAATCTATTAGGATACTTTTGGCTATAGGTAGTCATCTAAATTTCAAGCTATACCAAATGGATGTCAAAAGTGCTTTCTTGAACGAGATGTTGCAAGAAGAAGTTTATGTGGAACAACCTAAGGGTTTTATTGATCCTCACAGACCGGATGATGTGTACAAATTGAAGAGAGCATTGTATGGGTTGAAACAAGCTCCGCGAGCCTGGTATGATAGATTGACTGCATATCTCACTGAGCATGGATTCAAAAGGGGATCTACAGACTCTACTCTCTTCATAAGAAATGATAAGAATAGTTTTGTTGTAGCTCAAATATATGTTAATGATATTGTTTTTGGTGCTACTAATGAATCTCTTGCTCATTCTTTTGCAGATGAAATGAAGGCCATGTTTGAAATGAGTATGGTTGGAGAACTAACTTATTTTTTGGGATTACAGGTAAAACAAACGGATTCAGGAATCTACATCAACCAAGCAAAATATGCAAGGAATCTAGTCAAGCGATTTGGATTGGACAATGCTGCACATTCCAGAACACCAATGGCTACCAATGTCAAATTAACAAATGATCCTTCAGGTGAGTCTGTTGATGTTACATTATACAGAAGTATGATTGGATGCTTGTTATATTTGACTGTTAGTAGGCCTGATATTGCCTTTAGTGTTGGTGTTTGTTCTAGATTTCAATCTAATCCTAAAGTTTCACATTTGAATGCTGTCAAAAGAATTATTAAATATGTTGGTGGAATTTGTGATTATGGATTATTTTATAATAAAGATTCTAATCTGTCCCTTGTTGGTTTTTCTGATTCTGATTGGGCTGGTAATGCTGATGATAGAAAAAGCACCACTGGTGGGTGTTTTTATGTAGGAGCCAATCTTGTTGCTTGGATGAGTAAAAAACAAAATTTTGTGTCTTTGTCTACTGCAGAGGCAGAATATATTGCTGCTGGAAGTTGTTGCTCACAACTTCTTTGGATGAAAAAGGTTTTAACTGATTATGAGATATCCCAAAATACCATGGTTGTTTACTGTGATAACTCTAGTGCTATTGATATATCTAAAAACCCTGTGCAACATTCTAAGACTAAGCACATTGAGATTAGGTATCACTTCATTAGGGATCTTGTTGAAAGAAAGATTGTGTGTCTTGAGTATATTCCTACTGAGCGTCAGAATGCTGACATTTTCACCAAGCCTCTTAATAGAAGTAAGTTTGAAACCCTTCGTCAAGTAATTGGTGTGATTCTGTGTCCCTGAACTGTTTTGTTTTCATGGTCCTTGTGCTTCATTACTTTTCCTTTATGACCATTGTTCTTTGGTTTTTGTTTTTTTTTTTTTTTTTTTTTTTTTTTTTTTTTGTCTCTAGGATTTGCATTACATTACATTCATGCATTTCATTCTAGGTGTTTTTTATTTAATATTAAAAATAAAATAAAATAAAAAGGGAAAGAAAGGAAAGAAAAAGGAAGCACAATATTGTTCTTGCTCTATTTTCTTTGTTTTTGAAAACAAGGTTGGTCAATTTATTTTCACATGACATGTTTTGTTGTACTTTGTTTAGCTTTGATGAGCTTATTTATTGCACTTCACTAGTGAAAGTTTTGTAGAACATGTTGTGTGAGAAAGATGTTTATGGTGTTTATCACTTTGTCTTAATCTTGAAGTCACATGTTGTTTGACTGTCGGACTTGATCCTTTTGAGAAAGGCATAAATAACTATCTCACCATTGTGCACTAGCCAATAATGAACACCTTATTGCATATCATAAGATTTTGTGCTCAAGAAAGTGTAGCACATACACAAAAAGAACATAAGATGAAGCCTCGGTTTAAATGATAAATCTCTTACATTAAAAATTGGTGTGTACTATTAGGCTTGATGCCAAATCACTTAAATTAAAAATTTGTGTGTATATTATGAGGCAAAATTCAAGAAACTTACATGATTGCAAGCTTATGTTCTAGGAGATGTGGAAGTTATATGATGTAACTCTTTAGGTGATAGTCTCTTTTAAATTCTATGTGATGAATTGTGTAGACTTTGTGGTTGATTTCTGTTCATATATCACCTCACATGTATCCCAGGCTTTTGCTAGTTGCACACACAACAAAAGTTATTCTTTGCTAAACTTTGTACATGTAATTGTGTGTGTTTATGGTTTGACCAACCACGTTTAAAAAATACCTTGAGTTTTATGCAAAACTATATATTTTTTTTGTTGCTTTAAAAAATGGGGGAGATTGTTTAAAATCTAAATTTTTGGAAATTTGGGTTTAAAATTTGTGTTTTGGGAGAGCATTTCATCTCATACTCATGCATTTGTTTTGTTATATTCAATGCTTTGAGATAAGTTTTCAAAAAATCAAGTTTTTTCTCTCAAAAACTGTTTTTTTCAGAATTTCGATTAATCCAATCTAATTTTTGATCAATCGAAATCTTGCTTTAAAAATTCTGTGAGCCTCTGCCTGGTTCGATTGATCGAACCTGTTTTTCGATCAATCGAAGATTGTATTTCAGGTTTTTTAAAAACAGTTCTTTGACTGTTTCAAAACATCTTTTTCAAAAGTTTTTCAACTTTTCTTCTCTCTCCGACTTGGCAAGGCAGCACTACGAATTTTTTGTCATTTTCCTCCAAAAGTTTTGCAAGGTTTTCCTCCCTCAAAGCCGGTAAAACCATTTTATCCCTCCTTTTGTTTTTATTTTCATGTTTTTATGCATATTTTCATGCATTTAAATGGCATTTTCGGATCTCTATATTTTTGGGATTTTTGATGATTCAAGGCTTGTTTTCTGAAATTGATCATTGGGTTTTGATGGGATATTGTTATATTCATGTTTGTTGTTGATTAATTTGATCAATTTGAGGTTATATGAAAAATTGAAAATTCTAGGGTTTATGTTGAATCCGATTTGGGGATTTTGTTCAATTGAGTTGAAATTGATGAAATTGGCTTGTTGTTTTGATGAAATTGATCATTCTAATTAGTTTTCTAACTTGTGTCATGGTCATTTGGTCAATTTATTTTAAAAAAAATTAACAAGTGGTTGCAATTTTTTTTGGGGTTTTAGTTAGAAATTCTATGTTCAAGCCAATTTTGTGAGTTTGAACTTAATTTGGACTTAATTTTCTGCATTAGCTCATGCATCATATCATTTAATCTGTTCATGCATCATATAGTTCTTCTTGTTCTATATTTTTTTTGCTAACTTGCAGTCTGCTCTTGGTTTTGTTTTTGTTTTTTCCCATTTTTTTTGTGCTCTTGTTCCTTATTCTAGCACCATGCCTAGGAAGACTAGAGCTAATAGGGTTCCCTCTACCCCTGCTGTGTCTCCTTCTAGGGTTCAGTTGTTTAGGAATGAGCGTGCGCGTGAGGCCTATGAGAAACTTAATAGTAAACGTAAGATTTGGGCTGAACATTCTGTGATTCTAGATGAGGTCGATCTAGCCATTAGGGCTAATCTTGAGTCTAGAGGTTGGCTGTCACTCTTAGAGATAGATCATCCACCCCCGACCGCTTTGATTAGAGAGTTCTTCTCTAACCTCTCATGTCACATCTATAATTCTAACACCGTTGTTCGGAGTTGGATACGAGGCGAGGAGTTCACCATTACCCCTAGGGTAGTGGCTGAGGCTCTTGGGGTTCCAATTGTCACTGATCCGGTCTATCCTTATGATGAGTCACCTCCTATTGATGAGGTCATGTCACACATCACTGGATCATCTATCCAATGGGGTTCTGATCCTCAAATCACGTCTTTTGCGCTTTCTGAGACTGCATATTTGTTTCTTAGAGTTGTGTGTCATTCCTTGTGACCCATTTCTCATCTCCACACCATCCCTCTGGAGCGATGTGTGTTTTTATATGCGTTTATGTCTGGTGCTTCTATCAGTTTTCCTCACTTGTTCCTTCGTTCTTTGAATGAAGTTCATAGGAGTTCTGCCATAAGACATGCGCTTATATATCCTATTTTCATTCATAGGATACTTTTGTTTTTAGGTCTAGCTAACTTTCCCTCTAGTGAGCTTGTCCATGTTGTTGGTCCCCTAGGTGTTACTTTCCTTCGTCAGAGGGCTGCTCATTTGAGAGCTGATCCTTCGGTCTCTCGTGGTGCATCCTCTAGTAGTGTCCCCCCTCCTCCCTCCTCTACAGGTGCTGCTGAGACTTCTGGTGCTGCTGCTACTACTGATGTTCCTCCACCGACTACTTCGGATGATTTCAACATTCGACGTACGTTGGATCATGTCTTAATCGTTCAAGCGGCTCAAGGATAGGTTTTGGTGGACATTTTGGATGAGATTAGAGGTCTACAAGCAGATTTGGCACGGTTTCAGAGTTCTTTGTCGCCACCTCCTTTTGATGATGGATTTTGATTGCCCTTTGGCATTCCGTCACAAAAAGGGGGAGTACATATGAGATGTTTTTGGCATTGGCATTCTTTGTACCTGTTTTTGTTTTTAGGGGGAGACTTTATTTTTTGATTGGTTGGAGTTTGTGGAGTTGTTTAGACTTTATTGTATCTAGGTGCTTCACTTTGTATTTTACCTTTTAGCTCTTGCCACATTGTCTTTACTTTGTTGGGTTATTCATGTTAGGGGAAGTATATTTTGTGTTTCCTGTTTCAAACTTCTTATTGATTTATGATTATGAGTTCTTTATTATTATATGTCTTGATTGTTTGTGTTTGAAATCAAGATCTTTATTTTTCTTTACTTGTATTTTTTTCCACACATGCGGTTATGCATTTTGTTTAAGTGTTTCAAGAAATATACAGGTTGATTCAATTAAGCTGCTGTCTACTCTTGCAACTGATGGATGGTAGTTAGGATTGAATTTGTGTTTTTGAGCATTATTTTGTAAAGGGCTTTTACTTGTAAACTTTGAGCTATTTAAATTGTGTTTTGTCACGGATTGCCAAAGGGGGAGTTTGTTAGGTTCTAAAGACTTAGGTTTTATGTATTTAGAATCCTAATTTGTATTGTTGGCAAACCATGATCAAAACAATGTATTTAAGTTGTTTTAGAAGTGCTCAAAGTTGGTTCTTTGTTGTAAAGTTGGAATGAAATACTAAGCTAATTAAAAAACTAATTTAGTACATTTCGATTGATTGAAGCTTAGGCTCGATCAATCGAAAATCGTATTTGACGTTTTTTAATTAAGTTTTCCAACTCAGCCCTAAAGTGTTTTAATTGGTTTAGGTTTCTAATTTACCCTAGGTATATCAGGGAAACCCTAGCCACGTTTTTGTGTTGCTCAAATTGCGGTTTATGTGAATCTCTAGTGAGATCTTTGAGGAGGTTTCCTTCACATAAACTTAGGGTTTTCAAGGAGAAGATTTTTCTACACCTTGATGATCAATCCAGTTGTTGCCATTGAAGCTTAAAGAAAACACAAGCGGGTGTGCTTGTATTTGGTGGAGAATCCAAGAAAGAAGGAGTCTGTGGATTTGGAGCTTGCATGTGGTCGTGTCAGTAAGTTCTACTGGTGGGTAGCAATAAGAAGTCGAGCATGGGGGCTTATAAGTCTTATTGTATGAACTTCGATTCTTTCAAGATAGTGGATTCAAGTTTACCTTGAGGATAGCTAGGTTAAATCCTCCCCAGGTTTTTACCGGTTTGGTTTCCTGAGTGATCATATCTTTATGTTCTTTATATTTTCGCTGCTATACTTGATATGATTATTTGATTGTGTTAACCTAGATTTAATTAATTTGACTAAGTAACAACTTGGCTAAATTCTTAGGTTAATCCAATTGTGTTTTAAGGGGTCTAAAAACCAACAAAGCTTATTTCATCATTATAATTTACCATAAATCAATATTTTTTTTTTAGAATTAAAAAAAAAAAATCAATTGATATTGTATAACCTATTATCCATACCTTTAAAAGTAAGATTTCTTAAAGAGTTTTTTTTTTGCCCTATTTAAAGCTTCTTTGTTAGGTTACAACTTGATCCTCAATTAATTAATTCGATTACCCAAGTTGATTCATTAGGTCAATTCTCATACAAAATCGTGGAGGCATTATCAAATCACCAAATAATCTAGAGTGTAGCAAAAAGTAATTGGCATGGTGATTTATTGACTAATGGGGAAAACTTTCACAAGGAAGAAACCCTATTGAGTAATTTCTAGGTCATTATTCCCAAGAATCACTAATCAAATTAAGAGATTACAAATCCTCAATTGGTCTTGACTTTGTAGAGACTTCCAGCAAATCCTAGCAACTTGAAGTTTGCTCTGGGATGCAAAGTTCTTCAACATACTTGAAGATAATGAAGGACTTTGTCACAAAACCCTAAGACACATAAGAACGCAATAGCTTCACAATAAGTGTATAGATTCTCCATGTGAGTCTTTCTGTGTGATGACGGCTATAAAATAATCCTTTTATATCATCTAGTAGTTTAGAGAACGAAACCCTAGATAGTGATAGCGAAGTCATCATGGGCAAAAAATCATATTTGAAATTTTTGGATTTGTGTGGCTCTATAGATCAAGTAGTATCGAGAGGTATCGAGGTTCATTAAATCTCGATAGTAGCTTATATCGAGCTTGTGTCTAGGTTAACAATTTTCAGCTTTTCACACTTGTTTCTTTGTGCAATCTTCATATATTTAATAATACTACTTGTCTTGTTTATAAAACATACTTTACTATATTTTAGAATCTACATAAAACTATTCAAATACAAGTAAAGTGCATTTTTCCAAAGAATATGCCAACTACTGAAAAATATGACCCTAACATTCTCTATGGGTATCACTAGGACTCAGTAAGAAAGCCACAAATATGATAAACCATATGTAAATTTACTTCAAAATTTGATTCACAATTAAAACGAACTTGTATGTTTTTGTTCAACCTCTTATTTACTTCTTGCTTTTTCTGACATCTAGATTTAAAAAAAATAATAATAAAAATAGATAAGTTTCTAGAATGTGTTTGGTTTTGAAAAACCTTCATTTTGTAGTCTCTTCAAGACTTCAACTTTTGGTCCATTTTTATATAATAGCCTTTCCACGCGTTTAGATTCCTTTATACAAATGTCATCTTTTTTTTTATAAACTAAATTACTTTTAGATGCGGCGTTGATTAATGATCATTCCTTAATTGTATTCCTTGCTTGACTATATATCATGATCATTGTACCTTCAAGCAAAACAAATATGTGATTTTTATCAAATTATCACATTCAGTGAACGGGTTAGCGAACAGTTGAATTATAGACCCGTGATTTTTTATCAAATGACATGTGTCGAGACTAACCTCAATTGATCGACATATGCTGAGTTAAGTGTCGAGAACTCAGAAGCTTTAATCTTCTTGACACTATTTGGGCATAAATCTTAGACCAAATACTCTTAGAAACTCTAAACTTGATTTTTGTTCGCAATTAGCCAACCTATAAGCAATGGATCTAACAATATTTATAGTATCAAGACCTTTATAGTTCAACTTGTACCTCCTAATGTTTCCAATTAAGACATTCAAGGTTCAAATCTCTTCACCCCAACTATTAAATTATTTAAACAAAAAAAAAAAAAAAAAAACATTAATCATGCCATTATTTAAAAAAATTTATTGATTGCATTATTTAAACAAAGCCAAAGACTTGTGCTATATGGGTGAGAAAAGATTCTCTAAGGTGAATGTTGTTTTACTTGTCCCTGATTTAATTCTTTCAATTGTTTGTGGACATATTTTGGTTTTTTTTTTTGGTTGTTTTGTTTTTTAGGTTTTTTTTTTATTAAAAAAAAATCCAAAAACATTGAAAATTTTCAAAAAGACAAAAAATGTTTTATTTTGTGTCTTGTTTTATTTGTTTTTGAGGATTACATGAATTATGATATCTCTCTCTTGATTTATAACATGCTTGACTTTGTGGAGAAACATGAATAGTATGTGTTATATAAGTGCTAAACTATTTTTGATTTTGTGTGAGTATGTACTAATTTGTACATGTACTCAAGGGTTAATTAAGAAATTGATATTTCTTGTTTGTGTACCCTCTATAGCTTAGTTAAACATTGTTATGCATTGCATTTGCATTGTTCATTTAGCATAATGTGTGCATTTTGTTTTTGGTCATAATTTTGTTTACCAAAAAGATTTTTGTGTTTTGTATTTCACATCTTAGATTTATAATCAATGATTGGCTATATTATCTTTACATAACATGTTTATGTACCTTGTTTAGCTCGGATGAGCTTCTTTTATTGCACTTTACTAGTTTGAGCTTTGTAATGCATGTTGTGTGGGAGATGTTTATAGTTTTTGATCACTTTGTCTTCATCTTGAAGTCACATATCTTTGACTGTTAGACTTGAACCTTTTGAGAAATGCATAAATAACCATCTCATCACTGTTTACTAGCCAATCATGAACACCTTAGTGCATATCATAAGATTTTGTGCCTGAGAAAGTTAAGCACATGTACAAAAAGAACATAAGGTGTAGCCTTGATTTAAATGTTAAAATTGGTGTGTACATTATTGGACTTAATGTTAAATCAAACAAATAAAATTGGTGTGTACATTATCCCAACTATTTTAATAAGTTTCTGATCAAATAAAAATTGGTGTGTACAATATGAGACAAATCAAGAAACTTACATGATTGCAAACTTATTTTCTAGGAGATGTGAGAGTTATATGATGTAACTCTTTAGGTGATAGTCTCTTTCAAATTCTATATGATGAATTTTGTAGAAATTGTGATTAATTGCTATTCACATATCACCTCACATATATCTCAAGCTTTTGCTAGTTGCACACACTACACAAGTTACTCTTTACTAAACTTTGTACATATTAATGTGTGTGATCTTGTTGTGGCCATCCAAGATTATATGTTCCATGATTTTAATGCAAAATATGTTTAATGTTTGAGTTGTTGAGGACAAATTGATTCAAAAATGTGTTTTTGGAAGATCTGTGTTGAATACAAGTATTTTTGAAAAACATTTTATCTCATACTCATGCATTCTATTCATAAAATACTATGCTTTGAGGAGTTTTTGCATAAAATTGCTCTGTTTTTTCAAAAATTTGGTTTTTCCAAATTTTCGATCCATCGAGTGTGATTTTCGATCAATCGAAAAATTCCAAAATTTTCAAGTTTAGCTTCTGCCTAACTCGATTGGTATTCGATCGATGCTCAATCGATCGAAATTGAAAAATTTTCAGTTTTTAAGTATTTGACCAATCTATTTTTTTTGCATCATTTATGTTTAGGATTCACATGCATTGCATTGTTTTCTGTATCCATCATGCAATTTTGCAGTCTTTGTTAGGACATATGTGTTTCTTATGTTATAGAACATATGTCATGATTTTATGTAATTGGCTTATTCTTTGACAAAACACACTTTACTTGTATTTGGGTAGACTTAGGACTATTTCAAGAAACCACGTTTCAAGATCAAATGTTGAAGCCTTCAAGTCTGTTCATGAAATCAAGCAAGAGTGAAAATTCATTAAAGCTCGACAACTGGTCGATACCTGCTCGACACCTCCTATCTGTCGAGGTTTAAGAATTTCAGATTTCAACTCTGAATTTCTTGGGATCCGTGAATCTGTCTATGGGCCTTCCTTTCTCCTAACCCTAGACATATAAAAGGATTGTTTTAAGAGCCGTCAAACGGTACACAAGTTGCATAAGCATTGAGCAAACCCTGTTCAAGCAAATTATGACCAGAGACAAAGTTCTTGACCTAGTTCATCTCTTTCTCTTGGAGAAGTTGCTGTGTATTTGCACCGTAGGGTTTTGTGACCAAGCATCTTCCTGATCTTCATCGTGTGAATGAACTGAAGAACTTTGCAGCCAACAATCTTTTTAGATTGGTGTTTTGAAGTCACGTACTGGGATCTGCGCAACCGTTAGTCATTTACTTGGGAGCCGAGCATCAGAAAGGGAAACTGTCACTACAGAACAAGTCCGATTGGATATTGGGGTAAGGGTTCAACTGTAGGTTGGTAAGGTACTTGGGATTCCTTGCTTGTAACCGCTTGTTGTGATAATAGTGGAGTTTCGGGAGTGGTGACTTGAAAATCACCCGGTGGGGTTTTTGTCGTTAGGTTTTTCCCCATTTGTAAACAAATCACCGTGTCATTTATTTTCCGCTGCATTTTTAGTCTATTGGTGATTTGTTTGTGCTACCACACATTTGCATGATAAATTGATTAATTAATAACTTAGCTAATTAATTAATTAATTACTATCACAAGGGGGTCATTCAATTTGTGGCCTATCAAGTGGTATCAGAGCGAGCACACTCTAATTAGGGTTTAATCTTTGCTGTATTGATCCATTGACCCCTGTTGTCATGGATAGAGGATAGTCATTAATTATACCTCTATTTAATGGCACTAACTATGCATATTGGAAAGTACACATGAGAGCTTTCTTGCAGTCTTTAGATGAGAAGGTGTGGCAAGTTGTAGAGATTGGCTGGACCAAGCCAAAGGAAGTGCCAGCCAATTGGGATGAAGCAAAGATCAAGGCGGCTAACTTTAACAGCAGAGCATTGAATGCCTTATTTAGTGCAGTTACTAATGAGAAGTTAAAGAAGATATCCTCCATAAAAACTGCACAGGAAGCATGGACCATCCTCCAGACAACCTATGAGGGTACAAAGGCTGTTAAGGATTCAAAGCTTCAGAGGCTCACTACAAGCTTTGAAGAAATAAAGATGGAGGAGGATGAGTCATTTGATAAGTTCTATGCCAAGCTCAAGGATATAGTAAACTCAGCCTTCAATCATGGGGAAACCATTTCTGAACCCAAGATTGTAAGGAAAGTGCTCAGATCTCTACCCGAGAGATTCCATGCCAAGATTACGGCGATAGAAAAATCAAAGGATATTGAAAAAATTCCTTTGACAGAGTTGATTGGTAATCTGCAGACTTATGAGGTAGGGTTATCAAGGATTGGAAAGTCAGGAAAGGGCAAGAGCATGACCTTGAAGGCAAAGAGCAGTGACACAGATGAGTCTTCCGATGATGAAGATTCCAAGATGAAGTCCTACATTACAAGGCAGTTCGAGAAGTTTATAAAGAATGCCAACGGGGGGAAACTTCGACAAGGACCGCAGGCAATCCAGTTCTTCTCAGTTTAAAGGGCAAGACAAAGGGAAGAAGGATGCTAAGGAAGGTGGTCAGTACACTGTTCCCGCAGGACCTAAGTGTTTTGGGTGTCAAGGCTTCGGGCACATGAAACATGAGTGTCCTACGTATCTCAAAAGCATTGGGAAGAGTAAGACACTTGCTGCTACCTTAAGCGACACTGAGCCTGAGGAAGATTTCGACTATGAGGATGATAGAATCTTGAATGCCTTCACTGCCACTATCAATCCTACTGATGGGATTGTTGAAGATGTGGGCAAAGAAGAAGAATTGGTAAAGTCCAAATTTGAGAAGATGGGTGATCAATATGACATCCATATAGCCTATGAGAAATTGTACAAAGTTTTTGAAAAACATGAGAAACTTTATAGGCTGGTCACCAAGAAACTTAGTGATGTGGAACTTGACCGTGAGGAATTATCCACTAAGTTTGATGAAGCTAATCAGACGATTGGAGCACTGAGGTTTGAGAACAATTTTTTGGCTGAAAAGACCAAGAAGCTTGAGGCAAAGCTGTTTCAAGTCAGAGCTTAATTGGAGAGGACTTCAAGCGCTTAGCTAGACGAGATGCTTAGCATTCAGAAATCTGCTTCAGATCGAACAGGTTTAGGGTATGGTATTTCTTCCTCTAATACTGCTTTTACTAGTACTACTGTTTTTGTTCCTCCTGCTAGAAATACTGAAATTGAGAACATTGATGTTAAAATTAGTCAAGCTAGTGAGAATTTAGACAAGGGTAAATCTATCTTAGGAGCACC
The DNA here is from genome assembly GCA_029955455.1 of Quercus agrifolia. Classification (NCBI taxonomy): domain Eukaryota; kingdom Viridiplantae; phylum Streptophyta; class Magnoliopsida; order Fagales; family Fagaceae; genus Quercus; species Quercus agrifolia. The sequence continues at coordinate 54,234,880 of JARQAD010000003.1, read as the reverse complement.
CCCTAAACTAGATAAGAAAGATGCTAAAAATTCGAAGGCTAAGAAGGCTAACTCTTAAAAGCCTAAACAAAAGAAGCAGCATCTCTGTCATCATTGTGGATCTGCCGGTTATACTCGACCAAATTGCTATAAGTGGTTAGACACTCAACAAAGCAATGACATGATAGCATCTGGAAGCCAAAATTGGCTTCAATTATCTCTCACTCCTGGTGATCTTCTCAAGGCCCTTATGTTCCTTTCGAACTTAAACGGTTTCAATTCTTCCCCCTCTCCACCGGTTCAAGGGTTTAATCAAAGGAAATGTTTTCCAAGGTGTGGAAGAGAAAGGACTCTAAGTGATTTTATCACTTTCTTCTATCTTCTTGTTTTTGTTCGTTGCATTACTTGTGTGTTTTCCCTTTATTTTGAGTCAGTCTAGTTTTATGCTTTGTTTTGTTTAACATGATTTTGTTTGTTTATTTTCAGTTTATTTATTTATTTATTTTTATATAAAAATAAATTAAAAAAATTGAAAAATCAGAAAAAAAAAAAAAAAAAATACAAAAACAGTGTGTGTTATGTGTACATTGGTACTTGTGTACCTTGGATGGCAATTGAAACAAAATTTTTTAAACTTTGTATCATTTGTAGCTTAGATGAGCATCTTTATGCACAACTAAGCAAGTGAGCTTTGTGGCTCTTGTTTGTGATGAGTAAGATTGAGTTGCTTCTTATACTTAACACTCATATCACTTTTTTTGATGGGAATGACTAAAAAATCCTGAGAGAAACACATTAATAACCATCTCATCACTGTTGCCCGCCAATCATGAATGACATCTGTATGTTTCAGCATAGCAAAAGTATGATGTCAATGACATTTGTGTGCTTAGGCATAGCAAAATTGGAATGTCAAATATCATTGGGTATTTCTTTTCTCTCTCTAATAAGCCCATGTATGATATACTTGAAAGAAAAATGTGCAAAGAAAAATCAAAAGCAAAAGGATAAAAAATGCTTTTAAATATGATTGCAAGCGTGTATTCTAAGAGATGTGAGAGTTATAGGATGTACCTTGAAGGTGATAGTCCCTATCAAGCAGTTATGATTGTGTGTGAGTTAAAGTGTTTTTCTCATATCTCAAATCGTCATAACATATATACATTTATACAATCTTGAGATGTTTTTCACACACAACACGTAATATTCTTTGCTATTCTTGATACATGTGCAAATACAATGTGATTTGGCCATCACAAGTTTTACATGTGTTAATGTATACTCACTAAACTATCTTAACTTGGTTTTTGAAATATAAAATTGGTTAGACTTGTTTAGTGTATGTGCATGTGCAGATACAATGTGATTTGGCCATCACAAGTTTTACATGTGTTAATGTATGCTCACTAAACTGTCTTAACTTGGTTTTTGAAATATAAAATTGGTTAGACTTGTTTAGTGTGTGTGTGTGTTTTGGAGATCCTTGTGCTCAAAATTTTTAGATTGATAGACTATTTTGAGAGTTTTTTATGTTGATTGGATCATTGGTTGAGTTGTATGTTGGATTGCATTCATATCTGTGTTTTTCTCCTCTAAAAAAACTGTTTTGAAAAGCTGGCTCGACACCTCCTCGATACCTTGCTATTTGTCGAGCTTTTCAAGCTTTTTTCTTAACGCAATCTCGACACCTCCTCAATACTTGGTGGATCAATCGAGAAAGCTCCTGCCTCCTTGATAACTCCTTGACACCTGGTGGATTGATCGAGCTTCTGTTCTTGAAACTGAGTCTTTGTTGCTCGATACTTGCTCGATACCTCAGCTATCGACGACCACTTTCTCGACACCTCCCTCGACACCTCCCGATACCTCAGTTATCGAGCAACTGGAGGTCCTATTTAACCTCCTTCGCGATTTGTCTCTCATTTCTTCGATCTCTCTCGATCTGTCCACGCCTGTTCATCTCCCAAACATTCTTTCTTTCACTCCCAACCTCTTCCTCAAGTTTTCTTCAAGATTTTTCAAGTTTTTCTACACTTGGTAAGCTTCTAATCCTTCTTTATTCATGCATTTCATGTTTTAAAGCCTAGGTTTTGGGATTTCTTGAAAATTTTGGGGGTTTTTCAAAATTAATGAGTGTTTAATGAAATTTTGGGTTGGGGTTTCATTTAAATGTGTTTAAAACCACATACATTGCATTCCATTTGCATTTTAATGGTATTTTCATGCATTTAGTTGTGTGTAATATGCTTGTGTGCTAGTAGGATTGGATTGGGCTGAGCCTATGATGTTTTCTTGTTGTTTTGCATGTCACATGTTCATGCATTTCCCATGTATACGTACTCTCTTTTCATATATTTGATGTATTTGAATTACTTGGGACTTTTCTGATTGTTCTTCTTTTCTTCTCCCTCTAAATCTGTTTACGTTAGTTGTGTCTATGGCACCTAAACGTAAATCCATTCCTGCCCAGAACCTTCTTCGTTCCAGTGCTTCTTCATCTATTGATCCTTCACCTTCTACTGTTCAATTCCGTGATGATGATGCCTTTAAGGCATTTTCGAAGAACTTCTCTAGACAAGGCATTCATTCGGAACGCCAAGTTGTTTTGTCGGACTTTGCCGATACTGACCTTCCCTCTGTCATTCACAGTAGGGGATGGGAGTCAATGTGTGATGTCCCAGTCGCATGTCCTCTCGTGCTTATCTAGGAGTTTTACTCCAACATGTACGAGATTGGTCATTCAGTACCTCTCTTTTTCACTCGCATTCGAGGTATGTGCATTCCTGTCAAACTGCAGCTGGTTGTAGATGTGCTTCGTGTCCCTAGGATAAAGTTTCCTGACTATTCTAGTTGTGAGCATCTGAGGACAGTATCTAGGGATGAGCTCATGTCTTCTTTTTATAAGTCCCCTACTGCTTGGGGTGAGTGTCTTTTGACACCATGTCGACCTTTTGCTAAAGGTCCTAGATTCATGAACATGGTGATGACATTTGTTTTACATCCTCTTTCTCACTATAACTCCATCACAGAGCCTCGTGCTCAATTTTTGCTATCTCTTCTTGAGCATCTCACTATAAATTTTCCCTCTCACTTCATTCTATCTATTATAGATGTTCATTTAGATTCGGCATCCTATGATAAGCTCATCTATCCTTTCGCTATCACGAGAATTTTATGCCATTTTTCCGTTCATTTTCCCTCTTACGACCACTTTACCGTCATATGTGCCATAGATTACACTACCGTTAAACGTAGCGAGGCCTAGTTTCAGTCACGGTAGATGGATTCAGCAGCACCCTCCTCTTGTTCTACACCATCCCGGTCTACTCCATCTGCATCCGCTCCTTCTTCTTCAGGTGATGTGTCTTTAGAAGACGTCATGGCATAGCTGCAGCGCATGGATGCTCGCCTGGATACACTCTCTATGGAGTTATATCAGGTGAACGTTCGTGTCGGTCGTATTGCACGACAGCAGGCGACTATGGGTGGCTTTGCACCTGAGCCTACTCCTTCACCACCTCATCCAGCTGCTTTTGATTCTGATGCTGAGGATGATGATGATGATGATGATGATAATGATGGTGATGACGATGACGCTTCAGATGAAGATGAAGATGCTAGCTCTACTGATGAGATGTCTACTTGACACTCTACCCTTTGTCACTCGTGACAAAAAAGGGGGAGTAGTTTTGGATATGAGTGTAGTCACTCTTAGGGGGAGAGTTAGTTTTTGGGATCATTGTGTTATAGGGAGTGTTGTTATTTTTTTTCTTTTGAGGGATGTAGTGAAGATATTATGTATTTTTTCTTTTCTTTCTTTCTTAGATACATTATTCTTGTCCATTAGGTCTTGTGACCATTTATAGACATACATTGTATTTATTTTCTCTTCTATATTGCTGATGAATGTTTTTCTTTCACCTATCCCTTTCATGTGTTGTTTCTTTTCTCTTTTTATACACATGCTTCTTATTATTTGTATGCAATTTATTATTTTTGTTTCACACAAAGATGCCTTAATGAGTTTTGTTTAAAGTGTTTTAGAAATACAGGTTGTCAAAGTCTACTTGCCATAAACTCTCTTCTTGCAAAGTTTTTCAAGAGTTTATGTTAGGATAGATTTTATTGTATTTAACAAGTGAATATGAGTTGAGTGATTTATGACTTTTCTCATATGTTCATTTGTTAGTTGTGGTTTTATCACGGATTGCAAAAGGGGAAGATTGTTTGGACATATGTGTTTCTTATGTTATAGAACATATGTCATGATTTTATGTAATTAGCTTATCCTTTGACAAAATGCACTTTACTTGTATTTGGATAGACTTAGGATGTGTTTAACTACTTCAAGAAACCACATTTCAAGATTAAGTGTTGAAACCTTCAAGTCTGTTCAAGAAATCAAGCAAGAGTGCAAATTCATTAAAGCTCGACAGCTGGTCGATACTTGCTCGACATCTCCTATCTGTCGAGGTTTAAGAATTTCAGATTTCAACTCTGATTTTCTTGGGATCCGTGAATTTGTCTATGGGTCTTCCTTTCTCCTAACTCTAGACATATACAAGGATTTTTTTAAGAGCCGTCAAATGGTACACAAGTTGCACAAGCATTGAGCAAACTCTGTTCAAGCAAATTATGACCGGAGACAAAGTTCTTGACCTAGTTCATCTCTTTTTCTTAGAGAAGTTGATGTGTATTTGCACTGTAGGGTTTTATGACCAAGCATCTTCTTGATCTTCATCGTGTGGATGAACTGAAGAACTTTGCAACCAACAATCTTTTTAGATTGGAGTTTTGAAGTCGCGTACTGGGATCCGTGTAACCGTTAGTCACGTACTTGAGAGCTGTGCATCAGAAAGGGAAATTGTCACTACAGAACAAGTCTGATTGGGTATTGGGATAAGGGTTCAATTGTAGGTTAGTAAGGTACTTGAGATTCCTTGCTTGTAACCGCTTGTTGTGATAATAGTCCAGTTTCGGGAGTGGTGACCTAAAAATCACCCCGTGGGGTTTTTGCGTTAGGTTTTTTCCCCATTCGTAAACAAATCATCGTGTCATTTATTTTCCGTTGCATTTTTAGTCTATTGGTGATTTGTTTGTGCTACCACGCGTTTGCATGGTAAATTAATTAATTAATAACCTGGCTAATTAATTAATTAATTACTATCACAAGGGGTTATTCAGTTTATAGCCTATCAATTTTTGAGTCCTTTGTACATTTTAGTATATACTATTTTTTGTGTGAACTGCAAAAAAAAATTTTCTTAAGAGATATGATGGATAATCAATGTGCAAATATTTTCTCTACTCATGCAATTGTTTATGGGTCACATAGTGTCAAGTTTGCATTTATTGAAAGAGAGAATATTTTTCTTCTTGTGTATCCTCAACTTAGTTTTTAAGTTTGGTTTGTGTGTCTTTATTTTCCCCACCTCCAAAATTTTCACCAAAACTTGTTTTGTTTTTCCTATTTTTATAGGGGGAGAAGCTTGTTTTTAACCTTTGTTCTTCATAGGGGGAGTTGTTTCTATTTCCTATAGAGTTGAATTGTTTTTTGTTCCCTTTTTTCTTTATTTTCTCTTACTTTGTTGCGTATGTTTTCTGTCTATCTTCTGATTGGGTAGTCTTTGTCAATACATGACAAAAAGGGGGAGAAATAGTTGATATGTGGGAATCCTATTTGTTTTGTTTAGGGAGAGTTGAAATTGTTTTTGGTAGGGGGAGATACTATGTTTCTTGTTTCACATTGCTTATTGATTTATATTTATGAGTTATTCATGATATATGTCTTTACTGTGTGTTATGTGAAATCAAGAATTTATTTTTGTTTACTTGTATTTTTCACACATGCGTTTATGCGTTTGTTGAGTATTTCTGGAAATATACAAGTTGATTCAGTCGTGCTGCTATCTACACTTGCAACTGATGGATAATAGTTAGGTTGGATTATTTTGTAATGGGCATTATTTTTGTAAAGGGCTTTTACTTGTTACTTTGAGCATTGTGTTTGTGTTTTGTTACGGATTGCCAAAATGGGAGTTTGTTAGGTTCTAAGTACTTAGAAACTAATGTATTAGAACTTTAATTTGTATTGTTGGCAAACCATGATCAAAACAGGTTTTTAGTCTTGTTTTAGACTTGCTCAAGGTATGTGTTTTATGTAAAGTTGGAATCGAGCTGTTGCATAATTCATTGTGCTATTCGGTTTGGCTCGATCGATCGAGAATTAGACTCGACCGATTGAAAGTCAGGCAGAATGTTTTTTCTGCAGAATTTTCAACTCAGCCCTAAGCTCATATGATGTGTAGGGTTTTATGTTTTGCCCTATGTATAAAAGAGAAACCCTAGCCACGTTTTTGAGGTGGTTGCCTTCACACATGCTTAGGATTATCAAGAAGGAGATTTCATTGAGAGCTTGATAATCATTCAGTTGCTACACTAAAGAGCTTAAAGATACGCAAGTGGGAGTGCTTGTACTTGTTGGAGAATCCAAAAAAGAAGGAGTCCGTGGTTTCGGAGCTGTCACATGGTCGTGGTAGTAAGTTTTCTACACTAGGTAGCAATAGGATGTTAGTGGTCTAAGTCGTTATTGTAAAACTTCGATTCTTTGATAGTGGATTCTGGTTTATCTTGAGGATAGCTAGGTTAAATCCCCCCAGGTTTTTACCAATGTGGTTTCTTGGGTCATCATATTTTTGTGTTCTTTATATTCCGCACTTTACATTGATATGATTATATGATTGTGTTAACCTAGATCTGAAATTTGAACTAAGTAATCACTTAACTAATTAACTAGGTTAATTCAATTGTGTTTTAAGGGGTCTAAAAACTCACTCCTTAATTTGAGGAAATATATCAATAAAAAATAATATAAAATTAATTTACTGATAATAATAGACTTTTAGTTATAGTAGAATTCAAATGATTTTATTTATTTATTTATTTTTGCATAATATCTTGCACACAAATTCAAAAGCAAAGAACAATAAGAAAGATAGATTTATTATATTAAAAAATAAGTGAAAGTTACATATTGGGAAAAAAAAGTGAAAATAATACAACAACGTGGAGTGTAGTGTGTTGGATTTAATTATAGGGATGACTTTATCGATTAACAGAGATTATATCTTAAAATGATTTCTTATATATATATATATATATATGTATGTATGTATGCATGAAAATTTTAATAATAGAGTATTAGTTGGAGTAGAATTTAAATTCTAATACTTAAATGATAAAGTTTTATCTAAATTAAATTATTGTTAAATTGTATCCCTTAGTTAAGAGTCTTTTATCTTAATACCCCCATAAAATATTACGTCAATAAGATGCAAATCAAGGGGGAAAAAAAACGAAAAAAGAACAAAGAACGTAAGTTGTGTGATATTTAAGTTAATATAATTTTGATGATATACTTTTAGTTTTCTTTAAATTAAATATTTTTTAAATTAAATGTTTTCCCTTAATTTGAGGAAATATATCATAACAAATAGTATAAAATTAATTTACTGTTAATAATAGACTTTTAGTTGGAGTAGAATTCAAATCGTGGTTTTATTTATTTTTTTTTAATTTATTTTTTTTTGTATAACATACTGCATGCAAATTTAAAAGTAAAGAACAATAAGTAAGATGTGGGTTCCAGTTAGCTTAACTGGTGGTTGTATAAGAGATCTGGGATTCAATCCTCGCCTATACAAAAAACTGATTGGTGTCTTGGTCCGATGATATAGAACTATTATCAGGAGTGGACGCTATAGATTAAAACTCTCTCTCAAAAAAAGAAAAAGAAAAGTAAGATGAATTTATTAGATTAAAAAATAAGCGCAAGTTGCATCTTGGGAAAAAAAAGTGAAAAAAATACAACAATGTAGGGTGTATTGTGTAAGATTTAATTATATTGATGGCTTTATTGGTTAAGAGAGATTATATAGGAAAGCCATTGTTTAATATATATATATATATATATATATATATATTGATAATAGACTATTAGTTGGAGTAGAATTTAAATTTCTAATATTTAAATGATAAAATTTTATCTAAATTAAATTATTGTTAAATCTTATCCCTTAATGAACTGATTTTGATTTTTGGTTTGCAATCCCACATGAGAGCAAGGAGATGAACCACTAAGTGGGTCTAATTTGAAAGTAGTAAGTTCACCCTCATACCAAAGGTGGAGTCTTCGTCCAACCCTACAAGTTCAAGAGTCCTCGCCTAGGTCCATCCAAGTTAGAAGGAGCTTCCCTCATTTCTTTTATTGAACATAATGATGCGAATTGAGCTATAATGTGTTCTAATATGGAACACCAGTCTTATCAACTTATATACTAAGTGAAGTCGCCTTTAGCCCTGAGCTCTCGTCAATGCTGCCCTCGCCCTAATCTCTAAAGGGTCTTAAGTGCTCCACTTGTATAAGTCCCTTTAGAGATTGGGGTGAGCCACGAGTTTACTTCAAGTATTTAAGACTTTAGCGGCAACACGTGACAAGCGAATGAGATGATTCACGAGGAGTTACATGACTGCCATGTGATGATGCAAGAGTCTTGTAGCTTGATATCCTAACAAAATATTAAGTTAATAAGATGCAACTTGAGGAAAAAAATCAAAATAAAAAACGTGCGTTGTGTGGGATTTAAGCTTATTAAATTTTAATGATAGAGTTTTAGTTTTATTAAAATTAAATAGTTGTTAGATGTTAACCCTTAATTTTGAGAAATATATCATAAGAAATAATATAAAATTAATTTATTGTTGATAATAGACTTTTATTTTGAGTAAAAGTCAAAAATATTTTATTTATTTATTTTTATTTAAGAAAGAAAACATAGGTTATGTCTGGGATTTAGTTTAGAATATTTTATAATAGATTTTCAATTTGAATAAAATTTAAATTTGTTGAAATATTCAAGTTTAGAAATTTTGGATAATAGACTTTTATTTTGAATCGAATTTAAATTTGTTGAAGTTTAAATGTATAAAATTAATTTAATAATTATTTGTTCTTAAAAATATTGATAATAGACCTTTAGTTGGAGTAGAATTCAAACTCGGAGTTTTTTTTTTTTTTTTTTAGGAAGAAAACATGGGTTGTTGTTTGTGATTTAAGTTTAGAATTTTTTATAATAGATTTTTAGTTGAATAGAGTTTAAATTTGTTAAAAATTTAAATGATAAAGTTTTACCTAAATTAAAAAGTTGTTAAATATTATTCCTTAAATTGAGGAAATATATCATAACAAATAATGTGAAATTAATTGACTAATTAGAAAGAGTAGCCACTTGGCACAATCATAACTTCTAAATCTAACTTTTATTATACAGTATATATAGTATAATATATGGTATGATATGATATAAATAAAATGATGTATAAATAAAATCAAATTTATTCATTTCTCTCATTTCTTCAACCTCAAATTATAATACCATAAACTCAATATCTAAGTCAAACAATGGTGTTGAAAGCTCGAAAATGTGTTGAAAACACAAGAGCTGTTTAGACCCCCAAATTAAAGTTATAGCTCGATTGATTTTACACTAACTTATTACTAAGTGCGGAATAGTGTAAATGCGAGCGGATAAACAAATAAACTACTCTAACACATATTCATATAATCACAGGAGTAAAATAAAATGTAAAAGAGTAGGGAAGAGAGATGCAAACACAGATAACACGCCGATGTGTTATCGAAGAGAAAACTGAAGAACTTGGTAAAAAACCTCTCCGCTGCCCTCCAAGCGGTAATCGATCCACTAGATAATCAGTTGGGATATATGGGTAAGCAGGAGACCCTCCAAACCTAATCTACCCTTTGTACCTAAGCCCTCCAAGCTCCTACTCCAACAAGACTTTTCAGAACTGTGTCTTGTCTAGCTCTTCGGATCCTGCAACAAGCTCCATGTTGCATCTGCCATCCTTGGCTTCTTCCAATGCTTCCTAGCAACTCCAAAACCTTACTTGACACTCTCAAAAGTTGTGGTAAGTGTTTGGGCTATCAACCTCTTGATGGTATGGAAATGGAGAGGTAGGAGATGAGGAAATTCCCAAAACAAATGTGTAGAGAATTGTAGGTATGACAATCTCTAACTCTCAAGTTGTTTGGCTAGGGTTTTCTCTCAAAAGCTCTCCTCAATATTTGTGGGTAATGTGGGTATAAATAGTGTAGGCACAAAAAGTGTGAATTAGACTGGACAGGCTGGCAGAACAGAATATCTCGTGGGTGTCTTGTGAAAAGGCTTTACTCACGAGATACTCGCGAGACACAACTGTCTCCATTTGGCCTGACTCTTCGCATTCCAGTCATGTGCAAGGCACATGCTTCCTTTCGTGGGATGCTTAGTCGCAAGCTACCCACGAAATCTCTTCAGTCTTCAGTTGCTTGAGTATTCATACTCTCTCTCTCTAACACACAACCCTTACAATGAAATCCCAAAATAAATACAGGGTACAAAAGATTGAATAACATTACAATCAAATTTGGCACGGAATATAAGCCAACAAAACACAATGTTGTAAATAACAACTTTACAGGTGTGTAAATAAAATCTAATTCATTCATTTTCTCAACATCGAATAATCTACGCATGTACTCTTTCTAATTGAGTTTATGGTATGATTGAATAATCATACCCAGTACGTTGCTACACAATTATGATTATTGTTCAAAGCTACTCTTATCGCCAAGTTTAGTGCCATCGCTTCCACAACCTCAATTGACGCTGCCTCAAAATTTGAGAGCCAAGATTATATATATATTGGTTCGTCATGATAGTTTCTCTCAATAAAATAAACACAAGCTTTGCCATTCTTCCAAGCCGCATCAAAATTATATTGAACACAAAGCGATGGGAAGGTTGCCATAGATGACTCAAAACCTGTCTCCCTAACATTGGTTCCTCCTTCAAATGCTATTGGAGAATCAAAAGAAACATAATCTAAACTTATGGATCAATTTAGAGTGATTTGGGATCCATTTATTTTGTTGAAATTGAAAATTTTTTACTGAATGTACTATAGATAAAGGTAAAGGTTAGCTGAAATAGTATAGTAAAACTCATGAATAGTACCAAAAAGTGTAGTGAGACGCATGAATAGTAGCAAAAATAAACTGAATAGTAAAATAAGTTGGCAAATATATATGAAATAACTTAACTAGCTCCAAATTGAGCTCACCTGAATTCTATCGAGATTAAGTAACCAAATAGTGCAAAACTAAGCCATAATAGCTATATTCCACAATGTTTGAATATATAGAAGTACTTCACTTTCGATATCCAAGCCACACAAGACACAAAAGCTTTCAGCCTGTTACCTATCTTGTTCCGAACAACTTCAAACTTTCTTGAATTTTGTTAGGAACTTCCATTTCTCATTTGCTTGCTCAAATCCTTCCTTTTGGTCCACCCAAATGTCTCATTTATATAGTAGTAAATTTCCCTGACTTGTTGCACACCCATATAATCTAGTCTCTAGTTTACCTACTTGAAAGATGAATTTTTTCTAATCTCTGGCATAGATTTTTTGTCAAAGAATTCGTGATGTCCCATTGACATGTTTCTTAGTTTTTAGGGAAGATTACAACTTAATTATTTGATCTTGTATTTTTTTAATTTGTTTTTTGTTTTTGGGAGGAGAGAGAAAAAAGTGTAGCTAAATTACATATTTAATCCTGTTTTAAACATAAGTGAGTTATGGAACTCAAACTAAGCTAATCTCAAGTGGATAAAGTGTCAAATTTCAAACCACAGGTAAGTAACTTAAATTTCATCCAAACTACAGGTGAGTAAGTTGTAATTTGCTCTAGTTTTTATTAAGTTCACCCCTACAAGAAAATATTGTGTCATTTCCTTTATTCTTGTTTAGGCTTGCACTACAAAAAAAACGTCCCATAGACGCATTTTTAAAACGCGGCTATGGCTCATAAAAATGTGGATATAGGATGATTTGGCCTATAGCTACATTTTTTAGGCCGCGTTTACAACCATGGCCTAAAACCTGTGACTATAGACCAGGACCAATGGCGGTGTTTTTATAAACACGGCTATAGGACATACTATAGCCGCATTTTTCAAATGCGGCCTAAGATCCACGTGTTTTGTAGTGTTGTAGCCCTCCATTAATCTTTATATCTCTTCGCTTTCCACCCCTTTCCAAACCTAGAAAGCATTTTTAACCTCTTTCTGTTTTTTGCCCATCTAGCCAATCTTTTACGTTCTCATATTTGGTCTTAAGCTTCTCTTGGTTGGAGGCACCATAAAAGCATTGTTAATAGCCTAAATTAAATTTCCTAAACCCTAGCACCCTCACGTTTTTTTATGAAAAAAAATATTATTTTCCACTTGTTTACATCCTTTATTTTATATACATATTCATAATTGACGGGGTATTAATCACATTTTAATACATAAAGATATATGCAAAAAAAAGATATGTATACAAGTGGAAGTGAGAAAATCAAAACCTTGTTTTTATATATTCTCGCCTTTCGGATGACAGTCTCCTTAAAATTGCAACTAATTTCTAAGGATTGTATTGGCAGCTTAAAGGTGGACATACAAGCATATAGTTCTTGAGCTACTAATTTAACTAAAGTTGCCCTACTAGTCCAAGATAGACATTTGTTCCTGTACCCATTTAATGTTGATTATATCTTCTTATTTAAAATGCTAACGTCTTTTGTTTTCTTGACTTTCACGTTTTTAAAGAAATAATTTAGTATTTTAAGAATATTTGGATTCTTCTTTGTTTTGATAGTGTTCTTCAATAATTCAAAATCCAACCAATTAATTAAAACTAGTCTCGTACAATATACTGGATAGTTAGTAAAGTTAAAATCTTCACTTTGTTCAATGTTACCATGACTTAAAAAATAAATGAAAATCAATAATTTTAGTTTCAAAGGATTGAATGGACCGAATAGGATCGAAATGGACAGAATGGATCAAAGTGGACCAAATAAGACCGAATAGGACCAAAGTGAGCAGAATGTACCAAATAAGATTGAATGGACTAAAGTGGACTGAAGTGGACAGAATGGACTGAATTGGACCGTATAAGACCAAAGTGGACTGAATAAGATCAATGTTGACCGAAAAGGACAATCTTTGACCAACTAGAACAAAATTGGACCGAATGGATCAAATAGAACCAAAGTAGACCGAATAGGACCGAAGTGGATAGAATGGACCAAATAGGATCAAAGTAGACCAATAGGACTAATGTGGACCAAATATAACCAAAGTGGACTGAATAAGACCAAATGGACTGAATATAACCAAAGTGGACCGGAAAGACCGAATGGACCAAACAAGATTCAAGTGGATAGAATGAACTAAAAAGGACCAAAGTTGACAAATGGATTGAGTAGCTAGGACTGAAGAGGATTGAGGTACACGAGAAATATAAGAGAAACACATTTGTTGTGGAGTTTTCAAAGGGTGGTAGCAAATATCGATATAGAATATATATGATATTAATTAATTCTTATTTAAACATGCAATTCATGCATCATAAGTAAATATAGGACATTTAGTGTTTGGCAGCTTGTTGTCAATCTGAGTTTCAATATATTTGGCATCATAAAAAAGGGGTGCACGCAGTTGTTTATTGTAGTTGAATTTCTAGTTTGATTTTATGGGCTCTATGCAAATTTGGCATGTGAAGATTGAATGAATGGTGTGTTTTTTCTTCTATATGTCTCGTTGATCGACGTTCCATGGTGGGTTTCCCACGGCTTGAAAGTAGAGACTAAAATTATAATGTTGTTTAATTTTTCTGAGAAGGTCTTGCTTCTTATATATATGTATTGGTCACATTTAGCCTACTATGAAGGAATCTGTGTTGCATACAAACCTGCTTCAATGTAAGTCAAAGACTTGCACGCCACTCTAAGAAAAATAGTTCCTAATGGAAGTAAATACAAGCTACGTATTGTGTATTAAAAGGAATGATTGACATTTGATTAGTTTTTTTCAAATAAAGGAATTTAAAAAATAAAAATTATGTGTCAAATAAATAAAGATTTATAAAAATAAAAATTATGTGAAAAATTGTGAGGCTACCAAAGTTAATGTGGCATAATATATATGAAAGAGTCAAAAAAAAAATATTATCAAATGTCTTTGGCTATTTTATATTATTATATATATATATACATATAGATAAATGCATTATACTAGATAAATTATACTATTTAAATTAAATTTAAAAAGACAACATTATGTGCGTAGAATTATTATGTGTCCGCATGTCTCCCATAATTAGAATTAAAAAACCAATCGGATTTAATCTTTCAATAAAATTTTACTTAAATCTTTTATGAGACCAACTAAAATTGATTTAAGATATTCTTATGCATGCATACCTATGATAGTTAGTCTATGATTTTTGATGTATTCAACATCTGAAAATTCTCAAACAAAATTTTGAAAAATCACCACCGATAAAATTTGTATTAGTTCATTGCAATGTGATCCCAAACTTCATTTGCAAATGTTAATGAACATAAACTTACATTAAGCATGCGCCGCCACTCCCACCCCCCCCCCCCCCCCCCCCCTTCCTACCTAGAGTTCCATCCTCAAACCTCTGTAGTTTCACTCCAGTAAGTGTCTAGCGATGGTCGTGCAATGTGGTTTCACTCAAGTTAGTATCTAACAATGGTCGTGCAAACTAACGATGATAGTACAATTATGCCAATTTCAAATGGTCATGTCGCATTGACCCCCACCCTCAGTAGAAAGTTAAAAAAATAGAACTCAAACCTAAAAAAGAAACCTCAGACGAGGAAACATAACTTTAGGTCCTGAGCCAAACAAATTAACGATAAATATGTACGGTTATTAAGAGAACTTTGCTTTACAGTAGACAACCATAATCTTTGTCCCGAGCCAAACAAACTATAAATATGTAGAACTTTTCATCAAAATATAAATAAATATGTAGAACTACTTTACGGTTGACATAACCATAATTTCTGCTTCTACAATCAAGGTGTCTTCATCAAGAAACCCCTTGGATGCATCCTCAAGATCTTTACGTGACAAAAGTTGCGAAAAACCCCAGTCGTAACTTGAGGCAGAGAACCAGTGTTTAGCTGTGAGGGGAAAAAAAATAAGAAAGCTTATAATTGAGGAAAGTAAATAAAAGAGAACAAAAAGCACATACTTCTCTCAAGAAAAAAAGAAGAAAATGACAAATATAATTCATTAACCTCTTTCTTCTGCATGTTCATTGTTAATTTGGTCCCTTATTCGCAGCTTAAAATCCACAAAAATTTTGTAATCAGGTGCAACACAATCTACTGAGTTGAGGAAGACGGAAATTGCTTTGGGTGCTTCATTATAATATCCATTGGGATAAATCAGTATTTTCCTGGATTCAATAAAAAGAGTTAAAAAATAAAAGTTAGTAAGTTTAGCATTTAGCAGTGGTAGCTTTCCCTTTTATAACAATAAAAGTTTTAACTTCTAATAATAAAAATACCATTTTAAGTCTCCAACAACATATACTTGAGAAGCATATAATACTTTATCCTTTTTTGAGAAGTTTTCAATCTTCCAAGTCATAATTCGATTGGGAGGTTCTTTTATCATGGTAAGACACTCTCGTTTTGCACTACGTTCATGAACAAAAATCTCCGCACCAAATACACAACAATCATTGACAAGATATCCACTTGAAATAACATTGAAAGAATCAATAGGGAGAAATTTGTCAAAACCCCATTCCGTCTTTATGTCATGAAATCTTCTAATTGCCCCTTCAACATCTACAAATTAAATATATGGCAAACAATTAGTCTAGTACTGAAACACATTTCTTAATATTATTTTACAACCGTGGTTGTTCATGTGAAAGTGATATTATACTAAACTAATCTATCACCCTCAACGAGTTATGAAAAAATTTACAAAAATTGTTGATTTGGTAGAATTTTTTGCATAGCAAATACACATGCATGTTTATGCATATGTATAAATTATTAGAGAGCAAACCTTGAGTGGTCAAGAACTTGTCCCGTATCTGATCATACACAAACAATTTGAAGCTGGCATTAACCTCCCATCCGAGAGGAGATTTTTCTGTATCAACAATTGACAAATAAATGGAGATGTGACCAGTCCCATTCATTTTCTCATTTCCTTTTGGATAGAGAGTCAACCTCCTACAAAAGAAGACATGGTAGATAATAAGGCTCAAATTCATATTTTAAGGAACAAAGAATATTGAGGCATTAGAATCCACCATTTGTGGCCGCCAACTTCAAAAACACCAGAGTCATACTTTTCAACCCCAGTCTCACACAGTAAAGAAAATGACTGTATTTTTAGTAAGTAATGAGCTGGCCGAAAATGTCTTGCTATCCTTGTGATTGCTGCAATACATTAGAGAGAGAATACCTTAAGAATAAAAATAAATAAATAAAAAATTGAATTGTAAAATGACATTGAGAGAAAGATATAATTTTAAGAAAATACAAAACCAAACAATTTGACACGAAAATTGCTCTTTTAATTCAATTTTACCAAAACTTTTTAAGATTTTGTTTTACTCACCATATTTACAGAATGAAAAAAAAAAAAAAAAGATTTTAAGAGAATGTTTTGTTTCTCATTTTTCTAAGCCATATTAGCACCCAAACATACAGACATCTTATAAGTGAAATTAGTAAAATAATTAGTAAAATGAGGAAGATAAAAAATAAGATTGACTCTTTTGAAAGTTTAAGTATCTTTCTAATCAAGAAAATAAAATTATTAAAAAGATTGTTCAAAAAAATTTATTTTTTCCAAAATGAATTCAAAAGAGAGAACATGTACATCTCATCGCTTTCTGGGGCTATCCCAGCAATTTTCGAAACACTGGAATAACCCTGTTTTTTTGTAGTTTGTATGGATGGAAGCGACCATTTCAAGATACTGGTGGTTTGTGGATGAGTTGACAACTCTTCTTAAGGTGGTTAACATTTTCGTTATAATAGCAAGACCTGATTTTAGGTAATTATTAATTAAAAAGATTTTTTTTTTGGGAGGGGATCCAATGTTGTGGGTTAGTTATTTATTTCCATTTTTTTTTTTTTTATATCTTCGGATTAAACTTAATTCTTGAGAGGAACTTAGGAGTAACTTTTGGAAACTAAACTTTAATTTTCATTACCTATACTATTGAAAAAACTATGCATACAATATTAAAATAAAAAATAAAAAAATTAGAGGTTGGGTGCCATGGCCCTTCTTGGTCTAACTGGGGTTCTGTCCAAGATTTTTGATCTGTTTCTTTAATCATCCAACTTGAAATCACAATAAATCCATCCAATACTGTGATAAAACAAAAAATTTCAAAGTACCATATTTGTGAGCTACACAATTTCAAAATCATTTATTAAATCCAAAATTGAACCATTTTCCATTAATAAACGGATCTTAACTTTACTCTTAGGATTCTCCAAAAACAAAACAAAAGAAAAAAAAAAAAAAACTTTACTCGTAGATCTACTAAAAAAACCAAAAACTTATACTTTTAGAGATAATAATAATAATAATAATAATAATAATAATAATAATAATAATAATAATAGTAGCAGCAATAATGATAACATAAGTGTAATAATACAAATAAATTATAGGATTTAAGATTGTTGCAAATGAAATCTTATAGTTTCTCTGATTTCAATTATTTTTTGATGGACTCCAGTTTCAAATTAAATATCGAACTTTAAAATTATATCAATTTAAAATCTAAACTTTTTAGGTTTGATCATACGATTTGATCTAGGGTATAAATTCATACAATTTTAAAAGTATATAATTCACTTAGAAATTAATTAAACTTAGAGTTTAATATATCAATCTATATATATATATATATATAATTTAATTCCTCGATAGAAATTTTGGCACATCATACTTTCTTAAAATGGTAGATTATATAGTTTCATATACAAACTAGATCATAATAAATGGTTACAAATATTTACCATAATTATCTAAGTTTCATATCTAGACAAAATGAATAAAAAAGAGAAAAAAATTATATTAAGTTTAACTCTTCCATGTATTGCATGGCTGGTTACCGACTACTGTTAATGTATAACTGCGCTATGACACTATATGATTATATCTTTTCATTAGTGATGCCCGCGCAGCAAAAGATTGAAGAAAAATTATAGTTCTTCCAATTGCTTATCTTTAAGAGGAGAAGTTAGGATTTAAAAATAATAAATAAATAAATAAAAAGATCATGAACTATACAATCGTTTCATGGATTTGGGGTGGGGTTTTGGAAGGGTTCTTTTCTTCCATTAAGACCCTATGCCATCAAAGAGTTCCAACGTAAAGTAGGCAAGAAAATATGAACCTTTATATTGAAATAAAATAAATAAAATACAAAAAATAATTTTGTCAAATAAACATTCAAGAACGGAAAAGAACATACCGAATTCGCCGGACTTGTTTTCCATGAATTTGGGTTTTGGTTTGTCAAAATCCTCTTTATTTAAAGCTATTGATAATATGCACTATTTATAGAGGGATTTCAATAGGATTGTGTGCTCCACAACAATACCATACCACTTTACACACGGAACAGTACGTGTGATTGGTTGGAAGGAAAGAATAACGAAGGGTCGAGATGCAAGAAAAAAGAAGGATCTATGCTTAATTTGATTGGAGAGAGGAGAAGAATTGGAGGATTGGGTTTTCTTTTAGGATGCATAAATAAACTATTGTTTTTGAACAACGACGCATAAAGAAACTATGATCGTACGATGTTTGATCAAAGTTGATTCTAGTGGGTTTCGCAACCTCTTTTTTTAGTCAAGATACCTTTTTTTTAAGTCAAGTTACTTGTTTAAATCCACTTTGAAAGCTTGGATTTGTGCTAAAATACAAGAGTTTGTTTAGACCTCCAATAAAAATGATGGTTAGATAGCTTTTACTAAGTTAGGAACAAGAATAAATAAGTGGAAAGAACCGTTAACACTATCCTAAGCCATATTCATCCATTATCAACAATAAAATAAAAGTTTAAAGAGTAGGGAAAAGAGATACAAACACAAGATAAGAATAAGACGTGTTATCGAAAAGAAAACCGAAGAACTTAGTGAAAAACCTCTCTGTGGCCCTCCAAGACGAAATTGATCCAATAGAGAATAAATTTGGAGTATATGAATAACAAAAGACCCTCCAAGCCTGGTCTACCCCATGTACTTGAGCCTTCCAAACTACTACTACCAACTGACTTCTCAGAACCTTATCTTCTCTAGCTTTCCTGATCCCAAAATTCAGCCTGATTGCATTCGCTAATGAATGGCTCCTTCCAATGCTTCCCAGTAGCACCAAAATCTCCCTTTACACTCAGAATGGGTGTGGTAAGTGTTTGAGCTACTAACCTCTCAATGATGTAGAGATGGAGAGGTAGGAGTTAAGGAAAACCACAAGGAATGTGTAGATAATTGTGATGTTGAACAAACACAGTTTGTATCGCATACGAAACATATGCAGCAGAAAATTAACTGATCTACTTCATTCCTAACTGATCTACTTCATTCCTAATTGATAATATGCATTATGTAAATTTTAGAATTTAAGAACAATAGAGCATATCTTGGTGCGGTAAAATTCAAAACCAAAGATTAGAAGTACTTGGGAGCACTTTTAATCTTCACTCTAATTCCACTTTTGCCTAAGAAGTGTGGTTTCTCAATCAATTTGCACGTATGCGTTCAAGAGAGAATGGGTTTTGGGCCTTTCTGTCAACTCTTGACGAGCCCAAGCTTACTATTAATTATATTTAATACCACTATATAAATATAATTGCACTCTATGTCTTATTAATAAATTATATCCCCAAAACTTTATTATACATCCAACTCCTTCATTAAAATATTCGTAGTAATACAAAGTCATGAATGTTTACTGCCACTTTGAAGATTACTACATCTCATTCTTGAGTACTTGGTTTAATCCTTTAAGTTATTCATCATATATTTATGAAATCCAATTTCATAAATATATACTTTAGCAACTTCTTACTAAAGTAGTTAGGTCTAACATTCTGAATAACCAAACCCATTAAACTTATCTCAAGAGAATATTTTCTATCTCCGTTAAGAGATTATGAATTTCATCTTGAGAATATATGTTCTTTCAACATTAAATGTGGCTACCCAACATACTGAGATTTTGATCGTGACTTTAGATCCCACTCCTGATATATCAAAGCAACCTACACTTCATGATCAAGTTCATTATTCTTTCAGGATTAAGAGTTGATATAAATAGAAGTCGTGAGATTTATTATTCATTTGATAGTCGTTAGTAGAATAATAAATCTCACAACGATCCAGTTCAATATGTCTTAAACATTTAAAACATATTAACATATCAACTAGAAGTCTCCACTTCCATTATCAAGAAAAATCATCTTCGTTGATATGTTATAATCTTTACAGATGAAATGCCTAATTTCATCACTAACTATGAACTAAAATTCTGAGTTTATAAAGAACTCATTATTTATATCTTCTGTGACAAAATCACATAAATCACATGCTATGCATATCATGGACTATATGATAATGTCTAAATATTCATGTTATCATTATTTTAGATAATAATAAAAAAGCTTTATTAATCACAACATAATATCATTTATAATGTCATACATAATATCATACAATAGGATTTAAGGGCACTAATCCTAACATGTGGGTATAACAATCTCTAACTCTCAAGTGTTTTTTCTAGGATTTTCTCTCTGAAAGTCACTTCTTACAATTTATGGGTAATGAAGGTATATATAGTGTGGGTGAAGACTTGGTAAAGCAAAACACAACTTTTTGCCAAATAGAAAGTTTCGCGGTTCCTTCGTGGGTTAGCCTTACCCACAAGACAGTCGCGAAAAATCCAGCCTAGCATGACTCTTCATCTTCCAGTTATGTGCTCTACATGTGGCTCCTTTCGCTGGTTGCTTCTCGCAAGACAGTCACAAGCCAGTCGCAAAATCCACTTGTTCAACTTTTGAACCTTAATTCTTCACTGATCTCTCACACTCATCCCTTATAATTAATCCCACATACATACAGGGAAAATGATTGAAGAAATTACAATAAAATTTGGCACGGAATTAAAGCCAACACAAAATAGTTAGAAATCACAACTTTACAATCTCTCCTTTTGGCTATTCCATGACGAAACTCCTAAACAAACTCTAGACTTAAATGTTAGTTTGGGAATATAGGCAAAACTCACTCACACCTAATTTTAGAAGCTGTGAAGCACTTGCACCATATACACCTGTATCCTAAAACACTTGCACATAACAACAAAACTTCATTAACCTCAAGACAAGTAGAATACAAGGCACGTATGATGAACAAGTAAAAATGCGATCAAGGTATTAATTGAAAAGTATAGCATGAAGCATATCTTGACCAAACATGAACAGTAATTAGGAAATGACGACAATGACCATTTATCAAGTAAATGATCATCTGAACATGCAATGTAATTAAGAGCAACGCTAAAATCAATTGCATATCCAACGAACACATGATGCATTAAAGAAACTAAAGCTATCATCATTAGAAAGCAATAAGCATCAAAACAATTATAAAAACCAAGATACAAAATAGTACTAAAGAAAACTAAGTTTTAAACTAAGTACTTGAAAGCTTTAGTTTAAAACTTAGTTTGAGAGACACCAATAGTTGGTTTGAGGATATGAGCTTTGAATCGTGTTAGGACATATGTGTTTCACATGTTAAGAACATATGTCATGATTTTATGTAATTGGCTTAACCTTTAACAAAACGCACTTTACTTGTATTTGGGTAGACTTAGGATGTGTTTAAATACTTCAAGAAACTACGTTTCAAGATTAAGTGTTGAAGCCTTCAAGTCTGTTCAAGAAATCAAACAACAAGGAGTGCAAATTCATTAAAGCTCGACAGCTAGTCGATAGCTTCTCGACACCTCCTATCTGTCGAGGTTTAAAAATTTCAGAATTCAACCCTGATTTTCTTGGGATCCGTGAATCTGTCTTTGGGCCTTCTTTTTTCCTATCCCTAGACATATAAAAGGATTTTTTTAAGAGCCGTAAAATCGTACACAAGTTGCACAAGCATTGAGCAAACTCTGTTCAAGCAAATTGTGACTGGAGACAAGGTTCTTGACCTAGTTCATCTCTTTCTCTTGAAGAAGTTATTGTGTATTTGCACCGTAGGGTTTTGTGACCAAGTATCTTCCGGATCTTCATTGTGTGGATGAACTGAAGAACTTTGTAGCCAACAATCTTTTTAGATTGGTGTTTTGAAGTCGTGTACTGGGATCCGCACAACCGTTAGTCACATACTTAGGAGCCATGCATTAGAAATGGGAACTGTCACTACAGAACAAGTCCGATTGGGTATTGGGGTAAGGATTCAACTGTAGGTTGGTAAGGTACTTGGGATTCCTTTCTTATAACCGCTTGTTGTGATAATAGTGGAGTTTCGAGAGTGGTGACCTGAAAATCACCCGGTAGGGTTTTTGCCGTTAGGTTTTTCCCCATTCGTAAAAAAATCACCGTGTCATTTATTTTTCGTTGCATTATTAGTTTATCGGTGATTTGTTTGTGCTATCACACATTTGCATGATAAATTAATTACTTAATAAATTGACTAATTAATTTCTATCACAAGGGGTCATTCAATTTGTGGCCTATCAAATGGTATCAGAGCAGACACACTCTGATTAGGTTTAATCTTTGTTGTGTTGATCTACTGACCCCTGTTTGTCATGGATAGAGGATAGTCATTAATTATACCTCATTTATTTGATGGCACTAACTATGCATACTGGAAAGTACGCATTAGAGCTTTCTTGCAGTCCTTAGATGAGAAGGTGTGGCAAGCTGTATAGATTGGCTGGACCAAGCCAAAGGAAGTGCCGGCCGATTGGGATAAAGCAAAGATCAAGGCGGTGAACTTCAACAGCAGAGTATTGAATGTCTTATTCAATACAGTCATTAATAGGGAGTTTAAGAAGATATCCTCCACAAAAACTACAAAGGAAGCTTGGACCATCCTCCAGACAACCTATGAGGGTACAAAGGCTGTTAAAGATTCAAAACTTCAGAGGCTCACTACAAGATTTGAAGAAATAAAGATGGAGGAGGATGAGACATTCGATGAGTTCTATGCCAAGCTCAAGGACATAGTAAACTCAGCCTTCAATCTTGGGGAAACCATTCCTGAACCCAAGATTGTAAGGAAAGTGCTCAGATCTTTACCTGAGAGATTCCATACCAAAATCACGGCAATAGAAGAATCAAAGGATATTGACAAAATTCCTTTGACAGAGCTGGTTGGAAACTTGCAGACCTATGAGTTAGGGTTAACAAGGATTGGTAAGTCAGGTAAAGGCAAGAGTATGACACTGAAGGCCAAGAGCTGTGAGACGGATGAGTCTTCCGATGATGAAGATTCCAAGATCAAGTCCTACACTACAAGGCAGTTTAAGAAGTTTATGAAGAATGCCAACGAGAGGAACTTCGATAAGGACTGCAGGCAATCTAGTTCTTCTCAATTTAAAGGGTAAGACAAAGGGAAGAAGGATGCTAAGGAAGGTGGTCAGTACACTGTTCCCATAGGACCTAAGTGCTTTGGGTGTCAAGGTTTCGGGCACATGAAACATGAGTGTCCTACGTATTTCAAGAGCATTTGGAAGAGTAACACACTTGCTACTACCTTGAGCGACACTGAGCCTGAGGAAGATTCCAACAATGAGGATGACAGAATCTTGAATGCCTTCACTGACATTGTCAATCCTACTGATGGGATTCTTGAAGATGTGGACGAAGAAGAAGAATTGGTGGAGTCTAAATTTGAAAAGATGGATGATCAAGATGACATCCTTACAGCGTATGAGAAATTGTACAAAGTTTTTGAAAAACATGAGAAACTTTATAGGTTGGCCACCAAGAAACTCAGTGATGTGGAACTTGACCGTGAAGAATTATCCACTAAGTTTGATGAGGCTAATCAAACCATTGGAGCACTGAGATTTGAAAAACAGTTTCTTGGCTGAGAAGACTAAGAAGCTTAAGGCGAAGCTGTTTCAAGTCAGAGCTCAATTGGAGAGGACTTCAAGCGCTAAGCTAGACGAGATGCTTAGCATTTAGAAATCTGCTTCAAATCGAACAGGTTTAGGGTATGGTCTTTCTTCCTTTAATACTGCTTCTACTAGTACTGCTGTTTTTGTTCCTCCTGCTAGAAATACTGAAATTGAGAACACTAATGTTAAAATTAGTCTAGCTAGTGAGAACTTAGACAAGGGTAAATCAATCTTAGGAGCACCCCCTAAACTAGATAAGAAAGATGTTAAAAATCCTAAGTCTAAGAAGGCTAACTCTCAAAAACCTAAACAGAAGAAGCAGCATCTCTGTCATCATTGTGGAGCTGCCGGTCATACCCGACCAAATTGCTATAAGTGGTTAGCCACTCAACAGAGCAACAACATGATAGCATCTGGAAGCCAAAATCAGCTTCAATCATCTCTCGCTCTTCCCGGTGATCTTCTTAAGGCCCTCATGTTCCTTTCAAACTTGAATGGTTTCAATTCTTCTCCCTCTCCACCAGTTCAAGGGTTTAATCAAAGGAAAGGTTCTTCCAAGGTGTGGAAGAAAAATGACTCTAAGTGATTTTATCACTTTCATCTATCTTCTTGTTTTTGTTTGTTGCATTATTTGTGTGTTTTGTTTTTATTTTGAGTCAGTCTAGTGTTATGCTTTGCTTTGTTTAACATGTTTTTGTTTGTTTATTTTTAGTTTTTGTTTATTTTGTTTTTGATATAAAAATAAAAATAAAAATAAAAAAATTGAAAAAATCAGAAAAATACAAAAACAGTGTATGTTTTGTGTACATTGGTACTTGTATACCTTGGATGGCCATTGAAACAAAGTTTTCTAAAGTTTGTATCTTTTGTAGCTTAGATGAGCATCTTTATGCACAACTAAGCAAGTGAGCTTTGTGGCTCTTGTTTGTGATGAGTAAGATTGAGTTGTATCTTATACTTAACACTCGTATCACTCTTTTTGATGGGAAGGACTAAAAAATCCTGAGAGAAAGGCATTAATAACCATCTCACCTCTGTTGCCTGCTAATCATGTAGGTTTTGGGATTTTTTGAAAATTTTTGGGTTTTTCAAAATTGATGAGTGTTTAATGAAATTTTGGGTTGGTTTTTCATTTAAATGTATTTAAATCCTCATATATTGCATCACATTTGCATTTTAATGGTATTTTCATGCATTTAGATGTGTGTAATATGCTTGTGTGCTGGTAGGATTGGATTGGGCTGAGCCCATGATGCTTTTTACTTTGCATGTCACATGTTCATGCATTTCCCATGCATACGTACTCTCCTTTCCATATATTTGATATATTTTAATTACTTGAGACTTTTCTAATTGTTCTTCTCTTTTTCTCCCTCTAAATCTATTTACATTAGTCGTGTCTATGGCACCTAAACGTAAATCCAATCCTACCTGTAACCCTCTTCGTTCTGGTGCTTCTTCTTCTACTGATCCTTCACCTTCTAACGTCTGGTTCCGTGACGATGATGCCTTTAAGGCATTTTAGAAGAACTTCTCTAGATGAGGCATTCTTTCGGAACACCAAGTCGTTTTGTCGAACTTTGCCGACACTGACCTTCCTTTGTCATTCATAGTAGGGGATGGGAGTCACTGTGTAACGTCCCGGTCACATGTCCTCTCGTGCTTATCCAGGAGTTTTACTCTAACATGCACGGGATTGATCGTTTAGTACCTCTCTTTTTCGCTCGTGTTCGAGGTACGCGCATTTCTGTCACACCGTAGTTGGTTGCAGATGTGCTTCGGGTACTTAGGATAGAGTTTCCTAACTATCCTAGTTGTGAGCGTCTAAGGACAGTGTCCAGGGATGAGCTTATGTCTTCTTTTTGTGAACGCCCTACTGCTTAGGGTGAGCGTCTTTTTACACCATGTCGACCATTTGCTAAAGGTCCTAGATTCATGAACATGGTGATGACTTTTATTTTGCATCCACTTTCTCACTATAACTCCATCTGCATCCGTTCCTTCTTTTTCAGGTGATGTGTCTTTAGGAGACATCATGGCGCAGTTGTAACACATAGATGCTCGCTTGGATACACTCTCTACGGAGTTGTATCAGGTGAACGTTCGTGTCGGACGTATTGCACGATGACAAGTGACTATGGGCGGCTTTGCACCTGAGCCTACTCCTTCACCACCTCGTCCAGTGGCTTCTGATTCTGATGCTGAGGATGATGATGATGATGATGATGGTGATGACGATGACGCTTCAGATGATGATGGAGATGCTAGCTTTACCGATGAGATGTTTACTTGACACTCTACCCTTTGTCACTCATGACAAAAAAAGGGAGTAGTTTTGGATATGAAAGTAGTCACTCTTAGGGGGGGAGTTAGTTTTTGGGGTCATTGTGTTAGAGGGAGTGTTGTTTTTCTTTTGAGGGATGTAGTGAGGATATTATGTATCTTTTCTTTTCTTTTCTTTCTTAGATACATTGTTCTTGTACATGAGGTCTTGTGACCATTTATAGACATACATTGTACTTATTTTCTCTTCTATATTATTGATGTATGCTTCTCTTTCACCTACCCTTTCATGTGTTGTTTCTTTTCTTTCTTTTTACACATGCTTCTTATTATTTGTATGCAATCTATGATTTCTGTTTCACACAAAGATGCCTTGTTGAGTTTTGTTTAAAGTGTTTCAGAAATACAGGTTGTCAAAGTCTACTTGCCATAAACTCTCTTCTTGCGAAGTTTTTCAAGAGTTTGTGTTAGGATAGATATTATTGTATTCAACAAATGAATATGAGTTGAATGATTTATGACTTCTCTCATATGTTCATTTGTTTGTTGTGGTTTTGTCACGGATTACCAAATGGGGAGATTGTTAGGACATATGTGTTTCACATGTTAAGAACATATGTCATGATTTTATGTAATCAGCTTATCCTTTGACAAAACGCACTTTACTTGTATTTGGGTAGACTTAGGATGTGTTTAAATACTTCAAGAAACCACGTTTCAAGATCAAGTGTTGAAGCCTTCAAGTTTGTTCAATAAATCAAGCAAGGAGTGCAAATTCATTAAAGCTCTACAGCTGGTCGATAGCTTCTCGACACCTACTATCTGTCGAGGTTTAAGAATTTCAAAATCCAACTCTGATTTTCTTGGGATCCGTGAATTTGTCTTTGGGCCTTCTTTTCTCCTAACCCTAGACATATAAAAGGATTGTTTTAAGAGCCGTAAAACCATACACAAGTTGCAAAAGCATTGAGCAAACTCTGTTCAAGCAAATTGTGACCGGAAACAAGGTTCTTGACCTAGTTCATCTCTTTCTCTTGAAGAAGTTGCTGTATATTTGCACTGTAGGGTTTTGTGACCAAGCATCTTCCTAATCTTCATCGTGTGGATGAACTGAAGAATTTTGCAACCAGCAATCTTTTCAGATTGGTGTTTTGAAGTCGCGTACTGGGATCCGCGCAACCGTTAGTCACGTACTTGGGAGCCGTGCATCTGAAATGGGAACTGTCACTACAGAACAAGTCCGATTGGGTATTGGGGTAAGGGTTCAACTGTAGGTTGGTAAGGTACTTGGGATTCCTTGCTTGTAACCGCTTGTTGTGATAATAGTGGAGTTTCGGGAGTGGTGACTTGAAAATCACCTGGTGGGGTTTTTGCCATTAGGTTTTTCCCCATTCGTAAACAAATTACCGTGTCATTTATTTTCCGCTGCATTATTAGTTTATTGGTGATTTGTTTGTACTACCACGCATTTGCATGATAAATTAATTAATTAATAACTTGGCTAATTAATTAATTAATTAATTTCTATCACAAGGGGTCATTCAGTTTGTGACCTATCACTTTGAATGATGGTTTGCTCACTAATAGGATCTTCCCATTGCATTACTTGAAATCCACTTGGAATCTACACCCTTGACCTTAAAATAAGAGACATGACAATGCTTAAGAATGGTAGAGTTAGCCTTGAATTCCTTTTTGTGATGCTTTTGATGAAAAGATGGTAAATGTGACTGCAGATGTTGATCTCCTTATGAGTGAAGAGATCAAATAGGAATATGGTCCTCGGTCCTGACAAGTTCTTCAAGTTCTTCACCGAGTAGAGGTTGAAGATCATGATGTAGGCCAAAGTTCACATTTTTGGGGTGAATGTAATGGTGTGCAAGTTCTTCTCCTTAAGTTGTCCACCAAGGATTTCAATGAGGGGTTCTAGTTTCTCCCTTCTCTCATCATATTGTAGAGATATGTCTAGAGTCGTTGGTCGAATCTCCAAAACGTCTTGCATTGATTCCCTCATGATTGAGAACTCTCTCCCCTTTAGCCAACAGTTGATGTGATCACCTTTCACAATGGCATTTACAAAGAATTCTTGAATGATATCTTCAAAGACATCACCCATCGGATTAAGCAACTTCGTCCATGTCCTTTCTTTGAACACATCTGGAATGAAGGTACCCTTTAGGGAATCTAAGTCCACAATCCTTTCTAGAATGATTGGGGCTTGTTTGTAGTGATCATTAAAGGCCATATCAACATCGTCGTTTCGAAATGAATCCGAGGAGGTGCGGGGACGCTTTGAAGGCTTCTTTGTGGTCTTTTTCTTAATAGGAGACATTTGCAAAACAAACACAAACACAAAGAAACAAAGACAAATACAAACAGGGAAACAAACTTGATTAGATAAAAATTAGTCCACAAAAAACGAACAAAAGTCCTAAAAAGAACATAAAAGCAAGCAAAAAAGTCACAAGATCATGTTTTAGGTGCTAAAAGTCTAATAGGGCTTACCTAGCACGAGTGAATTGCAAAACATGTCAAGTGATCAAATGTGTGCATTAAGTGTGCATGTGGTGTGCATGTGAGATACATGAGTAATGCATGACAAGACACTCATGAGGCAAAGTGTGTAAAACACACAACCAATGTTTAAAACATGTTAAGAATGTAAAAACATGGAAATCCCCAAAATTTGGTACTCATTGGAGTCCAAAACAACAAGAAAATGCCATTTGGGCATTTCATCAAACAATAGAGTGCATACAAACAACTAACATGTAAAACAATGCATGGACATGTTGAAATCTTTCCTAAAAACATGTTAAAAATGCCACTTGGGGCCAACACAAACACAAACAAACACAATGAGACACAGCTCAATCAAGAAAATTAAAAAAATTTGCAAGAAAATAAGTTTTTCCTAACCCCTTTTAAAAATAACCCAACCCTAGAAATCCTAGAATCTAAGACTTAATCTAAGGAATCAAGAGTGAAAAAGTGTTAAAACATATCTTAGATGAGTATTAGGAATGATTGTTCTTGATTTTTGGGTGAGATTTGAGTGAAAGATTGTTTTGGGTTAAGAGAGGCACGGAGGAGGCAAAAAAGAGTGATTTAAAAAACTATCACTATTTGGCTTTTAAAAACTGAAAAACCACTCATTCTGTGGGTAAGCTTCTCGTGAAGTTACTCGTGAAATGGCCTTTAAAGCACTTTGACAGTTTTCGTGGGAAGCTTCTTCTCGCGAAATAGTCGCAAAACTCTCTGTGTAAATTTTTGGAAATACTGAAATTGGCTTCCTCATTTTCGTGGGTAGGTTCTTACTTGCGACTTACTCACAAAATGCCTCTAAAAGAGTTTTTCAACAAAAAAAACATGGACTATTTGGAAAAACTCTAAACACACAAAAAACATAAAAACTTTCAAAAACATATAAAATACTCAAAAATCTTTTTGGGTTTGATCATCAAGTAATTGAGTATATACATCACATTTGAACACGTACAATCACATAAATGGAATAGGCATTTATTGAACATTAGACTTATGTGTTGTGTGTGTGGATCAAGTATGAACTAGTCCATTGTCTAGTATGAAGCTTCAATGATCAATTTAATCAAGTCATACACAACTAGTACAAAGTCAAGTGACCCATCTCACTTGTAGAAATGAACATATACGACCCCTCACCAATGTGTTTACATTTGATTGAAAACTTTTCATTTGGCTTTCATGTTTCATACTTTTGATCAGATACAACTCAAATTCTTGAGAAACGATGCCTTGAACTTTTTGATATATCTTTGATGAATAAGCCTTTGGCTTTGGCACCATACATTTTAATAAAAATTTATTCCAACTTTTCCTAGTCAAACTAGTTTTCGAAACAAGGCTTTTTCATCTTTTTCACTTTTAAGAGATAGACATTTGAAGAGCTCTTTTGAAAAAGGAAAAAAAAGTGAGGAGATATATAGGCACAAGTCTATGCATGTATCAAGATCAAGCAAGACCATTGACCAATCATTCATGATAACCTTGAAGATCTATTTACAACAATCAAATGTAGATTTCTAGATGTTGCTCACACTTAAAGAATGTGCATACATAACAAGCTAAGCTCGTAAATGCACTACGCCATTAGTACGGAAGTACTAGGCTAAACTCACATGTGATATACACAATAAAAGAAATTAAACTTTTTGAGATTTTTAACTTTTTATGGGTTTTTAAATTTTTCAACACACTAAAAAAAAAATCAAATAAAGTAAGATCAACAAAAACAAGGAAAACAAGCAAAGACTTGTAAAAGAAAAATGATAACATTTGAGACCTTTCTAACATGAATGCACTAATAATCAAGTGTAGGTCACACAAGAGATATGAATCAAGAGATAATACCGACACCAATGGTCTTTCGAAGAGATTCAAACCGTGGACCATCAAGTGGTTTAGTGAAAATATCAGCCTTTTGATTGTCAGTGTTGATAAACTCCAGCCATACAATTTTCTCTTCTACCAAGTCTCGAATGAAATGATATTGAATTTCGATAAGTTTTGACTTTGAGTGTTGAACAAGGTTCTTGGATAGATTAATGGCACTAGTGTTGTCACAGAAGATGCACATGGTGTCTTAAGAGATCCTATAATCATGAAGAAGCTTTTCATCCATAAGAGTTGAGCAAAACAACTGCCTGCTGCAATGTACTCTACTTCAGCAATTGATAGAAACACTGAATT
The DNA here is from genome assembly GCA_029955455.1 of Quercus agrifolia. Taxonomy (NCBI): domain Eukaryota; kingdom Viridiplantae; phylum Streptophyta; class Magnoliopsida; order Fagales; family Fagaceae; genus Quercus; species Quercus agrifolia. The sequence continues at coordinate 54,203,783 of JARQAD010000003.1, read as the reverse complement.
TTTCTTCTTGCTTATCCATGGCACCAAATTGTTTTTGAGGTAAAAGCAACCTCCCGATATGCTTTTTCTATCATCAACACAATCAGCCCAATCAACATCTGAGTATCCGGCTAGACAGTCATTTGAGTCTCTCGAGTACCAAATCCCATAGTCAGATGTTCCATTGACATAGCAAATGATTCTTTTGACCGCTGTCATATGGGACTCTTCAGGTGCTGCCTGAAAATGCTTATACCGTGATACTAAAGGCTATGTCCGACCTACGTGTAGTGAGACATAGAAGATTGCCGATCATGCTCCTGTAAAGGGTTGGATCTACTTCCACACCGGCTAGATCGAAGCTCAGTTTTACCGAGGAACTCATTGGAGTGGATGCATGTTTCTTGGAGTCTAAACCGAATCTCTTTGTGAGAATTTTGGCATACTTCTCTTGAGGTATGAATATCCCATCTTTCCGTTGTTTTACTTGAAGATCCAGGAAGTAGTTTAGCTCCTCCACAATGCTCATTTTGAATTCCTTCTTCATTTCTTCCAAAAATTCTTGAGCAAGGAGAGATTTCTCATCTTGTTTGACAAAAAGTGTTCGATTAGCTTGACCTCTCTTAAGCAAAGAGAGATTTCAATCATACCATTCTCTTGGTGCTTGCTTCAGCCCATATAAAGCTTTCTTCAATCTTAGAACATGGTCCGGAAAATGTGGATCTTGGAACCCCTTTGGTTGCTTAACAAACATTTCTTCGTGTAGAAGTCCATTAAAAAATGCACTCTTCACATCCATTTGATATAGCTTGAAATTCATAATACATGCTATGGAGTGAAGAATTCGGATTGACTCAAGACTTGCTACCGGAGCAAATGAATCATTAAAGTCTACACCTTCAACTTGAGTATATCCTTGAGCCACTAATCTAGATTTGTTTCAAACAACTTCACCATCCTCATTAGTCTTGCTCTTGAAGATCCACTTGGTGCCAATCACGTGTGTGTGTCTTTGGGCCTTGGAACCAACTCCCATACATCATTTCTAACAAATTGATGTAACTCTTAGTGCATGGATTCTACCCAATTTTCATCTTTCAAAGCTTCTTCCACTTTCTTTATCTCAAATTGAGCAAGGTAGCAATGATACGTCACATGATTCACATTATAGCTCGGTCCTCTTCTCAAACGAAGTCCTTCGTCCAAATCACCGATTATGTTGCTTTCGGGATGATTGAGAATCACTTGTGACGAGGGTTTCTTGGAACTGGAGGGTTCTTTGTCATGGGAGATTGGAGGCTAAACTTCCAGAGTAGTGAGTGGACTTGATAAACCTTGAGTTGATCTAGTCTCCCTTCTTGATACGGTAGGAGTAGTTTCCTTTTCTAGTGATTGTCTCTCACCATCATCAGTTTGTGACATGTTACCATCGCCATCATTCTTCTTAAGGCTTGAAGCTTTTCCATCCTCACCAACACTCTTTTCAGGAATGGTGTCATTTATAACCACATTTATTGATTCCATCACCATCTTTGTGCGCTTGTTGTACACTCTATAAGCCTGGCTATTTACGGAGTATCCTAGGAAAATCCCTTCATCGCTCTTGGCATCAAACTTCCTAAGATTTTCTCTATCATTGAGAATGAAGCATTTACTTCCAATATACTCGGAAGTATCTCACATTAGGCTTCTTTTCCTTCCAAATCTCATATGACATTTTCTTTGTTCTCGTTCAGAAGAAAATTCTATTCACAATGTGGCATGACATGTTCAACACTTTAGCCCAAAATTTTTATTGAATGTCTTTGTAGAGAAGCATAACTCTCGCCATCTCTTGGATCACCCGGTTCTTCCTTTCAACAACCCCATTTTGTTGTGGAGTCTGTGGGGCTAAGAATTCCTTCTTGATACCATGCTCATTGCAAAATGTTTCAAATTTAGCATTCTCAAACTCCTTCCCATGGTCACTTTTGATTTTGACGATGGGAACTCTTTTTTTTTTTTGAAGCTTCTTGCATAGTTTTTCCATCTTTTCATCTTCCTCTGACTTTTCTCTAAGGAATTCCACCCAAGAGTACCTTTAGAAATCATCAACCACAACCATGATGTATCTTTTTCCGCCCATGCTTTCCGTTCTCATTGGACCCATTAGATCAACATGAAGCAACTCCAATGGACGAGATGTAGCAACAACATTTACTTTGGGATGGGTTGATTTAGTTTGTTTTCCCAATTGACATGGGCCACAAACATTTTTCTTGATCTTTCCAAATTTCGGCAAACCAATCACGGCTTCAAGCTTTGATTAACTCGGGCACTCCGGCATGATACATTTGGCTTAGGAACCACACCATAGCAATTATCGGTGGTCCTAAGTCCCTTCAAGACTGGTGCACCTTCTTCCTTGAGAACCAGAAAGTCTTCATCACATATTTGGGTGATACTCATCAAGTTTGCTTTCAGCCCTTTGATATAAAGAACATCAATCAACAAAGGAAGTCCCAGAATATCAATAATTCCTTTTCCTAGGACTTATGTGTGGCTGTCATCTCCAAACGTCACATAACCATCCTCCTTCTCCTTAAGGCTTTTAAAGAGTGATTTATCCCCAGTCATGTGCCTTGAGCACCCATTGTCAAGATACCACAAACATGAATTAAACACTTTCAATGCGGCATGAACAAAGAGACAAGCATGAGATAAACATTCTTGATTTTCAAAGCACAAATCATCCCCCTTTACATTATTCATGAATGAGTGAAGCTTTCTTTTTAGACCATCAAGCTTATTACATAAATGTCCATTCCTTTTTTTATATTTAGCAATTATGGAATTAGACCCGCACAAGCTATTATAAAGCTCATGATTCTATGCTCTAGACATTTCAGCATGTGCATGAACATTCTAGCATGTTTCTTAGACTTGAATAACTCTAAGAGTTCATTGCTAGAACAATCTCCAAAGATGCTCATAGAGTCATTATCACAAACACATGAACCACAATTCATGTTGGCCTTTGCCACTACCATATCCATAGCAAAACAAGGGGTCTAGGATCATGCTAGGATAATGAAATCCAATAAGTGTACCCACTCTAATACCAATTGAAAGCTTAGATTTGTGCTAAAACACAAGAGCTTGTTCAAACCCCCAATTAAAAATTACGGCTAGATAGCTTTTACCTTAACTTATACTAAGTGTGGAACAAGAGTAAATAAGCACTAAGAACCATTAACACTACCCTAAGCCATCTTCATCCATTATCAACAATAAAATGAAAGTTTAAAGAGTGGGGAAGAGAGATGCAAACACATCATAACACTGAGACGTGTTATCGAAGAGGAAATTGAAGAACTTAGCGAAAAACCACTCCGCAACCCTCCAAGTCGAAATTGATCCACTGGAGAATAAAGTTGGAGTACACGAATAATAAAAGACCTTCCAAGCCTAGTCTACCCCACGAACTTGAGCCCTCCAAGCTCTTGCTACCAATTGACTTCTCGAAGCCTTGTCTTCTCTAGCTTTCTAGATTCCGCAATTTAGTTTGGTTGCATCCGCCAATGAATGGCTCCTTCCAATGCTTCCCAGTAGCACCAAAATCTCACTTTACACTTAAAATGGGTATGGTAAGTGTGTGGGCTAGCAACCACTCAAGGATATAGAGATGGAGAGGTAGGAGTTGAGGAAAACCATAAGGAAATGTGTAGATGATTGTGGGTATAACAATCTCTAACTCTCAAGTGTGTTTTCTAGGGTTTTCTCTCTGAAAGGCATTCTTTACAATTTATGGGTAATGAGGGTATATATAGTGTGGGTGAAGACTTGGTAAATCAAAACACAACTTGCCAAACAGAAAGTTTTGCGAGTCCTTCACAGGTTGGCCTTACCCGCGAGACAGTCTTGAAAAATCTAGCCTAGCATGACTCTTTATCTTCCAGTCATGTGCTCTACACGTGGCTCTTTTCACGGGTTGCATCTCGCGAGACAGTCGCAAGCTAGTCACGAAATCTACTTGTTCAACTTTTGAATCTTGATTCTTCACCGATCTCTCACACTCATCCCTTTTAATTAATCCCACATATATACAGGGAAAACAATTGAAGAAATTACAATCAAATTTGGCACAGTATTACAGCCAACACAATATACTTGGAAATCACAACTTTACACACTTTTTGAGTGCAAGTTGAAAATAACATGGATTAAATTGACTGTTATCAAAATATATAGACCAAATGTGTAGTGACCCCAAAATGATATTTTAACCACAAAAAAAAAGTGTCAATTTCTAGCTTATATGTGTAAAACCTCTTAGGATTTAAGTTTGTTGCGTTGGCAAACCACGAAAACTTGTAAGTCTTTTTTGATTGGTGTTTGAAAACTCAAATAGTGTAAAACACTACAGCTTGCTTAGACCCCTAATTTTAAAAATACAGCTTGATTGCTTTTACTCTAACTTATCTAAGTGCAGAACAAGAGTAAATTACACGCAATAATTGGAACTACTCTCTAAGCCATAAACACAAGCAAGCAACAATAAATATAAATCTTAAAGAGTAAGGGTAGAGAGATGCAAACTCGGCAAAAAAATCTCTCTGTGACCGTCCAAGTCGAAATTGATCCATTAGTGAATATGTTGGAGTACAAGGATATCAAAAAGACTCTCCAAGCCTAATCTACCCAATGTACTTGAGCCCTCTAAGCTTTAGCTATCAACGGACTTCTTGGAGTCTTGTTTTCACTAGTTATCTGGATCTCGCAATACTACCCGATTGCATCTGCCAAACCTTACTGGCTTTTTTTGACAAATCCCAAATGCTTCTTGTAAAGTTGTGATTTCCAACTATATTGTGTTAGCTTTAATTTCATGCCAAATTTGATTGTAATTTCTTCAATTATTTTCCCTGTATGTATGTGGGTTTAATTGTAAGTGATGAGTGTGAAAGATCGATGAAGAATCAAGCTTCAAAAGCTGATCAAATGGATTTTGCGATTGGCTCAAACCTATCTCGCAAGAAGCAACTAGCGAAAAGAGCCACATGTAAAGCACATGACTGGAAGATGAAGAGTCATGTTAGGCTAGATTTTTCACGACTGTCTCATGGGTAAGGCCAACCCGCGAAAGACCCGTGAAACTCTCTATTTGGCAAAAATTTATATTTTGCTTTACCAAGTTTTTGCTCACACTATATATGCCCTCATTACCCACAAAGTGTAAGGAGTTCTTTTTAGAGAGAAAGCCCTAGAAAATACACTTCAGAGTTAAAAATTGTTATACCCACAATCATCTACATATTTCCTTATGGTTTTCCTCATCTCCTACCGCTCCATCTCTAGATCTTTGAGAGGTTGATAGCCCAAACACTTACCACACCCATACTGAGTGTAAAGTGAGATTTTAGTGCTGCTGAGAAGCATAGGAAAGAGCCATTTATTGGCGGATGCAATCTGGCTGAATTGTGGAATTCAAAAAGTTAGAGAAGACAAGGCTTTGAGAAGTTAGTTGGTAGCAGGAGTTTGAAGGGCTCAAGTACATGGAGTAGACTAGGCTTGAAGGGTCTTTTGTTATTTGTGTACTCCAACTTTATTCTCTAGTGGATTGATTTCAACTTTGAGGGTTGCAAAGAGATTTTTCGCCAAGTTCTTTAGTTTCCTCTTTGATAACACGTCTCAGTGTTATCTTGTGTTTTCATCTTTCTTCCCTACCCTTTAAGCTTTCATTTTATTGTTGATGATGGATGAATATGGCTGAAGGTAGCTTTATTGGTTTATTGCACTTGTTTATTCTTGTTTTGCACTTAGTCCAATTAAGAGTAAAAGCAGTCTAGCCGTAATTTTTAATTAGGGGTCTGAACAAGCTCTTGTGTTTTAGCACAAATCTGAACTTTTACTTCCCAAGCTCTAAAACACTCTCTACACTCTGAATATGTGTGGGTTGTGTTTGGGTACAAATCTTCTCTCAAGGTATAACAATGGGAGAATGGAAGGAGAAGAGACTACAAGGATTTCTCTATTAAGGATAGGTAGCTCTCTCTAACAAGGGTGGGTGTGCTACAGAAACCTCTCTGGGGCTTTCTTTGAATAGCCTCCTTACAATTGTGTGGGTAATAAGGGTATATATAGTAGGGTAAAGAAGATGAGATGTCACACTTAAAATTCTCCAGGCAAAGTCTCACAAGTCACTCGCGACTTGGCCTAAGTCGCGAAGTGACTCGCAAAATACAACTTGGCACTTGACTCTTTGGCTTCTAGCATGTGCTTCTCATATGACTTTCACGGGTTGCATCACTCGCGAGCCAAGTCATGAGATCAACTTCTTGAGCAATCTTTACGAACATAATATTAAACCCATTACAAATAAATCCCACAAAATAAAAGAAAATAAATTAATGCAGTTACAATACTTTTTGTCATGGAATAAGCCAATATAAATGTTATGTGAAAACCATAAATTAACAATCTCCCCATTTGGCTATTCCGTGACAAAAACACCCTATAATAGACTCTAGACTTAAACATGAGTTTGGGAAGAATGACAAAACTCACTCACACCTAAATCTAAAACCTGTGACGAATTTGAAACAAAATATATATATCTTGAAACAATTGCATAAAACACATTAGACCCTCAAGGTAAAGCAAGTAATAAAGGAAAAGTATAATGAAACAAGTAAATTGCGATCAATTAAACATGATATGAAACATATAAGAGTAACTTGATCAAACACCAAATAGTCATAGGGAAAAAACTACAATAATCACATAGCAAAGCAAATGACCATCTGAACATGCAATTAATAAAGCACAATAGCATAAGGATGTATGCATGTCCAACACATAAACACGATGCAATGAGAACAACAAAGCATAGAAACTAAAAGTAACTCAAAGCACCAAAAAGAAAAACAATAAAACAAAGACAATTTAAAACAAACAAAACAAGGTTTTCTCATTTTTTTTAAAAAAAAAAAGTCTTTTCCCCCTTGGTATATGCATTTCTCCTATGAAATTTCTCTCCCTAAGAATGTGCACGAGATAGAAGTTCTCTCCTTGAGAATGTGCACAAGAGTCATATAGAAATGATGATACTCTTCGGTATACTTTCTAGTACACTCACCCTCTTTTTAACACAACTAGACAAAGGGGTCAAAAAGAATAAGGGAAAGATATGAAGATATGAACGAGAATAAAGATGTTGAATAAGAAATAAAGTTCAAACAAAGGACAAAAAACCTTAAAAAATGCAACAAAGTATAAAGTAAACATGACATGCTGAGGATGAGGAAACAAGATATAGACCAAGGCATGACATGGGTAGCAAAGGTGTGTGCAAAAGGTGGCTATATGCAATGCATGAACAAAGCATGAGAAATGCATAAGTGGGGAAAGGTGTGTAAAATACAAAATCAAACATATTTCTAGCAAGGAAACATGAAAAACCCCAAAGTTTGGTACTCATCAGAGTCCAAATGAGTGAAAAAATGTCTAAGGGGCATTTTATCAAACACTTAACATGCATACAATAACCCTATATGAAACACAATGTATGAACATATGAAAATATGCCTTAAATACATGTTCAAAATGCCTCATGGGGCCAACACAATCATCAACAAACAAAATGGGACTAGGCCTAATCATCAAAATTAAATTTTTTTTCAAGAAAGTAAGTTTTCCCAACCCAACACAAAAATAAACCCCAACCCTAGATTTTAAGTAATCTAAGACAAAATCAAGGAATTGAAAGATTAAAAGTGATGAAAAATACCTTGGAGAAGTCGTAGAGTAGAAATCCAAAAGGGTTTTGATAGGTGTAAAGTTGTGATTAACAACTATTTTGTGTTGGCTTTAATTCTGTGCCAAATTTTATTGTAATTTTATTCAATCATATTTCCCTATATTTATGTGGGTTTTTAATTGAAAGGAACGAGTGTGAGAAAGTGTGAAGACCCAAGTTTAAATTAAAGAACAAGTAGATTTCACGAGAAGCTAACCCGCGAAGTAGCCACGTGTAGAGCACATGACTGGAATGCAAAGAGTCATGACAGCTTGGAGTTTTTGCGAGTGTCTCGCAGGCAAGTTCTTCCCACGAAATACTCGCAAAACATTTGTTTGTCAAATTTGTCATGTTTGTTTTACCAAGTCTTTACTCACACTATATATACCCTTATTACCCATATATTGTAAAGAGTGCTTTCAGAGAGAAAACCCTAGAATACACACTAAGAGTTAGAGATTGTTATACCTACAATCATCTACACATTTCCTTATGGTTTTCCTCTACTCCTTCCTCTCCATCTCTAAATTCTTAAGAGGTTGATAGCCCAAACACTTACCACACCCAATCTGAGTGTCAAGTGAGGTTTTGGTGTTGTTGGGAAGTATTAGAAGGAGTCAATCATTAGCAGATGCAATCAGGCATATTGCGGGATCTGGGAAAGCTAGAGAAGATAAGGTTCCGAGAAGGCAATTGGTAGCAGGAGCTTGGAGGACTCAAGTACATTAGATAGACTAGGCTTGGAGGGTCTTTTATTATTCGTGTACTCCAAAACCTTGGGGGGCAAAGAGGTTTTTCGCCGAGTTCTTTGGTTTTCTCTTCGATAACACGTCTCAATGTTATCTTGTGTTTGCATCTCTCTTCCTACTCTTAAGCTTTACTTTATATCATTGATAATGGATGAATATGGCTTAGAGTAGTGTTATCGGTTGTTTGCGCTCATTTACTCTTATTCCACACTTAGTCTAAGTTAGAGTAAAAGCAATCTAGCTGTAATTTTAATTTGGGGGTCTAAACAAGCTCTTGCATTTACACACAAATTCGATCTCAATTGGTATCAGAGTGGGTACACTTATTAGATTTCATTATCCTTGTGTGATCCTAGACCCCTTGTCTTGCTATGGATACAATTATGGCAAAGGCCAACATGAAGTGCAGTTCATGTGTTTGTGATAATGACTCTATGAGCATCATTGGTGATTACCCTAGCAATGAGCTTCTAGAGTTATTCAAGTCTAAGAAACGTGATTGAATTTTTGTACACAGGCTGAAATATTTAGAGCATAGGAATTGTGAGCTTCATAATAGCTTGTGTGAGTCTAACTCCTTAATTGCAAAATGTAAGAGAAGGAATGACACTTGTGTGATAAAATTGATGGTTTGAAAAGAAAGCTTCACTCATCCATGCATAATTTAAAGGAAGATGAGTCTAGCTCTATTGGTCAAGAATGTTTGTCTCATGCTTGTCTTTTTGTACATAATGCAATGAAAGTGTTTAATTCATGTTTATGGTATCTTAACAGTGGGTGTTCAAGGCACATGACCGGAGATAAATCACTCTTCAATAGTCTTAAAGAGAAGGAGGATAGTTATGTGATGTTTGGAGATGGTAGCCACTCATAAATCCTAGGAAAGGGAACTATTGATATTCCGGGACTTCCTTTGTTGACCGATGTGTTGTATATCAAAGGGCTAAAAGTGAAGTTGCTAAGTATTAGCCAAATATGTGATGAAGACTTTCTAGTTCAATTTTCAGAGAAAGGGTGTCTAATTCTCAGTGAAGAAGGTGTGCAAGTCTTGAAGGGACTTAGGACCACCGAAAATTGCTATGGCGTGGTTCCCAAGCCAAATGTATCATGCCGGAGTGCCAGAGTAAATCTGTTGGAGTTATGGCACCAACGTTTGGGCATGCAAATTACAGGCAAGTGGCAAAAGTTTCAAAGCTTGAAGTTGTGATTGGTTTGCCAAAATTTGGAATGATCGAGAAACATGTTTGTGGTCCATGTCAATTGGGAAAACAAACTAAATCAACCCATCCCATAGTAAATGTAGTTGTTATATCTCACCTTTTAGAGTTGCTTCATGTGGATCTAATGGGTCCAATGAGAACGGAAAGCATGGGTGGGAAAAGATACATCATGGTAGTGGTTGATGATTTTTCAAGGTACTCTTGCGTGGAATTCCTTAGAGAAAAGTTAGAGGCATTAGACAAGATGGAAAGGTTATGCAAAAAGCTCCAAAATGAAAAGGAGTTCCTATAGTCAAAATTAGGAGTGATCATGGGAAGGAGTTTGAGAATGCCAAATTTGAAGCATTTTGCAATGAGCATGGTATTAAGAAGGAATTCTCAACCCCAAAGACTCCACAACAAAATGGGGTTGTTGAAAGGAAGAACCGGGTGATCCAAGAAATGGCGAGAGTGATGTTGCTTAACAAAGACAAACCACATAAGTTTTGGGCTGAAGTGGTGAACACATCATGCTACATTGGGAATAGAATTTTCTTTCGAGTAGGAACAAAGAAAATGTCATATGAGATTTGGAAGGAAAAGAAGCCTAAGGTGAAACATTTCTGAGTATTTGGAAGTAAATGAAGAGATCTTTCTAGGGAGAATCTTGGGAAATTCGATGCTAAGAGTGATGAAGAGATCTTTCTAGGATCCTCCGTAAATAGTCGAGCATATAGGGTGTACAACAAGTGGACAAAGACGGTGATGGAATTGATAAATGAAGTCATCGATGACACCATTCAAGAAAAGGATGTTGGTGAGGATGGCGAAGTTCCAAGACTTAAGAAAAATGAGGGTGATGATAACATGTCTCAAAGGGATGATGGTGAGAGACAATCGCCGAAAAAGGAGTCTACTCCTACTACATCAAGAAGGGAGACTAGATCAACTCAAGGATCTTTAAGTCCACTTACACCTTCGGAAGTTCAACTCCCAATCTCTCGTGATGAGGAACCTTCCACTTCTAAGAAACCTTCGTCAAGAGTAACTCTCAATCATTCCAAAAGCAACATAATTGGTGATTTGGATGAAGGACTCTGTTTGAGAAGAGGACCTAGCTATAGTGTGAATCATGTGATGTATCATTGCTACCTTGAGCAATTCGAACCCAAGAAAGTGGAAGAAGCTTTGAAAGATGAAAATTGGGTAGAATCCATGCACCAAGAGTTAGATCAATTTGTTAGGAATGATGTATGGGAGTTGTTACCAAGGCCCAAGGACACACATGTAATCAGCACCAAGTGGATCTTTAAGAACAAGACCGATGAAGATGGTGAAGTTGTCTGAAACAAGTCTAGATTGGTGGCTCAAAGATATACTCAAGTTGAAGGCGTAGACTTTGATGAGTCATTTGCCTGGTAGCAAGACTAGAGTCGATTCGAATTCTTCTCTCCATAGCATGTATTATGAATTTCAAGCTATACCAAATTGATGTGAAGAGTGCCTTTTTTAATGGACTTCTAAACGAAGAAGTATTTGTTAAGCAACCAAATGGGTTCCAAGATCCTCATTTTCTGAACCATGTGTTAAGATTGAAGAAAGCATTATATGGGCTAAAACAAGCACCGAGGGCATGGTATGATCATCTCACCTCGTATCTTTTAGATTATGGTTTCAAAAGAGGTCAAGCCGATCGAACACTCTTTGTCAAACGAAATGAGAAATCTCTCCTTGTTGCTCAAGTATATGTGGATGACATTGTATTCAGATTGACAAGTGATCACCTTGCTCAAGAATTTTCAGAGGAAATGGAGAAGGAATTTGAGATGAGCATGGTGGGGGAGCTAAACTACTTCTTAGGCCTTCAAGTGAAACAACAAAAACATGGGATATTCATATCTCATGAGAAGTATGCCAAAAATCTCGTAAAAAGATTCATTTTAGACTCCAATAAGCATGCATCCACTCCAATGAGTTCCTCGGCAAAATTAAGCTCCGATCCAGCTGGTGTGGAAGTACCTCACTGTGAGTAGGCCAGAAATTGCCTTTAGTGTCAAGGTACGTGCACGTTTTCAGGCAGCTCCCAAAGAGTCCCATTTGATAGTAGTCAAAAGAATCATCCGCTATGTCAATGATACATCGAACTATGGGATTTAGTACTTAAGATATTCAAATGACTGCCTAGCCGGATACTCAGATGCTGATTAGGTCGGGTGTGTTGATGATAGGAAGAGCAACTCAGGAGGTTGCTTCTATCTTGGAAATAATCTGGTGTCTTGGATGAGCAAGAAACAAAATTCAATGTCTCTATCAACGACTGAAGTAGAATACATAACAGCGGGGAGTTATTGTGCTCAACTATTGTGGATGAAGAAACTCCTTCATGATTATGAAATCTCTCAAGACAACATGTGCGTCTTTTGTGACAACACTAGTGCCATCAATCTATCCAAAAACCTGGTTCAACATTCAAAGTCTAAACATATTGAAATTCGATATCATTTCTTTTGAGACTTGGTGGAGGAGAAAATTGTGTGGCTGGAGTTTATCAACACCGACAATTAGAAGGTAGACATCTTTACTAAACCCTTTGATGGTCCACTATTTGAATCTCTTCATAAGACCATTGGTGTCGGTATCATCCCTTGACTCATATCCTTTGTGTGACCTACTGTTGTTTATTGGTGCATCATTGCTATATAGGTCTCACCTGTGTATGTTTTCTTTTTCATGTTTTTTGTTGTTGTTTTTGTTGATCTTACTTTGCTTGTTCTGTTTTTTAGTGTGTTGAAAAATTCAAAAACTCATAAAAAGTGAAAAATCTCAAAAAGTTTGATCGCCTATGTTGTGTATATCACATGTGAGTTTGTCCTAGTACCTCCGTACTAATGGCATAGTGCATTTACGAGTTTAGCTTGTTATGTATGCACATTTTTTCTAAGTGTGACCAACATCTAGAAATCTATGTTTTGATTATTGAAAATAGATCTTCAAGCATGTCATGAATGATTGGTCAATAGTCTTGCTTGGTCTTGATACATGAGTAGGCTTTTGCCTATATATCTCCTCACACATTTTTTTTTCCTTTTCAAAGAGCTCTACAAATGTCTATCTCAAAAAGAGATAGTGAGTTGAAAAGCCATCGCACAAACTAGTATTTGACTAGGAAAAGGGAAAGCGATTTGTATTAAAATGTAGTGCCAAAGCCAAAGGCTCATGTTTTTCAAAGATATATCAAAATGTTTATGGTATCGCTTCTCAAAATCTGAGTTGTTTTTAATCAAAAGTGTGAAAAATGGAAGTCAAATGAAAAGCTTTCAATCAATTGTAATCACATTGGTAAAGGGTCATATGTGTTCATTTCTACAAGTGAGATAGGTCACTTGACTTCGTTCTATTTGTGTATGACTTGATTGAATTGATTATTGAAGTTTCATATTGGACTATAGACTATTTCATACTTGATCCACACACACAACACACAAGACTAATGTTAAATGAATACTTATTTCATTTGTGTGATTGTATGTGTTCAAATGTGATGTGTATACTCAATTGCTTTTGTGTGTTTAGAGTTTTTGTCAAAATTGTCTATTTCCTGTTTTTAACAAAAAACTCCTTCAGAGTCATTTTCGCAAGTAACTCGCGAGTTTGCTCTTCCCGCAAAAATGAGGATAGCAAAAATAAAAAATATTGAAATTCATATAGAGACTTTCGCGATTGTCTCGTGAGAAACAACTACTCGCGAAACAGCTATATGCTTCAATGGCATTTTCGCGAGTAACTTTGTAAGAAGCTCACCTGTGAAAAGCACGTGTTTTCAGTTTTTAAAGGCAAACAATGATAGTTTTTCAAAAATTTTTGTTTTGCCTCCTCCGAGCCTTTCTCAACCCTAAACACTCTTTCTCTCAAAAACCCACCAAAATCTCAAGATCAATCACTTCTAAGACTACTCTAAGGTATGTTTCAACATCTTTTTACTTTTGGTTCCTTAGATTAAGTCTTAGATCATAGGATTTATAGGGTTGGGTATGTTTTTGAAAGGGTTGGGAAAAGCTTATATTCTTCATTTTTTTTTCCTTGTTTAGGCTGTGTCCCATTTTGTTTGTTTGTTTTTGTGTTGGCCCCAAGTGGCATTTTAACATGTACTTAAGCAAGATTTCATCATGTTCATGCATTGTTTTACATGTTAGTAGTTTGTGAAAGTTCAAATAGTGTGTAAAACACCTATGAACGTTTAGACTCCCAAATTAAAAATACCAACACAAGCTTATAAACAAACAATTTATGTGTGGAATATGAAATATAAGTTATAACCAAATTAGTAACACACTCTAAACCATAATTAATCACAATCACAGCAGTAATTAGAAGGTAAAGAGAAAGGGAAGAAAGATGCAAACACAAAGATAACACAAAAATGTGTTATCAAAGAGGAAACCGAAGTACTTAGTGAAAAACCTCTCCGCAGCCCTCCAAGCAATCAATAATCCACTAGAGAATGAAGTTGGGATACATGAATAGTAGAAGACCTTCCAAGCCTAATCTACCTAGTGCACCTAAGCCTTACAAGCTTCTTGCTCTAACTGGGTTATGCCAAACCTTGTCTTCCTTAATTTACCGGATCCCACAATAGCCCATTGCATCAACCAAAATGAATTGGTCCCTTCTGAACTGCTTCCAAAGTACCAAAATACCTCTTCACTGATATGGGTATGGTAAGATAAATATTTGGCTAAATGTACATCTCAAGGATATGTCAATGGAAAGGATGAGAGTAGAGGAATTTGGAGAATCAAAGGATGAAGATTGTGGATGAGTCAATCTTGTTTTTCTCTTGGGTTTCTCTCTCAAAATTCTCTTTGGAAGCTCTCTACATTTCTTTGGTATAAAGGTATTTATAGTAGGATGTATGAGGAATGTGAAGAGTCAGTTTCAACCAAACGGGGCATTTTGGCGACTCGAGCTCGTGATTAGAACGAGTCATGAGTTTGAGCCGTGAGCTAACTGCTTGGTCAGATTGGAAGTTTTATCCTATAATGCTACAATTGGTGTGACCCTTCAACTCCCTTTGCATGCTTTACATGTGTGCCATTCTGGCGACTTGCCAGTCACGAGATCTAATTGCAAGACTCCCTTGAATTGCACATTTCTTGAGATTTCTTCACACTCTCTCACACACTACCCTTACATAATTCCCACCTATATACATGGTATCTAATTGCTAAATTACAAGCAAATTTGGCATGGGATAAAGCCAACACATGATTGAAAAAAAATAACCTTATAATCTCCCCCTTTGGCTATTCCGTGACAAAACCCTAAAATAGACTCTAGACTTAACATGTGACATAGGAACAGTTGCCAAAACTCATTCACATCCTAATTCTAGAAACTGTGAAGCTCTTGAACCATACGAACAAGTATTTTATGAAAAAACAACACAAGACAATCATTGTAAGCATAAATCTTGAAATGCATATGGAACAAACACAATGCGATCAAGTAGTAAAGATTAAAGCAATAAAGCATGACTTGACCATACAGGAACAATCACTATAAATAGTGATCACAATGAACATTCACATGGGGAATAAACATTCAGACATGCAAGCTAATAGGCTCAATGCAAAGTATCATTTGCATTTCCAACACTCAACCGATACAAAAACACAAGGTGATTGCATCAAGGATATAAAATTCAACAAGGGCACAAGAGTGGTGTACTAAAGAAAATACATAACATTAACTAAAAGTACTAAGCTACAAAGTAAAGGTACATATACAAAATATTGAATATTAACCGAAATATTTAAACCAATGTACCAAAAGTTTTAAATAAAAGTAATGTAACCATCCAAGAGATAAAAGGAACTATAAACAACAAAAACCATAAGTAGCATAAACTAGGAATGCTAAAAGTTTCCCCCCCTCAAAAAGACGCTCCTCCTCAAGAGCTACTCCTATTCCATATCTCCCCATTTTTGACCGGAATGGCCAAAGGGCTACTGCTTTGTAGTAAAGCTATCAAACTTTGCTAAAAGCAAATTCAACTATTCTTGGATAGTAGTTAGCCTATCAGATTGCTCATTTTGGACATCTTGTAGCTCGTCAATCCTCTCAAGGATGATCTGAAATGCATCTGAAGGTACAACAGAAGATGATGATGTTTGGCTTCTTTTACCACGACTTCGTGGGCTTGAGGGTTGTCCTTCTGCTTCTGTCTCAATATCCATAGGTTCTCCTTGTGTTTGATCACCCTCCTCTTCATCACTCAGAAGATGTACTTTGATCTGTGTAATTGTTAAAGCATTTATAGCTGGAGGAGTGGGCATGAGACTGATGTCTTGAGGAATTTTCACACCTTTTGCTTGAAAGAGCCTTATGAGAAGACTAGGGAGAATCAGCTTTGCCCTTGAAGTTGTCTTTGTTTCATCAGATATTATGGAGTAGACATGAGCACTAATGTCAATGTAAGTATTCTCTTGAATCTCCATGAGAAAAATGGCTCTAGCATTACTGATGGTGGTCATCTTCTTCATCGGATACAGGTTGAACATCATAATGTATGTAAGACATCGAAGATCCGGTGGAAAAGACGTAGTGTTGAGACATCTGCGTTCTCAAACACCACCGATATAGGATTGAACCATTTCAATGGATAGCATTCTGTCCTTATAGTGAATGAAATCATGCTCTAGATCCTCAAAACCAAGAACATCATCAATATCTTCCAAGTCAATGGTGAACTCATGGCCTCTAATCCAATAATTGATTTCATCCTCTCGTAGAATGGCATTGGCATAGAACTCACGAATCAAGGGTTCACACACCCCAAAAAGATCTCCAAGGAGCTTGTCCCAACCTCTATCTTGAAAATAGCCTGGGATAAAGTAATCCTTCAAATCAGTCAAGTCCACGAAACGCTCTGGGATGATTGGAGCCTTCGCGTAGATAATTGTATCTTTCAAAGTGTTGGATAGAATGGAACCGAGTATTGTCCATTTTCTTTCTTTTGTCAGCACAATGTGCCAAAGTCTTCTTCTTTGGAGTCATCTACAAAAAACATAATAACAAAGACCACAACACAAGGCACAACATATTGAAACACCAAAGATTAGTAACAAGTTAGTAGCAATAAAATGGACTAAGGATAAGGCCAAAGATTAAACTAAAGCATAGTTCAATAGCAACAAGACATGAGAAGGCACAAAGCATCAAAACAGAACAGAGTCTTGTCATTAAGTCCACAAACATACCACAGTGTGTGTTGTGTTAACAAATAATACCATGTACAACCTAGGGCATAGTGAAAATCATATAACTAAACAAAAGTCATAATCAGTGAAGCAAGTTCAATACTATAGACATTGTATACCATGAAGTCCACAGTAACAAAGAAAATGTCTATGAGATATTTTACCATGAGCATGATATGCAAAACACAACACAAACAAGGTATGATACTCAAAAGGAGAAACAAACATGAAAAACATGTTAAATAGGCATAATATTTTGAAAACCAACAAAACCCAATCATCAAACTTAATAAAATATACCCAAACCATATTCGAGCATCATATTCTCAACAAAAACACAAAACCCAAGAAATCAAGGCTAGAATCAAGAAATTCTTTAAGAAAAATAGAGAACCCGTACCTTTTCTTGAAGATTAATGAAGAGACGATAAAGAAAATGGAGGTTTTGTGAGTAAACACGGTGAGTTTGGAAGAGGGAGACAATGAACAGTCACAATATGCGAGGGAAAACTGTAAAATTTTTGAAAACTGCCTTGAAAATAACCCTTAAAGCGCAAAACACACGTTTTTTGCGACTGGATTGAGTCGGGAACTAGTCGCCAGTTCAAGTCGCCAAAAATCCGTGTGACAAATTTTGAAAAATTTGTCTAAGTATTTTTCACAGTTGGAAGGTCCACTCGTGAGTAAGTCGTAAAGGGAGTCGCGAAACAGTTTGAGTAAACTTGCAACTGGAGCTTCCACTCGCGAATCGGTCGCCAAAATAGAGTCGCGAAAATGCTAAAAACCTAGAATTTTGAAAATTTTCTAAGTGTTTTTTGCTATTGGAGCCATGACTCACCAGAAATTTGCCAAGAGCTTTTGTGTAAGCCGTGACAAGGGTCTCGCAACTGGCTTGACCCACGAGGCAGAGTCGCCAAAATAGGGTTGCATTGTTTTTGAAATTTTTGATATTTTTCAAAACAAAAACACTTTCCAAAAACAAATAAAAACACTCAAAAATCTTTTTGTGTTTGATCAACATATAATTGAGTATGTGCAACACATTTAAACAAGTACAATCACACAAATGAATAAGGCATTCATTGAACATAGACATGTGTGATGTGTGTGGGTATAAAAGATGAGATAGTCCTTAGTCTAATGTAAAGCTTCAATAATCAATTCAACCAAAACATACACAACTAGCACGAGGAAAAGTGACCAATCTCAATTATAGAAGTATGCATATATGACCTCCCACATAACTTGATAACATAATTTTGAAACTTTTCATTTGGCTCCATCCACATCATAACAATTGATCATTTTGAATCAATACATCTCATTTTGAGATCAATGTTTGAAATTTTGATATTTCAATTTTATGAACAAGCCTTTGGCTTTTTGGGTATCATACATTTTCATAAAAGTCGCTTTCCCTTTTCCTGGTCAAATACTAGTATGTGCAACGGCTTTTGCAGCTCATTATCTCTTTTCATTTTGAGATTTACATTTATTGAGCTCTTTAAGCAAAGAAAAAATAAAAATAAAAGAGTGGGAAGATATATAGGCACAAGTCTATGCAAGTCTCATGATTAACAAAACCATTGACTAATCATTCATGATAAGTTTGAAGATCTATTTACAACAGTCACATAGATGTCAAGATTTTTCCCATAATGATATGAGTGCATAAAGAACAAGCTACACTTGTAAAATGCACAAAGCCATTTGTACGAAGGTACAAGGCAAAATATGCATGTGACATTACACAATAATGCTAATCAAACCTTTTGGATTTTATACTTTTTATGTGTTTTTGGATTTTTGACACAAAAACAAGTAAAGATTGATAAAAAAATATATAAAAACATTCAAAGCAAATACAAACAAACAAATTTTCAAAACATGCTAGAGAAATAACAAAAAGCACACAACCAATCAATGTCACAAACATAGGAAGTATTAATGCATGGACATGTTGTAATGCTTAAGCATGTGTACACTTCTTCACCCACACAACACTTGTGTTTGGGGTGAGATCCCTAGAGGATTGGGTACTATTGTTATGACTTTCAAACCTTCTGGTGAAGCTTGTCAAACAGGTGGTGAATGCATCAATCATCTTCATCGCATCCTTCACTCTGGGATCACCTTCTTGACCTTTTGATTGCTTAGCAGTCCAATTCCCTTTGCCATTTCTTGGTCTTCTTGACCTTTGAGCACTTGCATTCTTTAATGCTTGAAGCTTATGACAATTTGGTCTGGTGTGTCCTTGAATTCCACAATGATGGCAAAAATGTTGAGTTCTCAAATCTCTTTGTGACTTTGGGAGTGATTTTCCTTTACCCTTAGGTTTGACCACTACTTGCTTAGAAGGCTTAGTCAAAAACCATTGGTTAGTCACATTCCACTTCTTCTTTACCTTCACTTTCTCAACAGTAGTGATTGCCACCATTGGTTCCTTAGCTTTCCCAAACTTCATATCCTTGGACACTTTGGCACTCAAACTACTCTCTCTGGTGTATCCCAATCCGCTTTTGTCGGAGAAAGGTTTTTGATGAGGAAGCACTTCATCAAGCTTCTTGGAGGAAACCCGCTTTACTTTAGCATTAGCTCGAATCACCCTAAGCTCAAGAAATTTGATCTTTAAATAAGCTTCGGTTAGCTCTTCATTCAGCATCTTGACTTCACACTTAGTCTCCTTGTACCGCACTAGGAGACTCTTGTAGTCTTGCTTTGCTCTCTTCATTTTCTTAATGGCTATTTTAGCCACTTTTGCATATTCACCAGTCTTCTCAAGAAGGGAATTGTAGGTTTCTTGTAGTCCCACTATTCTTTCACCTTCTCATTATTGGATCCCTCTACTATCCCCATTAACTCCAATTCAATGTGCTCACCAAGCTCTTCCACTAACACACTTAAACCATCCAAAGATTGCATGGGAACAATGGTTATGAATGCGGAGTAGTTTCCTTTTCCGCCATAGCTTTCTTCCGAGTTTGAATTAAATGAGTCTGTGTCACTAAGAGTAGTGGCATACACTTTACCCTTCCTTCTCAATTAGTTTGGACACTCCTTCTTAAGATGTCCATGACCGTTGCATTCATAGCACGTGATTGCTTGAGAAGATTGAGAATCATTTCCATCTTTTTTCTTGAAATCCTTTTTCTCCTTCTAGGAATTTGGGAATTTTCCTTTCTCAACAAACTTTCCATTCTTTTTGAACTTCAAGAACTTTCGGAAGTTCTTAACAAGATACACCACATCTTTTTCAACCTCATCCTAATTCGATGAGTCTTGAGTTTCCATTATCTCATTGATTGTCTTTAGAGCAAGTGATTTGCTCATCCTTTGTGATGGTAGAGAAAGCTCATAGGTCTGTAGTGAGCCAATAAGTTCTTGAACTTTAATGTCATCAAGGTCCTTACTTTCTTCAATGGTAGTTACCTTTGCATGGAAGGTCTTTGGTAGTGATCGTAGAATTTTTCTCACAATCTTGGAGTCCTTCGTCTTTTCCCCTAAGTTAAATTCCCAATTACCACCTCATTCAGCTTCTTGTAAAATGAGTCAAATGACTCATCCTCACTCAATTTCAGCTCTTCGAAGCGTGTGGTAAGCATTTGTAGCTTAGTGTCCTTCACCTTTTTGGTTCCCTTATACGTTGTTTCCAAAATTTACCACGCCTGCTTGGCAATTGTGTGACATGAGAAACCCTGTGAAACTCATCTGGAGAAATACCACAGAAGATAGCATTTAGTGCCTTCCTATTAGCATTAGTTGCCGCGAGGGTTGCCTTATCCCATTCGGATTTGGTCCATCCTATATCTACAGCATCTCACACACTTTCATCAATAGAACATAGGAATGCCCTCATTCGGACTTTCCAAAATGCATAGTTGCTTCCATCAAAATATGGTGGAGCATTGAGTGATTGAGATCGATTTATCTTAATAGGGTCTAAGATCACACTTAGGTAATGAAACCACACCAAGTGTACCCTCTTTGATACCAATTGAAAGTTCAAATAGTGTGCAAAACACCTATGAACGTTTAGACCTCCAAATTAAAAATACCTACACAAGCTCATAAACAAAAAATTTATGTGCGGAATATAAAATATAAGCTATAACCAAATTGGTAACACACTCTGTACCATAATTAATCACAATCACAGTAGTAATTAAAAGGTAAAGAGAAAGGGAAGAAAGATGCAAACACAAAGATAACACAGTGATGTGTTATCGAAGAGGAAATCGAAGTACTCGGTGAAAAACCTCTCTGCCGCCCTCCAAACGGTCAATAATCCACTAGAGAATGAAGTTGGGATACATGAATAGTAGAAGACCCTCCAAGCCTAATCTACCTAGTGCACCTAAGCCCTCCAAGCTTCTTGCTTTAATAGGGTTATGTCGAACCTTGTCTTCTTTAGCTTACCGGATCCCGCAATAGCCCATTACATCAACCAAAATGAGTTGGTCCCTTTTGAACTACTTCCTAAGTACAAAAATACCTCCTCACTGATATGAGTATGGTGAGATAAGGATTTGGCTAAATGTGCCTCTCAAGGATATGTCAATGGAGAGGGTGAGAGTAGAGGAATTTGGAGAATCAAAGGATGAAGATTGTGGATGAGTCAATATTGTTTTTCTTTAGGGTTTCTCTCTCAAAATTCTCTCTGGAAGCTCTCTACATTGCGTGAGTATAAGGGTATTTATAGTATGATGTATAAGGAATCCAAAGAGTCGGTTTCAACCAAACAGGGCATTCTGGCAACTAGAACGAGTCACGAGTTTGAGTTACGAGCTAACTACTTGGCCAGACTAGAAGTTTTATCCTATAGTGCTACAATTGGCATGATCCTTCAACTCCCCCTGCATTCTTCACACGTGTGCCATTCTTGCGACTTGCCAATCGCGAGATCCAGTCGCGAGACTCCCTTGAATTGCACACTTCTTGAGATTTCTTCACACTCTCTCACACACTACCTTTACATAATTCTCACCTATATACAAAGGATCTAATTACTAAATTACAAACAAATTTAGCACAGAATAAAGCCAACACATGATTGAATAAATTCAACCTTGCAGTTTGTATGTATACTATATGTTTAATGAAATGCCCAAATGGCATTTTGTTGTTGTTTTGGACTCCAATGAGTACCAAACTTTGGGGATTACCATGATTTTACATGTTTATCTTGTTTTGATCATTGGTTGTGTTTTACACACTTTGACCCAAGTGTGCTGGGTCATGCCTTGATCATGCATCACATTTGCACACTACACGCACACTTGATGCACACACTTGTTCACTTGACATGTTTTGCACTTCACTCATGCTAGATAAGTATTGTTACATTTTTAGCACTTAAAACATGATCCAGTGACATTAGGTTTTATGTTTTTATGTTCTTTTTAGGACTAGTTGTCTGGTTTATGGACTAATTTGTATCTAATCAAGTTTGTTTCCTTGTTTCTTTGTGTTTGTGACTGTTTTGCAAATGTCTCCTCTTAAGCAGTTGGCCACAAAGAAGTCCTCAAAGTGTCAAGGCACTTCCTCGAAGAATTTCCGAAGTAATGATGCAGACATGGCCTATAATGACTACTACAAAAGGGCCCCAATCATCTTGGAAAGAACTATGGAGTTAGAGTCCCTTGAAAACAATTTCATCCTAGAAGTGTTCAAGGAAAGGACGTGGACAAAGTTGTTGAACCCAATGAGGAATGTCCATGCCGAAATCATTAGGGAATTCTTTGCCAATGCCGTTGTGGAAGGGGATCGTATAGGTTGTTGGTTGAGAGGGAGGGAGTTCTATGTCATAAGGGAGTCCATTCAAGAGATCTTAGAGATTCGTCTAACAACTCCATACACATCCCTCTAGTACGATGAGAGAAGGGAAAAGCTTGGACCAATTATGGACATTCTAGGTGGTGAAATTAACAAGAAGGCATTGCACACTATTCCATTCACCCCGGAGATGAGAACATTGGCCTATATCATGCTTTTTGACCTCTACCCGATGAAGAATTTGACTAACTTGTCAATACCATGGGTCATATTTCTGCTTGATCTCTACACACACAAGGAGATTGACATTTGCAATCAAATCTACCACCTCTTCACCAAATGCATCACAAAGAGGAATACAAGGCTAATTTTGCCATTTCCATGCATTATCATGGCTTTTATCACAAGGGCAAGGGTGAAGATTCCTAGTGGTCTTCTCGTGATGCCAAGGGATTATCCAATCAGTGCTCAAACAATGACCCGGAGCAAAGCCCATATCCCTAGACCATCTATTGGTATCTCTCAAATCCCAAGAGACAATGTTGATGAAGAATGTGGGGACACAAAATAAGAAATAGACAATTTCACATTCGCTCCGGAGGACACTACACAACCCTCTTCTCAAGCACATACACGGGCACTCGATCGTCTTAATCATATATTTGCAAGGGTTGAACAAATGTATGGTATGCTTGAATCCCACATGCAACACTCAACTCAATTCACCTACATACAAGGCCAAATCACTGCAGTCTTGTCTCAAATCGATGACATGATAAGGGACCAGTAGCAGTAGTGGCAGAAGGATTCCGATTCAGAATCAGTAGAATTCTAGTCTCTTTGGCCATTCAGGTCAAAAAGCGGGAGTAGTTTGAGGCGGAGTAGCATAGCTTGAGGGAGAGCATAGAGTAGCATGTCATAAAGTATTGGTTCATTTTGGTGGTTTAGTAGTTTACTTTTTTAAAGTTTTTATAATTTATGGATATTTACATTGCTTTCTTTTAAAGTTTTAAAGTACTTTAGTTTAAAACTTTGTTTATCATTAGTACTATTTGTGTATCTTGGTTTCTATAACCTTTTTAATGCTAATTGTTTTCTATCACTTTTAGCTTTAATTTCTTTAATGCATCATGCTTGTTGGACATGCAATTAATTTTAGCATTGCTCTTAATTGCATTGCTTGTCCAGGTGATCATTTACTAGATAAATGTTCATTGCAGTCATTCCTTAATGACTGTTCACGTTTAATATCTTGCTTCATAGCTTATATCTTGATCGCATTTTACTTGCTCCTATACGTACCTTGTGTTCAACTTGTCATGAGCTTAATGAAAGTTTTGTTTATGTGCGAATGTTTTAGGATACAGGTGTATATGGTGCAAGTGCTTCATAGCTTCTAGAATTAGGTGTGAATGAGTTTTGCCTATGTTTCCAAACTCATGTTTAAGTCTAGAGTCTGTTTTAGGGGTTTTGTCACGGAATAGCCAAAAGGGGAGATTGTAAAGTTGTGATTTACAACTATTTTGTGTTGGCTTTAATTCCATGTCAAATTTGATTGTAATTTTATTCAATCATATTTCCTTGTATTTATGTGGGTTTTTAATTGTAAAGGATGAGTGTTAGAGAGTGTGAAGACTCAAGCTTAAATTAAAGAACAAGTGAATTTTGCGAGAAGCTCGCGAGAAGCTAACCCGCGAAGTAGCCATGCATAAAGCACATGACTGGAATGCGAAGAGTCGTGACAGCCTAGAAATACTCGTGAAAGCCTAGAAATACCCACGAAGTGTCTCATGGGCAAGACCTTCCTGCAAAATACTTGTGAACATTATGTTTGGCTAATTTGTCATGTTTGTTTTACCAAGTCTTTACCCACAATATATATACCCTCATTACCCACATATTGTAAGGAGTGATTTTCATATTGAAAACCCTAGAATATACACTTGAGAATTAGAGATTGTTATACCTACAATCATCTACACATTTCCTTGTGGTTTTCCTCTACACCTACCTCTCCATCTCCAAATCCTTGAGCGGTTGATAGCCCAAACACTTACCACACCCCATCTAAGTGTCAAGTGAGGTTTTGGTGGTGTTGGGAAGCATTGGAAGGAGCCAATCATTGGTGGATGAAATCGGGCATATTGCGGGATCCGGGAAAGCTAGAGAAGACAAGGTTCCAAGAAGCCAGTTGGATGCAGGAGTTTAGAGGGCTCAAGTACATTGGATAGACTACGCTTGGAGGGCCTTTTGTTATTCCTGTACTCCAACTTTATTCTCTAGTGGATCGATTACAGCTTAAAGGGCAGCGGAGAGGTTTTTCGCCGAGTTCTGAGGTTTTCTCTTCGATAACACGTTTTGGTGTTCTCTTGTATTTCTATCTCTCTTCCCTACTCTTAACCTTTACTTTATATCGTTGATAATGGATGAATATGGCTTAGGGTAGTGTTATCGGTTGTTTGCACTCATTTACTCTTATTTTGCACTTTAGACTTTCATGAATTTTGTTAGGAACTTCCATTTTTCATTTGCTTGCTCAACTCCTTCCTTTTGGCCCACCCAAATGTCTCATTTATATACTAGTAAATTTCCCTGACTTGTTGCACACCCATATAATCTAGTCTTTAGTTTACCTAGATGAATTTTTTCTAATCTCTGACACAGATTTTTTGTCAAAGAATTCGTGATGTCCCATTGAAATGGTTCTTAGTTTTTAGGGAAAATTACAACTTAATTATTGGATCTTGTATTTTTAGGTTTTTTGTGTTTTTGGAGGAGAAAGACAAAAGTGGAGCTAAATTACATATTTAATCATGTTTTTAACATAAGTTGTAAGGGACATATCTTATGTAATTGGCTAATCCTTTGACAAAATGCACTTTACTTGTAATTGGATAGATCTTGGATGGGTTTAGTACTTCAAGAAACATGTTGTTCAAGCCAGGTATTAAAGCCATGAAGATTGGACCAAGAAACAAGTGAAGAAAAACTGTTCATTAAAACTTGACAAATGCCTTGATAGAAACAGTATCTATCGAGACTTAAGAACGAAACTCAACAGAATCTAAATCTATCGAGATCTACGAAATTAGAATTTCCAGATTTGATTTTCAGCTCATGCTAACATGTATGTGTAGGGTTTCTTTTCTCACAACCCTAGACATATATAAGGCTTATTTTAAAGGCCGTTATACATAGAGAACACATATAGAAAGTGACCTAGTGCCTTATTCTCTCTGCAAGAAGTTACTGCATCTTTCGCGCCTTAGAGTTTTTTGACCAAGTGCTTCTTAATCTTTATTGTTGATAAAATGTAGAACTTTGCAACCAACAACATCTTCTTCAAGTTGCTGGGAGTTGGTCACATATTAGGATCCGTGCATCATTGGTTTGTCACGTACTGGGATTCATGCAAAAAGGTGGCATTCATATATTGAAGAGTTTAGAGGTTCTAAAGCGGTAGAAGGTTTTTGCTGTAAGTTCATCTAGGGGATTGAAGAGTCTAGGGACAAATGTTTTGTACTAGATCTGAAACTTCTCTTTACTATAGTGAATTGCTTTTTGGGAATGTTTCCCCTCAGGTTATTTTATTTTATTTTATTTTTTTTATTGTGAAACTAGTTTGTTTCATTGGTTTTCCTGGGTCATCATGTCTTGTCTTATTTACTCTTCTGTTGTGCATGATATT
The DNA here is from genome assembly GCA_029955455.1 of Quercus agrifolia. Lineage (NCBI taxonomy): Eukaryota > Viridiplantae > Streptophyta > Magnoliopsida > Fagales > Fagaceae > Quercus > Quercus agrifolia. The sequence goes on along the minus strand of JARQAD010000003.1, from coordinate 54,177,360 downwards.
GATGTTTGTTTGTTTTATCAAGGTTTATTCATAATAAATCTAATTAACAATTTGGGTTTAAAACTTATTAATTCTATCAACCAGGGTCTAAATTTCTCAACAAGTGGTATCAAAGCAAGAACACTTTGATTGGATTAATTTCCTGAGCGTGATCCTTAACCCCCATTGTCATGGATTGTGGACAATCTCTTTTGATTCCTCCTTTGTTTGATGGTACTAACTATGCGTATTGGAAAGTTCGTATGAAAACTTTTTTGTAGGCTCTTGATGAAAAAGTATGGCAAGCTGTTGAAGTTGGCTGGGTTAAACCAAAGGAAGCATCAGTGGATTAGGATGAAGCAAAGATCAAAGCAGCAAATTTCAACAGTAGGGCTTTGAATGCTCTCTTTAGTGGTGTAACCAATGAGGAATTCAAGAAAATATCATCTATGGAAATTGCTAAGGAAGCATGGACTATTCTTGAGACCACCTATAAAGGTACCAAGGCAATGAAGACCATTAAGCTTTAAAGAATCACTAGTAGTTTTGAAGAAATAAGGATGGAGGAGGATGAGACCTTTGATGGGTTCTATGCTAAACTCAAGGATATTGTGAATTCTACCTTCAATCTCTATTGCGAAACCCAAAATTGTTAAGAAAATCCTTAGGTCCCTACTTGAAAGATTCCATGCCAAGATCACTACCATTGAAGAAGTGAATGACATTGATCAAATTCCTTTGACTGAGCTTGTAGGGAACCTTCAAACCTATGAGATGGAATTAGGTAAAATGGGAAAAGGTGGAAAGAGTAGGAACATAGCTCTTAAGAGTATAAAGGAAGATAGCTCTTAAGAGTAGGAACATAGCTCTTAAGACTCTGAAGATGAAGATAAAGATGAGGATGAGGATGAAGACTTAACCTTCATAGCTAATGAGATTATCAAGCTTCTCCAATATAGGAAAAAGGATAAGAACAAAGCCCCTAGGAAATTCGAATCCCCTAGGAAGGGCAAGAATGAGAAACCCCTCATCTAGTGCCATGAGTGCAAAGGTTTTGGTCATATGAGGATAGAGTGCCCAAACTATCTTATGAAGGAAAAGACCAAGAATTCAAAAGGTAAAGTGTTGGTTACTACCTTAAGTGATTCTGAAAGTGATTTTTTTGATAAGGATGAGGATGAATGTGGTCATTATATGGCTTTTGCTGCAACAACCGATAAGGTGATTGTGGAGAGTGCTAGTGACAGTGAGGATTCTTATGATGATGAAGTACCCAAGAAGTTGACCCTTTAGGAAGCCTATGATAAGCTATGCACTGAATTTATAAAATCTGAAAAGACTTATCATCTTTGTAGAAAAGAGCTTCATGAGGTAAAAACTGAAAAAACCGAACTGTTAGTCAAACTAAATGAGACTACAAGGTTAGTTGAGACTCTTGTTGTGGAGAACACCTCATTAGAAGAGAATGTCAAGAATCTCAAGGTTGAGCTTAGTCAAGTTGGAACTCAAATAGAGAGGATGTCTAGTGCAAAGCTTGATGAGGTATTGAGTGCTAAAAAGCCTATTTCTGATAAGAATGCCTTAGGATATGCTATTTCCTCCAACCCCTCCTCTTCCACGGCCTTTGGATCAAAGACTATCTTTGTGCCCTAATTTGAGAAAGGTGATAAAGGTATGAAATCCAAAACTGATTTGGCTAATTCTAAATCCTTTGCTAGATCTCACTCTAGGAAGTCTAGTAGTTCAAAAACTACTCATGTTTGTCACCATTGTGGTGTTTCTGAACACATTTGTCCTAATTGCTTCAAGTTGTATCCTCATAAGCAAGTGTCCAAACGATTACAGGTTCCCTCTCAAGGTTCAACACCTTTGTTTGGAGAGTTATTAAAAGCTTTGAGCTTTTTAACTCAATTTTAGGAGAATTTTAATTCTTCTATGTCCTTTAGTAGACATACTAGGACACGTGTCTTTTCATCTTCACAACCAAAGACTCGCGTTGTAAGGGTGAGAAAGGAACCTAAGACTTAATTGTCTTTTTGTTTGTCCTCTGCTTTATTTCTTTCTATCTAAAGTAGGACCTTCTTGCTTAATTTCTTATTTGTTTTAGGAATCATGCTTTCATGCATCTGCATCTATCTTTATGCTTTCATGTTGTTTGCCTTTTTTTGTTTGGTTGTTTTGTTTTTTCTTTTTTTTTGTTTTTTTTTTTTTTTTGTTTTTTGTTTTAGTTTTGTTTAGTTTTGTTTTTGTTTTTTTTTTTGTTTTTTTTTTCTCAAAATATAAAAAATATAAAATAAAAAAAATACAAAAACAGTGTGTTTGTATATGTTGGTACTTGTGTACCTTGGATGGCCATTGAAACAAAGTTTTCTTAACTTTGTATCTCTTGTAGCTTAGACGAGTATCTCAACGTACAACTAAGCAAGTGAGCTTTGTGACTCGTGTTTGTGATTACTACGATTAAGATTATCTCTTATATCTAATGCTCATATCTTTCTTTTTCTTTCTTTTTTTCTTTTTTTAATTTATACAGGAAGGACTAGAAAATCCTAAGATAAAGATATAAATAATCATCTCACCACTAACGCCCCTCAATCATGTATAACATCTATGTGCTTAAGCATATCAAAATTAGGATGTTTTGACTTACATAATTGGGTATTTCTTTTCTCTCTTATATGCCCATGCATGATATGTTCAGAAAGAAAATATGCAAAGAATGTAAAAGTAAAAAGAATCAAAATGCTTTTAAAATGATTGTAAGCGTGTTTCTAGGAAATGTGGGAGTTATATGATGTACCTCAAAGGTGATAGTCCCCATCAAACAGTTATGATTGTGTGTGAGTGTATTTGATTTTCTCATATCTCAAATCTTCATAATATGAGACACTTGTGCACTCTTGCTATGTTTCACACACAACACGCAAATTCTTTGCTACTTTTGATACAAGTGCAAGTACAATGTGATTTGGCCATCACAAGGAATACATGTGTTGATATATGCTCACTAAACTGTCTTAACTTGTTTTTGAAATATAAAATTGGTTAGAGTTGTTTAGTGTGTGTGTGTGTGTGTGAGTTTTTGGATCTATGAATGCTTTACATCTATGTTGAGTTGAGTTTTGAGAGCTTAATATGTCGCTTGGATGTTTGGTTGATAGCTTGCTTGTTGCATTCATCTCTCTATGTTTTTCCCTTCTTGAGAAACCTCTTTTCTTCAAGCTCGATAACTTCTTGACACATCCTTGACAGAAATCCTTTCTATCGAGACTCCTTTTTGTGATCTCAACAGATCCTCAACAGCAACTCAACCTATCGAGAATTTATCTTGTGCTCTCTATTTGCTCAACACATCCTTAAAAGATTCTCGATACATTGAGGTTGGCTTCTTCTCAATAGATTATTGACACCTCCTCGATCAATCGAGATACCTTTGCATGCATTTCATTTTTCTTTGTTTTTCACAGGTTTTGTATCTTTCTATTATCTTGTCATCCATAGCATCTTGTTTCATTACATTCATGCATTTATATGTTCCTTGTGCCCCTTTGATCATCTTTAATCACCTTTATGTTTCTCGGGTGAAGTTTTATAGCTTCTTGTACCTTTTGTCAATTATGACAAAGAGGGGGAGAAAATGTGGTTTCTTTTTAAGATTCTACATGTTAGGGGGAGAAATACATGCCTTTGTGAGGGGGAGTTATGTTTCATCATGTTAGGGGAAGTGTTTACCTCCTTTGTTGTTATAGGAGCTTCTTTTAGCTTCTTGTACATCGGTCTTGTGATCATCTTATTACATACATTTTACTTTATTTTTATATATATGATGATGATGTATGTTTTCTTCACCTATCTTTACATGTGTTGTTTCTTCCCTATCTTTATACACATGTTTCCTTATGTACACAATATTTATTTCTGTTTCACACATGATGCCTTGATGAGTTTTTGTTTAAGTGTTTCAGAAAGATAGGTTGTGAAAGTCTATCTTACCATGAACTATCTTCTTACAAAGTTTTTCAAGAGTTTGTAGTAGGGATAGATTTATTTTGTAATACAACAAGTGGTTATGACTGAGTTAAGTGATTTAAGACCTCTCATGATTATTTGTTTTGTTGTGGTTTTGTCACGGATTGCCAAATGGGGTGATTGTTAGGGACATATTTTATGTAATTGGCTAATCCTTTGACAAACTGCATTTTACATGTAATTGGGTAGATCTAGGATGGGTTTAGTACTTCAAGAAACATGTTGTTCAAGCCAAATATTAAAGCCATGAAGATTGGACCAAGAAACAAGTGAAGAAAAGTTGTTTATTAAAGCTCGACAGATACCTCGACAAAAGAAGTATCTATCGAGACTTAAGAACGAAGCTCAACAGAAGCTCGATAGAAGCTAAATCTGTCGAGATCTAAGAAATCAAAATTTCCAAATCTAATTTTTGGTTCATGCTGACATGTATGTGTAGGGTTTCTTTTCTCACAACCCTAAATAAGTCTTATTTTAAAGGTCGTTATACATAGAGAACACATGCAGAGAGTGACCTAGTACCTTATTTTCTCTACAAGAAGTTACTGCGTCTTTTGTGCCTTAGGGTTTTGTAACCAAGTGCTTCTTGATTTTCATTATTGATGAAGTGATGAACCTCGCAACCAACAACATCTTCTTCAAGTTGCTAGGAGTTAGTCACGTACTAGGATCCATGCATCATTGGTTAGTCATGTACTGGGATTCACACAAAAGGGTGGCGTTCATATATTGAAGAGTTCAGAGGTTTTGAAGCGGTAGAAGGTTTCTACTGTAAGTTCATCTACGAGGATTGTAAAGTCTAGGGACAAATGTTTTGTACTAGATCTAAAACTTCTCTTTACTATAGTGAATTGCTTTTTAGGAAGGTTTCCCCCAAGGTTTTTTTACTGTGAAACTAGTTTGTTTCATTGGTTTTCTTGGGTCATCGTATCTTGTCTTATTTGCTATTCTGATGTGCATGATATTGACATGACATTGATGTATGTTTGTTTTAACAAGGTTTATTCATAATAAATCTAATTAACAACTTGGGTTTAAAACTTATTAATTCTATTGACAAGCCAAGAATGTATTTACCCCTTGTGATGAATTAACCAATTAATTAGCCAAGTTAATTAATTAATTCAATTATCATGCAATAATCATGGCAACAAAAACAAATCACCAACTAAGTTAAAATGTAGTAGAAAATAAATTGACACGGAGATTTGTTTACGACATGGCTAAAACCCCACCGAGTGATTTTAAGGTCACCACTCCCGAGAATTCACTATTATCACAACAAGCGGTTACAAGTCAAGGAATCCCAGTACCTTATACCAACCTACAGTTGAACCCTTACCCCAATACCCAATTAGACTTGTTCTGTAGTGACATTCTCTCATTTCAATGCATGGTTCTTAGTACGTGACTAACTAATTCTATGCGCAGATCCCAGTACGCAGCTTACTCATCAACTTGAGAAAGATGTTGGCTGCAAAGTTTTTCAGTTCATCAACACGATGAAGATCATGAAACTCCTTGCTTACAAAACCCTATGGTATACAAACACAGCAGCTTCTTGAATAGAAAGATGAACTAGGGCATATGTCTCAAATTCACAATATTCTTATAAAAAACTTTTGCATTGAGTTGCATCAACTGTGACGGCCCTTAAAACAATCTTTATATATGCTTAGGATTGTGAAAAAAGAAAGGCCAAACATCTATTCATAGATTGGAGTGAAATCAGATCTGAAAAACTAATTTTCATAAATCTGGATAGATACCCTATCTATCGAGAAGCTGTCGAGTATCGGGCAAAACAACATTTTAAACCTCGATAGATACTAGTTGTCGAGCTTTAAAATCCAACACTTCTTCACTTGATTTTTAGACAGACTTGCATGGTTTTAACACTTGAACTTAAAACCTTGTTCCGTGAAGTATTAAACACATCCTAGATCTACCTAATTACAAATAAAGTGCGTTTTGTCAAAGGATTAGCCAATTTTATATTGACATATGTTCCTAACATGATTCACATATGTCCTAACATCTATCAACTGGGGTCTAAATTTCCCAACATAAGTGAGTTATGGAACTCTAACTAAGCTAACCTCAAGTGGGTAAAGTGTCATATTTCAAACAACAGATAGGTAAATTAAATTTCGTTCAAACCACGGGTGAGTAAGTTGTAATTTGCCCTAGTTTTTATTAAGTTGGCCCCTACAATAAAATATTGTGTCATGTCCTCTATTCTTGGTTTAGGCTTGAAGCCCTCCATTAATCTTTATATCTCTTCACTTTCCACCCCTTTCCAAACCTAGAAAGCATTTTTAACCTCTTTCTGTTTTTTTTTTTTGCCCATCTAGCCAATCTTTTACGTTACCATATTTGGTCTTAAGCTTCTCTTGGTTGGAGGCACCATAAAAGCATTGTTAATAGCCTAAATTAAATTTCCTAAACCCTAGCCCCCTCACGTTTTTTATGAAAAAAAATATTATTTCCACTTGTATACATCCTTTATTTTACATGCATATTCATAATTGGCGGGGCATTAATCACATTTTAATACATAAAGATAGATGCGAAAAAAGATATGTATACAAGTGGAAGTGAGAAAATCAAAACCTTGTTTTTATTTATTCTCACCTTTCGGATGACAGTCTCCTTAAAATTGCAACTAATTTCTAAGGATTGTATTGGCAGCTTAAAGGTGGACATACAAGCATATAGTTCTTGAGCTACTAATTTAACTAAAGTTGCCCTACTAGTCCGAGATAGACATTTGTTCCTCTACCCATTTAATGTAGATTATATCTTCTTATTTAAAATGCTAACGTCTTTTGTTTTCTTGACTTTCACGTTTTTAAAGAAATAATTTAGTATTTTAAGAATATTTGGATTCTTCTTTCGTTTGATATTGTTCTTCAATCATTCAAAGCTAAACCAATTAATTAAAACTAGTCTCGTACAATATATTGGATAGTAAATGTTAAATATCTTCACTTTGTTTAATGTTACCATGACTTAAAAAATAAATGAAAATTAATAATTTTAGTTTCAAAGGACCAAATGAACTGAATAGGATCGAAGTGGACCAAATAACACCGAATAAGACCAAAGTGAGCAGAATGGACTGAATAAGACCAAATGGACTGAAGTTGACAGAATGGACCGAATTGGACCGTATGAGACCAAAGTGGATTGCATAGGATCAATGTGGACTGAAAAGGACTAAATTAGACCGACTAGAACAAAATTGGACCGAATAGAACCAAAGTAGACCAAATAGGACCAAAGTGGACAGAATGGACCGAATAGGACTGAAGTGGACAGAATGGACCGAATAGGACCAAATAGGACCAATGTGAACCAAATATGACCAAAGTGGACTGAATAAGACCAAATGGACCGAATAAAACCAAAGTGGACCGGAAAAACCGAATGGACCAAACAAGACTCAAGTGGACAAAATGAACTAAAAAGGACCAAAGTTGACCGAATGTACTAAATAGCTAGGACTAAAGAGGATCGAGGTACACAAGAGAAATATAAGAGAAACACATTTGTAGTGGTAAAATTTAGTTTAAAGATCAAATAAATAAAATAATGATGTTGTGAAGTTTTCAAAGTGTGGTAGCAAATATAGATATAGAATATATATTATACTAATTAATTCTTATTTAAACATGCAATTTATGCATCATAAGTAAATATAGGACATTTAGTGTCTGGCACCTTGTTGTCAATCTGAGTTTCGATATATTTGGCATCATAAAAAAAGGGTACATGCAGTTGTTATCGTAGTTGAATTTCTAGTTTTATTTCATGGGCTCTATGCAAATTTGGCATGTGAAGATTGGATGAATGGTGTGTTTTTTCTTCTACATGTCTCATTGATCGAGGTTCCACGGTGGGTTTCCCACGGCTTGAAAGTTGAGACTACAACTATAATGTTGTTTAATTTTTCTAAGAGGGTTCTTGCTTCTTATATAGATGTATTGGTCAAGTTTAGCCTAGTTCTTTTAATCGTATATGATTTTTAGGAGAGTTAGTCAGCTACACACCCTTTACTGTGAAGGAATTTGTGTTGCATACAAACATGCTTCGAAGTAAGTCAAAGACTTGCATGCCACTCTAAGAAAAACAGTTCCTAATGGGAGTAAATACAAGCTACGAATTGGGTATTAAAAAGGAATGATTGACATTTTATTAGTTTTGTCAAATAAGGGAATTTAAAAAATAAAATTTATGTGTCAAATAAATAAAGATTTATAAAAATAAAAATTATGTGAAAAATTGTGAGGCTGCCAAAGTTAATGTGGCATAATATGAAAGAGTCAAAAAAAATAAAATAAAAGAAACGTCTTTGGCTATTTTATTTTATATATATATATATATATATATAGATAAATGCATTATACAACTAGATAAATTATACTGTTTAAATTAAATTAAAAAAGACAACATTATCTGCGTAGAATTATTATGTGTCTGCATGTCTCCCGTAATTAGAATTAAAAAACCAATCGGATTAATCTCTCAAGAAAATTTTACTTAATCTTTTATGGGACCAACTAAAATTGATTTGAGATATTCTTATGCATGCATACCTATGATAGTTAGTCTATGGTTTTTGATGTATTTAACCTCTGAAAATTCTCAAACAAAATTTTGAAAAATCACCACCGATAAAATTTGTATTAGTTCATTGCAATGTGATACCAAACTGCATTTGCAAATGTTAATGAACATAAACTTACATTAAGCATGCGCCCCCCACCCCCCCTCCCTAAAGCTCCGTCCTTGAACCTCTGTAGTTTCACTCCAGTAAGTGTCTAGCGATGGTCGTGCAATTTGGTTTCACTCGAGTTAGTATCTAACAATGGTCGTGCAAACTAACGATGATAGTACAATTATGCCAATTTCAAATATTCATGTCGCATTGACCCCCACCCTCAGTAGAAAGTTTAAAAAATAGAACTCAAACCTAAAAAAGAGAACAAAAGATAAATATGTACGGTTATTAAGAGAACTTTACTTTACAGTAGACATAACCATAATCTTTGTCCCGAGCCAAACAAACTATAAATATGTAGAACTTTTCATCAAAATATAAATAAATATGTAGAACTACTTTACAGTAGACATAACCATAATTTCTGCTTCTACAATCAAGGTATCTTCAACAAGAAACCCCTTGGATGCATCCTCAAGATCTTTTCGTGACAAAAGTTGCGAAAAACCCCAGTCGTAACTTGAGGCAGAGAACCAGTGTTTAGCTGTGAGGGGAAAAAAAATAAGAAAGCTTATAATTGATGAAAGTAAATAAAAAAGAACAAAAAGCACATACTTCTCTCAAGAAAAAAAGAACAAAATGACAAGTATAATTCATTAACCTCTTTTTTCTGCATGTTCATTGTTAATTTGCTCCCTTATCCGCAGCTTAAAATCCACAAAAATTTTGTAATCAGGTGCAACACAATCTACTGAGTCGAGGAAGACGGAAATTGCTTTGGGTGCTTCATTATAAAATCCATTGGGATAAATCAGTATTTTCCTGGATTCAATAAAAAGAGTTAAAAAATAATAGTTAATAAGTTTAGCATTTAGCAGTGGTAGCTTTCGCTTTTATAACAATAAAAGTTTTAACTTCTAATAATAAAAATACCATTTTAATTCTCCAACAACATATATTTGAGAAGCATATAATACTTTATCCTTTCTCGAAAAGTTTTCAATCTTCCAAGTCATAATTCGATTGGGAGGTTCTTTCATCATGGTAAGACACTCTCGTTTTGCACTACGTTCATGAACAAAAATCTCCGCACCAAATACACAACAATCATTGACAAGATATCCATTTGAAATAACATTGAAAGAATCAAGAGGGAGAAATTTGTCGAAACCCCATTCAGTCTTTATGTCATGAAATCTTCTAATTGCCCCTTCAACATCTACAAATTAAATATATGGCAAACAATTAGTCTAGTACCGAAACACATTTCTTAATATTATTTTACAACCGTAGGAGTTCATGTGAAAGTGATGTTATACTAAACTAATCTATCACCCTCAACAAGTTATGAAAAAATTTATGAAAATTGTTGATTTGGTAGAGTTTTTTGCATGGCAAATACACATGCATGTTTATGCATATGTATAAATTATTAGAGAGCAAACCTTGAGTGGTCAAGAACTTGTCCCGTATCTGATCATACACAAACAATTTGAAGCTGGCATTAACCTCCCATCCGAGAGGAGATTTTTCTGTATCAACAATTGACAAATAAATGGAGATGTGACCAGTCCCATTCATTTTCAAATTTCCTTTTGGATAGAGAGACAACCTCCTACAAAAGAAGACATGGTAGATAATGAGGCTTAAATTCATATTTTAAAGAACAAAGAATATTGAGGCATTAGAATCCACCATTTGTGGCCGCCAACTTCAAAAACAGCAGAGTCATACTTTTCAACCCCAGTCTCACACAGTAAAGAGTATGACTGTATTTTTAGTAAGTAATGAGCTGGCCGAAAATGTCTTGCCATTCTTGTGATTGCTGCAATACATTAGGAATATTTAGACACAATTCTAGTAAATATTGGGCAGCCAAATTATGATTTTTTTGTAATAATTTAAGAATGAGAATTATACAAAAATTCAAGAATAAATTAATTAATACATGAAAAATAAAATTGGTGGTTTATTCGGTGTTAACAGTAAATTATAATAAAATAATTGATACATTTTTTGTTTCTTAACACGTTTCAACTCAATCATCAATCAAAAAGTAACTTGATATACCATTAGGTCCTAACATTCATTTATGATTTAATCTGTATTAAATTTTGCAGCAATGTCTCTCAACTCTAAATTCAATTACTACCCTAAATTATCCAATTTGAATAAAATTATGATGTTATATCCTATTTAACACCTAATTCCAAACCCCCAAAATCAAAGAGATAGAATACCTTAAGAATAAATAAATAAATAAATAAAAATGAATTGTTAAATGACATTGAGAGAAAGATATAATTTTAAGAAAATACAAAACCAAACAATTTGACACGAAAATTGCTCTTTTAATTCAACTTTACAGAAACTTTTTAAGATTTTTTTTTACTCACCACATTTACAGAATGGAAAAAAAAAGGATTTTAAGAGAATGTTTTAATTGGTTTCTCATTTTTCTAAGCCATATTAGCACCCAAACGTGACATCTTCGAAATTAGTAAAATCAGTAAAATAAAAATAAAATTAACTCTTCTGAAAGTTTAAGTATCTTTCTAATCAAGAAAATAAAATTATTAAAAAGATTGTTCAAAAAATTTTATTTTTTCCGAAATGAATTCAAAAGGGAGAACATGAATGGATGGGAGCATATCAAGGTACTGGTGGTTCGTGGATGAGTTGACAACTCTTCTTAAGGTGGTTAACATTTTCCTTATAATAGCAAGACTTGATTTTAGGTAATTATTAATTAAAAAGATATATATATATATATATATATATTTTTTTTTTTTTTTTGTTTTGGAGGGGAGCTAATGTTGTGGGTTAGTTATTTATTTCCATTTTTTTATATCTTCGGATTAAACTTAATTCTTGAGAGGGACTTAGGGGTAACTTTTGAAAGCTAAACTTTAATTTTAACTACCTATAATATTGAAAACAAACTATGCATACAATATGAAAAAAAAAAAAAAAAAAAAAAAAAAAAAAAAAAAAAAAAAAAATTAGAGGTTGGGTGCCATGGCCCTTCTTGGTCTAGCTGGGGTTCTGTCCAAGATTTTTGATCTCTTCCTTTAATCATCCAACTTGAAATCACAATGAACCCATCCAATACTGTGATAAAACTTCAAATTTCAAAGTACCATATTTGTGAGCTACACAATTCCAAAATCATTTATTAAATCCAAAGTTGAACCATTTTCCATTAATAAACGGATCTTAACAACAACAATAATAATAGTAACAACACCGATAATATAAGAGTAATAATAAAAATAACTTATACGATTTAAGATTGTTGCAAATGAAATTGTAGGGTCACAGATTGTAGCCCACACCTTGATGGAAACAGGGAATGGGCCCAATGAGCCCAATACAATAAATTTGTAAGAGAGTGGGTTGAAGAATTGGGCCAACGGATTTTCGCGACAGTTATTGGGGGTAGGGTACTTGGCCGAGGAGGCTAAAACGCACGAATAAGCTAAGATTTTAGGTCCGAGGGGTAAGGTTAAGGCAGTTTTGATGGGTTCTAATCAAGTCCGAGGGGTATGAACTTAGACAAGATGCTTTCTTTTAGGTTATTTCCTTCTAAATGCTACAGTAGCGATTTCTCAATGTTCTTCCCGTTCTCTCTTTTCTTTTTCTTTTTTTTTTTTCTCCCCTTTTTATGAAGGGTTTGTTCCATTATATAGTCCTTCACTGCTCGATCCCATCGTCCACTTGTCTGTCATCTGGCACGGTACTTGAGTTTCCCCTCCTTTTTCTCCAGCTTTCTGATTTTCTGGGGATAAAGGAGACTTTCCACACTGTTCAGGGGTCTTCTCCACATAAATGCGGCCAGGAAATCAGCTGCAACGCATTTAATGCGGTGGTAGCAGCCTTTCCTTGAGATATTTCTGCATCCTTATCCCTTCTATACACGTCGGTAGTCTGTCTTTTATTCTGGGACTCGCTGGAAAGTGGATTAAAGGAGAGCCGAAGCTCCTCTCTCCAATAGACGTCACATCCGAGAAGGGTATTCCTCTCGGACCAACCTCCTCGGACACTTACGCGCCCCACTGTTACCTACAACAGGCCTCAACGATTTCTCCCCCTCGGGCGTGCTTTTAATGAAACGGTGTTCCTGGGCCTCGATCACGGGCCTTGGTTTTACTCCCCCACAGAAATCTTATAGTTTCTCTGGTTTCAATTATTTTTTGATGGACTCTAGTCTCAAATTAAATATCGAACTTTAAAATTATATCATTTTAAAATCTAAACTTTTTAGGTTTGATCATACGATCTGATTTAGGGTATAAATTCATACAATTTTAAAAGTATATAATTCACTTTGAAATTAATTAAACTTAGGGTTTAATATATCAATCTTTTTTTAATTATATATATATATATATAATTTAATTCCTCAATTGGAATTTTGGCACATCATACTTTCTTTAAGTGGTAGATTATATATTTTCATATACAAACAAGATCATAATAAATGGTTACAAATATTTACCATAATTATCTAAATTTCATATCTAGAAAAAATAAATAAATAAAAAGAAAATTTTTTATATTAAGTTAAACTCTTCCATGTATTGCATGGTTGGTTACCGACTACTGTTAATGTATAACTGCACTATGACACTATGGGTCCGTTTGGTTAGAGAGGTGGGAAAAATGAGATGATAGAAAATATTTTAATTTTCCTCATTTTTATTTTGTTGGAAGTGGAAAAATAGAGAGATGAAAAATGTAATTTTGTATAAATTTACGCATATATCCTTATTAAAAAATAATGCTCAATTAAAACCAAAAATGTGGTAAACAACCAAAAAAATCAATCACGTAAATTTATTAAAAAATAAAAATCATGTCCATAAAAAAAAATACACACACAAAAGCAAAAGAAAAAAAAAAAAAAAAAAAAAAAAAAACTAGACAAGCCTGCCTAGTAAATCAAAAAAAAAAAAAAAAGAGACAGGCAGCGCCAGCCCAGTAAATCAAAAGAAAAAAAAAAATAGAGAAAAGAGAAAAGAAGAAGTGACAGGCAACGTCCAGGAAAAATAAAATAATAAAATAAAATAAAGCCAAGCAACGTCTATGAGGAAAAAAAAAAAAAAAAGTGTGAAGAAAAGCAATGTGGATGAAGCCCATGTACAATTGTACATGGGCATTTTTGTCCAAAAATGATGCCCAATTTCTCCCTTCAGTTTTAACTCTATTTTGGAGAGAAAACTTTTTGGTAAACCTAGAGAAAAAACACATGGACCTCACCATTTAATTTCTTTCCCATCCAACTAAATACACTCAAAAAAAAATTTCTTCCCATTTTCTCTTCACAGTTTTACATCCACCTTATTTCACCTCCAAATAAATACACCTTATATGATTATATCCTTTCATTAGTGATGCCCATGCAGCAAAAGATTGAAGAAAAATTATAGTTCTTCTAATTGCTTATTCTTTAAGAGAAGAAGTTAGGATTTAAAAATAATAATTAAAAAAAAGAAAAGAAAAATATCATGAACTATACAATCGTTTCATGAAATATTTGGGGTTTTGGAAGGGTTCTTTTCTTCCATTAAGACCCTATGCCATCAAACAGTTCCAACGTAAAGTAGGCAAGAAAATATGAACCTTTATATTGAAATAAAATACAAAAAATAATTTTGTCAAATAAACATTCAAGAACGAAAAAGAACATACCGAATTCGCCGGACTTGTTTTCCATGAATTTGGGTTTTGGTTTGTCAAAATCCTCTTTATTTAAAGCTATTGATAATATGCACTATTTATAGAGGGATGTCAATAGGATTGTGTGCTCCACAACAATACCATACCACTTTACACACGGAACAGTACGTGTGATTGGTTGGAAGGAAAGAATAGAGAAGGGTCGAGATGCAAGAAAAAAGAAGGATCTATGCTTAATTTGACTGGAGAGAGGAGAAGAATTGCAGGATTGGGTTTTCTATGCTTAATTTGATTGGAGAGAGGAGAAGAATTGGAGGATTGGGTTTTCTAGTTTTTGAGCAACGATGCATAAAGAAACTATGATAGTACGATGTTTGATCAAAGTTGATTCTAGTGGGTTTCGCAACCTCTTTTTTTAGTCAAGATACCTTTTTTTTTAAAGTCAAGTTACTTGTTTAAATCCACTTTTTGAGTGAATCCATTTTTTTGAGAGCAAGTTGAAAATAACATGGATTAAATTAACTGTTATCAAAATATATAGACCAAATGTGTAGTGACCTCAAAATGATATTTTAACCCCACACACACACCAAAAAAAAAAAGTGTCAATTTGTAGCTTATATGTATAAAAACTCTTAGGATTTGAGTTTGTTCTATTGGTAAACCATGAAAAATTGTAAGTCTTTTTTTATTGTTGTTTGAAAACTCAAATAGTTTAAAACACTACAGCTTGTTTAGACCCCTAATTTTAAAAACTCGACTTGATTGCTTTTACTCTAACTTATTTAAGTGCAAAATAAGAGTAAATTATACGCAATAACCGGAACTACACTCTAAGCCATAACCACAAGCAAGCGAAAAAAAATATAAAGCTTAAAGAGTAAGGGAAGAGAGATGCAAACTCGGCGAAAAACCTCTCCATGACCCTCAAAGTCGAAATCGATCCACTAGTGAATAAGTTGGAGTACAAGGATATCAAAATGACCCTCCCAGCCTAATCTACCCAATGTACTTAAGCCCTTCAAGCTCAAGCTACCAACGGACTTCTCAGAGTCTTGTTATCACTAGTTATCTGGATCTCACAATACGACCCGATTACATTCGCCAAGCCTTACCGGCTTCTTTTGACAAATCTCGAATGCTTCTTGTAAAGTTGTGATTTCCAACTATATTGTGTTGGCTTTAATTCCGTGCCAAATTTGATTGTAATTTGTTCAATCATTTTTCCTGTATATATGTGGGTTTAATTATAAGGAATGAGTGTAAGAGATTGGTGAAGAATCAAGTTTCAAAAGTTGATTAAGTGGATTTCGCGACTGGATTGCAACTGTCTCGCGAGAAGCAACTTGCAAAAAGAGCCACGTGTAAAGCACATGACTAGAAGATGATGAGTCGTGCCAGGCTCGATTTTTCGTGACTGTCTCGCGGGTAAGGCTAACCTATGAAGGACCTATGAAACTCTCTATTTGGCAAAAAGTTATATTTTGCTTTACCAAGTCTTTACCTACACTATATATGCCCTCATTATCCATAAAGTATAAGGAGTGCTTTTCAAAAAGAAAACCTTAGAAAATACACTTAATAGTTAGAAATTGTTATACCCACAATCATCTACAAATTTCCTTATGGTTTTCCTTAACTCCTACCTCTCCATCTCCAGATCTTTGAGAGGTTGATAGTCCAAACACTTACCACACCTATACTAAGTGTAAATTAAGATTTTGGTGCTGTTGGGAAGCATTGGAAGGAGCCATTCATTGGCAGATGCAATCGAACTAAATTGTGAGATCCAGGAAGTTAGAGAATACAAGGCTCTGAGAAGTCAATTGGTAGCAGAAGCTTGGAGGGCTCAAGTACATGGGGTTGATTAGGCTTGGAGGGTCTTTTGTTATTCGTGTACTCCAACTTTATTCTCTAGTGGATCGATTTCGACTTGGAGGGTCGCGGAGGGGTTTTTCGCCAAGTTCTTCGATTTTCTCTTCGATAACACATCTCGGTGTTGTCTTGTGCTTGTATCTCTCTTCCCTACTCTTTAAGCTTCCATTTTATTGTTGATGATGGATGAATATGGCTTAGGGTAGCTTTATCGGTTCATTGCGCTTATTTACTCTTATTCCACACTTAGTTTAAATTAGAGTAAAAGCAATCTAGCCGTAATTTTTAATTAGGGGTCTGAACAAGCTCTTGTGTTTTAGCACAAATCCAAGCTTTCAATTGGTATTAGAGCGGGTACACTTGTTGGATTTCATTATCTTAGTGTGATCCTAGACCCCTTGCTTTGCTATGGATAAGGCAATGGAAAAGGCTAACATGAGTTGTGGCTCATGTGTTTATGATAATGACTCTATGAGCATCTTTGGAGATTGTCCTAGTAATGAGCTCTTAGAGTTATTAAAGTCTAAGAAACATGCTAGAATGTTCATACATATGCTGAAATGTCTAGAGCATAGAAATCATGAGCTTCATAATAGCTTATGGGAGTCTAATTCCTTAATTGCAAAATATAAGGGAAGGAATGGACATTTTTGTAATAAACTTGATGGTCTAAAAAGAAAACTTCACTCATCCATGAATAATGTAAAGGAAGATGAAACTTGATTTAAAAATCAAGAATGTTTATCTCATGCTTGTCTTTTTGTTCATACCACATTAAAAGTGTTTAATTCATATTTGTGGTATCTTGACAGTGGGTGCTCGAGGCACATGACCAGGGATAAATCTCTCTTTAAAAGCCTTAAGAAGAAGGAGGATGGTTATGTGATGTTTGAAGATGGTAGCCACTCACAAGTCCTACGAAATGGAACTATTGACATTCTGGGACTTCCTTTGTTGACCGATGTTCTTTCTATCAAAGGGCTGAAAGCAAACTTGTTGAGCATCACCCAAATATGTGATGAAGACTTTTTGGTTCAGTTTTCCAAGAAAAGGGTGTTTAATTCTCAGTGAAGAAGGTGTACAAGTCTTGAAGGGACTTAGGACCACCAATAATTGCTATGGCATGGTTCCTAAGCTAAATGTATCATGCCAGAGTGCCTGAGTTAATCCACTGGAGTTATGGCACCAACATTTTGGACATGCCAATTACAAGAAAATGGCAAAAGTCTCAAAACTTGAAGCCGTGATTGGTTTGAAAATTTTGGAAAGATCGAGAAAAATATTTATGGCCCATGTCAATTAGGAAAACAAACTAAATCAATCCATCCCAAAGTAAATGTTGTTGCTACATCTCGTCCATTGGAGTTGCTTCATGTTGATCTAATAGGTCCAACGAGAACGGAAAGCATGGGTGGAAAAAGATACATCATGGTTGTGGTTGATGATTTCTCAAGGTACTCTTGGATGGAATTCCTTAGAGAAAAGTCGGAGGCATGCAAAAAGATGGAAAGACTATGCAATAAGCTTCAAAACGAAAAGGGAGTTCCCATTGTCATAATTAGAAGTGACCATGGGAAGGAGTTTAAGAATGTTAAATTTGAAGCATTTTGCAATGAGCATGGTATCAAGAAGGAATTTTTAGCCCCAAAGACTCCACAACAAAATGGGGTTGTTGAAAGGAAGAACCGGGTGATCCAAGAGATGGCAAGAGTTATGCTTCTTAATAGAGACATCCCACAAAAATTTTGGGCTGAAGCAGTAAACACTTCATGCCACATTAGGAATAGAATCTTCTTCCAAGCAGGAACAAAGAAAACATCATATGAGATATGGAAGGAAAAGAAGCCAAAGGTGAAATACTTCCGGGTATTTGGAAGTAAATGCTTCATTTTCAATGATAGGGAAAATCTTGAGAAGTTTGACGCCAACAACGATGAAGGGATTTTCCTAGGATACTCTGTAAACAACCTATAACTTTTTGTCATGAAAAACCATAACTTAACAATCTCTCCCTTTGGCTATTCCGTGACAAAAACACCCTATAACAGACTCTAGATTTAAACGTGAGTTTGGGAATAATGGCAAAACTCACTCACACCTAAATCTAAAACCTATGATGATCTTGGAACAAAACACCTATATCCTGAAACACTTGCACAAAACACATTAGACCTTCAAGGTAAAGCAAGTAATAAAGAACAAGTATAATGAAACAAGTAAATTACAATCAAGTAAACATGATATGAAACATATAAAAGCAACTTGATCAAACACTAAACAGTCATATGAAAATGACTACAATAATCACATAGCAAAGCAAATTATCTTCCAAACATGCAATCAATAAAGCACAATAGTATAAGGATGTATGCATGTTCAACACATAAACACGAAGTGATGAGAACATCAAAGTATAGAAACTAAAGGTAACTTAAAGCACCAAAAAGAAAAACAAGAAAACAAATAAAAAAAGTTTTCTCATTAAAAAAAAAAAAAAAGGGTATTTTTCCCCTTAGTATATGCATCTCTCCTATATAATTTTTCCCCCTAAGAATGTGCACGAAATAGAAATTATCCCCCTGAGAATGTGCATAAGAGTTATATAAAAATGATGATACTCTCTGGTATACTCTCCAGTATACTCTTTCCCTTTTTGACACGAACAGACAAAGGGGTCAAGAAGAATGAGGGAAAGATATGAAGATATGAACAAGAATAAAGATGCATGAGGGGTATAAGATGAATGAGAAAAAGCTCAAAAAAAAAAAAAAAAACCTTAAAAAATGCTACAAAGTATAAAATAAACATGACATGTTGAGAATGAGGAAACAAGATATAGACCAAGGCATGACATGGCTAACAAAGGTGTGTGCAAAAGGTGGCTATGTTCAATGTGTGAACAAAGCATGAGAAATACACAAGTGTGGCAAGGTGTGTAAAATACACAACCAATAAACCAAACATGTTTCTAGTGAGGAAACATGAAAAACCTCAAACTTTGATACTCATCAGAGTCCAAATGATTGAGAAAATGCCTAAGGGGCATTTTATACACTAAGCATGCATACAATAACCTTATATGAAAAACAATGCATGAAAATACAAAAATATGCCTTAAATACATGTTCAAAATGCCTCATGGGGCCAACATAATCATTAACAAACAAAATGGGACTAAGCCCAATCAACAAAATTAAAAACTTTTGCAAGAAAGTAAGTTTTCCCAACCCAACACAAAAATAAACCCCAACCCTAGGTTTTAAGTAATCTAAGACAAAATCAAGGAATTGAAAGATTAAAAGTGATGAAAAATACCTTGGAGAAGTCTTAGAGTAGAAATCCAAAAGGGTTTTGATGAGTTTTGGAAGAAATTTTGAGTTTTGGAGGGTGGGAGTAGCGGAGTGCAAAAAGACAAGTGTGGGGCCAGAAGGTCCTAGAGGCTTCGGCCCATTCCATCTCAAACCCAAGGCCCACGCCGAGGAGGAAGAAGTGCCCGAGGACGAAATGAAGGGAATCCAAACTACCAGAACGTACTGCCGAGGACGACATTGTCCTTGGCAGGCCAAAATCATGGGAGAAAAAGCTGCCACATCGCCCGAGGACATCCACTCGAGGATCACCAAAGAGATTCCAAGCCATATGGGCTAGCCATATGGGAATAGGTGGGGAGGCAGCCCCAGGAAAAGCTGTCACCTCCGTATTAAATATGCATAACTAACACCCTGACCCCCTTTGATGTGGATGTGACCCCTGGACAGGGCGATGGGGGCCACAACAGCTCACAGAGCGCCAGAAAGAATGGCTGAGGGGACGTGCACTTGAGGATAGGCGTGGATGATTGACAAGTATAAGAGGAGGATGAACGGAAGAGAGGAATAAATAACAACAGAGACTACCCAAAGAGGGGTGGCGAAAAATATGAGGGAGGCCCAGAAACAGAAGGGAAGCTTCTGCGTGATCGAGAGGGGGTTGGCGCATCCCCATCCTCGAGCGAGGGGTCCCTTCTCCCTGGGACGATTGGGCTGCTCGATTCTGTGTGCCTTTCATCCCCAAAATAAGCCATCGTCTTATCACAGCCCAACTTTTGGCCCTATTCTCTACAAATTCATTGTAATGGGCTCGGTCTGAAAACCGTGACCCTACAATTGGCGCCGTCTGTGGGAAGTTGCTTGTGCGATGATGAGTGCGATAGCTTGTTAAGGCAGGGCCAAACTCCCAAGGGGGGACGATGATGGCCAATCTACTGGGCCGCAAATGAAGAACTGCCAAGAGGTTCCCAACTCAACGGGCGTCTGGCACCATGTGCGTGGCCCTCGTCCCCACCAGAGGCCAGACCACCCGCGAACCTAACGGGCGGCCCCCTTTAGACCCCAATGGAGGAAGGCGGCGGCCGTGCAAAAAACTTTCAAGGGGCTCCGCGGTGGGAATAGTTCTTGAAGATTGGTATTGGTGCCTTCTAACTCATTCGAGCAGTTGAATGGGGCTTTAGCATGGGCGAATCCTCAGGAGACAGAACCAAGGTCTTGCATGGTCCTCAGACTCAAACCTATGGGAAAACTAATAACTCGTGACAAGTATCTAAGTGTTAGACAGAACCAAGGTCTTGCATGGTCCTCGGACTCAAACCTATGTGAAAACTAATAATTCGTGACAAGTATCTAAGTATTAGACAAAACTAAGTTCTTGCATGGTTCTCGGACTTAAACCTATGAGAAAACTAATAACTTGTGACAACTATCTGGGTGTTAGACAGAACCAAGATCTTGCATGGTCCTCAGACTCAAACCCATAGGAAAACTAATGACTTGTGGCAACCATCTGGGTACTAGGCATAACCAAAATTTATTTCATCTGAGCATTAAGTACAACCATAGCTTCGCCTGGGTCCTCGGACCAAACGACTGAGAGAGATAGACGTTTTGGCATCCCTACGGGTCTCGGACAGAACTATGGCGCGCCATGACCTTCTCGGATTGTATGTTTCAAAACTAGCATTTTCTAAATGGTCGCACGGTTTGCAACATGAAGCGCATCATTGTATGCTCGGCTGTTCTAGGAAAGGCGGAGGCAGTGCAAAAAATATATGTATAAGGAGAATAAGTAAACAAAAATATATGAAAAATATATATTACGTTTCACCAAGCAAAAAAGGTTTCATCAAGTAAACGTCATAGGTCCCTTTCTATTAGATAAAACGATGACAACATCAATTACAGAACAGCCGAGAAGGCTCAATTTACAACTAACTACAGAACAGCCGAGAAGGGCTTGTTTCACATCAATTACAAAAATAGCCGAGGAATGCTCGATTTACAACTAACTACAGAACGACCGAGATGTGCTGGCGGAAAAGCTAGCTAATAAAAGGGAGAAGGCTAGTGGTGATGGAGGATTCACAAACTCGCTTAGGCAGCCTCTAAGCCCGTGTGCTTGGCACAGGTGGTGATGAGGAAGAGAAGGCGGGAGCGCCCGAATTGGTTTCCACTTGCTGAGGCTGCCCTAGAGCGAACCCTGATCCACAATATAATATCGGTACTTCTAGGAAGTCGCCCTCCATGGGTCTCGCTAGCTGCCCACAATGGCGAGGACGGCTCCCCCTGATATCTCAATTGCTTCCCTCAACTTCGCTTCACTTTCTTGCCCTTCCTCTTTAGCCAACTCCTGCACATTCTTGGCTGGCGTTTGGAGGATAATCAGGAATCTGGCACAATCTGCGCTAGCTACGGTTCCTGGTTGAGAGAGGAGAGTGCTTTTTCTTGTCCAGTTGAAGAATAGGAGGATCTTTAACCTCTGTTCTGTTTGCCTCAGGTGTAACACCCATGAGTCAGGCGGCATCTTTTTTGTTCAAGGAGAGTGAAGAAACTTGGAACTTCCGCAGAGTTCCAAGGCCAGTGGATGTGGAAGGTGGTCCTCTCAGGGTGCCTTATATAGAGGACGAAATCTGGGGGAGCTCACCACACACACAGAGTTCTAAGAAGGAATGTCAAGCAAAATAATTCTTGCCCAATTCCCAAGGGAACCTTCAGCTCCCAAATCCGTGCCGCTTCATAAAGGCGCCATTTAATACACATCCCGTATACTGAAGCGATCCGCGTTATCCCCAAAAAGAAAGCATTAATGATGATGCACCTCGTACGCTGAAACGTCAGGAGCGTGCCATGGGTAGCCGAAGAAACTTTGGCACCCATAGGGAAACAAGACTTAATCGGCTACGATTTAGGCCCGAGAATGTCAAAATCCTCCTCCCCGCCCGAGGAGCTAGACAGCATGATTTTGAGGGGCTATTGTGGGGCCAGAAGGTCCTAGAGGCTTCGGCCCATTCCATCTCAAACCCAAAGCCCATGCCGAGGAAGAAGAAGTGCTCGGGGACGAAATGAAGGGAATCCAAACTGCCAGAACGTACTGTCGAGGATGACTCTATCCTCAGCAGGCCAAAATCATGGGAGAAAAAGCTGCCACATCACCCGAGGACATCCACTCGAGGATCACCAAAGAGATTCCAAGCCATATGGGCTAGCCATAGGGGAATAGGTAGGGAGGTAGCCTTAGGAAAAGCTATCACCTCCGTATTAAATACGCACAACTAACACCCTGACCCCTTTTGATATGGATGTGACCCCTGGACAGGGCGATGGGGGCCACAATAGCTCACAGAGCGCCAGAAAGAATGGCTAAGGGGACGTGCACTTGAGGATAGGCATGGATGACTGACAAGTGTAGGAGGAGGATGAATGGAAGAGAGGAATAAATAACAACAGAGACCACCCAAAGAGGGGTGGCGAAAAAGAGGAGGGAGGCCCAGAAACAGGAAGGAGGCTCCTGCGTGACCGAGAGGGGGTTGGCGCATCCCCGTCCTTGAGCGAGGGGTCCCTTCTCCCTAGGATGATTAGGCCGCTCGATTCTATGTGCCTTTCATCCCCAAAACAAGCTGTCGTCTCATCACAGCCCAACTTTTGGCCCCACTCTCTACAAATTCATTGTAATGGGCTCGGTCCGAAAACCGTGACCCTATAACAAGTATTTTGAAAACTGAATTTTCGAGCCCTTTAAAAATTTTCTTTTTCTGTATTTTGCAGACCCACTCACGAAATGTGTAGATGAACAAGGCAGAATTTCATAGGTCAAGTTTGAGTCGTAAACCACTTGCGAGGGAGTCATGAAACTCTCTGCCTGAAATTTTTAAGAAATTGAAATTCCTTAAGAATCTTGTGACTTGGAACCATTTGCGAAAGCAGTCGCGAAATGGCCAAACACAGTTTTTCAACACAAAGAATTTGACATTTTGAGAAAAACTTTCAAAAACAAAGTGACAAAAATCACTTCTAGAAACAAATAAAATACTCAAAAATATTTTTGGGTTTTATCATAAAGTAATTGAGCATACACACATCACATTTAAACATGCACAATCACACAAATGAAATAGACATTTGTTAGGTTCTAAGACTTTAGAAACTAATGTATTAGAATTTCAATTTGTAATATGTTGGCAAACCATTATCAAAACATAAAGTCTAGGTTTAGGCTTGCTCGAAGTGTGATTTAATGTAAAAATTGGAATCGAGTGATTATAGGATTTATTGGACAAAATCTGTAAGGCTCGATCGATTGAAAATTAGTCTCGATTGATCGAAACTAATGCAGATTTCTTTTTCTATAGAATTTCCAATTCAGCCCAAGCCCGTTTGACGTGTAGGGTTTTGTGTTTTACTCTAAGTATAAAAGGAAAAACTCTAACTACGTTTCAAAGGCTTTTTGAGAGTTTTGTATTGAATCTTTTGTGAGATCTAGAGGTGTTTACCTTCATACACACATATAGAGTTGTCAAGGTCAAGATTCACATCAAGAACTTGATGATCTCTCCAGTTGCTGCATAAAGAACTTTAAAGAAGATTTGAAACCTTTGAGTGGAGTCTTAAAATCACAAGTAGGAGAACTTGTGGTTGCAGTAGATCAAGGAAAGAAGTAATCCGTGAACTCGGAGTTGTCACATGGTCGTGGTAGTAAGTTTTCTACTCGAAGTAGCAATAGGATGTTAGTAATCTAAGTTCTATTGTAAAAACTTCAATTCTTTCATAGTGGATCTGTTTTACCTTGAGGATAGTTAGGTTAAATCCTCCCTAGGTTTTTTACAGTTTAGGTTTTCCTAGGTTATCATATCGTTGTGTTCCATATATTTCCGCATTATTTACATGATATGATTTTATTGTGTTAACCTAAAACTTAATAATTTATCTAAGTAATCACTTGGCTAAATAACTAGATTAATCAACTTGTATTAAGAGGTCTAAAAACGTATAATATTCATTGAACATTAGACTTGTGTGTTGTGTGTGGGTATCAAGTATGAATTAGAACATAGTTTAGTATGAAACTTCAATGATCAATTCAATCAAGTCATACACAAATAACATGAAGTCAAGTGACCCATCTCACTAGTAGAAATGAACATATATGACCCCTTACCAAAGTGTTTACAATGATTGAAAGCTTTTCATTTGGCTTCCATTTTTCATACTTTTTTTTCATTACAACTCAATTTTTGAGCAACGATGCCATGAAATTTTTTATATTTCTTTAAATAATAAGCCTTTGGCTTTGGCATCATACATCTTGAATACATTTTTGCTCCACCTTTTCCTAGTCTAACTAGTTTTCGAAGCAAACCTTTTTTAGCTCTTTCTCCTTTTAGAGATTGAAGTTTAAAGAGCTTTTTGACATAAAATAATAATAATAATAATAATAATATTAAATGTGAGAAGATATATAGGATCAAGTTTACGCATGTATCAAGATCAAAGACTATTGGCTAGACATTCATGACAAGCTTGAAGATCTATTTACAACAATCAAACATAGATTTCTAGATTTCACTTATATTCAATTTGTGCATACATAACAAACTAAGCTCGTCAATACACTACGCCATTAGTACAAAAGTACTAGGCCAAACTCACATTTGATATGATACAACACAAGCAATCAAACTTTTTGAGATTTTTTACTTTTTATGAGTTTTTGGATTTTTAACTCACACAAAACAAAAGCAATAAAGTAAGATTAACAATGAAAACAATGCATATAAAAAGATGCAAGATGCACAAATGCATGATAATGAAGCATCTAATGCATGAAGAGTCCTACAAAGATTGAAAGAATTAAATCAATGACTAAAAGAGCATAAGCTCAACCATAGGAACCCTACCTCTTCCAAATAGAACATTTGTTTGGAATGAGTATCTCATGAGAATTGAGACGGGAGTTAGAAGATGAGAATCGAAGATGCACATAGACAAGGAGGTAAAAGCATTAACTACATGCTTCAACAACTTACCACTTTCAATCAAATCCAATTTAGCTTGCAAAGCACAACTTCCAAGAAGCTCAAGTTTCTTTTTTTTTTTTTTTCTTTTTTTTTCTTTTTTTAGCTTAAAACTTAGAGCAATGAGGTTTTAGATGACCAAAGGCACCACAATGGTGACAAACAATGTGTTTAAGTCTACTAGGCTTTTTAGGGAGGGATCTAACAGCATGATTTTGTTCTTTCTTCAACATGGAATATTGAGGTCTTATGTGACCGATCACACTACAATGGTGACAAGTAGGAACAAACTTAGATCCATTTAAATCCTTAGGATGAGACCTAAATGAAGGCTTTGGCTTAAAAGCCTTTCTCTTTGCTTTTTGATTTCTTTTGTGTGGAGGAATGTACATTGATTTGTCTATAGAAGTAGAACTTACAAAAGGCACAAAATCAAGGAACAAAACATGATTGCAACAAAGATTTTCTTCCTTTTTAGCAATAGGTTCAGCAATCAAATATTTGGCATGCATCTTAAGAGATTCATTTTCACATTTAAAATCATCAAGTTTGTTAGACAAAACAAGTTTAGCATCCAAGTTCACATTCAAACATTCAAATTCTTTCATCTTTTCAAAAGAATTTTTGGCAAGTTTCTTATATTTCTCAACTAATTTATCAGATTCATTAAGCTTAGCAATCAAATCATCATTTTCACCAATGAACTTGCTCAAAACCTCATGAAATTTCATTGACTTTTTCTTCAAGAGTTTGACATTTGGAATTTTAACAACACCCAAAGAGTCATGTAACATGTCATCACAACCAAGAGGATAAGCACTCACATTTTTACAAACATATGGCATGTTACAATCAACATCATCCAAAACATGCAAAGAAGCACACAAAACATAGGGCATACCATTAATTGTATGGCCACTTTTTGCAGAACAAAAAATGAATGCAGCATTTTTAGCTGATGATCTAAAAGTGGCACTGAGACCAAAAACTAACAAAAATGGTCTAATTGATCGAGAGGAAATTGCAAAAGTTGTAAAGGGTCTCATGGTTGGAGAAGAAGGGAAGAAAGTTCATAATCGTATGAAAGATATAAAGATCGCTGCTGAGAAAGCACTAAGTGCAGATGGCTCTTCTACAAAGGCACTCTCTAAATTAGCAACCCAATGGAAAAATCATCCAGACTTTTAGAACATGATACTTTTCTTGCTTTTCAACTCTATTCTTCAGTTGTTTTTCTTTATGTTGTCTAGTCTTAATTTCTTATTTTGTCACTTTATCATGTATTGCATATTTATATGTGCCTTTACAAGTATAGCGTGTGCATTTTAGAGGTGGTGTTAAATTTCTCTTTGGCTCTAATTTATATGTGAAATGACAAAATTTGACACTTACGGGAATGTGGGATTTGTGATTTGTCTGGCTAGCTCTAATAGAAAAGACGAACTCGTACTGTGGTACATAAGCATCAACCTAACGTTCTTCTTTTTTCACACACACAAAAACACAATTACGTAACATGATTAATCATATAGGCACTAGAAGATTGATGTGTTGATGTGTACCAAAACAAAATTCTTTGACCAAACGTATGCAATTTATATTAATAAGCATAAAGCACGTACAACCTTCTTTCTTCAAAGGCAAATATGCTTGAAGGACAAGATGCCTGGGGATACAACCAAAACAAGGATATCTAAAAGCCGATTTGCCTAAGGTATGGTGTGGACTGCAACAATATTATAATTTGGAAATACAATTTAACGTATATATTTGAAAAGATCTGCTATTCTGTACACTTAATTTTATAACTATCATTATGGGTTCTAGTTAGTTCAATTGGTAAAATCTTAAGTTGTTGAATAATAAGGTTTAATCTCCGCCTATACCAAAAACTGATTGATGCCTTAGTCTAATGATAAAAAGCTATCATTAGAAGCGGATGCTATAAGTTGAAACTATTTCAACAAAAAAATTGTAGCTACATTTAACCTAAAATTAATAACAAAGATATTGGAGACAGTCAGCCCATTGTTCTTTTCTTAATTAAAAATGGTGGCTCAACTAAACTAGAGAGGCTTATTAGGGCATCTTGAACCGTGTCTCCATATTTTTGTACTGTTTAGACAATGAATAGTGACATTTAACTTTTACCTACTTACTTTTTCAAATACATCTTCCATCAAATTTTTTATTCTTTCTCTATCTCATTTAAATATTCTTTCTGCTTTCATTATTTATTCTTTTTTTAACAACTATATTTTTCAATGAGAAGTATTACGTTCATAACATTTTTCACAATACTTTCACAACAAAATTTATGTGGAAAGTTGTTATTAATTCTAATTTAAATCCACCACTGAAATTATTTTTTTACTCACCAATATTAACTAATAGCAATCTATTACTTAAAATCTATTGTAAAAATATTGTTGTAGCATTTCTCAATTAGGATTGTTTTATTCTTAATATTATTTTTCCTTTCTTTCATTTCAATTTCATTTATACATTTCATTTCTTTTCTTTTTTCTTATTTTTCTCCTCCACACACGTGTTCAGTGTCCTATCTCTACCCCCCCCCCCCCCCCCCTTCTTTTATTTTCTTTTTCTCCCTCATTCAAGAACATTCCAATTAATCTAGCTCTCATTCTCTCTTTCTTTCTCCAAAAAAATAAATAAATAAATACTTGAAGTAAACTTAACGAATTTTTTTTTTTTTTGGTAAAAACAACTTAACCCAATTCTATTCTACTTAATTAAATTATTCATCTCTTAAAAAAAATTATAATTAAAATCCTTAAAAAATATTCAACTTTACTTCCAAAATAAATCATAAATTTTAATGTTTTCATGGTTATTATTTTACGTTATTAACTTTCTTATTTAATAAATATATACTTGAAAATCATTAAATTTCCCTCACATATATAGATATATTAGTCAATTTTGCTAGTTTTATAAATTTAATATCTATATTTAGATTTTAATTAATTATTAAAGTAATTATGACGTCATCGCAGTTCGACCTTGGTCGAACCTCGATCCGACCTTAAAAACCTTAAACCTTTCCTTTTACCGGTTCTTTGAACAGTCCGAATCTAAAAATCATGATAATAAGCATTAAAGCACATACACCCTTCTTTCTTCAAAGGCAACTAAGCTTGAAGGACAAGATGCCGATTTGCCTAAGGTGTGGATTGCAACAATATTAGAGTTGGAAATACAATTCAATAGTACGTGTTGGAAAAGATCTGCTAATTCTAGACACTTCATTTTGTAGTCATCCTTTAACCTAAAATTAATAACAAAGATATTGGAGAAGGTTAGTCCATTATTCTTTTCTTTATAAAAAAGGGTAGCCCAACTAAACTAGAGAGGCCTATTAAACCTTTACCACTAAAACAAAAGCCCATGAGCCCGAAAACTAGGCCATTTGTCCAAGATGTAAGCCCGCAACCAAACAAATTATAGTAATCTGAGCAAGTCCAATGCTCAGGTCATCATGGTGGCCCATCTAAGGATTCCTTAGAAGAACTATGAAAACCCAAATCAAGCTGTCTTCCTTTTCGGTCAAGTCTATTTATGAACGGTAAAATTTGCATATGACCATTTTGTAAGAAATGACACGTATAGTCTTTTTAGGATCCGTTTAATTGAAGAGATGAAAGAGTAAGAAGATAAAAAATAAGGAGAGAATAGAAAAATTTTTAGTTTTCTTTCATGGTGTATGGTTTTGGGGCGAAAAAGTAGAAGGATATAAAAGGTAGTTTGTATAAATTTACTTTTATACCCATATTAGATATTTAAAAAAAAAATTAGAAAAAAAAAAGGATAAAACAAAATAGATGAAACACAACCAAAAAATAATATAAAAAAATAAAAAATAAAAACAAACCGAATGAAAAGTATAGAATTGAAATGGACAAAACACTAAAGAATGAAATTTAAAATTATAAAAGAAAAAGAAAAAAGGAACAGCAGAGTAACAAAAACGGACATAATGAAAAAAATATATATAATAAAATAAAATAAAAGAAGAAGAAAAGAAAGAAAGAAAGAAAGAAAGAAAGAACTGCTAAGTATAGAAAAGCACAAAAAACTAAAGAATGTAATTTATATTAAAAAAATAAAAAAGAGCAGCCGAGTAAAAAAAGAAAGGTGAAAACACCATTTTGGTTCTTACATTTTAGGGTCATAGTCAGTTTAATCCCTACATTTTGATAGCAATCTATTTTGTCCTTATTATTTTCAACTTTTAATCATTTTGGTTCCTACCGTTAACTTACTAATGAAAAGTGCCTACATGGCAAACAAAGTGCTTAGTTGGCATAATTGAAGCTAACATGGCTACTAAAATACTAATAAAAAAAATGCCATGTCAGCATTTGAATAAAAAAATTAATTTATCAATTTTATTGGAAAAAAAAAAAAAACCAAATAATATTGAACACAAACCCAGATCTAGGAACCCACATTGCTAGCTTCGTCATTTTCACTAATATCTTGCGTACACTCTTCACACATGTATCAAACTCACTTTTATTATTTCTGTATTATTTTTTTGTTTTATATTTTCATATGATTCTCCAATCAAAATAGGGTATATAACTTATATAACCACGCTCTTTGTAACTTATATAATATAAGTAACTTTCTATTGTTTATTGTTTATGATCTTATCTTCCCCATGCTCTTTGTCCAAGTTTTAATTTTGACTTTACTCTCTCTAATTGATGCTATTTTTACATGCTGAGTAATCAATCTGGGTCTCAAGCACAACTTTTGGGATTTGAGGATTTGGGAATTTTGAGATTTTGTGTTTTGTTCTTTCTCTGGAATTTCAGTCCAAGGCATTGAGATTTTTGCTATTAGCTATATCTAGTTTTCCATTTTTATTTTTTGATGTTGAATGCTATCAGCTGTCTCTAATGTTGAATACTTATTTCTGTAATGCTATTTTGACTTTCTGCGGTGCTATTGTGTATTTTGAATTTAAGCCTTCTCTTTCTGAGGTTTTGGCTCATCTAAATTATAGTTTTGCTTCAACCCCTCTTAGTTTGCTAAATTTTGATTTGAATTTATGGAGACTTGAGTTCCTAGATTCGTTCATGTTCAAGATCATCTGGATTTTATTTTTTTGGTTTTTAATTCTCCTATATTTTTTTCATTGAAATTGATATTTATTTATTATTTTTTTTTTTTCATTCAGATGCTAACATGACATTTTTTATTAGTATTTTTGTAGCCATGTCAGCTTCAATTGTGCCAACTAAGCACTCCGTTTTGCACATAGGCACTGAAAGCTCGAAAATGTGTTAAAAACACAAGAGCTGTTTAGACCTCCAAATTAAATTTACGACTCGATAGATTTTACACTAACTTAACTCTAAGTACGGAATAGTGTAAATGCGAGCGAATAAACAAACAAGCTACTTTAACACATATTCATTTAGTCACAGCAGTAAAATGAAATGTAAAAGAGTAGGGAAGAAGAATGCAAACACAAATAACACGCCGATATGTTATCAAAGAGGAAACCGAAGAACTTGGCGAAAAACCTTTCTGCCACCCTCCAAACGGTAATCGATCCACTAAAAAATCAGTTAGGATACATGGGTTAGCAAGAGACCCTCAAAGCCTAATCTACCCGTTGTACCTAAGCCCTCCAAGCTCCTACTCCAACAAGGCTTCTCAAAACCGTGTCTTGTCTAACTCTCCAGATCCCGCAACAAGCTCTATGTTGCATCTGCCATCTTTGGCTTCTTTCACTACTTTCTAGTAGCACCAAAATCTCACTTGACACTCTAACAGGGTGTGGTAAGTGTTTGGACAATCAACCTCTCAATGGTATGGAAATGGAGATGTAGGAGTTGAGGAAATCCACAAGCATATGTGTAGAGATATATTGGTATGATAATCTCTAACTCTCAAGGTGTTTGGCTAGGATTTTCTTTCAAAAGCACTCATTAACATTTGTGGTTAATGTGGGTATATATAGTGTGGGTATAGAAAGTGTGTATCAGATAGTACAGTCTGACAGAACATAATGTTTCACTGGTGTCTCGTGAGAAGGCCTTACCCGCGAGATACTCGCGAAACACAACTGTCTCCATCTGTACTGACTCTTCACATTCCAGTCATGTGCAAGGCACATGCTTCACTTCATGGGATGCTTAGTCGCAAGCTACCCGCGAGAAATCTTCTAACTTCAATTGCTTGAGTTTTCACACTCTCTCTTTATCACACAACCCTTACAATCAAATCTCATAATAAATACAGGATATGAAGATTGAATAAAATTACAATCAAATTTGGCACAGAATAAAAGCCAACAGAATACATATTTGTAAATCACAACTTTACAGGCACTTTCCGTTAGTGAGTTAATGGTAGAAACCAAATTAATTACAAGTTGAAAATAAAATGAACTAAATTGACTGTTATCAAAATGTATGACTAAATTTATTGTGACCCCAAAATATAGGGATCAAAATGGTGTTTTCACCAAAAAAAATAAAAAATAAAAAATAAAAAAAATAAAAGTCACACCAAGAAAACCTAGCACGTTGTAGCATCTGTTTTCTCCTCAATTCGGAGATAAAACATTTTGGTGAGACACTTTCATGCGAATATAGAGACCTATCAGAGCCATTGAAACTTCTGGGGTGCATACCTATTAACGGTAGAGATCTTATAGAACCTGCTCAAGATCGAACAAGTGAGTATTACAAAGAGATTTTTCGCATCGGAAAACAACTCCGATTAACTGAGGGTATTATGGTTAATACCTTAATGGAATTGGAAGGAAGTGCTATAAAAGCTTTCGAAGAAGAAGTAGGAAAAATCTCACTTTATCCAGTTGGACCCATCATGCAAATTGGTTCAAGTAATCAGGTTGATGGGCACTGAGACCAAAAACTAACAAAAATGGTCTAATTGATCGAGAGGAAATTGCAAAAGTTGTAAAGGGTCTCATGGTTGGAGAAGAAGGGAAGAAAGTTCGTAATCGTATGAAAGATATAAAGATCGCTGCTGAGAAAGCACTAAGTGCAGATGGCTCTTCTACAAAGGCACTCTCTAAATTAGCAACCCAGTGGAAAAATCATCCTGACTTCTAGTACATGATACTTTCCTTGCTTTTCAACTCTATTCTTCAGTTGTTTTTCTTTATGTTGTCTAGTCTTAATTTCTTATTTTTTCACTTTATCATGTATTGCATATTTATATATGCCTTTATAAGTATAGCGTTTGCTTTTTAGAGGTGGTATTAAATTTCTCTTTGACTCTAATTTACATGTGAAATGACAAAATTTGAAACGGAATGTGGGACTTGTGACTTGTCTGGCTAGCTCTAATAGAAAAGACGAACTCCTACTGTGGTACATAAGCATCTACCTAACGTTCTTCTTTTTTCACCAAAAAAAGAAAAAACAATTACGTAACATGATTAATCATTTAGGCACTACAAAAGATTGATATGTTGATGTGGAGTCCAAATTTTTTATACCACTTTTTGTGTACCACTTTATGTTCCACCAATCATTACTTGCAATGTTTTCATTGATACTAGCTAGATATTTACTACTTTGGATTTTATTTCATTTATTCAAAAAAAAAAATTTTAATTAGGTGCATCTAAGTTTGTTTTCTTTCTTTTTAGGAATTAGAAGTGCATGCCCCGATTTAAATTAGAGCAGACACTCTTTGATCCTGAAATTGAAAGAACCCTACGTCAGCTCAAGAAAGAAAAGAAGAAGGAGGCCAACACATCTCTATCTAACATGGCCGATCAAGAGCAAAAGGCGTTAAGAGATTATGCTATGCCCTCGGTCAATGGAGTTATATCAAGCATAAGGAGGCCAGCCATACAAGCCAATAATTTTAAGATCAAGCTGGCCATCATTCAGATGATACAACAGACTGTCCAATTCGGAGGGCTGTCACAAGAGGATCCTAATGTCCATATTGCAAATTTCTTGGAAATTTGTGATACTTTTAAACATAACGGAGTGACAGATGATGCGATTTGACAAAGGCTTTTTCCCTTCTCACTTAGGGATAAAGCAAAAGTTTGGTTGAATTCTTTGCCACCTGGCCTCATTACTACATGGGAGGAGTTGGCACAAAAATTCTTAGCAAAATATTTCCCTCCCGCAAAGACAGCAAAGCTAAGGAATGATATCACCACGTTCGTCCAATTTGAGGGTGAATCATTATATGAAGGATGGGAGAGGTACAAAGATTTATTGCGAAGGTGTCCTCATCATAACCTTCCAGCATGGCTTCAAGTGCAAACATTCTACCATGGTCTAGGAGCTACAAACAGGTCTATGGTTAATGCAGCAGCTAGTGGAGCTTTAATGAGTAAAACTCATGAGGTAGCCTATGAACTTCTGGAAGAATTGGCATCCAACAACTATCAATGGCCTACAGAAAGAGCAATGCCAAGAAAGACAGTTGGAGTTTTAGAACTTGATTCTATTACCTCATTGGTGGCACAAATGGCAACTTTGTCTCAACAACTAGGTAAAATGAATGTTAATGCTATTCAAACTAATGTTGTTTGTGATCATTGTGCAAGAAATCATTCAAGTGTCAATTGCCAAATGGGAAATCCTTTTGCCCAATCGAGTTATGGACAAGAAAATTATGTGTCAAATTTTCAATGTCAAAATAATCCATACTTGAACACGTACAATCCTGGATGGAGGAATCACCCCAACTTCTCATGGAGCAATAACCAAGAGCTGGCTAAACCACCTCAGCAACTTCCACAGCAAGAGAAGAAGTCGACACTTGAGGACATGTTCATGTAGTACATATAGAAAACAGACGTGGCGATCCAAAACAACTCAACTTCAATCCGTAATCTTGAGGTGCAGATCGGTCAGCTCTCAAGCATGCTCACAGAGAGGACTGCAAGAACTTTGCCGAGCAACACTGTCACCAATCCGAAAGAACTTGTAAAGGCAATATCATTGAGAAGTGGACGAACATATGAGGAGCCAAAAGTAACAAATGCCAAACAAGATGAAGTTGTGGATAATGAGGAGTGAAAGATGAAGGAAGCCAAGTCAGAGATGAAAGAAGTGGAGCAAGTTGAGAAGACTGAGGAGAATGAAAGAGCTTCAAAATCCAAAAGATCCAGAGAAGATACTTTTGAGACTTATTCTCCTTCAATTTATGATCCACCAATTCCTTTTCCGCAAAGATTAAAAAAATATAATGTGGATGATCAGTTTTCTAAATTTCTAAGTATATTTAAGAAATTGCATATTAATATTCCTCTCATTGAAGCTTTGGAACAAATGCCTAAATATGCTAAATTTTTGAAGGATATTATACCAAAGAAGCGGAAATTGGAGGAGCATGAAACAGTAATGCTGACGGAGGAGATTAGTGCAATCCTACAAAAGAAGCTGCCACCTAAGCTAAAAGATCCAGGGAGTTTCACTATCCCTTGCACTATAGGAAAATCTTATTTTGATAGAGCTTTATGTGATTTAGGGGCAAGTATTAATCTAATGCCTCTCTCTGTTTTCAGGAAATTGGGTCTTGGAGAAGTAAAGCCGACTACTATCTCTTTACAATTGGTGGCGGATAGATCTATTAAATATCCAAGAGGAGTCATTGAGGACGTATTAGTAAAAGTTGACAAGTTCATCTTCCTCGTTGACTTCATTGTCCTTGATATGGTTGAGGACAAGGAGATCCCTTTGATATTGGGTCGACCTTTCCTTGCGACGGAGAGAACCTTAATTGATGTCCAACAAGGAAAACTGGTTTTGAGGGTCGGAGAGGATGAGGTCACTTTTGATGTATTTAAGCCTATGAAATTTCCTTCCGAGACACATTCTTGTTTTCAAATAAGTGACCGAGACATGATCATGGCCGATGAGACTTGTGCAATTGATTTTCTAAAGTTACCACTTGAGATATGTCTTACTCACTCTACACCTGTTAAATTCAAAGATGAAGAGGTTAAAGAGTGTGAAAGATATTTGGAGGCTACACCACTCTTTCCTCCTTCAATGCAACCAAAAGTGGAAGACTTAAAATCATGTTAGCCAACATCTCCACCAGAGGAACCACCTAAACTTGAGCTCAAACCACTTCCATCAAATTTAAGGTATGCTTTCTTGGGCCAAGACTCTACTTTTCCAATTATTATTAACAGATCTTTGAGTGATGTAGAGGAAGAAAAGTTGCTGAGAATCTTGCGGGAACAAAAAAAGGCTTTGGGTTGGACCATCTCTGACATCAAAGGAATTAGTCCTTCAATTTGCACACACAAGATTTTAATGGAGGATAACGTCTAGCTACAGACGTTAAATAAGGCGCTTTTGGGAGGCAACCCAAGTTTTTTTTCTACTTTTCTTTTTTCTTTTTTCTTTTTTCTTTTACCTTTTTTTTTTTTTTTTTTTTTTCATTTTGTAGGAATAAAGAGACCAAAGAAATCTTCTATGGGTACACAGTTGCACTTCAAGGAAAAATATTCAATTAAAAATCAGGGGAGCATCTCTTCTCCTTTCTCATTATTTTATTTAGTTTTTCTTCCCTTTTCCCATTGAGGACAATGTGAAATTTAAGTTTGGGGGAAGGGAATTTATTTTATTTGTTCTTAAAAAAAAAAAAAAAATTTGCCTATGATAAGATTATGGTTGAAATTTCATATAATTTTTAGGAATCATTCTCATTGCTTAAGTCCAGTTGTTAATTCTTTACTTGATCTTGTTTAAATTGATATGATCATTAATCATTGTGCATACCAAGAGAAATTTTATGTGAATTTTGTAAATTTGGATGGTCTCTACTTATTCTAGAACTTGTTGAATTATACAGAATATTACTTGGGAAGTGATTTAGGCATTCTTTGAATCGATTGAGCCTTTCAAGCTTACCTCTTTATTATCTTTATCCCTAGTTACCCAACTGATCTATTCTTACACTGGGTTGAAGAAAAGAGAAGATATATGAGTGTTTGAAAAAAAAAAAAAAAAAAAAAGAGAGAGAAGAAGAAGAAAATTGTACAAAGTTCCATTTACTCCAATGTTTTGAGTTGCTTAGTAACTAGGGGTATTCATTACCAATGTTTACACTTACGTCAAACTGTAACTTGAGATATAAGTATGCAAAAGTATTAGGATCCTCTTGTGATTTAGGGGCAAGTATTAGGATCCTCTTGTGATAGCCCCCCGAAATAGACAGTCTGCTGTATCATTTGAATGATGGCCGGCTTGATCTCAAAATTATTGGCTTGTATGGCTGGCCTCCTTGTGCTTGATATAGCTCCATTGACCGAGGACATAGCATAATCTCTTAACGCCTTTTGCTCTTAATCGGCCATGTTAGATAGAGATGTGTTGGCCTCCTTCTTCTTTTCTTTCTTGAGCTTATGTAGGGTTCTTTCAATTTCAAGATCAAAGAGTGTCTACTCTAATTTAAATCGGGGCATGCACTTCTAATTCTTGAAAAGAAAGAAAACAAACTCAAATGCACCTAATTTTTTTTTTTTTTGAATAAATAAAATAAAATCCAAAGTAGTAAATATCTAGCTAGTATTAATATCAATAACAAATAATTAATCCCCGGCAATGGCACCAAAAACTTGTTCGTGTAAAATAATCTGCAAGCGCACAGAATCGTAACAAGTAGTAAAGTGTTTTTAGAAAACGAATGTTGAACCCACAGGGATTAACTTTGTTAATGAATACCGAAATTCACTAAATTAATTACTATTTGGAAAATTGAAAATAAAAGGAATGTTCTACTATCTAGATTAAATTAAACTACTTAATAAAGATAAATATAGCAAAGCGTAAAAGTCTAAAATTGTAAAGAAAAAAAAATTAATAAGAATGGATCTAGAGCGATTGATTTCACCTAACAAATCCCACACAATTTATTATTCCTAATTAATAAATTCTAATGATCTCCCGTTGATGATTAAAAATTCCTTGAGTATTTAATATCTTCTCTCAAATAATATCAAAAATGTCTTCAACTAACAATTCCATATCTCTATGCGAATTTAATTAATTGGAGACTCATTATGTACTTTGAATTTTCTTGAAAAATCACACTAATCATGGTAAAGTATCTCTACTTTTGCTCAACTAATGGTGTTTAATTCTAGAACTAAAATAACAAATCACCTCTCGGTTTCATTGTCATTCAATTGATCAAATAATAATTCGTAAAAAAATGATTAAGCATTAAGAATAAGAATTAAACACTCAATCAAGGAAATATTAAAAATAAAATAACTCAGAAAATAAACTGTGTGTTCATTGCTAGACTACATCAATGCTCTAGAAAATAAAATTTAGTTCATAATCAAATTGAAAGGAAAACAAAGAAAACTTATGTCTTTCATCTGAATTGGTTGATCAACATGAAGCTCTCGCCTTTGTCCTCAGATCCTCCTTTCCAAAAAGACTCCCAAAAAAATACTTCAATGCGGCACACCATTTTCCTCTCAGGTTTCTCCTTTCTCTTTTTCCCTTAAAGAGCCTTTAAATAGGTCAAGGAATCCTATTCCCGTTTGGAGAAAATCCTAGATTTTTAGGCTTCAATTAACCGACGATTTTGGCCCATTTAACGTCATAATTCGGACTTTTGGTAAACTACAAAGTTGTAGCCCTTTAAGTTAAATTTCCAGCCCAACTTGAATCATCTCGATTGGATATCTGAGCCGAAAGTTATGCCAGAAATACTAACTGATGTGCAGGCTGGAATCCTAATCTGAATTGGACTTGGATTTAATTGGGTTGGTCTTCTCTTGAATTCATGCCTGGCTGGATGTAAGTTGGCTTGATTCAATTTGCGTAGCCCACTTTGCGTGTAAAGCCCTTGTAGATTAGTCTGAAATCTTCTCATTCCTTCAAAGCACAAATGAATAGATAAATATAAATAAAAATCAACTCAAATCAAAAGAAATAAAGGAAAACTAACAATTTTAATAAATAAGAGGATAATAAAAATCATGTAAAAATTACACTTATCACAGTTCGATCGGGTTAACCAAAAACTAGACTAAAATCTAGTTTTTTAAGCATAGAGAACTGGTGGCATGAACCGTGCAGTCCAACCTCGGTTCAAGCATGCTTGTTAATTAAGAAAAAAAAAATGTGCTTACCAAGTTTAGAACCTAAGCATGGTCAAAGTTGGAACTAGAGCCTAACCATTCAGCTAAGCTTGCAAGTTGATGCTTGACAATAACCCCCAAATATATATATATACTTGAAGTAAACTTAACACAATTTTTTTTTAATATTAAAAAAAAAAAAAAAAAAAAAAAACCTAACACAATTCTATTCTACTTAATTAAATTATCCACCTCTTACAAGTAGTATATATATATATATATATATATATATATAAATTTATAATTAAAATTCTTCAATGATATTCAACTTTACTTCAAAAATTAATCATAAATTTTAATGTTTTCAAGATTATTATATTATTTTATTAATTTTCTTATTTAATTATTACATATATGCTTGAAAATTATTAAATTTTCCTCACACATATATATATATATATATATATTAGTCAATTTCTCTAGTTTTATAAATTTAATATCTATATTTAAGCTTTAATTAATTATTAAAGTAATTATGACGTCATTGCGATTCAACTTTGGTTGAACCTCGGTCTGATTTTAAAAACCTTAAACCCTCTCCCTTTACTTGAACGGTCTAGGTCTATAAACCATGATAATAAGCATTAAAGCACATACACCCTTCTTTCTTCAAAGGCAACTAAGCTTGAAGGACAAGATGCCAATTTGCCTAAGGTGTGGATTGCAACAATATTAGAGTGGAAATACAATTCAATCGTACATGTTGGAAAAGATCCGCTAATTCTAGACACTTCATTCTGTAGTCATCCTTTAACCTAAAATTCATAACAAAGATAGTGGACAAGGTCAGCCCATTATTCTTTTTTTTTTTTTTTTTTAAATAAAAAAAGGGTGGCACAACTAAACTAGAGAGGCCTATTAAGCCTTTTACCACTCAAACAGAAGCCCATGAGCCCGAAAACTAGGCCATTTGTCCAAGATGTAAGCCCACAACCAAACAAATCATAGTAATCTGAGCAAGTCCAATGCTCAGGTCATCATGGTGGCCCATCTAAGGATTCCTTAGAAGAACTATGAAAACCCAAATCAAGCTCTCTTCCTCTTTGGTCAAGTCTATTTATGAATGGTAAAATTTGCAAATGACCATTTTGTAAGAAATGACACATAGTCTTTTTAGGTTTTACTTAATTGGAGGGGTGAAAAAGTGAGAGGATAAAAAATAATAAGAGAATAAAAAAGTTTTTAGTTTTCTCTAATGGTGTATGGTTTTTGGGTGAAAAAGTAGAAGGATAGAAAATGTAGTTTGTATAAATTTACTTTTATAGCCCTATTAGATAAAAAAATAACAAATTAGAAGAAAATAAAAAGGATAAAACAAAACAGATGAAACACAACCAAAAAATCATAAATAAATATAAAAAACCAACCGAATAAAAAGTATAGAATTGAAATGGACAAAACACTAAAGAATGAAATTTAAAATTATAAAAGAAAAAGAAAAAAAAGGAACATCTGAGTAACAAAAAGGGACATAAAGAAAAAAAGAAGGCAAAGCAAAAAAAATAAAATAAAATAAAAAGAAAAAAGAAAGAAAGAAAAAAGAAAGAAAGAACTGCTAAGTATAGAAAAGCACAAAAAACTAACGAATGTAATTTATATTAAAAAATAAAAATAAAATAAAAAGAGCAGCCGAGTAAAAAAAAAGAAAGGCGAAAACACCATTTTGGTTCCTACATTTTAGAGTTACAGTCAATTTAATCCCTGCATTTTGATAACAATCAATTTGGCTTTTATTATTTTCAACTTTTAATCAATTTGGTTCTTACCGTTAACTCACTAACCAAAAATACCTACATGGCAAACAAAGTGCTTAGTTGGCACAATTGAAACTGACATGGCTACTAAAATACTAATAAAAAATGTCATGTCAGCATCTAAATAAAAAAATTAATTTATCAATTTTAATTTAAAAAAAAAAAAACCAAATGATCTTGAACACGAACCCAGTTATGGGAACCCACATCTCTAGCTTCATCATTTTTCACTAATATCTTGTGTACACTCTTCACACACGTATCAAACACACTTTTATTATTTCTATTATTTTCTTTGTTTTATATTTTCTTATGATATTCTCCAATCAAAATAGGGTATATAACTTATAAATCCATGCTCTCTGTAACTTATATTATATGATCTTATCTTCCCCATGCTCTCTATCCAAGTTTTAATTTTGACTTTACTCTCTCTTATGAATGCTATTTTTAAGTGCTGAGTAATCGATTTGGGTTTCAAGCACAGCTTTTGGGATTTGAAGATTTGAGGATTTGGAAAATTTTGTAATTTTGTGTTTTGTTCTTGCTCTGAAATTTCAGTCCAAGGCATTGGGCTTTCGCTGTGAGTTGTATCTAGTTTTCCATTTTTAGTTTCTGATGTTGAATGCTGTCAGTTGTCTCTAATGTTGGATGCTCATTTTTGTAATGCTATTTTGACTTTCTGCGATTCTGTTGTGTATTTTGAATTTAAGCCTTCTCTTTCTGAGGTTTTGGCTCATCTAAATTATAGTTTTGCTTCAACCCCTTTGAGTTTGTTGAATTCCGATTTGAATTTATGGAGACGTGAGTTCCTAGATTCATTCATGTTCAAGATCATTTGGATTTTATTTTTTTGGTTTTTAATTCTCCTATATTTTTTTCATTAAAATTGATAAATTTTTTTTTTTTTTTTTCATTCAGATGTTGACATGGCATTTTTTATTAATATCTTAGTAGCCATGTCAGCTTCAATTGTGCCAACTAAGCACTTTGTTTGCCACATAGGCACTTTCCGTTAGTGAGTTAATGATAGAGATCAAATTGATTACAAATTGAAAATAACATGGAACAAATTGATTGTTATCAAAATGTAGGGACTAAATTTATTGTGACCCAAAAATGTAGAGATTAAAATGGTGTTTTCGCCCAAAAAAAAAGAAGTAAAAAAAAGTCAAACCAAGAAAACCTAGCACATTGTAGCATATGTTTTCTCCTCAATTAGGAGAGAACATTTTGGTGAGTCAGGGAAGAAAACATCTAAATCCTGCTGATATTTTTTTTCCTTTCCTCCTTTCAGCCAAACACACACTAAAAATATTTTCTCTTCACTTTTCTCTCATTTCATTTCTATCCTCCCCATTCCACCTCCAACCATATGAACCCTTAGATTCTAGAAGATTACTATTCTTTTGTATTCATGCCTCTTTGTTTTGTATATAAGGAGATGCATTCATTTGTACATCTCAATGAGTAAGAAGATATCGTCTTCCTTTCCATTTCCCTTTTTATTTGTGTATGTGTTTGCTACTAGTATCAGAGGCTCAGAGCCCCTTCCAACTTGTATATATGCTAAAATAGTATTACTCTTGTGAATTCTGTAAATAAGTTTGAAGTATCTAGCATCGTATCTACTACTAAAGAGTTCGTATGGTAAGCCTGTGCTTTATGTGTCTATATATATATATATATATATATGTTTTTACCAAGTCTTTTATATTCTTGAATATCATTATTGTGTGTTGTTACATTTATAGCTATTGTAAATAGTGGCGGAGCTAAGATTTTAGGTTAGGGGTGGCAAGATCAGAAAAGAGTAAAATTAATCCAAAAAAGTATTAATTGATATTAATAACAAAATAAATTGACAACTATATGCAAATGTAATTGCCATACACATTTAAAATTTGGGTTTGTAAAAAAAAAAATTCTTAGGTTTGAAACTGAAAAATGCCGGTGAGGAAAAAAAAATTTGTGAAAATAGTTATCGTAGTCAACTTTTTTGAGGTGCTATAATGACTAGTGAGTGAAAGAAGGCTTTTTTTTTTTTTTCTTCATAATTCTATTCAGCAAAATAGTGGTGTAGAAGCAGGCTGTATAAGTGATTTTATTTTATTATAATATTATTATAAAGTGGGACCCATTATTTTTATAAAAAGAGTTGCCATGGCGCCGAATGTGAAATGGTTTTTCTGTGATGAACTAATACATAGTACAAGTACAATATATATGTAAAAAGGCTAATTGTCCTTGTGTATGCAAATAAGACCTTGTATTACATTATTACATGCGGTAATATTACTTGAGAATTTCTGGGGCATGAGGGAGGCACCTAATTCTAAAATCCGCAAATTTGTATTTTCTTCTTAGCCCATATCTCATCTTAGCCCGTTTAAGCTGGAGTTGGGCTGGTGTTTGTCATTAGGGAACTTGGTTTTAGGTACAGTGAAGCATATAGGTGGCCTTCTACTTTCTCATATATTTCCTAAGTGTTGGGTCCCAAATAATTTTATCACCAATATCAACAATCTAAAATAACAATTACATGAAAGAATACAAATATATATGTGAAAATTCTTTTCTCTTTGGAGAGAAAAGCTACAAGACAAATTCTGAATAATTTCACTATTTTCAAATCAATTATAGTAACTCTTGTTTATGCCTCATGGCTAAAGAAAAAAATCTCCCTTATTATTATTATTATTATTATTATTTTTGGCTCTCACACACTCTCTCAAATGCAACAACATTTTGCTCTCTTCTCTTTATTTTTTTCTCCACACAGCTCTTTCTTGGCTATCTTCTTTTCTCTATGCGGCTCCTTTTTAGCTACTCTCTCCTTTCTCTTTTGTAGCTTTCTCTTTCTATGTCTCTTTTATACGTGGCGCACACAAAACCACATATAAACCTTTTTTTAATAACAGTAGCCGAAAACCCCTAGTATCACACCAATTCTAATTCTTGAATTAGGATTACTTATACCTACTGGCCACGTGAATAAAAAATACAAGTCCATGTGTGGGCTTAACTTTATGTGGGTTGGACATGTGCACGTGGTGCACCCAACATTAAGAACTAGCAAACAGCTTCTTTTCACCATAAAAGAATCGTGATAGCCTTAAAATTTTCTGAACCATAGTCCCCTCACATTTTTATGGAAGAATACTCTTTCAAACAAAGAAAATGGGCAAATGCCCATTTCAAAAAAAAATCCAGCATTTTTTCTGCTTTTCCAAACTAATTAAGAAAATACTCATATTTTGAAATTCGATTTTCTCAAAATATAGTTAAAAAAAAAAAAAAATCTATAGCCCTAAAATGACGTTTTAAGGAACTATAGTAGCATTTTGTAACTTGATCTTAATGAAGTCGAGTTACATGCAATTTTTTTTTCTTTTTTTTACCTGTAACTCGATTTCATGGAAATCGAGTTACAAAACGCCACTATAGGTCCTTAAAACGTTATTATAAGCTTCTTAAAATGCCACTACAGGGCTTAACTCGATTTTGAGAAAATTAAGTTTCAAAAGAGGGACATTTCCCTAATTAGTTTGGGAAAGAGAGTAAAATGCTAGATTTTGTTTTTTAAAGGATAAAGGCCAATTTTATCCATTATTTCACTCACATTTTAACACGTAAACATGAATATGAAGAAAAAAGATATGAAAGAGTGATCTATTTGAAAGAATCAAAACCCAAT
Source organism: Quercus agrifolia (assembly GCA_029955455.1). Taxonomy (NCBI): domain Eukaryota; kingdom Viridiplantae; phylum Streptophyta; class Magnoliopsida; order Fagales; family Fagaceae; genus Quercus; species Quercus agrifolia. The sequence continues at coordinate 54,133,158 of JARQAD010000003.1, read as the reverse complement.
TTTTATTCTTGCCATTCTGACTCCTTTCTTCTCACAATTGCATCTATTTTTTCAAAGTATTGTATTGGCTGCTTAAAGGTGGACAGTAGTGGTTGAGTCACTAATTTAATTAAGCACATAGTGGTTGAGCCACTAGTTTAATTAAAGTCGCGTACTATAGTGCAAGATATAAATTTGTTCCTCCACCCATTTAATTTAGATTACATCTTCTCTTTTAAAATGCTAAAGAATTTTGTTTTCTTGTCTTTCAAGTTTTTTTAGAGATAGTTTAGGCTTGGCTTTTAAACATATTTGGATTCTTCTTTTGATAGTGTTCTTCTATAATCTAAAATCCCAGCTGATTAATTAAAATATATGCTTTATTTAACTAGAAAATTTTTTATTTAAAAAACAAATGCATAGTATAAATGATTAATTAAAATAAATGTATTATTTAATCTTAATATTTTCTATAATATTGACTCTCTCAAATTAACTCAATTTTCCTAGAATTCCTATATATATATTCTCATACAATTCTCATCGATCAGCGTTAAAAAACCAAAAGAAATTAGTTTTTCAATAAAATTTTACTTAATTTTCTTTTATGGAGCAACTAAATTAATTTAAGATATATATATTCCTATGCATGCATGCCTATGATAAGATCATGAAATAGCCAATTAAATTTGATCATTAATAAAATAATGATCTAGACACCATGCATTTAGATAACAAAAAGATACTAATTTAATTGAAATTGCACTATGACTACTCAAAATATGGAATTCATGATCAAGGTCGATCTTGAAATTTTCAAATGTAAATCTATTATTTTTAAGAAGAAGAAATGAAGGGGTTGCAAATGGGGGTGTCTATAGCCTATAGGTGCCGATTTTCTTTCTTTCTTTCTTTTCTTTTTTATTTTTTTATTTTAGAGGAACAAATTAAGACGGAATCTGAAACCGAATTTCTACGAAAACTAAAACTAAAACCCACCAAATCCTTTTGTATACCAGACCAAACTAGGAATTTTGACCAGTTTGGGTTTTTCGATTTACTCTAACAGCCCTTGTAAGGCTTGAATCTTGATGCTAGAACTAGGGAGAAGCTTGCAATGGGACTTAATCATCAAAGTAGTAGGAGCCAGGAAAAAGAAACCTGGGAGGACTGCCTTTGCATATGAAGCAACAAATCTTCAAGGGAGAATCATGTTCTCGAGTAGTGCCAGTAGTGGAGCATCTACAACTAATGCAGCAACTCAAGAAGCTCTAGTGGAGGCTGCTGTCAAAGCTTAAGGACTTGGGCTCTGCAGGATTTTATTCATGTGTTGAAGCAAAAGGAACAGTTCAAGTTTGTAACTTAAAATGCACCCCTAGTTGGCAAGAAAAAACTATGATTTTTGACATATTAAGCTTACAGTAATATGGTTTGTGTTGCAAAGCCTTTTTTGTTCCTAGGGCTATCCTAGGTACAGTATGCAGCACAGCTAAGTTTGCAACTAGAGCCCCTACAATTGTGTAGTCTTTGTTATCTTTCTCTTTTATTGGTATAAAAAAAATAAAATAAAATAAAAAAAGAGGGAGAAGCTTGCAAGTGAAGCTCCATGAGCCTTTGATCCAAGTGGCTGCAAAGTTTTGGGTTTCTTCTATGCACATGTTTCATTTTTGTTGTGTTAAAATAGATTTACCCCGGTTAATTAATTCAATTATTCAAGTTGATTAATTATGTCAAATTACATGTAAATTATGGAGGCACTAACAAATCACCAAATAACTAATATGCAGCAGAAAATAAATAACTCGATGATTTGTTGACGAATAGGGAAAACTTCTCACAAGGCAAATATCTCCCATTGGGTGAATTTAAGGTTATCACTCTTAAGAATCCACTAATTAATAATTAAGTGGTTACAAGTATGATGAATCTTACCACTATCCTGGCATATCCCAAAATACCAACTTACAATTGAATCTTCGCTTCAATACCCAATTGCACAAATCTCTAATCACTACAACAAAAGTGAGCTTTGGTAACGAAACATTTCGTCACAATATGTTCTTATTTCGTCACCGAAAACATATGGTGACAAAACATCATTCATCACCAAAGCTACGTCATAGAATGTATTGGTGACGAAAATGTTTCATCACCAATAAAAAAATGATAGGTGATGAAATTTTTTCATCACCAATAAAAAATGATAGGTGACAAAAGTTTTTTGTCACCTAATATTGTCATCACTAAACCTTATTTTCAATGACGAAATATTTCGTCTCCAAATATATGTTTTTTTTCTAATTTCAATAGATTAGATGACAAAGTTTTGAGTTATTGACTTTTTTTTTTTTTTCAATAGATTAGGTGACGAATTATTTTGTCACCAATTTTTGCTTATAGTCAGATAAGGTAACGAAAATTATTATCACCATTTTTTTTTAATTAATATTCTTTACATTTACTTGCCATTACATTAACCTATTCATTTCCAATCACATCCATAAACAAATCATCCATTCATTTCTAACCACATTCATAAAAAAAAGCATCCATACAATCTAAAAATGCAATAAAGATGTTCACAAAGTAATTACAACCATTTATATACAAATGATGTCTTCCAAACTTTACAGAAAATTATTTGAGTTCAAGTAGTACCACAAAAACTGTCTTTTTGCTTTTTCTTGTTGTTTGGATCATTTCCTTAAATTATGTTTGTCACTCAGTTTAACTGCCAATTTATCTTTTCCACCAGTAACTTCAAAGATCTCATACATTTCTCAGCTTTACCATTGAATGATGAACTCCTTCGCCAAGGGTGGTCCATAAGCAAGTAGGCTCAATGGTTAGTGTATCCAATTTTACTTTCCAATGTCTTCGAATATGGTTCATCGTTGCAAGTGTAACAAGCATGATAACCCTTTGTCTTCCACCCAAAAACATTACCAAATCTAGGATAGTCATGTATTGTCCACAACAAAGCAACACGCATCTGAAAATGTGTACCACAAGATGCATCGTAAGTGCGTGTGCACCATCTTCCTACAACTCCTTCAACTCATCAACCAATGGCCTCAAAAAAACATCAAGCTCATTTCCTAGTTGACTGAGTCCAAGAAAAAGTAAGGACATCATAAAATAAGGTTTTTTCATAACTAACCAAGGCGGTAGGTTATAGGGAATGAGTATGACAGACCATATATTGTAGTTGTTGTTCATATTCCCAAAAGGGTTAAAACCATCTGTAACCAACCATAACCTTGCATTGCGAGGTTTTAGGCAAACTCATGATGTTTCAAATCAAACTCCTTCCACTCCTAACTATCGACTAGATGCTGTAATATCCCATCATTCACACATTTTTCTGTGTACCATCTTATGTCCTCTGCTCTTTTCTAGACATGTACAATCTCCGCAACCTCGATGTCAATAGAAAGTAGCACAATACTTTTTAAGTAATCTTCTTATCACCTGCTCCATTATACTTGTAACTAGGCGCCTGACATACTAGACATTTATCAAGGTTTTCATTTTCCTTCCAAAAGAGAGCACAATCATTTTTACACGCATGTATGTGCTTGTATAATAAGCCCAAGTCATGTAATATTTTATTTGCTTCATAAGTTGACCTTGGAACCAAGTTATCTTTTGGTAAAAGCTTACTCAACAAGTCTAGTATCATGTCAAGTCCCTTATTACTCAAGTTGGTTGTTACCTTCACATTTAGCATCTCAATGACAAACATCAAAAGAGTGTAATCTGTGCAACCTAGATACAACACATACTTTGAATCACTAAACATTTTAATCAAAATTACGCACTTCCTCATCTTGCTAGATTGTATCTCTTGGTTCCCCTCTGATTCGATCCTCCACCAAGACATCAATACCATCCTGATGATCATTGTCTAACATTCTTCATCATCAATATGCTCATTTAATCCACGGGGTTCTCCATGATAGTACCACTTAGTATAATCTTGCATAATGCCACGATGAAGCAAACGAATTTGCACAGTGTGAGCATATTGTTGATAGCAATTCAAACAGTCAATACATGAGCACAGAATGTTTCCACTTTGGTCCACAACAGTCATTGCAAAAGTAAGAAATGAATTCACCCCATCAATATATTGTTGACTTAGTTTGTCTCCAGGTGTCTTACCCAGTGTCATCCAACTATTATCCATATCTGATTACACATACAAGGTGAATGTTAAGTCATCAAGATAATGAAATGTCATACATAATGTTTTCTAGCATCTAAACCTCCAATATACTTTGGAGTGACACATTATATCAAGAGTCACTATTTCATTCTTACAATCCTTTATTTTTAGCCCAAAAAGAATCAAAAGTTTAAAAATTGATAAATACTTTATGTATTCGATTCTAGATATACTTCAAAACTTTTTAAAATTATATATATACACAAAAAAAATCAACATTTCCAATATCAACTTAACTACCATGTAACACCGTATAAGCCACCCGTTTACTCCAAATCAGCAACCCACAAATATATCAAGCATCACCAATTTCATTAAACAAGTTTAAACAAGATTTCTAGTTTAGATCAACATGTAAAATTCAATGACAATGAAAATTTCAACAACAATGAAAAATCCAAATTTGAACTAGTATCACTTGACAATGCAAAATCCAAATTTCAATTTCTTTCTACAGAAGTAGAAAATTTAAGAATTAATTATTCCAAATTACTTGGCAGGAAATAATGGAGATTTGTAATTCACTTTGCTATTTTTAATAAATGTTACAATATAATTGGCACCTTATACTTCAAACATTAAAACTAGTTGTCTATTCAATGAGAAGCACATGCAAGCCGACAACTGTTAGTATTTATAGCCCATCCACAGTAGATTTTTGCTCTAATTTGATTTTAAATTACTAATTCTCCCAATACCTATCAATCCTCCAAAAAGTTTAAGCTATTAAGAAATAATAATTTAACATCTATATTCAAGGACATCATCAATAAGGCATCACTTTAGAGCCATAAGGTTTTCAACTTCATAACAGAGGACCATACAAAGTTAATAATTGTAAGGACCACATCTATGATTACTCATGTATAACAATGAAAATTATCCACCATTTATCAATATGATAAACTATACTCATGAGTTTATCCAAAAGAAAAAAAAAAGATTAACTATTTTCATGAATAACAATGAAAATTGTTTGACAGTTATTAGTTAGGTGGTTCTCCGCTTCATCAGTTATAAAACATGAGGTTAAGGTAGCTAGGGCTTATCTTTTTCTGAAGATTTGAAATGGATTCGTGCATGAGCTGGTTCTGCAAGTGAAAGATGATTTTATTAACCATAAAATTTATGACTCACGCCACAACACCAAAAACTCAAAAACATTTACTATTGCAATGATTTTTAACTTTCTTGTCCTTATATGCTTGAGAGCAGAATCAAGCTGTTGCTTCAAATCTTGAAGCTCTTTAAGACTCAAGGAATCAAGATCTTCATTATAACAAAGAAAGTAAACTTTTCTACCATTTCTTTCATTATATTAACAAAGTACATAACTGCCTGTATTTAGATAGGGAAGATATGCTCATTTGGCCTTTCATAATAGGTGAGTCTATAAAATTAAAAAGCGGATATCAGCTTCTAGCAGAAGGGAATCAACATAATACTCACATAAGTACTAATTGTGAATGGATTTGGAAGAATTTATGGAGGTTGAACCATTCAGACATATTAGTCTTCTGCAGAAAATTCTGAATAATGCTCTTCCAATTAAAACTTATTGTCTGGATGCTTGTAGAATAAATCAGGTACTGGTTACGACTCTTGCTAAGCATTTTTATAATTGCAAGATGCTGGATATGCTAGTCTTTAATGACAAATGAGTGAATTTTTTTTAGGAAAAAGCAGATCTTCAAAGTGAATCTAGAAACATTATATATATAGCTAAATAACAATTTGTTTAGGTGACTATCCTCAAAAGCAGATCCTCAAGGTTTAGATGTGTGAGTTTTTATTAATAAAATTATTTACTTATAAAAAAAACATGTGTAAGTGTTTTTTTTGTTGGTTACTATACTATAATAGTGCTGAACAATTAAAAAAAGGGTTAGGTATTTAGTATTTATTTTCTTTTATTGCAAAGCTATATGGTTGCCTTGGTTCTACATAGGATAATTCCTTGTGGAATAACAGATCTTGTTTGGGATTTGTGATGAGGAGATTATACTAGGATGGGATTGTTATTGCTATATGTAGGGGATGTCTTGATGGGCAACTTGATGAGAAAAGAAGCCTTAGAAAACCATCGATGTAACTTTATGGGCCATCTGGAACAGCAGGAATTACCAAGCTACTTTTGAAGTTAAAATTCCTAACCCTCAAGACTTACTACTAATATGTAACAATTTGATTGATAGGTACTACAGAGCTATGACATTACAAACATAATCTAAAGTGGGCATATCCAAAAAATTTAATTAATGCCAAGAACATCAAACTAAAACTGTAAACCATTTAGGATCATTTCTCGAGGACATTATTCATTATTCCCATTTATGATTATTTCACAGGGGCCTTATTTCCATCTCCCTTATCCCAATATTCAAAGTCATATAGATACCTAAACACTCCTAGTGGAGTCAATTTTAGAAGGAAAAAAAAAACCTTAGCATCAAAAGCATTGGTTCCTCAAAATACGCAAACTGGTTTCATGTATATCATTTTACTCCACAATTCATAATCCCCATTTACTTACATTTCCTACACCACATGATACATCACACCTAAATAAAAATTGAATAAAAAATTCAATATTAGATTTTTATACCCAATTTCATTATTCACCTTGCACTATTTTAATTTATACCCAATTTCTTGGCCAAGGAAACTACAAATGAGAGAACCCAAAACACAAATACCATCTAGCCATCAGAAACATGAAGCAAATCACATATACCCCAGCTATCACCTTGCGCCACTTTTCAGGGTGGCTGTTAGACAAAGAAACTACACACCAGAGAACCCAAAACACAAAACATTTCAAGCATTAGATTAAACAAGCAAACCACATATAGGTAGTAGCTAACCACTTATTGGTAGAACTCACGTGTTTTTAATGGTCACAACTTCTTCCAATTGCTTCCCCTTGACCCACTCAGAAGTTGAAAATTATGACACAGAGAAATTAGAACAATCCCTTGCAATAACAAAGGCCATAATGCCACGAAAAAAGGACAATAAGCTAAAGCAAAACACAAACTGCAACTTCCAAAAACTTGACAAATCAATTAAAGAGACAAATATTTAATAGCAATTTCTAACTCTAGACCAAGTTTCAGATATTTTCTATGGCCACTTATCCTAAATAAAACGGAAGTGTGGAAGTATATAAGGGGCAGTCTCATTAGTGAGCCCTTGATGATGCAATTATATAAAATGGTAAACATATTCTAAGGTGCCGGGGGGGGGGGGGGGGGGGGGTGGTGTAGCCCACATCAGTAGAAGGTGCTCCTCAACATCTTTAGACAGGCAATATCCTTTGTACACACTTATGAAAGGATTCCACGCCTATAAAGGAAGAGAAACTTTATTTCTATCCATTTTTATTTTTTTATGAATGAATTCATTAATAATTTAGTCCATGACAAGAAGAAAATATCATACTATGTACCAATAAAGTAGGTAAAACCATGATATTTAACACAAATTGAACTCAAATCACTCTTTAGGCTATGGGTACAGTACAACTAAAAAGTCTAAAAGCTCAGAAGTGAGAGTTATCTTATTCTAATACAACATAGCTCAGAGTTCAACAAGTTTTATTGAAGACATAAATTCAGAGAGATTACATTACATTCTAACACAAAGGCATGCTTGAACTTGAAAGCATAAAGAGCAATAGATGGACTCTAAAACCATCCAATGCAAATTCACCCCAATTCAACCCCTTTGGACAAGAAACGTAGGTTACACACTGCTAACAGGACAATGTAACAAACACATGCAAGAAAACCTCAGTCTTAAAAACACAATGTCGACAAAGGACATGGACGGCTACAGACGTTTCAAACAAAACGACCTCTTCCTGTCCTTAAAAAGGGACCTTGCCATGGTAAATTATTCATCCACTTATGAATTTACATACCAAATCGTACTTTTGTTTCTAATTTATTCTATCTTTGGGATTTTTTGAGTATATTACTCAACAAGTTTTTGTGGCCGAGGAGTGGTATCGTGAAGCTAATAATCGTGTCGACGCTGAGGCCCTCACTCATGTTGATGTTGAGAAATCATTGGGGGTTGTTAAACAGGAGCAATTGGAACTATCTGAGAAGCTGAAATCGACAGACCAGGCACGCTCTAGTGCTGAGGTCGATCTGAAGACGGTAGAAAGGCAGGCTAAGGAGCAGCGCCAAAAACTTCATTCAACTGAGATAGACTTGGCCATGCAGAAGCAGATGGTCATAAATCTACAGGTTGAATTGCAAAAGGCAAAGGAAGAAATCCAGTTGGCCAAGGAGGCAACCGAGGCTGAGAAAAAAACTTCTTATCAGCTCAGTATGGAGGAGACTGAAATAAGGCTGGCCGAGGAGATATCAGAGGTATGCCGTGACTACTGCAACATGACATGGGATAAAGCCCTGATCGCTGCAGGAGTCCCTGCTGACTCTGCTCTAAGGCTGCTAGGGAGTATTTATTATCATCCTCAGATCCAGGAGATTCCCTCCACCCCCTCTCTTCCTGCCCCTGTCCCCAAGCCTTCTGGGCAACCTTTGGTTGTTCCAGATGCCCTTCCTCCTCCTAAAATTCCAATGGAATCCAGCCAAGCTAGTGATCAAAGCCAGGGAGCTGAGGGAGAAAAGGGCAAGGACAAAGGGAAGAAGCCCTCAGCCAAGGCCAAAGATGTTGCAAAAATGAAGGAAGCAAAGGCCAAAATCAGGAGATTGATCCTAAGGCCAAGGATGCCCCTTGCTCTCAGCTGAGCCAAAAGGAGGACCCTCCTGCTAAAGCATAGCCACTAGGATTTTGTCTTCTTTGTTTTTGTAGCAGCTTCAATAGAAGATTGTTTTGTTGCTCCTTTTTTTACTTTTTTTTAAAACATTATGTCAATGTATTCAATGTACATTTTGTCTTATCGTTTAATGAGAATACGCTTCTATTCATCCTTTGTTCTTTTAGCTCTTGTAGTTTTGATATTGTTGTGACCTCAATCAAATCCAAAAATCATCTATCACTTATAATTGGATAAAGTTTCAAGGGTAAAAATATTAACTAAGTATGTATATTGTGAACTGAATCTTAGATAACGAAAATTGATATTAATGGACTTATATCACGTGGGGGGAAGTAATGGAGATAGATAATTTGTACATTAATTGCAAGTATAAGTTTAAACTTAAGTGATAAAGGTAGGCAAATGCGCGTAACATGTAAATATTTCGTGTATACTTTAAATACAAGCATATGCCCTTAACTATTAGTTTCCATCCTGATATTTGGCCTGTAAGATATAACATGTTTTAAGATCTGTCTAATACTTGCAAAGTTGCCATGACTTATTAGTTTCCCCTAAGCCAGTGGTCCAAGGAGCCATGCAGGACTTAGGTTATGTTTAACACTCGAAACGTTGTCATAAGTTATTAATGTCCCCCAAGCTAGTGGTCCAAGGAGCCATGCAGGACTTAGGAGCCATAAGTTAACACTCGAAAAGTTGTCATAAGTTATTAATTTCCCCCAAGCCAATGGTCCAAGGAGCCATGCAGGACTTAGGTTCTGTTTAACACTTGAAAAATGATCATAAGTTATTAATTTCCCCCAAGCCAGTGGTCTAAGGAGCCATGCGGGACTTAGGTTCTGTTTAACACTCGAAAAGTCCAAGTAATATGAAATACAATGTTTTACACAGTAAGAGAATTCAATTGATAAAGAAAATTTTTTATTATCAATAATAATACCTTTTCAAGTTGTTTACATTCCAAGGGCGTGGTATTACACGTTCATCTAAGTTCTCAAGGAGATAGGCTCCTATATTAGCCATAGATGTGATGCGATACGGTTCTTCCCAATTAGGTCCTAACTTCTCCCATGTTGAATTCTTTGCAGTGCCAAGGACCTTCCTCAATACCAAGTCACCAGGCTCTAGTGGCCTGAGCTTTATTTTGGCATCATAGCCTTACTTGAGTTTGTGTTGATAATATGCCAGCTGGATCATTGCATTTTCTCTTTTTTCTTCGATAAGATCCAGGCCCCTTTTTAGCAAGTTATCATTACTATTCGGACTGAACGAGCTGGTCTTTAATGTTGAGAAGCCCGTCTTTAGGGGAATGACAACTTCGGCTCCATAAGTCATTGAAAATGGGGTTTCCCCTGTTGATCTGTAAGGCGTGATTCTATACGTCCACAAGACGTGTGGCAGTTCTTCCACCCATTTTCCTTTCGCATCATCTAGCCTCTTCTTGATTCCATTAATTATGACCTTATTAATAGTCTCAGCTTGTCCATTTCCTTGAGGATAGGCTGGGGTAGAATATCTGTTCGTAATTCCCAATTCACTATAATATAGTCTAAAGGATTTGTTATCAAATTGAATGCCATTCTCCGAGATGAGGGAGTGAGGGACCCCGAATCGGGTAACAATGTTTTTCCATACAAATTTCTTAGCGTTCACGTCTCTAATGTTCGCTAAAGGCTCAGCTTCGACCCACTTGGTGAAATAATCTGTGCCGACCAGCAAATATTTCTTGTTACCTGTTGCTTTGGGAAAGGGCCCAACAATATCCAAACCCTATTATGCAAACCACCAAGGACTGGATAGGGGATTAAGGACTCCCCTCGATTGGTGTATGTTGGGTGCGAATCTTTGGCATTGATCACACTTCTTTACATACTCTTGTGCTTATTTCTGCATGTTTGGCCATCAATACCCTTGCATGATAGCTCTATGAGATAAAGATCTTCCTCCTGTGGGATTCTCGCAAATTCCCTCATGTAATTCTTCAAGAAGCAGCTCTGAGGTTTTAGGATGAATGCATAATAAGTATGGCCCAAAGAAGGAGTGCTTGTACAGTTTCTGATCCTCGGACAACCAAAATTAGGGCACCTTTTGCCGTATTTTCTCAGCCTCTAATTTATCTAATGGCAAATTATCTTCTTTTAAGAATGATATTATGGGATCCATCCAACTTAATCCTACCCTGATTTGTTGAACATGGGCTACCACTCCCTTTATTTCTATGGATTTGTATAAATCCTTGACAAGGATGACCCGAGGTAGCTAAGGAATCTGCATGTGTGTTTCCACTTCTAGGAATGTGGTGTAGGCTGAATGACTCAAATTTTGACTGTAGGAACCTGACTTGATTTAGGTATCCTTACATCCTCTCATCCCTGGCTTCTAACTCCCTTCCTACTTGACCGATGACCAGCCTTGAATCTGAAAACACCTTTATGGCTTTTCCCCCCATTCTTTGAACCATGGAAATTTCCTCCAACAAAGCCTCATATTCAACCTTGTTATTCATGGCCAAGAACCCCAGTCGTAGTGACTTCTTGATGGTGAGCTTCTCAGGCGAGATTAAAACTAGCACCACTCTTGAGCCCCTTTGGTTTGCCGCTCCATTAACATATACTTTCCAGACGGGAGGTTCTTGCAAGGAGATCTTGCCAACCGATTTTCCACCCATGTTCTGTGTTGTTAACATTTCCTCTAATGCAAGTTCAGCGAACTTGGCTACAAGGTCTGCTAGTACCTGACCCTTAACAGAGGTGTGGGGTATGTATTTGATGTCAAAAACCCCTAGAATGGTGCCCTACTTTGCAATTATCCCCGTATAATTAGCGCTTCGAAGTATGGCCCTGAGTGGAAGTTGAGTTAGGACGACGACTGTATGTGCTTAGAAGTAGTGGGGAAGCTTTCTTGTACCATGTACTACTGCTAGGATGACCTTCTCCAACGGCAGATAGCGAATTTCAGCCTCATGTAGTGATTTGCTCACATAATAGACTGGCCATTGTATCCCATTGTCAATTCGTATCAATAATAAACTCACAGCGTGGGGGTAACTGCGATATAAGAGAACAACACCTTATCCGTTAGAGGACTGAACATGATAGGTGGTCGAGACAGGTATTCTTTAAGTTGCTGAAATGCCAAAGCACATTCTTCTGTCCATTTAAATCCTTTCCATTTATTCATCAATAAGAAAAAAGGCCTGCATCTATCTGCGGATCAAGAAATAAACCGATTTAAAGCAGTTGTCATTCCGGTGAGTTTCTAGACTTCTTTTGGATTTCGAGGTGGCTATAAATTGTTTATTGCCTTAACTTGATCGGGGTCAACTTCAATTCCTTGGTGAGTCACCATGTAGCCTAGGAACTTTATTGACCCTACCCCAAAGGAACATTTGGAGGCATTAAGGCACAACTTATGTTTTCTCAGTGTTCCAAAGATGTTTCCTAAATCATCCACATGATCGGATACTTCCTTACTCTTTACTACCATATCATCTATATAGACTTCAATATTCTTTCCTAATTGAGGTTCAAACATCTTAGTCATCATCCTTTGATAGGTGGACCTTGCATTCTTTAGGCCGAAGGGCATCACCTTGTAATGGTAATTTCCACTAGGAGTAACAAAAGCTCCTTTTTTTTTATCCTCTGGTGCTAGTGGTATTTGTTAGTATCCTTGAAAAGCATCTAAGAAGCTCATCCGAGGATGGCTTATAGTTGCGTCAACCAGCTGGTCTATGCAAGGCATGGGGAAGGGATCTTTCGGGCAAGCCTTGTTTAAATCTGTGAAGTCTACGTAAACTTGCCACTTTCCACTCTTTTTTTTTACCATCACAGTATTGGCCAACCATTCAGGATAGAAAAATTCTTTGATAGCCCCCACGTGCTTAAGCCTTGTCACTTCATCTTTGACAGCATCAGAATGTTCTTTAGATGAGTGCCGAGGAGGTTGCATTTTGGGGGTAACAGATGGGTTGACATTCAAATGATGGCAAATGAAGCTTGGATCCACCTCGGGGGCTTCGTATGTGTTCCATGCGAATACGTCCACGTTTTTTTCTAAGGAATTTGATTAGGTTTTGTCTTTCTTGGGGAGGCAGTTGGGATCCGACTTGAAAAAACTTCTCATGATCATCACCAACAGTAACTTTTTCTAGATCTTCGCATTCAGCTTTCTCAACTGACTCATCGTTGGTTGACGTCGGATTTTTTGATTGCTATAAATTCCTTTCAGAAGAAATTGAGGACTCCATGTTTGGTCTGTGTAGTATGGCAGTGACCATGCACTTCCTAGCCATAGATTGGCTCCCCTTTGACTTGGCTATGGGGTGGGTACTTTACCTTATAGTGGAGTGTGGAAGAAACAACTTCTAAGGCGTGGAGCCAAGGATTGGCCACAATGGTTGTGTAGGGTGAATAGGAATCTACCACAATAAAATCTACCTCCACTATCTCTAAGTCAGTTTGTATGGGTAATCTGATCTGGCCTTTGGGAATTACCGTTTTTCCTTCGAAGCTCACCAGGGGGGAATCGTAGGCCTTTAGGTCCTTGGATCTCAAATTCAGACCCTTGTACAGGTTGGGATACATAATCTCGACAGCACTGCCTTGGTCTACCAGTACTCTCTTCACATCATATCCTCCTATCCTGAGAGTAACTACCAGAGCGTCGTCTTGGGGTTGGATGGTTCCAACCTTATCCTCGTCCGAAAATCCCAAGATCGGCTGGATGTCCATCTTGGCCCTTTTTAGCCTCTCATTGGAGTCCTTGGCGGGTAGTCGAGCCATGGACATTCCTCTGGATGGAGAAGATTCAGTCCTTCTTGGAGCAGCAAAGATGACATTGATTGTCCCTAAATGAGGTATTGAAGGAGCATCCTTCTGGGGGTCTAAATCAGTTTGTTTCATCCGACCACTAGAATGGTGCAAGAGTTCCTTCAACTTCCCTTCCTAGACTAGCTGTTCTAAATGATCCCATAAATTCCTACATTCTTCCGTAGTATGTCCTTGGTCTTGATGGTATTAACAATAGAGGCGAGTTTCACCTCGTAGGGTTTCTGGCCATCTTGTTCGGCCATTTAAAGAATGGTTCGTTTTTTTATCTTCTCGAGAACTCGATGCACCAGTTCTCGAAATACCACGTTAACCACGTGGGTGTTAGTAGATCCTGCCAGTCAGTTATAATCTTTTCGAGGTCGAACGGTATTGAATCGGTCCGCCTTGAAATCCCTCATCTCCTAAGGGATAACCTTCGCTTTACCTTTTCCTTGTTGCTGATCTTCTTCAACCTTTTTGTATTTATCAATCCGATCCATAAGTTGGCGCACACTGGTAACAGGTTTACCAGTCAAGGATTTCCTTAATCCATGCTCATTAGGGAGGCCAACCTTGAAAATGTTGATGACTACGTCTTCAAAATCGCCATCTATTTCATTGTACATCTCCCAATACCTATCTGAGTATGCCTCTAGGGTTTCACCCTCTCGCATGGATAGGGATAGTAACGAATCCAAGGGTCTAGGTACCCTACTACACGTGATAAAACGAGAACCGAAAGCTTGAGTGAGCTCCCTGAAGGAATTTATGGAATTAGCCCTCAATCCATTAAACCACCTCACCGCCACAGGTCCTAGGCTGGAAGGAAATATTTTGCACAACAAGGCCTCGTCCTTCGAATGGACAGCCATTCTCTGGTTGAACTGGCTCACATGTTCTACAGGGTCTGACAAACCATTGTAAAGGAGGAACGTAGGTTGATGGAAACACCGCGGAAGTTTAGCCCCCTCTATCTTGCGCATAAAGGGGGATTTAGAGACCTAACTAAGCGCCTTGTTCATGACGTCATTTCCTACGCCTTTGTGGGGTGGGCTATTGTATTTTCGTCGGTGGTGAGGCTCTTCATCGCAGGAGAAAGATTCACTCGGCGGAGTTCTTGACCTTCGCTTGTAACTAGCATCATCTTCATCATTAGAGGAGTCGTCAAAACTAGAAGGGGATTGCTTTCGTTGCGCATGACGTAGTTTCTTCTTTAAATAATCAATTTCCTTTTGCATGGCTTTATTATCATCTTGTCTCTGGGATATATGACTTCCCCCTTGAGAATGGCTTTTACTCGTATAAGTAGTATGCACACTACCTTCTCGATATTCTATCCGATCTCGTTCACGTTCAAGATTGAGAAAGTCATCTTGTCATTGAGAGTCGGCAGGCTCTTTCCCACAGACGGTGCCAATTATATGGGCTCAATTTGTGATCACTAGCCCTATAAGCCCAAGACAATAAATTTGTAGAAAGTGGGTTGGAAAACTGGGCTTTAGTGAATTTGGGCTACAATTATCACAAATTCAAAGACAGTTTGAATGAAACTGCAGAAACAAATGGAATAAGATTCTCAATCCGAGAAGCTTTATTTTTATTTCAATTGATCCTTTTTACATGCAATTGTTGATAAGTTTCTTCTCCTTTTTCCTAGGATTTTCCCGATCCCCTTTTCATAAAGGATTCTTTACATTATATAGCTCTTTTTGGATCATCTTAACCCTACATTTGTCGTTCATTTAAGACTTCACTTGAATATATGTCCCATCAGACACCTCTTCTAGTTCTTTGTGAGTTGTAATAACTAGAGTTTCACTGTTCAGATGTCTTCTCCACATAAATGCGGTCAGGAAAGTGGTTACAATGCATTTAATGCGGTGGCAGCAACTTTTCCTCAGATCTTTTGGGCTTTCCCTCCTTTCTTTCAAATCCATAGGACACATCCTCCTCTTTTGAGCTTCTTGGAGGATACAAATTTGAGGTATGCTAGCCATGTCTGAGAGGATTTTCCTCCTCGAACGTTTTATTGTCCTCGGACAGGCCCATGACCCAACATATTATTTCGGGCCCTTACCCCCACAACAATATTAAACCTTTCATTAATATTTTTACAATAAATTTTCGACAGTAAATTATTAATGATTCTAACTTGTACCTACTATTAAATTTTTTTTTTTTCTACTAATATTAGCAATAATAACTTATTACTTCATATTTATTGTATATATGTTGCAGACATAACATTTTTTAATATTTAACATTAAAAAATTTTCTTTCTCACCCAAAATCACCTTTTGATTTGTTATACAAAAGACAAGATTGAATAAACCAAAAGCTTGTTATACAAAAGACAAGTATCTTTTGGCTTGTTATACAAAAAAAAAAAACAAAAGTTTGAATAAACCAAAGGCAGTGTAGCTATAGAGTCGGTACCTCTTTTTTTATAGATAGAGATAGTAGATAAAAATAGAAGGTTAACGTTTGTAGTTACGTTACGTCTCACACTAACCCATGCAAGAACGCGTACACCAATTATTCCTCCTCCCCAGTTTCCTTTTCTCCAGTTATTTCATCGTCATAGTCAAGTCAAACAATGGTATATAAATGTCCACTACATCCACTACAATGGTATATAAATAGGGCCGTAAATGAACCAAGCCGATTATGAACAACTCGGGCTTGGCTCGATAAAAAGCTTGTTCATGTTTGTTTGTTTATAAATAAGTCAAGCTTGGGCCTTAGTTTTAGGCTTGTTTAATAAACAAGCCGAGCCCAAGTAAAAAAATTTGTTCACGAACAAGCATGTGAGCTATTAGACTTGATACACAACAATCATTGCTATTTGCGACGAAACTTTTTCAACGATTACAAAAAACCATCGTAAAAACTAACTTTTTTTATGGCAAGTCTCTTCCATTGACAATGACTCATCAAATATCAACACATTTATGACGGCAAAATGAGTCTGTCGAAAATGCCTATTATTTTTGTCGAAATTGTCTATTATTTTTTTCGAAAATGTGATTTTTTTTGGAGGGAAATTTTCCCGCCTTACTTTTTACAATGGCATAAATGTTTGTCGCTAGTAAGATATTATTTATGATGACTAAACAAAAAACCGTCGGAACTATTAACACTTGTGACAGCTTTGGTACATCGAAAATACAAAATATATATTTTTTATGGTGTTAGTATTTGCGACAAACAATCTTCTATCGTAAATATAAAAGAGGGTATTATTTACAATGATAGAAGAAACACCGTCAGAAACAGCGTCGACACTATTAACACTTGTGATGGCTTTTGTGCATTGAAAATACAAAATATATATTTTTTATAGTGTTATTATTTGCGACAAACATGATTCCATTGTAAATACAAAAAAAAAAAAAAAAAAAAAAATGTATTAGCGACAGACATGAAGTTATCGAAAATGGTAAAATATTTTGGAGGAAAAATTCCCCCCTTACTTTTCACATTTGTGACAACATTTATCCATCGCAATTAATTTCTTTTTTTTTTTTCTAATTGAGATTGTATTTACGACAAACATGCTAATTGTCGTAAATATTTAATTTGCTTTAAAAGAAAGAATGTATACTTTATAATTTGGCGGAATATTTTTTTTTCTTTACCACCACCCCCTCCCTCCTACCCCCACCCCTCTCAAAATTTAGAATTTGGCAGCAAAAAATTTAAAAATCAGATCATCCAAAAAAAATTTAATTTATAGTTTAAAATTTTATAATTGACCCTTATAAATTTGTCAAAAAAAATTTTAAAAATAAAATAAAGTTGGTACAACAATGGAACAAACCCATCTTCCCAACCAAGAAAAAAAAAAGGTTAAAAAACCCAAAAATATAGGAAATTCCTTTCAGGTAAACATATCCCTAATTACAAAACAAAAAAAAAAAAAAAAAGCTCAAATCTGTCTTCCTCAACAAATCCCTAATTCTCAATACAAAAACCAAAAAATAGAAAAATAAATAAATAAATAAAAACCACAACTCTGTCTTACAGTTACTCTCTTGTGCCGTCAATATCTTTGCTTATCTCTACACCATTGTTCTCCATACTTGCCAGAATCCAATTGCCAAGCTGAGCCATTGGTATCGCTTACTCTCTCTCACTCTCTTTGTCTACACTTTAGTTTTTTGTACAATTTTAAGTTATACTGCACATTCTAGTTAAATGAATCCACTGAATAGATATATAGTGACAATGGATGGTTGGGTGCTGAGCCAAAAAGCTAATGAATGAATGGCTGAAATTTTTTTATGAAAAAAAATATTTAAATGAATGGTTGGTGCTTGTGTATTTGTGTGGTAGATATATAATAATATAATATTGAGTAGTGTACCTTTTGAATAATTTTTTGTCTGTGAAACTACAGGGGAGACTTGATGAATAGTATTATTGACCACTTTTCAATAATATAAGTATTTGTTGAAGCTTTAATAATAGTATTATAATAATAGTATTTGTGTTGTGGATATATAATAATATATGTGTACCAGTAACTTTTTTTTTTTTTTTTTGGCGCTAAACTTTAGCAATTTGTTAATAAAAATTTGTGGCTTCTCTCTACGCTTAACGCACAAAGGTATAGAAAAATTTGCAGTAATAATGCTGAAGTAGGGGACTTGATAAAAAAGAAAAAAACCTTTTGCAAATAGGCTTTGAGTACTAACATGATATCATGAAAAAGAAGAAAAAAAAAATTTGTTGTTTTTCCCGTAAGGCCATGTGCCTAACCGTACTTAAAGTTATCATCTCAAAAGATGATAATCGTTATCTAGTTTTGTCCTTATCTCAAAAGTGAACTAAGGGGGCAGGTGGCAGAAAGTAAAGTGTGTATATATATATATATATATATATATATATTTATATATTTATATGTTTTGAATATGTGGATTTTTTGTGTGAGTTAATAATGAGGAAATTATTAGTTTCTTTTAGCAGTCTCTCTTTTGGTTGGGTACTATTATCTGTGCATGTTATTTGTATATAATTGTTTAATTAAATTAGTGGACCTCTAGAATTTAATTAAGTTTTTCATGCTAGTTAGTTTACAATATATTCAGAGGTGGTGTTGTTGTTAATTTACCGCTTTTGTTTTTAACTTTTATAATAAGTTTATCTATCACAATTTAGATAGGAATAATTGTTAATATTTATGTCATTTTTGAAGGGTGTAGATATAATGCAGGTTGATAAATCTTGGATCAGTCTTTCTAGTAGGTCATGTGAGGAATATATAAATGGAGTAATAGAGTTTGTTGATTATGCATTTCAACGTATCAAAGATGAAGATATGAAGATAAAATGTCCTTGTAATGATTGTAACAATAGATATAGAAGAACACGAGTTGAGGTTACAAGAGACCTCTTATGGAAAGGGATGAGGCGTGATTATACTAGATGACATCTCCATGGAGAGGGAAATAGTGATGAGGACAAGGAAGGTAGTGATGAGGATGAGGATAATAGTAGTGATGATGAACAAAATATTGATGACATCCATAATATGATACGAGATGCTTATCCTCATATGAGAGATGTTAAGGAAACAAGTGGGAGTGAATCGCAAGATCCAAATGAAGAAGCAAAGGAGTTTTATAGAGTGGTTAAAGAGGCAGACAAACCACTTTATTTGGGATGTAAAAAGTATTCCAATTTGTCCTTCATTGTCAAATTAATGCACATAAAGTGCAAGAATTCATGGAGCAACAACTCATTCACAATTTTGTTGGAGCTACTGAAAGATGCATTTCCAATGTGCGAAAAATTGCCCATATCCCACTATGGGGCAAAGAAGATTGTGAGTGATCTTGGTCTAAACTATGAAAAGATCGATGCATGCAAAAATGATTGTATGCTATATTACAAGGAGCATTCGAATGCAGATAAATGCTCAGTTTGTCAGATCTCAAGATGGAAGTTGAATAGCAAGGGTGGTAAAAGAGATGTCAAAAAAGTCCCATGGAAGGTATTGCGATATTTTCCTCTTAAGCCGAGGCTATAAAGATTATTTATGTCATCAAAAACAGCTCTAAACATGAGATGGCACCATGAGAATTGTTCTAATGATGAAGTACTAAGGCATCCTGCAGACACTGAGGCTTGGAAATCATTTGATCGAACTCATGAGTCCTTTTCCTTAGATCCTCGCAATGTAAGGCTTGGGTTAGCTAATGATGGCTTTAATCATTTTGGAAACATGAGTGTTAGCTATAGTTGTTGGCTTGTTGTCAGATTCCCTTACAACATTCCCTCGTGGATGTGTGTGAAAGAGCCTTACCTATTCATGTCTCTACTTATTCCAAGCCAAAAGGGTCCTGGCAATGATATCAATGTATTTTTAAGGCCATTAATTGATGAGTTAAAAGAATTATGGGAAAAGGGTGCTGAAACCTATGATGCTTCAACGCAGGAAAACTTTCAAATGAGAGTTGCATTAATATGGACTATCAATGACTTTCTTGCGTACGCTTATACCTCGGGTTGGAGTACACAAGGGAATGTTGCAAGCTAATGATGGCTTTAATCATTTTGGAAACATGAGTGTTAGCTATAGTTGTTGGCTTGTTGTCAGATTCCCTTACAACATTCCCTCGTGGATGTGTATGAAAGAGCCTTACCTATTCATGTCTCTACTTATTCCAAGCCAAAAGGGTCCTGGCAATGATATCAATGTATTTTTAAGGCCATTAATTGATGAGTTAAAAGAATTATGGCAAAAGGGTGCTGAAACCTATGATGCTTCAACGCAGGAAAACTTTCAAATGAGAGTTGCATTAATGTGGACTATCAATGACTTTCTTGCGTACGCTTATACCTCGGGTTGGAGTACACAAGGGAATGTTGCATGCCCTTGTTGTGGTAGTGAGACTTCTCATCGTACGTTAAACCATGGTAGCAAATTGTGCTATATGGGTCATCATCGATTTCTTCCTCCTGACCATAAATGGCGATCACAGAAATCACAATTTGATGGTGAGAGAGAGAGAGAGAGAGAGAGAGAGAGAGAGAGAGAGAAGGGGCACCAAAATGATTATCTGGTGATGATGTGCTAAATCAACTTGGTACTCTGCCACTAGTAACCCTAGGCAAGGCCGTTAAAAGGAAAAGGTTACCTGGCCGTGGAAAGTACCACAAGTGTAGTATTTTCTTTGATTTGCTGTATTAGAGAACATTGTTGTTGTTGCGTCATAATTTAGATGTGATGCACATTGAGAAAAATATATGTGATAGTGTGATGGGGACAGTATTAGATATTGATAAGAAAAGTAAAGATTCCTTAAAAGCTAGGCTCGATCTAAAAATGATGGGTATACGAAAGGAACTTCATCCTAAAGATGGGAAGACTACTTTACCTCGTGCTTGTTATACACTCTCAAAAGATGAGAAAAAGGCTGTGTTTCAATGGTTGCAAAATGTAAAGGTTCCGGATGGTTACTCTGTAAATTTGTCTCGGTGTGTGAATGTAGGAGAACAGAACATTTTTTGTATGAAAACTCATGATTGTCATGTCTTCTTGGAGAGATTACTCCCTTTTGTAGTGCATGAATTATTACCTAAAAAGGTATTTGATGCTTTGATCGAGCTTAGCAATCTTTTTAAAAGAATTATGCTCTAAAGTTTTACGGTTGGAGGACTTGGAGCATATGGAGCACACAATTCCTATAATTCTTTGTAAGTTAGAAAGAATTTTTCCACCTGCTTTCTTTGTTGTGATGGTACACTTGCCAATTTATCCACCTTGGGAAGCTAAAGTTGCCAGTCCAGTGCAATATCGATGGATGTATCCGATTGAAAGGTAAAATGAGTTTTTTTATTTTTTGATAAGTGAAAGCTAAAATGAGATATTATTTACAATATTGTTTTTTTTTTAATTACTCATATTAATTTGATGCATCAATAGGTATTTGTGTAAGCTCAAGGGTTATGTTCGTAACAAGGCACACCCAGAAGGGTCGATTGCAAAAGGATATGTGGCAGATGAATGTCTACATTTTTCTCATGGTATCTAATTGGGATCAAAACAATATTTAATCGACCTGAGCAAAATGATGATCAATGTCCAGCAACATGTGATGATACCCCTCGATTACCCATATTCTCTAGGAGAGGCCGCCCTTCTAGGAAGAGTGTAGAACGAGAGTTAAACAACATTGATTACTATGCAGCATCGCTTTATGTCCTACAAAATTGTGATGAGATTGAGCCCTTTGTTCAGTAAGACTTACTTCTTGTACATCAACTCTTTAATATTCTTGTATAATCTTTGAAGATTGACTATTATGATATCTTATATGTAGAGAACATAGGAACATCCTTGTAGACTTGGGTGTCAATGTTGACGAGATGCATAGACATGAGTTCATTTGTTCTTTCAAAGAAAGGGTACAATCACATTGGTTCATCCATTTTTTTTAAAAAAATAATTAATTACTTAAGCATGAATCTTACATTATTTATATATCTTTGTAGATCACAAAACTTTATAATGATGGAAACGAGCAAGTTGACGAGCATGTACGATCATTGGCTTGGGGTCCAGATAAATGAGCTACACACTACCCTTGTTACAATGTCAATGGGTTTAGGTTCCGTACTAAACAACGCGATGATGGTAAAAAAACACAAAATAGTGGTGTTATGGTGAGAGGGGAATATCAAAATATGTCTTATTATGGATTGATAACAGACATCATCGAACTTCGTTACACAAAGGGGAATTCTATTGTTTTGTTTAAATGTGATTGGTATAATGTAGCTTGAGAAGGAATTGGTTATAAGCTAGATCGTCATAGGATCACTAGTATTAATAGAACACGTAAGCTATACACACAAGAGCCATTTGTGTTAGAGGGTCAAGCAATACAAGTTTACTATGTAAATTGTATAAAAGATCTAGCATGAAGCATTGTGATTGAGACCAAGCCAAGAAATCTTTATGACATGCCTGCAAATGAAGAAGAGCCTTATCAAGAAGAAGAGGTTCAAAGATTCAATACACATGTGGCCGAAGCAAATGAAGAAGATGATGAGATGAACTAGAGTAGATGGGCTTTAATTCTATGCAAGAACCTACTACACAGGTATGTATATATTCTTTAGTATAATCAACATTAATATTTTTTGCTATTTTCTTGAGGTTGTTGAAATAAGTTGTAAAGTTGCTCATTATAGATTTCAATTATTAGGATCACTAAATTTAGATTAAAAATATGTTATTTAAATTAGTATGTCTTATGTATTGTAAATATAATTTGCATAGTAATATATATTTTTTTTTGTATACTTATTTAGTTTAATCAAAATATTGCAGACCAATGTTGGAGGAGGAAATCAAAACATAGACAAAAACACAGAAGATGACTTTGAGGAGGAAGATGACTCAGATGGATTTTAGAAGGAGAATACTGACTCAGAAGATGATTGATCTTCCAATATTTAAGTTTTCAAGTTTGGTGAATGATATTATAGGTTTCAAGGAGACGTTTTAATATTTTTTATTCTATTTTGTAGGCATTTTAATATTTTTTATTGCATTATGCACTTTTAGATTTTGACAATTATGGATTTGCTTTAAAAGAAAGAATGTATTAGTAGTGGAATTGGATCCCTCCCAATAAATAATATTTGCGATGGACCTATGCCGTCGACATTGGTAATTTTTTAAAGGAGAAAATGAACTTTTCGTCCTTACATTTTGAGTCAATTCCTATTTTGGACCCTCCTTCTCTTCTTCTCTTTTTGATTTTTTCTTCTAGTGGGTTTTGGTCCTGCTGCCAGTCTGCCTTTCCTTTTTTTATTTGTTTGTTGTACAAGTAATGTATGTGACTATTTGTCAGTCTCTTTACTCTTCCTTAAATGCTATGTGCTTTGTTTTAAATTTTTTATTTGTTTTGCTTTTGCCAGCCCACATACTTTTCTATTTTGTCACTTGTGTGTTAAAATTTGATTTTTTGTTTTTGTTCTTGTTTTTTTTTTTTTTGTGAGCTCCACGTGACTAACAATAAAAATGAATGTTCCAGCCTTAACCCTCTTCCACTGTTCCAACTACTAATATTAACATCGTTACTGCATGAGTATCAGATGTTAATGGCTAACCAACAAACCCACTAGTGGCTTTTGTGGAATTTTATAATGATAAATATCTTGTCCACGGGCTAGGCTAGCTGGACCCTCCTTTACATGTATTTGGTTATTCTTTTAATAAAAGCATTATGCATTTTCAGTAAAAAAAAAACTTATAAGTCTAATATTAACATCAATTTTTTTTTCCATATTATTACTCTTATTATATTTTATAAATGATTGAACTGATACCTATTATTATTATTATTATTATTATTTGGGCTTAAAGATTACATATTAGTTGAAATATGTACTTATAACTTCTTTAAAACCTTTAATAATATATATAGGTTTAAAATGTTCTAATGATAAAAAAAAAAAAAAAAAAAATGGTTTGATGATTTTTAAAGCATATACACTTTTGACTAACACTCTTAAAAAAAAAAAAAAAAAAAAAAGTAAATACACTTATTACTACTAAAATGGTCTAATGGTATTTTTTTTTTTTTTTGAATTTTTGAATTAATTTAATTAGATTAATAAAAAAAATTGTTTAAAACTAAAAAAGTAAAATTTTTGTTTTTTTTTTTTATTTTTTAAAATTAAAATTAAAATTGAGGAATTAAAATTTTTTTGTTTTAATTTTTTATTAATTAAAATACTGACGTGTCATTTAAAAAATGCAGAATAATTTTTTAATCATATTTTAATAGTCACGTCAGCGTTACATCAGCGCCACGTCAGCAAGCAGGGCACTCCGTTTGCCAGGTTTTCGTCAGTGGGTTGATGACATGGACCATTTTAAAAACAATTTTCTTTTTTTAGGGATGAAATTTGCAACAAAATCAATTTTGGGACCAAAATGGGAATTGACCCAAAATGTAGGGATGAAATGGGTATTGATGAGTATTTTAAGATTTTCTTGGTTTTCATGTTTTATTAGTGTATTGGATATTTTTAGTGATTGAAGTTTCATTATAGGTGGATATGACACACATCCATCTCGTGCCATAGTCAGATTTAAAATTTGGCCATTGGATTGAAAAAGTATGATAAAATATTGGTTTTGATGAATTTTGAGCTCAATCAAACGGTTGGATTAGGAGAACGTGTCCAATCACAATTTCTTGGTGTGTTGGTACAATAATACATGTCCATAATGCTCTAGACTCAAATCCAAAATCCAACCGTTGGATTGGAAGAATGTGGTGAGACATTGGTGTTGGTGAAGTATGACATCAGTTAGACGAATAGATTGTGAAAAATGAGTACTCAAAGTTTACAAAACTTGGTCAATAATTGGTCAAACATGATCAACCATCGAAGTTAGGTCTATGATCACTCGATAGTCGAATATTCTTTGAAGTGACTGGACCCCCTACTCGTGGTCGTGTGCTTGGCATGGGTGCCGGTGTCAAGCCTAGAGATGTATATGGCCCAAGTTCATCTAGCCAATGCAGTAAGCGATGTCAAGCAGATCGCTTAAAAGAAAAGGAGGATTTTGAGCTTTGTTTTAAAGATGCGGAGGATAAAAGTTCTGCTGAGAAAATGGAATTGCAGGGAGATATCAATCAATTGAAAGAGGAAATGCCTCGTATGATAGCAAATGCTTTAAAAAAGATGGGCTTTCATTATATGCAAAAACCTACTACACAGGTATATTTATATATTTTTCAGTATAATCAACATTAATATTTTTTGCTATTTTCTTGAGGTTGTTGAAATAAGTTGTAAAGTTGCTCATTATAGATTTCAATTATTTGGATCGCTAAATTTAGATTAAAAAAATGTTATTTAAATTGGTATATCTTTACCTATCCATGCAAAGTATATGATTTGTAGTGTTTGTTATGAAAATGTTATTAATGTGATTATTGGTGGCAAATTTATTCTTTGAAGTTCTCATTCACAAGAGAACTACAAAGTTCTTGTTAGTAAGGATCCTGTATTCGTTGATGTTGATAATACCATTGTTATTCATTGTGGGTATTGTTGTTGATGTTGTTAAATTAATACGTTTCAATATCTTTATTATGTATTGTAAATAATTTGCATAGAAATAATTTTTTTGTATACTTATTTAGTTTAATCAAAATATTATAGACCAATGCTGGAGAAGGAAATCAAAATGTGGACGAAAACATAGAAGATGACTCTGAGGAGGAAGATGACTCAGATGGCTTTCAGAAGGAGAATATTGACTCAGATGATGATTGATCTTCCAATATTTATGTTTTCAAGTTTGGTGAAGGATATTATAGCTTTCATGTAGACGTTTTAATTAATATTTTTTATTCTAATTTATAGACGTTTTAATTTTTTAATATTGCATTATGCACTTTCTAGATTTGGACAATTATGGATTTGTGCTTGTTATTTGAATTGAAAAACTTTTGGGAGATTTAGAGCCTGTTTGGACAACAAAAAACCATCACTCAATTTCTGTCACTCAATTTCCATCACTCATCACTCATCACTCATCACTCATCACTCATATCTTATCACTCATCACTCATCACTCAAATTTTCACATCCGTTTGCCTTCATCATCCAATTCCTATCACTCAATATTTTTCACACTATTCATGGACCCCACAACGGTCACTGTGTCAGCCTCTTCTGTTTTGTTACCCGCGTACCATTTTTCCCATCAGTATTTCTCTTTTCTCATTTCCCCTTCCCCTTCAGCCCTGTCTCTCTCCCAAAGCAGAAACCCAAACCCAGAAAAATGTCTCAACCTCCCTCGCCAAATCAGTACCATCATCACCGGTGAACAATGCCGAAGTCTCCGACGTGTACAGCGGCGCGATCTCGCCGTCGTGACCCATCTCCCAGCGGCGCCGAGGAGGAAACCCAAACCCAAAACCTCCTCCGTCGCGACCCATTTCCTAGCGGCGCCGACGAGCAAGAACACCAACGTCACCCATTTGCCGATTTCGTCACGGACCAGCTCCTCCGACCCAAGGCGGTGCTTCCCTCTCTCACTCAGCTCAGCTCAGGTATTCCTCCGTCGTGACCCATTTCTACATTTATATATGTTTGTTGCTGAAAGGGTATCGTTTTCCTATTTTGTAGATCTGCTAGTTGGCACCATCCCAAGCGTTGCTGTGGCATCGGAGCTGGGATTCCAAATCTGACCACTGCCTCTCTCTGTTTGTCTCTTTTGCTCCTCTCTCTCTCCGTTTTTCTCTCTTGTTCCTCCCTCTGTGTGTTTGCATCGGATCTCAGTTGATAACTGAGACTGGGTTGTGATAAATTTTTATTACATGAATATTAATACTAGTTTTTGAGTGAAAAATCTCATCCCTAACAGAGCAATTTTTGTTTTGGTTGAGAAAACATGTATTGAAACACAATTTTGCAAAACCCTTTGAAAACTGAACTATTGATAACTGGTTTCACTTACAAAACAGGCCGTAATTGATGACCATTCTTGGTTGCATTTTAAAAGATGTACTATTTTAGTATAGAGAGGTTGCAATAAACATAATTGAAATGAAAAGCAAAAAGTAAATTAGATTGAAGTCTAGGCTTTGTGCATAACAACTAAGAGGCTGATTGAATCTACTTGAACTAAATTAAAGAGCACTACTTGATCAAAGCTTACTTGAAATTTTTTGAAGATCACTGAAATTGCCTACTAAAACTAATCCTACTAGAATACTACCATATATAAATGTCTAAGAAGGCATTTTGCCTTGAAGAAGTTCTCTTGTTCTCTTTGATGTGCTTGGTTGTGTCCACTTCTTCTTGCCAAAACCTCCTTTAGTAGGCATGGATAGAAGTTTTTTGTAGCCCATAATTACCCCACAAAACAAGGGAGGGGATGGTTATTTGTTGTAATTAACTACTCCATCTTCCATACAATGTCACAAGTGTCCTATAAATTGTCATCTTCTTAACAAGTGTTCCCATCCTTTTTCATTTAACGGAAAGTTGTCTTCCGCTTGAAATTTTTGCCAAAACACACATGCATGCTTTGGTTACCAAACTTTCACATGTTATGGCAACCAAGTTACATCACATGTGTCATTCTCTATAATAGTGTGGCTTTATGTCAACAAATAATTATAGAGTTAATTTATAACAACCATATTTTGGTATTGAAAATATTTTTATGGTATAAACAAGGGGAGCATAGAAGAATTCAATAATTGTGTCAAGGTTGGATAGGCAATTGTGAGATTACTACCTCTTTTCATAACATTTCTCTGACAAGCAAACAAAGCACAAGAATTTTAGGTTTACAAGATTTAAGAGAACTTAAAAACCATCACCTTCAACCATCACCTTCAAACATTTTTCTAAGTCATAGCTAATTATTATAGATGTTTCTTCACGGTAATTAAGATGAAGAAATCTGATTCTAATTGAATGGAAATGTAATTCCATAATTAATTAACAAGCAAGTTCAACTTACCATCACTTACATTAAACTCCACACCTTCATCAGACTTGGAGACAAGTGTTGCAGTTGCATTCTCAAGTCGTGCCTCATACTTCACTGAAAAGATAGAAGAACGCAAATGTAATCATGAACTCCCAGAAGTCTAAAAATAATTAAATAGGAAAAATAGCACAGCTGATGATCTGGCTAATTAACTTCAGACATTATTAATTTTTTCCCAAAGCAGTCCAAGTCCCACCCAATCCCATCCACTAGCCAGGTCTAATGGCTACTTCAAATGAACGTTCCATGAATGTTTAGATCAGACTCTGAAGGAGTTATTAGAATCTCACACTTTGAATGATGGGGATTAGATTATACAAAGCAGTGCTCTATTATTATGTTTATGATTACTTCATCAGCTAAACAATATTCATATCAAAACATAAAGACATGCTCACATATGTAAATATCTTAGTTTCATGCGAAACTTGTCTGTCTGTAGAAGATTAACTATTCAATTCATTGTGATAGTTATTTTTTTTAATTCCATCAGACTTTTTCCATCTTGTGTTAGTGAATGTCCGTCCAAGGACTCAAAATTTTAAGCCTCTTCTTTGAGCGTATAGTTTTCTTTCTACAATAATTGCCAGTATGGACCAAAAAGGATAATATACATTCTTCTCATTTTCTATATTGCCTTTTGTATTTGCTGATGAGAATATCTCATGTGAATCGAATATATGACTGAATTTCTATGGAATTGTTAAGACTTGATATTTGTAGCAACCTCCCAAGCTAATGCAGCAACTTGATATTTGTTATCAAAGTTAATGACCACTCCATGGGGTAGTAGAATTGGCTGGGGACCATGCCTCTTGAAGATGAGGTCACTAGTTTGAATTTTTTGAGCCCCATCCCCCTAGGGAGAAAAATTCACTTGCATAAAAAGAAATCACAAATTTAATGACCAAACTTTTCAATGGTTTAGTTTGTCTATTCAATATTACCTAACACTTCATCAACTTCTCTTGGAGTCGCCCATCCCTCACCCTCCTTGGTTATCTTCTTTAGTATTCCTCCATCACTAGTTACGTCCCTGATGGAGGTCCAAGAGAGCATTTCAACATAAAAAATGAGAGTTGAATTGGGAGGAATCAGGGGTGGAAAGCCGAGTTCCCCATAGGCCAAGTTTGGTGGTATTATGAATATTGCTCTCTCACCCCTCTTCATAGTGGCAACCCCTTCATCCAATCCTTTTATGACTTCACCTGAAATCCAAATTGTCATGGACCGACCAAAAAAAGAAAAGAAAAGGGAAACTAGAAACACCAAGTTAAATGAAGAAGCAATCTAATGAACTCAATTGTTTCTCCATAATAAAGTAAATTATAAATAATTATTTTCACTTTCAATACATATGAAAATTGGAGAATAAGAACAATTATGAAGAATTAATATGACAATTTTTGTGAAGCGATAGAGCCATCTCTTACAACTTCTTCCCCATTGTAATTTGGCAATGCAAACATAGCAGACAACTTTTTGATACTTTCAGAAGCGATTGTTATAATAGCATTCTTCCTAAGGTATTAAAGTTTAGGAATTGTTATAATAGAATTGAAATTCTATAAAAATGCTCTTCAAAAAGCATCTGACTGTTCTCATTCCTCATTATTTTCTGGAAGATGTTAACAGAAAGTTTTGTGTAGCACAAGTCTTACCAATGAAAAAATCTTTGAGGCTAATTGAACATTAAATATACCTATAATATGTCTCCTGCCAGTGTGTTATTATTGCACTTATTGCATGAGTTTCATTTTCGCAGCATGTAATATGTCTTCTGCCACTACTTATGAGTCCACTTCTACTGGCCATATGTGCGATATGGATCGGTGTGTGGAAAGGACCTCCCTATCTATCCGTAATTTCGGTAGGAGGTTCTATGGATGTCAGCAGTGGTCACCGGTTAGTATTACATGATATTATTGTCGTTACATATTTGAGTTGTCATATTCTTATTGTTTTGCTAACCATCTTTTATATACCTTCAATGTTGTATGCAGGACTCTGATCAGGCATGTAAGTTCTTCAAATGGTTGGACAAGAACAGATGCCCACGTGGCCGTGCAACAGCACCACTTGTCCATGAAAGGTTTACCCGATATAAGGCCGAGGCCATAGCTGCAAGAAATGAAAGGGATGAGGCTCATGCAAGGGAAGTAGAAGCACGGGAGCTCCTCAGAATAGCAAAGTGCAAGGCTGAAAAAACTAAGCTCGCACTCCGGACTGCTGAAGACAAGGTCTATAAGTATAGGCTAGCTTTATTTTTCTCTTGGATTATGGTTGGCATTTATTTTGTATTCTTTACTGCTTTTGGGAGCCATGGCCATACACGACTGTGTCTGCCATGACCCATTGACGATAACGTGTGTAATGTAAATATCTTTCATATTTAAGCTTTTTTTCTTTGTTGGATCATCTTTTTCTTTTCTTTTTTCAAATAAGAGTTTGATCACCTATGTAGTTGTTGTGATCCAAAATTTTGCAATAGTGTATCCTGCTATATTTGTAGGTTACTATATACTTGTTAAATGATGTGGGGAATGATGAGGTGATCTTGGGGAAAGTTGGATGAAACAAATGTGAAGCAGCGTGCTTTGTGCTTCTGTTTTTAGTTTTGTGGGGCAAATTTATGGTTGATGCGTATATTTGTGGGGCAAATTGTGCACTTCCCCCTCTACATATCCTAATTCCTAAATAGAATGTTATTCTTATTTTCTTCTAATAAGTCAATGTTATCCTGTTTGATCTAAGTGATGAAGTAAAGATGTTCTTTCTTATTTACTGGTTTTGGTTCGAATATGAATGTATTTTGTACAACACTCCCCTAAAGTAATCCCGATTAGTAGCTTTTTCTTTTTTTAAAATAAATCTACAAACGTTGTATACGTGAGGTATTAAACTGTATTAAGATTATCAACAAGTGCACTTATGTTTGTAAAAAAAAAAAAAAAAAAAAAAAAAAAAAACTACACTTAATTTTCCTACAAAAATAAAATTCCCTCTTGTTGTTAATATCAAAAACTTTATTTGATGTAGATATATCTTGTAAGTGTATAATGGCTACTTCGATGGATGGTTTTCACAGCTTTGGTGGGCGAGTCTCTTGCAATATATTGGTTGCTAAAGAGTGCAAATCAACAAATAATACAAATACAAATCCAAATCACAAAAAATGCATCACCCTTAAGAAGAACCAAGAACATCACCCTTAACAATAACAAAGCATTCCAAATTAGTCACACACCCAAAATACTTATAAACTAAAAGTACATAATATTCCAAATTACACAAACCCAAAATAGTGCAGCGAAGGAAATGGTCAATTTTATATTTCAATATATAATCATCTCACATTGCCACGAGCAACATAATCATTCCACATTGTGTCAGTGATATTGTCTCTAACTTCGCCCATCGCTCTCTTTGATGCAGTTGACATTTCTAGTACATGCCTTTGGGCTGCTGAGCTTGTTGATGCTCCAATATCTCCACCGCCTTCGCTAGTGGTCGCACTACCTTCGCCATCACTCTCTCCTATTGTTCTGAACAATTCATCACTCCGATTGTTCATGCGTATGAAATTGTGTAGAGCACCGCACACAATAACCACGTACCGCTGCCTAATTGGTTTGAAGTTTGGCATTAAATTTAGAATGGGGAAACGGGCCTTCAGCACTCCAAAGGACCACTCAATAACCATCCGTAATGAGGAATGCCTGTAGTTGTACAACTCTTTCTTTGATGTTATCCGTCTACCGCTTGAGTTGAACTCTTGCACATGGTACCTAGTTCACTTGTGAGGGGGGAGAAAACTAGTGCCAATTGGTAGACCCGAATCCACCAAGTAGTACGACCCTACACACACACACACACACACACAACCAGTAAGCACGTAATTCAGTTGTTCATCAACATACTACTTAGACGTGGAGGATAAAATAATTTTAGTTAAAGTCACAGTATAGTACCAAGTCCACTAAAATTAGCCAGTTAAGGGATAACACTCCCCTAGAGGTGTGATCCACATAATTTTGTAAAAAAGAAAAAAATATAAATGCAATTTTGCTTGCTAACCTTTGTTTACACGATGAATACTAGTACTGGTTTAGAATGTTTGTCCATAATCTGAATGATTTAGACTGAATCCAAACAATTCAGTTAGGGTGATGCTCATGTCCCTGCTTAGGCTCTAGATTTGCTTAGTTGTTAAAGGGCTAGGATTCCTGAATTCTCTTCAAGTTAAATAACTACTATTCATTTTTAAAAAGAACGGAAAACAATGTGTTAGCTCTTTTACCATTCGGTAGCTAATCTGGGCTGTATTTCTTGTGGTTGAACAAGTTGGCTAGCTGAATTTAGTATTTGCTCATTTGGGCAGCCATCATCTCAAATATTAAGATTTAGTGCGATCTTATCATAAAAAAGATATAGTGCAGAGTTGACAACTCATGTTTAGTTACCCAACAGATAATGTCTAAAAATTTCAATTCTGAAAGATATCTGCCATCTCATACTCTCATTGAGCATAATGAGATTTTACATCTTTTGGTGTTTAGCTTTTTAATTTCCCTCATTTCTTCTTTCAAACAGGCGATGGATTGAACTTTCTTAACAGATATGGAATGAGAATGCCAGAAGCCAATGTAAATCTAGGTCCTAACATCAAACAGATTACAAAAAAAATGAAATTTTCAAACAAAAATTAAAATCCAACTAGAAACTGTAACTTATAGAGTAAAGGGTGTCCTATTTTAATCACACTCCTGATTCTGAGATATTGGATCCTAACTAGTTTTTGGAAAATCCCATCTAAAAATTCTAACCATTTTTTTAAGTAAAAAAAAAACAAACAGTAAGAGCCTAGTTTAACACCAGTGCCCTGTCTGACAAATCTGGTGCCTACAACAAGCAATAGGAGCTTAAAAATTGAATCTTTTTGGCACCATGAAAATGGGTTTTGAATAAAAAATATGAACTGAAGCATTGAATCCCATTTGATCTCAATTTGAGAGCTCCAAACCGTGCTGCCAATGCCAGCCAAACAAACCACCAGTACATACAAAGCAAAACCCAAAACTTTCATAATCAAACTTTTGAAAGACTAATCTATAATTGGAGGGTTCTTTGAAGCTAGCTAGTTCTACGTAGAGATCTTTAGCTAGTTCCCATGGCCACCAATACATCACCATAACCACGGTTTCATGATTTCAAGTAAAGTGCTTACCGAAACATCAAACAGAGAAAAAAAAAATTAAACTGCAAACCCATAACCATTTAAGCAAAACAATAACCACGGTTTCAATAAATCAACTAAAATACTTACCCAAACATCAAACAAAGAAAAAAAATTAAAAAACTACAAACCCATAACCGTTGAAGCAAACCCATAACCACGGTTTCAAAATTCAAATAAAATGCTTACCCAAACATCAAACAAAGAAAAAAAAAGAAAAAAACTGCAAACCCATAACCATTGAAGCAAACCCAGATCTATGGTTTCATTAAATCATACAAAATGCTTACCCAAACATCAAACAACGAAAAAAAACGGAAAAAAAAATACAGCGAAGAGAGCACAGAAGCATTGCGTTACCGTGACACGGCGGCGCGGTTAGCTGAGCTCGGAGCGGTGACGTTGTGCGTGAGGAGGTCAGGCCAGTGAGAGCTTCTTCTAGGACTAAGAGGAATGGAGCTCTGCTTTACTGAAATGAAGAGATGAAGTGAAGACTCTCTGATATGACTGAAGAGCCGTTGGTCTGAGCATGAAAAGGAGCGCAACATGTGATCTGTTCTGACTGTGGGACCGGGTAAGTAGTTTTATTTACAAAAATACCATTGAGTTATGAGTTATGGAAACTGAAAACAGCCAAAATGTGTTTTCAGTTTCCATAACTCATAACTCAAAAATCAGAGAATTGAGTTATGGAAACAGAGTTATGGAAACAGAGTTATCGTTTGGCCAAACAACCTTTTTACTATGGGTCCCACCATTTTTGAGTTATGAGTTATGGAAACTGAGAATTGAGTTGTGGAAACACCTTGTCCAAACAGGCTCTTATGTTTCCTTGCAATTAAAATATTAGAAATGATCTCTCTTTTATTATTGACAGAGTTATTTTGTTGCAAATAATATATTACTGACATGGTGAATAGGTTTCAATAATGGTCAAAATTCATTGAAAAGGTAAATGGTCACATTGATAATGTATTGTTGACGAAAAACCAATTATTTTACGATGGCTTTTAGTCGTTGAAAAACTACATTAACGACGACTATAGTTCATCACAAAAGTTATTTTCAACGACAAACCAAGTACTTATGACAGCTTTTATTCGTCAAAACAAGGGCATTAACAACGGCCTTAGTTTGTCATAGAAAGTATTTGGTTGTTTGACTTCCTTGTATGAAGTTACATTGTCGACGACAAACCAAGTAATTACAATGGCTTTTATTTGTCAAAAAATGTATTAACAACGGCCTTAGTTCATCATAGAAAGTATTTGGCCGTTTGACTTCCTCGTATGAAGTTACATTGTTGACAACAAACCAAGTAATTACGATGGCTTTTATTCGTGAAAAAAAGGTATTAACAACAGCCTTAGTTCGTTGTAGAAAGTATTTGATCATACGACTTTCTCATATAAAGTTGTATTGTCGATGACAAATGAAATAACTACGACAACATTTTGTCGTCGAAACTATGCATTAACGATGGCCGAAGGCCATCACAAAAGGTATTTGGTCGTCCAACTTCGTCATATGAAGTTGAATCTATGACAGCAATTATCAAGTACTTACGACGAAGTTGTGCTGTCAAAAATGAGTGTTAGCAATGGTCTCGTCGGTAATATAGTATTACCGACAAGGCTTTTTCTGATGGTCGTCGACGGCCTTTTACCGTTGACAATACTAATCTACGACGGCTTTTTGTGTTGTTGCGACGAACTCTGGCCATCGCTAATAGCAATCTTTTTTGTAGTGATATAAACTCATTTATAAGTTTATATGTGTTAGTTAAATATACTCATTACACATATTTTAATAATGACATGGCCAACATGAAACCACTACCTATATTACCTTAATTTTTTTGTTTTTTCCTTTAAACTGATCAAAACCACTTTAGACTATAGTTACATTTAAAAATAAATAAATGATTAAGTAGGCCACATATGATCCTTCCCTATCAATCATCTAAAGTAAAGTTATGAAACATGTTACTATTTTCTCATTCATAATGGTTACAAACATGTATTTTTTTAGTCCTTCACCATCTAATATAAATGTAAAAATTGTATTTTGAACAATTGTTGAAGCTGTAGAGAAGGAATGATGAATGAATGAATTTAATTATGTAAATTATTAATTTGAATAATGATTAATCATAAGTAAGACTAAATGCATGATAAAATGAGTATACTATTTTCTTTTTCTTTTTTTTCTTAATTTTAGAGATTTAAGCATTTAATAATGTAATTTTTTTAGATCTCAAGCTCAGAAACTTGACCTGAGCTCAAGTTTGAGCTTGATATTAAGCTTGAGTTTGGCTTGACTAATTAATCAAGCCAAGCCAAGTCAAGCTAAGCTCAAACTTTTTGGCTTTCCCACGAGCTCAAACTCAAACACTATTTTAGGCTCGTCACAAGTTCAAGCCAAGCTCAAACTTTTGATTTTTCCTGACGAGCAAAGTTTAAACATGTACTACTTGACAAAGCTGGGCTCGTTTACAGCCCTATAATATAAATGTCCACTACAATGGTATATAAATTTAATTTATTAATTTTCTCACATTTCCACTACATACAAAAATCACGCACATATATTTAACCGAACCCCTATTAACAAATGAGTTTTAATAAACAATAAATAAATGTCCAAAATTTCAAATTAGAAAGAAAAAGAACCTATAATCAGTTGGGTTTAGTAGGTGCACATGAGTAGGGGTGTGCATAGATCTGGTTGGGTTGGTTTGAGAGGATTTTTTGACCAAATCCATCATAGTGGGTTAAAAAAATTCAACTCAACTAAACCTATCATAGGGGATCAACCCAATCCACATGAATCGGGTTGGGTTGGGTTGAACCCATGGATTGTACAATTTTTTTTATATTACTATTATTGTTAAATTGAGCTAAATATATATATATATATATATATATATATATATATATATCTTACTTGCCGCCTAAGTTGATAAACAAAATATACATGAACTTATAATTCAACTCAATTATAAACAAAATATATCTAATTTAGTTAATAAACAAAATATGCATGAATTAGTATCTCAACTTAGTTATAAACAAGTAGGAGTGGAGTGAGAGAGTGACAGTGGGAGACGGTAAAAAGAGTAATAAGATTGTTAGGATTTACGAGGTAATTAGGTTTTATATTTTTAAATAAATAAATATAATTTAAATTTTAAATATATAAGTGAGTCGGGTTGGATTAGGAGAGGTTGTGATTGTTATGACTCGAACTCCTAAAAACCGTCCCAACCCAACAGGTAGTTAGGTTGATTCAATTTAGTTTTTGTGGGGTGGTGGTTTAGTTACACACCCCTACACGTGGGGTTTTCATAATTAAACTCGGAATAATCTAAATACTAATTAATCATAAGTTCTAACACTATATAAACCATCTAACCTTGCAAGTCTCAACCATAAAAACCATTGAATTCTCTTTCGAAAGCCATCTCTTCAAAACATTGTTGACTTGTACATTGTCCAAATGGAACAAAAACCCCACATAGCTATTCTAGCAAGTCCAGGGATGGGACATCTCATCCCTCTTGTTGAGTTTGCGAAGCTACTTGTTCATCACCACGACTTGCACATCACTTGTATCATTCCAGTACTTGGGTCTCCATCCAAAGCCATGAAAGCAGTTCTTCAAGCCCTTCCCACCACCATAGATCACCTCTTTCTTCCTCCTATGATATTGGAGGAGGAGATCAAAGGTCTAAAGTTTGAAGTCCAAACTATTCTCACCTTAACTCGCTCACTGCCACCTCTCCGAGACGTGTTAATGTCTACTCGATTTTCTGCTTTTGTAGTCGATCCCTTTGGAATTGATGCACTAGATATTGCTAAAGAACTCAACATCTCACCCTACATTTTCTTCCATGCAAATGCTTTCACTTTGTCTTTGGTTTTTCATTTGACAAAGCTAGACGAGACAGTTTCATGCGAGTATAGAGACCTACCAGAACCATTGAAACTTCCGGGGTGCATACCCATTCACGGTCGAGATCTTATGGAACCGGTTCAAGATCGAACCAGTGAGTCGCACAAAATGATTCTTCACAGCGCAAAACAGTTCCGATTAGCTGAAGGTATTATCATTAATACCTTCATGGAATTGGAAGGAAGTGCCATAAAAGCTTTGTTAGATGAAGAAGCTAAAAATCTTCCACTTTATCCAGTTGGACCAATCCAAAGTGGTTTAAGCAACCAGGTTGAAGAGTCAGACTGTTTAAGATGGTTGGACAATCAACCACATGGTTCTGTCTTATTTGTTTGTTTTGGGAGTGGTGGGACTCTCTCATATGATCAAACAAATGAGCTAGCCTTGGGATTGGAATTGCGTGGCCAAAAGTTCGTATGGGTTGTAAGAACCCCAAATAATGAATCAGCTGATGCCACATACCATAGTGACCAAACTCTCGACAACAACACTCTTGCTTTCTTACCAAAAGGGTTCGTGGAGAGGACTAAATGGCAGGGTCTAGTGGTTCCCTCTTGGGTACCACAAGCCCAAGTGCTTAGCCATGGCTCTACGGGTGGGTTCTTAAGTCATTGTGGTTGGAATTCGACCCTAGAGAGTATCATGCAAGGCATACCATTGATTGCTTGGCCGCTTTACGCAGAACAAAAAATGAATGCAGTATTATTAGCTGAGGATGTTAAAGTAGCACTGAGACCAAAAACTCACAAAAATGGTCTAATTGATCGAGAGGAAATTGCAAAAGTTGTAAAGCGTCTCATGGTTGGAGAAGAAGGGAAGAAAGTTCGTAATCGTATGAAAGATATAAAGATCGCTGCTGAGAAAGCATTAAGTGCAGATGGATCTTCTACAAAGGCACTCTCTGAATTAACATCCCAATGGACAAACCATCCGGGCTTTTAGTACATGATACTTTTCTTGCATTTCAACTTTATTCTTCAATTGTTTTTCTTTTAAGTTATTTGTTCTTAATTTCTTATTTTGTAACTTTATCACGTATTGCATATTTGACTGTACCATGCCTTTATAAATATATCGTTTGTTTGTTTAGACGTGGGATTAAATTTCTCTTTGGTTCTTAAATTATATATGAAATGACAAAATTGACCGGAAGGTGAGACTTATGACGACTTAAGCTGTTAAACATCAAGCACCTCCTCTCTCTCTCTCTCTCTCTAAATTTCTAGAATTTCTCTAGAGCTTTCTTGCATAAGTTAATCTCAGCCACAACTTTACAAGATGTCTGGAAGGTTGGTGAAAGAGATATTTTTACTATTAATCAAAGACAATAAAAGAATGTGTTAGAGAATTCAGAGTCGGTGAGTTAACCGACTTTATGCATTTATAAATACGTAGAAGTATTGGTGCTCAGTTTTTGGTGTGTCATAAAGCACCAAGTGAGACGTGTAAGGTGCAGTGTGTGACGTGAAGTGAAGCAGGTGAAGTGAAGAAAATAAAGTCAACAGCTAGTGTGTGAAGTGTGTAGAGTGAAAAGTGAAATTAGAAAATCCGAGTGTAGGTAGTGTCAAAGAGTTGGTGCGTGTCCTGTAAAAGTTTAGTGTGTTGGGATTGCAGAAGCTCTGCCGCGTGGTGCTATTTGAGTTTGGTATTTGTGACATACGTGAGAGCCGACACAAGGCTTTTCATTACTCAAAACATTGTAATTTATGAGTCCAATTTTTTAACAAAATAATGTTATGGTCATTAATTATTTTATAATATTTTTATAAATTATTGATATAATAAATTTTTATTAATTTTAATAAAAATTCATCATTATTATCATATTTATATTTATCA
The DNA here is from genome assembly GCA_029955455.1 of Quercus agrifolia. NCBI lineage: Eukaryota > Viridiplantae > Streptophyta > Magnoliopsida > Fagales > Fagaceae > Quercus > Quercus agrifolia. Next base: position 54,093,777 of record JARQAD010000003.1, on the reverse strand, counting down.
ATAATTATTTAAAAATTACTAAAATCACATGATCAACTATTTATAAAAATATTATAAAATAGTTTGTGTTTGTAACATTACTCTTTCTACTAAGTGTCATTTTAACGGTAATCTTTGAGTAATGGTTAATCATTCATTTTAGGAAAATTTTTATACCACTTTTATGAAAAATGAAAAAAATTGTCAAAACATTAATTTTTTTTTCTTTTCTCATAAAAAACTTTCTTTAAATAAATTGTTAACCATTATTAAGAGTATCCGTTTGCATTTTATTTTTAATAAAAGCTTTTTTGTTCGGTCTTTTATTCAACACTAGCAATGGTTGCACATGCAAGGCACGTGCTGCCCCCAGTAGTGAGAAAATTAATATAAATTTTGTGTGTGAAACTGTGAATTTTTGCTCACCCAATTTGATTATATTAAAAAAGAAGTCTAAGAATACAACAAAATATCACAATATTTTCAAAATATCTTTATTTTTAGGATCCGAATAGATTTTTTTTATTTTATTTGAGAGAAATGCTACATTTATAACATTTTTAGAACAAATTCTAAATGACAAGTTATTATTGGTTTTAAACTGATAACATTGTTATTGTTATTCTCAAAACATTTATTTTCAGTTGTGGTTGGTCACAACCTCATATTTTATTATTTTATTTCGACCGGTAAGAAATTGATACTTCAATATTTGTAAAAATATTGTGAAATTTTTTGTGTTGGTATAACAATATATATGCCAACTTACATAAATATCTAAAAGAAAAAAAAAAAAACACAAACCGATTACTAGGAAAAAAAAAAAAAAACTTTAGGCATGGTAGAAATTAATGTTAAAATCTTGTGGACTTAGCATTTTTTTTATTTGATCTATAAGAAACTGAGATCTCAACAATTGTGAAAATATTGTGATAATAATAAGTGTTGTAACACTTTCTCAAAAAATTTATTTTCAGTTGTGGTTAGTCATAGTCTCATATTTTATTATTTTATTTCAACTTGAAAGAAATTGGCATGTCAATAATTGTGAAAATATTATGAAATTTTTTATGTCAGTATAACAATATATATACCAGCTTATATAAATATTTCAAAGAAAAAAAAAAACACAAACCGATTATTGGGGGGGAAAAAAAAACTTTAGGCACTGTAGCTACAATGCCAGTTGAATAAACCAAAAGCACTATAGCTCCAGTGCTATCCATTAATAATAGCTTACATATGATTTGTTGTGAAATTAATGTTAAAATGTTGTGGATTTAACATTTTTTTGTTTGATATATAAGAAACTGAGATTTCAACAATTGCGAAGGAAAAAAAATTGTGAAAATATTGTAATAATAATAAGTGTTGTAATATTTTTTTAAAACATTTATTTTCAGTTGTGGTTGGCTACAGTCTCATATTTTATTATTTTATTTTGACTGGTAAGAAATTGACACGTCAATAATTGTGAAAATATTGTGAAATTTGTTGTGTCAGTATAATAATATAAATGTCAGCTTACATCAATATTTAAAAGAAAAAAAAAACACATACCGATTATTGAAAAAAAAATTTAGGCACTATAGCTATAGTGCTAGTTGAATAAACAAAAGGATTGAACCAAAAAAAAAAAAAAAAAAGTGAAAATATTTTATTTTATTTAAACTTGTGAACTTGTAAGAAATTGACACGTTAATAATTGTGAAAATATTATAAAATTTGTTATGTCAATATAATAATATAAGAATTTTATTGTGTCTGTATAATAATATAAATGACAACTTACATCAATATTTAAAAGGGAGCTATTAGAAGACATGATGAGAGGGTGGGGAGCTCGAATGAGTGACTAAGCTGGATGGACTCTCTGGATGAGTGCATCAACCAGGCAGATTTGGATGACTTAAGATTTTGAGGTCAATTCTTTTCTGGGTCTAACAGAAAGGAGGAAGGCCCAATTCTCAAGAAGCTAGACAGAGCACTTGTTAATGCTAAGCGGGAGGGCAGATTCACTGGGTCAGAAACAAATTTTCTGCCTAGTTGAATAAACAAAAGGGTTGAACAAATGAAAAAAAAAAAGTGAAAATATTTTATTTTATTTCAACTTGTGAAAATATTGAGAAAATATTATTTTATTTCGATTTATAAGAAATTGATTCGTCAATAATTGTAAAAATATTGTGAAATTTGTTGTGTTAGTATAACAATATAAATGTCAGCTTACATCAATATTTAAAAGAAAAAAAAAAAAAAACACAAACCGATTACTTTAAAAAAAAAAAAAAAAAACTGTTGCAGCTACAGTGCTGCATAGTGTCAACACTCTGGATGCACATTGCCAAAGCACTGTAGTGGCATAGCCGCTTTTATTATAAAGAAATATTGTGAAATTTGTTGTGTTAGTATAACAATATATATACAGGTTTTTATAAATATTTAAAAGGAAAAAAAGTACAAATGGAAGACCAAAGGAAAAAAAAAAAATAGTGTAGGTGCTGAAGCTACAGTTCCATTTGAACAAACCAAAAGTACTGTAGTTTTTACACATTCACCTAACATGTGTCACAACATTTTTGCAAAACATTTATTTTCAGTTGTGGTTGGTCACAGTTTCATATTTTATTATTTTATTTTAAGTTATAAGAAATTGACACCTTAATAATTGTGAAAATATTGTAAAATTTGTTGTGTCAGTATAACAATATATATGAAAAAAGTACAAACAAATGACAAAAAAACTGTAACTACTGTAGCTACAGTGCCGATGGTACTGTAGCTACTGTTTGAAACTTAAAAAAAGAAAGGCAAAATGCCTTACCAAATTTTTACTGTAGATATACAGTGATTTAACACTGAATGTACAGTACTAAATCACTGTAGCAGTGAAAAAGTACCAACAGACAACAAACTGTAACTACTGTAGTTACAGTGACGATAGTACTGTAATTACTGTAGCTACAGTGCCGATGGTACTGTAGCTACGGTTTGAAACTTAAAAAAAAGAAAAGTAAAATGTCTCACCAAATTTTTACCATAGATAAATAGTGATTTAACACTGTATGTACAGTACTAAATCACTGTAGTGGCATAGCTGCCTTTATATATATAAGAAAAGCAACAACGTAACATTCTTCTTCTTTTTTCCATAAAAAATCATTTACGTAACTTTATTAATCATTTAGACACTAAGGGCATGTTTGGTAGACTGTAATAGAGGCTATAATGTAATAGTTATTCCTATGATTTAGTTATTCGTTAGTTTGATTAAGTTTTTATTACAAGTAATAATCATTACTTATAAATAGCTATTCTTAAAAATGAGGAGTAAGTATTCCTCTTAAAATGTTGTTTTAGTTATTCCTTAGTAAGTGTAATAATTTCAAAACTTAATATATTTCCAAATAAACAAACTTTCCATATACATCTAACAATTATAAAAATAAAAAATCGTAAAAAAAATACATATTTCTCTTAAATTTAAAATTAACAATTTTTAAGGATATATAATTGTATAAGTAAAAAATTTCCTAAAATAAATGTTAAGTTTCATTCTAATGTTATATCTCACAACCAAACTAATGAATACGTTTAGTTATTACATTACAGCACATTTTATTTCTAGTAATAAAGATTGCAATTCTTATTGTAATCTCTATTCAGTATACCAAACGTACCCTAAAAGATTGATAACAAAGAATTGGAGAAGATCAGCCCATTATTCTTTTCTTTATAAAAAATAGTGGCCCAACTAAACTAGAGATGCTTATTAAGCCTTAACCGCTCAAACAGAAGCCCATGAACCCAAAAACAAGGCAATTTGTCCAACATGTAAGCCCACGACTAAACAAATGACAGTAATAAGAGCAAGTCCAATGCTCACGACATCAAGGTGGCCCATTTCAAGGATTCCTAAGAAGAACCACGAAAACCCAAGTTAATTAAGTATGGTGTGAAAGCTTCCTGAATTCCGTTTAGCTTTTTAAAAGAGGCTAACAATAATTCTCCAAATTAATCTTCTTACCATATATCAACCACTTCACACTAAAAAAAGGAATCTATATATATACACAGAGAGAGAGAGAGAGAGAGAGAGAGAGAGAGAGAGAGAGAGAGAGAGAGAGAGATTTGATATGATAACTATAATTGTCAATATCATACAATTAGTATCGTGTACAAAAAGCTTTGTATAATTAAGATATATTGGAGGTACTTATGAATAGTACGATACATAAGTGTATATCATATGATTCATATTATATCGTAAAATCATACGATACATAAACATATGGGTTTAAAAAAAAGTTTTTTTTTTTTTTTTTTTAGGTACTTTGTTTAGAGTTTAACAAGTTGTTAGACTTGTTATAACAAAAAATTAATTGGCTACTTGATTGAGCCCAATAAAATAACATGTTTAGGAGTTTTTTTCAACAAAATTTGTATTGCACACTTGACACTTCATTTTTGTATTTGCAAATTTCTTTTATATACTATGATTAAAGTATTAAATGACAATATAATTTTTTTTATATATAATATTGTTATAAGTCTAATGAGCTAGAATGCCAAGACGAAATATAAAGATAAAAACTATTAAAATAAAAGGAATGATAAGAGGCAGTTAATGTTGATCACAACGAAGAAAATGTTAAAGAAAAAATTATTTTGCAAGATGATAAACATTCTGATAACATTGACTTAGACGAAGTTGATTAGGCAAGATGGTAAATATATGACGAAAATAAATTATTATTTTTCCTCATATGTTATATATTATCACTTTTAAATTTAATCAATTTGAATGTGTATGTTATAAACATATGTTATTTATTTATTTAGTCTTGTTAAATATTATTAAATAAATTAATAATTAAATTATTCATTAATTGAATATATTTTGAATTTATAATGAATATATATTTTTCATATATATATATATATATATATATTCTATTAGGTATTCACGTATTTTACAATACATGTTACGATAAATGATATAGATAATCAAAAATCAATTCATGATATGATTAAAGATTTAACATCTATGATGACCACCTCTCTCCTCTCAATATCTACAATATGGGTTAGTTTTATATTAGAAAATATAAGCTTATTTTTTTTTTTTTTTTCTAATAGCATATAAAACATCAATGAACGTTTAGACCTCCAAATACAAAATTACCAACACAAGCTTATAATCAAATAATATATGTGCGAAATATGAAATATAAGCTATATCCAAGTTGGTAACCCACTTTAAACCATAATTAATTACAAACACAGCAGCACTTAAAAGGTAAAGAGAAAGAAAAGAGAGATCAAACACAAAGATAACACAGCGATGTGTTATCGAAGAGGAAACCGAAGTACTCGGCAAAAAACCTCTTCGTCGCCCTCAAAGTGGTCAATAATTCACTAGAGAATAAAGTTAGGATACATGAATAGCAAAAGACCCTCCAAGCCTAATCCACCTAGTGCACCTAAGCTCTCCAAGCTTCTTGCTCCAACAGGGTTACGCCGAACCTTGTCTTCTCTTGCTTATCGGATCCCGCAATAAGCCCATTGCATCAACCAAATGAATTGGTCCTCTCTGAACTGCTTCCCAAGCACCAAAACACTTCCTTATTGATATGGCTATGGTGAAATAAGGATTTAGCAAATGTACCTCTCAAGGATATGTCAATGGAGAGGGTGAGAGAAGATGAATTTGGAGAATCAAGCGATGAAAATTGTGGATGAGTCAATCTTTTTTTTTTTTCTAGGGTTTTTCTCTCAAAATTCTTTCTAGAAGCTCTCTACATTTTTTGGGTATAAGAGTATTTATAGTAGTGTGTATGAGGAATGCGAAAAGTCAGTTTTCATCAAACAAGGCATTCTAGCGACTCAACCTCGCGATTGGAATGAGTTGTGAGCTAATTGCCTGGCCAGACTAGAAGTTTTGTCCTATAGTGCTTCAGTTGTCATGACCCTTTAGCTCCTCTGCATGCTTCATACGTGTGTCATTATGGTGACTTGCTAGTCACAAGCCAGTCGCGAGACTCCTTTGAATTGCACACATCTTAAGTTTTCTTTACACTTTTTCATGCACCACCCTTACATAAATCCCACCTAAATACAGGGTATCTAATTGCTAAATTATAAGCAAATTTGGCATGGAATAAAGTCAACACATGATTGAATAAATTCAACCTTACAATTATTATTTTTTAGATGTGAGTAGTCACTAATCTGTTTAGTATTTGCTCATTTGGGCAGCCATCATCTCAAACATTAAGATTTAGTGCGATCTTATCATAAAAAAGATATAGTGCAGAGTTGACAACTCATGTTTAGTTACCCAACAGATAATGTCTAAAAATTTCAATTCTGAAAGATATCTGCCATCTCATACTCTCATTGAGCATAATGAGATTTTACATCTTTTGGTGTTTATCTTATTTAATTTCCCTCATTTCTTCTTTCAAACAGGCGATGGATTGAACTTTCTTAACAGATATGGAATGAGAATGCCAGAAGCCAATGTAAATCTAGGTCCTAACATCAAACAAATTACAAAAAAAAATGAAATTTTCAAACAAAAATTAAAATCCAACTAGAAACTGTAACTTATAGAGTAAAGGGTGTCCTATTTTAATCACACTCCTGATTCTGAGATATTGGATCCTAACTAGTTTTTGGAAAATCCCATCTAAAAATTCTAACCATTTTTTTAAGTAAAAAAAAAACAAACAGTAAGAGCCTAGTTTAACACCAGTGCCCTGTTTGACGAATCTAGTGCCTACAACAAGCAATAGGAGCTTAAAAATTGAATCTTTTTGGCACCATGAAAATGGGTTTTGAATAAAAAATATGAACTGAAGCATTGAATCCCATTTTATCTCAATTTGAGAGCTCCAAACCGTGCTGCCAATGCCAGCCAAACAAACCACCAGTACATACAAAGCAAAACCCAAAACTTTCATAATCAAACTTTTGAAAGACTAATCTATAATTGGAGGGTTCTTTGAAGCTAGCTAGTTCTACGTAGAGATCTTTAGCTAGTTCCCATGGCCACCAATACATCACCATAACCACGGTTTCATGATTTCAAGTAAAGTGCTTACCGAAACATCAAACAGAGAAAAAAAAAAATTAAACTGCAAACCCATAACCATTTAAGCAAAACAATAACCACGGTTTCAATAAATCAACTAAAATACTTACCCAAACATCAAACAAAGAAAAAAAATTAAAAAACTACAAACCCATAACCGTTGAAGCAAACCCATAACCACGGTTTCAAAATTCAAATAAAATGCTTACCCAAACATCAAACAAAGAAAAAAAAAGAAAAAAACTGCAAACCCATAACCATTGAAGCAAACCCAGATCTATGGTTTCACTAAATCATACAAAATGCTTACCCAAACATCAAACAACGAAAAAAAACGGAAAAAAAAATACAGCGAAGAGAGCACAGAAGCATTGCGTTACCGTGACACGGCGGTGCGGTTAGCTGAGCTCGGAGCGGTGACGTTGTGCGTGAGGAGGTCAGGCCAGTGAGAGCTTCTTCTAGGACTAAGAGGAATGGAGCTCTGCTTTACTGAAATGAAGAGATGAAGTGAAGACTCTCTGATATGACTGAAGAGCCGTTGGTCTGAGCATGAAAAGGAGCGCAACATGTGATCTGTTCTGACTGTGGGACCGGGTAAGTAGTTTTATTTACAAAAATACCATTGAGTTATGAGTTATGGAAACTGAAAACAGCCAAAATGTGTTTTCAGTTTCCATAACTCATAACTCAAAAATCAGAGATTTGAGTTATGGAAACAGAGTTATCGTTTGGCCAAACAACATTTTTACTATGGGTCCCACCATTTTTGAGTTATGAGTTATGGAAACTGAGAATTGAGTTGTGGAAACACCTTGTCCAAACAGGCTCTTATGTTTCCTCGTAATTAAAATATTAGAAATGATCTCTCTTTTATTATTGACAGAGTTATTTTGTTGCAAATAATATATTACTGACATGGTGAATAGGTTTCAATAATGGTCAAAATTCATTGAAAAGGTAAATGGTCACATTGATAATGTATTGTTGACGAAAAACCAATTATTTTACGATGGCTTTTAGTCGTTGAAAAACTACATTAACGATGACTATTGTTCATCACAAAAGTTATTTTCAACGACAAACCAAGTACTTATGACAGCTTTTATTCGTCAAAACAAGGGCATTAACAACGGCCTTAGTTTGTCATAGAAAGTATTTGGTTGTTTGACTTCCTTGTATGAAGTTACATTGTCGACGACAAACCAAGTAATTACAACGGCTTTTATTCGTCAAAAAATGTATTAACAACGGCCTTAGTTCATCATAGAAAGTATTTGGTCGTTTGACTTCCTCGTATGAAGTTACATTGTTGACAACAAACCAAGTAATTACGATGGCTTTTATTCGTAAAAAAAAGGTATTAACAACAGCCTTAGTTCGTTGTAAAAAGTATTTGATCATACGACTTTCTCATATAAAGTTGTATTGTCGATGACAAATGAAATAACTACGACAACATTTTGTCGTCGAAACTATGCATTAACGATGGCCGAAGGCCGTCACAAAAGGTATTTGGTCGTCCAACTTCGTCATATGAAGTTGAATCTATGACAGCAATTATCAAGTACTTACGACGAAGTTGTGCTGTCAAAAATGAGTGTTAGCAATGGTCTCGTCGGTAATATAGTATTACCGACAAGGCTTTTTCTGACGGTCGTCGACGGCCTTTTACCGTCGGCAATACTAATCTACGACGGCTTTTGTGTTGTTGCGACGAACTCTGGCCATCGCTAATAGCAATATTTTTTGTAGTGATATAGACTCATTTATGAGTTTATATGTGTTAGTTAAATATACTCATTACACATATTTTAATAATGACATGGCCAACATGAAACCACTACCTATATTACCTTAATTTTTTTGTTTTTTCCTTTAAACTGATCAAAACCACTGCAGACTATAGTTACATTTAAAAATAAATAAATGATTAAGTATGCCACATATGATCCTTCCCTATCAATCATCTAAAGTAAAGTTATGAAACATGTTACTATTTTCTCATTCATAATGGTTACAAACATGTATTTTTTTAGTCCTTCACCATCTAATATAAATGTAAAAATTGTATTTTGAACAATTGTTGAAGCTGTAGAGAAGAAATGATGAATGAATGAATTTAATTATGTAAATTATTAATTTGAATAATGATTAATCATAAGTAAGACTAAATGCATGATAAAATGAGTATACTATTTTCTTTTTCTTTTTTTTCTTAATTTTAGAGATTTAAGCATTTAATAATGTAATTTTGAGCTCAAGTTTGAGCTTGATATTAAGCTTGAGTTTGGCTTGACTAATTAATCAAGCCAAGCCAAGTCAAGCTAAGCTCAAACTTTTTGGCTTTCCCACGAGCTCAAACTCAAACACTATTTTAGGCTCGTCACAAGTTCAAGCCAAGGTCAAACTTTTGATTTTTCCTGACGAGCGAAGTTTGAACATGTACTACTCGACAAAGCTGGGCTCGTTTACAGCCCTATAATATAAATGTCCACTACAATGGTATATAAATTTAATTTATTAATTTTCTCACATTTCCACTACATACAAAAATCACACACATATATTTAACCGAACCCCTATTAACAAATGAGTTTTAATAAACAATAAATAAATGTCCAAAATTTCAAATTAGAAAGAAAAAGAACCTATAATCAGTTGGGTTTAGCAGGTGCACATGAGTAGGGGTGTGCATAGATCTGGTTGGGTTGGTTTGAGAGGATTTTTTGACCAAATCCATCATAGTGGGTTAAAAAAATTCAACTCAACTAAACCTATCATAGGGGATCAACCCAATCCACATGAATCGGGTTGGGTTGGGTTGAACCCATGGATTGTACAATTTTTTTTATATTACTATTATTATTAAATTGAGCTATATATATATATATATATATATATATATCTTACTTGCCGCCTAAGTTGATAAACAAAATATACATGAACTTATAATTCAACTCAATTATAAACAAAATATATCTAATTTAGTTAATAAACAAAATATGCATGAATTAGTATCTCAACTTAGTTATAAACAAGTAGGAGTGGAGTGAGAGAGTGACAGTGGGAGACGGTAAAAAGAGTAATAAGATTGTTAGGATTTACGAGGTAATTAAGTTTTATATTTTTAAATAAATATATATAATTTAAATTTTAAATATATAAGTGAGTCGGGTTGGATTAGGAGAGGTTGTGATTGTTATGACTCGAACTCCTAAAAACCGTCCCAACCCAACAGGTAGTTAGGTTGATTCAATTTAGTTTTTGTGGGTTGGTGGTTTAGTTACACACCCCTACACGTGGGGTTTTCATAATTAAACTCGGAATAATCTAAATACTAATTAATCATAAGTTCTAACACTATATAAACCATCTAACCTTGCAAGTCTCAACCATAAAAACCATTGAATTCTCTTTCGAAAGCCATCTCTTCAAAACATTGTTGACTTGTACATTGTCCAAATGGAACAAAAACCCCACATAGCTATTCTAGCAAGTCCAGGGATGGGACATCTCATCCCTCTTGTTGAGTTTGCGAAGCTACTTGTTCATCACCACGACTTGCACATCACTTGTATCATTCCAGTACTTGGGTCTCCATCCAAAGCAATGAAAGCAGTTCTTCAAGCCCTTCCCACCACCATAGATCACGTCTTTCTTCCTCCTATGATATTGGAGGAGGAGAGCAAAGGCCTAAAGTTTGAAGTCCAAACTATTCTCACCTTAACTCGCTCACTGCCACGTCTCCGAGACGTGTTAATGTCTACTCGATTTTCTGCTTTTGTAGTCGATCCCTTTGGAATTGATGCACTAGATATTGCTAAAGAACTCAACATCTCACCCTACATTTTCTTCCATGCAAATGCTTTCACTTTGTCTTTGGTTTTTCATTTGACAAAGCTAGACGAGACAGTTTCATGCGAGTATAGAGACCTACCAGAACCATTGAAACTTCCGGGGTGCATACCCATTCACGGTCGAGATCTTATGGAACCGGTTCAAGATCGAACCAGTGAGTCGCACAAAATGATTCTTCACAGCGCAAAACAGTTCCGATTAGCTGAAGGTATTATCATTAATACCTTCATGGAATTGGAAGGAAGTGCCATAAAAGCTTTGTTAGATGAAGAAGCTAAAAATCTTCCACTTTATCCAGTTGGACCAATCCAAAGTGGTTTAAGCAACCAGGTTGAAGAGTCAGACTGTTTAAGATGGTTGGACAATCAACCACATGGTTCTGTCTTATTTGTTTGTTTTGGGAGTGGTGGGACTCTCTCATATGATCAAACAAATGAGCTAGCCTTGGGATTGGAATTGGGTGGCCAAAAGTTCTTATGGGTTGTAAGAACCCCAAATAATGAATCAGCTGATGCCACATACCATAGTGACCAAACTCTCGACAACAACACTCTTGCTTTCTTACCAAAAGGGTTCGTGGAGAGGACTAAATGGCAGGGTCTAGTGGTTCCCTCTTGGGTACCACAAGCCCAAGTGCTTAGCCATGGCTCTACGGGTGGGTTCTTAAGTCATTGTGGTTGGAATTCGACCCTAGAGAGTATCATGCAAGGCATACCATTGATTGCTTGGCCGCTTTACGCAGAACAAAAAATGAATGCAGTATTATTAGCTGAGGATGTTAAAGTAGCACTGAGACCAAAAACTAACAAAAATGGTCTAATTGATCGAGAGGAAATTGCAAAAGTTGTAAAGCGTCTCATGGTTGGAGAAGAAGGGAAGAAAGTTCGTAATCGTATGAAAGATATAAAGATCGCTGCTGAGAAAGCATTAAGTGCAGATGGATCTTCTACAAAGGCACTCTCTGAATTAGCATCCCAATGGACAAACCATCCGGGCTTTTAGTACATGATACTTTTCTTGCATTTCAACTTTATTCTTCAATTGTTTTTCTTTTAAGTTGTTTGTTCTTAATTTCTTATTTTGTAACTTTATCACGTATTGCATATTTGACTGTACCATGCCTTTATAAATATATCGTTTGTTTGTTTAGACGTGGGATTAAATTTCTCTATGGTTCTTAAATTATATATGAAATGACAAAATTTGACCGGAAGGTGAGACTTATGACGACTTGTCTAACTAGATCCAATCCAATAGAAATGATGAAATCGTACACTGGTACTTAAGCTGTTAAACATCAAGCACCTCCTCTCTCTCTCTCTCTAAATTTCTAGAATTTCTCTAGAGCTTTCTTGCATAAGTTAATCTCAGCCACAACTTTACAAGATGTCTAGAAGGTTGGTGAAAGAGATATTTTTACTATTAATCAAAGACAATAAAAGAATGTGTTAGAGAATTCAGAGTCGGTGAGTTAACCGACTTTATGCATTTATAAATACGTAGAAGTATTGGTGCTCAGTTTTTGGTGTGTCATAAAGCACCAAGTGAGACGTGTAAGGTGCAGTGTGTGACGTGAAGTGAAGCAGGTGAAGTGAAGAAAATAAAGTCAACAGCTAGTGTGTGAAGTGTGTAGAGTGAAAAGTGAAATTAGAAAGTGATATAATAAATTTTTATTAATTTTAATAAAAATTCATCATTATTATCATATTTATATTTATCAATAATTATTTAAAAATTACTAAAATCACATGATCAACAGTTTATAAAAATATTGTAAAATAGTTTGTGTTTGTAACATTACTCTTTCTACTAAGTGTCATTTTAACGGTAATCTTTGAGTAATGGTTAATCATTCATTTTAGGAAATTTTTTATACCACTTTTATGAAAAATGAAAAAAATTGTCAAAACATTAATTTTTTTTTTCTCATAAAAACTTTCTTTAAATAAATTGTTAACCATTATTAAGAGTATCCGTTTGCATTTTATTTTTAATAAAAGCTTTTTTGTTCGGTCTTTTATTCAACACTAGCAATGGTTGCACATGTAAGGCACGTGCTGCCCCCAGTAGTGAGAAAATTAATATAAATTTTGTGTGTGAAACTGTGAATTTTTGCTCACCCAATTTGATTATATTAAAAAAGAAGTCTAAGAATACAACAAAATATCAAAATATTTTCAAAATATCTTTATTTTTAGGATCCGAATAGATTTTTTTTATTTTATTTGAGAGAAATGCTACATTTATAACATTTTTAGATCAAATTCTAAATGACAAGTTATTATTGGTTTTAAACTGATAACATTGTTATTGTTATTCTCAAAACATTTATTTTCAGTTGTGGTTGGTCACAACCTCATATTTTATTATTTTATTTCGACCAGTAAGAAATTGATACTTCAATATTTGTAAAAATATTGTGAAATTTTTTGTGTTGGTATAACAATATATATGCCAACTTACATAAATATCTAAAAGAAAAAAAAAAAAAAACACAAACCGATTACTAGGAAAAAAAAAAAAAAACTTTAGGCATGGTAGAAATTAATGTTAAAATCTTGTGGACTTAGCATTTTTTTTATTTGATCTATAAGAAACTGAGATCTCAACAATTGTGAAAATATTGTGATAATAATAAGTGTTGTAACACTTTCTCAAAACATTTATTTTCAGTTGTGGTTAGTTATAGTCTCATATTTTATTATTTTATTTCAACTTGTAAGAAATTGGCATGTCAATAATTGTGAAAATATTGTGAAATTTTTTATGTCAGTATAACAATATATATACCAGCTTATATAAATATTTCAAAGAAAAAAAAAAACACAAACCGATTATTGGGGGGAAAAAAAAAACTTTAGGCACTGTAGCTACAATGCCAGTTGAATAAACCAACAGCACTATAGCTCCAGTGCTATCCATTAATAATAGCTTACCTATGATTTGTTGTGAAATTAATGTTAAAATGTTGTGGATTTAACATTTTTTTGTTTGATATATAAGAAACTGAGATTTCAACAATTGCGAAGGAAAAAAAATTGTGAAAATATTGTAATAATAATAAGTGTTGTAATATTTTTTTAAAACATTTATTTTCAGTTGTGGTTGGCTACAGTCTCATATTTTATTATTTTATTTTGACTGGTAAGAAATTGACACGTCAATAATTGTGAAAATATTGTGAAATTTGTTGTGTCAGTATAATAATATAAATGTCAGCTTACATCAATATTTAAAAGAAAAAAAAAACACATACCGATTATTGAAAAAAAAAAATTTTAAAAAAAATTTAGGCACTATAGCTATAGTGCTAGTTGAATAAACAAAAGGATTGAACAAAAAAAAAAAAAAAAAAAAAAAGTGAAAATATTTTATTTTATTTAAACTTGTGAACTTGTAAGAAATTGACACGTCAATAATTGTAAAAATATTATAAAATTTGTTATGTCAATATAATAATATAAGAATTTTATTGTGTCTGTATAATAATATAAATGTCAACTTACATCAATATTTAAAAGGGAGCTATTAGAAGACATGATGAGAGGGAGGGGAGCTCGAATGAGTGACTAAGCTGGATGGACTCTCTGGATGAGTGCATCAACCAGGCAGATTTGGATGACTTAAGATTTTGAGGTCAATTCTTTTCTGGGTCTAACAGAAAGGAGGAAGGCCCAATTCTCAAGAAGCTAGACAGAGCACTTGTTAATGCTAAGCGGGAGGGCAGATTCACTGGGTCAGAAACAAATTTTCTGCCTAGTTGAATAAACAAAAGGGTTGAACAAATGAAAAAAAAAAAGTGAAAATATTTTATTTTATTTCAACTTGTGAAAATATTGAGAAAATATTATTTTATTTCGATTTATAAGAAATTGATTCGTCAATAATTGTAAAAATATTGTGAAATTTGTTGTGTTAATATAACAATATAAATGTCAGCTTACATCAATATTTAAAAGAAAAAAAAAAAAACACAAACCGATTACTTAAAAAAAAAAAAAACTGTTGCAGCTACAGTGCTGCATAGTGTCAACACTCTGGATGCACATTGCCAAAGCACTGTAGTGGCATAGCCGCTTTTATTATAAAAAAAATATTGTGAAATTTGTTGTGTTAGTATAACAATATATATGCAGGTTTTTATAAATATTTAAAAGGAAAAAAAGTACAAACGGAAGACCGAAGGAAAAAGAAAAACGGTGTAGGTGCTGAAGCTACAGTGCCATTTGAACAAACCAAAAGTACTGTAGTTTTTACACATTCACCTAACAAGTGTCACAACATTTTCGCAAAACATTTATTTTCAGTTGTGGTTGGTCACAGTTTCATATTTTATTATTTTATTTTAAGTTATAAGAAATTGACACCTTAATAGTTATGAAAATATTGTAAAATTTGTTGTGTCAGTATAATAATATATATGAAAAAAGTACAAACAAATGACAAAAAAACTGTAACTACTGTAGCTACAGTGCCGATGGTACTGTAGCTACTGTTTGAAACTTAAAAAAAGAAAGGCAAAATGCCTTATCAAATTTTTACTGTAGATATACAGTGATTTAACGCTGAATGCACAGTACTAAATTACTGTAGCAGTGAAAAAGTACAAACAGACAAAAAACTGTAACTACTGTAGTTACAGTGACGATGATACTGTAATTACTGTAGCTACAGTGCCGATGGTACTGTAGCTACGGATTGAAACTTAAAAAAAAGAAAAGTAAAATGTCTCACCAAATTTTTACCATAGATAAATAGTGATTTAACACTGTATGTACAGTACTAAATCACTGTAGTGGCATAGCTGCCTTTATATATATAAGAAAAGCAACAACGTAACATTCTTCTTCTTTTTTCCATAAAAAATTATTTACGTAACTTTATTAATCATTTAGACACTAAGGGCATGTTTGGTAGACTGTAATAGAGGTTATAATGTAATAGTTATTCTTATGATTTAGTTATTCGTTAGTTTGATTAAGTTTTTATTACAAGTAATAATCATTACTTATGAATAGCTATTCTTCAAAATGAGGAGTAAGTATTCCTCTTAAAATGTTGTTTTAGCTATTCCTTAGTAAGTGTAATAATTTCAAAACTTAATATATTTCCAAATAAACAAACTTTCCATATACATCTAACAATTATAAAAATAAAAAATCGTAAAAAAAATACATATTTCTCTTAAATTTAAAATTAACAATTTTTAAGGATATATAATTGTATAAGTAAAAAATTTCCTAAAATAAATGTTAAGTTTCATTCTAATGTTATATCTCACAACCAAACTAATGAATACGTTTAGTTATTACATTACAGCACATTTTATTTCTAGTAATAAAGATTGCAATTCTTATTGTAATCTCTATTCAGTATACCAAACGTACCCTAAAAGATTGATAACAAAGAATTGGAGAAGATCAGCCCATTATTCTTTTCTTTATAAAAAATAGTGGCCCAACTAAACTAAAGATGCTTATTAAGCCTTAACCGCTCAAACAGAAGCCCATGAACCCAAAAACAAGGCAATTTGTCCAACATGTAAGCCCACGACTAAACAAATGACAGTAATAAGAGCAAGTCCAATGCTCACGACATCAAGGTGGCCCATTTCAAGGATTCCTAAGAAGAACCACGAAAACCCAAGTTAATTAAGTATGGTGTGAAAGCTTCCTGAATTCCGTTTAGCTTTTTAAAAGAGGCTAACAATAATTCTCCAAATTAATCTTCTTACCATATATCAACCACTTCACACTAAAAAAAGGAATCTATATATATACAGAGAGAGAGAGAGAGAGAGAGAGAGAGAGAGAGAGAGAGAGAGAGAGAGAGAGAGAGAGAGAGAGAGAGATTTGATATGATAACTATAATTGTCAATATCATACAATTAGTATCATGTACAAAAAGCTTTGTATAATTAAGATATATTGGAGGTACTTATGAATAGTACGATACATAAGTGTATATCATATGATTCATATTATATCGTAAAATCATACGATACATAAACATATGGGTTTAAAAAAAAGTTATTTTTTTTTTTTTTTGGGTACTTTGTTTAGAGTTTAACAAGTTGTTAGACTTGTTATAACAAAAAATTAATTGGCTACTTGATTGAGCCCAATAAAATAACATGTTTAGGAGTTTTTTTCAACAAAATTTGTATTGCACACTTGACACTTCATTTTTGTATTTGCAAATTTCTTTTATATACTATGATTAAAGTATTAAATGACAATATAATTTTTTTTATATATAATATTGTTATAAGTCTAATGAGCTAGAATGCCAAGACGAAATATAAAGATAAAAATTATTAAAATAAAAGGAATGATAAGAGGCAGTTAATGTTGATCACAACGAAGAAAATGTTAAAGAAAAAATTATTTTGCAAGATGATAAACATTCTGATAACATTGACTTAGACGAAGTTGATTAGGCAAGATGGTAAATATATGACGAAAATAAATTATTATTTTGCCTCATATGTTATATATTATCACTTTTAAATTTAATCAATTTGAATGTGTATGTTATAAACATATGTTATTTATTTATTTAGTCTTGTTAAATATTATTAAATAAATTAATAATTAAATTATTCATTAATTGAATATATTTTGAATTTATAATGAATATATATTTTTCATATATATATATATATATATATATTCTATTAGGTATTCACGTATTTTACAATACATGTTACGATAAATGATATAGATAATCAAAAATCAATTCATGATATGATTAAAGATTTAACAACTATGATGACCACCTCTCTCCTCTCAATATCTACAATATGGGTTAGTTTTATATTAGAAAATATAAGCTTTTTTTTTTTTTTTTTTTTTTTTTTTCTAATAGCATATAAAACATCAATGAACGTTTAGACCTCCAAATACAAAATTACCAACACAAGCTTATAATCAAATAATATATGTGCGAAATATGAAATATAAGCTATATCCAAGTTGGTAACCCACTTTAAACCATAATTAATTACAAACACAGCAACACTTAAAAGGTAAAGAGAAAGAAAAGAGAGATCAAACACAAAGATAACACAGCGATGTGTTATCGAAGAGGAAACCGAAGTACTCGGCAAAAAACCTCTTCGTCGCCCTCAAAGTGGTCAATAATTCACTAGAGAATAAAGTTAGGATACATGAATAGCAAAAGACCCTCCAAGCCTAATCCACCTAGTGCACCTAAGCTCTCTAAGCTTCTTGCTCCAACAGGGTTACGCCGAACCTTGTCTTCTCTTGCTTATCGGATCCCGCAATAAGCTCATTGCATCAACCAAATGAATTGGTCCTCTCTGAACTGCTTCCCAAGCACCAAAACACTTCCTTATTGATATGGCTATGGTGAAATAAGGATTTAGCAAATGTACCTCTCAAGGATATGTCAATGGAGAGGGTGAGAGAAGATGAATTTGGAGAATCAAGCGATGAAAATTGTGGATGAGTCAATCTTTTTTTTTTCTAGGGTTTCTCTCTCAAAATTCTTTCTAAAAGCTCTCTACATTTTTTGGGTATAAGAGTATTTATAGTAGTGTGTATGAGGAATGCGAAAAGTCAGTTTTCATCAAACAAGGCATTCTAGCGACTCAACCTCGCGATTGGAATGAGTTGTGAGCTAATTGCCTGGCCAGACTGGAAGTTTTGTCCTATAGTGCTTCAGTTGTCATGACCCTTTAGCTCCTCTGCATGCTTCATACGTGTGCCAATATGGTGACTTGCTAGTCACAAGCCAGTCGCGAGACTCCTTTGAATTGCACACATCTTAAGTTTTCTTTACACTTTTTCATGCACCACCCTTACATAAATCCCACCTAAATACAGGGTATCTAATTGCTAAATTATAAGCAAATTTGGCACGGAATAAAGTCAACACATGATTGAATAAATTCAACCTTACAATTATTATTTTTTAGATGTGAGTAGTCACTAATCTTAAATGTACGAAATAATTACAAGATGCAACCCCATGAGAACGATGACCTCAAAATGTTGATCAAGAGTAGTTTTTTCCCTAGACTTACTATTGAAGTTACATTACACTAAAACATTGGTGTACATTTATATGCCATTATTTAAACCATTTTTTGGAGTTTTAAGTTTGTAGTTACTTCACACTAGCATATGCAAGTATTTTAAGGTCATTATTTAATTTAAATAATTTATAATAATAATAAAATAAACAAAGACTTGTTGATATTATTATAACACTAGTTAGGGCTGCATGTGCAGCCCTTTGAGTGGGAAAATTTAAGATAGATATTTTTTTTTGAAATAGTATGAAATTATGTGCTTAAATTTAGAATTTAACATATGACTCTATTTATTATGATAATTTCTTAGAACCTATTTACTAAAAGCAGTATCTACTCACGAAAAAAATTATACTAAGAATGATAACAAATGTTGTCATCTTCCAATAAATAATGACATATACTACAATTGAAACTCTTCATCAAATTAAATACTTATAATCATTTGCAATGAATATTTTGTTATTCATACTTCCTTCTTTATTATCTTATTTTATGAGCTTAACTACGATGTTTAGCTTACTTAATTTTTAATGAATACATTTTTAAGAAAAAAAAGATAACAAAAAAATAGAAATGAAAAAAAAAAAAGATGTCATTGAAGTTTCTATTAAATAAAATTATAGCAACCTTTTGCCCAGCTCAAGCTTACTTTCTAAGCAAATGTGGGCTTGGGCTCGAAAGCAACAATAAATCTAGAAGATTTAAGCCTCTAATAAATTAGTATTCTTTAGGTAGCAAATAGAATACCATACATCACCATTTTTACTTTTTAAATATGACTGCCACATAAAACTCAAAATACATAAAGAAAATTTTTGGAACATTAAAATTGCTGAAGCATTTTAGATATTGCACAATTAAATATTCTAAAAATCATAAGATTTTGTTAGAGTTTAACTAAGAGAGTGACAGCAAAAACTATATGCTTGTTTATAAAATATAAATGAGAAAATTATTCAACTTTAAAGTTTAGTGGGGGGGGGGGGGGAATGAAACTACCCCAAACATAATGGGGGAAAGTACTTTTTCCATAATATATATATATATATATATATATATATTACTTTAAACAATGTGTTTTAAAAAAAATAAAGTCAACCCAAGAAAACTGTTCATAAAATTATGAATTTTGGCTCAACAAATTGACTAAACCAAAAAAAAAAAAAAAAAAAAAAAAAAAAATTCAAGAACACAATAAATGTCACGATATTTTCACCAAACCTTTATTTTAGCTATCGTGAGTTCTGGTATGATATTTTATTATTTTATTTTAGAATAATGCTATGTTTACAACAAATACTATGTGGTAAATTGTTATTAGTTTTTAATTGGGACAACCACTTTAAACTATGCATTAACAAAAACAATAAACAAAAAACAACAGAAGAAAATTGTGCATGAAATTGTGAATTTTGGCTCACCAAATTTCACTTAAAAAAAAAAAGTCTAGGAACACAACAAAATGTCACAATATTTTCACAATTCCTTTATTTTTAGCTGTTGTAAGTTTTGGTTTGATATTTTATTATCTATTTTATAGAAATGTTATCTCTATAATATTTTTATTACAAATTCTAGATTATAAGTTGTTACTAGTTTTAAAATGGACCCACGACTGATATCACTTTTTTATCCATCAATAGTAGCTTACCACGTATAATTTGTTGTGAAATTAATATGAAAATGTTGTGGATTTAGCATTTTTTTTGTTTGATCTATAAGAAACTGAAATCTCAACAATTCTGAAAATATTGTGATAACAATAAGTGTTACAACATTTTCACAAAGCATTTATTTTCATTTATGGTTAGTTACAGTCTCATATTTTATTATATTGTGAAATTTGTTGGGTTAGTATAACAATACCATGCCAACTTATATAAATATTCAAAAGAAAAAAGAAAAAAGAAGAGAACAAACCGAAATGGCGTGATTGGAAAAAGAAAAAAGGCAAAATACAAAATGGTGAGTTTTGCTCACCAATTGACTAAACCAAATTTTTGCTTCTACTGGGTTGATTTTAAAGGTGCATTTGGTAGTTAAAGTTATCAATTCCATATTATTAAACATTTCTATAATATTTTTACAACAAATTTTCGGCAGTAAATTATTAATAATTTTACTTTGAAACCATTATTGAAATTATTATTTTTTCGTTAATATTAGTAATAATAACTTGCTACTTAAAATTTATTGTAAAAATATTGTGAACATAACATTTTTTAACATTTAACATCAAAAATATTTCTTTCTCACCCAAAGTCACCTTTTGGCTTGTTATACAAAAGACAAAAGTTTGAATAAACCAAAAGCGGTGTAGCTAGAGTCATTACCTACAAAAGACAAAAGTCTGAAGAATTTGTTTTGGTGGTCACTAAGAAACTTAAATTATACAAAATTTAATAAATAGACAACTTGAATATATCAACGTCACAAAAAACAAACATGCGAATACATGAAATATTAATTTTTTTGTACTAGCAAAGAGAGAGAGAGAGAGAGAGAGAGAGAGAGAGAGAGAAAAGACTAATAAGAGATAAAGTGGAAATTGAAAATACTGATATAAGAATAATAAAGTGATCACAACAATTTCATAAAAAAATCTTATGCAATAAGCTGTTATTGGTGGGTAAAACATGTCAATATTGAGCCCAATTTAGAATTAGTAACAGTTTACCACATAAGATTTAGACAAAACAACAATATTGGTCCCTCAAGTTTACCCTTTGTACACAATTGGTCCCTTAAATTTGAAGCGAACGCAATTAGTCCCTCAAGTTTTAAAATTGAGTGGTATTGGTCCATTTACTAACTGCTATTAATAGTGTTACTTATGTGGCTAACGGAACAATGACTTGACATTTTTTTTAATGATGTGGCATGTTTTTAATTAAAAATTACAAACTAAATTTACACATGAGAAAAAATATTCATTGGTACCAAATTAAAAGAAATTATTTTCTACCTATTGTAAAAACCCACAACAAGAGAGAAGGGGAGAGAGGGAAGAAACCAAGCCCTAGCCGCCGATGACAGCACGAGTCTTAGAAGCTGTCGGCGATAGCCACTGACCCGCCTCCCTCCTCCTCTCGCACAACCACTAACTCGCCTTCATCCTCCCATCTCAGGTATTACACTTTTTTCTATAGTATCTCACCTCAATTTAGGTCCATGTAAGATTTTTTTCCCCTGTGTTTGTATCTCAGGTATTACACTTTTTTCTTATGGTATCTTAGGTATTACACATTTTTTACTTGTTGGTTCCATTTTAAGTGTCTACTAAAATTTTATAGGGCATGTTTTCAGTTATTCTTGACGTTTTTATTTATTTATTTCTGTTTTGGCTAAGACTATGTTTATGATCCAAGTACTTCTATGTGTTTCCCAAAATAATTTGTGGGTGTACATTGGATTTTGGGTATGATGGAGAATGCATAAATTTAATTGCAAATTGTAGGCAATTCGTAGCGAACAATATCTAAAAGGAGACCTAAATATGAAGTTGTTGATTAAGCAAATTGCAGACGTGATTTTTAATATGAATACATCAAGTGATTTGATGAAATGACATTTTTTTTTTTTTCTAATGCTAAATATTATGTTAAACAGATGAATGAAGATTTAGGAAATCATTCCTTTTGTTTTTATCTTGGATCACTTCCTTGTATTTTTTTAGTTATCTGTACATATTGATCACATGCTGGCACGACAGATTTCTATCGATATGTTGATAACTTCTTGGTTTTGAAATTATGTATCACATTCTGTGTTTTCCTATTAAGTTTTGGAAAATTCTTAGCTGGTGTTCTAGAAAATAATTCCATATTTGATCTTTTTTATTGTTATTAGTTTCTCCCATTTATCAGAAAATTCTTAGCTGGTGTTTTGGATTTTGGCAGCTGGTTGTGTTTATGTAAATTCAGAAGTCATGGCTTTGATCTAAAGAGAAAACATGGCTTCAAAACATGACATTTATTATAGGAAGACATTGTTTCAGTGGATGACTTATACTACATTAATTGGATGCCACACACATAAAGGGTTAATAGCAAAGCTCATTGATGATGCCAAAAGTAATCTGTGAGCCACATGGTCCTCAGGTGCCCTAGACAGAACCTGCGGAACAAAAATAAAGAAGACCTTACAGAGAGTATTGGTGTGGTACCGGCTAAATACCCTTTGAAGGTTAAGTTAGAGAACTTTCACAACTCTAGAGTGCTAGAGTTGGGGTAAATTATGCGTACCTTGGTTTGTGAGGGTCTTGGGGTTTTTATAGCAGCGTAGAGCTGACATTCGTTTCTTGGCGGAGAGGGTATTTCCTTTTAGGGAAGATCCTCATAAATACATGTATCTTGCAAGATCCTTTCCTTATAGGGATTCCCTTGATTAGGGTTAATCGTGGGGTACAAGATATTTCCATGTATAGATATTCGTGGAGGTCAAGCAAGGCCACGTTGGGCTTGTCATGCTCTTTATTCCCATTGGCCTCATTTACTCCCGTTGGCCTCTCTCTTCCTGTCAGCCTAGGGATACCCATCATCTCATGTGGATTCCGTCGGGTATTGAGGTGATGTCATCAGTCTATGGCGTCGTCAATTTCATATTACTTCACATGCACATGAAGCTGATGGGCATAATGGAGTCGTTGGCTTCTTTATATGTAATGAGTTTACTTCTTCCTAAAAACACCATTGTTAGGTGCCCCTACTCCATGGCTCCGTCAGTTTTAGCTGACGGGTCATGGAATGTAGCTTTTCTTTTATTATTTATCCATTGGAAAAAGGTGTTCATTAATGGCTCTTTGAGCAGCTTTTATTAAATGCTAGGACACGTGGCATAGGTTGGCTAGCTTCGTTTCCCGCGTTTTTTCGTCCTATGAATAGCTCATTGCCTCCTTTCATTTTTCCTTATTTCATCTTTACAAATCTTAAGAGGGAGAGCTGTCGTTCCATCACCTTTGTTGCCGTTAACTTTGCAGATCTCATCACCTTTGTTGCCGTCAACTTGCAAATCTCGTCAATACTACAGAGTCTTCTATTAATCCTGTAAGTCCTCTTCTCCTTTTATTTCTTTTTTTACTTCTGTTTCTTCAGTCAGTCGTCACTTCTATAGAAAGACCCATCAAATAGGCTCTTAGAATACCTCTGTCACTTGTAGGTGAATAGATGTCAGGTGATAGAGAAGCGACGAGTGAGCAATTGTTGTCAGTCCATGAGAAGCAGGTTACGACAAAGTCTACCTGTCAGGTCATGGGCCTAAGGAGGGCTTATCTTGGTCGTTAGAGAGGGAACCATCTGCCCGTTCTCCTGATGACAAAGAGGAAGATTATGACAGAGAGGAAGTAGAGGAAGGAAAGGGGGGAGAGGATGTGGGTGAATACGGCAAGGGAGAAGGGGATGAAGTGGAAGGAGGGAACGAGGAGAAGTGTGAAAGAGAAGAGGATAAGGGTGAAGGTGATGAGAGAGCTATTAAAGGAGGAAGTTCAGGAAGCCCAGGGGATGGTTATACCTGTCCCTTCATCCTCCCTATGATATAGACCATCAACAACTTCAAGCCGACGATGACGATTAAAATCTTCAAGAACTTATGGGATTGATACCAAATCCCTGATAATTTTCCATTCCGTCTGCCCAGGAAGTTTGAAAAGTGCTATTCTAGGAAGATTGCTGACGTTGACATGTATAATACCATGTTCGCGGCGGGATTAAGATTGCCATTGACAGAACTACACCGTCAGTTGGTAAATTTCCTAGGTTTGTCCGTTAGCCAAATAGCTCCCAACTGTTTGGAGAATCTTCATAGGACAGAACTACACCGTCAGTTGGCCAATTTCCTAGGTTACTTTCGACGAGTTCTTTTGGTGTCACAATCCCCAACATATCTCCTCTTCTAAAGGGATATATCACTTCGTAGTGAGGAAAAAGTCACTTAGGCTAGTGTCAGACATGTCTAACTCCAATAGAAATTGGAAGAGTAGGTACTTTTTGGTCCAAAGGACGAATTGGGTATGCCGACGGGAGGAGTGGGTTACTATGCCTCATGGCTTCGACAATACTTGGGGTATTGTCAAGGATTCAAGTTTAGTACTGCCTGCTTCCTCACTTTTTCTTTGTTTATTTGTTGTGTTTGATGTTGTCTGCTTCTATCTTTTTTCAGCTAGTGTTTGTTCGCGGATAGCTGACGAGCAAGAGGCTTTTATCCGTCAGGTGCTTGACATCCCTTTCGACGAACGAAGGTGTAAGGAACTCATTACCCTCGACATGCTGCACGCTTACTGTGGTGGTCCTGAGCCAACGCCTACAACTCGTAGACTAAACGCTTATTCCCGTCAGCATAAGTTCTTACTTCTTGGTTTTTTCCTTCCGTTTGCTTCATACTTATGCCTGCTTATATAACGTTCATCTTTTACCCTTTGCAGAAATGGAGGCAACAAGACAAAGAGCTTTGGTAAGGGCATCAGCTGCGGCGCGTAAGCAGAAGGAGAAGGAGAGGGCCTCAACGTCAGCTCCCAAGGTTGTCTACAAAGGAACGTCCAAGCGAAAGAGCGAAGGGAAGGATTGATAGGCCACAAACTGAATGACCCTTTGTGATAGAAATTAATTAATTAATTAGCCAAGTTATTAATTAATCAATTTATCATGCAAAACCTAATGGAAAAACCTAATGGCAACATGGTGATTTGTTTACGAATGGGAAAAATCTAATGGCAAAAACCCCACCGGGTAATTTTCAGGTCACCACTTTCGAAACTCCACTATTATCACAACAAGCGGTTACAAGTAAAGGAATCCCAGGTACCTTACCAATCTACAATTGAACGTTTATCCCAATACCCAATTGGACTTGTTCTGTAGTGACAGTTCCCCTTTTTGATGCACGACTCCTAAATATGTGACTAACTAATTGCGTGGATCTCAGTATGCGACTTCAATCACCAACTAAGAAATTTGTCGGTTGCAAAGTTCTTCAGTTCATCCACACGATGAAGATCAAGAAGATGCTTGGTCACAAAACCCTACGGTGCAAATACACAGCAACTACTTCAAGAGAAAGAGATGAACTTGGTCAAGAACTTCGTCTCCGGTCACAATTTGCTTGAATAGAGTTTGCTCAATGATTGTGCAACTTGTGTACCGTTTGACAGCCTTTAAAACAATCCTTTTATATGTCTAGGGTTAGGAGAAAAGAAGGCCCAAAGACATATCCACGGATCCCAAGAAAATCAGATTTAAATTCTGAAATTCTTAAACCTCGACAGATAGGAGGTGTCGAGCAGCTATCGAGCAGCTGTCGAGCTTTAATGAATTTGCACTATTTACTTGATTTCTTGAATAGACTCGAAGGTTTCAACACTTGATCTTGAAATGTGGTTTCTTGAAGTATTTAAACACATCCTAAGTATACCCAAATACAAGTAAAATACATTTTGTCAAAGGATAAGCCAATTACATAAAATCATGACATATGTTCTTAACATGAGAAACACATATGTCCTAACAATCTCCCCCTTTGGCATTTTGTGACAAAACCACAACAAACAAATGAACATATAAAAGAAGTCATAAATCACTCAACTAATATTCACTTGTTGAATACAATAAAATCTATCCTAACACAAACTCTTGAAAAACTTTGGAAGAAAAGAGTTTATGGCGAGTAAACTTTGACAACCTGTATTTCTGAAACACTTTGAACAAAACTCATCAAGACATCTTTGTGTGAAACAAAAATAATAGATTGCATACAATTAATAAGAAGCATGTGTATAAAGAGAGAAAAGAAACAACATATGAAAGGGTAGGTGAAAGAAAAACATACATCAACATCATAGAAGAGAAAATAAGTACAATGTATGTCTATAAATGATCACAAGACCTCATGTACAAGAACAATGTATCTAAGAAAGAAAGAAAAGAAAAGATACATAATATCCTCACTACATCCCTCAAAAAGAATCAACACTCCCCCTAACACAATGATCCAAAAATTAACTCTCCCCCTAAGAGTGACTATTCTCATATCCAAAACTATTTCCCCTTTTTGTTATAAGTGACAAAGGGTAGAGTGTCAAGTAGACATCTCATTGGTAGAGCTAGCATCTCCATCAGCATCATCAGAATCATCATCATCATCATCATCCTCAGACTCAGAAGCCACGGGAGAAGGTGGTGAAGAAGTAGCCTCAGGAGCAAAACCACCCATGGATGCCTGTCGTCGTGCAATACGACTGACATGAATGTTCACCTGATACAACTTCGTAGAGATTATATCTAGGCGAGCATCCATGCACTGCAGCTGCGCCATGACGTCTCCCAAAGACACATCACTCGAAGAAGAAGGAACAGATGCAGATGGAGTAGAACGAGATGGTGCAGAATGGGAGGAAGGTGCTGCTAAATCCGATTGCCGTGACTGAAACTGGGCCTCGCTACATTTAACGGTAGTGTAATCTATGGCACATATGACGGTAAAATGATCGGAAGAGGGAAAAGGAACGAAAAAATGGCGTAAGATCCTCATGATAGTGGAAGGAAAGATGAGCTTATCATGAGATGCCGAGTCTAGATGAACATCAATAATAGAAAGAATGAAATGAGAAGGAAAATCTATAGTAAGATGCTCAAGAAGAGATAACAAAAATCGAGCACGAGGCTTTGTAATGGAGTTATAATGAGAAAGTGGATGCAAAACAAAAGTCATCGACATGGTGTAAACAAACGCTCACCCCAAGCAGAAGGGCGCTCATAAAAAGCAGACATGAGCTCATCCCTGGACACAGTCCTCAGACGCTCACAACTAGGATAGTCAGGAAACTCTATCCTAGGGACCCGAAGCACATCTGCAACAAGTTGCAGTGTGATAGGAATGCGTGTACCTCGAACACGAGTGAAGAAGAGAGGTACTGAACGATCAATCCTATGCATGTTGGAGTAAAACTCCTGGATAAGCACGAGAGGACAGGTGACTAGGGCATCACACAATGACTCCCATCCCCTACTGTGAATGACAGAGGGAAGGTCGGTGTCAGCAAAGTTTAACAGAACGACTTGGTGTTCTGAATGAATGCCTCGTTTAGAGATGTTCTCTGAAAATGCCCTAAAGGCATCATCATCACGGAACCGAACGTTAGAAGGTGAAGGATTAGAAGACAAAGAAGCACTGGAACGAAGAGGGATCCGGGCTGGAGTGGATTTACGTTTAGGTGCCATAGACATGACTAATCTAAACAGAAAGAGAGGGAAAGAAAAAAAAAACAATAAAAAAAAATATCACATATAATGAAAAGAAAGTGCGTATGCATGGGAAATGCATGAACATGTGACATGCAAAACAAATTGCATCATGGGCTTAGCCCAATCCAAACCTATCAGCACACAGAAAAATAGCACACATCTAAATGCATGACAATACTGTTATAATGCTAATGTGATGCAATGTACGAGGTTTTAAACTCATTTAAGTGAAAACTCATCCCAAAATTTCAAAAATAACTCATCAATTTTTCAAAAACCCCAAAACCTAAGTTTCAAAACATGAAATGCATGAAGAATAAGAGATTAGAAACTTACCAAGAGAAGAAGAATCTTGAAAAAGCTTGAAAAATCACAAAGGAAGAGGTTTGGAGTGAGAGAGAGAGAGTGTTTGGGAGATGAACAGGTGCGGACAGATCGAGAGGGATCAAAGAAATGAGAATCGGATCGTGAAGAATAAATATATAGACCCTCAGTAAATCTCGATAGATGCAAGTGTCAAGAGGTATCAAGGAAGCTATTGAGGTAGGTATCGAGGAAATGGTTGTCGACAGCTGAGGTATCGAGAAGGTATCGAGGAACAACTTATCAGATCCAAGAACAGAAGCTCGATCAATCCACCAGGTGTCGAGAAGCTATCGAGGAGGCAAGAGCTTTCTTGATCGATCCATCAGGTATCGAGGAGCTGTCGAGAAA
The DNA here is from genome assembly GCA_029955455.1 of Quercus agrifolia. Lineage (NCBI taxonomy): Eukaryota > Viridiplantae > Streptophyta > Magnoliopsida > Fagales > Fagaceae > Quercus > Quercus agrifolia. The sequence goes on along the minus strand of JARQAD010000003.1, from coordinate 54,064,838 downwards.
GCGATAAGAAACAGCTGAAGAATCTCGACAGACAGCAAGGTGTCGAGGAGGTATCGAGGAGGTGTCAAGCCACCTTTTAAAACCAGTTTTTCGAGAGTGAAAAACACAGACATGAATGCAATCCAACATGCAACTCAACCAATGATCCAATCAACACAATAATCTTTCACTAAAAATTTTAAGCACATGGATCTCAAAAACACACACAAACACACTAAACAAGTCTAACCAATTTTATATTTCAAAAACCAAGTTAAGACAGTTTAGTGAGCATACATTAACATATGTAAAACCTTGTGATGGCCAAATCACATTGTACTTGCACATGTATCGAGAATAGCAAAGAATATTGTGTGTGAAAAACATCGCAAGATTGCATAAGTGTATACATGTTATGACGATTTGAGATATGAGAAAATCACTTTAACTCACACACAATCATAACTGCTTGATGGGGACTATCACTTTCAAGGTACATCCTATAACTCCCACATCTCCTAGAAAACACGCTTGCAATCATTTTTGAAGCATTTTTGTCTTTTTGCTTTTAATTTTTTTTTGCATATTTTTATTTAAGCAAAACATGCATAGGCATATAAGAGATAGAAAAGAAATACCCATTTAAGTTGAGCTTATGACATTGCACTTTTGCTATGTCGAAGCATACAGATGTCATTGGCACTGCACTTTTGATATGCCGAAGTATACAGGGGTCTTATTATGATTGGCAAGCAACAGTGATGAGATGGTTATTAATTCCTTTCTCTCAGAATTTTTTAGTTATTCCCGTAAAAAAGAGTGATATGAGTGTTAAGTACAAGAGATAACTTAATCTTACTCATCATAGACAAGATCCACAAAGCTCACTTGCTTAGTTGTGCATAGAGATGCTCATCTAAGCTACAAATGATACAAAGTTTAGAAAACTTTGTTTCAATGGCCATCCATGGTACACAAGTACCAATGTACACAAAACACACACTGTTTTTGTATTTTTCTAATTTTTCAAATTTAAAAAAAATAAAATAAACAAAATAAACAAAACTGAAAAATAACCAAACAAAAACATGTTAAACAAAGTAAAGCATAAAACTAGACTGGCTCAAAAATAAAGCAAAACACACACAAGAGATGCAACCAAAAACAAGAAGATACAGAGGAAAGTGATAGAATCAGTTGAAGCCATTTTCCTTCCACACCCTAGAAGAACCCTTCCTTTGATTAAACTTATGAACCATGAGGGCTTTAAGAAGATCTCCAAGAGGAGCAAGAGAGGATTGAAGCTGATTCTGGCTTTCAGATGCTATCATGTCGTTGCTCTGTTGAGTGGCAAGCCACTTGTAGCAATTTGGTCAAGTATGACTGGCAGCTCCACAATAATGACAGAGATGCGGCTTCTTTTGTTTAGGCTTTTGAGAGCTAGTCTTCTTAGCTTTAGGGTTTTTAACATCTTTCTTCTCAAGCTTAGGGGGTGCTCCTAAGATAGATTTACCATTGTCTGAGTTCTCACTAGCTAATTGAGTTTTAATCTCATTGTTCTCAATTTTAACATTATTAGCAGGAGGTACAAAAATAGTAGTACTAGAAGAAGTAATATTAGAGGAAGAAAGACCATACCCTAAACCTATTCGATTTGAAGCAGATTTTTGTATGCTAAGCATATCATCAAGCTTCACACTTGAACTCCTCTCTAGTTGAGCTCTGACTTGAATTAGCTCCGCTTTAAGCTTTTTGGTCTTCTCAGAAATTGTTCTCGAACCTCAGTGCTCCAATAGTCTGATTAGCTTCATCAAATTTTGTGGAAAGCTCCTCACGATCAAGTTCCACATCACTGAGCTTCTTGGTGGTTAGCCTATATAATTTCTCATGCTTCTCAGAAAGCTTGTACAGCTTCTCATAAGCTGTATGAATGTCATCTTGATCATCCATCTTCTCAAATTTGGATTCCACCAATTCCTCCTCTTCAATCACATCTTCAACAATCCCATTAGTAGGATCAACACTGGCAGTGAAGGCATTCAAAATTTTGTCATCCTCATTGTCGGAATCATCCTCAGGCTCGGTGTCGCTCAAGGTAGCAGCAAACGCCTTGCTCTTCCCAATGCTCTTGAGATACGTAGGACACTCTTGTTTCATGTGCCCGAAGCCTTGACACCCAAAACACTTAGGTCATACGGGAACAGAGTACTGACTACCTTCCTTAGCATCCTTCTTCCCTTTGTCTTGCCTTTTATACTGAAAAGAACTGGATTGCCTACGGTCCTTGTAGAAGCCTTTTCCATTTGCGTTCTTCATAAACTTCTTGAACTGCCTGGTGATGTAGGACTTCATCTTGGAATCTTCATCATCAGAAGACTCATCTGTCTCACTGCTCTTGGCCTTCAGTGCCATTCTCTTACCTTTACCCGTCTCGCCAATCCTTGTCAATCCTAACTCATAGGTCTGCAAGTTTCCAATCAGCTCAGTCAGAGAAATCTTACCAATATCCTTTGATTCCTCTATTGCCATGATCTTGGCATGAAATCTCTCGGGTAGAGATCTGAGCACTTTCCTCACAATATTGGGTTCAGGAATGGTTTCCCCAAGATTGAAGGTTGAGTTCACTATGTCTTTCACCTTGGCATAGAACTCATCGAATGACTCATCCTCCTCCATTTTTATCTCTTCAAAGCTTGTAGTGAGCCTCTGAAACTTTGAGTCCTTGACAGCCTTAGTACCCTCATAGGTTGTTTGGAGGATGGCCCATGCATCCTTAGCAGTTTCAGTAGAGGATATCTTCTTGAACTCCTCATTAGTGAATGCATTGAATAAGTCATTCAATGCCCTGCTGTTGAAATTTGCCGCCTTGATCTTGGCTTCATCCCAATCGGCCGGTGCTTCTTTTGGCTTAGTCTAGCCAATCTCAATAGCTTGCCACACTTTTTCATCTAAAGACTGCAAGAAAGCTCTCGTGCGTACTTTCTAGTATGCATAGTTAGTGCCATCAAATAAAGGAGGTATGATTAATGAATGTCATCTATCCATGACAAACAGGGGTCAATGGATCAACATAGCAAAGATTAAACCCTAATCAGAGTGTGCTTGCTCTGATACCACTTGATAAGCCACAAACTGAATGACCCCTTGTGATAGAAATTAATTAATTAATTAGCCAAGTTATTAATTAATCAATTTATCATACAAACGCATGGTGGCACAAACAAATCACCAATAAACTAATTATGCAGTAGAAAATAAATAACACGGTGATTTGTTTACGAATGGGGAAAACCTAACGGCAAAAACCCCACCGGTTGATTTTCAGGTCACCACTCCCAAAACTCCACTATTATTACAACAAGCGGTTACAAGTAAAGGAATCCCAAGTACCTTACCAACCTACAGTTGAACCTTTACCCCAATACCCAATTGGACTTGTTCTGTAGTGACAGTTCCCCTTTTTGATACACGACTCTCAAGTACGTGACTAACCAATTGCACGAATCCCGGTACGCGACTTCAATCACCAACTAAGAAGATTGTCAGTTGCAAAGTTCTTCAGTTTATCCACACGATGAATATCAAGAAGATGCTTGGTCACAAAACCCTATGATGCAAATACATAGCAACTTCTTCAAGAAAAAGAGATGAAGTAGGTCAAGAACTTCGTCTCCAATCACAATTTTCTTGAACAGAGTTTGCTCAATGCTTGTGCAACTTGTGTACCGTTTGACGGCCCTTAAAACAATCCTTTTATTTGTCTAGGGTTAGGATAAAAGAAGGCCCAAGGACATATTCACGGATCCCAAGAAAATCATATTTGAATTCTGAAATTCTTAAACCTCGACAGATAGGAGGTGTCAAGCAGTTATCGAGCAACTATCGAGCTTTAATAAATTTGCACTATTTACTTGATTTCTTGAATAGACTTGAAGGCTTCAACACTTAATCTTGAAACGTGGTTTCTTGAAGTATTTAAACACATCCTAAGTCTACCCAAATACAAGTAAAGTGTGTTTTGTCAAAGGATAAGCCAATTACATAAAATCATAACATATGTTCTTAACATGAGAAACACATATGTCCTAACAAGGATGACCGCCCATTCAAGAAAGGACCAGGCACTTCTACTGGTGACAAACAGTCAAAGCAGCCATCGCCTCCCAAACCCAGCCATGGAGCTGGTAAAGGTTTAATAACGGTGATTGGTCCCGTCTCCCAGGGAACTGTTTGTCATCTTTTGATGCATAAGGAACATGTCCTTGAGATGGTTGAGTCAATCATCAAGGAGACGGACTTGGACCCTTGTGCCGAGCAGATGACGGAAGACTTAGGGGCGTTAGGTCTCTTTGATCTTTCTAGGGTACGCTCTTTTCCTAAACTTTGATCCATTCTGTTGTTCATTCATTTGCTAAGGGTTGTCTTGATTTCAGGCATTGGTGCGCATGAAGGCGCTTCAAGATAGGTGCGTTGCCTAAGAAAGGGTGATCTGTTAGTTTCAGAAGCGTCAATTAATCGAGAACAAGGAACAGGACCAGTACAAGGAGGCAGTCCATACCCTCAACAAGGAGGTGATGGCTGTCATTGAGAAACTAAATGAGGAATCCCACCTCCAAGAGAAGACACAAAAAGCCAAGGAAAGCTTGGAGACGGAGATGATGACCCTTCGTGAGTAGACGGAGAAGGCCAAAGCCGATGCCAAGGTGGAGTTTAGGGGCTCACAGTCTTTCATTGATGCATGCGTTGTCTACTATGGTGAAGGTTTTGATGACTGCCTGAAGCAAGTTGGGTTCATCTATCTAGACCTTGACTTATCCAAGATCTCCATGGATGACCTGGTGCCGACAACTCCTGCAGGTGGTGAAATCGTTAGTGAGGAGACCGACGACTCAACCTACTCTTGAAGGACCCATCGCTCCCTTGGTCCCATCTGCTGAAGACCCTCTTATCGAAGATGCTGAGAACCCTTCTACCTAGGATGCCTAGAATCATTCATCCTAGTTTTAACTTTTTAAATTTTTATGTATCCCATCTTATTTTCAAATAATATTAAGTGCCTTTTTGTTTTTGGGTTGTGTTGTAAACATTTCCTTTTATTTATGGCATCTGTTTAATATTTTTACACTCGTTGCTTTTAGTATGCTTTTTTTATGTGTTGATTCTTATTTTGAGATATGCGTATGTCCGTCCACCTTGGGACTATCATACATGTTAGGATGTACTTGTCCCTTAAAGGACTTGGTGAATAATTGGGGTGAACCCATCCACTTGTTGACTTAATAATAAGCTCATCCACTTGTGGACTTGATAATTTCAAGGTATCTCCATGGGATGAACTCGTCCACTTGTGGATTTAATAATGAACTTATCCATTTGTGGACTTAATAATTTCAAGGCATCCCCATGGGATAAACTCGTCCACTTGTGGACTTAATAATTTCAAGGCATCGCTTTAGGATGAACTCGTCCACTTATGGACTTAATATTTTCAAGGCATCCCCATGGGATAAACTCGTCCACTTGTGGACTTAATAATTTCAAGGCATCGCTTTAGGATGAACTCGTCCACTTATGGACTTAATATTTTCAAGGCATCCCCATGGGATGAAATCGTCCACTTATGGACCTAATGATGAACTCATCTGCTTTTGGACTTAATAATTTCAAGGCATCCCTATTGGTTGAACTCGTCCACTTGTGGACTTATTGATTTGATGGCACCCCTTAGGACGGACCCATCCACTTATGGACTTAATCACAGATGGAGTTTCGTAGAGACATATACATACATAGGTCATATCTAAATAACTTCTCTTATTGTGTCAAATGCATGCATAAGTAAAAAATTGTTCTTGAAAGAATAAAAGCTACCCTTTGGGCTTAAAAAGTACTGTAGATAGTAAAAATTAACTAAAAGGAAGTAAACTAGAAATGAGAAGCCATCATCTACTGGTAGTATCTTTTCAGGTGCTCCATGTTCCATAGGTGGTACAACTTCTGCCCGTCTAGCGTCTCTAGGTGGTAAATGCCTTTCATTTGCCATGAAGTGATTATGTAGGGTCCTTCCCAATTAGGTCCCAGATTTTCCTGGGAGGGATCTCTTATGGTGCCCGTGACCTTCCTTAGGATGAGGTCTCCGACTTGGAAATCTCTGCGTTTGACTTTGGAGTTGTAATGCTTGGCCATGAGATCCTGGTACCACGCTAACCTTTGTTCGGCTGTTGTTCTTACTTCATCTACTAGGTCAAGCTGTAGGCACATGGCTTCGTCATTTCTATTCTCATCATGGTTCTCTACTTTGTAGCTTGTGAGTCCGACCTCAGTTGGGATGGCGGCCTTTCTCCTATACGCTAGTCAAAATGGCGTCTCTCCTATAGGCGTCCCTCAACTTTTCCGTTGGCCTGAGGGTGGGTGGGTGAGGAGTAGTGATTCTTAATTCCCAATTGTGAGCAAAAATCTCTGAATGAGTCGTTATCTCTGAATGATGTTTTTTCAGAAGAAGTTCCGTACGTTTTTCTCTTTGATGGTGGCCAGGGCTTCAACTTCCACCCATTTGGTAGAGTAGTCTATGCCGACCAATAGAAACTTCAGTTGTCTTATCGTTATTGGGAATGGGCCCATGATGTCTAATCCCCATTAAGCAAAAGGCCATGGAGCAGTCAATGGAGTGAGCTCTTCTGTTGGCTGTCTAATGATGTTGCTAAACCATTGACATTTGTCGCAGGATTTAACATAGGCTTGGGTATCCTTCTGCATGGTAAGCCAATAGTATCTAGCCCAGATTAGCTTGTGCACCAGTGACAGTGACCTTAAATGGTTCCCGCATATCCCTTCATGGACTTCTCTCATGACATAATCTGCTTCCTCGAGGCTTAAGCATCTTAGGTACGGGTAAGAGAAGCCTCTTTTATACAAGACATCTTTTATCAGGATGAATCATGCCGCCTGAACCTTTAGCTTTCTTGCGGCCTTCTTACCATTCGGTAGTATTCCGTCTTTTAAATAAGACATTAATGGTGTGGTCCAGTTGCTTCCTGAGTCTATTTCTTGCATACCGACGCCGTTTATCAAAGGTGAGAGTTGAACAAAAGAAAGTATCTTACTGGGGATGAGCATATGTTTTGCTAATGCGGCTTTGGCAAGACGGTTGGCTTGCTTGTTCTCTTCCCTGGGGATTTGAACAAACTTGGCCTAAAATTCACCTACCCGTTTCCTTACTTGCTCCAGGTATTTCTTCATTCTTTCCTTTTTGCATTCGTAGTCACTGTTCACCTGACTTGTGACCACCTTAGAGTCGCAGTACATAACCACACTCGTGGCCCCTAAGGCTTTGGCGAGATCCAGTCCTACCACTAGAGCCTTATACCCCGTTTTATTGTTGGTTGTAGGGAAGTCGAGATGAACCATACACTCAATCTCGTCCCTTTTTGGATATCGAAGCACTATACCTGCTCCACCAACCTGCCTGTTAGACAATCCATCCATGTGAATACTCCATTGGGGATGTTTTTTTGGCCTCTAGCCTTCCATGTTGGTGAATTCCGCAATGAAGTCAGTGACCACTTGTCCCTTTATGGCAATATGTGGGCGGTATTGTACGTAGAACTTGCTCAATTCTATTGCCCATAGAGCCATCCGTCCAGCCACTTTCGGGTTACTTATTGCCCGTCGTAGAGGCTTATCTGTTAGAACGACCATAGTGTGGGCCTAGAAGTATGGCTTGAGCTTACGAGCTATAATAACTAAAGCAAAGGCAAGCTTCTCTATCGGTGGGTACATCTCCTTTGCACCACAGAGTGCCCAGCTAATGTAGTACACGGGCTTCTGCACCTTGTCTTCTTCTCTGACTAAGGCCGTACTGACGGTAGTCGGGGAGACGGCCAAGTAGAGAAATAGGTCTTCCCTTAACTAGGAAGGACTTAGCAATGGTGGGGAGGAGAGGTATGATTTTAGATTATCAAAAGCTTGTTGGTATTCATCCGTCCACTCGAAGGACTTCTTCATCATGTGAAAGAAAGGTAGACACTTGTCTGTCACCCTCGAAACGAACCTGTTCAGTGTAGCTACCTTGCCATTGAGACATTTCACCTCCCTTCGGCTTTTCACCATCTTGTCGTCCACATAAACTTGAATGTTTCTTCCAATTTGATGTGCAAACTGTTAGGTCATATCTTGCCTAAAAACATGTTAAAAATGCCACTTGGGGCCAAGACAAACACAAACAAACACAATGAGACACAGCTCAATCAAGAAAATTAAAAAATTTTGCAAGAAAATAATTTTTTCCCAACCCCTTTTAAAAATAACCCAACCCTAGAAATCCTAGAATCTAAGACTTAATCTAAGGAATCAAGAGTGAAAAAGTGTTAAAACATATCTTAGATGAGTATTAGGAATGATTGTTCTTGATTTTTGGGTGAGATTTGAGTGAAAGATTGTTTTGGGTTAAGAGAGGTACAGAGGAGGCAAAAAAGAGTGATTTAAAAAACTGTCACTATTTGGCTTTTAAAAACTGAAAAACCGCTCATTTTGCGGGTAAGCTTCTTGTGAAGTTACTCATGAAATGGCCTCTAAAGCACTTTGACAGTTTTCGTGGGAAGCTTCTTCTTGCGAAATAGTCGCAAAACTCTCTGTGTAAATTTTTGGAAATACTGAAATTGGCTTCCTCATTTTCGCGGGTAGGTTCTTACTCGCAAAATGCCTCTAAAAGAGTTTTTCAACAAAAAAAACATGGACTATTTGGAAAAACTCTAAACACAAAAAAAACATAAAAACTTTCAAAAACATATAAAATACTCAAAAATCTTTTTGGGTTTGATCATCAAGTAATTGAGTATATATATCATATTTGAACACATACAATCACACAAATGGAATAGGCATTCATTGAACATTAGACTTATGTGATGTGTGTGTGGTTCAAGTATGAACTAGTCCATTGTCTAGTATGAAGCTTCAATGATCATTTTAATCAAGTCATACACAACTAGTACAAAGTCAAGTGACCTATCTCACTTGTAGAAATGAACATATATGACCCCTCACCAATGTGTTTACATTTGATTGAAAACTTTTCATTTGGCTTTAATATTTCATACTTTTGATCAAATACAACTCAAATTCTTGAGAAACGATGCCTTGAACTTTTTGATATATCTTTGATGAATAAGCCTTTGGCTTTGGCACCATACATTTTAATAAAAATTTACTCCAACTTTTCCTAGTCAAACTAGTTTTCGAAACAAGGCTTTTTCATCTTTTTCACTTTTAAGAGATAGACATTTGAAGAGCTCTTTTGAAAAAGAAAAAAAATGTGAGGAGATATATAGGCACAAGTCTACGCATGTATCAAGATCAAGCAAGCCCATTGACCAATCATTCATGATAACCTTGAAGATCTATTTACAATAATCAGATGTAGATTTCTAGATGTTGCCTACACTTAAAGAATGTGCATACATAATAAGCTAAGCTCGTAAATGCACTACGCCATTAGTACGGAAGTACTAGGCCAAACTCACATGTGATATACACAATACAAGAAATTAAACTTTTTGAGATTTTTAACTTTTTATGGGTTTTCGAATTTTTCAACACACTAAAAAAAAAAAAAATCAAATAAAGTAAGATCAACAAAAACAAGGAAAACAAGCAAAGACTTGTAAAAGAAAAATGATAACATGTGAGACCTTTCTAACATGAATGCACTAATAATCAAGTGTAGGTCACACAAGAGATATGAATCAAGGGATAATACCGACACCAATGGTCTTACGAAGAGATTCAAACTGTGGACCATCAAGTGGTTTAGTGAAAATATCAGCCTTTTGATTGTCAGTGTTGATAAACTCCAGCCATACAATTTTCTCTTCTACCAAGTCTCGAATGAAATGATATTGAATTTCGATATGTTTTGACTTTGAGTGTTGAACAAGGTTCTTGGATAGATTAATGGCACTAGTGTTGTCACAAAAGATGCACATGGTGTCTTAAGAGATCCTATAATCATGAAGAAGCTTTTCATCCATAAGAGTTGAGCAAAACAACTGCCTGCTACAATGTACTCTGCTTTAGCAATTGATAAAGACACTGAATTTTTCTTCTTGCTTATCCATGGCACCAAATTGTTTTTGAGGTAAAAGCAACCTCCCGAGGTGCTTTTTCTATCATCAACACACTCGGCCCAATCAACATTTGAGTATCCAGCTAAACAGTCATTTGAGTCTCTTAAGTACCAAATCCCATAGTCAGATGTTCCATTGACATAGCGAATGATTCTTTTGACCACTGTCATATGGGACTCTTCAGGTGCTGCCTGAAAACGCTTATACCCTGATACTAAAGGCTATGTCTGACCTACTTATAGTGAGACATAGAAGATTGCCGATCATGCTCCTGTAAAGGGTTGGATCTACTTCCACACCGGCTAGATCGAAGCTCAGTTTTACCAAGGAACTCATTGGAGTGGACGCATGTTTCTTGGAGTCTAAACCGAATCGCTTTGTGAGAATTTTTGGCATACTTCTCTTGAGGTATGAATATCTCATATTTCCGTTGTTTTACTTGAAGACCCAAGAAGTAGTTTAGCTCCTCCACAATGCTCATTTTGAATTCCTTCTTCGTTTCTTCCAAAAATTCTTGAGCAAGGAGAGATTTCTCATCTTGTTTGACAAAAAGTGTTCGATTAGCTTGACCTCTCTTGAAGCCATGTTGTAAAAGGTATGACGTGAGACAATCATACCATTCTCTTGGTGCTTGCTTCAGCCCATATAAAGCTTTCTTCAATCTTAGAACATGGTCCGGAAAATGTGGATCTTGGAACCCCTTTGGTTGCTTAACAAACATTTCTTCGTGTAGAAGTCCATTCAAAAATGCACTCTTCACATCCATTTGATATAGCTTGAAATTCATAATACATGCTATGGAGTGAAGAATTCGGATTGACTCAAGACTTGCTACCAGAGCAAATGAATCATTAAAGTCTACACCTTCAACTTGAGTATATCCTTGAGCCACTAATCTAGATTTGTTTCAAACAACTTCACCATCCTCATTAGTCTTGTTCTTGAAGATCCACTTGGTGCCAATCACGTGTGTGTGTCTTTGGGCCTTGGAACCAACTCCCATACATCATTTCTAAAAAATTGATGTAACTCTTGGTACATGGATTCTACCCAATTTTCATCTTTCAAAGCTTCTTCCACTTTCTTTGGCTCAAATTGAGCAAGGTAGCAATGATACGTCACATGATTCACACTATAGCTTGGTCCTCTTCTCAAACGAAGTCCTTCATCCAAATCACCGATTATGTTGCTTTTGGGATGATTGAGAATCACTTTTGACAAGGGTTTCTTGGAAGTGGAGGGTTCTTTGTCATGGGAGATTGGAGGCTAAACTTCCAGAGTAGTGAGTGGACTTAATAAACCTTGAGTTGATCTAGTCTCCTTTCTTGATACGGTAGGAGTAGTTTTCTTTTCTAGTGATTGTCTCCCACCATCATCACTTTGTGACATGTTACCATCGCCATCATTCTTCTTAAGGCTTGGAGCTTTTCCATCATCACCAACACTCTTTTCAGGAATGGTGTCATTTATAACCACATTTATTGATTCCATCACCATCTTTGTGCGCTTGTTGTACACTCTATAAGCCTGGATATTTACGGAGTATCCTAGGAAAATCCCTTCATCGCTCTTGGCATCAAACTTCCTAAGATTTTCTCTATCATTGAGAATGAAACATTTACTTCCAATATACTCAGAAGTATCTCACATTAGGCTTCTTTTCCTTCCAAATCTCATATGACATTTTCTTTGTTCTCGTTCAGAAGAAAATTCTATTCACAATGTGGCATGAAATGTTCAACACTTTAGCCCAAAATTTCTGTTGAATGTCTTTGTAGAGAAGCATAACTCTCGCCATCTCTTGGATCACCCAGTTCTTCCTTTCAACAACCCCATTTTGTTGTGGAGTCTATGGGGCTGAGAATTCCTTCTTGATATCATGCTCATTGCAAAATGTTTCAAATTTAGCATTCTCAAACTCCTTCCCATGGTCACTTTTGATTTTGACGATGGGAACTCTCTTTTCGTTTTGAAGCTTCTTGCATAGTTTTTCCATCTTTTCATATTCCTCTGACTTTTCTCTAAGGAATTCCATCCAAGAGTACCTTTAGAAATCATCAACAACAACCATGATATATCTTTTTCCGCCCATGCTTTTCGTTCTCATTGGACCCATTAGATCAACATGAAGCAACTCCAATGGACGAGATGTAGCAACAACATTTACCTTGGGATGGGTTGATTTAATTTGTTTTCCCAATTGACATGGGCCACAAACATTTTTCTTGATCTTTCCAAATTTCGGCAAACCAATCACGGCTTCAAGCTTTGAGACTTTTGCCATTTGCTTGTATTTGGCATATCCAAAACGTTGGTGCCATAACTCCAGCAGATTAACTCGGGCACTCCGGCATGATACATTTGGCTTAGGAACCACACCATAGCAATTATCGGTGGTCCTAAGTCCCTTCAAGACTGGTGCACCTTCTTCCTTGAGAATTAGACACCATTTCTTGGAAAATTGAACCAGAAAGTCTTCATCACATATTTGGGTGATACTCATCAAGTTTGCTTTCAGCCCTTTGATATAAAGAACATCGGTCAACAAAGGAAGTCCCAGAATATCAATAATTCCTTTTCCTAGGACTTATGTGTGGCTGTCATCTCCAAACGTCACATAACCATCCTCCTTCTCCTTAAGGCTTTTAAAGAGTGATTTATCCCTAGTCATGTGCCTTGAGCACCCACTGTCAAGATACCACAAACATGAATTGAACACTTTCAATGCGGTATGAACAAAGAGACAAGCATGAGATAAATATTCTTGATTTTCAAAGCACAAATCATCCCCCTTTAAATTATTCATGAATGAGTGAAGCTTTCTTTTTATACCATCAAGCTTATTACATAAAAGTGCATTCCTTTTTTTATATTTAGCAATTATGGAATTAGACCCGCACAAGCTATTATGAAGCTCATGATTTCTATGCTCTAGACATTTTAGCATGTGTATGAACATTCTAGCATGTTTCTTAGACTTGAATAACTCTAAGAGCTCATTGCTAGGACAATCTCCAAAGATGCTCATAGAGTCATTATCACAAACACATGAACCACAATTCATGTTGGCCTTTGCTACTACCATATCCATAGCAAAACAAGGGGTTTACGATCATGCTAGGATAATGAAATCCAATAAGTGTACCCACTCTAATACCAATTGAAAGCTCAGATTTGTGCTAAAACACAAGAGCTTGTTCAAACCCCCAATTAAAAATTATGGCTAGATAGCTTTTACCTTAACTTACACTAAGTGCGGAACAAGAGTAAATAAGCACTAAGAACCATTAACACTACCCTAAGCCATCTTCATCCATTATCAACAATAAAATGAAATTTTAAAGAGTGGGGAAGAGAGATGCAAACACATCATCACACTGAGACGTGTTATCGAAGAGGAAACTAAAGAACGTAGCGAAAAACCACTTAGCGACCCTCCAAGTCGAAATTGATCCACTGGAGAATAAAGTTGGAGTACACGAATAATAAAAGACCTTCCAAGCCTAGTCTACCCCACATATTTGAGCCCTCCAAGCTCTTGCTACCAATTGACTTCTCGAAGCCTTATCTTCTCTAGCTTTCTAGAGTCTGCAATTTAGTCTGATTGCATCCGCCATTGAATGGCTTCTTCCAATGCTTCCCAGTAGCACCAAAATCTCACTTTACACTCAAAATGGGTATGGTAAGTGTATGGGCTAGCAACCTCTCAAGGATATAGAGATGGAGAGGTAGGAGTTGAGGAAAATCATAAGGAAATGTGTAGATGATTGTGGATATAACAATCTCTAACTTTCAAGTGTGTTTTCTAGGGTTTTCACTCTAAAAGGCACTCTTTACAATTTATGGGTAATGAGGGTATATATAGTGTGGGTGAAGACTTGGTAAATCAAAACACAACTTGCCAAACAAAAAGTTTTGCGGGTCCTTCACGGGTTGGCCTTACCTGCGAGACAGTCTTGAAAAATCTAGCCTAGCATGACTCTTTATCTTCCAGTCATGTGCTCTACACGTGGCTCTTTTCACGGGTTGCTTCTCGCGAGACAGTCGCAAGCTAGTCATGAAATCTACTTGTTCAACTTTTAAACCTTGATTTTTCACCGATCTCTCACACTTATCCCTTTCAATTAATCCCACATATGTACAGGGAAAACAATTGAAGAAATTAAAATCAAATTTGGCATAGTATTAAAACCAACACAATATACTTGGAAATCACAACTTTACACACTTTTTGAGTGCAAGTTGAAAATAACATGGATTAAATTGACTGTTATTAAAATATATAGACCAAATGTGTAGTGACCCTAAAATGATATTTTAACCACAAAAAAAAGTGTCAATTTCTAGCTTATATGTGTAAAACCTCTTAGGATTTAAGTTTGTTGCGTTGGCAAACCACGACAACTTGTAAGTCTTTTTTGATTGGTGTTTGAAAACTCAAATAGTGTAAAACACTACAGCTTGCTTAGACCCCTAATTTTAAAAATACAGCTTGATTGCTTTTACTCTAACTTATCTAAGTGCAGAACAAGAGTAAATTACATGCAATAATCGGAACTACTCTCTAAGCCATAAACACAAGCAAGCAACAATAAATATAAATCTTAAAGATTAAGGGTAGAGAGATGCAAACTTGGCAAAAAAATCTCTCTGTGACCCTCTAAGTCGAAATTGATCCATTAGTGAATATGTTGGAGTACAAGGATATCAAAAAGACTCTCCAAGTCTAATCTACCCAATGTACTTGAGCCGTCTAAGTTTTAGCTATCAACGAACTTCTTGGAGTCTTGTTTTCACTAGTTATCTAGATCTCGCAATACTACCCGATTGCATTTGCCAAACCTCACCGGCTTTTTTTGACAAATCCCAAATGCTTCTTGTAAAGTTGTGATTTCCAACTATATTGTGTTAGCTTTAATTTCGTGCCAAATTTGATTGTAGTTTCTTCAATTATTTTCCCTGTATGTATGTGGGTTTAATTGTAAGTGATGAGTGTGAGAGATCGATGAAGAATCAAGCTTCAAAAGTTGATCAAGTGGATTTTGCGATTGGCTTGAACCTATCTCGCAAGAAGCAACTAGAGAAAAGAGCCACATGTAGAGCACATGACTGGAAGATGAAGAGTCATGCTAGGCTAGATTTTTCACAATTGTCTTGTGGGTAAGGCCAACCCGCGAAGGACCCGTGAAACTCTCTATTTGGCAAAAATTTATATTTTGCTTTACCAAGTTTTTACTCACATTATATATGCCCTCATTACCCACAAAGTGTAAGGAGTTCTTTTTAGAGAGAAAGCCCTAGAAAATACACTTCAAAGTTAAAGATTGTTATACCCATACTCATCTACACATTTCCTTATGGTTTTCCTCAACTCCTACCTCTCCATCTCTAGATCTTTGAGAGGTTGATAGCCCAAACACTTACCACACCTATACTGAGTGTAAAGTGAGATTTTAGTGCTGCTGAGAAGCATAGGAAAGAGCCATTTATTGGCGAATGCAATCCGACTGAATTGTGGAATTCAAAAAGCTAGAGAAGACAAGGCTTTGAGAAGTTAGTTGGTAGCAGGAGCTTGAAGGGCTCAAGTACATGGAGTAGACTAGGCTTGGAGGGTCTTTTGTTATTTGTGTACTCTAACTTTATTCTCTAGTGGATTGATTTCAACTTGGAGGGTTACGAAGAGGATTTTCACCAAGTTCTTTAGTTTCCTCTTTGATAACACGTCTCAGTGTTATCTTGTGTTTTCATCTCTCTTCCCTACCCTTTAAGCTTTCATTTTATTGTTGATGATAGATGAATATGGCTAAAGGTAGCTTTATTGGTTTATTGCACTTGTTTATTCTTGTTTTGCACTTAGTCCAATTAAGAGTAAAAACAATCTAGCCGTAATTTTTAATTAGGGGCTCTTGTGTTTTAGCACAAATCTGAACTTTTACTTCCCAAGCTCTAAAACACTCTCTACACTTTGAATATGTGTGGGTTGTGTTTGGGTATAAATCTTCTCTCAAGGTATAACAATGGGAGAATGGAAGGAGAAGAGACTAGAAGGATTTCTCTATTAAGGATGGGTAGCTCTCTCTAACAAGGGTGGGTGTGTTATAGAAACCTCTCTAGGGCTTTCTTTGAATAGCCTCCTTACAATTGTGTGGGTAATAAGGGTATATATAGTAGGGTAAAGAAGATGAGATGTCACACTTAAAATTCTCCATGCAAAGAGTCTCACAAGTCACTCGCGACTTGGCCTAAGTCGCGAAGTGACTCGCAAAATACAACTTGACACTTGACTCTTTAGCTTCTAGCATGTGCTTCTCATATGACTTTCGCGGGTTGCATCACTTGCGAGCCAAATCATGAGATCAACTTCTTGAGCAATCTTTACCAACTTAATACTAAACCCATTACAAATAAATCCCACAAAATAAAAGAAAATAAATTAATGCAGTTACAATACTTTTTGTCATGGAATAAGCCAATATAAATGTTATGTGAAAACCATAAATTAACAATCTCCCCATTTGGTTATTCCATGACAAAAACACCCTATAACAGACTCTAGACTTAAATGTGAGTTTGGGAAGAATGACAAAACTCACTCACGCCTAAATCTAAAACTTGTGACGAATTTGAAACAAAATATATGTATCTTGAAACAATTGCACAAAACACATTAGACCCTCAAGGTAAAGCAAGTAATAAAGGAAAAGTATAATGAAACAAGTAAATTGCGATCAATTAAACATGATATGAAACATATAAGAGTAACTTGATCAAACACCAAATAGTCATAGGGAAAAGACTACAATAATCACATAGCAAAGCAAATGATCATTTGAACATGCAATTAATAAAGCACAATAGCATAAGGATGTATGAATGTCCAACACATAAACACGATGCAATGAGAACAACAAAGCATAGAAACTAAAAGTAACTCAAAGCACCAAAAAGAAAAACAATAAAACAAAGAAAATTTAAAACAAACAAAACAAGGTTTTCTCATTTTTTTTTTAAAAAAAAAAAAGTCTTTTCCCCCTTGGTATATGCATTTCTCCTATGAAATTTCTCTCCCTAAGAATGTGCATGAGATAGAAGTTCTCTCCTTGAGAATGTGCACAAGAGTCGTATAGAAATGACGATACTCTTTGGTATACTTTCTAGTATACTCACCACCCCCTTTTTAACACGAATAGACAAAGGGGTCAAAAAGAATAAAGGAAAGATATGAAGATATGAACGAGAATAAAGATGCTGAATAAGAAATAAAGCTCAAACAAAGGACAAAAAACCTTAAAAAATGCAACAAAGTATAAAGTAAACATGACATGCTGAGGATGAGGAAACAAGATATAGACCAAGGCATGACATGGGTAGCAAAGGTGTGTGCAAAAGGTGGCTATGTGCAATGCATGAACAAAGCATGAGAAATGCATAAGTGGGGCAAGGTGTGTAAAATACAAAATCAAACATATTTCTAGCAAGGAAACATGAAAAACCCCAAAGTTTGGTACTCATCAGAGTCCAAATGAGTGAAAAAATGCCTATGGGGCATTTTATCAAACACTTAACATGCATACAATAACCCTATATGAAACACAATGTATGAACATATGAAAATATGCCTTAAATACATGTTCAAAATGCCTCATGGGGCCAACACAATCATCAACAAACAAAATGGGACTAGGCCCAATCATCAAAATTAAATTTTTTTGCAAGAAAGTAAGTTTTCCCAACCCAGGACAAAAATAAACCCCAACCCTAGATTTTAAGTAATCTAAGACAAAATCAAGGAATCGAAAGATTAAAAGTGATGAAAAATACCTTGGAGAAGTCTTAGAGTAGAAATCCAAAAGGGTTTTGATAAGTGTAAAGTTGTGATTTACAACTATTTTGTGTTGGCTTTAATTCTGTGCCAAATTTTATTGTTTTATTCAATCATATTTCCCTATATTTATGTGGGTTTTTAATTGTAAGGAATGAGTGTGAGAAAGTGTGAAGACCCAAGCTTAAATTAAAGAACAAGTAGATTTCACGAGAAGCTCACAAGAAGCTAACCTGCGAAGTAGCCACGTGTAGAGCACATGACTGGAATGCAAAGAGTCATGACAGCCTGGAGTTTTTGCGAGTGTCTTGCAGGCAAGTTCTTCCCGCGAAATATTCGCAAAACATTTGTTTGGCTAATTTGTCATGTTTGTTTTACCAAGTCTTTACCCACACTATATATACCCTCATTACCCATATATTGTAAAGAGTGCTTTCAGAGAGAAAACCCTAGAATACACACTAAGAGTTAGAGATTGTTATACCTATAATCATCTACACATTTCCTTGTGGTTTTCCTCTACTCCTTCCTCTCCATCTCTAAATCCTTAAGAGGTTGATAGCCCAAACACTTACCACACCCAATCTGAGTGTCAAGTGAGGTTTTGGTGCTGCTGGGAAGTATTAGAAGGAGTCAATCATTAGCAGATGCAATCGGGCATATTGCGGGATTCGGGAAAGCTAGAGAAGATAAGGTTCTGAGAAGGCAGTTGGTAGCAGGAGCTTGGAGGACTCAAGTACATTAGATAGACTAGGCTTGGAAGGTCTTTTGTTATTCGTGTACTCCAAAACCTTGGGGGGCAAAGAGGTTTTTCACTGAGTTCTTTGGTTTTCTCTTCGATAACACATCTCAATGTTATCTTGTGTTTGCATCTCTCTTCCCTACTCTTAAGCTTTACTTTATATCATTGATAATGGACGAATATGGCTTAGAGTAGTGTTATCTGTCGTTTGCGCTCATTTACTCTTGTTCCGCACTTAGTCTAAGTTAGAGTAAAAGCAATCTAGCTGTAATTTTAATTTGGGGGTCTAAACAAGCTCTTGCGTTTACACACAAATTTGATCTCAATTGGTATTAGAGCGGGTACACTTATTAGATTTCATTATCCTTGTGTGATCCTAGACCCCTTGTCTTGCTATGGATACAGTTATGGCAAAGGCCAACATGAAGTGCAGTTCATGTGTTTGTGATAATGACTCTATGAGCATCATTGGTGATTACCCTAGCAATGAGCTTCTAGAGTTATTCAAGTCTAAGAAACATGATTGAATTTTTGTACACAGGCTGAAATATTTAGAGCATAGGAATCGTGAGCTTCATAATAGCTTGTGTGAGTCTAACTCCTTAATTGAAAAATGTAAGAGAAGGAATAGACACTTGTGTGATAAAATTGATGGTTTGAAAAGAAAGCTTCACTCATCCATGCATAATTTAAAGGAAGATGACTCTAGCTCTATTGGTCAAGAATGTTTGTCTCATGCTTGTCTTTTTGTACATAACGCAATGAAAGTGTTTAATTCATGTTTATGGTATCTTAACAGTGGGTGTTCAAGGCACATGACTGGAGATAAATCACTCTTCAATAGTCTTAAAGAGAAGGAGGACAGTTATGTGATGTTTGGAGATGGTAGCCACTCACAAATCCTAGGAAAGGGAACTATTGATATTCCGGGACTTCCTTTGTTGACCGATGTGTTGTATATCAAAGGGCTAAAAGTGAAGTTGCTAAGTATTAGCCAAATATGTGATGAAGACTTTCTAGTTCAATTTTCAAAGAAAAGGTGTCTAATTCTCAGTGAAGAAGGTGTGCAAGTCTTGAAGGGACTTAGGACCACCGACAATTGCTATGGCGTGGTTCCCAAGCCATATGTATCATGTCGGAGTGCCAGAGTAAATTTGTTGGAGTTATGGCACCAACGTTTGGGCATGCAAATTACAAGCAAGTGGCAAAAGTTTCAAAGCTTGAAGTTGTGATTGGTTTGCCAAAATTTGGAATGATCGAGAAAAAAGTTTGTGGTCCATGTCAATTGGGAAAACAAACTAAATCAACCCATCTCATAGTAAATGTAGTTGTTACATCTCACCTTTTAGAGTTGCTTCATGTGGATCTAATGGGTCCAATGAGAACGGAAAGCATGGGTGGGAAAAGATACATCATGGTAGTGGTTGATGATTTTTCAAGGTACTCTTGGGTGGAATTCCTTAGAGAAAAGTCAGAAGCATGCGACAAGATGGAAAGGTTATGCAAAAAGCTCCAAAATGAAAAAGGAGTTCCTATAGTCAAAATTAGGAGTGATCATGGGAAGGAGTTTGAGAATGCCAAATTTGAAGCATTTTGCAATGAGCATGGTATTAAGAAGGAATTCTCAACCCCAAAGACTCCACAACAAAATGGGGTTGTTGAAAGGAAGAACCGGGTGATCCAAGAAATGGCGAGAGTGATGTTGCTTAACAAATGCCATATTACGAATAGAATTTTCTTTCGAGTGGGAACAAAGAAAATGTCATATGAGATTTGGAAGGAAAAGAAGCCTAAGGTGAAACATTTCTGAGTATTTGGAAGTAAATGCTACATTCTCAGTGATAGGGAGAATCTTGGGAAATTCGATGCCAAGAGTGATGAAGAGATCTTTCTAGGATCCTCCATAAATAGTCGAGCATAAAGGGTGTACAACAAGTGGACAAAGACGGTGATGGAATCGATAAATGAAGTCATTGATGACACCATTCCAGAAAAGGATGTTGGTGAGGATGGCAAAGTTCCAAGACTTAAGAAAAATGAGGGTGATGATAACATGTCTCAAAGGGATGATGGTGAGAGACAATCGCCGGAAAAGGAGTCTACTCCTACTACATCAAGAAGGGAGACTAGATCAACTCAAGGATCTTTAAGTCCACTTACACCTTCGGAAGTTCAACTCCCAATCTCTCGTGATGAGGAACCCTCCACTTCTAAGAAACCTTCGTCAAGAGTAACTTTCAATCATTCCAAAAGCAACATAATTGGTGATTTGGATGAAGGACTCCGTTTGAGAAGAGGACCTAACTATAGTGTGAATCATGTGATGTATCATTGCTACCTTGAGCAATTCAAACCCAAGAAAGTGGAAGAAGCTTTGAAAGATGAAAATTGGGTAGAATCCATGCACCAAGAGTTACATCAATTTGTTAGGAATGATGTATGGGAGTTGTTACCATGGCACAAGGACACACATGTAATCAGCACCAAGTGGATCTTTAAGAATAGAACCAACGAAGATGGTGAAGTTGTCTGAAACAAGTCTAGATTGGTGGCTCAAGGATATACTCAAGTTGAAGGCGTAGACTTTGATGAGTCATTTACCCCGGTAGCAAGACTAGAGTTGATTTGAATTCTTCTCTCTATAGCATGTATTATGAATTTCAAGCTATACCAAATGGATGTGAAGAGTGCCTTTTTTAACGGACTTCTAAACGAAGAAGTATTTGTTAAGCAACCAAAGGGGTTCCAAGATCCTCATTTTCTGAACCATGTGTTAAGATTGAAGAAAGCATTATATGGGCTAAAACAAGCATCGAGGGCATGGTATGATCATCTCACCTCATATCTTTTAGATTATGGTTTCAAAAGAGGTCAAGCTGATCGAACACTCTTTGTCAAACGAAATGAGAAATCTCTCCTTGTTGCTCAAGTATATGTGGATGACATTGTATTTGGATCGACAAGTGATCACCTTGCTCAAGAATTTTCAGAGGAAATGGAGAAGGAAATTGAGATGAGCATGGTGGAGGAGCTAAACTACTTCTTAGGCCTTCAAGTGAAACAACAAAAACATGGGATATTCATATCTCATGAGCAGTATACCAAAAATCTCGTAAAAAGATTCATTTTAGACTCCAATAAGCATGCATCCACTCCAATGAGTTCCTCAGTAAAGTTAAGCTCCGATCTAGCTGGTGTGGAAGTACCTCACTATGAGTAGGCCAGAAATTGCCTTTAGTGTCAGGGTACGTGCACGTTTTCAGGCAGCTCCCAAAGAGTCCCATTTGATAGCAATCAAAAGAATCATCCACTATGTCAATGATACATTGAACCATGGGATTTGGTACTTAAGATATTCAAATGACTGCCTAGCCAGATACTCAGATGCTGATTAGGTCGGGTGTGTTGATGATAGGAAGAGCAACTCAGGAGGTTGCTCCTATCTTGGAAATAATCTGGTGTCTTGGATGAGCAAGAAACAAAATTCAATGTCTCTATCAACGGTTGAAGAAGAATACATAATAGCGGGGAGTTATTGTGCTCAACTATTGTGGATGAAGAAACTCCTTCATGATTATGGAATCTCTCAAGACAGCATGTGCGTCTTTTGTGACAAGACTAGCGCCATCAATCTATCCAAAAACCTGGTTCAACATTCAAAGTCTAAACATATTGAAATTCAATATCATTTCTTTTGAGACTTGGTGGAGGAGAAAATTATGTGGCAGGAGTTTATCAACACCGACAATTAGAAGGTAGACATCTTTACTAAACCCTTTGATGGTCCACTATTTGAATCTCTTCATAAGACCATTAGTGTCAGTATCATCCCTTGACTCATATCCTTTGTATGACCTACTGTTGTTTATTGGTGCATCATTGCTATATAGGTCTCACATGTGTATGTTTTCTTTTTCATGTTTTTTATTGTTGTTTTTGTTGATCTTACTTTGCTTGTTCTGTTTTTTAATGTGTTGAAAAATTCAAAAACTCATAAAAAGTGAAAAAATCTCAAATGTTTGATCGCCTGTGTTGTGTATATTACATGTGAGTTTGTCTTAGTACCTCCGTACTAATGGCATAGTGCATTTACGAGTTTAGCTTGTTATGTATGCACATTTTTTCTAAGTGTGAGCGACATCTAGAAATTTATGTTTTGATTGTTGAAAATAGATCTTCAAGCTTGTTATGAATGATTGGTCAATAGTCTTGCTTGGTCTTGATACATGAGTAGACTTTTGCCTATATATCTCCTCACACATTTTTTTTTTCTTTTTCAAAGAGCTCTACAAATGTCTATCTCAAAAAGAGATAGTGAGTTGAAAAAGCCATCGCACAAACTAATATTTGACTAGAAAAAGGGAAAGCGATTTGTATTAAAATGTAGTGCCAAAGCCAAAGGCTCATGGTTTTCAAAGATATATCAAAATGTTTATGGCATCGCTTCTCAAAATCTGAGTTGTTTTTTAATCAAAAGTGTGAAAATGGAAGTCAAATGAAAAACTTTCAATCAATTGTAATCACATTGGTAAAGGGTCATATATGTTCATTTCTACAAGTGAGATAGGTCACTTGACTTCGTTCTATTTGTGTATGACTTGATTGAATTGATTATTGAAGTTTCATATTGGACTATAGACTATTTCATACTTGATCCACACACACAACACACAAGACTAATGTTAAATGAATACTTATTTCATTTGTGTGATTGTATGTGTTCAAATGTGATGTGTATACTCAATTGCTTTTGCGTGTTTAGAGTTTTTTGTCAAAATTGTTTATTTCTTGTTTTTAACAAAAAACTCCTTCAGAGTCATTTTTGCAAGTAACTCGTGAGTTTGCTCTTCCCGCGAAAATGAGGATAGCAAAAATAAAAAAAATATTGAAATTCATACAGAGACTTTCGCGATTGTCTCGCGAGAAACAACTACTCGCGAAACAGCTATATGCTTCAATGGCATTTTCGCAAGTAACTTCGTAAGAAGCTCACCCGCAAAAAGCGCGTGTTTTCAGTTTTTAAAGGCAAACAATGACAGTTTTTCAAAAAATTTTGTTTTGCCACCTCCGAGCCTTTCACAACCCTAAACACTCTTTCTCTCAAAAACCCACCAAAATCTCAAGATCAATCACTTCTAAGACTACTCTAAGGTATGTTTTAACATCTTTTTACTTTTGGTTCCTTAGATTAAGTCTTAGATCATAGGATTTATAGGGTTGGGTATGTTTTTGAAAGGGTTGGGAAAACTTATATTCTTCATTTTTTTTTTCCTTGTTTGGGCTGTGTCCCATTTTGTTTGTTTGTGTTTATGTTGGCCCCAAGTGGCATTTTAACATGTACTTAAGCAAGATTTCATCATGTTCATGCATTGTTTTACATGTTAGTAGTTTGTGAAAGTTCAAATAGTGTGTAAAACACCTATGAACGTTTAGACTCCCAAATTAAAAATACCAACACAAGCTTATAAACAAACAATTTATGTGTGGAATATGAAGTATAAGTTATAACCAAATTGGTAACACACTCTAAACCATAATTAATCACAATCACAGCAGTAATTAGAAGGTAAAGAGAAAGGGAAGAAAGATGCAAACACAAAGATAACACAGCAATGTGTTATCAAAGAGGAAACCGAAGTACTTAGCGAAAAACCTCTCCGCAGCCCTCCAAGCAATCAATAATCCACTAGAGAATGAAGTTGGGATACATGAATAGTAGAAGACCTTCCAAAAACCTCTCCGCAGCCCTTCAAGCAATCAATAATCCACTAGAGAATGAAGTTGGGATACATGAATAGTAGAGTCTTCTTCTTTGGAGTCATCTGCAAAAAACATAAAAGCAAAGACCATAACACAAGGCACAACATATGGAAACACCAAAGATTAGTAACAAGTTAGTAGCAATAAAATGGACTAAGGATAAGGCCAAAGATTAAACTAAAGCATAGTTCAATAGCAACAAGACATGAGAAGGCACAAAGCATCAAAACAGAACAGAGTCTTGTCATTAAGTCCACAAACATACCACAGTGTGTGTTGCGTTAACAAATAATACCATGTACAACCTAGGGCATAGTGAAAATCATATAACTAAACAAAAGTCATAATCAGCGAAGCAAGTTCAATACTACAGACATTGTATACCATGAAGTCCATAGTAACAAAGAAAATGTCTATGAGATATTTTACCATGAGCATGATATGCACAACACAACACAAACAAGGTATGATACTCAAAAGGAGAAACAAACATGAAAAACATGTAAAATAGGCATAATATTTTGAAAACCAACAAACCCCAATCATCAAACTCAATAAAATATACCCAAACCATATTCGAGCATCATATTCTCAACAAAAACACAAACCCAAGAAATCAAGGCTAGAATCAAGAAATTCTTTAAGAAAAATAGAGAACCCGTACCTTTTCTTGAAGATTAATGAAGAGATGATAAAGAAAATGGAGGTTTTGTGAGTAAACACGGTGAGTTTGGAAGGGGAGACAATGAACAGTCACAATATGCAAGGGAAAACTGAAAAGTTTTTGAAAACTGCCTTGGAAATAACCCTTAAAGCACAAAACACACGTTTTCGTGATTGGATTGAGTCGGGAACTAGTCGCCAGTTCAAGTCGCCAAAAACCCGTGTGACAAATTTTTCAAAATTTGTCTAAGTATTTTTCATAGCTAGAAGGTCCACTCGTGAGTAAGTCGCGAAATAGTATGAGTAAACTCGCAACTGGAGCTTCCACTCGCGAATCAGTTGCCAAAACAGAGTTGCGAAAATGCTAAAAACCTAGAATTTTGAATTTTTTCTAAGTGTTTTTCGCTACTGGGGCCATGACTCACCAGAGAGTCGCCAAGAGCTTTTGTGTAAGCCGTGACAAGGGTCTCACAACTGGCTTGACCCACGAGGTAGAGCCGCCAAAGTAGGGTTGCATAGTTTTTGAAATTTTTGATATTTTTCAAAACAAAAACACTTTCCAAAAAAAACTAAAAACACTCAAAAATCTTTTTTTGTTTGATCAACATACAATTGAGTATGTGCAACACATTTAAACAAGTACAATCACACAAATGAATAAGACATTCATTGAACATAGACATGTGTGATGTGTGTGGGTATAAAAGATGAGATAGTCCTTAGTCTAATGTGAAGCTTCAATAATCAATTCAACCAAGACATACACAACTAGCACGAGGAAAAGTGACCAATCTCAATTATAGAAGTATGCATATATGACCTCCCACATAACTTGATAACATAATTTTGAAACTTTTCATTTGGCTCCATCCACATCATAACAATTGATCATTTTGAATCAATACATCTCATTTTGAGATCAATGTTTGAAATTTTGATATTTCAATTTTATGAACAAGCCTTTGGCTTTTTGGGTATCATACATTTTCATAAAAGTCGCTTTCCCTTTTTCCTAGTCAAATATTAGTATGTGCAACGAATTTTGCAGCTCATTATCTCTTTTCATTTTGAGATTTACATTTATTGAGCTCTTTAAGCAAACAAAAAATAAAAATAAAAGAGTGGAAAGATATATAGGCACAAGTCTATGCAAGTCTTATGATCAACAAAACCATTGACTAATCATTCATGATAAGTTTGAAGATCTATTTACAACAGTCACATAAATGTCAAGATTTTTCCCACAATGATATGAGTGCATAAAGAACAAGCTACACTCGTAAAATGCACAAAGCCATTTGTACGAAGGTACAAGGCAAAATATGCATGTAACATTACACAACAATGCTAATCAAACCTTTTGGATTTTATACTTTTTATTTGTTTTTGGATTTTTGACACAAAAACAAGTAAAGATTGATAAAAAAAAATGTAAAAACATTCAAAGCAAATATAAACAAACAAAAGTTTTCAAAACATACTAGAGAAATAACAAAAAGCACACAACCAATCAATGTCACAAACATAGGAAGTATTAATGCTTCCCTTTGCCATTTCTTGGTCTTCTTGACCTTTGAGCACTTGCATTCTTTAATGCTTGAAGCTTATGACAATTCGGTCTGGTGTGTCCTTGAAGTCCACAGTGATGGCAATAATGTTGAGTTCTCGGACCTCTTTGTGACTTTGGGAGTGATTTTCCTTTACCCTTAGGTTTAACCACTACTTGCTTAGAAGGCTTAGTCAAAAACCATTGGTTAGTCACATTCCACTTCTTCTCTGCCTTCACTTTCTCAACAGTAGTGATTTCCACCATTGGTTCCTTAGCTTTCACAAACTTCATATCCTTGGACACTTTGGCACTCAAACTACTCTTTCTGGTGTATCCCAATCCGCTTTTGTCAGAGAAAGGTTTTTGATGAGCAAGCACTTCATCAAGCTTCTTGGAGGAAACCCACTCTACTTTAGCATTAGCTCGAATCACCTTAAGCTCAAGAAATTTGATCTTTAAATAAGCTTCGGTTAGCTCTTCATTCAGCATCTCGACTTCACACTTAGTCTCCTTGTACCGCACTAGGAGACTCTTGTAGTCTTGCTTTGCTCCCTTCATTTTCTTAATGGCTATTTTAGCCACTTTTTCATATTCACCGGTCTTCTCAAGAAGGGAATTGTAGGTTTCTTGTAGTCCCACTGTTCTTTCACCTTCTCATTATTGGATTCCTCTACTATCCCCATTAACTCCAATTCAATGTGCTCACCAAGCTCTTCCACTAACACACTTAAATCATCCAAAGATTGCATGGGAACAATGGTTATGGATGCAGAGTAGTTCCCTTCTCCATCATAGATTTCTTCCGAGTTTGAATTAGAGGAGTCTGTGTCACTAAGAGTAGTGGCATACACTTTACCCTTCCCTCTCAATTAGTTTGGACACTCCTTCTTAAGATGTCCATGACCGTTGCATTCATAGCACGTGATTGCTTGAGAAGATTGAGAATCATTTCCATCTTTTTTCTTGAAATCCTTTTTCTCCTTCCAGGAATTTGGGAATTTTCCTTTCTTAAAAAACTTTCCATTCTTTTTGAACTTCAAGAACTTTCGGAAGTTCTTAACAAGATACGCCACATCTTTTTCAACCTCATCCTCATCCGATGAGTCTTGAGTTTCCATTATCTCATTGATTGTCTTTAGAGCAAGTGATTTGCTCATCCTTTGTGATGGTAGAGAAAGCTCATAGGTCTGTAGTAAGCCAATAAGTTCTTGAACTTTAATGTTATTAAGGTCCTTACTTTCTTCAATGGTAGTTACCTTTGCATGGAAGGTCTCTGGTAGTGATCGTAGAATTTTTCTCACAATCTTGGAGTCCTTCCTCTTTTCCCCCAAGTTAAATTCCCAATTACCACCTCATTCAGCTTCCTGTAAAATGAGTCAAATGACTCATCCTCACTCAATTTCAGCTCTTCGAAGCGTGTGGTAAGCATTTGCAGCTTAGTGTCCTTCACCTTTTTGGTTCCCTTATAAGTTGTTTCCAAAAGTTGCCACGCCTCCTTGGCAATTGTGACATGAGAAATCCTGTGAAACTCATCTGGATAAATACCATAGAAGATAGCATTTAGTGCCTTCCTATTAGCATTAGTTGCCGCGAGGGTTGCCTTATCCCATTCGGATTTGGCCGCCTCTAGCCTAGTCCATCCTATATCTACAGCATCTCACACACTTTCATCAATAGAACATAGGAATGCCTTCATTTGGACTTTCCAAAATGCATAGTTGCTTCCATCAAAATATGGTGGAGCATTGAGTGATTGAGATCGATTTATCTCAATAGGGTCTAGGATCACACTTAGGTAATGAAACCACACCAAGTGTATCCTCTTTGATACCAATTGAAAGTTCAAATAGTGTGCAAAACACCTATGAACGTTTAGACCCCCAAATTAAAAATACCTACACAAGCTTATAAACAAACAATTTATGTGCGGAATATAAAATATAAGCTATAACCAAATTGGTAACACACTCTGTACCGTAATTAATCACAATCACAGTAGTAATTAAAAGGTAAAGAGAAAGGGAAGAAAGATGCAAACACAAAGATAACACGGTGATATGTTATCGAAGAGGAAATCGAAGTACTCGGTGAAAAACCTCTTTGCCGCCCTCCAAGCGGTCAATAATCCACTAGAGAATGAAGTTGGGATACATGAATAGTAGAAGACCCTCCAAGCCTAATCTACCTAGTGCACCTAAGCCCTCCAAGCTTCTTGCTCTAATAGGGTTACGCCGAACCTTGTCTTCTTTAGCTTACCGAATCCCGCAATAGCCCATTGCATCAACTAAAATGAGTTGGTCCCTTCTGAACTGCTTCCTAAGTACAAAAATACCTCCTCACTGATATGGGTATGGTGAGATAAGGATTTGGCTAAATGTGTCTCTCAAGGATATGTCAATGAAGAGGGTAAGAGTAGAGGAATTTGGAGAATCAAAGGATGAAGATTGTGGATGAGTCAATATTGTTTTTCTTTAGGGTTTCTCTCTCAAAATTCTTTCTGGAAGCTCTCTATATTGCGTGGGTATAAGGGTATTTGTAGTAGGATGTATAAGGAATCTGAAGAGTCGGTTTCAACCAAACAGGGCATTCTGGCAACTAGAACAAGTCACGAGTTTGAGTTGTGAGCTAACTGCTTGGCCAGACTGGAAGTTTTGTCCTATAGTGCTACAATTGGCATGATCCTTCAACTCCCCCTGCATTCTTCACACGTGTGCCATTCTTGCGACTTGCCAATCACGAGATCCAGTCGCGAGACTCCCTTGAATTACACACTTCTTGAGATTTCTTCACACTCTCTCACACACTACCTTTACATAATTCCCACCTATATACAGGGGATCTAATTGCTAAATTACATACAAATTTAGCACAGAATAAAGCCAACACATGATTGAATAAATTCAACCTTACAGTTTGTATGCATACTATATGCATACTATATGTTTAATGAAATGCCCAAATGACATTTTGTTGTTGTTTTGGACTCCAATGAGTACCGAACTTTGGGGATTACCATGATTTTACATGTTTATCATGTTTTGATCATTGGTTGTGTTTTACACACTTTGACCCAAGTGTGCAGGGTCATGCCTTGATCATGCATCACATTTGCACACTACACGCACACTTGATCCACACACTTGTTCACTTGACATGTTTTGCACTTCACTCATGCTAGATAAGAATTGTTACATTTTTAGCACTTAAAACATGATCCGATGACATTAGGTTTTATGTTTTTATGTTCTTTTTAGGACTAGTTGTCTAGTTTATGTACTAATTTGTATCTAATCAAGTTTGTTTTGTTGTTTCTTTGTGTTTGTGATTGTTTTGCAAATGTCTCCTCTTAAGCAGTTGGCCACAAAGAAGTCCTTAAAGTGTCAAGGCACTTCCTCGGAGAATTTCTGAAGTAATGATGCAGACATGGCCTATAATGACTACTACAAAAGGGCTTCAATCATCTTGGAAAGAACTATGGAGTTAGAGTCCCTTGAAAAAAATTTCATCCCAGAAGTGTTCAAGGAAAGGACGTGGACAAAGTTGTTGAACCCAATGAGGAATGTCCATGCCGAAATCATTAGGGAATTCTTTGCCAATGCCGTTGTGGAAGGGGATCATATAGGTTGTTGATTGAGAGGGAAGGAGTTCTATGTCACAAAGGAGTCCATTCAAGAGATCTCAGAGATTCGTCTAACGACTCCACACACATCCCTCTAGTACGATGAGAAAAGGGAAAAGCTTGGACCAATTATGGACATTCTAGGTGGTGAAATTAACAAGAAGGCATTGCACACTATTCCATTCACCCTGGAGATGAGAACATTGGCCTATATCATGCTCTTTGACCTCTACCCAGTGAAGAATTTGACTAACTTGTCAACACCATGGGTCATATTTTTGCTTGATCTCTACACACACAAGGAGATCGACATTTGCAATCAAATCTACCACCTCTTCACCAAATGCATCACAAAGAGGAATACAAGGCTAATTTTACCATTTCCAAGCATTATCATGGCTTTTATCACAAGGGCAAGGGTGAAGATTCCTAGTGGTCTTCCCGTGATGCCAAGGGATTATCCAATCAGTGCTCAAACAATGACCCGGAGCAAAGCCCATATCCTTAGACCATCTATTGGTATCTCTCAAATCCCAAGAGACAATGTTGATGAAGAGTGTGGGGACACAAAATAAGAAATAGACCATTTCACATTCGCTCCGGAGGACACTGCACAACCCTCTTCTTAAGCACATATAAGGGCACCCTATCGTCTTAATCATATATTTACAAGGGTTAAACAAATGTATGGTATGCTTGAATCCCACATGCAACACTCCTCAACTCAATTCACCTACATACAAGGCCAAATCACTGCAGTCTTGTCTCAAATCGATGACATGATAAGGGACCAGCAGCAGTAGTGGCAGAAGGATTCCGATTCGGAATCAGCAGAATTCTAGTTTTTTTGGCCATTCAGGTCAAAAAGCAAGAGTAGTTTGAGGGGGAGTAGCATAGCTTGAGGGAGAGCATAGAGTAGCATATCATAAAGCATTGGTTCATTTTGGTGGTTTAGTAGTTTACTTTTTTAAAGTTTTTATAATTTATGGATATTTACATTGCTTTCTTTTAAAGTTTTAAAGTACTTTAGTTTAAAACTTTGTTTATCTTTAGTACTATTTGTGTATCTTGGTTTCTATAACCTTTTTAATGCTAATTGTTTTCTATCGCTTTTAGCTTTAATTTCTTTAATGCATCATGCTTGTTGGACATGCAATTAATTTTAGCATTGCTCTTAATTGCGTTGCTTGTCCAGGTGATCATTTACTAGATAAATGTTCATTGTAGTCATTCCTTAATGACTGTTCACGTTTAATATCTTGCTTCATAGCTTATATCTTGATCGCATTTTACTTGCTCCTATACGTACCTTGTGTTCAACTTGTCATGAGCTTAATGAAAGTTTTGTTTATGTGCAGGTGTTTTAGGATACAGGTGTATATGGTGCAAGTTCTTCACAACTTCTAGAATTAGGTGTGAATGAGTTTTGCCTATGTTTCCAAACTCATGTTTAAGTCTAGAGTCTGTTTTAGGGGTTTTGTCAAGGAATAGCCAAAGAGGGAGATTGTAAAGTTGTGATTTACAACTATTTTGTGTTGGCTTTAATTCCGTGCCAAATTTGATTGTAATTTTATTCAATCATATTTCCTTGTATTTATGTGGGTTTTTAATTGTAAAGGATGAGTGTTAGAGAGTGTGAAGACTCAAGCTTAAATTAAAGAACAAGTGAATTTTGCGAGAAGCTCGCGAGAAGCTAACCCGCAAAGTAGCCATGCATAAAGCACATGACTGGAATGCGAAGAGTCGTGACAACCTAGAAATACTCGTGAAAGCCTAGAAATACCCACAAAGTGTCTCATGGGCAAGGCCTTCCTACAAAATACTTGTGAACATTATGTTTGGCTAATTTGTCATGTTTGTTTTACCAAGTCTTTACCTACAATATATATACCTTCATTACCCACATATTGTAAGAAGTGATTTTCATAGAGAAAACCCTAGAATATACACTTGAGAATTAGAGATTGTTATACCTACAATCATCTGCACATTTCCTTGTGGTTTTCCTCTACACCTACCTCTCCATCTCTAAATCCTTGAGCGGTTGATAGCCCAAACACTTACCACACCCCATCTAAGTGTTAAGTGAGGTTTTGGTGGTGTTGGGAAGCATTGGAAGAAGCCAATCATTGGTGGATGAAATCGGGCATATTGCGGGATCTGGGAAAGCTAGAGAAGACAAGGTTCCAAGAAACCAGTTGGATGCAGGAGTTTAGAGGGCTCAAGTACATTGGATAGACTATGTTTGGAGGGTCTTTTGTTATTCCTATACTCTAACTTTATTCTCTAGTAGATCGATTACAGCTTGGAGGGCAGCGGAGAGGTTTTTCGCCGAGTTCTTCGGTTTTCTCTTCAATAATACGTTTCGGTGTTATCTTGTATTTCTATCTCTCTTCCCTACTCTTAACCTTTACTTTATATCGTTGATAATGGATGAATATGGCTTAGGATAGTGTTATCGGTTGTTTGTGCTCATTTACTCTTATTCTGCACTTCAGACTTTCATGAATTTTGTTAGGAACTTCCATTTTTCATTTGCTTGCTCAACTCCTTCCTTTTTGGCCCACCCAAATGTCTCATTTATATACTAGTAAATTTCCTTGACTTGTTGCACACCCATATAATCTAGTCTTTAGTTTACCTACATGAAAGATGAATTTTTTCTAATCTCTTACACAGATTTTTTGTCAAAAAATTCGTGATGTCCCATTGACATGGTTCTTAGTTTTTAGGGAAAATTACAACTTAATTATTGGATCTTGTATTTTTAGGTTTTGTGTTTTTGGAGGAGAGAGACAAAAGTGGAGCTAAATTACATATTTAATCATGTTTTTAACATAAGTTGTAAGGGACATATCTTATGTAATTGGCTAATCCTTTGACAAAATGCACTTTACTTGTAATTGGATAGATCTTGGATGGGTTTAGTACTTCAAGAAACATGTTGTTCAAGCTAGGTATTAAAGCCATGAAGATTGGACCAAGATACAAGTGAAGAAAAGCTGTTCATTAAAACTTGACAAATGCCTCGATAGAAACAGTATCTATCGAGACTTAAGAACGAAACTCAACAGAATCTAAATCTATCGAGATCTACGAAATCAGAATTTCCAGATTTGATTTTTGGCTCATGCTAACATGTATGTGTAGGGTTTCTTTTCTCACAACCCTAGACATATGTAAGGCTTATTTTAAAGGCCGTTATACATAGAGAACACATATAGAAAGTGACCTAGTGCCATATTCTCTCTGCAAGAAGTTATTGCATCTTTCGTGCCTTAGGGTTTTTTGACCAAGTGCTTCTTAATCTTTATTGTTGATAAAATGAAGAACTTTGCAGCCAACAACATCTTCTTCAAGTTGCTAGGAGTTAGTCACGTATTAGGATCCGTGCATCATTGGTTTGTCACGTACTAGGATTCATGAAAAAAGGTGGCGTTCATATATTGAAGAGTTTAGAGGTTCTAAAGCGGTAGAAGGTTTCTGCTATAAGTTCATCTACGGGGATTGAAGAGTCTAGGGACAAATGTTTTGTACTAGATCTGAAACTTCTCTTTACTATAGTGAATTGCTTTTTGGGAATGTTTCCCCTCAGGTTTTTTTATTTTATTTTTTTTATTTTTATTGTGAAACTAGTTTGTTTCATTGGTTTTCCTGAGTCATCATGTCTTGTCTTATTTACTCTTCTGTTGTGCATGATATTGATGTTTATTTGTTTTATCAAGGTTTATTCATAATAAATCTAATTAACAACTTGGGTTTAAAACTTATTAATTCTATCAACCGGGGTCTAAATTTCCCAACAAGTGGTATCAAAGCAGGAACACTCTAATTGGATTAATTTCCTGAGTGTGATCCTTGACCCCCATTGTCATGGATTGTGGACAATCTCTTTTGATTCCTCCTTTGTTTGATGGTACTAACTGTGCGTATTGGAAAGTTCGTATGAAAGCTTTTTTGTAGGCTCTTGATGAAAAAGTATGGCAAGCTGTTGAAGTTGGTTGGGTTAAGCCAAAAGAAGCATCAGTGGATTAGGATGAAGCAAAGATCAAAGCAGCAAATTTCAACAGTAGGGCTTTGAATGCTCTCTTTAGTGGTGTAACCAATGAGGAATTCAAGAAAATATCATCTATGGAAATTGCTAAGGAAGCATGGACTATTCTTGAGACCACCTATAAAGGTACCAAGGCAGTGAAGACCATTAAGCTTTAAAGAATCACCAGTAGTTTTGAAGAAATGAGGATGGAGGAGGATGAGACCTTTGATGGGTTCTATGCTAAACTCAAGGATATTGTGAATTCTGCCTTCAATCTCTATTGCGAAACCCAAAATTGTTAAGAAAATGCTTAGGTCCCTACATGAAAGATTCCATGCCAAGATCACTCCATTGAAGAAGTGAATGACATTGATCAAATTCCTTTGACTGAGCTTGTAGGGAACCTTCAAACCTATGAGATGGAATTAGGTAAAATGGGAAAAGGTAGAGTAGGAACATAGCTCTTAGGAGTATAAAGGAAGAGAGTGATGACTCTGAAGATGAAGATAAAGATGAGGATAAGGATGAAGACTTAACCTTCATAGCTAATGAGATTATCAAGCTTCTCCAAGGAAATTTGAATCCCCTAGGAAGGGCGCTGTGAAGTTTTTGTTTTACCGAGCGTGTCCACGTCCTCACAGTTAATTCTAGCTATTTCCTTTGACGTGTTAAGGTTATACTTATTCACCGACTCAGTTGCATGGGGTTGCAACAGCTGGACTCTTGTTGAAGCGGTGCTCGTGGCTTGGGGATGCGAGGTGGGGACTTCACGTGGGATAGGTTTGCTGCGTTGTGAGGGGTCAGATTGGTTGCCACGTGGTCGGGTCCGTCTTGTCTAAACCGTTTTCCATGGTGTATGGTTCTGCACAGATTCTTGAAGCCCGGACTCATCACGGGTGATAGCGCCTGGCTTGTCCGTATCTTGCAGAATCAGATTTGGTTTAGTGTAGTGTGTTTCTCTATGACCAATGCGACCACATCGATAGCATAGCATTGGCAGATTTTCATATACGATGTCTTGCCAAAAAGCTCCAATTTTGACACGTTTCGGCAACGGATAGGCAGTGTTGACTTGCACGCATAGTCTAGCAAATCGTCCTTGCATGGCGGTGCTAGTTACCGCGTCTATTCTAAGGAGTTTACCTAGCTTATTGCCCACGTGTTTCAGGAACTCAGGGTGATAATATTCTATTGGCAGCTGCTCTAAACGGATCCAAACTGTCGTGGTGGATATTTTAGCTACGTGTGGGTGAAAATCTGCTTCCCACGCTTGCACATGGAGGTAATGATCTCCCACAAACCAAGGGCCATCCATGAGGGCGTGTTGGTAGTCCTGTGGGATGTCAAAGCGCACAATAATGAAACCATATCCAATGTCAATTAGAGTCCACTTACCTGTAGGACACCAAATCCCGCTAACCTTGTTTGGAGAGCTCGTTAGCCTAGTTGTCGTCCCATGAGTTTTATGATGATGCTCGTTTGCCATAGGCTGGCCAGCTTGCGCTTCATTTCGGTGGGCACGTGAATTTCCCAAGTCTCTTCCACTTGTCCGTCTTCCACTCCAAGTTGCCCAGCCATGTCCTTATTTCGCCCTTCAGTGTCTCTGTCTTGATGTAGTTGGTCCTCCGTATCACTATTTTCAGCGTCAAGGGGGAAGTCTTGCATGTTGTCCTCTTGGAGTATTTCAGCATAGGATTTTTTGCGAGCATTATCTCTCAAGAAGGTGTTCTCCAGGTCGTTGGAATTCAGGAGTGGGGCAGGGGTTGTCATCGTTCTGGTTTTGCTTTTACTTGTTTTTATAGTACGATGTTTGATCAAAGTTGATTCTAGTGGGTTTCGCAACCTCTTTTTTTAGTCAAGATACCTTTTTTTTTTTTTTAGTTAAGTTACTTGTTTAAATCCACTTTTTGAGTGAATCCATTTTTTTGAGAGCAAGTTGAAAATAACATGAATTAAATTAATTGTTATCAAAATATATAGACCAAATGCATAGTGACCTCAAAATGATATTTTAACTTTAACCCCACACACACACAAAAAAAAAAAGGTGTCAATTTGTAGCTTATATGTGTAAAAACTCTTAGGATTTGAGTTTGTTCTATTGGTAAACCATGAAAAATTGTAAGTCTTTTTCAATTGTTTTTTGAAAACTCAAATTGTGTAAAACACCACAGCTTGTTTAGACCCCTAAGAGTAAATTATACACAATAACTAGAACTACTCTCTAAGCCATAACCACAAGCAAGCGACAAAAAATATAAAGCTTAAAGAGTAAGGGAAGAGAGATGCAAACTAGGTGAAAAACCTCTCCATGACCCTCGAAGTCGAAATCGATCCACTAGTGAATAAGTTGGAGTACAAGGATATTAAAATGACCCTCCAAGCCTAATCTACCCAATGTACTTGAGCCTTTTAAGCTCAAGCTACCAACGGACTTCTCAGAGTCTTGTTTTTACTAGTTATCTGGATCTCGCAATACCACCTGATTACATTCGCCAAGCCTTACCAGCTTCTTTTACATTCGCCAAGCCTTACCAGCTTCTTTTGAAAAATCTCGAATGTTTCTTGTAAAGTTGTGATTTCCAACTATATTGTGTTGGCTTTAATTCCGTGCCAAATTTGATTGTAATTTCTTCAATCATTTTCCCTGTATATATGTGGGTTTAATTATAAGGAATGAGTGTAAGAGATTGGTGAAGAATCAAGTTTCAAAAGTTGATTAAGTGGATTTCGCGACTGGATCGCAACTGTCTCGCAAGAAGCAACTCGCAAAAAGAGCCACGTGTAGAGCACATGACTAGAAGATGAAGAGTCGTGCTAGGCTTGATTTTTCGTGACTGTCTCGCGGGTAAGGCTAACCTATGAAGGACCTGCGAAACTCTCTATTTGGCAAAAAGTTATATTTTGCTTTACCAAGTCTTTACCTACACTATATATGCCCTCATTATCCACAAAGTATAAGGAGTGCTTTTCAAAAAGAAAACCTTAGAAAATACACTTGATAGTTAGAAATTGTTATATTCACAATCATCTACACATTTCTTTATGGTTTTCCTCAACTCCTGCCTCTCCATCTCCAGATCTTTGAGAGGTTGATAGTCCAAACACTTATCACACCTATGCTAAGTGTAAATTAAGATTTTGGTGCTGTTGGGAAGCATTGGAAGGAGCCATTCATTGGCAGATGCAATCAAACTGAATTGTGGGATCCAGGAAGTTAGAGAAGACAAGGCTCCGAGAAGTCAATTGGTAGCAAAAGCTTGGAGGGCTCAAGTACATGGGGTAGACTAGGCTTGGAGGGTCTTTTGTTATTTGTGTACTCCAACTTTATTATCTAGTGGATCGATTTCGACTTGGACGGTCACAGAGGGGATTTTCGCCGAGTTCTTAAATTTCCTCTTCGATAACACATCTCAATGTTGTCTTGTGTTTGCATCTCTCTTCCCTACTCTTTAAGCTTTCATTTTATTGTTGATGATGGATGAATATGGCTTAGGGTAGCTTTATCGGTTCATTGCGCTTATTTACTCTTGTTCCACACTTAGTCTAAGTTAGAGTAAAAGCAATCTAGCCGTAATTTTTAATTGGGGGTCTGAACAAGCTCTTGTGTTTTAGCATAAATCCAAGCTTTCAATTGGTATTAGAGCGAGTACACTTGTTGGATTTCATTATCCTAGTGTGATCCTAGACCCCTTGCTTTGCTATGGATAAGGCAATGGAAAAGGCTAACATGAGTTGTGGCTCATGTGTTTATGATAATGACTCTATGAGCATCTTTGGAGATTGTCCTAGTAATGAGCTCTTAGAGTTATTAAAGTCTAAGAAACATGCTAGAATGTTCATACACATGCTGAAATGTCTAGAGCATAGAAATCATGAGCTTCATAATAGCTTGTGTGAGTCTAATTCCTTAATTGCAAAATATAAGGGAAGGAATAGATATTTTTGTAATAAACTTGATGGTATAAAAAGAAAACTTCACTCATCCATGAATAATGTAAAGGAAGATGAGACTTGATTTAAAAATCAAGAATGTTTATCTCATGCTTGTCTTTTTGTTCATACCACATTAAAAGTGTTTAATTCATATTTGTGGTATCTTTATAGTGGGTGCTTGAGGCACATGACCGGGGATAAATCTCTCTTTAAAAGCCTTAAGGAGAAGGAGGATGGTTATGTGATGTTTGAAGATGGTAGCCACTCACAAGTCCTAGGAAATGGAACTATTGACATTCTGGGACTTCCTTTGTTGACTAATGTTCTTTCTATCAAAGGGCTGAAAGCAAACTTGTTAAGCATCACCCAGATATGTGATGAAGACTTTTTGGTTCAGTTTTCCAAGAAAAGGGTGTTTAATTCTCACTGAAGAAGGTGTACAAGTCTTGAAGGGACTTAGGACCACTGATAATTGCTATGGCATGGTTCCTAAGCTAAATGTATCATGCCAGAGTGCCTAAGTTAATCCACTGGAGTTATGGCACCAACATTTGGACATGCCAATTACAAGCAAATGGCATAAGCCTTAAAGCTTGAAGTCGTGATTGGTTTGAAAATTTTGGAAAGATCGAGAAAAATATTTGTGGCCTATGTCAATTAGGAAAACGAACTAAATCAATCCATCCCAAAGTAAATGCTGTTGCTACATCTCGTCCATTGGAGTTGCTTCATGTTGATCTAATAGGTCCAATGAGAACGGAAAGCATGGGTGGAAAAAGATACATCATGGTTGTGGTTGATGATTTCTCAAGGTACTCTTGGATGGAATTCCTTTAGAGAAAAGTCGGAGGCATGCAAAAAGATGGAAAGACTATGCAAGAAGCTTCAAAACGAAGAGGGAGTTCCCATTGTCAAAATCAGAAGTGACCATGGGAAGGAGTTTAAGAATGTTAAATTGGAAGCATTTTGCAATGAGCAT
The DNA here is from genome assembly GCA_029955455.1 of Quercus agrifolia. Classification (NCBI taxonomy): domain Eukaryota; kingdom Viridiplantae; phylum Streptophyta; class Magnoliopsida; order Fagales; family Fagaceae; genus Quercus; species Quercus agrifolia. The sequence goes on along the minus strand of JARQAD010000003.1, from coordinate 54,025,629 downwards.
GGTATCAAGAAGGAATTTTTAGCCCCAAAGACTCCACAACAAAATGGGGTTGTTGAAAGGAAGAACCAGGTGATCCAAGAGATGGCAAGAGTTATGCTTCTTAATAAAGACATCCCATAAAAATTTTGGGTTGAAGTAGTAAATACTTCATGCCACATTGGGAATAAAATCTTCTTCCAAGCAAGAACGAAGAAAACATCATACAAGATTTGGAAGGAAAATAAGCCAAAGGTGAAATACTTCCAGGTATTTGGAAGTAAATGCTTCATTTTCAATGATAGGGAAAATCTTGAGAAGTTTGACGCCAACAGTGATGAAGGGATTTTCCTAGGATACTCTGTAAACAACCTATAACTTTTTGTCATGAAAAACCATAACTTAACAATCTCTTCCTTTGGCTATTCCGTGATAAAAACACCCTATAACAAACTCTAGATTTAAACATGAGCTTGGGCATAATGGCAAAACTCACTCACACCTAAATCTAAAACCTATGATGATCTTGGAACAAAACACCTGTATCTTGAAACACTTGCACAAAACACATTAGACCCTCAAGGTAAAGCAAGTAATAAAGAACAAGTATAATGAAACAAGTAAATTGCAATCAAGTAAACATTATATGAAACATATAAAAGCAACTTGATCAAACACTAAATAGTCATATGAAAATGACTACAATGATCACATAGTAAAGCAAATTATCTTCCAAACATGCAATCAATAAAGCACAATAGTATAAGGATGTATGCATGTTCAACACATAAACACAAAGTGATGAGAACATCAAAGTATAGAAACTAAAAGTAACTTAAAACACCAAAAAGAAAAACAAGAAAACAAATAAAAAATGTTTTCTCATAAAAATTAAAAAAAAAAAAAAAAAAAAACGTATTTTTCCCCTTAGTATATGCATCTCTCCTATAGAATTTTCCCCCTTAAGAATATGCACAAGATAGAAATTCTCCCCTTGAGAATGTGCATAAGAGTTATATAAAAATGACGATACTCTCTGGTATACTCTCTAGTATACTCTTCCCCTTTTTGACACGAATAGACAAAGGGGTCAAGAAGAATGAGGGAAAGATATGAAGATATGAACAAGAATAAAGATGCATGAGGGGTATAAGATGAATGAGAAATAAAGCTTAAAAAAAAAAAAAAAAAAAAAAAAAAAAAAAAAAAAAAAACCTTAAAAATGCTACAAAGTATAAAGTAAACATGACATGTTGAGGATGAGAAAACAAGATATAGACCAAGGCATGACATGGCTAGCAAAGGTGTGTGCAAAAGGTGGCTATGTTCAATGCGTGAACAAAGCATGAGAAATACACAAGTGTGGCAAGGTGTGTAAAATACACAACCAATAAACCAAACATGTTTCTAGTGAGGAAACATGAAAAACCTCGAACTTTGATACTCATTAGAGTCCAAATGATTGAGAAAATGCCTAAGGGGCATTTTATACACTAAGCATGCATACAATAACCTTATATGAAAAACAATGCATGAAAATACGAAAATATGCCTTAAATACATGTTCAAAATGCCTCATAGGGCCAACATAATCATTAACAAACAAAATGGGACTAAGCCCAATCAACAAAATTAAAAACTTTTGCAAGAAAGTAAGTTTTCCAAACCCAACACAAAAATAAACCCCAACCCTAGGTTTTAAGTAATCTAAGACAAAATCAAGGAATTGAAAGATTAAAAGTGATGAAAAATACCTTGGAGAAGTCTTAGAGTAGAAATCCAAAAGGGTTTTGATGAGTTTTGGAAGAAATTTTGAGTTTTGGAGGGTGGCAGTAGCAGAGTACAAAAAGACAAGTATTTAAAAACTGAATTTTGGAGCCCTTTAAAAACTGTCTTTTTCTGTATTTTGTGAGTCAGTGACTCGCAAACGAGTCATGAACCCACTCACGAAATGTGCAGATGAACAGGGCAGAATTTCATAGGTCAAGTTTGAGTCGCAAACCACTTGCGAGGGAGTCATGAAACTCTCTGCCTGAAATTTTTAAGAAATTGAAATTCCTTAAGAATCTTGCGACTTGGAACCATTTGCGAAAGCAGTCGCAAAATGGCCAAACACAGTTTTTCACCACAAAGAATTTGACATTTTGAGAAAAACTTTCAAAAACAAAGTGACAAAAATCACTTCCAGAAATAAATAAAATACTCAAAAATCTTTTTGGGTTTTATCATCAAGTAATTGAGCATACACACATCATATTTAAACATGCACAATCACACAAATGAAATAGACATTCGTTAGGTTCTAAGACTTTAGAAACTAATGTATTAGAATTTCAATTTGTAATATGTTGGCAAACCATTATCAAAATATAGAGTCTAGGTTTAGACTTGCTCAAAGTGTAATTTAATGTAAAAATTGGAATTGAGTGATTGTAGGATTTATTGGACAAAATCTGTAAGGCTCGATTGATTGAAAATTAGTCTCGATCGATCGAAACTAATGTAGATTTCTTTTTCTGTAGAATTTCCAATTCAGCCCAAGCCCGTTTGATGTGTAGGGTTTTGTGTTTTACTCCAAGTATAAAAGGAAAAACTCTAACTACATTTCAAAGGCTTTTTGAGAGTTTTGTATTGAATCTTTTGTGAGATCTAGAGGTGTTTACCTTCATACACACATATAGAGTTGTCAAGGTCAAGATTTACATCAAGAACTTGATGATCTTTTCAGTTGCTGCATAAAACACTTTAAAGAAGATTTGAAACCTTTGAGTGGAGTCTCAAAGTCACAAGTAGGAGAACTTGTGGTTGCAGTCGATCAAGAAAAGAAGTAATCCGTGGACTCGGAGTTGTTACATGGTCGTGGTAGTAAGTTTTCTACTCGAAGTAGCAATAGGATGTTAGTGGTCTAAGTTCTATTGTAAAAACTTCGATTCTTTCATAGTGGATCTGTTTTACCTTGAGGATAGTTAGGTTAAATACTCCCTAGGTTTATTATAGTTTAGGTTTTCCTAGGTTATCATATCGTTGTGTTCTATATATTTCCGCATTATTCACATAATATGATTTTATTGTGTTAACCTAAAACTTAATAATTTATCTAAGTAATCACTTGGCTAAATAACTAGATTAATCAACTTGTGTTAAGGGGTCTAAAAACGTATAAAATTCATTGAACATTAGACTTGTGTGTTGTGTGTGGGTATCAAGGACTAAAAGAGCATAAGCTCAACCATAGGAACCCTACCTCTTCCAAATGGAACATTTGTTTGGAATGAGTATCTCATGAGAAGTGAGACGAGAGTTAGAAGAATGAGAACCGAAGATGTGCATAGACAAGGAGGTAAAAGCATTAACCACATGCTTCAACAACTTACCACTTTCAGTCAAATCCAATTTAGTTTGCAAAGCACAACTTCCAAGAAGCTCAAGTTTCTCTCTCTTTTTTTTTCTTTTTTTTTTAAGAACTTAAAACTTAGAGCAATGAGGTCTTAGAAGACCAAAGGCACCACAATGGTGACAAACAATGTGTTTAGGTCTACTAGGCTTTTTAGGGGGGGATCTAACAGCATGGTATTGTTCTCTCTTCAACATGGAATATTGAGGTCTTATGTGACCGATCACACTGCAATGGTGGCAAGTAGGAACAAACTTAGATCCATTCAAATTCTTAGGATGAGACCTAAATGAAGGCTTTGGCTTAAAAGCCTTTCTCTTTGCTTTTTGATTTCTTTTATGTGGAGGAATGTACACCAATTTGTCTATAGAGGTAGAACTCACAAAAGGCACAAAATCAAGGAACACAACATGATTTCAACAAAGATTTTCTTCCTTTTTAGCAATAGGTTTAGCAATCAAACATTTGACATGCATCTTAAGAAATTCATTTTCACATTTAAAATCATCAAGTTTGTTAGACAAAACAAGTTTAGCATCCAAGTTCACGTTCAAACATTCAAATTCTTTCATCTTTTCAAAAGAATTTTTGGCAAGTTTCTTATATTTCTCAACTAATTTATTGGATTCATTAAGCTTGGCAATCAAATCATCATTTTCACCAATGAACTTGCTTAAAACCTCATGAAATTTCTTTGACTTTTTCTTCAAGAGTTTGACATTTGGAATTTTAACAACACCCAAAGAGTCATGTAACATGTCATCACAACCAAGAGGATAAGCACTCACATTTTTACAAACATATGGCATGTTACAATCAACATCATCCAAAACATGCAAAGAAGCACACAAAACACTATCCATGGCCATAAACACAAAGGGTCAAAGATCACACTTAGGTATTTAAACCAAAACAGGTGTACCCGTTCTGATACCAATTGAAAGCTCAAATAGTGTAAAACACTATAGCTTGGTTAGACCCCCAATTTTAAAAACACGGCTTGATTGCTTTTACTCTAACTTAAGTAAGTGCGGAACAAGAGTAAATTATACGCAATAACCAGAACTACTCTCTAAGTCATAACCACAAGCAAGAAGCAATAAAAATAAAGTTTAAAAAGCAAGGGAAGAGGAATGCAAACACAAGATAACACCAAGACGTGTTATCGAAGAGGAAACCAAGGAATTCGACGAAAATCCTCTCTACGACCCTCCAAGTTGAAATCGATTCATTAGTGAATAAGTTGGAGTACAAGGATATCAAAAAGACCCTCCAAGTCTAATCCACCCAATATACTTGAGCCTCCAAGCTCCAGCTACCAACAAACTTCTCAAAGTCATGTCTTCATTAGTTATCTGGATCCTGTAATACCGCCCGATTGCATCCGTCAAGACTCATCGGCTTCTTCTGGCAAATCTCAAATGCTTCCCAAGCTCTAAAACACTCTCTACACTCTAAATAGGTGTGAGTTTGGTTTGGGTACAAATCTCCTCTCAAGGTATAACAATAGGAGAAGAGACTACAAGGATTTTTCTATTGAGGATGAGTAGCTCTCTCTAACAACGGTGAGTGTGTTGTAAAAATCTCTCTGGATTTTAGCTTCTAAATAGCATTCTTACAATTTTGTGGGTAATGAGGGTATATATAGTAGGGTAAAGAAAAAGAAATGTCACACTTAAAATCCTCAAGGCAAAGAGTTTTGTTGGCCTGAGTCGCGAAGTGACTCGCGAAATACAGCTTGACATTTGACTCTTCAACTTCTAGCACGTGCTTCTCATGTGACTTTCACAGGTTGCACCACTCGTGAGCCAAGTCGCGAGATCAACTTCTTGAGCAAACTTTACCAACTTAATACTTGATGAAGTTCAGATTCGTCAGTTGTTGCAAGTACGTCCAGATGGAGCCAAATGTTCATCAGTGTCATTGTGAGAAGGGTAAGATAGTTCCCTTAAGGTGGTCACCGGTGTGGTGCTTGCCATAGCGTCTCCAATGCCAAAGTCAGTATAAGAAAAGCTTTTAGAAAATAACAAAGTATTAAAATAACTAGTAGTGCTTTTTGGTGTGTCTATGTACTTTGTATTGGTGTTGTGGGGGCTTTATATATGTTTCCACAACCCCTAGCCATTCTAGTAGTTAATGTGGCTTTAATGTCTCTCTTGGCAATTTTTCATGCTCAGTAGTGTGGGCCTTAATGAGGCTTTTAACGATCTATACAGCTAGTCTTGTAACCGCTTGGGACATTATTGGCTACATTGAATGGCTTCATTACTTTCATCTGTGACATGGACATGTGGTTAGCTCGTTGCAAAGGATGGACTCGTTGGTCTTAGTGAGGTCATTCAGGGAGGTTGAATTCATCAGTTCCGTTAGCTACCCCCGGATTCTGTGGTCGTCATGACATGTCATGATGATCATAGAAGATGAAAGGTCTTTGGGTTGTACGTAACTCTTGGGATTTTGCTCCGCATTAACTGCGTAGTGGCGGTGCCACATGCGTTATGGCCACGTGGCCTGTTTTGATTAGTGAAGTTAATGCTCTAGTTTGTATGACTTTCGGGTTTCTCGTTGAATTTCAATTTTTTGAGCCTTGGTTTTTAAACTTCTCCTTTTCTCACTTTACTTTTCCCAAACTCCCAATCATTACTCTGAGTATTTTCTTCTCCAATCTTTCTCTATGATTCTTCTCTAAACTGGTGTGTGGCTGAGCTTTCTACATTTTCTTTTGAGGTATGTCTTTCTTCTTACTTTCTGCTTCTTTTCTCTTTTTGGCGTAGACATAAACTATGGTGAATTTCTGATTTTCTCTCCCTTTTCTTTTTTTCTTGTTTTTGGGTTTCGAGGTTTTTAGGATTTATCTTTTTCCCTTTGTTTTCTAGTTTTTCCATGGTTAGTGACTCTGAGATTAGGATAGCTTGCTCCTCAATTTCTTTTCTTTTTACGCGTTTAAGGGGGTCTTTAGGGGCTTTCCCATATCTTAAGAACTTTTTTTTTTTAGGGTAATAGTCTAAGCGCTGCATTGGCTGATTTGCTACCTTTGCTTTGTCAATTAATTGATTGGTTTGAGGGTTTGGCAAGAGAGCAAGGGATCATGTCTGAGGTAAGATCGAGTGAATTAGAGATTGGGTTTTCCTCTAATGATGGCCCAGTGGATGCTGGGGGTGATATTGCCGTTTCTGCTCCTCGAGAGGTTAGGGTTTTTTATGCCGTTGACAAGGTGTGTGGTTTAGACATCAACACACTTTCTAGGTTTAAGGATAGATTCCAATTTCCGGACAGGATTAGGGTTCGTCTACCTAGTGAAGAGGAACAGACCTGCCACTTCTTCCCTAGGGAGGTATGCTTCTACGAGGCTGCCTTTCTATATGGGTTTAGGTTCCCTGTCCACCCATTCGTCATGGAGCTGTTAGGCCACTTCGACATTGCTCCTAGGCAACTTATGCCCAGTTCGTGGAGGATAGCGGTCAGCCTATTGGGGATATGGTTGGCTACTATGGACAATGACATGATCAGAGTGGACAAGCTCGTCTACCTATATCGTTTAAAGGCGTCTAAGGAGCACGGGTATTATGAGCTGTTGCCGTCGAAAAGGAGGACTAGGATTGTCTAAGATCTGCCTTCATCCTTCAGATACTAGAAGTCCTGGTTCTTCTTTGTGTCCAAGTATGATTTAGAGACGCCCTCTAACGAAATTTTGGGTGATCTCCCGAGGTTGCTCCGTCGGTGGAGTACCCTGAACTTATATGCGTCCTTATTTCTCCTCATCCCTTAATTTTCATTATGTTTATTTATCGTCACTAACCTTTTCACCCATTGTCTCCTGCAATTAAGAGACGGCTCAAGCTTAAAAGCAAGTACAAAAGACGTGTTGAGAAGGCGATTGAGTACGCAAAGACGATTGAGGATTGGGACATTCTTGTGGACCCACGAACTCTTGCCTTCTATTGCCTAGGTCTAGAGTCGTCAATGTTGACTTTCTTGTATATATACCTTTGCTTACAAGTTTTTTTTTTTTTTTTTTTTTTTTTTTTTTTTTTTTTTTTTAAGGAATGACGACGAAGTTTAATCAAAGTATGTACGCCCGAATGAGGGCCAAAAAGAGCAAGCCCTTATCCAATCTTGGGGCTAAAAATGTGAAGGTGACGGACAAGGGTACCTCCGTCACACCTGCTACCCCAGTTACTCCTGGCATTAAGACGGTGAGGATGGCCTCACCAACCACCTCGGTTGAAGAAATCCCTCCTCAACGGAAGAGGTAGTGGACCAGTGATAAGGGGAAGGAGAAGGTTGACTCTCGTTCATCCAATTTCTGGGGCAATGCCAGGGTCGCAATGGCTAGGGCGCACGAGACTTTTACTGCTGAGGAGATGAAGGTATTCTTGGGCTCGTCTCCAAGTGAGCTTGTGGGTCATCATCTCCACAAGCTCGTCCAGGTACTGCACTTATGCAAGTTCATCCCCTCTCCAAATTTTTTTTCCAGGTGCTGGAGGAGAGCCTCCATCTTTCCTCAAAGTATCTTGCTCAAGAGGCTAAGGTTGAGTTTACAGTGTCCCGGGTGGCAACCTTGGAGGTAGAGAACTCAAAGTTGAAGAAAGATTTGATAACTACTATGGATGAAACTAACCTCGCCAAGGAGAAGGCCAAGACTCTAAGTGACGACCTCAAGGCTAAACGACAGTTGACTATGGAAAAGGACAAGCAACTCCTGGCTGCCAAGGAGAAGATCAAAACCATAGCTGTTGAGGCCGTCAAAGGTTTCCAGCAGACTAAAGAGTACAATATTGTGCTCTTTAGTTGGTACTTCAACAGGTTCGAGCACCCTTCTGGAGTAGATCTGGAGAACCTGGCCTTAAGGAGATAGAGAAGGAGATGGCTACAGTCGAGGCTTCTAACTCTACAACCCCTAATGGTGATGCCCCCAGGAGTGCTCTTCCTCCTCCAACTGGTGATGATGCAATTGCAAACGCCTGACCCTGTTATTTTATTTCACTTTCTCCTTTTTTTTTTGTAAGTGCCCCGTGTGTTTTTGGGCCTTTTAAGTCTATTTTGAGAACAATATTTTTAATCTAATTTGAGAACAATGCTTTTAACCTAGTGTTTATGGGTTTTTAGTTTTGATGTGAAAACAAAGGTAACTGCTCCGTGTTTTAGGGCTTTTTAATTATATTTGTAATTGCATACTTACTTGCCTATACTCCTGTTTCTGTGTGATCTGCTCGTCCATAATTTGTACTCGTTTAGGCGGAGAGTTAACCTGTACATCGTTAGTGACTTATTCCCGTCTAGGCAGAACCTTGCTTACTTAGCCATTTTTATGACTTACACCCGTCTAAGGGACCTTGTCATCTTTGCCTTTGTCAGTAACTTACATCCATCTAGGCGGAATCTTGTTACTTAGCTGTTTTTATGACTTACACCCATTTAAGAGATCTTGTCATTTTTGGCTTCGTCAGTAACTTACATCCGTTTAGGCGGAATCTTGTTACTTAGCCATTTTTATGACTTAGACACATTTAAGGGATTTGTCATTCCTTGGCTTTGTCAGTAACTTACATCCGTCTAAGTGGAATCTTGTTACTTAGCCATTTTTCTACTTGGCTTTTAGGCTACTAGGCTTGCTTGTATTGAATCATTAGCTGAATAGTCCTTTTATTACTTTCAATAATGAGTACAATTTTCTGTTACATCTATTGGTGGTACTTCATCAAATGCTCAACGTTCCATGGTCATGGCAGTCTCTGTTCATCTAAGGTCTCCAGATGATAGCTCTCTTGTCTAGATTAATGGATGATTCGGTAGGGTTCTTCCTAGGTTGGGTTGAGTTTCCCTTGGATAGGGTCTTTGGTTGCTGGGGTGACTTTGCATAGGACAAGATCCCCTATGTCAAGTCGCTTGAGCTTCACTCTTTTATTGTAGTACTTGACCATCTTTTGTTGGTACTTGGTCATTCTGCTTGAAGCTTCATCCTTGATCTCGTCCAAGTAATCCAGGTTGACCTTTAGTTGATCGTCATTGCTTTCTTTGTAAAACATCTCTCATTTAACACTGGTTATTCCCACTTCGATCGGAATTACTGCCTCAATGTCGTAAGTGAGCTTGAAGGGGGTTTCTCTTGTTGAGGTTCTGGCTGTAGTTCTGTAGGCCTACAAGACATTGGGTAATTCTTCGGGCCAGGCCCCCTTAGCATTATCTAGCTTGACTTTGATGATCTTGAGCAGTGTCCGATTAGTCACCTCTGTCTGTCCATTTGCCTGTGGATATCTTGGGGATGAAAACTGGTTTTCAATCCCCAAACCTAAACAAAAATCTTTGAATCTCTGACTATCAAACTGCTGCCCATTATCTGATATGATCATCCATGGAATCTTGAACCTACAAATTATGTTCTTCTTTACAAAACTCTGGACTTTTGCTTTGGTGATGGTTGCTAATGCCTTTGCTTCAACCCATTTCGTGAAAAAATCAATAGCGACTAGTAGGAACTTTACCTGTCCTTTACCTTGGGGTAATGGGCCAATGATGTCAATTCCCCATTGTGCAAATGGCAAAGGGGAGGATATCGTCGTCAGTCTTTCGGCTGGAAGGCATTGGACATTCCCAAACCTCTGGCACTTGTCGCACTTCTTGACAAGCTCCATCGTGTCCACCTGCATAGTAGGCCAAAAATAACCAATTTTGATGACCTTTCTTACCAAGGACCTAGGGCCCGCATGGTCTCCGCACACCCCTTCATTAATCTCTTTCAAAATGTACTTGGCTTCCTCCTCATCCACACACTTCAGGTAGGGCATGGAAAAGCCCCTCTTGTACAGGATGTCATTCAATATCGTGAATCTGGCTGCTCTCTTTCTGACCATCCTGGCCTTTTCGACGTCTTGTGGAAGATGACCATCTTGGAGGAATGATATGATTGGGGTCATCTAGCTGCCTGTGTTCTGGATTGCAAATGTAGAAATTTCTTCAATGCTAGGGCGTTTCTGGGCTTCCATCTCTAAGCCCATGCTTATTGATCCTTCTTTTGACGATGCTATTTTTGCAATTTCGTCTGCTATCATATTTTGGCTCCTAGGGATCTGCACGAACTCCATCTCATCAAACTCCTGAGTCAGACGCTTTGTCAGCTTGAGGTATTTTTGCATTCTTTCCTCATTTGCTTCATACTCCTCTTTTATTTGCCCTATTACCAGCTTGGAATCACTCTAAGGGAGCATGTTTTTAGCTCCCAGTGCTTTTCTGACTCTTAGCCCCATTAGTACACCTTTATACTCGGCCTCGTTATTGGTGGCTGGGAATTTTAGTTAAACCCTGTATTTAAATGTCTCTCCTTCTGGGGTGATTATGACCACCCCTACTCCCCCCTTTTTTCTGGGCAGACGAACTGTCAGTGTGTATCGTCCACCGTTCTGTCTCGTCGGTAAGGTCATCCTTGTCTGGAAGAGTAAACTCGGCAATGAAGTCTACCAGAGCCTGTACCTTGATAACTATCCTGGGGTGGTACTTAATGTCAAATTGGCTAAGCTCAATTGCCCATTGGACCATTCTTCCTGCTGCCTCGAGCTTGTTCATGGACTTCTTGATGAGTTGGTCCATCATTACCAGGATGGGGTTCGCCTGAAATTACGGTCGCGGTTTGCGCGAAGCTACTATTAAGGCAAATGCAATCTTTTCAATCCTAGGGTACTTAGCTTCTGCACCTTGAAAGGCTTGGTTTACATAGTAAACCAAGGGTTGTTTCTTGTCCTCTTCTCTAATCAAGACCGCACTCACGGCCGTGGCTGATGCTGCTAGATACAAATATAGGTTTTCTCCTTCCTTAGATAAGCTTAGGAGGGGTGGATTGCTCAGGTAATGCTTGAGTTCTTGAAAAGCTTCCTCACATTCATCAGTCCAGGAAAATACTTGCTTTAGTGTCTTGAAGAAGGGCAAGCATTTTTCGGTTGCTTTAGAGACAAACTTGTTGAATGCTGCTATCATTTCTATGAGCTTCTGAACTTCTTTGAAGGTCTTAGGTGATGCCATATTGAGTATGGCTCGCACCTTCTCCGGGTTTGCTTCTATCCCCCTTTGGGACACCATGAATCCTAGGAACTTCCCCGAGGCTACCCCAAAGACGCACTTGCTGGGGTTCAACTTCATCTGGTATTGTCTGAGCATGGAAAATGTTTCCTTGAGGTCGTCTAGATGGGTAATCTCCTCCTTACTCTTGACGAGCATGTCATCCACGTATACTTCCATATTTCTCCCGATCTACTTGCTGAACATTTTGTTCACTAACCTTTGGTAAGTTGCTCCTGCATTTTTCAGCTCGAAGGGTATTACCTTGTAACAGTAGAACCCCTGACTCGTGATGAAAGTGTTTTCTCCTTGTCCTCTTCTACCATTTTTATCTAGTTGTACCCTGAGAAAGGATCCATGAACACTAGTAGCCTATGCTTGGCAGTAGAATCCACCAGCTAGTCTATCCTTGGTAGGGGGAAACTATCTTTTGGGCAATCTTTATTCAGGTCCATGAAGTCCACGCACATCCTCCATTTCCCATTCGCTTTCTTCATTAGGACAACGTTAGCAAGCCACTCTGGATAGTAAAGTTCCCGAATAAAGCCTATTGATTTCGTTCTGTAGCAAAGACTCATCGTTTTTGCTGGACAGGCTTTATCTTCAGGTCTACACTTAGCTTATGTTGGATGACTTTTGGGGATATACCCGGCATGCCTTCGTGGCTCCATGCGAAGACATCTAGATTCTTCTTAAGGAACTGGACAAGTCTTGTCCTCATTTCAGGACTTAGTGTCGTCCCTATTCTAGTCGTCTTTGCTGTCTCGCCTTCGACCAACTCCACTATCTCCAGGATTTCTACTTTATCTTCCTCCTTCTCCTCGATTATCCATGTATGGTTTTCTTTTGTAGCTAACACGGTCTAGTAACATTCCCTGGCTAGTACTTGGTCTCCCTACACTTCGCCCACACTGTTCTCTATCAGGAACTTTACCTTCAAGTAATAAGTTGACGTGGCTACTTTCCAACGGTTAAGAGTGGGTTTCCCGATGATCACATTGTAGGATGAAGGGCTGTCTACTACCGAAAAGTCCAATTGACGAGTCAACTAGCTCAGGTAAGCCTTCATTGTCACTGTCAGCGTCACTATGCCTTTGGGATACACCTTATCTCCACTAAAACTGATGAGGGAAGAGTCGAATGGACGCAGCCTTCCAGGATCTAGCTTCAGCTAAATAATGTCTACCAAGCTACCATTATCCATGAGAATTCTCTTAGTATTAAATCCTTCTATCATGAGCATTATGACCAAAGGATCGTCATAAGGTTGCTTGACCCCCCTAGCATCTTCTTTTGAGAAACACATGTCTCGGTCTGTCCGTCTTTGTTTAAATGAGGGCATCTTGTGGATGTTATTCACCTGCCACTGATATGCTTTCTTGGGGGATTTGAACGACCCACCCATGGATGGGCCACCTGTGATTGTCTTGATCTCCCCAATCACATTTGGTGGGCACTAGGACGCGTGACCCTCATCATTGGGTGAGAATTCACGCTGGTTCTTGTTATCACCTTTGAATCTACTGGATTCCCCCTTTTTCACATACTTCTACAGTTTCCCTTTCCGTATAAGCTCCTCTATTTGTTCCTTTAGGTCCCTGTAGTCTTTTGTTTAGTGACCTTGATCCTTGTGGAACCGGCAGCACTTCTTCTTGTCGTGGACATTGGGGGACGAATGTAATGGCCTTGGCCATTTGAGATAATGCTCATCCTTAATCTATGCCAAAATTTTGTCAACAGGCATAACTAAAGGAGTGAATTTTACCGTTCGAGGAGTTTTTTCGTCTTTCCTTTTACCCCCGTCACTGGTCCGACGATTTGGACGCTCCCTTTTTTGTCCTCTATGATTTTCCTTGTTCCTTCCCTTATTTCCTGACTTTTCTACATCCTTTATGGCTGCTAATGCATCTTCAGCATTCATGTACTTTTGTGCCTTCAAGAGCATCTCTACCATCATCTTAGGAGGATTGCGAGGGAAACCATGAACTCTTTGGACTTCAGCCCCGCCTTAAAGGTCATCAACTACACTTTGTCGTCAGTTTCGTCTACCTCTAGGGTCTCCCGAGTAAAGCATTTCACATAAGACCTTAGGGTTTCTTTCTCCCCTTGTCTAATGGTGAGTAAGTGGTCCGTTGGCCTTTTAAGGCGTTGTCCCCCAATAAAGTGGCGCAAAAAGGCATTGCTTAATTGCTTGAAGGCCTAGCGACGTCTTGAAGGTGTTGAGGTGGTCCTGGGGGCCCTTAAGTCCGTCAAATAGCTCAAGCTAAGGCAACCGAAATTTCGACGAAACTGGGCATTCCAGGACCGCCATAGTGAAGGGAAAATCTGTTGCCTTGACCATTCTATCTAGGCTTCAGTCTGTTTTCTCTTTAATAGCGTTCCTCAGCTTATCCATCTCCTTCCTTATCTTCAGAAGAAGATCTGAATTTTGTTCATCTGGAGTAATAGATCCTCAACGGTCATTTCTTCTATAGCTATCTCCCTCATCCTCCTGGTTGGCTTTAGACCGATTCTCCTCTTGTTGAAGCCATAGCCTTATTTCCTGATTCTGTCTAGTGAGCTCTTCGACGGTGATCGCAAGAGCCTAGACTTGCTAAGCTAAGGCTGCTAAATCCTAGTTGGACTTCATCTGAATGTAGAAGTTGATTGGAAACTACACTTTCAAACCTGAGTATGAAAGAATGTCTTCGCCATAGATGGCACCAAAGTTCAGATTCATCAGTTGTTACAAGTACGTCCAGATGGAGCTGAATGTTCATCAGTGTCACCATGAGAAGGGTAAGAGAGTTCCCTTAAGGTGGTCACTAGTATGGTGCCTACCACAGCGTCTCCGATGCCAAAGTTAGTATAAGAAAAGTTTTTAGGAAATAACAGAGTATCAGAATAACTAGTAGTGCTTTTTAGTGTGTCTATGTACCTTGTATTGGTGTTGTGGGGGCTTTATATATGTTTCCACAACCCCTAGCCATTGTAGTAGTTAATGTGGCTTTAATGTCTCTCTTGGCAACGTTTCATGCTCAATAATGTGGGCCTTAATGAGGCTTTTAATGGTCCATATAGCCAGTCTTGTAACCGCTTGGGACATTATTGGCTGCATTGAATGGTTTCGTTACTTTCGTTAGTGACATGGACATGTGGTTAGCTCATCACAGAGGATGGACTTGTTGGTCTTAGTGAGGTTGTTCAGGGAGGTTGAATTCGTTAGTCCCATCAATACTAAACCCATTACAAATAAATCCCATAAAATACAAGGAAATAAATTAATGCAATTACAACACTTATTGTCATGGAATAAGCCAACATAAATGTTATGTGAAAAACCATAACTTAATAGGGTTCAACTTGTCAAAACTATTCAATTGGTGTTTGACCTATTGAAAATCATAAGATCAGTAAAAATCAGCAAACGTGAAAAGACATTATAACTTGTCCGTTTCGACCTAAATTCATGATTTGTTTGTTGCGGTATTTAAAGGACATAAGAACCTAACCCTAGAGAGCTTTTAGAGGAGAGAAAAAGTGTCCCATGTGCCTTATATTCTGTATCCGGGGTTTCTGTACCCAAAACACTCTCAGATCTTCTATCGGTGATATTCATTGAAGAAACTCATGATCCATTGTTGTAGAAGTTGCTACCTCATACCAACCATTAATAGTGCTGGATCTAAACATTCAAGTGTGATCTTGAAGTCATAGAATGGAGACCTACGTTGGCGAAAGCCTTCAAGGATGGTCTTGGAGTCATGAATTGGAGGTTCACGGCACAACAAATTATTATCGAAGACATCTTTGGGATTCTAAGCTTAGTTCGGTAATTGTAGTTAGATTTACAATGAATAGGGTTATTCTAATTGTATATCTCTATCTAATATTGAATCTATTCACCTCGGGGTTGATAAGGTCTAGTCCTCCAAGATTTTTCCTGTAATACAATTTGTTTTATTGGTTTTTGGGTCATCATATCATCTCTTATTTAAATTTCCACACTTCATGATATTTATGATTATATGTTTAACCTAAGGCTTCCATAGTTAACCTAGTAATCAAGTTGGCCTTAAAATTGGTTAAATAAAGAGTTTTGACAGGGTCTAAACCCAACAAAAACCATTTATTGTACATCACTAAATAAAAATAGAGTTCATTTCACTCATTCAAGAAAAAATTGAAAATTGAAAGTTGCATATCTTTATAGATTATTTGAACATGGTGAGTCTATTATGACTTCGATCAAACCATGTTTTGTCATAAATTTTCTATTCGTAAATTTTTCTTACTTTACACTTTAAAAGTTTAATATGCAACTCAAAAGAAGACACTGTTCAAGAGTAATCTTTAATTTAAAATCCATTAGATCGATTGAAAGATGATTTTCGATAAATATTCAACAATAGCTTCCTTAATCGAAAATTGTGAAACCAAAATCTGACGCGTTTAGATTGATTAAGTTAGTTGCTGCTTTGTCTTTTCCTATCCTATATGCAAATTATAAAACGCTTATTACCACTAATTCATTAAGAAGTTTAGAGACCGTTACCATGCATCAAGGACAGAGAAAATCTAAACCTAGTTTTGATCAACCTGTGATTCAAGAGTCTATATTCAACAACAATGTTGTTGTATTGATGATCAAGGGCCTAGCTAGCTAGTACTGTTATTGTGGAGTTCAAATCTTTCAAGGTAGTTCTTGGAGTCCATCAGAGGGTTTGACTGCAGTCACTAATGAGGCTCGTGAAAGAAGAAAAACATATAGAATTGCTCAGTAGGTTTGGGGCTGGTGTGGGATTACGTGTGCGTCTGGCTCAACTTAAAAAGCAAACTTATTTTACTATTTAGCTTATTTTTGTTACAATTCATGGATCCTATTGCATTTTTTGATACAATTCATAGATTTCACTATACTATTTGAGTTATCTATTACTTTAATCTATAATACTTTCAACAAAAAATTTTCAATTTCAACAAAATAAGTATATTCCAAATAAACCCTATATCAATAAATTTATCTACCATGAATAAAGTTTAGGGTAATGGGTATAAACTAGATTGTATAATTTCTCTTCATATGGTGGATTTCTTTATCAGAGATTATAACCTCATAGTGTTTTTCCTTTGGAGTCTTCTCCACTAGTTGTTCATCGCCAAATCTGGTATTATAATAGTCTACCTGTTTAGAAGACATTGGTCCACATGTATCTCCCTGTATGAAATTATTTAAACAATTTACGTTAGTAGTTACGTCACACTAAGACATGTAAGTACGTTTTATGCCATTATTTAAACAAAGTTGAAAGTTTTATGTTTCTCAAAAAAAAAAAAAAAAAAAAGTTGAAAGTTTTACGTATGTAGTTACATCACACTAACAAGTGCCAAAATTTAAAAGGTCCTCTTACGTTTGAAGTTATGTCACACTAAATCAAACCTTCCTAGCTTATTGGGGAAGAAAGGAAAGCGGGGCTTCCTTCCATAACCGGAGAAGGTCAAACTCGGGGTGAGCTACTGGCTTTTGCCTACGCTATATATAGTTTCATAAGATTTAATCTTTTTGATTCAAAGCTCGAGAGAATGGTTTTCATTCCCGGGATAATTTGTTAAAATTAAAACAAAAGGAAATTACAAGTCTCATATTTTAATTAACTCCTTGAAGTTATATTTGTAATTGCACGTCAATTTACTACACAAAATCCAATTGAAAATAAATTTTATGCTACTATACCAAGAAAGTTTAAACATGTATTTTTTTTTTTCATTTTTTTTTAAACGTATTGTTATTCTCTAAATACAATTTTTTTTTCTTAATTTACTTTAAGGAATTAAATTCAATTTCTAAACTTTATGTATTTATTTAGTTTAATCTCTTACTTCGATTGTTAATAACTATGAATTAGTTATTTTAATTATTTACTTTAATGATATAAAATATATAGTTGTCATTTATTGAAACTATGGAGAATCTTGAGTGTGATATTGAGTCCAGATTGAATTTTAAACAAACTTGTATTGAAAAATGAAGAAATCATTCAACGGTTTCAAAATACAAAATACCAAAAAAAAAAAAAAAAGATGAAGTAAAAAAATCAAGTGTTTCTGAGTAAATTAAACTAAGTTTGAAATATTAAATTTTAGTTTACATTTATATTATATTTTTTATGACATTACCATTATTTACAATTGTTTATTTATTTTATTATAGATATTGACTAATATTTTTTAGGTTAATTTTTTTAAAAAAAATTCCTTTTAATTTTACCTCTCTTAAACTGAAATTTTGACTTTGTTACTACCTAGGATGATATGTTAAAATTAAAACAAAAAGAATTAAAAGTCTCATATATCAATTAACTCTTTGAAGTTATATTTGTAATTGTATGTCAATTTACTACACCGAGAACAAAAATCCAATTGAAAATAAATGTTATGCTACTATACCAAGAACTTTTAAACGTATACCCTTTTTTGTTTAATAATTTTTTTTTCGGCCGGGGGGGGGGGGGGGGGGGGGGGTGGTTTGTGGATTAGTTAACATATACTCCAATATCTTTTTCGGCTGGTTAAGATCAAGTGTAGTATGTTATTATCACTTTGAAAATATGTACTCCTAAATCATTATATATACAAAAAACCATGCAACCTCTCAAACATAAAAATCATCGTCTCTCTTTCAAACGCCTTCTCTTCAAAACGAGTCATTAGTTTACATATTGACAATGGAACAAAAGCCTCGCATAGCTATTCTACCTAGTCCAGGTATGGGGCACCTCATCCCTTTTGTCGAGCTTGCCAAGCTACTTTTTCTTCATCACGACTTCCACGTCACATGTATCATTCCCACATTTGGGTCTCCGTCCAAAGGCATGAAAGAAGTCCTCGAAGCCTTGCCCACAAGCATAGACCATGTCTTTCTTCCTCCAGTGAGCTTGGATAACCTCGAAGGCGTAATGCCTGGAAGCCGAATTATTCTCACCATGAAACGCTCACTCCCATCTCTCCTTGATGTGTTAAAGTCACAAGTTGCAACAGCTCGGTTGGCTGCTTTTGTGGTTGATCTTTTTGGGACTGAGGCACTAGATGTTGCTAAGGAACTCAACATCTCACCTTACATTTTCTTCCCCGCAAATGCTATGGTTTTGTCTTTGCTTTTGCATTTGCCAAAGCTTGACGAGACAGTTTCATGCGAGTATAGAGACCTATCAGAGCCATTGAAAGTTCTGGGGTGCATACCTATTCACGGTAGAGATCTTATAGAACCTGCTCAAGATCGAACAAGTGAGTATTACAAAGAGATTCTTCGCATCGGAAAACAACTCCGATTAACTGAGGGTATTATGGTTAATAACTTCATGGAATTGGAAGGAAGTGCTATAAAAGCTTTCGAAGAAGTAGGAAAAATCTCACTTTATCCAGTTGGACCCATCATACAAATTGGTTCAAGTAATCAGGTTGATAGGTCTGATTGTTTAAGATGGTTGGACAATCAGCCAAGGGAGTCTGTCCTATTTGTTTTTTTTTGGTAGTGGTGGAACTCTCTCTCATCACCAAATGACTGAGCTAGCCTTAGGATTGGAATTGAGTGGCCAAAAGTTCTTATCGGTACGTTGCAAGAAGTCCAAATGAATCAGCAAATGCTGGGTACCTTAATGACCAAAGCCATGACAAGAGCCCTCTTGCTTTCTTACCTTAAGGGTTTGTAGAGAGGGCCAAAGGGCAGGGTCTGATGGTGCCTTCTTGGGCACCACAAGCCCAAGTGCTTAGCCACAGCTCCACTGGTAGGTTCTTAAGTCACTGTGGCTGGAATTTGACCCTGGAAAGTATCATGCAAGCAATACCATTTATTACATGGTCGTTTTTGCAGAACAAAAAATGAATGCAGTATTATTAGCTGAGGATCTAAAAGTGGCATTGAGACCTAAAGCTAACGAGAAAGGTTTAGTGGACCGAGAGGAAATTGCAAAAGTCGTGAAGGATCTTATGGTCGGAGAAGGAGGCAAGAAAGTTCATAAGCATATAAAAGACTTAAAGATTGCTGCTGAGAAAGCACTAAGTGTAGATGGGTCTTCTACTAGGGCACTCTCTGCATTAGCATCCCAATGGAAAAATCAACCTTCCTTTTAGGACACAATACTTTTCTTGCTCAATTTTCTAATTTGTTCCTCTTTGTTTTTCATTTTGTATGGTAATCAATTTTGTGAGGGCTGGCTCATGGTATGAGGCAAGTATGCAACCGACTAAGGCTCCTAATAATAATAAAAAAACTCTCAAATTTTAATCAATGGAAATATTTATGTACTAATGGGAGTATCAATTAAGCCCCAAATAGTAGCCAATAAATAAAAAGTAATTTTTTTTAACAAAGAAAAACTAGAAAAAGAAAAATACTTTCATTAGATGTGGCAATGAGTGTTCGCTTTTGTCAGTTTTAGAGTATAGAACTCATTACTATCCCACACACAAATGCTGAAAAATTACTCTCTCTTGATCTCTCTTAAAAATGGAAAAAATATATATATATAAAAAAAAAATCGCCAACCTCAACTTTACACAAATTGCTGGAAAGTGATTTTTGTTTTCTTAAGTTTCTTTCTTGCACTTCATACCATCTTCTCCATTGAGCATTGCAATGAGTCTAGTCCGTCACTTCAGGTTTGACAGTTTTCTAAAAGCTTAAGTTCTTACTTTATTTTCCTTTTTATTTTTTCTTGAAAGATAGCTCTTAAGTTTTTTATAATAATAAAAAAAATTGTTTAAATAAAATTTCACCTTCACTTTCTTTTCTTTTTTCCACGTCAACACTTCTATATAATAAAAAAAATTATTTTTTTTACAAACAAATTAAATAAATGTATAACTAATTAATAGTAACTATAATTATACTCAGATTTTATTTTGAGATATTAAGTATATAATTTTATTAAAATTTTTAATCATAATTTTTTAGTATATAGATGTTTCACTTAATAGATAGTGTTTATTTTAGTTGTATAGTCATTGAGTAATACTATGAATTAGTTTTGATTCGTAATTTTGCATCTAACAAATGATTTTAAATGAAAATATAATACCCAAAGTTAAATAAATTTTTCATTACTATATAAAATTTAAGAATAAACTCTATTTAAAGTAGTCGCTTTAAGCCCCAGAATACCTTAAGCTAGTCTTTTTTTCTCTTTTAGAAATACAAATCTTTTATACTATTTTTTTGTATTTCACTTTGTGCCCTATGAATAACAAATTGTCATATAATTGATTTTTTTTTTTCATTTTAAATATTACTTATTTTATTAAAAAAGTTAATCAAATATATACTAAGTTGTAATCGGTTAAATACAAAAAGTTAAATAGAATATTTGTACTCAAATAGTCTATTTTATTACATATCACTTTTATCATGTATCGTTGTTGACTGTTTGACTATTTCATGTCTTTATATGGTTTTTCCAATTTCTAATTTGTAGATGGTCGGCCCAGCTACTAGCTCTGCCTCTTTTTTTAATCTTCTGTCACACAAAAAGGTTCAAGCTAGCCCATACAAAAACTCAATTGGCAAGAGTATGTACAAGGTTATGTTTCTTAGGGGCCCAACCCAATTCTAAACAGTGTTAGGGGTTCAATTGAAGAAGTGATCGATTAATCATCTCTGGTGCTACTCAATTATGGTTGTTGTTGAAAGATACTCTTACCGCGAAGTTTATCGCCATCGCTTCCGCACCCTCAATTGACGTTGCCACAAAATTTGAGAGCCAATTATATATATCGGTTAGCCGTAATGGTTTCTCTCAATAAAAGAAACACAAGTTTTGCCATTCTTTTCAACTGCATCATAAATATATTTAATACAATTTAGGGCTATAAATGAGCTGACCTTTATTGAATAGTGAGCATTCATGTTTGACTTAATAACGAATGTAAAATGTTCAAATTCAGCTCAAAGTCACCTAAGCTTATAAATGATGCTTGAGCTCAAGCTCATCTAAAAATTCGAATTCTACTTCATTCATTAATCAAGTCTAGCTCAAGCTAAATATCAAGTTCAAACTCGTGTACAATATCAAGCTTTTGAGCTTAAAATCTAAAACAAGTATATTATCAAGTCCGATCCATATCAAACTTATTGTCAAACCTATTTGATTTTAACGAGTAATCACAACTCTTAATTACTTAAAGTCTTAGTAAGATGTGGCTTTTTAATTCTCAAGCTCATATTATACTTATTACCAAGCCCATAAACGAATTTTAACTTGGATTGTTTTGTATCAAGTTTTGGCTTGTTTATAAACAAATAAACATTAATGAACTTTTTATCATTTGAAGCCCAAATTATTTATGAATGGCTTGATTCATTTACAGCCTTTCACTTTTGGTATCCATGCACCCCCCCCCCCCAACCCCCCAGCAAGGGCCTTTTAACCATCTTGTTCCTCAACTCATAGACAAAGCCTTTGTTACTATTCTCCATAGAAATACCTTCAGTCTTTCATGAATGTCTTCTTTAGTAGTAAACTTCCCTAACTTGTTGCACACACATATAATCTGATCTGTAGTTAACCTACTTGAAAGATGATTTTTTCTAATCTCTGGCACAGATTTTTTTTGTCAAAGAAAAAATGTAGCATTGTGATGTCCCACTAACATGTTTCTTAGTAATCTATTAAGTCACTACAAGAGGATATTGTCTCATGTCCTCTATGTGTTGCTTTCTATTGGGTAGTAGATTGATCCTAGTTAGTTAATTCAATTACCAAAATTGATTAATTATCTAAATTACATGCAATATTGTGGAGGCACAAACAAATCTCAAATTTAAACAGTACAACGGAAATTAAATTTGACAAAGTAATTTGTTGACTAATGGGGAAAACCTTTACAAAGCAAAAACCTCACACCGAGTGAATTTTAGGTCACCACTTCCAAAAATCTACTAATCAAGAATAAAAGAATAAAAATATAATAAATCTTATCACTACCCGAATTATCTCAAAATACCAACCTATAATTGGACTTGATCTTGTAGAAGACTTCTTCTTAGCATAGATCTCCAATCTGTGATTAACTGCTTTGCACGAATCTTAGTACGTGACTAACTCTACAGCAACCCATTTGAGTGTTATAGTTGATTTGCAACAGCTTCAAATAAAATAAAATAAAAGAATTAGATCTTCAATTATTGGTGTCAAGGACTTTGCTTGGTACAGAACCAAGAGGCACACAAGAGTCCCATGCAACAAGATCTCTTTCTTCTATTTTCTGATCTCACTGGTTCAACAATTGGAGATTAGGGTTTCAATAAGAAAATCTTATGAAGCATTAGGGTTAGGGTTTTCTTTCTCTACCACTTTATTTAAATAGGAGTTTAATGAGCCTTTTAAATAGGCTCTCATAGTCCTATTAGGTTTACACAAACCCATAAACAAATAGTCAATTAGAATAAAACATTGCAGGCTATATTATGAAAACTATCAGCTCAATAGATTGAGATAGGTATCGAGGTTCATTAAATCTCAATAAATCGAAAGTGTCGATCCAAATATTGAGATCCTAGTTTTCAGCTTTTCACCACTTGCTCTTTGAGAAGTTTTCATGTCTTCAATACTACCACTTGAAAAACTATTTCAAAGTACTTCATGATAACCTTGAATCCACTTAGATCTATCCAAATACAAGTGCATTTTGTTATAGGATATGCCAATTACATAAACATATGACCCTAACAATCTTTCCCTTTGAAAATCTCTAACAAAACCACAAGAGTACATGAATGTTCTAGAATACATTCTACTCAAGATTACACAGAAAAATAAGTCTAATTTAATACTTGAACCCTTGAAAATTAATCTTAACATTGAGGAGATTTATCTCACCATATAAGAGTATGGAGCAATCATGGGTCTTCGCAACTTTGATGGCATCATTCTTTTGTTATCTCAACCTGCCTTCATTAACACGCAGGCTAACATCCTAGGAATCTCCATGAGCCTTGCACAATCTTGGAAAAATATTTCTAATTGTACTTCGGCTTTGATACTATTGAAAAAAATCTATTTTGACCCCTACAAGATCTGAATGCTCTTATATTAATTGAAAAATATGATTTAGACCCCAAACAACTTATGCAAATAATTAGTTACTCAAATTATGATTCGGTCAAAACAGAAAACACACACAAGAATCTCAACCATAGTTATAACTTATAAGTCACCAAATCTATGGAGAGGATTTTCTAACTATATAGGCTCAAGAAGGTTTGCTCTCAACATATATAGTTTTGATATGACAACCTGTCTCCTCTCAATATCTGCAATATGGGTTGGTTTTATAAGTTCCCTATTTTATTTTTGTTTTAATATTTTCTAACCGTAATTAAAACTTCTGAGGACCTAATTATTTTTTCATATTTTTGAGTAGTCAATAATCTTACATTTGCCAATTAATTATAGGAGGAAATTCTTTCGATATGACCTGGAAATGCTAATTATGGGTAATTTTTTTCCTAGATTTGCTATTGAAGTTACGTCACACTAGGTTTCTCCACCCAAAAAAAAAAAAGTTACATCACACTAACACATTTGATGTATGTTTATATTAGGGGACGGTGTTATGTTCATCTTAGGAGTTCAAATGAACCCCCTTGATCTGACCAATATATAAAAACAAATATTTCTTTGACCCCTTTAGAATAAAATTCTGAAAACCTTCACCTTAAATTATTTTTAAATACAGCTGAAATAAGTTTAAATATGATCATTTTAGTGTTACATTTATAATATTTTTATAATAAACTCACAATAAATGTTAAGTGTCAAATTTTAATTGATTTTTAACCATACAATTAACATCACTTTTTTATTTACCATTAACAACTTACCATTCAAATTTTTTTATGAAATTTTTATGATAGTATTGTGAAAGTATCATTACTCTTAAAATATTTAATTTTACTAGAGAGAAGTGAAAAGGTTTCAAATGTTGATTTTATTATTTAAACAAAGTTCGAAGACTAACGTTTGTAATTACGTCATTCTAACGCATGCAAGTACGTTTATGCCAATGGTACATTAAATCTAATTGGTTGATTTTTTTTCTCTCATTTCCACTCCATCGAATAATCATACACACGTATTTGACCAAAACGCCTATATTCTCTCTCAAAAGCCATCTATTCAAAGCATTATATTGTAGTCTTGTATATTTGTCCATATGGAACAAAAACCCCACATTGCTCTTCTACCAAGTCCAGGGATGGGACATCTCATCCCTCTTGTAGAGCTTGCCAAGCTACTTGTTCTTCATCACGACTTCCACATCACATGTATCATTCCCGTACTTGGGTCTCCATCCAAAGCCATGAAAGCAGTCCTTCAAGCCCTCCCTACTAGCATAGATCACGTCTTTCTTCCACCAGTGATATTGGAGGAGGAGGAGATCAAAGGCCTAAAGCATGGAGTCCAAGCTATGCTCACCTTAACTCGTTCACTGCAACCTCTTCGTGATGTGTTAACGTCTACTCGATTTTCTGCTTTTGTAGTCGATCCTTTTGGGATTGATGCACTAGATATTGCTAAGGAACTGAACATCTCACCCTACATTTTCTTCCCCTCAAATGCTTTCGCGTTGTCTTTGGTTCTTCATTTGCCAAAGCTGGACAAGACAGTTTCATGCGAGTATAGAGACCTACCAGAACCAGTAAAACTTCCAGGGTGCATACCTATTCACGGTCGAGATCTTTTAGAACCAGTGCAAGATCGAACAAGTGAGTTGTACAAAATGTTTCTTACCAGCACAAAACGGTACCGATTAGCCGAAGGTATTATCGTTAATACCTTCATCGAATTGGAAGGAAGTGCCATAAAAGCTTTGTTAGACGAAGAAGCTAAAAATCTCCCACTTTTTCCAGTTGGACCGATCCAAAGTGGTTCAAGCAATCAGGTTGACAAGTCAGAGTCAGACTGTTTAAGATGGTTGGACAATCAACCACATGGCTCTGTATTGTTTGTTTGTTTTGGGAGTGGTGGAACCCTCTCATATGAACAAACCAATGAGCTAGCCTTAGGATTGGAATTGAGCGGCCAAAAGTTCATATGGGTTGTAAGAACCCCAAATAATGAATCAGCTGATGCCACATACCTTAGTGACCAAACTCTCGGCAACAACCCTCTTGCTTTCTTACCAAAAGGGTTCGTAGAGAGGACTAAAGGGCAGGGTCTAGTTGTGCCCTTTTGGGCTCCACAAGCCCAGGTGCTTTGCCATGGCTCCACGGGTGGATTCTTAACTCATTGTGGTTGGAATTCGACCCTAGAGAGTATCATGCAGGGCATACCATTAATTGTATGGCCACTTTTTGCAGAACAAAAAATGAATGCAGCATTTTTAGCTGATGATCTAAAAGTGGCACTGAGACCAAAAACTAACAAAAATGGTCTAATTGATCGAGAGGAAATTGCAAAAGTTGTAAAGGGTCTCATGGTTGGAGAAGAAGGGAAGAAAGTTCATAATCGTATGAAAGATATAAAGATCGCTGCTGAGAAAGCACTAAGTGCAGATGGCTCTTCTACAAAGGCACTCTCTAAATTAGCAACCCAATGGAAAATCATCCTGACTTTTAAGAACATGATACTTTTCTTGCTTTTCAACTCTATTCTTCAGTTGTTTTTCTTTATGTTGTCTAGTCTTAATTTCTTATTTTGTCACTTTATCATGTATTGCACATTTATATGTGCCTTTACAAGTATAGCGTTTGCATTTTAGAGGTGGTGTTAAGTTTCTCTTTGGCTCTAATTTATATGTGAAATGACAAAATTTGACACTAACGGGAATGTGGGATTTGTGACTTGTCTGGCTAGCTCTAATAGAAAAGACGAACTCGTACTGTGGATGTGTACCAAAACAAAATTCTTTGACCAAACGTATGCAATTTATATTAGTAAGCATTAAAGCACGTACAACCTTCTTTCTTCAAAGGCAAATATGCTTGAAGGACAAGATGCCTGGGGATACAACCAAAACAAGGATATCTAAAAGCCGATTTGCCTAAGGTATGGTGTGGACTGCAACAATATTAGAATTTGGAAATACAATTTAACGTATATATTTGAAAAGTTCTGCTATATTCTGTGCACTTAATTTTGTAATGATCATTATGGGTTTTAGTTAACTCAATTGGTAAAATCTTAGGTTGTTGAATGAGAGATTTAAGGTTTAATCATCGCCTACACAAAAAACTGATTGATGCCTTAATCTAATGATAAAAAGCTATCATCAGAAGCGGATGTTATAAGTTGAAACTATTTCAACAAAAAAATTGTAGCTACATTTAATCTAAAATTAATAACAAAGATATTGGAGATAGTCAGCCCATTATTCTTTTCTTAATTAAAAATGGTGGCTCAACTAAACTAGAGAGGCTTATTAGGGCATCTCCTACAGTGTCTTCATATTTTTGTACTGTTTAGACAATAAACAGTGACATTTAACTTTTACCTACTTACTTTTTCAAATACATCTTCCAACAAATTCTCTATCATTTCTCTATCTCATTTAAATATTATTTTTTCTTTCATTATTTATTCTATTTTTAACAACTATATTTTTCAATGAAAAGTGTTATGTCCACAACATTTTTCACAATACTTTCACAAGAAAATTTATGTGGAAAGTTGTTATTAATTCTAATTTGAATCCACCATTGAAATTATTTTTTTACTCACTAATATTAACTAATAGCAATCTGTTACTTAAAATCTATTGTAAAAATATTGTTGTAGCATTTCTCAATTAGGATTATTTTATTCTTTATATTATTTTTCCTTTCTTTTCATTTCATTTTCATTTATACGTTTCAATTCTTTTCTTTTTTCTTATTTTTCTCCTCCACACACGTGTGCAGTGTCCTATCTCTATCCCTCCCCCCCCCCCCTTCTTTTATTTTCTTTTTCTCCCTCATTTAAGAACATTCCAATGAATCCAACTCTCTCTCTCTCTCTCTCTCTCTCTCTCTCTCTTGATTCGAGAACATTCACTAGCTCTCTCTATGATAAGAAAAGATAGAAAAGAGGTATAGAGAGAAAGAACAAGAGAGATGGGTCACTATGCGGTCACTCATCTTCGTCCCCAACACAGTTCAGATGGGTCAAATGGCTTCTGTCTTGTCTTTTTTTTTTTTTTTTTTTGCTTTTATTATTATTATTTGATTAATTTTAAAATTGTGTTTTTGAGTTTGTATTCTGATAATTTGATTATGCTTAAGTTTAGAGATGTTTGAGAGAAAGAATTGTTTTTTTGTTGAGATGTATGAATTTTTTAAGTAGAAAAATTCATTTGGAGTTGCTACAGTGTTCTCTAGATCAAGCGAATGACCGTAGCAACTTCAAAAAAAATTTGGAAAAGTTTTGCATATAGAGAATCGGTTGGAGCTAGTTTTTTGGGCTTACTCTCCAAAACATAGATTTGGCTAATCTATTGGAGATGCTCTTAAGCCTTAACTGCTCCAAAACAAAAAATAAAAATAAATAAATAAATAAATAAATAAAAACTATGAGCCCAAAGACTAGGCCATTTGTCCAAACAAATGATAGTAATCTGAGCAAGTCCAATACTCAGTTTATCAAGGTGGCCCATCTAAGGATTCCTAAGAAGAACCATGAAAACCTAAATCGAGCTCTCTTCCTAGCTTTGGTCAAGTCTGGTGTGAAAGCTTCCTGAATTCGGTTTAGTTTGTTAAAAGAGGCTAACAATAATGTTCAGTCTTTCATGAATTTTTTTCGACCACAGGAACTTCCATAACTTCTCATGATTATCCTTCCGTTTGGTTCATCCAAATGTCTCATTTAGTAGTAAACTTCCCTAACTTCTTGCACGCCCATATAATCTGGTCTATAGTTAACCTACTTGAAAGATGAATTTTTGTAATCTCTGACATAGATTTTTTGTCAAAGAAGAAATGTAGCATCATGATGTCCCATTGACATGTTTCTTAGTAGTCTATTAGGTCACTACAAGTGGATATTGTCTCATGTCCTCTATATGTTTTTTCCCACCCCCTTCCAAACCCATGAATCATTTTTATCACTTTACCCTCTCGCCCCAGCAGATAATGTTCTATTCGTTGTATTCTTTATACATGTGCAAAATGCAATGCATATAGTTAGAGAATATTGTAGACAAGTGCTAGCATTTGCTTGTAGCTTTGAAAGTTTACATAGCGAAAAAGTAGATTAGCCTTTTATTAGACATTTGTCTCTTATGAATTTAATTCTTTTAAAAAGTACAGGTATCTTATACATGGTCCTTTAGAACTCTTTTCCCAATCAAGTTTTGACTTTTAAGGATATTCTAGAGCAATCTTTTAGAGCATTTGTATTCGGCTTGCGAAATGTCAAATATAAGGAAAACTTGGCATTTAGGCTTAAAAGAGCTCAGCATCCGGAAGTGGGAACTTTTAAAAATTCAAATTGTTTTGCCATACTGCTACAGTACCATCCTAAATGTATGATGGTACTGTAGCTGAATGGTATGTATGAAAATAATTTTTTAATACATTTTCTCTTCTTTTTAATTCTTGAAATTTCTCATCACAGTGGTTCATTTTTTTTGGTGGGTTGCGATCCGGGCCGTGTTTTGTGTTTTAAGTTTTAGAGTTTTGGTTTTTTTTTTTTTGGTCCAGTTGTGACGCTATGATTCTCGCCGATCTGGGTTGATATGGATGAGGGGCTGATTTGGATTGATCAACGATGGAGGAAACGTTAGACGAAACATGAAAGAAATGAAGATGAAACGTTAGACGAAAGAAAGAAAACGTTAGACAAAATGGAGGAGTCTGGAAGAACCAATGAGAACAAAAGAGAAGCACAAAGAAAGAAAAAAAGAAAGAAATGGAGGAGTCTGGAAGAAGGTGAAAAGTAAAGGTGTGGAGGAGTCTGGAAAGTACACGCATGTGGAGGAGAAATAATCACACACACATATTTAACCAAACCCCTATTAACCAATGAGTTTTAATAAACAATAAATAAATGTCCAAAATTTTAAATTAGAGAGAAAAGAACCTATAATCCAGTTGGATTTAGCCAACTATATGTGGGGTTGTCTATATATGCCGTCCCCCATGTAGTTTTCAGACACTAAATAATCTAAATACAAATCCTAAGTTCAAACACTATATAAACCATCCAACTTTCCAAGTCTCAACCATAAAAATCATACTATTCTCTCTCAAAACCCACCTCTTCAAAACATTATTGACTTCTACATTTGTCCAAATGGAACAAAAACCACACATAGCTATTCTACCATGTCCAGGGATGGGACATCTGATCCCTCTTGTTGAGTTTGCCAAGGTACTTGTTCATCACCACGACTTCAACATCACATGTATCATTCCCGTACTTGGGTCTCCACCCAAAGCCATGAAAGCAGTTCTTCAAGCCCTTCCCACCACTATAGATCATGTCTTTCTTCCTCCTGTGATATTGGAGGAGGAGGAGATCAGAGACCTAAAGTTTGAAGTCCAAACTATTCTCACCTTAACTCGTTCACTGCCACCTCTTCGTGATGTGTTAAAGTCTACTCAATTTTCTGCTTTTGTAGTCGATCCTTTTGGTATTGATGCACTAGATATTGCTAAGGAACTCAACATCTCACCCTACATTTTCTTCCATACAAATGCTTTCACGTTGTCTTTGGTTTTTCATTTGCCAAAGCTGGACGATACAGTTTCATGCCAGTATAGAGACCTACCAGAACCATTGAACCTTCCGGGGTGCATACGGATTCACGGTCGAGATCTTATGGAACCGGTACAAGATCGAACAAGTGAGTTGTACAAAATGATTCTTCACAGCGCCAAACAGTTCCGATTAGCTAAAGGTATTATCATTAATACCTTCATGGAATTGGAAGGAAGTGCCATAAAAGCTTTGTTAGACGAAGAAGCAAAAAGTCTCCCGCTTTATCCAATTGGACCAATCCAAAGTGGTTCAAGCAATCAGTTTGACAAGTCAGAGTCAGACTGTTTAAGATGGTTGGACAATCAACCACATGGTTCTGTCTTATTTGTTTGTTTTGGGAGTGGTGGCACTCTCTCATATGATCAAACAAATGAGCTAGCCTTGGGATTGGAATTGAGTGGCGAAAAGTTCTTATGGGTTGTAAGAACCCCAAATAATGAATCGCCTGATGCCACATACCTTAATGACCAAACTCTCGACAACAACACTCTTGCTTTCTTACCAAAAGGGTTCGTAGAGAGGACTAAATGGCAGGGTCTAGTGGTTCCCTCTTGGGCACCACAAGCCCAAGTGCTTAGCCATGGCTCTACGGGTGAGTTCTTAAGTCATTGTGGTTGGAATTCGATCCTAGAGAGTATCATGCAAGGCATTCCATTGATTGCTTGGCCGCTTTACGCAGAACAAAAAATGAATGCAGTATTATTAGCTGAGGATGTAAAAGTAGCACTGAGACCAAAAACTAACAAAAACGGTCTAATTGATCGAGAGGAAATTGCAAAAGTTGTGAAGCGTCTCATGGTTGGAGAAGAAGGGAAGAAAGTTCGTAATCGTATGAAAGATATAAAGATCGCTGCTGAGAAAGCATTAAGTGCAGATGGATCTTCTACAAAAGCACTCTCTGAATTAGCATCCCAATGGACAAACCATCCGTGCTTTTAGTACACGATACTTTTCTTGCATTTCAACTTTATTCTTCCATTGTTTTTCTTTTAAGTTGTTTGTTCTTAATTTCTTATTTTGTAACTTTATCATGTATTGCATATTTGACTGTACCATGCAAGGTTGTCAAAATCTTGATCCTATGTAGGATTGTGGGAAGTAGGTAGGATCATGAATATAAGATCGGATTGTGGATCGTAAGATCCTACTTATTTTCAGGTTTTAAGCAAAAAACCTATTGATAGTGACTATGTATGTTATATGATCACTTAAAATATAAATCCATCCATTAAAAAAAAAAATTGCACCATAAAATGAAATTTGCACGCACTACATCGTTCTTATGTCATTCTATTGAAATAAAATATATTTAACTTTTGACATAATATATCTAAAAAGTTCAATACATGTTTAATTAGCAACTAAGTATCAAAAAGTTCAGTACAATATATTTAACTTTTGACATAATGTATCTAAAAAGTTCAGTACATGTTTAATTAATAACTAAATACCAAAAAGTTCAGTACATGTTCAGTTCAAAAAATGTTTTCCAAATTCTAAGTTCCAAATCCAAAATAAGTTAGGTTAGTTAGCATATAAAAACTAGCTAATTAAAAATTTACAATATGTAATCCAAAACAAAATTCTCAATCTAAGGTAAATTAGATAATTACAAATATGAAATCCAAAAGAGAATTCACATTCTAAGGTTCTTCTAATCTAATCACTATCATTGTTATATCCCATTTCATCATCTATATCATTCCTAGTATCAACATCCATGGCATAATCATCGAAATCTCTAACTCTCAAATCCAGGTGCGAGCCCATCACTATCATCATCATTAGAACCATCATCATTCTCATGATATTCATCACTAACATCATGAACTAGCACACTTTTTCCTTTGGCAGCAACTCTTGAAACCTCATCATCACCTAACATTGGTAACCAAAATATACAATTTTTTTTGATAAGTAAAGTATACAAATATAAATTAGTGATTAGTGGTCACACATTCAAACTATACATAGGTAACTTATATAAATATTAGCTATAAAGGAAGGCTTTAAAGTTATAAATTAATACCTTCATTGTCTTCATCAAAATTTGCAGTATCATCTTTTGAATCTACACAATCTGCTACTAACCACTCATCATCAGAAGACAAATTCTCCAAACTAATTTCTTCTTTTGTACTCAATGGAGTAGCTCTTTCCTCTTTTATCTTCAAGTTGTACATAACGAAGACCAAGTCATTCATTTTTTTTTTTTTTTTTTTGAATGTACCTATAGTTGTAACAATTTTAATTGAGAATTCTCAAACAGAGGGGAGGGGGGAAGAAACAAACTTTTAACTAAGAAAGAAAATGGAAAATCATCTTGTCATAACATACCAAAGTCATTTGGTATTACCATTTCAAACGCACTCCAATTTCTTTCACAACCAAATGAGCTACATGTTAAGCTCAATATTCTTATAGCAAAAATTTTCAATTCAGGACAGTCATCTCCATATGAGTCCCACCACTCAACTAATACATATATGAATTATAATATCTTAGTCTTAAGATTATAATCTACTACTAATAAAGATGAATTTGAGTGTAAAACAAAAAACGAAAATCAAAATTTTTACCTGGTTGTTTAGTATTTCTTGCTACTATGGCAGCTTCAATACCAAAGAGTCCCTTTGCTTGTTTGAATTTTTCAAGTTGGACACCTATCTTTTTCCTATCGCTAACTTCTGCAACCATTCATTGAAGAGACGTATACAGTCCTAATTTAATATCTAAACCCGGATCAAAAGAAAGATCATAATGAATAGAAGGGTTCAAATAGTATCCCACAGCATGCAAAGGCCTATGAAGTTGCATTTTCCATCAATCATCAATAATATCCCATATCTCTTTGTAACTACAATTTAAAATAGTGGATGTTATATTAAAAAAACAATGACTATATATTTAATAAGCTAATGAATTAAAAACAAATGTAAATTTAAGGAAGATATAAATAAAATGGTTAACTCTTTTGAACATTATTGAAATTTTTTTGTATTTCTTCTTTTGCTTTTTCCATTTCTAGATAAATAAATCTCATTGGAGGTGTATCAGAGTTAACGATGCGAGGTACCTTTAAAAGGGGTATTGCAACCTTTAAGCATTTGACAACAAGTCGCCAAAAGCCGTTGTTATCCATAACTATGGCATGAATTCTTTTCCCTTCTTTTGTTTTTGCAAATTTACAACGCCTCCATTGTTCTGAAGAAAACATTGTCATCAATTCTCCTTTGAACTCATTAAGGCATGACAATGTCAAATATGATGTTGCAAATCTAGTGGCAGTAGACCTAATCAATTCCCTCCCTGTAGTGAAATCCCTCAACCAATTTAAAAGCATAGCTCTAGAATATATGTACGTTGTAATCTTCTTCCCCTTTGCAATTGTGTAGTTATGGTCCTTAATCTTTTTTTCAAAATCCTCAAGCATCAAATCCAAGCAATGGGCAGCACATGGAGTCCAAAACAAGCACTTTCTCTTCTGCATTAAAATCTCTCCAACATCAACATCTCTCCATCAAATCCAAACATTCTTTTCATTACTAAAATAAAAAAAATTGCATATACATACCAAATATAGAATTATGTTTTTTCACATTTTAAAATATATTATTATGTTTGTGTGTTTCTCAAATAAAATATATTATTTGAAACATGGTACCAAACATATTTTTTGCATTATAAGTACTTTAAACATGTATTTTTACAACACTTTTTAAACCATAGTTTTCACATCATTTTGAACAATAATACCTAAGCACTACTACCAAACAGCGCCTAGCCTTTCCTTTATTGTCTTTTAATAATAATAATAATAATAATAAATAAACAAACAAAAAAACATAAGTTTAGTAAGAACCATTTCAAAATGCACATTAATATAGTCGGTAGTTTATTCTCGAGAAAACCCATAAACTCCATCCAACAGCCTCCCTATTAACATAACTATACTAGACACTGAAAAAAGCTCAGCTTTGCGTTGTAATATTTTTATACAAAAGGTAACAACTTTTACTTACTACGTTTGTCGTTAAGAAGCTCTAACAAAAGATGGTAACTACCCAACACAATAATAACATTATATACACTCCTTCAACAAACTTCCCCCAAGAGCTTTTCTGGGAGCTACAATGAATATCTCATTTTTTGTTGTTGCTGTAGCACCATAATAGCAAAGCACTACAGTTCTCTCCAACTTGCCCTTGCACACTATTTACACGGTAATAGTTCCAAAAGGCTATTAACAGAGCCTACAAAAATAGCAGAAAACTATCACACACAAGTCACATATCAGACAATTTTCCTAGACTCAAGCAACAGACCTTGCATGGACTACTCACTAACAACTCTCCAAAATCAATAATCTCTAAAAAAAATTCAGCAAAAAAATATTGACATGATTAGGTAATTTACTTCTATAATGCTAGAAAACATGCATATTTTTCTTATAGTTCTCACAAATGAGTAAAATTTTTAAACTCAACTGGCTAAACTCCCATTAGATTGAGATCCTTTAGCTAGCTACCATACCAAAGAAAAGAATGAAAGCGGTACAAAAATTTAAGGAGGGTATGAAAGAAGAATGCAATCACTAATCTATAAGTATCGGTACATACAAGAACTACCAATTTCATTAACATTTCAAACTCTGTTTTAAATTGTTTAAGGTATAGTCTAAAAACTCCCCATGCAAATAAGCTTTAGCCATCCAATTGTATGATAGTGTTTTATCGGTAAAATGAATACAATTGATTAAGATAAGGGAATTAAAGATTTAGGTAACCAATCTAATATGTTCTCATCACTTAATATACTCCATATTATATATAAAACAATAATTTATTCACAAATCCAATGTTAGAGCACAGATGACAGCATCCTCTAAAATTAAAATAAATAACAACATAGGTGATTGCTTTTTGATAAATCAGTAAATTTTCATTGAAAAAAACAAAGCTATATACAAATTAACAGCCCTACAAGGCAATAGAACTAAACATATCATAGATCCCAAGCTAACAATACAAGAGAAGACACTAAGGCAACTGCAAAATAGCGAAATCAGCCAAAAAGAATAAAGTGTAAGTACCCATCTCAATCCGTCTGCATCCATGAATGTTCCTCTAACTGCATCCAAAGTTCCAAATACCATCATAATTCTACTAAGGTCTCAAAAACAAAGAACTGTTTAGAGCTTGGCACTTGAATATGTTATACACATCAAGAATTAAACTTTCTACAAATCCATTTAAGGAAAAATGAAAAAAGCTTAAGCATACAAAGATCAAGAATGAACTAGTAAGTGATGCAAAGCATAAAAATTGAACACTTGGCAAAATTGTATTTCTTCGAAAAAATAATAAGAATAATAATAATAATAATAAAATCTTGAAAATCCAAATCAAAATTGAACAATTTAACTTCATAACCACTAAAAACTCCAAGAAATTCAAAATAACAATAGAAAAACACAAAACTAGAAACAAAAACATTTATGGGTCTCATCATTTGTTGTCAGATCTTCCTATGTTGATACGGTACTCTTTCTATATATATACAACCACAGGGAGAGAGACCTTTATTCAAAAACCATAGAGAAGATAAATTTTTTAGAGAAAAAAAAAATACCTAAAGTGTGATTTGAGTAAAAACACCAAACCCACCCCACTCTCTATCTCTCAGATTGGTCCAGAGAAAAGAGTGAGATTTGTATTTTCTTTACAAAAAATTGTGGCCCAACTAAACTAGAGATGCTTATTAAGCCTTAAATGCTCAAACAGAAGCCCATAAGCCCAAAAACAAGGCCATTTGTCCAACATGTAAGGCCACGACCAAATAAATGATAGTAATCAGAGCAAGTCCAATGCTCACGACATCAAGGTGGCCCACTTAAGGATTCCCAAGAAGAACCATGAAAACCCAAATCGACCTCTCTTCCTAGCTTTGATCAAGTCTGGTGTGAAAGCTTCCTGAATTCCGTTTAGCTTTTAATTCTCCAAATTAATCTTCTTACCATCTATCAACCGCCTCACACTAAAAAAGCAATCTCTCTCTCTCTCTCTATATATATATATATAAGAAGTTGAGAGAATCTAATTAGATTTCAAATTGGAATTCAATTAGAGTCTAATTTTACATAACGTATTTCATCTAATTTAAGTTTTTAAATTTTCGTACCAATTAAGTTAATTCAATGTAAAAATTGGATTTCAAATAGGGTTTAATTTTGCGCCACATGTTCCATCTAATCTAAATTTTTAAATTTTTATACAAAATAAGTTAATTTAGTGTAGAAAATGAGTCCAATATAAATAAACCATAAAAAAAAATTAAAAAAAAAAACATATATCTAACTCTATATAAAATTAGAGGAAGAGAGAGTTTGAATGATTTTATATTTATGAGCTTTTTTTTTTTTTTTTTTTTGGTATAACAAAAAATAATTCAAATTTATAAGTCATTTATGTAATATACCGTGACTATGTACGGTCTGCTATTAACTAAGTTATATATATATATATATATATATATATATATGTTACTTTAAACCAAAGTTTAGAGAAAATTCAATTAGAATCAAAATTGAAATTTTCTTTTGTTAGCTTTCCATATAAATTAAATTGTTTATATTTTTGCTGTTATTTTTTCTTTGAACTAATGAGCATAAATTTTATACTATTTTTATTTAGATATTTTGTATGTGAAAATATTGAACCTAACAAGCTGTAATTGTGAATTGATATCGTATATGTATAATATCCAATAGTAATTTCCAAAATTATATACGTGATAGTAATGTAATGAAAAACTTAGCGTAACCAATATCACATAAATTGCAAGGAAAACTATTTTAATATCTTCAAATGTACTGGTCTAACTGTGTCTTATATGTTTACACACTAGTGACAATTAATTACTGAAGCTTATAAGAAAGCGAAAGTCTCCAACCCCTCCCCTCTGTTGCTTAGTAAGGGGATAAATTGGTGTTAGGTTGCCAACCCTACCATTTCCAGGCAGTAGCACTTGAACTCTCCACCCTTACAAATACCCACACATATACAGTAATAAAGCACCCACATATTTAGAAGAACTTAGAGAGCCAGCATTTCAAGAAGCCCCCCGTTGAAACCTTTGATCGCTTATATAATTTCAAGAACTTCTACCCACTTCAAGTGAAAAGACCATTTGACCGTTGGATGAATGAAAACACAATTCCAAAAAAAAAAAAATGAAACTTTGAACGGTATCTAAATGATGCCTTGAGCGTGAAAAATGAATCTCGACATCAAGATTGAATTTACAAAATGCATGCATTCTTTAACTTTGAGTTATTAATTATGATTGGTTCTTAAAATTAATTAATTACATATCAAAATCTCACTGATTTAAGTTTAATGACAATAATGCACAATGTACAAGATAATTCTACTAGACAATTATTTTTTAGATAATTAGTTAATTATTTCCGAAAGATAGATGATTAATTAAAATTTAAAAATCCTTATAATTTTTTGGCATACTTTGTCCATTTAGTTGCTGAAAATTAGGTTAAAACTCATATTTATCCTAAAACTTATTGGAGAATTGATCAAAATCAGGAAAAAAAAAGTTGGACCGGGGATCAGCACTCTAACCAGAAAACGAAGTGCCGATTGGCACACAATCTTGTCATATTGGCACTTAACCCTCTAGCATGAATTTTGAACTTCTAATTCAATTTTCTACTATGCACCCTTATCCTATCACGTTTTGAGATAAATTTTAGATCAAATAGCCTTGAAAATGACGGAAGTCTAATTCATTGATGGAGCTCCAACCTCTATAAATAGAAGGGGATAACCAAAAAAGGAAAAAAAAAAAAAAAAAAAAGAAAAGAAGGGATTTCATAGCTGATGATGTGGAAATCGTCAGTCAAGTAGATTTGTCTAGATGAGTTAGTAACCTCATCCCTGTGCCTGAAATTGTTGTGAAAAGCCCTCCTTAGGTGGTCACTGGTGTAGTGTCTGTAATAGAGTTTCTGATGATAATTTCAGCGTATAGAAGCTTTAAGAAAGCATGAGAGCTTAGAATATCAGAGTTACGGCATATTTTTGTATTAGGATGTGTACCTTGTTTGGTCTTGAGGGGTGTTTATGTATAGCTTCATTGCTTCTAGCCGTTGTGGCCTTTATTTTGGCTTTAGTGCCTTTTTGTAACGCCTCTAGGCTTAGTAATGTAGGTTTTGATGAGCTTCCAATGTTCTGACAGCCTGTCTTGTAACTGTCCGAGGTACTAAATCCTTCATTTAATGGCTCGCCTTACTTCGTCCATGATGTGGCAAGGCGGACGAAGTTGGCTGATAAGATCGTCTGGGTAAGAAGGTTCGTTGGTCACATCAGTAACTTCATTTGGTACTTAACAAAACTCGTAGAGAACTATAACAAAGTAGGGCTGTAACTTCAACTTTGGACTCCTATTTTCTGAATAGGCAAAATAGCTATCACAAAACCAAGAGATTCCGAGGTCTAACCGTTTAAGATCCTCAAGTTTATAAGATTTCAAATTGTCAACAAAACAAGCAACATAGTCATAACATCCTCTTTATCATGTATTGCATGTTTGACTGTATCATACCATTATAATAAGATCGTATATTTCATAGTGGTTGTTATGTGATTTCTAATTAAGTTGCTCTATTTCCTACACCCCCCCCCCCCCCCCCCCCCCCCCCCCAAAAAAAAAATAGTGGCCTTAATTTATACTCCTTTTTCATATTGTTCGGTAGGTTTAAAAAATCCAACTTTTTAAGTGAATATCATGTAATGTATTGACTTTTACATTAAAAAGATAAAATTTTCCAAAAATAACTCTCTTTATATTAAACTTAAATGTAATAGGGATATCGATTTTTTTTTAAAATAAAGTATGTTGGGTTATAGATTGACCCTAGTTAATTAATTCAATTTCTCAGTTTGATAAATTAGGTCAAATTACATGCAAATCGTGGAGGTACAAACAAATTACCAATTAAACTAAAGTGTAGCAGAAAATAAATTTGACATGATGATTTGTTGACTAATGGAGAAAAACTCTCATAAGGCAAAAACACCAGGTGATTTTTAGGTTATCACTCCCAAAAATCACTAATAAAAAATCAAGCAGTTACAAGTATAAGAAATATTACCACTACCCTAAACTATTCCAAAATACCAATTTACAGTTAAACCTTTACACCAATCCCCAATTGGACTTGATCTTGTAAAAACTTCTTCTTTTACACGAATCCTAGTACATGACTAACTCCCAGTAACGAATGTTTGTTGATGGATGCAATTTTCTTCACTTCAATACATCTTGAATATTTGGAAGCACTTGATTACAAAACCCTAAGGCCCACAAGATAAATAATGGAAAATTTATTGGTTAAAAAAGCCTTAAAAATAAAATTTTGATACAAAATACCCAAAAAAATAAAAAAAATAAAATAGCATTTGCATCTACCCCATTCCTTGGCCAATAGTTCCTCCAAATGCAAACAAAATATATATATATATATATATATATACATATTCTAAAAAATTCCTAATATCACAAAAATAAAAAATAATAAAACAAAAATGAATCTCTTCAAAATCATGACTCCCCAAAAAACCCAGCATCTTTAAAATTTTTTTTTTTTTTTTTAAATTGCCCTCGTGTCATTTGGCTTCAATTGTACAACTCTGATCCAACCTCGTTATACCCAAATTTGTTTCTTGAAGACACAATGAATTTCACTCCAGTGAACAAGTGAAACCTGCTTTCATTGAACCTAAATTCCCCCCTATAGTCCAACTTCCAATAAACAATCAGAACATGCAACGAACTCTGCTCCCGACACCGATACTATCACGCCAATTCATTCCAATCTTCATTGTTCTCTCTCTCTCTCTCTCTCTCTCTCTCTCTCTCTCTCTCTCTCTCTCTCTCTCTCTCTCTCTCATTTTAGTGAGTGGGTGCGATTAGATATTATTTTAGTGAGTGGGTGCGATTTGATATTATATTTACATTAGTAAACTATGTATTGAGCGATTGGTTTCAATCACTTACATTATTTTATTGGATTTGATAATAGGAGTTTGAGCAATTGAATTAATGACATTAGATAATCTATATATATATATATATATATATATATATAATAATAGGTGAATTAGTTGAGAAAAACCTCAAATTAAAATTCCAAATTAGAATTCTAACTTTGCGCCATATGTCCTAAATTATTTATTTTTAAAGAGTTTTATTTCTTAATTTTAGAATCAAATGTGAGACCACAACATAAATATTTATCCAAGTGAGTTATTAAGTACAAAAACCAAAAAGTTTAGAATAAATAAATCGTGTAAAAAAAAAGTGAAAAAAAAAAGTGTGCTCCACAATAATTAAAAAAAATATATGGACAATTTATATTTTATACCTAATAATATCCTTACAAAATTTTTTTAAAGCGTTAATAAAATATAAAAATGACTATCAATGATATTTAAATTATATATATATGAATTATATTATGCATTTTATTGTATATTTTTAAGTGTATCCATGTATATGTATGAGGTTACAAACTAGTAACAATTAATAATAAACTATCATATAATGATTTCAAAATATGAAAACTTGTATTAAAAATTGTAAAAACTTCATATATTTATGCATGTGCATATATATATATATTTCAATAACTTAGTAGATTTGGGTTCTATTTTTATTAAATTTTAGGCCAAAATACAAAACTTACTCTCTAAGTTTCATAAGTTTTCATTTCAGTCTTCTAAGTTTGGGTTTTGTCATTTTAATCCTCTAAGTTTTATTCCTTCCTAATTAAGACCTATGTTAATATGCTGTTAGTTTCTGCCGTTAACTTACCAAAACGGCGTCGTTGTGAACCTTAATTAATATTTTTATTTATTTCTTAATCTTATGAAAAACATTAATTAAAATTTTTTTTTGATCAAGTGTTGCAACTTTCTGCCATAATCCATGACAAGAAAACCACCAGTCTGCCAACACCAGAATTCCATATCAAAAAAAAAAAAAAAATTTAAAAAGAAAAAAAAAAGACAATCTTACAACTTACAAGAGCATATATGATGTGTATTTTTAGCAAAAATTATTTTTGTCAACTTATTTTTGCTACTATTCATGGGTCACATTGCATTTTTTGATACTATTCATGGGTCCTACTACACTATTTCATCTAACTATTACATTTATCTACAGCACTTTTAGCAAAAAAAATTTAATTTCAGCAAAATAAACAAACTTGATATAGACTATTTAACAGTTATCGAAACCTCAAAACATAAACAACCTTTATTGGAAGAAAAGTGGATTTCTAGTAAAATAGTTGGTCACATGAGACTTGTTGTTCACTACCCTGATAACTTGACCCGAAACTTTTGATACAAACTATATAGAGATCATGATGATGATGATGAATCATTGAACAGTTGCAGTTGGCATGTATGTTATCAAAGATTTCGGTGCTGCAATCTTCTTTCTCTCTCTTTCTTCCTCAACAATATCTCTTTCCCCCTCTTGATCTCTCACTCTCTCTTCCCCCTCTTCCTCATTCTTGGTTTCTCAGATCTATCAGGTGGGGTGGGGCTGGGGCTTCAGTCTTGCTTTCTGTTTTTATATTTTTATTTTAATTAATGTTTTTCCTAAGATTAGGAAATAAATATAAAAAAAATAATGAAATATTAATTAAGGTCCAAAATGACGCTATTTTGGTATTTTAACAGTAGAAACTAACGACATATAAATGGAGGACTTAATTGGGAATGAATGAAACTTAAAGGACTGAAATGAAAAAACTCAAACTTAAATGACTAAAATGAAAAATTGTGAAACTTAGAGGGTGAGTTTTTCATTTTAGCCTAAATTTTATTTAATTTAAACTTCTTATGATCCCCTAAAAAAAATAAAATAAAATAAAATTTTGGAACGGCCACAGCTTGCATAGAGTTTAGTATTTACGAAATATGCATTTTTAGCATTGAATTTTCAAAACAAAGTTTCTTAACAAGATGGAAATGAATTTTTTAGTGATTATTTAAATAGGTATATTGAAAATTTAAAAACGATTATTGAAAATTTTAGTTCATAGTCAACTATAAATAACTTTTACTGGAGATTGTTCCATTATAAATTACGAGGAGAAATCCCTTTGGAAATGGTCCCATGATGTTAGTCATCTCTATATAATATAAAATCGAAACCTTTGACTATTAACTGACCTTTTAAAATTTTGACACGACAATTTTGCAAGCCTCACAAATTTACACCTCATTGTAATTTATTTTATAAGTATATATATATATATATATATATATATATAATTTAAGATTAACGTTGATGTTACATCACAATGAGATATGTACGCTTGTAGATCTTTAATTTTTGGGTAAAGATTCTTATGAAATTATTGTAATTTCGTCACAGTAGTAGCATAAGTGATGCAAGTATGTTTATGTATTATTTAAACATTAAATTTATTGATTTAACAATTGTTAACGTGTACAAGCTATGGGCTTTAGGCCTATCTTATTTACTTGTATAGTACACATACATCTTTAATACATTTTGCATCCTATACAAAAGCACTCATGTATATTTTATTACTTGTGAAATACAATACTATTCATTCAGTATTTCTAACATGGTATCAGAGCCATTACTCTAACCTTTTTTAGTG
Source organism: Quercus agrifolia (assembly GCA_029955455.1). Lineage (NCBI taxonomy): Eukaryota > Viridiplantae > Streptophyta > Magnoliopsida > Fagales > Fagaceae > Quercus > Quercus agrifolia. The sequence continues at coordinate 53,982,779 of JARQAD010000003.1, read as the reverse complement.
TCTTGCAATATTGTCTTTGTCGGTATTCTCCACTGCCTCAATTTATCTAGTCAGTCAGCCTTCTGCATCCTCTCCCTACTACTACACCGCCATTAGAGGTCCTTAAGGTTGAATCTCTACCGCCAAAAGCTCTCCTTCTGTAACCAAGCGCACTACCTTCATCGAATCTGTCACTTTTGATCTCTGATTACAACACCAGATATACCATCGTGTAGATCGTTAACCAATCTACTCATTGCTGCCAAAACCAACCCGATCCAACCATCCACGCATCACCACGCACCAGTCAAAGCTTCAGCAAGAATGTTTCATGTGCCTCACGCACCAATATGGATCCTGCAAATGTCATCTGTGATGTCATTACTGCCATGACAACCGCTTATGTTAGCCCTAGTTGACATCATCTACCATGTCAGCTGCGTATGTCATCATGTCTATGTCAATCGCTTATGTCAGCACTCTACGTCAGTCGCTTACGTCATCAGGCCTACAGTAGCCGCTTATGTTTGCTGCTAGTTGACCATTAACTTTGACTAAGCATTGATCGTTGTCTTTTTCTAGCGTTTATTTTTGAAGTCAAGGTTCTCCTTATCCAATTTTTTGAGTAGATTTCATTTTTGCATATTGTGTCTCTATATGGATAAAAATGATATTTTCCTTCCTTGTCCCATCAATGCTATATTGGAGGGGAATAAGAACTAATTATCTAGGCCTCAAGCTATGCGTAGTTTTTTAAGGGTGGCATGCTCTGATAATATTGTGCCGGTACAATCACTATTCCTATCAAAGGGGCAACTGAAGAAGATACTACCTTCATCACTCACATGGTTGAATGGGATAGTCACAACCACATGATTCTCACTTGGCTCCGAAACACTTCCAATTCTTCCATCTCCAATATGTTGGGTAGTTTTGATGATGCAAAATCTACATGGGATATGTTGGCCAAGAGATACTCCACTTCTCATGGATCCATGAAATATTAGATAATGATTGAGTTGCATCAGCCCAGGCAAGAATCAGGGCAATCTATCAATGACAACTATGATCAGCTTCGCTGCATTTGGGACCAAATTGACCTTTCTGATCCAACTTGGGCTTGCTCAAAGGGTGCCTAGAAATATGCTACTATTCGAGATGAATTTCGTCTCTATGTATTCTTAATGTCACTTCACGATGCCTATGAGCCCATCCGAGGTCAGCATCTTATCGTAATCCTCATTCCTCTCTTTATTCTTTTGTAAATAAGTTGGTTGGAGAAGAAACTCGTCTTACAACCCTTCAAGCCTTGAATAAGCTTAATGTTTTGGCTATTGCTCCTTTTGCTCCTCCCACAAAGCAACCACCGTAATTAGGATTTGATGCATCTAGCTCTAGCAATTATCACAAACATTCCAACAAAAAGTTCAACAACTATTGCAAGCATTCTACCCACACTATTGAGATTTGTTACCATCTCAACAAATCTACTACTGTTGTTACTAATACTAAGTCTACCCAGCCAATGTCTTCCATCTCAATTGAGTCCTAATCTTCTAGATCCTTTGTCAACCTATCCTCATTTGAACTACTGAACATAATAACTTAAGCTATTTGTATGGCCGATAATGCATCTCTTTCCATTACTCACTCAATTTTACTCGGTAAGTCTTACTCTTGGTTTTTTGATTCTGTCTGTTGCAATCACATGACACCTCACTTATCTTTATTTTCTAAACTTGAACCTGCACCACATCCTCTTAATATTCATATAGCTGATGGTTCCACCATGCATGGCAATAGTTTAGGTTTTGTTTCGATCTCCAACATTTTAGTTCCTAGGTCTTCCATATACTTGACATATCCTATAATTTATTCTTTGTGGGCCAATTAGCTAAATTGGGTTATCGCCTTATTTTTTACTATTATGATTATATTGTGCATGATTCGAGGACGGGGTAGAACCTTGGGACCAGTCCTAGGGTTGGGTGTATGTTTCCTATGGACAACTTTCATTTTCCACTTGTTACTCCTGTTTCTATTGCTGCTGCTGTTGCTACTACATTTTCTTCTTTACCTTCTCTCGCACTTTTGCATTCTTGTCTTAGTCATGCACCCTTTTCTTGGGTTCAACAGTTAACTTCTAGGGGTCTATTAGATTCTGTGTCCAAAGACAATTTTGATTGTACTTCATACCAATTAGGAAAACAAGTAGCTTTTCCTTTCAATAATAATGAATTGCTATCTACTAGTATTTTTGGCTTAATTCATCCTAATGTTTGGGGACCTTCCCCTATTATTAGTATTGGTGGATTTCGATATTTTGTTGTCCTTATTGATGATCACTCTCATTATAGTTGAATTTTTCTTATAAAATCTCATTTTGAATTACTAGAAATCTATTGTAACTTTACAAAAATGGTTGAAACACAATTTTCCAAACGTATCAAGATTTTTCGATCTGATAATGCTCTTGAATACACTCAATATGCTTTTCAAGAAATTTTTCATTCCTTTGGCACTATACATCACATAACTTGTCCAGGTATCTCTCAGCAAAATAGTAGAGCCAAATGAAAACTTCATCATATTCTTAACACTGTTCGTGTGCTCCTTCTCTTTGCCAAAGTTCCTGCCCCATTTTGCAGTGAAGCCGCTCTCCCTATTAATTGTTCATACTATTAATCGCATTCCAAGCATTGTTATCCATAATCAGACTCCCTATGAGCTCTTTTTTGTGTCACCTCCTGACTATCATCACCTGTGCTCCTTCAGTTTTGCTTGTTTCATTCTTCTTTGGCCTTATGAGCACAACAAACTTGAGCCTCGATCCAGAATATGTTGTTTCCTTGGCTATGGCGAAGCTCAAAAAGGGGTATCGGTGTTATGATCATGTCTCTCATCATCTTCGTGTTTTCCGAAATGTTGTTTTATGGGAACATCGCTTCTTTGTTGAGCTCTCTCACTTCCGCTCCTCCCTATCTACCTTTTCTGTCTTAGAAATATTTCCAGACGAGTCACATATTCCTTCTATAATTGCTCCCAATCCTCCTTTAGACTTTTCTACCCAACCACCAGATATTTTTGATGTCTCTCCTAGATCACCCTCAAATGAACAGGTGGAAGATGAACAGGTTGAATACGAGCTATCCAACTTTGAGCTTGGGTCCCCTGCTCTTGCTTCGCTTGAAGATCTTGCACAAGAAATTCCACCTCGTCTCTTAACTCAAGTAAGATCTATTCCTGCACATTTACTTGACCATCATTGTTACACTGCCCTTACTACACTACACAAGTCTTGCACATATCGTGAAGCCTCCACTAACTATTTATTGCATATTGCAATGAAAGAGGAACATGATGCATTATCTAAAAACCATTGTGAGAGACCACACCCCCCAACCCGTTTTTGGATGTTAGGCTAAACCCACGTGAATGGGTGAAGTTATGTTATTGCCTCTCAAAATGGAGGTTCGACTAATTATATTTTTCCCTTTAGATTAAGGATTTTACAATGGAGTTGTCACTTATTTAATTATTGGAATAAATAAAAAATCCAAAATTGAAAATTTTCTCATTTTATTAATTTAAAATTGAATTTACATTGATCATAGGAAATTACATGGATTTGATCTTAGATACAATTTAAGATAAAATACATAACTTTGTTTTCTAGTTACAATCTAAAAATAAAAAATTACATGGATAAGCATTTGATCTACTAACCCTTGATCTAAGCTCGGATGCTATTTTACAAGATGGGTAGGTGTTAGGCACCCACCTTGCCCGATGAAACCGATCTTCTAGACTATGGTGGTCAACATTCATATTACATCATCCAATATGTTATCAATCAATTTGCATGTTGAATTTAATGCGTGTGCATGTGATAAACCTTAATTCAATTTATTAACCATTTCATTTGAATTGAAAAATAAATTCTAGTGAATGTGTGTAGACGGTGAAATTCTAGATTCAAGGATTTGAAAGAATTATTGAACAAATATCTTTTCAAGTTTTTTATGTGGATTTAAGATCAAAACCAGTATTATGCATGAACATGTGAAGAATAACCAAGAACATGTGAAAAGCACATAAGAACATTTAAGAACATTCAAATATATTCAAGGGAATTTAAATAATTAATATCATGCTTTAATCTTAAATTCTCATCATGGAAACATAAAAAATAAGTTAGGAAATGGATTATACCTTCATGCAAGATCCATACGGTGGAGAAGGAGAATCTTGGTGGTGGTCGTAAAGGTGGAGAAAAAGAATAGGAAAGAGAGAGTGACTCTCACTTAATACCTTGAGTCTTAAGAAGACCAAGAAATGACAAAACTACTCTATTTCACTAGAACTCAAGAGAGGAGAAAAAATGGAGTTTTTGTTTGCTTTGGAATGGAGGAGAGGGAGGGGGGGGTTTATATAATAGTAGTGGAGAAAATATTAATAGAATGTCTTTTAATGAGGGTTGACAAAGAATCATGAACCTAGGCCTTATTTTATCCTTTGGGGAAATTGGGTGCATTAAATTTAGAGATTGGTGGGAGTGAGGAGTAAGTAAAATTTGGTTTTCTTGTAGCTACTATAACAACTTGTAGAGCCAAATTCAAAAAAATCATATCCTCCTCAATTCTGATTGGAATTGTCTCGTTCTTGAGCTCAATTTGAAGCTCTGGATGTCTAGTTTCTGGAAAAATTAACCTCATTCATAGATTAAAAATATTCTGAGAGATATCAATAAAATGGTGAGCAGAGGTCATTTGTTAGAAAATAATTTCAGCACAATTAACATTAATAGGTCCCAAATTAGTTTCCAATTAACATTTGTAGACTCCAATCACTCCTATTTAAGACTTAATTAGTTTCAAATTTACCCTAATTAAAAGATAATTGCACAAATTATTCATTGAATAATTAATGTTTGACTATGTAATTAATTAAGTGTGTGCAACCTTACCATAAAATGTAGTCCTAACCAATCAAATGACACGTCATTAATCTCAAATTGATTATAATTATAACCAATTAGAATCAATTGTTCATAATCACATATAGTCGGACTCAATTTGTGATAGTACATCTCAGCCATTAAAACTTGATTTGATGATAACTTTCAATCTGATGGTCCGATTAGGGCTTATGACCAGTCAATTTGATCGTTACAATATTAAGATCATTTTCGTGAAATGAGATTAATGATCTAATGACCAAAATCAAGATGCATATTTCCAAGGTGAAATTATCCTTTTACCCTCCATATGAGGTTAAATGCAGATTGCAAAATGGGGTGTTAACAACTATACTTGGGATTTGGTGGCTCTCCCCCCTAGGAAGTCTGTGGTTTATTTTAAGTGGATTTACATGATCAAGACTTGCCGTGATGAGTCCATTGAGCGCTATAATGCTCGTCTTGTTGCAAAAGGTTTTACACAAGAGTATGAAATTGATAATGAAGAAACCTTTGCTTCAGTTGCTCGAATATCATCTGTTTGTGCTCTCTTAGCTTTGAGATGAAAGATCTTGGACATCTCAGCTACTTCTTAGGTCTTGAAATCAGTAATTCCATTGATGGACTGTATATTATATTACTCAAGCCAAGTATGCTTCCAAACTTTTGTCTCGAACTGGACTCACTGATAGTAAAGCTGTTGACACTTCAATTAAACTTAATGCACATTTGACTCCTTCAGTTGGGAAACCACTGTCTAATCCCTCTTTTTATAGATGAATGGTTGGTGGCCCAGTTTATCTCACTATCACTCGTTTAGAAATTTCTTATGTTATTCACCAGTTGAGCGAATTTCTGTTTGTTCCACAATCGACTCATTATGTTGCTATCCTGTGCATTCTTTGATACCTGAAAGGCATTCTTTTTTGTGGCCTTTTCTACTTTGCCCAGTCTCCTTATGTTCTCTATGCATTCTATGATGCTGATTGGGCAGGAGATCCCACCGATCAAAGGTCTACACTGGTTATTGTTTTCTTCTTGGTTCTTCTCTGATCCTTGGAAAAGTAAGAAACAGACCATTGTGGCCCGCTCTAGCACTGAAGCGGAATATTGTGCCCTTATTGATACCACATCTGAACTCCTCTGGCTTTGATGGCTTCTTAAGGATTTATGTGTGCCTACATCCTATGATACTTCTCTTTATTATGATAACTAGAATGTCATTCATATTTTTCATAATGATGTCTTCCATGAACGAACTAAACACATCGAGATTAATTGTCATTTTATCCACTATCATCTTGTCCATGGTGCTCTTAAACTGTTCTCAATCTCCTCTAAAGATTAACTTGCCAATATTTTCACCAAGTCACATCCTAAGAGATGCCTTCGTGCTTTGGTTGAGAACCTCAAGTTGGTCTCACATCTACCTTGAGTTTAAGGTGAGTAGTTAACATGCATAGATTATGGGCTTTAGGCTCACCTTATTTACTTGTATAGCACACTTTATCTCTTATATAAAGACACTTTTCTATATTTTATTACTTACGAAATACAATACTATTTATTCGGTATTTCTAACAACAACTATGATGACAACCTCTCTTCTCTCAATATCTGCAGTATGGGTTAGTTTTATATTAAAAAATATAAGCTTTTTTTTTTTTTTTTTTTTAATATAATAAATGTTATCCAAAAATTTTCAGAGGCCCTAATTATTTTTTCAGATGTGAGTAGTCACTAAAATCAATTGCGCCAAATAATTACAGGATGAAACACCTTGAGATGGATGACCCCAACTTGTTAATTAAAGGTAATTTTTTTTCCCTAGATTTACTTTTGAAGTTTTTTTATTTTTTATTTTTTATTTTTTATTTTTATTTTGGTAAACAACGCTTGGATTAAAATTAAGAAAAAATAAGTCTGTTACAATAAGCAATTTCGGCTTTCTTTCTAGCCAATAAATCAACCACTACATCCGGTGGGTTATACAAAAGATGAACATCAAAATCATGGTTAAGTTCTGCACCCATGCAAGCAAGATAGTTAGCACAACCATTAGCTTCTTTGAACACATGAGTTACCGTGTGATTAGGGAAGGTCTTTATCAGGTTCCTGCAATCAGTTAAGGGAGGTTCAAGCATTAGGTTAACAACTGAGGGGTTAGAAACAAGGTATACAATAAAATCAGCATCCATTTCAATGCAAATATTCTCAATCCCCAACTGTTTGGCCACAATTAGTCCATCCTTCAAAGCCCATAGTTCAGCAACAGTGCTTGACATGTTTCCAAGTTTGTGCATGAAGCTAGCCACCCATTCACCATCACTGCACCTCAGAACGCTACCTTCACCTGCCTTTATCGAGCTACCAAACACAGACCCATATGTGTTGAGCTTTGTCCATCTCGGTTGTGGTTTAAGCCATCTCACTTGGATTTGTGTTTGCCTTGGTTTATTCGGGTTATTAGGGACAATGGCATAGAACTCCACTCCTTTCTTAACGTAGCACGCACTAGTGCCCACCTCAATTTTTCCAGTTTGAAAAGTAGCCTTGTTCCCATGCAGCCAAAGCATCCAAACCACTTGAGGGAATAGAATTTTCGAAGGCATACGAGGTCTTGGGAACATGCTAGTCATCCCACAGTTAGTTTTCAGCCAAGCAACCAAATTCAGCCTAAAGAACTCCAGGTTACCTTCCTCAATTCCCAAGTCTTTCCACACGGATTTTGCTACCTTACAGTCTCTAAGAGAATGTAAGATGGATTTGGGACTTTCTACACACAACTCACATGCTGGGTCAAGATTTAACCCTCTTGAACCAAGCACTTCCTTCGTAGGAACATTGCGATGAGTACACAGCCAAAGAAAATTTTTTATTATGGGTGAAGTACTTGCTTTCCACACCCATTGATGATGGCTAGTTTCAAGGTTCAAGATGATAAACCCTTTAGCAATGATGTAGGCAGATTTAAGGGAAAAGGTACTATCCTTAAGAAAAGGAACCATCCTTGAAGTTACATCACACTAGCTAACACACTGACATACGTTTATATGCCATTATTTAAACAATTTATGGAGTTTTAAGTTTGTAGTTACGTCACTAGTATATGCAAGTATGTCAAGGCCATTATTTAATTTAAAATTTTTATAATATTAAAAAAATATTTAAATAGATACTACTTGATTTTTTTTTTTTTTTTAATTAACGTTTGTAGTCACGTCGCACTAACGCAAGCACGCACGCTTAATTGTGCCAATTATCCCTCCTTCGAACATCACTCTATTCCAATTATTTTACCTTCATAGTCAAGTCAAACTATGGAATATAAATTTAATTTATTGACTTTCTCACAGTTCCACTACATCCAATAATCACACACATATATTTAACCAAAACCCTATTAACAAGGAAAATTATTAGGTACTCTCAGAGTATTATAAATATGTACTCTCTCCTCTCACATAAATGGTGAGTCCCACTATGAATTTAATTAGTGGAACCCACCATTAATGTGAGAGGAGGGAGTATGCATTTATGATACTTCGGGAGTACACAATAATTTCCCTATTAACAAATGAGTTTATAAACAATAAATAAATGTCTATTATTTTAAATTATAGAGAAAAGAACCTATAATCAGCTGCATTTAGTGGGTGTATGTGGGGTTTTGTCTATATATGCCGTCCCACATGTAGTTTTCAGATAATCGAAATAATCAAATACAAATCCTAACACTGTATAAAACCATCTAACACTCTATTCCAATTATTTCATCTTCATAGTCAAGTCAAACTACGGAATATAAATTTAATTTATTGATTTTCTCACAGTTCCACTACATCCAATAATCACACACATATATTCAAACAAAACCATATTAACAAATGATTTTAAATAAACAATAAATAAATGCCAATTATTTTAAATTAGGTAGAAAAAGAACCTATAATCAGCTGGGTTTAGTGGGTGTATGTGGGGTTCTGTCTATATACGCCGTCCCACATGTAGTTTTCAGATACTCGAAATAATCAAATACAAATCCTAAGTTCTAACACTATATAAAACCATCTAACCTTCCAAGTCACACTCTCAAAAAAAAAAATCTAACCTTCCAAGTCTCAACCATAAAAACCATTGTATTCTCTTTCAAAAACCATCTCTTCAAATTATTTGTTGACTTGTATATTGTCCAAATGGAACAAAAACCACACATAGCTCTTCTACCAAGTCCAGGGATGGGACATCTCATCCCTCTTGTCGAGTTTGCCAAACAATTTGTTCTTCACCATGACTTCCACATCACATGTATCATTCCCGTACTTGGATCTCCATCCGAAGCCATGAAAGCAGTTCTTCAAGCCCTTCCCACCACCATAGATCATGTCTTTCTTCCTCCTGTGAAACTGGGGGAGGAGGATATCAAAGGCCTAAAGTTTGAAGTCCAAACTATTCTCACCTTAACTCGTTCACTTCCACCTCTTCGTGAGGTGCTGAAGTCTACTCGATTTTCAGCTTTTGTAGTCGATCCTTTTGGGATTGATGCACTAGATATTGCTATAGAACTCAACATCTCACCCTACATTTTCTTCCCTACAAATGCTTTCGCGTTATCTTTGATTTTTCATTTGCCAAAGGTGGACGAGACAGTTTCATGCGAGTATAGAGACCTACCAGACCCATTGAAGCTTCCCGGGTGCATACCTATTCACGGACGAGATCTTTCAGAACCGGTTCAAGATCGAACGAGTGAGTTGTACAAAATTTTTCTTCGCAACGCAAAACGGTTCCGATTAGCTGAAGGAATTATTGTTAATACCTTCATGGAATTGGAAGGAAGTGCCATAAAAGCTTTGTTAGATGAAGAAGCTAAAAATATCCCACTTTATCCAATTGGACCAATCCAAAGTGGTTCAAGCAATCAGGTTGGCAAATCAGAGTCAGACTGTTTAAGATGGTTGGACAATCAACCACATGGTTCTGTCTTATTTGTTTGTTTTGGGAGTGGTGGGACTCTCTCATATGATCAAACAAATGAGCTAGCCTTGGGATTGGAATTGAGTGGCGAAAAGTTCTTATGGGTTGTAAGAACCCCAAATAATGAATCAGCTGATGCTGCATACCTTAGTGATCAAACTCTCGACAAAAACCCTTAACAGAAAAACAGGGGAAACCAGAGAAATAGAGAGAGCACATAGAGAATTTCTGGAATGTATATTCTATTTCTTACTTGATTGAATTAATACAGAAGCGTCAACACATATATATATACACAGCTAACCAACTAATTGACAGCTATTACACGTGCTAACTGTCTAACAAACTGACTAACAAACTCCTACACGTGTTTATGCTAAATAGTTATATACAAAACTACATGCCGTTTATTATGCAGGTGCAGGGATGTCGTTCTGCTCTTTGTTCTTTTTCTTCATTTCTTTATCTTTTCTTCTACTATCTTGACACCCCCCCTCAAGTGGAAGAGGGGCATGTATATTGGCCATATTCAACTTGGAGACCAGCAAAGAAAATTGTTGAGCATTCAAAGCCTTTGTTAACATATCTGCAATTTGTGAGTTGGTTCTAACATGAAGCAACCTGATGTACCCTTCCAACACCTTATCTCTTACAAGATGACAATCTATTTCAATATGTTTTGTTCGCTCATGGAAGACAGGATTTGCTGCAATGTGAAGGGCTGCCTGACTGTCACAAAACAATAAAGCTGCCTTGGTATGTTTTATTTGAATGTCATTAAGCAAAGATAGAAGCCAAATGATCTCACATACAGCTACTGCCATGGATCTATATTCTGATTCTGCTGAAGACCGAGACACTGTCTGTTGCTTCTTAGACTTCCATGAAACCAAGGAGTCACCAAGGAAAACACAAAACCCAGTCACTGATCTCCTGGTATCAGGACAGGAGGCCCAATCAGCATCTGCAAAAGCCTTCAAATGCAAATCTGACTTGCTTGAGAAGAAGAGACCTTGCCCTGGTGTACCCTTGAGGTATTGTAGAACTTTGTTAGCTGCATGTAAGTGTGGTTCTCTAGGATGTGCCATGAATTGGCTCAATTTGTGTACTGCAAAGGTTATATCAGGCCTAGTTATAGTTAGGTACAATAACCTCCCTATCAATCTTCTATATGAACTAGGATCTTTCAATTCCTTTCCTTCATACTTGCTAAGTTTGAGATTTTGATCCATTGGTACTTTTGCTGGTTTGCAACCTGTCATACCAGCATCACTCAACACTTCAAGTGTGTATTTCCTTTGGCACAAATTGATGCCATCTGCATTTCTTGCCACTTCAAGGCCCAAGAAGAACTTTAGAACTCCTAAGTCCTTTAACTTGAATTTCTGATCTAGTAAGACCTTCAACTCATCCACTGCATGCTTGTTATTACTAGCAATTAAGATATCATCTACATACACCAACAGGGCAATAAAGGAAGTAGAAGTCCTCTTGGTAAACAGAGAGTAATCAGCTTTGGACTGTGTAAAGCCTAAAAGAAGTAAGGCATTGGAAAATTTTGCAAACCATTGTCTTGAAGCTTGCTTAAGTCCATATAAAGACTTAGTAAGCTTACATACCAGCCCCCCCTTGCTGTGAAAGCCTGGTGGTAAATCCATATAGACCTCCTCATGCAAATCACCATGGAGGAAGGCATTGTTGACATCAAGTTGACAAAGATACCAGCCTTGCACAGCAGCTACTGCAAGGAGGCATTTGACAGAAACTAGCTTTGCAACAGGGGAAAAAGTCTCAAGATAGTCCAAACCTTCCCTTTGAGTGAAGCCCTTAGCTACCAACCTGGCTTTATATCGTTCTACAGACCCATCAGACTTAAGCTTCACCTTATACACCCACTTACAACCAATGGTTCTCTTATGAGATGGAAGAGGAGTAAGGGACCAAGTGTTGTTAGCTTCAAGGGCAAAAATCTCAGCTGCCATAGCCTCCCTCCACTTGGGATCCTGAACTGCTTGGTGATAGAACTTGGGTTCCACAATGGAGGAAATCATATTACAAAAATGGGAATGGCTAGTAGACAATTTATGAGAGGACAAATGGGTAGACAGAGGGAAGGCAGTGCTAGAAAAGTGAGACACCTGGTTGCATTGATAAGCCTGCAAATAGGCAGGTTTATGACTAAGCCTTGTGGATTTTCGAAGAGGAAGTTCAGAAGTAGAGAGGGAAGAATGTGGAACAACAGGAGCACTGGCAGAAGGAAGGGGATTGATAGTGTCTTGAGGAGCAACATAAGGAATATGGTGAACATCAGTAGACAAAGGAACAGGTAAAGAACCAATCAAAATAGAAGGACTAGGAGAAGATGAGTCTGCACTAGGAGTGGTATGTGCAACAAGAGGTGTAGTGTCTGTGAGAGGAATAGGAATAGAAATAGGAGAATAAGATGAATCAAGCCCTGGTGTAGATGGAGGAAACAAAGGAACTGACAAAGCAGGTGGTAATGAAGAAGAAGATGACTGCGAAAAAGGAAAAACAGATTCATGGAAGATAACATCTCGAGAAATAGAGATTTTTCTAGATTGGAGATTAAGAACTTTGTAACCCTTTATATTAAAAGGATAACCTAGAAAAACACAAGGAATAGCTCTAGACTCAAACTTTAACCTGTGAACAGAAGGTGTAGAAACAAAACATAGACAACCAAAGACTCTTAGATGATTAAAAGAGGGTGGTTTATGAAAAAGTAGTTCAAAAGGGGATTTATTCTTTAACAAAGGAGTAGGCAACCTGTTAAGGAGATAAGTTGCTGTTAAAAGACAATCACCCCAATAAGCTGAAGGAAGATGGGATTGAAATTTAAGGGATCTAGCTACATTCAAAAGATGTTGATGCTTTCTTTCAACCACAGAATTTTGCTGAGGTGTATAAGCACAACTCGTTTGATGTATAATGCCATGATCACCATAAAAATCAAGCAAAGAAAACTCAGGGGCATTATCTAATCTAATAGCCTTAATACCAATGTTAAACTGAGTTAAAATCATGTTATAGAAGGAGATTAAAAGGTGTTTAACATCAGATTTAGCCTTCATAAGGTAAACCCAAGTAGATCTTGTGGCATCATCAACAATGGTAAGGAAAAATTTAAAACCATCATGTGTGCATACAGAATATGGACCCCATACATCCACATGAATTAAAGAAAAAGGCTCAGCACACATATTATTAAGAGAAGGAAAGGGTAATCTCTTTTGCTTAGCCAATGGGCAAATAGTACACACATCAGTACATTTAGGAGAGAAAGAAGGCAAAACATCCTTTAAGACTGACAATTTATGAAAAGAAGGATGTCCTAATCTAAAATGCCACAAGATTGACATATCTTTATTTGAAACAGAAGCTGAAAAAGCTGACTTGAGGTTCTTGTTGGTGGAAGCAAGATCAGACAGCGAAGGTGCAGTCCTAGAAGTGGATTTCTGCAGCAAATACAGACCATTGTGGACTTTACCCACTCCAATCGTCCTCCAACAAGAAAGGTCCTGAATGAAGCAAAATTGAGACAAAAACAGAATACAAAGGGGCAAGCTGCGTGTGAGTTGACTGACAGATAGGAGATTGAATGAAAAAGATGGAACACAGAGGACATGTTCAAGAATGAGAAAATTGGAAAGTTTAACAGTACCAACATGAGTAACATGTACTGATTCACCATTTGGTAATTCAACAACACAATTATCAACAGTAGTGTAAGTTTGAAAGGAAGAAATGGAACATATAATATGATCACTAGCTCCAGTATCCATAACCCATGTACTATTACCAAAAGCAGTCCTATTCACAAGCTTAGCAGAAAAAATGGAGTGCTTGAGATTACCTGCCAATGGTGTAGACTGAGATGTGGAAGCTTGATTGAGGAAAACATTGTTAGCCATGGCAGTGGGGTTGTTCTGAGTCTCAGACCCTCCAATCATAGCAATTAGTTTCTGGCATTGCTCCATGGTAAAAGGAAAAGGTGACTGTGAGTTAGCAGGAGCTGATTCTTGAATAGAATCAAAAGATAAAACTTGATTTGCCCGTGCCTTGGTCTTGTATCCAGGGGGATATCCATGGATTTTGTAACACTTCTCAACAGTGTGACCAAGCAATCCACAGTGACTGCAAGTAGGCCTCTCCTTTCCTTTCTTGAATGTCTTGAAACCATGCATGAATGCCTTTGCTGCAAGAGCTGTAGATTCAACAAAGGGACCATTGTTGCTGCCATGTCCAATTGACCTTTGTTTTTCTTCTTGAATCAACAAAGAATATACCTTGTCAACTGATGGAATGGGATCCATTAACAGAATTTGACCCCGAATGTGAGAGAAAGAGTCATTGAGGCCCATCAGAAGCTGCATGACGGCTTCTCTGTGATGAAGATTAGAAATCTTCTCGTTCACATGGCAAGTACACTTCTCACAAGAACAGAGCGGTAGTGGCTCATAGTTCTGTATCTCATCCCACAGAATTGAAAGGCTTGTGAAGTAATCACTCACAGAGAGCTCACCTTGAGAAAAACTAGCGAGATCCTTTTGCAATTGATAGATTCTTGGGCCATTGCCTTGAGAAAACATGGTCTGAAGCTTCTTCCAAACCTCCTTGGCAGTTTTGCGATACACCATGCTAGTTGCAATTTTAGGTGAAACGCAATTGATAATCCAGGAGACCACAATGTCATTGCATCGTGCCCAGCTTTGAACAAAAAGAGGGATTTTCTCCATTGCAGAAGTTAGAGAAACAGAACCATCAATCAACCAAAACTTGGTTTTGATTCTGAGTGCTCTTTCCATTGATCGTGCCCATGTGGGGTAATTTTCTCCTCCAATTAGTGGTTGGGAAACAAGAATTGCGCCAGGACTTTCAGCATGATGAAGAAAGAATGGATGAGATTCATCGATGGTGATACTTGCAGATGCTTGATCAGAAGACGCCATGGATGAAAGCTTCGAAGAAGAAGAGAAACCCTAGCTTTTGAGGAAAAATTGAAATCTTGTTAAAGAAATCTAAGCGGAATCATCAATGGTGAAACTCGCAAAAGAGGAAAACTTGATCAGAAGACGCCATGGATGAAAGCTTCGAAGAAGAAAAACCTAGAAAAATTGAGCGGAAGCAAAAAAATTGCTCTGATACCATAACAGAAAAACAGGGGAAACCAGAGAAATAGAGAGAGCACATAGAGAATTTCTGGAATGTATATTCTATTTCTTACTTGATTGAATTAATACAGAAGCGTCAACACATATATATATATACACAGCTAACCAACTAATTGACAGCTATTACACGTGCTAACTGTCTAACAAACTGACTAACAAACTCCTACACGTGTTTATGCTAAATAGTTATATACAAAACTACATGCCGTTTATTATGCAGGTGCAGGGATGTCGTTCTGCTCTTTGTTCTTTTTCTTCATTTCTTTATCTTTTCTTCTACTATCTTGACAACCCTCTTGCTTTTTTACCAATAGGGTTCGTAGAGAGGACTGAAGGGCAGGGTCTAGCGGTGCCCTCTTGGGCACCACAAGCCCAAGTGCTTAGCCATGGCTCCACGGGTGGGTTCTTAACTCATTGTGGTTGGAATTCGACCCTAGAGAGTATCATGCAAGGCATACCATTAATTTCTTGGCCGCTTTACGCAGAACAAAAAATGAATGCAGCATTATTAGCGGAGGATCTAAAAGTGGCACTGAGACCAAAAACTAACAAAAATGGTCTAATTGATCGAGAGGAAATTGCAAAAGTTGTAAAGGGTCTCATGGTTGGAAAAGAAGGGAAGAAAGTTCATAATTGTATGAAAGATATAAAGATCGCTGCTGAGAAAGCACTAAGTGCAGATGGTTCTTCTACAAAGGCACTCTCTGAATTAGCATCCCAATGGAAAAACCATCCTGGCTTTTAGTACATGATACTTTTCTTGCATTTCAACTTTATTCTTCAATTGTTTTTCTTTTAAGTTGCCTGTTCTTAATTTCATATTTTGTAACTTTATCATGTACTGCATATTTGACCGTACCATGCCTTTATAATTATATCGTTTGTATTTTTTTAGAGGTATTTCTCTTTGGTTCTTGATTTATATATGAAAAAAAAAAAAAAAAATATATATGAAATGACAAAATTTGACACTTCCTGAAAGGTGAGACTTGTGACTTGTCTAGCTGGCTCCAATCCAGTGGACAAGATGAAATCGTACACTGGTACATACGCATCAACGTAACATTCTTCCTTTTAAAAAAATTCATTTACGTAACTTTATTGGTTAGGGTTGTACGTGCAAAACACGTATTTTACTAAAAAATTATATTTTTTTAGATAACTTAAAACCACGAGGTTTTGTACTAAAAAAATGCATAGACAATACTAATTTCTTAATTTTAACAAATTTTCTACATGATTAGAATAATTAAATATAAGATATTGATTTATCTATATAATTAAGTTATCTTTTTAGAGTTATATAATATAAAAGTATAACCTAATCAGTAATCACTCTCCAAAAGCTTCCAAAAGTTATAACAAAAACAATAATCGGGCTCTCCACTGAATTAGAAAAACAATAATTAAATTCACAAAAAATATATTGTGTTATGCTTTGGTTGAAATTTCTTCATTAAACACTACAATCATGCACAATGAAAATTTTGTTATAAATTATGATTTTTTTTTTTTTTTTAATAATGCCTCTACATTGTAACTTGTAAGTTTGGCATTAGCTTACATTGCATTTGGATGAAGTATGTTTTGAACCATTTCACTTTGAAGATAATACAAAGTAATATACTTTTGCGGATACATATATTCAATATATTTCCAGCCATGTCTAGCCTTTCCAATCATCATATTGCAAGAGCTTGACCAACTCCTGAAAAATGAAATGACTCAACTACACACACTCACACACACACACACACACACACACACACACAAAAGAACCACTCCCAACAGATTAATGCAATAGCAACATAGACAATTCATATGTTTAAATCCCAACTCATGACTTCAAGGTTTATTCAGGAATAAGACCATAGTGAAGAATTATGATATCAAGGGTTTGTTTTGTATGAAGCTTAGATAAATAATAGTTTTTAGTATTTAAATACTGAAAATTGTTGACCTAAAAAGAAATTTGTGATTGGTAGGAGTTTTTTCTATTAAGAGTGTTAGAGTTACAGTTCTCAATTTAACGTATTTAAAACATGTATTTTGAAAACTCATTATACTAATTTTTAGTTTTTAAGTAACATTATTGAGTGGTCTTTTTGTAAATAATGTGAAACTCATTGACAAAACTTTTTTTTTTCTTTCTCTCCTTTTTCTCCCAACCAGTTTGTCTTTCTTTTTTTTTTCTTTTTTTTCTTTTTCTTTCTTTCTTTCTCTCTCCCCTCAATAAATTAACATTCTTTTCATTACTTAAAAAAAATAAATACATATACATACCAAACATAGAATTATGTTTTTTCATATTTTAAAATATATTATTTGAAACATAGTATCAAACATATTTTTTGCATTATAAGTACTTTAAACATGTATTTTCACAACACTTTTTAAACCATAGTTTTAACATCATTTTGAACAATGATACTTAAGCACTACTACCAAACAGCCCCTAGCCTTTCCTTTATTGTCTTTTAATAATAATTAATAAACAGACAAAAAAAATGAAAGTTTAGTAAGAACCATTTCAAAATGTACATTAATATAGTCTGTAGTTAATTCTCGAGAAAAACCATAAACTCCATCCAACAGCCTCCCTATTAACATAACAATACTAGACACTGAAAAAAGCTCTGCTTTGCATTGTAATATTTTTATACAAAAGGTAACAACTTTTACTTACTACGTCTGTCATTAAGAAGCTCTAACAAAAGATGGTAACTACCCAACACAGTAATAACATTATATACTCTTTCAACAAACTTCCCCCAAGAGCTTTTTTGGGAGCTACAATGAATATCTCATTTTTTGTTGTTGCTGTAGCACCACAACAGCAAAGCACTACAGTTCTCTCCAGCTTGCCCTTGCACGCTATTTACATGGTAATAGTTCCAAAAGGCTATTAACAAAGCCTACAAAAATAGCAGAAAACTATCACACACAAGTGACATATCAAACAATTTTCCTAGACTCAAGCAACAGATCTTGCATGGACCACTCACTAACAACTCTCCAAAATCAATAATCTCTAAGAAAAATTCAGCAAAAAAATGTTGACATGATTAGGTAATTTACTTCTATAATGCTAGAAAACATGCATGTTTTTCTTATAGTTCTCACAAATGAGTAAATTTTTTAAACTCAGCTGGCTAAACTCCCATTAGATTGAGATCCTTTAGCTGGCTACCATACCAAAGAAAAGAATGAAAGTAGTACAAAAATTTAAGGAGGGTATGAAAGAAGAATGCAATCACTAATCTATAAGTATCGGTACATACAAGAACTACTAATTTCATTAACATTTCAAACTCTGTTTTAAATTGTTTAAGGTATAGTCTAAAAACCCCCCATGCAAATAAGCTTTAGCCATCCAATTGTATGATAGTGTTTTATCGGTAAAATGAATACAATTGATTAAGATAAGGTAATTAAAGATTTAGGTAACTATGTTGGGAAATTTAGACCACAGTTGATAGAATTAACAAGTTTTAAATCCAAGTTGTTAATTAGATTTATTATGAACAAAATTTGTTAAAACAAACAAACATCAATGTCATGTCAAAATCATGCAGCGAAAAAATAAATAAGACAAGATATGATAACCCAGGAAAACCAATAAAACCAACCAGTTTCACAATAAAAAACCTGGGGGGGAAACCTTCCCAAAAAGCAATCTACTAAAGTAAAGAGAAGTTTCAAATCTAGTATAAGATCTTTGCCCCTAGACTCTACAATCCCCGTAGAAGAACTTACAGCAGAAACCTTCTACTACTTTAGAACCTCTAAACTCTTTAATATATGAACGCCACCTTTTTTGTTGCACGGATCCCAATATGTGACTAACTCACCAACTTGAAGAAGATTGTTGGCTGCAAAGTTCTTCACTTTATCAACAATGAAGATCAAGAAGCACTTGGTTACAAAACCCTAAGGCGCAAAGATGCAGTAGCTTCTTTTAGAGAGAATAAGGCATTGGTCACCTTTTGCATATGTTCTCCTTGTATTCTCTTATGTGACGGCCTCTAAAATAAGCCTTATATAGGTCTAGGGTTGTGAGAAAAGAAACCCTATACAAATACATAAGCCTGGCCCAAAAATCAGATCTAGAAATCTGAATTCCCATAACCTCAATCGATCGAGAGGTGTCGAGGAGGTGTTGAGCTTTAAACCTCGATAGATACAGTTATCGGGAAGCTGTTGAGGAGACAGGAGCTTTCTCGATCGATCCAGTAGCTATCGAGTAGCTGTCGAGCTATCTGTCCGTAGGTGTTGAGCTATTTGTCTAGCTTTAATGAACAGCTTTTCTTCACTTGTTTCTTGGTCCAATCTTCATGGTTTTAATACTAGACTTGAACAACATGTTTCTTGAAGTATTAAACACATCCTAGATCTACCCAAATATAAATAAAGTGCGTTTTGTTAAAGGATAAGCCAATTATATAAAATCATGACATATGTTCTTAACATGTGAAACACATATATCCTAACAAACTAATCTAATATGTTCCCATCACTTAATATACTCCATATTATATATAAAACAATAATTTATTTACACATCCAATGTTAGAGCACAGATGACAGCATCCTCTAAAATTAAAATAAATAACAACATAGGTGATTGCTTTTTGATAAATCAATAAATTTTCACTGAAAAAAACAAAGCTATATACAAATTAACAGCCCTACAAGGTAGTAGAACCAAACATATCATAGATCCCAAGCTAATAGTACAAGAGAAGACATTAAGGCAACTGCAAAATAGTGAAATCAGCCAAAAAGAATAAAGTGTAAGTACCCATCTCAATCCATCTGCATCCATGAATGTTCTTCTAACTGCATCCAAAGTTCCAAATACCATCATAATTCTACTAAGGTCTCAAAAACAAAGAAAAAAACCAAGAACTGTTCAGAGCTTGGCACTTGAATATGTTATACACATCAAGAATTAAACTTTCTACAAATCCATTTAAGGAAAAAAAGAAAAAGAAAAAGATGAATCATACAAAGATCAAGAATGAACCAGTAAGTGATACAAAGTATAAAAATTGAACACTTGGCAAAATTGTATTTCTTCAAAAAAAAGAAGAAGAAGAAAATCTTGAAAATCCAAATCAGAATTGAACAATTTAACTTCATAACCACTGAAAACTCCAAGAAATTCAAAATAACAATAGAAAAACACAAAACTAGAAACAAAAACATTTATGGGTCTCATTCTTTGCAATCAAATCTTCCTATGTTGATACGGTACTCTTTCTATATATATACAACCACAAGGAGAGAGACCTTTATTCAGAAACCATAGAGAAGATAAATTTTTTAGAGAGAAAAAAAAATACCTGAATTTCGTTTAGGTTTTAATTTTCCAAAATAATCTTCTTACCATCTATCAACCACCTCACACTATAAAAGCAATCTCTCTCTCTCTCTCTCTCTCTCTCTCTCTCTCTCTCTATATATATATATATATATAAAGTTGAGAGAAAATCTAATTAGATTTTAAATTGGAATTTAATTAAAGTCTAATTTTCCACCACGTGTTCCATCTAATCTAAGTTTTTAAATTTTTGTGTCAAGTGAGTTAATTAAATATAAAAATTGGATTTCAAATAAGGTTTAATTTTGAGCCACAGTTCCATCTAATCTAAATTTTTAAATTTTTATACCAAATGAGTTAATTTAGTGTAGAAAACAAGTCCAATATAAATAAACCATAAAAAAAAAAATAATCATATATCTAACTCTATATAAAATTAGAGGAAGAGAGAGTTTTGAATGATTTTATATTTATGAGTTTTTTTTTTTTTTTTGGGTATAACAAAAAATAATTTAAATTTATAAGTCATTTATGTAATATACCATGACTATGTACGGTCCACTATTAACTAAGTAATATATATATATATATATGTATGTATGTATGTATGTATTACTTTAAACCAAAGTTTAGAGAAAATTCAATTAGATTCAAAATTGAATTTTTCTTTTGTTTACTTTCCATATAAATTAAATTGTTTATATTTTTTATGTTATTTTTTCTTTGAACTAATAAGCATAAATTTTATACTTTTTTTATTTAGATATTTTGTATGCGAAAATATTGAACCTAACAAATTGTAATTGTGAATTAATATCGTATATGTATAGTATCCAATAGTGATTTTCAAAATTATATACGTAATAGTAATGTAATGAGAAACTTGGCATGATCAATATCATATAAATTGCAAGGAAAACTATTTTAATACCTCCAAATGTCCTAGTCTAACTGTGTCCTATATGTTTACATACTAGTGACAGTTAATTACTGAAGCTTATAAGAAAGCGAAAGTCTCCAACCCCTCCCCTCAATCACTTAGTAAGGGGATAAATTGGTGTTAGGTTGCCAACCCTACTATTTCCAGGCAGTAGCATTTGAACTCACCACCCTTACAAATACCCACATATATACAGTAATAAAGCACCCACATATTTAGAGAACTTAGAGAGCCAGCATTTCAAGAAGCCCCTCATTGAAACCTTTGATCGCTTATATATAACTGAAGAGAAAAGTAAATATTGTATTTTGCTAAATAATAAGTTAGTTTGATCTTTCTCTTTTGAGATTCACTGGACTTAATCTAGATTCTCGAGAGCGGTCCTCTTATTTTGATAAACTGTACTTCTAACCACTTCAAGTGAAATGACCATTTGACCATTGGATGAATGAAAACATAATTCCAAAAATAATTGAAACTTTGAACGATATCTAAATGATGCCTTGAGCGTGAAAAATGAATCTTGACATCAAGATTCAATTCACAAAAATGCTTGCATTCTTAAACTTTGAGTTATTAATTATGATTGGTTCTTAAAATTAATTAATTACATATCAAAATCTCATTGATTTAAGTTTAATGACAATAATGCACAATGTGCAAGATAATTCTACTAGATAATTATTATTTTTAGATAATTAGTTCATTATTTCCAAAAGATAGATGATTAATTAAAATTTAAAAATCCCTATAATTTTTTGGCATACTTTGTTCATTTAGTTACCAAAAATTAGGTTAAAACTCATATTCATCCTAAAACTTATTGGAGAATTGATCAAAATCAGGAAAAAAAGTTGGGGGGGGGGGGGGGGGGGGGAGGCAATGAAGTTTAAGCGATGATCAGCACTCTAACCAGAAAACAAAGTGCTGATTGGCACACAATTTTGTCATATTGGCACTTCACCCCTCTAGCATGAATTTTTAACTTCTAATTCAATTTTTCTACTATGCACTCTTATCCTATCAGAAAAAGGGCAATAGCTCATTTCAAAAAAAAAAAAAAATCCAGCATTTTGCTCAATTTTTCAAACTAATTAAAGAAATATCCCTCTTTTAAAACTCAATTTTCTCAAAATTAATTTAAAAAAAAAAAAAAAAAAACTAGAGCCTTATAGTGGCGTTTTAAGGAACCTATAGTGACGTTTTAAGAATCTATAGTGCCGTTTTGTAACTTGATCTCCATGAAGTCAAGTTATATGTATGCAATTTTTTTTTCTTTTTCTTTACCTATAACCCGACTTCGTGGAGATCGAGTTACAAAATGCCACTATAGGTCTTTTAAAACATCACTATAGGCTCTTTAAAAACGCCACTATAGAACTTAACTCGATTTTGAGAAAATCGAGTTTCAAAAGAGGGGCATTTTTCTAATTAGTATCAGAAATAAGGCAAAATGCTGGATTGTTTTTAAAAAAAAGGCAAAGGCCAATTTTTTCCATGAAAGTATAATACATTGATTGAGCTCCAACCTCTATAAATAGAAGGGAATAACCAAAAAAAGAAAAAGAAAAAAAGGATTTCATAGCTTCATTTGGTACTTAACAACAAACGTAGAGAACTATAACAACGTGGGGCTGTAATTTCAACTCTGGACTCCTATTTTCTGAATAGGAAGAATAGCTATCACAAAACCATGAGATTCCGAGGTCTAACCGTTTAAGATCCTCAAGTTTATAAGATTTCAAATTGTCAATAAAACAAGCAACATAGTCAAAACATCCTCTTTATCATGTATTGCATTTTTTTTTTTTTTTTTTTTTTGAGAAACTATCATGTGTTGCTTGTTTGACTGTATCATATCATTATAATAATATCGTATGTTTCATAGTGGTTGTTATGTGATTTCTAATTAAGTTGCTCTATTTCCTACGTACCCAAAAAAAAATATAGTGGCCTTAATTTATACTCCTTTTTCATATTGTTAGGCATGTTTAAAAAATCCAACTTTTTAAGTGTATATCATTTAATGTATTGACTTTTACATTAAAAAGATACAATTTTTCAAAACAACTCTCTTTATATTAAACTTAAATGAAATAGGGATATCAATTTTTTTAAATAAAGTATGTTGGGTTATAGATTGACCCTAATTAATTAATTCAATTACCCAAGTTGATAAATTAGGTCAAATTACATGCAAATTGTGAAGACACAAACAAATTACCAAATAAACTAAAGTACAGCAAAAAATAAATTTGACACGATGATTTGTTGACTAATGGGGAAAAACTCTCATAAAGCAAAAACCTCACCGGGTGATTTTTAGGTTATCACTCCCAAGAATCACTAATAAAAAATTAAGCAGTTACAAGTATAAGAAATACTACCACTACCTTGGACTATCCCAAAATACCAACTTACAGTTGAAACTTTACACCAATCCCCAATTGGATTTGATCTTGTAGAGACTTCTTCCTTTACACGGATCTTTGTACATGACTAACTCCCAATAACAAATGTTTGTTGATGGATGCAAACTTCTTCACTTCAATACACCTTGAATATTTGGAAGCACTTGGTTACAAAACCCTAAGGCCCATAAGAATGTAGTAGCTACACCAATGATATATGAGTTCTCTAATTGAGTCCTTGTATGTTGTGATGAATTTAAAATAAAGCTTTTATATCCCCCTAGAGGTTTAGTGAATGAAACCCTAATAATGCAAGTTGATGAAGTAGAAATCTTCAGTCAAGTGGACTTGTCCAGATGAGCCAACAACCTCGTCCCTATATTTGAAAATGTCGCACAAAGCCTTCTTTAGATGGTCACCGGTGTGGTGCCTGCCAAAGAAGCTCCGATAATAAATTCGGTGTATGAAAGTTTCTAGAAAGTATCAAAGATTAGAGTTATGGCGTATCTTTTGATTGTGTATACATTGTATTGGTTCTGTGGAGTGTTTATATATGGTTCCGCAACATCTAGCCATTGTGGCTTTAATGCCTCTCTTGGTAATGCTTCCATGCTCAATAATGTAGGCTTTAATGGGTCTCCAACGGTCTATACAGTTGGTATTATAATCGCCCGAGGTATTATCTACTACATTGAATGTCTTTCCTGCATTCGTCAGTGGCATGGAGGTATGGACGGAGATGTCTGATCAGTTTGTCTGAACAAAAGGGTTCATCAGTCCCATAAGGTATCCCCCCCCCCCCCCCTAGGCTCTATGGTTGTCCTTGCGATCACCAAGAGGCGAAGGTTTTTTTTTTTTTTTCCAGACATGTCTCTTGGGGTTTCTCTCCACATTCAATGCGTAGTGGCGGCGCCAAGCATGTCATGGCCACGTGGCTTATTCTGAGGGGTGGATTTAATGCTCCACTTCGCGTGACTCTCGGATTTCCCGCTGTTTTTTTTTTTTTTTTTAGTTTTCTGTGCTTAGTTTTTAAAACTTCCTTCCTTTCCTCTTTCTTCCTCACTTTTCACTTTCCTTTGCTATTGCTGTTCTGCGTTTTTTTTTTTTCTTCGAACTACTATTCTCATTGTGATTTCCTGTGTTTAGCTCTCCTTGAGGTTGCCTTTTTGAGGTACGACTTCTTCCTCCCTTGGTTTGTTTTTCATAAAGTAGATAACTTGTATGGGTTTCTGATTTTCCCCTTTTTCTTTTCTTTTTCTATGCTTTTGGTTTCTTTAGGATCTTGCCCCTCTTTTGTTGCTTTTTGAGTTCCATGCCTAGTAGTTCTGAGGTTAGGGTGTTTTGTCCCTCTGTTTCTTTTATTTTTGCGTGTTTAGGGGCCCCTTTAGGAATGTCTTGCAATTTCTACCCTTTAGTTGAGGACTTTGTGGGTGGGGGAAATAGCTTAAGCTTAGTGTTAACTGATTTATTCCCTTTGCCGCATCAATTCGTTGATTGGTTTGAGGATCTAGTGAGTGACTGAAGAGCTATGTCGAAGGATAGGTCCAATGAATTAGAGACAGGGTTGTCATCTAGTGACGACCTTGTGGAGGAAGACACCGCCGTTTCTACCCTGAGAGTAGTTAGGGCTTTTTCTGCTCTAAATAAGGAGTGTGGTTTGGATGTTGGAACCCTTTCCTGCTTTAGGGATCAATTTTAGTTTCTTGAGAGGGTTTCGATTCGTTTTCCTCATAAAAAGGAACGGGCTTGCCACCTCTTACCAGGAGAAGTGTGTTTTTATGCAGCTACCTTTCAGAGTGGGCTTAGGTTTCCCATCGACCCTTTTATAATGGAGCTCCTAAACCACTTCAATATTTCTCCCAGGTAACTTATGCCCAACTCATGGAGGATCGTAGTTAGTTGTATGGAAATTTGGCTAGAGTCCACCGAGGGAAATATGATTAAGGTGGACGAATTTGCCTATTTGTACTATCTGAAGGAGTCCAAAGAATACGGGTACTACAAGTTTGTGCCCTGGGACAAGAAGGCTAGGATCGTCACTAACCTGCCCTCGTCCTTTAGATACTGGAAGTCCTGGTTTTTCTTTGTGTTCGGGGATGATTGGGAGACCTATCCTGATGAAGTTTGAGGCGACGTCCCGAGGTTACTCCGTCGATGAAGAGCCCTGAGTCTAGGTGCATCATTCCTCTGCAAGTCCCTTTGTACTTCTGTGTTTGTCTTTCTCTTTCATCGTCACTAACTTTTCTTGTTCGTTGTGTGTAGTTACAAAGCGCCCAAAGCTCAAAAGTAGATACAAGGACCGTGTGGAGGCTACCATGAAGCACACGAAGACTATAGACAATTTTGACGACCTAGTTGACCCGCAGACTCTCGCTTGTCACTGTCTCAGTCCAGAACCTTCTGATTTTGTTCTTCAAGCCATTGCCATTAAAGAGAAGAGAGAGTATTATCACATATCGTCGTCTTCTCCATTTTGTTCTTTTTTTTTTTTCTTTTTTTTTCCTAAGTGTTTTCCTTCCTTTCTTTTGCAAAGATGACAACAAAATTTAATCAGGATATGTATGTGAAAATTAAGGGCGAAGAAGAACGAGCCTTTCTCTACCCTTGGGAAAAAGGGAGTTCATGTTGTGGATCAGGGGCTTCTTGCTATTCCTGCGGCCAACGTCACTGTACTGATGAGGGCGGCTTCCCCAGCTACTTAGGTGGAAGAAATCACACCGCTTAAGAAGAAAGCCCGAGTAGACAAAGGGAAAGAAAAGGCCTCTTCACGATTGTCCAGTGTTTGGGACAACGTTGATCTTGTGCAGACAAGGTCATAGGAGGTCTTCTCTAGTGACAAGCTCAAGGCCCTTTCTGGGGTACCGCCCAACGAGATGGTGGGTCATCATGTCCACAAGCTCGTTCAAGTAATATGTTCGACAAGCCTGTCCATAATTTATTTATTTATTTTTATTATTATTATTATTATTATTATTATTATTATTATTACAGTTGAATCTCCCTTTTAGGTTCTGGGGGAAACTATCCACATAACTTCAGAATATCTGAGCCAGAAGGCTAGGGTTTTGTCTGTAAAGGCTAAGGCCAAGGGTTTGTAGGTGGAGCTTTCAAAGCTGAAGAAGGACCTTATTGCCACCTTGGATGAGGCCAATACTGCAAAAGAAAAGGCCAAGGTATTGTCTGATGACTTGAAAGCGAAGAGGCAACTAACCCTCGAGAAGGATGAGTAGCTCCAAGCTACAAAGGAAAGGGTGAAGACGGTCACTGCTAAGTCCGTCGA
Organism: Quercus agrifolia; assembly: GCA_029955455.1. Taxonomy (NCBI): domain Eukaryota; kingdom Viridiplantae; phylum Streptophyta; class Magnoliopsida; order Fagales; family Fagaceae; genus Quercus; species Quercus agrifolia. The sequence continues at coordinate 53,955,720 of JARQAD010000003.1, read as the reverse complement.
GGCCTTCAAATAGACTGAAGAGTACAACACTGTGCTCTGCAGCTGGTATTACAAAGGCTTCGAGCTCTTACGACGCTTCCTTGTCAAGCATATTATCGGCATAGCCCTAGAGGAATTGGACCTTGAAGCTATGGACAAGGAAATGGTTATAGACAAGGCTGCCCAAGCATCTTAAGCTATCTAAGACACAACCGTTGCTCCTAAGGGAGAGACTCCTGAACCTGTTGATACTGATGGACAAGAAGTTGTTGTCTAGACCTGCACATACTTACTATTATTATTATTTTTTTTTTGGGTGCCTAGTGTGTTTTTAGGCTGCTTTCTTTAATGTAAGAACAATATATTTTGCCCAGTACTCCTAGGTCTTTACTTTCTAATGTTGGAACAATATTGGTTGCTCAGTGTTTTTGGGCTTTTAATTATATTGACTACTTTATGTTTTACCTGTTTTATTATGCCTGATATACTTTTGTCCATGTCTGATTTTTGCTTGCTTCATTGCTTGTTTACCCTTAGCTTGAAGTTTGAATTGACCAATAAATGACTTGCATTTGTCAATAGTTTATACCCCTCGTCAATAACTCACACTCGTCTAGGTGAAATCCTGTTACTTGGCCAATTTTTGGCTATCTCACACCCATTTAAGGGATCTCGTCAGTAACTTACATCTGTCTAAGCGGAATTTTATTACTTAGCCAATTTTTGGCTGGCTTACTCCCATTTAAGGTATCTTGTATTTTTGGCATCATCAGTGAATTACATCTGTCTAAGCAGAATCTTTTTACTTAGCCAATTTTTGGCCGACTTACACCCATTTAAGGGATCTTGTCATTTTAGCATCATCAGTAACTTACATCCGTCTAAACGGAATCTTATTACTTAGCCAATTTTTGGTTGACTTACACTCATTTAAGGGATCTTGTCATTTTGGCATCGCTAGTAACTTACATCCGTTTAATCGGAATCTTGTTACTTAGCCAATTTTTGGCTGACTTACACCCATTTAAGGGATCTTGTCATTTTGGCATCATCAATAACTTACATCTGTTTAAGCGGAATCTTGTAGTCAATTTTGGCTGACTTACACCCATTTAAGGGATCTTGTCATTTTGGCATCGTTAGTAACTTACATCTATTTAAGCGGAATCTTGTTACTTAGCCAAATTTTGGTTTTTAAGCTGCTAGGTTTGTTTGCATTATATTGGGTCATTGGCTGAATAGTTCTTTTATTGCTTTCAAATATGAATACAGTTGTTTGTTACATCTATTGGTGGTACTTTTTCAAATGCTCAATGTTTCATGGTCGTGACAGCTTCTTCCCGTCTAGGGTTTCTAAGTGATAACTGCCTTGTCTAGAGTAATGGGTGACCCGATAGGGCCCTTCCCAGGTTGGGTTGAGTTTCCCTTAGGTCGGATCTTTGGTTGCCGGGGTGACTTTGTGTAGGACAAGATCTCTTATGTCGAGTCATTTGAGTTTTACTCTCTTCTTGTAGTAGTTGGCCATCTTTTGCTAATACTTTGCCATTCTGTGAGAAGCTCTGTCTCTAACCTTATCCAAACAATCCAAGTTGACCTTCAGTTGATCATTGTTATTTTCTTCATGGAACGCCTCTTGTTTGATGCTGGTGATTCCCACTTCGACTGGGATTACTGCCTTGGTGCTATAAGTGAGTTTGAAGTGGGTTTCTCTTGTTGGGGTTCTTGCTGTAGTCCTGTATGCCCACAAAACATTGGGCAATTCCTCCGGCCATGCTCCCTTAGTGTCATCCAACCTAGCTTTGATGATCTTGAGTAGTGTCTAGTTCGTCACCTCCATCTGTCTGTTTGCTTGTGGGTGTCTTAGGGATGAGAATTGGTTTTTGATCCCTAAACTTAAACAAAAATCCTTGAAGCCTTGACTGTCAAATTGCCGCCCGTTGTCTGATACAATCAACCGTGGAATCCTGAATTTGCAAATTATGTTCTTCCATACAAAGCTCTGGATCTTTGCTTCGTTGATGGTTAATAATGCTTTTGCTTCAACACATTTTGTGAAATAGTCAATAGCGACTAGTACAATTTTTACCTGTCTCTTACCTCGTGGTAATGGACCAATGATGTCAATTCCCCATTATGCAAAGGGCCATAGGGAGGTTATCAGTGTCAGTTTCTCTGCTAGGAGGTGCTGGACATTCTCGGCATTTGTTGCATTTCTTAATGAACTCCCTTGCATCCACTTGCAAAGTAGGCCAGAAATAACCTATTATGATAACTTTGCCTACCAAGGATCTAGGGCCTGCATGGTCACCACAAATCCCTTCATGGATCTCTTCCAGGATGTATTTGGCTTCCTCTTCGTCGACGCACTTCAAGTAGGGCATGGATAAGCCTCTTTTATACAAGGTGTCATTCAAGATTGTGAATCTGGCTACTCTCTTCCTGACCTTTCTAGCCCCCTTGACGTCCTGTGGAAGGCATCCTTCCTGGAGGAAGGATAGGATTAGGGTCATCCAGCTGTTTACACTCCGGATCGCAAATGTAGAAGTTTCTTCAATGTTAGGGCGTTTCTGGACTTCCATCTTCAAGTCTATACTCGTTGGTTCTTCTTTTGATGACGCTTGCTTTGCAATCTCATCTGTCGTTATGTTCTAGCATCTAGGGATCTACACGAATTCCACCTGATCAAATTCTTGTGTTAAATGCTTCATTAGTCTAAGGTATTTTTGCATTCTCTGTTTGCTTCATATTCCTCTTTTATCTACACACTACCAGTTTTGAATCACTTTGGAGGAGCAAGTTTTTAGCTTCTAATGCCTTCCTGATACTTAGACCCCACCAGTATTTCTTCATACTCAGCTTCATTATTGATGGCCGAGAACTCTAGTGTAACTTCATATTTGAGTGTCTCTCCCTCAGGGGTGATAATGACGACTTCTACTTTACCCTTTTTTTGAACTGACGAACTATCAGTTTGAACCGTCCATCTTTCTGCTTCATCGGGTGCGTTGTCCTCATCTAGGATGGTGAACTCGGTGATAAAATCTACTAATGCATGTGCCTTAATGGCTATCTTGGGGTGGTACTCAATGTCGAACTGGTTAAGCTTGATTGCCTATTGGACCATCCTTCCTGTCGCCTTGGGCTTATTCATGGACTTCTTAATGGGTTGGTCTATCATTACTATGATGGGGTTTGCCTGGAAGTAGGGTCGCAACTTACGTGAGACTACGATCAATACGAATGCAATCTTCTCTATCCGTGGGTACTTGGCTTCTGCCCTTTGGAAGGCTTGACTGACGTAGTAGACTGGAAGCTACGTCTTGTCCTTTTCCCAAATCAAGGCTGCACTCACAACTATTGCTGACACTGCGAAATATAAATACAAGTTTTCTCCCTCCTTGGATGGACTCAGAAGGTGTGGATTGCTCAGGTAATGCTTGAGTTCTTGGAAAGCTTTCTTACATTCGTTGGTCCAAGCGAAAGCTTGCTTTAATGTCTTAAAAAGAGGAAAGCATTTGTCCGTTGCTTTAGAAACGAACCTGTTGAGTGCTGCTATCCTTCCTGTGAGCTTCTAGACTTCCTTGACGGTCTTGGGCGATGTCATGCCAAGTATGGCTCGTACCTTCTCTAGGTTTTCTTCTATCCCTTTTTGGGACACCATAATTCCTAAGAACTTCCCTGAAGCTACTCCAAAGGCACATTTACTGGGGTTCAACTTCATTTGGTATTGCCTGAATGTGGTGAACATCTCTTGGAGATTGTCCAGATGAGCAGATTCTTCCTTACTCTTGACGAGCATGTCATCCACATACACTTCCATATTCCTCTCGATTTGCTTGCTGAACATTTTATTTACTAGTCTCTGGTAGGTTGCTTCTGTGTTTTTTAGTTCGAAAGGCATTACCTTATAGTAGTAAAGCCCTTGGCTCATGATGAAGGCAATTTTCTCCTAGTCTTCTTTTGCCATCTTTATCTGATTGTACCTCGAGAATGCATCCATGAATGTCAGTAGCTTATGTACAGCTATGGAATCCACCAATTGGTCTATCCTTGGCAAAGGAAAACTATCCTTCGGGCAGAATTTGTTTAGGTCCGTGAAATCTACGTACATCCTCCATTTCCCATTTGCTTTCTTCACTAGGATGACATTGGCGAGCTAATCTAGGTAGTAGACCTCTCGAATAAAGCCTGCTGATAACAGCTTGTTGACCTCTTCTATGATAGCTTGGTTCCATTCTGGAGCAAAGACTCGTCGTCTCTACTGGACGGGCTTCCTCTCGGGGTCCATGTTCAGCCTATGTTGGTTGACCTTCATGGATATGCCTGGTATGTCCTCATGGCTCCATGCGAAGATGTCCAGGTTCTCTTTAAGGAACTGGACTAGTTTCGACTTCATTTCGGGACTTAAAGTCGTCTCTATCCTGGTCATCTTTGTTATTTCTCCGTTGACCAACTCCACTATCTCCAGGGCTTCCACTTTCTCTTCTTCTTTCTCCTCGATCATCCCCGTATGATTTTCCTTTACAGCTAACACGGCTTGGTAGCACTCCCTAGCCAGCACCTGATCTCCTTTTACCTCACCTACATCGTTTTTTGTTGGGAATTTTACCTTCAAGCAATAGGTGGATGTGGCTGCCTTTCAACGATTGAGTGTAGGCCTCCCAATGATTACATTGTAAGAGGAAGGACAATTTATTACCAGGAAGTCCAATTGACAAATCAGTTGTTTCAGGTAAGCCCCTACTGTGACTGTTAGAGTCATTATGCCTTTAGGGTACACTTTGTCTCCACTGAAGCTGACAAGCGGGGAGTCGAAGGGACACAACCTCTTGAAGGCCACCTTCAACTGTTGAAAAGCGAAAAGGTAGATGATGTCTGCGGAACTGCTGTTGTCCATGAGGATTCTCCTGGTATTGGACCCTTCTATCATAAGCATAATAACTAGGGGATCATCATGCAGTTGCTTCACTCCTCTAGCGTCTTCCTCTGAGAACAGGACATCCCTATCTGTTCATCTTTACTTTAGGGGTGGTATCCTATAGATGCTATTCACCTATCTCTGGTATGACTTCTTGAGGGATCTGAATAACCCCCCTATGGATGGCCCTCCTATGATCGTCTTCATTTCTTCTATTGCACTCTACTGATGATGTGGCTTGTGGTCGTCATTCCTTGGAGAGGCTTCTGGCTTGTCTCTGCCGCTGTCCCTGGGCCTATTGGAATCTCCATTCTGTACAGATTTTTGCAACTTCCCTCTTCATATGAGTTCCCCTATTTGCTCCTTCATGTCTCTGCAATCCTTTATGTAATGACTGTGATCTTTATGAAAACGGCAGTAATTCCTCTTGTCGCGGACATTAGGTGACGAGTGCAGTGACCTTGGCCACTTGAGGTAGTGCTCATCCTTAATCTGTGTTAGAATTTTATCAATAGGCATAATTAAAGGAGTGAATTTTACCGTTCGAGGAGTTTTATCATCTTTCCTCTTGCTCCCGTTAGTACTTTGACGATCTGCCCGCTCTTGTTTCTATCCTCTCTGATCATCTCCCTTTCTTTCCTTCTTATTAGGATTTTCGACTTCTTCGATTGCCGCTAAAGCGTCTTCAGTGTTCTTATACTTCTGAGCTTTCAGGAACATTTCTGCTATTGTCTGTGAGGGATTCTTCACAAGCAAGACCATAAACTCCTTGGACTTCAACCTAGCTTTAAAGGCCGTTAGCTGCATTTTGTCATCAACTTCATCCACCTCTAAAGTTTCTTGAGTGAAACGCTTCATGTACGATCTCAGCGTCTCCTTTTCTCCTTGTCAACACATGAAAATATGACCCTAACAAAATAAATAATAGAAAATTTATTGGTTAAAAATAAAATTTTGATACAAAATACCCAAAAAAAAAAAAAAAAGCATTTGCATCTGCCCCACTCCTTGGCCAATAGTTCCTCCAAATGCAAAAATAAAAAATCCGAATATCACAAAAATAAAAAATAATAAAACAAAAATGAATCTCTTCAAAATCATGACTCCCCAAAAAACCCAGCATCTTTTATTTATTTTTTTTTTAAAATTGCCCTCGTGACATTGGCTTCAATTGTACAACTCTGATCCAACCTCGTTATACCCAAATTTGTTTCTTGAAGACACAATGAATTTCATTCCAGTGAACAAGTGAAACCTGGTTTCATTGAACCTAAATTCCCCCCTATAGTCTAACTTCCAATAAACAATCAGAACATTGAACGAACTCTACTCCCGACATCGACACTGTCACGCCAATTCATCCAACCTTCATTGTTCTCTCTCTCTCTCTCTCTCTCTCTCTCTCTCTCTCTCTCTCTCATTTTAGTGAGTGGGTGTGATTAGATATTATTTTAGTGAGTGGGTGCGATTTGATATTATATATTTACATTAGTAAACTATGTATTGAGCGAGTGGTTTCTAGCACTTACATTATTTTATTGGATTTGATAATAGCATAGGGGTTTGAGCAATTGAATTAATGACATTAGATAATAACAACTAATAACAAACTATCATATAATAATTTCGAAATATGAAAATTTGTATAAAAAATTGTAAAAACTTCATATATTTATGCGTGTGCGTATTTTTTTTTTTCCTTTCAATAACTCAGTAGATTTGGGTTCCCTTTTTATTAAATTTTAGGCTAAAATGCAAAACTTACTATTTGTCACAATTTTTCATTTCATTTTTATAAGTTTGGGTTTTGTCATTTCAGTCTTCTAAAATTTATTCATTCCTAATTAAGTCATCTATTAATATGCTGTTAGTTTCTGCCATTAACTTACCAATACGGCGTCGTTTGGACCTTAATTAATATTTTTATTTATTTCTTAATCTTTTGAAAAATGTTAATTTTAAAAAAAAAAAACAGTTGATCAAGTGTTGCAACTTTCTGCCATAATCCATGACAAGAAAACCACCAATTTGCCAACACCAGAATTCCATATCAAGAAAAAGGAATTAAAAAGGAAAAAAAAAAAAAATTTATTTTTGACAAAGATTATTTTTGTCAGCTTATTTTTGCTACTATTTATGGGTCCTACTGCACTTTTGGTACTATTCATGAGTCTCATTATACTATTTTAGCTAACTATTACATTTATCTACAGTACTTTCAGCAAAAAGTTTTCAATTTCAGCAAAATAAGCAAATCCTAAACGGACCCTATATAGACAATCTTACAACTTGCAAGAGTATATATGATGTGTCTGTTTGACAAAGATTATTTTGTCAGCTTATTTTACTATTCAGCTTATTTTTGCTACATTCATGGGTCCTACTGCACTTTTGGTACTATTCATGAGTCTCATTGTACTATTTTAGCTAACTATTACCTTTATCTACAATACTTTCAGCAAAAAGTTTTCAATTTCAGCAAAATAAGCAGATCCCAAACGGACCTTGTATAGACTATTTAACAACTATCGAAACCTCAAAACATAAACAACCTTTATCGGAAGAAAAGTGGATTTCTAATGAAATTGTCGGTCACATAGGACTTGTTGTTCACTACCCTTATAACTTGACCCAAAACTTTCGATACAAACTATATAGAGATCATGATGATGATGATGAATCATTGAACAGTTGCAGTTGGCATGTATGTTATCAAAGATTTCGGTGCTGCAATCTTCTTTCTCTCTCTTTCTCCCTCAACGATCTCTCTTTTCCCCTATTTCTCATTCTTGGTTTCTCAGATCTATCAGGTGGGGTGGGGCTAGGGCTTCAGCTTTGCTTTTTGTTTTTATATTTTTATTTTAATTAATGTTTTTCCTAAGATTAGGAAATAAATATAAAAAAATTAATGAAATATTAATTAAGGTCCAAAACGATGTTGTTTTGGTATGTTAATGGCAGAAACTAATGGCATATTAACAGAGAACTTAATTGGGAAGGAATGAAACTTAAAGGACTGAAATGACAAAACTCAAATTTAAAGGATTGAAATGAAAAATTGTGAAATTTAGAGGATGAGTTTTGCATTTTAGCCTAAATTTTATTTAATTTAAACTTCTTATGATCCCCTAAAAAAAATATTTCTTGGAACAGCCACAGTTTGCATAGAGTTTTGTACTAATGAAATATGCATTTTTAGCATTGAATTATCAAAGAAAAGTTTCTTAACAAGATGGAAATGAATTTTTTAGTGATTATTTAAATAGGTATATTGAAAATTTTAGTTCATAGTCAACTATAAATAACTTTTATAGAAGATTGTTCTGCTATAAATTACGAGGAGAAATACCTTTAGAAATGGTCCCATGATGTTAGTCATCTCTATATAATATTAAACCAAAACCTTTGACTAATAATTGGCCTTTTAAAATTTTGACACGTCAGTTTTGCAAGCCTCACAAATTTACACCTTATTATAATTTATTTTATAAGTGTGTATATATATATATATATATATAAAATTTAAGATTAACGTTGATGTTACATCACAATGAGATATGTACGCTTGTAGATCTTTAATTTTTGGGTAAAGATTCTTATGAAATTATTGTAATAGCTTTTTAACCCACACTATGTGCGGGAACCTTTTTATTTACATTTATTAGAGAAGAAATTTTTTTAATAATATTTAAATACACTTTTACCACGTATTAAACACCCAACACATATCTCCATTTACAAATCTAATTACAAACACCATATGCAAATACCAAAAACTAATTTACCCAAATCTAATACAAATACTCAAAACAAAATTTATTTTAAACCCATTAAAACTAAATCTAACACAAATATCTAAATCTAAAACAATCCAACCAAGTGCATTTGAAGATGCTGATTCATCGTCAGCTAACTTTTTTTCTTTTGAATTCCAATGTGCCTCTAGATTGCTTTTTGTGTGGTTATGTGCTCAATGCTCATTTCATATCTCAGTTGTTCTTTTTGTTCCTGCTCCCATCCAATCGGTCAAATATCATTTCCCCTTTTTATTTTCCGCCTATCATGTCCCTTTTATGAGGAATAAATATAGACCTTTGTAGATTTTGTTCAACCCCAACATTTATATACTACACAAAGTAAATGTATCTTAGAAGCTTGATAAGAAACTATTAAAAAAAAAAAATCATAAATGCATATAAACCACAAAGTTTGATCATAATCTATGTTTTGTTTAAACTACCTAAGGACATAAATTTTCTCAACCTCATTAATTTTAGACTCATATTCTCCATACTCTATCCATTCAATAGATGGTTAGTTTAGTTTCACAACTCTTACTAAACCATACTAACTAACAAAGAAAAAAAAAATCCTAATGAAGTCTAAACTTATATGCATCTTTTTAATGCATAACATACATACCAACCAAAAAACTACACAAAACATATTGTCTATAAACCAAATTATTAGTTGTATGTTAATGGACAAAGATGTTGCTAATTTTGAGATTTTGCTGAGAAATTATATATGAGCACTTTTAGTTTCTATTCAAATGCAAGTTCAATTACAAAAATGATTTCTTAATTCTTTACTATAAGTGGCTAAAGTAATATTCTACCAAAATTAAGCAGAGATACTGAAGAAAGAATCTTGTGCTCAATCTGCTAACATCTATCCAATCTTTCTTTAAAACAAAAAAGAGGGTTGAGAAGGCAAAGTATGGAACTAAGCACAAGACTAAAGAGAGTATACATCTCAACCTTCTCACTGTGGTTAGGAAACTATTACCATGTCCAAATTTCTAGTATGTTAAGGCTTAGAAATATTTATATGGAATTTATATATGTATTACGAAGGTTAAGACTTAAGTTTACTATTAAAATATTTCATATTTTCAATCAAATTTTAAGAGTAGATTTTCTTCTCTATAACAGATCTAATTCAATATTAAACGTAGAAAATAATTTTTTACAACAAAGAACGTGTGTAAAGGAATTACATATAACATAAGAAAATTGAAGATGACATGGAAAATTGTACATATTTAATATCTATATGTAGCATCTGCCATAAAGCAATTAATTTATTCTATTGGCATCCTATATAACCCCTTAAGAGATCAAGATGACATATCAAAGATTTCTAGTTACCCTTAACAGAACAAAAAAATCATGAGAAAGCTTTAAAAGAATAGTAACAATTACATAGCTTTGAAAATTTTTTTTGTAGATTTTGCAGTAAATTATCTACATGTAAGCCTCCTTAACAATCACATATTCTAGAAAAATGAACCTTGATTACCCAAATACTCAAAACAACACCAAATCTAACACAAATATGCAAAATACCTTAGTATATAAACCCAAATATAAAATCAAACTTGAATTAAAACCAATCCGGCCAAAATACTCAAGCCAAAAGGGATTTTAAAAAGGGACCTTTTAGAAACAGCAGACCTAAAAAAGTAAAATTTTAAAATAAAACTTTGGTGTGGTTTTGATTATTAAAGATTTGCCTTTTGAGTGATGGAGCAAATCATCATCTTACTCTGAATGAGAAGGAAAATTCAAAATCAAAGCGCCCCAAATATGCAAAATCGGTTCTAGATACCTAAAACCAATTTATGCCAAGCCAGCTAACCTAAACAAAACTTCTAACCAAAATCCCTTGATCAAAACAAAATCTAATCCATCTATTTAAACTAATTAAACAAAACCATTCCTGACCGAAAAACCTAAATCATAACCAATCAACCAAAATACCCGAATCTAAATCATAAATAATGCCCAAATGATTCTAAAGAAATTTCACTGAATATGACCCATACCCATTCTTTGAATTTATCATCCTATTCTTTCATTCTTTAATAGAATTAAAAAATTAGAGAATTGAAAAGCCTTCCCTCCACAGAGATTCACATTACTACTAATATAGATTAAGGGAAAATTCCTAATTTACTTTTTCATTCCCACTTGATTTGTATTGCTTATAACTTTGTCTTGAATAATCTCCTACTCTATTTCAATATTCAAAGTACCCGAAGGAGACTAAGACTCACTTAAGTTCTTTAAATCCGCTCCTATGTTTTAACCTAGCCACCATAGATAGATAAATATGAAAAATTAACACAAATAACTAAACTAAAATCTCTTTTACTCAAATACCTTAATCAAAACCAAATATAACCTAAAGACCTAAACTGAAACCAATCCAAACAAATATCAAAAAACTTGATCATATTTAATGCACAAACTAAAAAGCTAAGAGAAAAACATAACTTAAAGACCTAAATCGAAACTACCCAAACAAATATCAAATTCTGATCTTATTTAATGGTCAAACTTAAAAGCGAAGAGAAAAAATTACTAGCAGTGGTTCTAGCATGATAGTGGCAAGAGACTTGACGTTAGTGTGAAGACAGCCAAATACTGACTCTGTTCTCTATTTATTTGTTCAATAATCAGGCATTAACAAATCAAATAGAAATTCATTTAAAAATAAATGCAACATAAGATGAATGAAACAATTTTGACATTTCAAATTAATTCAGTAACTCATGTTGAAGTATAAAAAATGGTTTTATTAGTGAGACAGCCCCTTGTAGCATTAAATATTTGGGAATGAGAAGTTAAAGACATTACATAAACTGAAAAAAGACTATGTAGGGTCTGTTTGGATACAGCTGAAAAATGAAAACTTAAACTGAAAACTGAAAAATACTGTAACAAAATAATTTTTAAATGTGTAAATAGTACCGTGGGACCCATTTTTAATGAAAAAGTTACTGAAAAGTGAAATTTGTGGGTCCATGAACAGTGCCCGATGTGCACTGATTGGCTGAAAAAAATAGAAAAGTCAAACTTTGCGACTACTGTTCATTGAACAGTACATGAACAGTAGCTGCAATCTCACAAACACGTGCAAAAAAAAAAAAAAAAAAAACGCAATCGCCGAACGCCAAACGCGCAATCCAAACTCAGCCGTAATTTGTTTCTTCAATAGAAAACTACTAAGTGCATTTTTATATGCAAATAATTTAGTAATTCGTAATAGTACTATAACATTTTAGTAAAGTTGATGCTCTTCTTCTTCATATAAATATTCATAACAGAAATAACCATGACAGGGCATGAAAGTTTCTTTTTTTAAAAACCCTATATATATAAAATTCATGTTTTTTTTTTTTTTTAATTTTAACAATCTTTCATCAATATCTATTAATGATTCTTTTTCACGTTCATTACTAAATTTTGAATCAAATTGTAAAGTAATAGCATATTCTACTACAATAATGTTATTACATGATTTTCTTCTACAATTGAATATTAAACTTGTAAATATGTGAAGACATTTATCTGAAACCATTCAAGTAAATAATATTATAACCACTTAATATATTTCACCTAGATTACTACTATTTACTAAAGTGTCAAAAGGCCAAAAAGACTTTACCTAGATTTTTGATTGTGAGAAATACTATTTTAAAAGATGATGTCTTCCGTTATTATTTTGTTCGAAAATTAGTTTGAGAAGATAATTTTTGAAAAACAGAATCACACTGAGAATTTAAACATCCTAGAAAATAATTTTGAATTTACACCACAAATATTCACTCTACAGTTTGAAATCATTTCAAAAACATCAAACAAAATATGTCCTAGAACTAATTTAAAATAGATAAAAACTTAATAGAACATTGTTAACAATTAGTCATATGCATTAGAAAATTTTGTGCAACGTCGAAAGGGCCTTGATGTAGTGGGATCGTTCGGATTCTTACAACCTCTGGCAAATTTTTCCTATAATTTTAACCCAAGATGAGATCAAAACATGCATAAAAAGAAATAACAATAAGACATGAAGAAAAAATAATTGTAGCAGTAAGTATATGACAAATTGACAATCAAAGTCAAATTAAAAAAATCAAACTTCTTCAATCTCCCTCTCGCTCTCTAATGGAAGGAGATGTCTGTAAGAGTGTAGTTTAAGGGGAAAAAGTAAAAAAGGAAGATAGTTTTTTTTTTTTTTTTTGGGATAAAACACAAACTTTATTTAATCAAAGCAAAAGATACATCTTAGATAAGAGCTTGTTCTAGAAAACAAGAACACTCTTCAATCCAAGCAAAATAGTCACTAATGCCTACAGCAAACTTAGCAAACAAAATGATCAGGCAGATTCCCACTCCTACAAACATGAAAGAAATATACATTCCTTAAGTCATTTGAACCAGCCTGTATCCCATAAATTAAAGATGCCACCGAGGAGGGTGCTGAAGTCTTTTCACACAGAGCATTTACTATTGTCAAAGAATCACCTTCTAACTCAAAGTCCAGTATGCCTACTTCCTTTGCAAACGTAATACCTGTTTCAAAAGCCTTTGCTTCCACTGCTATAGCACCCAAAGGAGCTTTAAATTTCTTACTCAAACCTGCAATAAAGTTCCCCTCATGGTCTCTAATAACAACCCCAACACCAGCTTCTTTTTGCTTCCCAAAGACAGCCCCATCAACGTTTACCTTATTGAAAGGCAATTGTGGAGGACCATTTTGAATATAGTGAATGAGGATGATTCACTGGGAGTATTAAGGCAGCCCAATATTCCTCCATATAGTGCTGACACCTCAGAAACAACTCTTCCATTTTTCCTCATCCCACCATGTCTCACCTCATTTCTATGAGTCCATAGAGTCCTAACCAGTGAAACTACCATAGCAGAATCTTCATTAGACCAATCTGCCTCCATCAAAACAAACCAAAGGAAATCCATGAAGCTTCTAAAATGTGTTGGAACCAAAACCCGAAATTTCTTGAATGAAGCCCATGTTTCACGAGCTCTTTGGCATTCCTAAAACAGATGAATAAATGTTTCTGCAGTAGCCCCACACTCCTCACAAACATCATCCATTAGAACATGTCTAAGTCTCAGATTTGCCTTTGTTGGAAGGATATCACGTGCAGCCCTCCTGGCAAAATGTCTAATTTTCTGAGGAACCTGCATTTTCCAAGTTTCCTCCAAAACATACGCATATTTGCCCCATCTGAAACAGAAGCATTATTGGCATCCTTATCCAACTCCAGAGCTACTTTATAGGCACTCCTTACTGAAAATACCCCATTAGATGTCTCTGCCCAGATTAGCTTATCATCAGGAAACCTATTACTCAAGGGAAGTCCACAAATATTTTCAGCCTCAAACGGAAGGAAGATACGATTAAGCAAATCCACATTCCAACAGATATTATCATAATCAATTAGATGACTAACCATAGATACCTGAGGAGATAGAGTTCTAGGAGATACTACTCTATATGAGGAAAAATTAGGAACCCACGGGTCATCCCAAATTCTAATCCTTTGTCCATTCCCAACACGCCATCTCATGCCTTTTTTAACAATGTTTTGTGCAGCAAAAATACTCCTCTAAACGTATGAAGGTTTGTTTCCCAGTGAGGCTTGGATAAATTCACAATCCTTGAAATACCGAGCTTGAAGATCTTGTATACAAGTGAATTTTGACCCAACTAAATCCACCAGCCTTGTTTTGCCAAGGGAGCAAGGTTAAAAGATTTCAAAAGTTTGAATCCCAATCCACCACATGATTTGGGTACACATAGTTTCTCCCAATTCATCCATGCCATTTTCTTTTCATTTTGCTTTTGTCCCCACCAAAAATTTCGAATCATACTTGTTAGTTCATCACAGAGAGCATCAAGGATTTTAAAACAACTCATATTATACGTAAGGATTGCCTGTGCAACAGCTTTAATCAAAACTTCCTTTCCTGCTTTTGACAACATTTTTTCCTTTCATCATGTCAACTTTTTAGCCAATTTTTCCTTCACCGCATTCAAAGTATTTCTTTATTCCTTCCAACTAAAGAAGGAAGACCAAGATATTTTTCATGTTGCTTGGCACCAAATCTTGACTTAATTTCCTTTTTAATAGATCTATCAATATTATTGCTAAAAAACAATGATGTTTTTTCCCTATTCAACTGTTGGCCTAAGGCATCTTCATACACTTTTAACACATGCTGCAATGAATCACAATCATTTAAGGTTGCTTTACAAAAGATCAAACTATCATTAGCAAAGAATAAGTGAGAAAGAGTAGGATCCCCTTAACAAATAGTCACCCCATCCATAAAACCATCATGTATAGATTTTTTAATTAATGCCGATAAACCCTCAACACATATTAAAAAAAGATATGGGGACAGCAGTTCACCTTGTCTTAATCCTCTCGAAGGACATATATCACCTCTAGGCCTCCGATTAATAAGAATAGAATAATATACAAAAGAAATACAAAGCATCATCAATTCCCTCCACTTGGAATTAAATCCCAGTTTCTCCATGTAAGGTTGAATTTATTTAACCATTTTGTTGGCTTTATTCCACGCCAAATTTGTTTGTAATTTAGCAATTAGTAACCCTGTATTTAGGTGGGAATCATGTAAGGATATTGTGTGAAAGAATGTGAAGAAATGCTCAAGTTTGTGCAAAGTAGCAGGGACTCGCGACTGAAACTCACGGGTGGCTCACGGTTGGCAAGCCGCCAAATGATGCACACGAGTGAAGCATATAGAGAAGATGAACAGTCACGCTAGCTAGAGCACTACAGGACAAAAAGTCCAGTCTGGCAATTCTGTTTGCTCGTGGCTTGAACTCACAACTCAATCAAGTCACGAGGCCAAGTCGCTAGCCAAACTTAACTCTTCGCATTCCATTCTCACTCCAGTATAAATACCCCTTATACCCACGAAATGTAGAGAGCTTCTAGAGAGAATATTGAGAGAGAAACCCTAGAGAAAAACAAGATTGACTTATCCACAATCTTTACATAAAGACTCTTCAAATTCCTCTACTCTCACCCTCTCCATTGTTACATCCTTGAGAGGTTCATTACTAAAACCTTTTCTCACCATACTCATATCTGTAAGAAGGCCATTTGGTGTTTAGGAAGCAGTTAGGAAGGGACCAGTTTCATATTGGTTGATGTTATGGGCTATAGCAGAATCTAGTAAGCTAAAGAAGAAATAGATTCGACGTAACCTCATTGGAGTATGAGTTTGGAGGGCTTAGGTACACTGAGTAGATTAGGCTTGGAGGGTCTTCTATTGTTCATGTATCCCAACTACATTCTTTAGTAGATAATTTACCGCTTAGAGGGCGGTGGAGAGGTTTTACGCCGAGGGTTTTGGTTTCCTCTTTGATAACACATCGTGTGTTGTCCTTGTGTTTGCATCTCTCTTCCCTCAATCCTTGCCATTTAATTTCTACTGTGAATGTGATTTTATTTGGTCTAAGATTGTTTATCAATTCTGTTATATGCTTATGGTCATATTCCGCACATTAATTGTTTGATAATAAGCTTGAATTGATAATTTTTAAATTGGGGGTCTAAACGTTCAAGGTATTTTATACATTAATTGAACTTTCACTCCATAATCTTATCTAAAGAAATCCATTCAACCCTATCATATGCCTTACTCATATCCAATTTTAAAGCCATTTCTCCAACTTTTCCTCCCTTCTTTTGATTAATATGATGCATAGTCTCAAAAACAACCAAAACATTATCAGTAATTAACCTTCTATGCACAAAAGCACTTTGGGTATCACTAATAATTTTTGGTAAAACTTTCTTTGGATTTTTAATCTTTGGGACCAAAACAATATGAGTTTCATTGAACTTTGGTGGAACAATACTATGATTAAGAAGATCCAAGATAGTTTTAGTGACAACATTCCCAATAGTAGGCCAAAAATGTTGAAAAAAATAAAGGAGGCATACCGTCAGGACCTGGAGATTTAAGGGGATACATTTGCTTCAGAGCTTTAAAAACCTCTACACCTTGAAACTCACTTGTCAAGCTACTGTTCATTTCTTGGGAAACCTTAGGTACCACTGCTTCTATTAACTCAGCAAATTCTGTGGGTTGTGATGATTGGAAAAGATTAGAGTAGTATTTAAGAATGATGCCTTTCACAACACTTGCATCTTCTTGCCAAATTTCACTACAACAAAATGTAGTTTCAGTGACGAATTTTAGTGAGGAAAATTTTTTCCTCACAAAAAAGTACTATATAGCGACGAAATATATATTTCGTCGCTATTTATATAAATAAAAAAAAAGAAGTAATATTTAGCGACGAAAATTAGATTTCGTCACTATATGTTGTGTTGAACTCAGGCGCCAAGCAAAAAATGCTAGCGTGAAACTAAATTTAGCTACAGTGACAAAAATTTTCATCACTAAAAGATTAAGTTTTTTGCGACGAAAATTTTCGTCGCTAAAGGTGTTAGTGAGAACACTATTAGTGACGACAACTATTTTGTCACTGAATATAACATATAGTGACGAAAATAAGTCGTCGCTAAAAACAAAAACATAAATATCAGTACATTATCAGCAACGAATCCAAGTTCGTTGCTAAAGCCAACCAATAGCGACGAATTTTAGTTCCTCACTAAAAGTCTTATACTAATATGAACTCAGGCACCAAGCGGAAAATTTTGGTCCCAAACTAAATTCAGCTACAGTGATGAACTGGTTCGTCGCTAAAAGTTTAGGTTTTTTGCGATGAAAAATTTCGTCGCTAAAGATAGTCAATAGCGACGAATTCGAGTTCCTCACTAAAGCTCTTATACTAATATGAACTCAGGCGCCAAGCGAAAAATTTTGGTGCCAAACTAAATTCAGCTACAGCAATGAATCGGTTCGTCACTAAAAGTTTAGAAGTTTAGGTTTTTTGCGACGAAAAATTTCGTCGCTAAAGGTGTTAATAAGAACACTATTAGTGATGAAAATTATTTCGTCGCTAAATATAACACATAGTGACGAAAAGAAGTCGTCACTAAAAATAAAATCATATATATCAGTACATTATCAGTGACGAATCTGAGTTCGTCGCTAAAGGTATCCAATAGCGACGAATCCGAGTTCATCACTAAAAGTTTTATACTAATATGACCTTCAGCCTTTTTTTTTTTTTTTTTGTTTCACATCTCTCTTTTTCTGGGTTTCTCTCTCTTTCCCTCACTCTCTCCCTCACAGCCCATCAGATTAGGCTCGCCATTCGCAACATCCCAACATCGAACCCATTCGCAACATCCCAACACTGAACCCATTCGCAACGATCCCTTTTGCCAAACCCATTCGCGATGATCCCATTTGCGATGATCCCCATTCACGACGATCTCGCCGAATCGTTCACCGTCGCCGCCAAATCGTTCACCGTCGCCGCCAAATTGTTCACCGTACTTGTCGCTTTTGCTTGCTCATCATCACTTTTGCTCGCCGTCGTCGCATTTGCTCGCTGTTGTCGCACTTGCTCGCCGTCGTCACATTTGCTCGCCGTCGTCGCTTTTGCTCGCCGTCGTCGCTTTTGCTTGC
Source organism: Quercus agrifolia (assembly GCA_029955455.1). Classification (NCBI taxonomy): domain Eukaryota; kingdom Viridiplantae; phylum Streptophyta; class Magnoliopsida; order Fagales; family Fagaceae; genus Quercus; species Quercus agrifolia. The sequence continues at coordinate 53,937,423 of JARQAD010000003.1, read as the reverse complement.
TCGTCATCACTAAAGCTTGCTCGTCGTCGCTGAAGCTTGATCGTCGTCACCGATCAAACCCTAGCAACATTTCGGCTCCCTCCCACATTGATGCTTCAGCTTCCTTTTGCCGATTCAGCTCCCACTGCCCTTCAACTTCCACCCACACTGACTGTTCGACTTCCCTTCGCCGATTCAAACCCCAGCGACCCTTCGGCTTCCACTTCAACCGATGACCCTTCGCCTTCCCTTCAAACTTTTTTTTTTTTTTCCTAACTACTTCAAGTATGAGACTCCTAAAATTATATTTATTTATTGCTTTTCTTTTTTGGTTTCTGAGCTAATCAAAATTCTATGTTTTGCAGCAAATTTGTGATTCCTTTTTTGGTTCAAGATGTTAGGATGTTTAGGGAATCCTCATTTTGTACAGAGAAAAGTCAAGGATTGTTGATAGGTAAAACTTACCCTTTAATTGTGAGAAGATTCTGGCACTATTTTCTTTTTATTACTATTAGTACTTGGAAAATGTAAATTTTGAAATTTTTGGTGTTTTTAGCTGGTGAGTATTGCTTTTTCGGTGATTTTAGTTAAAAATAAACATGGTTTTTTTTTTTTTAGTATTATATTTTTGTATAATATAGTTGATTGTGAGTGAAGTAAGGGACTTGATTGGTTTTGTGAGTTGCTTAATAAGTAGAAATGAAGAAGTGAGGTCTTTTCAAAACCCACAAACTCTTTTTATTATTATTAGTTTGAAGTTTAGGCTTTAATCATCTTATATGTTCATATTGTATGGTTGTTTATTGAGAGTTATATTAGCTAAAAAAGAGGTTGTTGATAATGATTGTTATACAAAAATCTAATGGTTATTTTAATATGGGTACAAATTTAAAGAACATTTATCATTTTCTTTTCCCTCTTATAATTCATGATTTTTCAATTGTTACATAACTGCACCTTAGGTAACTGGGTTTTGAGCAATTGAGAAGTTAGAACCACTTGGGTGGGAGTTTTCGACCCAAAAGAGAAACTTTATGGTATTTGATACTAATGGTCAAATAAAATCATAACTATGCAAAATGAGCTATCATGTGGACAAGTTGGTATATTTGGAGCTTAAAGTCTTGAACCTGTGAAATGTCCATCCCTTTAGGGAATGTTGTATGGTGAATAGATATTGTATTGGCTTTGTGTGTTTGCTGCCTTGAGTATGGGCATAGTAGTTACTGTTGTTTTTGGTCTTTGGTAGTGTGCTCTAATTGTGTGGCCTTTGGCCTTATTTCTAGTTTTCTAACTTGTTTACAATAAAATTCTCTTGATTAGAAATCCAGTATTGTAAAAGGACTTGGCATGAGACCTTCCTCTTCTCTAGTAACCACCGCCTTATCTACTTCCTCAGTGGAGTATATTCATCGATTAGAAAGTGAGATAATTGAGCTCAAAGAGGCAAGAGATAGGGATGAAGAGGAGCGAGCTAAGGAGCAAAAGGCACGAGCTAAGCAAGATGAGGTCCAAAAGAATATTCTTAATTTTTTGAGGAGTAAGGGTTATGATGACGCTTTTACCTATAGGGGTGGTTCATCTTCAAGTCAAATCACTTATTGGTTAGTACTTTATCTTCAAGTTAATTTTTTATGTATCATTTGAAACTAATTGTATTATATTACACTTGAAAATTTATATTTGCTTTCTACAACTTATACATTAGGAGTTGTGATTTTAATTTATTGGTGTGGTTACTCTTAATTCATTATTAGAAATATTTCTTATAACATAGTTAATATTTTTACTTTACGATTTTAATGTAGTAGTGTTTTTATATTTGTGCAGATTTCTTATTGGTGGCTTTAGGGGATTTCCTTTAGGCATTATTTGAAGAAATATGAGGACATCTTCCGTTAGTTCTAATTCTATTATGCTACATTTTTTGTATTGGTATAAAACATCTTAAGTTATTGTATGTGTTGCAAACAATTATTGTATGGAAGGAGTTTGAATGGGATACTTGTTTTAATTTTAACTTGTGGAATGTGTGGATAGATTTTTTATAAATGTGTTGTTGAAATAAATGTGTTAATCAAATGTGAGGTTTTAATAATGTGATGACAGGTTACAGGTTAATATCAACACCATGAAAACAATAAAAACAAAAAATAAGTTTTAGTGACAAATTTTTTCGTCACAAATATGGCAACAAAAAATTGTTTTAGTGACGAAATATTTCGTCACTAAATGCAGTGGAATTTTGTAAGAAATAGTTTTAGTGACGAAAATTTTCGTCGCTATATGTGCCTGGATTTTCTTGAAAAAAGTTTTAGTGACGAATATTTTCATCACTATATGTACCAGAAAATAGTTTTAGTGACAAAATTTTTCGTCACTAAATATGATTTAATAAACTGAAATGGTTTTAGTGACGAAATATTTTCGTCACTAAATACTGTTTTTAGCGAGGAAAACTTTTAGCAACGAAACATTTTCGTCGCTAAAAGTTTTTTTTAAAAAAAAACAAATTGGACTTTTAGTGACGAAATTTTTCGTCGCCAAGACTTTTAGCGACGAGGCTACAGCGTCAAAACGAATTTCGTCACTAAAAGTCCAATTTCATCACTAAAGGTTCTTAGTGACGAAAAACTGGACTTTTAGTGATGAATTTTTTCGTCACTAAAAATACATTTTCTTGTAGTGTTTCATTATGATCAAGCAGCCCTTTAATGATATTTTTCTGAAATCGAGTAGAAGCTTTTGAATGAAAGTAACCCGTGTTCCGATCTCTCACCTGAAACCAATTCAACCGAGACCGCTGGTGCCATATACTGTCTTCCTTATCCAACTAGCAATTTAATTCAACACGAGTGTCCCTCATTGCCATGATATTTTCAGTAGTGGCAAGTTGAAGCTCCAACCACTCTAACTGTTTTTTCAATTTAGTTATATTTTTGCCAACATGACCAAAGACATTTTTATTCCACAATTCAAGCTTGGTACAACAGCTATCCATACAATGCAGAATCAGAAATTCAGGTCCCATACTTAAGCCTTCTTCCCAAGCAGAAGTAACCACCTCCTCACAAGTAGAATCTTTTAACCACATTGCTTCAAACCGAAATATTTTTGGATGCTTAGGAATGGTTTTTTCCTTCACCAACTTCAAAACCAAGGGATTATGATCTGAAGTAGAAGATGATTTGTGAAAGAGTTTTGCTTGAGCAAATTTTATTGTCCAATCAATAGTAGCAACAACTTTATCCAATCTTTCTCTAATTTGTGAACCATCCGATTTTTTATAAAGCCAAGTGAATTTTGGGCTAGTAAAGCCCAAATCACTTAGACCACACTAGTTCAAAGTGTCAATAAAATTCTGCATCTGTTGTACCGGTCTAGCTGCACCCCCCTCCTTCTCAGACAATCCAATGATCTCATTAAAATCACCGATAACCAACCAAGGAAATTCAAAAAGACCACTGAGATATTTTAGAAGATTCCATGATTCAGATCTTCGAGAAGTTTCAGGATTACCATAAAACTCGGTAAGATGCCACCATCCATACCCATCTCCACTATTAACTTCAGCATCAATATTGAACATCGAATATTTAATGACATTAACTTGAACTCCATCCTTCCAAAACAAAGCTAATCCTCCACTGCTACCCATACTAGGGACAATCAGACCATGTTTGAAACCACATCTATCTCGAACTTTCTCCATCCAATCTCTATTTTACTTTGTTTCCATCAAGAAAATAATTTTGGGCTTCTCTATCCTAAGTACCTCTTTCAAGGCAATAACTGTACGAGAGTTCCCAAGCCCTTTACAGTTCCAACTTATTAGATTCATTGGATTTGGCGGGGTTGCACAGCAACCTCCGCCGCTTCTTCATGTATAGCTACCTTAGCTTCATCTTCACTCAACCTGTTTGAATCCTTCTTAAGTTTCAATTTCTTTTCCAACTCCTCAAAGTGAGTTTCAAAGGTAAATTTTCTTTTAATTCCCAAGACATCTTCCCATCCTAGAGTATTTATCCTATTATGTTTTTGAGAAAGTCTATTCCACGTATGCTTTATGGTTCCCTCACCTTTCTAACCCACATAATTTTTCTCCAGAGATAACCCACGATAAACATTGCTTCTATTTCTAGGCTTACGGGTTCTCTTTTCTTGTTTCATACTAGCACAATCTGCATTAAAAACCAACTCCTTCATAGCTCCATTTACTGAGGAATTAGATAAGTTCCAAGCTTGCACCTTATCCAAATTCTTAGCCATCTGTTTTTCCCTTGAAGTTTCGGCCCCATCAAATTTATCCCCAGACCCTCCACCTGACTTCAAAGTATTTAAATTTGAAATAACACAATCCTCAGATAACTCCTCATCAATCCCCTTTAAAGTCTCTTTAAAATTAGGAACTGCTCTTTCATTTTTTGAATCAACATTAACCATCACTACATCCCTATTCAACTTTCCAACATTATTCCCAACCGCCAATTGATTTTCAATAACCAACTCCAATGAAGGCAGATTCCAGTCCTTTCTCACTTCCTTTGTCAGTAGCACCGGCTTTTGTAATGGACCAGACTGGACTTGTAATGGGTTGAACAATTTATTAGATAACTAAATTTGACTTGATCTTCTGGAAGTATCAACTTCAAACCCTTTGACCTCCACAACCGATTTCCATGATGAGTTGAATTGAACAGCACAAATCTAATGCCCAAATTGTTGATCCTCCATCTTTAATGACCCTTTACTTGTCAACCATAGAGAACAATCCTTATCATCATGAATGACCCTTCCACATCAGTAGCAAATATTAGGGGGCCATTCATACTTAAAAGAGACCCATCCTTCAGACCTCCCATCATAAGTAATTTTTCTTCCTCTACACAGGGGATGAAGAATATCAATGGCTACTCTAACTCTGAGAAAATTTCCTCCCACCATTTCTGAAGTATCTTCCATTCTCACAACCTCCCTTAACGTCTCTCCAATATCCAGAGCAATCTCAGAAGACAACAAATTGAATGAGAGGTTATGAATTTGGACCCAAAAAAGAGACTTTGCAAACTCTAATTCCATCATAGGAGTCATTCCCATTATACCTTTGAAAGACCACAATATATATGCCTATCATAAGACCAAGATTCCCCCACGAACACCTTCTCTAGATCCAATTCAACTTCAAAACTAAACGGGAGATAATTGTCTCCCGCATCTCGAATATTAAAACTTTGACTCGAACACCAAAGAGGCCTAAACGTTTTAGCAACAGCATCAATATTAATGTTTCTTCTAGTAAGAAATTCAGCCGCTAGCACAAACTCTTGAACTAGTTTATTTTTTGAAAGCGCAACATGCTTTCCCTCTTTTTGCGAGAGAGAAAGCTTATTCCATTTGAGTGTAAGATCTTCCATAACCTAATCTAAACTGTTTCCCAAGCCCCATGAAAAAGAAACCCCAAGCCTTGCCAGTAAACTTGTTATTGCAAGGGACAATCTTCTTCCCTTGAGAGAAGAAACCTGTACTATGGCAGTGAAAGGTTATACAGCTGAGAACGAGACACAAAGGAAGACAGATTTTGAATCAAAATCAATTCAATTAAATACCCAAACCTAAGACTAAATCAACTCAAACGTTTAAAGCAATATTAAGAAATTAAAAAAAACCAATAAAGGTTTCTGCTCTTTCCGAATAACGAACTCTTGTTCTCTCTTATTTCTTTGTTTTTTTCCCTCTCCAAACCTAAATAATATGTAATCCCAAATTTCATAAAATCAAATCAAAACCTAATGTAACCCAAATACCTAAAAAAAAATTAATCCAACCAAATTTCTCAAAACTAATTCATATTTCATACCCATACCCAAATCTAAGAAAGAATGAAAAAAAGAAAAACTTACCGGTGGTAGTTCTCTCAACGTCTATCTCCTTCTCATCTCTGTATCATGAGGTTTATTTTTTCCTCATTCTCTATCTTTGTATCGTAAGCATTGGTGTTAAGAAAATCAAAAGGAAGCGAAAGGAGAAAGTATCCAAAAGAGGAGAAACGGAAGTTAGAGCGTTTTAAGGGTTTGCGTTTTTTTTTTCTTTTTTTTTTTTTTTTCTTTTTTTTGGGGATAAGCGGCTTGGTGTTTTTATAAATACACGTTTGATGAAAGTGAGTCTTCCAAACGCACCGTACGGTATTTTAAAGAATAAATTGTATACATGGTAGCAATTTAAGTGGCCTTTTTTCCTAACGTGACAACGCCTCCTTAATTGTAGAAAAAAGCTTCTACTTTTATATATAGTATTAGATTAGATTAGATTAGATTTCTTCATAGTAGTAGCATAAGTAATGAAAGTCTGTTTATGTATTATTTAAACATTAAATTTATTGATTTAACAACTGTCAACGTGTATAGGCTATGGGCTTTAGGCCTATCTTATTTACTTGTATAGTATACATACTTGTACCGCACACTTTGCCTCCTATACAAAGATACTCATGTATGTTTTATTACTTGTGAAATACAATACTATTCATTCAGTATTTCTAACATGGTATCAAAGCTATTGCTCTAACCTTTTCTTGTGTCTTGCAGTCTTGTCTTTGTCAGTATTCTCCACTACCTTAATTTCTCCGGTCAGTTAGCCGTTTGCATCCTTTCCCGACTACTTTGCCACCGTCAGAGGTCCTCAAGGTTGAATCTTCACCGCCAAAGGCTCTCTTTCTGTAACCAAGAGCACTACCTTCGTCGGATTTGTCACTTTCGATCTCCGATTACGACACTAGATATACCATCATGTGGATCGTCAACCGATCTACTCAACACCGCCAAAATCAACCCAATCTGACCATCCACGCGTTGCCACGCACTGGTAAAAGCTTCGGCAAGAATGTTTCACGTGCCTCACGTGCTAGTAAGGATCCTGCTGATGTCATCTGTGACATCATTACTACCATGACAACCGCTTATGTTAGCCCTAGCTGGCATCATCTGCCTCAACAGCCGTATATGTCATCATGTCTATGTCAACCACTTTCGTCATCAAGCCTACACATTAGCTGCTTGTGTCAGCCACCAGTTGACCGTTGACTTTGATTGAGCGTTGACTGTTGACTTTTTCTAGCGTTGACATTTTGTAGTCTAGGTTCTCCTTATCCAGTTTTTTTAGTAGATTTCATTTTTGTGGTCTATTTTTTCATATGTTGTCTCTATATGGATAAAAAAGATATTTTTCTTCCTTGTCCCATTAATGCTATATTGGAGGGGAATAAGAACTAATTATCTAAGTCTTAAGCTATGTGTAGTTTTCTTTAGGGTGGCATTATCTGACAATATTGTGCTGGTACAATCACTATTCCTATCAAGGGGGCAGCTGAAGAAGATACAGCCTTCATCACTCGCACAGTTGAATGGGATAGTCACAACCACATGATTCTCACTTGGCTCCGAAACACTTCTAATTCTTCCATCTCCAATATGTTGGGCAGTTTTGATGATGCAAAATCCTCATGGGATATGTTGGCCAAGAGATACTTCACTTTTCACGGATCCATGAAATATTAATTAATGATTGAGTTGAATTAACTCAGGCAAGAACCAGGGTAATCTATCAATGACAACTTGAGCATACTCAAAGGATGCCTAGAAATATGCTATTGTTCGAGATGAATTTTGTGTCTATGACTTCTTGATGTCACTTCACGGTGCCTATGAGCCCATCCGATGTCAGCTTCTTAATCGTAATCCTCATCCCTTTCTTTATTCTGTTGTAAATGAGTTGGTTGGAGAAGAAGCTCATCTTGCAACCCTTCAAGCCCTGAATAAGCTTAATGTTTTGGCTATTGCACCTTCTGCTCCTCCCACATAATAACTTAGGCTATTTGTATGGCTGGTAATGCATCTCTTTCCATTGCTCTCTTAATTTTAACTAGTAAGTCTCACTTTTAGCTTTTTGATTCTGCCTGTTACAATCACATGACACCTCATCCGTCCTTATTTTCTAAACTTGAACCTACACCACATCCTCTTAATATTCGTATAACTAATGGTTCAACCATGCATGGCAATAGTCTAGGTTTTGTTTCAACCTCCAACATTTCGATTCCTAGGGTCTTCTATATACCTGACCTATCCTATAATTTATTCTCCATGGGCCAATTAGCTGAATTGGGTTATCGCCTTATTTTTTTACTATTCTAGTTATACTGTGCAGGATTCGAGGATGGGGTAGAAGCTTGGGACTATTCCTAGGGTTGGACGTATGTTTCCTATGGACAACTTTCATTTTCCACTTGTTGCTCCTGTTTCTATTGCTGCTGCAACTGCTGTGGTTTCTACTTTACCTTCTCTCGCACTTTGGCATTCTCGTCTTAGTTATGTTGCCTATTCTCGGGTACAACAGTTAGCTTTTAGGGGTCTATTAGGTTCTATGTCCAAAGACAATTTTGATTGTACTTCATGCCAATTAGGAAAACAACTAGCTTTTCCTTTCAATAATAGTGAATTGATATCTACTAGTATTTTTGACTTAATTCATCCTGATGTTTGGGGACCTTCCCCTATTACTAGTATGGGTGGATTTTGATATTTTGTTGTCTTTATTGATGATCACTCTCATTATAATTGGATTTTTCTTATAAAATCTCATTTTGAATTACTAGAAATCTATTGTAACTTTACAAAAATGGTTGAAACACAATTTTCCAAATGTATCAAGATTTTTTGATCTGATAATGCTCTTGAATATACTCAATATATTTTTCAAGCAATTTTTCATTACTTTGGCACTGTACATCACCTAACTTGTCTAGGTACCTCTCAGCAAAATAGTAGAGCTGAACGAAAACTTCATCATATTCTTGACACTATTCGTGCTCTCCTTCTCTCTACCAAAGTTCTTGCCCCATTTTGCGGTGAAGTCGCTTTTCATATTGTTCATGCTATTGATCGCATTCCAAGCACTGTCATCTATAATCATACTCTCTATGAGCCCTTTTTTGGTTCACCTCCTGACTGTCATCACCTGTGCTCTTTTGGTTTTTCCTATTTCGTTCTTCTTTGGCCTTATGAGCACAAAAAACTTGAGCCTTGATCTTGACTTTGTTGTTTCCATGGCTATGGCGAAACATAAAAGGGGTATTGGTTTTACGATCATGTCTCTCATCATCTTCATGTTTCCCGAAATGTTGTCTTTTGAGAACAATGCTTCTTTGTTGAGTTCTCTCACTTCCATTCCTCCCTAACTACCTCCTCTATCTTAGAAATCTTTCCAAATGAGTCACATATTCCTTCTATAATTGCTCACAATCCTCCTTTAGACTTTTGTACCCAACCACTAGATATTTTTGATGCCTCTCTTAGATCACCTTCAAATGAACAGGTGGAAGATGAACATGTCAAATACGAGCTACCCAACTTTGAGCCTAAGTCCCCTGCTCTTACTCCCCTTGAAAATCTTGCACAAGAAATTTCACCTCGTCACTTAACACAAGTAAGATCCATTCCTGCACATTTACTTGACTATCATTGTTACATTGTCCTTATTACACTACACGAGCCTTATACATTTCGTGAGGCCTCCACTAACTATTTATGGCATATTGCAATGAAAGAAGAACTTGATGAATTATCTAAAAACCATTGTAAGAAACTGCGCCCCCCAGCCCGTTTTTGGATGTTGGGCCAAACTCATGTGAATGGGTGGAGTCATGTTATTGCCTCTCAAAATGGAGGTACGACTGATTATATTTTCCCCTTTAGATTAAGGGTTTTATAATGGAGTCACCACTTATTTAATTATTGGAATAAATAAGAAAGCCAAAATTGAAAAATTCCTCATTTTATTAATTTGAAATTGAATTTACATTGATCATAGGAAATTACATGGCTTTGGACCTAGATACAATCTAAGATAAAGTACATAGCTTTGTTTCCTAGTTACAATCTAGAAATCTAAAATTACTTAAATAAGCATTTGGTCTATTAACTCTTGATCTAAACTCGAAAGCTATGTTACAAGGTGGGGAAGGTGTTAGGCACCCACCTTGCTTAGTGAAATCGGTCATCTAGACTATGGTGGCTAACATTCATATCACATCATCCAATATGTTATCAATCAATTTGCATGTGAATTTAATGTGTGATAAACCCTAATTCAATTTATTATGCATTTTATTTATGTTGAAAAATAAATTCTAGTGAATGTGTGTGGATAGTGATATTTTAGATTCAAGGATTTGAAAGAATTATTAAACAAACATCTTTTTCAAGTTTTTGATGTGGATTTAAGATCAAAACTAGTGTAATGCATGAACATGTGTTGAACATCTAAGAACATGTAAAGAACAAATAGGAACATTTAAGAACATTCAAACATATTCAAGAGAATTTAAATAATTACTATCATGCTTTAATCTTAAATTCTCATCATGACAACATAACAAACAAGTTAGGAAAATGAATTATACCTTCATGCAAAATCCATATGATGGAGGAGGAGACTCTTGGTGGAGGTCCTAAGGGTAGAGGAAAAAAAGAGCTAGGAGAGGGAGAGTGAGCCTTACTCAATATCTTGAGTCTCAAGAAGACCAAGATATGACAAGACTACTCTACTTCACTAGAACTCAAGAGAAGAGAAGAGATAGGGTTTTTTTTTGTGCTTTGGAATGGAAGAAGTGGGGGTTTATATAGTAGTGGTGAAGAAAATATTAATGGAAGGTCATTTAATGAGACTTGACAAAGAATCATGAATCTAGACCTTATTTTAGTATTTGGGGAAATCGGGTGCATTAAATTCAATGATTAGTGGGAGTGAAGAGCAAGCAAAATTCGGTTTTCTCGTAACTATTGTAACATCATGTAGAGCTAAATTAAAAAAAAATCATATCTTACTCAATTCGGATTGGAATTGTATTGTTCTTGTGCTCAATTTGAAGCCCCAGATGTCTAGTTTCTAGAAACATTAACCTCATTCACATATTCAAAATATTCTGAGATATATCAACGAAATGGTGAGCAAATGTCATTTGTTAGAAAATAATTTCAGCACAATTAACATTAATAGGTTTCAAATTAGTTTCTAATTAACATTAATAGGCTCCAATCACTCCCATTTAAGACTTAATTAGTTCCAAATATACCATAATTAAAAGATAATTGTACAAATTACTCATTGAATAATTAATGTTTGACTATCTAATTAATTGTGTGCAACCTTACTATAAAATGTAGTCCTAGCCAATCAAATTATGACTCATCATTAATCTCAAATTGATTATAATTATAACCAATTAGAATCAATTGTTCATAATCACATATAGTCGGACTTAATTTGTGATAGTGCATCTCGGCCATTAAAACTTGATTTGATGATAACTTTCAATCTAATGGTTCGATTAGGGTTTATGACCAGTTGATTTGATCATTACAGCATTAAGATCATCTTTGTGAAATGAGATTAAAGATCTAATGACCAGAATTAAGATGCATATTTCCAATGTGAAATTTCCCTTTTACCCTCCATATAAGGTTAAATGCGGGTCGCAAAATGGGGTGTTAACAACCATACTTGGGATTTGGTGGCTCTTCCCCCCAGAAAGTTTGTGGTTAGTTGCAAGTGGATCTACAGAATCAAGACTCGCTCTAATGGGTCCATTAAGCGTTATAATGCTCGTCTTGTTGCAAAAGGTTTTACACAAGAGTATGAAATTGATAATGAAGATACTTTCACTCTGGTTGCTCAAATCTCATTTGTTCGTGCTCTCTTAGCTTTGAAATGAAAGATCTTGGATATCTCAGTTACTTCTTGAGTCTTGAAATCACTCATTCCATTAATAGACTTTATATTACCAAGCCAAATATGCTTTCGAACTTTTGTCTTGAGCTGGACTCACTGATAGTAAGACTGTTGACACTCCAATTAAACTGAATGCACATCTAACTCCTTCAGCTGGGAAACTACTGTCTAATCCCTCTCTTTATAGATGATTAGTTGGTGGCCTAGTTTATCTCACTGTCACTCATCTAGACATTTCTTATGTTGTTCACCAGGTAAGCCAATTTCTATCTGTTCAATGATCGACTCACTATGTTACTATCCTACACATTCTTCAATACCTGAAAGGCACTCTCTTTTGTGGCATTTTCTACTCTACCTAGTCTCCTCTTATTCTCTGTGCATTCTATGATGCTGATTGGGTAGGAGATCTCACTAATCAAAAGTCTACACTGGTTATTGAACTCCTCTAGCTTCAATGACTTCTTAAGGATTTATGTGTGCCTACATCCTATGCTACTCCTCTTTATTGTGATAACTAGAATGCCATTTATATTTATCATAATGATGTCTTCTATGAATGAACTAAACACATCGAGATTGATTGTCATTTTATCCACTATCATCTTATCCATGGCACTCTCAAGCTGTTCTCAGTCTCCTTTAAAGATTAACTTGCAGATATTTTCATCAAGTCACATCTTAAGAGATGCCTTCATGCTTTGGTTGACAACCTCAAGTTGGTCTCACACCTACCTTGAGTTTAAGGTGGGCTGTTAACATGTATAAGCTATGGACTTTGGGCTCACATTATTTATTTGTATAACACACATACTTCTACTGCACATTTTGCCTCATATATAAAGGCACTCATCTATATTTTATTACTTGTAAAATACAATACTATTTATTCAATATTTATAATAACAACTATGATGACAACCTCTCTTCTCTCAATATCAGTATGGGTTAGTTTTATATTAAAAAATATAAGCTTCTTTTTTCTTTTCTTTTTTTAAATGTTATCCAAAAATTTTCAGAGGTCCTAATTATTTTTTCAGATGTGAGTAGTCACTAAAATCAATTGCGCCAGATAATTACAATATGAAACCCCTTGAGATGGATGACCCCAAAATGTTAATTAAGGGTAATTTTTTCCCCTAGATTTACTTTTGAAGTTACATCACACTAGCTAACACACTGACGTACGTTTATATGCCATTATTTAAACAATTTTTTGGAGTTTTACGTTTGTAGTTACGTCACTAGTATATGCAATTATGTCAAGGCCATTATTTAATTTAAAATTTTTATAATAATAAAAAAATATTTAAATAGATACTTGTTGATTTTTTTGTTTTAAATTAACGTTTGTAGTTACGTCACACTAACGCAGGCAAGTACGCTTATGCCCATTATCCCTCCTTCGAACATCACTCTATTCCAATTATTTTATCTTCATAGTCAAGTCAAACTACGGAATATAAATTTAATTTATTGATTTTCTCACAGTTCCACTACATCCAATAATCACGCACATATATTCAACCAAAACCATATTAACAAATGAGTTTAAATAAACAATAAATAAATGTCTATTATTTTAAATTAGATAGAAAAAGAACCTATAATCAGCCGGGTTTAGTGGGTGTATGTGGGGTTCTGTCTATATATGCCGTCCCACATGGAGTTTTCAGATACTCGAAATAATCAAATACAAATCATAAGTTCTAACACTATATAAAACCATCTAACCTTCCAAGTCTCAACCATAAAAACCATTGAATTCTCTTTCAAAAACCATCTCTTCAAATTATTTGTTGGCTTGTATATTGTCCAAATGGAACAAAAACCACACATAGCTCTCCTACCAAGTCCAGGGATGGGACATCTCATCCCTCTTGTCGAGTTTGCCAAACAATTTGTTCTTCACCATGACTTCCACATCACATGTATCATTCCCGTACTTGGGTCTCCATCCAAAGCCATGAAAGCAGTTCTTCAAGCCCTTCCCACCAACATAGATCATGTCTTTCTTCCTCCTGTGATATTGGAGGAGGAGGAGATCAAAGGCCTAAAGTTTGAAGTCCAAACTATTCTCACCTTAACTCGTTCATTTCCATCTCTTCGTGAGGTGCTGAAGTCTACTCGATTTTCAGCTTTTGTAGTCGATCCTTTTGGGATTGATGCACTAGATATTGCTGAAGAACTCAACATCTCACCCTACATTTTCTTCCCCTCAAATGCTTTCGCGTTGTCTTTGATTTTTCATTTGCCAAAGCTGGACGAGACAGTTTCATGCGAGTATAGAGACCTACCAGACCCATTGAAGCTTCCGGGGTGCATACCTATTCACGGTCGAGATCTTTTAGAACCGGTTCAAGATCGAACGAGTGAGTTGTACAAAATGTTTCTTCGCAACGCAAAACGGTTCCGATCAGTTGAAGGAATTATCGTTAATACCTTCATGGAATTGGAAGGAAGTGCCATAAAAGCTTTGTTAGATGAAGAAGCTAAAAATCTCCCACTTTATCCAATTGGACCAATCCAAAGTGGTTCAAGCAATCAGGTTGACAAATCAGAGACAGACTGTTTAAGATGGTTGGAAAATCAACCACATGGTTCGGTCTTATTTGTTTGTTTTGGGAGTGGTGGGACTCTCTCATATGATCAAACAAATGAGCTAGCCTTGGGATTGGAACTGAGTGGCCAAAAGTTCTTATGGGTTGTAAGAACCCCAAATAATGAATCAGCTGATGCTGCATACCTTGGTGATCAAACTCTCGACAACAACCCTCTTGCTTTCTTACCAAAAGGGTTCGTAGAGAGGACTGAAGGGCAGGGTCTAGCGGTGCCCTCTTGGGCACCACAAGCCCAAATGCTTAGCCATGGCTCGACGGGTGGGTTCTTAACTCATTGTGGTTGGAATTCGACCCTAGAGAGTATCATGCAAGGCATACCATTGATTGCTTGGCCGCTTTATGCAGAACAAAAAATGAATGCACCATTATTAGCTGAGGATCTAAAAGTGGCACTGAGACCAAAAACTAACAAAAATGGTCTAATTGATCGAGAGGAAATTGCAAAAGTTGTACAGGGTCTCATGGTTGGAGAAGAAGGGAAGAAAGTTCATAGTCGTATGAAAGATATAAAGATCGCTGCTGAGAAAGCACTAAGTGCAGATGGTTCTTCTATAAAGGCACTCTCTGAATTAGCATCCCAATGGAAAAATCATCCTGGCTTTTAGAACATGATACTTTTCTTGCATTTCAACTTTATTCGTCAGTTGTTTTTCTTTTAAGTAGTCTATTCTTTTTTTTTGAGGATCAAGTTGTCTATTCTTAATTTCTTATTTTGTAACTTTATCATGTATTGCATATTTGAATCAGAATAGAAGATCAGAGTTTTATTGAATCAGAAAAATGAATTAATACAAGCAACTGATTCCAATACAGTAAGGCTATTCTATGTATCTACACGTCAAAGACTAAGTCCCTAAAAATTAGTAAATCAGTTACTAACTATGCTAACTGTACAATAGTGTTTCATTATATACATGACAGCTTAATTATTACAAGCCACGTGTATTAGTTTCCAAAGCTATGTATGAAGACTTCATGATAAGGTATTGCCTCAATGGTTTCTACCACATCCCTGCAAGCCACTGGTGCTCTGTATCTGATGCTACTGTGCTCTGTATTTGGTTTGCTTCCTTGCCTTCTTGACAATTCATGAATGCCATAGAGTCTTACATTTCGGCTAAAAGGTGAATCATGGATGCATGTAAAATGTTCCAGAACATGAGAGAAAGTGCAAGGCTTCTATCAACAAAAGAAGTCAAATATTTCGGCCATGCATGAATACTGTCCTAGTCGGTGTTGTTCCCTTGCCAATTTCCATGACTATTCATACACCATAGCATTTATTGCTTAGCCGAAATATTAATCCACCGTCATCTAAATTCAAGCCATTTCAACAGCTACCAACAATCTCTTTGCTTTGTTGACCTGCTCCACCATTGGATTGCCCAGCAGATAATTCATTAAACCTTGAGCAAATTGTATCAGTTTTAACAGACTATACCATGCCTTTATAATTATATCGTTTGTTTTTTAAGAGGTGGTAATAAATTTCTCTTTGGTTCTTAATTTATATATGACATGACAAAATTTGACACTTCCCGGGAGGTGAGACTTGTAACTTGTCTAGCTAGCTCCAATGGAAAAGACGAAATCGTACATAGGTACGTAAGAATCAACCTAACATTCTTCTTCTTTTTAGTTTTTTCACCAAAATTTAAAAAAAAAAAAAAAAATCATTTACATAACTTCTTCTTCTTCTTCCTTTATTTATTTATTTATTTATTTTTATCAAATAAACATGCATTGATAATAAAAAGTTAGTACAAGACAAATTAAGGACCACCAGCTTAAGATTAGTTCTGATTTAGCCTAGAGTGGTGGACAGGGGAAGCAAGTAGTAATATAAGCAAATTCCAAAATATTTGAAATTAATTCCTTAGGTACAAAAAGATGGTGTATAGCTAGTCCCTGCTGTTGAAGCTAGTTCAAGTCCTAAGTGAAGGTCTAAGTCAAGATGGTTTTCTTGTTCGATTGCAAATCTACACAACTTTCTTATTGTTACAAAGAATTAGCAGTTTAGTGTATCCCAACTCCTTGGTTTTTGTTAGAAATTGATGATGCTAGAAAATCAACAGTGAGCTACACGGTCAACACGTGCTCGCAATGACACCTTCACAACACAAAAAGAAAGGGTCTAACAGAGAGCACCAGTGTAGTGTCGGCCAAATACCCTCCGAAGGTCAAGTTAGAACTTCTCACAACTCTAGAGTGCTAGAAAGGGGTAAAATTATGCATACCTTGGTTGGTGAGGGTATTAAGGTTTTTATTGTAGTAGGGCGTTGACATCTTCTTGTGGGATTAGAAGTCTTTTCCTTTTAGGAATCTCTTTAGGGCGTATTTTACAGGATCCTTTCTTTATGGGAATCTCTTTGGATTCTACTAAGCGTGGAGAGCAAGTTATTTCCTTATATACGCGATACGTGGGTGGCAAGCAACCATTAGTCAGTACCGTCAGCTCGTAATGCCCCTTCGGCTTTAGCCTTATGAGGGCATCAGCCTTATGAAGGCGTCAGTCTTATGAAGGCGTCAGCCTTAGAGCGCCTTGCGAGGTCTTTCGTAACTTCCTTTTCACTGATGAATATTACGAAAACTGACGGATCTGAAAGATGCCGTCAACCCATGTCGTTGCCATAAACCGTCAGCTTGCTCATGGCTACAGCATCTACTATTTTCTTCCACATCAGTTGCCCCCTACTCCATAATCTCGTCGATTTAAATTGACAGGTTGTGGAGTTTTGTTAAATTAATTTTTTGGGCCTAGAGAAGTGGGAAGATCATTTGGGGGATTCCTCGATCTGCGATACATTTAATGCCCAAGACACATGTCGGGCTTCTGTTGGCCCTGTTTCTGACAAAGGCGTCGATTCGTCTTCCGCGCGTTTTTCCTTCCTATATATATAGCGATCCTTCCTCATTTTTCTTCATTTAATTTTGGCTGATCTTTGAAAGAGGGAGACTGTCGCCTTCGACTCCATCACTTCATCTTTTACTTTCGTCATTTTATCCATCGTCAGTCTTAAGGCCTTTCTTCAGAGAGTCATTTTAACAGTAAGTTTCTATTTCTTTTTTCTTCTTCACATTATTTACTTGTAGCTAAATAACTCTTTAGTGAGGACATCAACTTAGGTATTTAGATTGGATCCGTCACTTGTAGGTAGTCAGATGTCAAGTGACGCGTTGAGTGAAGAGTCGTCAGTCCTTGAAGGAGCGGGCTATGACGAGACCTTCGGTTCGGGTGATGAGTCTGAGGATTTCTCTCTTTCATCAGAGAGAGAGACGTCAGCCCAGTCCCTCAACGGCGAGGATGACGGTTACGCTCAAGAGAGTGAGGAAGTAGGAGTTGATGAAGTAGGGAAAGAGGGAAGTGGGGGTGACGGTGGTGATGATGATGACGGGGAGGATGGTGACGGTGATGAGGAAGATGATGGAGAAGAGACTTGTGAGGGGACCTCAGTAGGTCCTGGAGATAACTGTCACTTCATTCTCCTTGCGGAGTGGGCTGTCAACAAGTTCTTACCTTTGATGAGTGACAAAGTTTTTAAGGAGTTGCGCGTCAGGTACCAAATCCCAGAGCACATCCCAATCCGTCTCCCTAAGGAGAATGAAAAATGTTACTCGGGGAGGACAGCTGACGTTGGTATGTATGACGCCATGTTCGCTGCCGGGCTTAGGCTTCCGCTGACGGCATTGCACCATCAGCTGGTTGACTTTTTGGGTCTATCTATCAGCCAAATTGCTCCCAATGCTTGGAGGACTTTCATTGGTGCAGAGATATTGTGGGGAAGTCTAAATGGGGGAAACCGTCAGCTTACATTGGACGAGTTCTTTTACTACTATAGACTCCATCACATTGCTTCTTCCAAAGGGACGTATCACTTTTCCGTCAGGGAAAAGGACTTAAAATTGGTTTCTAACATGCCAGATTCTAATAGAAACTAGAAAAGTAGGTATTTCTTTGTTGAAGGGACGGATTAGGTGTGCTATGAAGAAGAATGGGCGACGATGCCTCACGGTTGCTTTGACAATACATAGGCTTTTGTCAGAGAGTTAGGTTGAACTCGCCAACCGCTCTTTTGCTTATTTTATTTTGATGCTTCTAATACCGTCCACTTTTTCTTGATTGTAGCTAGTGCGCCTCCCCACATAACTGACGAGCAAGAGGAGTTCATCCAATGGGTTCTCGAAATCCCCTTGGAACCGAGAATGTGCCGGAACTTAATCAACCTTGACACTATCCATTTGTATTGCCGGGGTCCTGAGCCGACGCCAGAAGCTCAGAAATTAGGCGAATACTCTCGTCGACGTAAGTAAATCTTTCACAACTTGTCTGATATTATTGTCTGCTTTTCCTAACACCCGTTTATCACCTTTGTAAAGATGGATGCTGCTAAGTAAAAGATAAGGGCAGTGGCAGCTCGTAAAAAAGAGGAGAGACTAGCGAAGGGGACGGAGGAGGGAAACTCGTCAGTTCCCAAGTCCGTTAGCAAAGTTTCAAAAAGAAAACCTGACGGAGATGACGACCGCCCGTCAAAGAGGATCGCCGTCACCCCTGGTGACACCTCCCTGAAGGGGAACTCATCCCTTAAGCCAAGTCATGGTATGAGCAAAGGGGTAATGACTTCCTCTGGTCTCGTCATTGAGGGCCCATGTTGCCTCTTGACCTATAAGGGATACGCCGTCGAGGAGGTAGGCTCCTTTGTAAAGCCGATGGATCTTGAGCCCTGTGATTTGGTAAGGACGAAAGATTTGGGGGGTGTCAGCTCTTTTTAATATTACCAGGGTATGTTTGCTCTCTTAGATAAAGTTGGTTTTTTTTTTTTTTTTTTTTTTTTTTTTTTTTTTTTTTTTTCAGGCCTTGGTTTGCGTCAAGGCTTTTCAGGATCGTTGTATTGCTAAGGAGGGGGTCATCACCCGCGTTAGGAAACATAATGCCACTCTGATGAACGAACAAAAGCAATACAAGGAGGCCATGCGTACGTTCAACAATGAGGTGAAAGAGTTGAAGGAGAAATTGGTGGAGGCAAACTCTCAGAAGTAGAAGCTTCAAGAGGAGGTGACGGCCTTGCGAGAAAAGGTAGAGACGGTTGGGACTAAAGTCATCCAGAAGTTTAAAATGTCGCAATCGTTCATTGACTCATGTGTCGATTACTACGACACTGGGTTTGACGATTGTCTCAAGTAGGTCGCGTCAGCTTTCCCGAAGCTGGACTTGTCTAAGATTTCAATGTATGGGCCTGAGCCAGTGATGCCTGCTAGGAACGTCGTCGCTGATGATGATGACGGCATCCCAGAGTCCCAGCCTCCGCCCAAGGTTAACGGCGGTGTCATTCTAGCCCAGCCTGTTATTACCCCTCCTGCTCCTGTTTCCAAGACTCTTGTGGTAACTGTTGATGCTGACGGCACTCAATCCCAAAAAGACGGTGGAACCCCTGCTGACACTCTTAACGCGTGATTTTGTATATTCTGTTTTCTTTAAGAACAATGTTTAAGTGCCCCTTTAGTTTTAGGCTTTTGTTTGTAAACAACTTATTTCGTGTATGGTATGTTATTTCTATTTTCTTTTTGCTTTTGATTTTGTTGGTATGTTGCTTGTTGGGGGCTGAGAATTCGGTCGACCTGTGGTACCTGTCACTTTTTACAGGTTGTATCTTTATTTATCGAAAACTTGTCTGTTTTGTAAGTTTTATGGGCCTGATGACCAGTTCTTACTTCTGTTTACTTATAGAGCCGTTAGCTTTATTGCCTTGGTTGTCTTACAGGCTTGTTCTCTCCGTTGGCTTTATAGCCTTGCCCATTTATGGAGTTTTATTGTAAATTTTTTTTTGTAAGGCCGTCGATATTGTAGCTCTGTTCATTTATGGATTCATCGAACCCATTACTTTTTATTGGGCCCATCAGCCTCATAGCTTCACCTAATCATGGACTTCAAGAGCCTGTCACTTTTGCGGGGCTGTCAACCTTATTGTTTTGCCCAATTATGGACTTTAAGAGCTCGTCACTTTTGTTGCGTCGTCAGCCTTATAGCTTTGAACAATTATAGACTTCAAGAGCTCGTCGCTTTTGTGGGGTCATCAGCCTTATAGTATTGCCCAATTATGGACTTTAAGAGCTCGTTACTTTCGTGGGGCCATCAGCCTTATAGTATTGCCCAATTATGGACTTTAAGAGCCCGTCACCTTTTGTGAGGGCCATTGGCTTTTTTAGCCTTGTCTCTGTTCAAGACTTAGTGAACTTGTCACTTTTTATAGGACCGTCGGCTTTTTTAGCCTCGTTCCTGTTATTGTCTTAGTGAACTTGTCACTTTTGTACATTATGAATTTGTGAATAGAAACTTCAACTATTTTTTGAATAAACTCCTTTTATTGCCATGCATTCGTAGAAAAGTAGTTCTTAAAAAGAAAACAAAAACCTGCCCTTTGGGCTTTGAAAAGTTACTGTAGAAAAAACTAAAGTAAAATAAAGAAACTGAGGAGTGTAGCTAAAATTAAACTAGAAATAAAGGGGTGTTGCTTCTTTACGTCATCCTTTTCACTGGTAGTACTTTCGCAAGTGCTCGGTGTTCCATGGATGTGGCAGCTTCTGTTCGTCTATCGTCTCCAGGTGGTAAGTGCTCTTCCTCTGCCATGACGTGATTCGGTAAGGTCCTTCCCAGTTGGGGCCGAGCTTCCCTTGTGTGGGGTCTCTAGCAGCACCCATGACTTTCCTTAGGATGAGGTCTCCGACTTTGAAGTCTCTGTGTTGGACCCGGGAGTTGTAATGCTTCACCATGCGGTCTTGGTACCGTGCAAGCCTTTGTTCTGCTGTCACCCTGACTTCATCTACCAGATCGAGCTGAAGGCGTATGGCCTCGTCGTTCCTGCCTTCGTCGTGGTTGTGTAACCTGTAGCTTGTAAGTCCGACCTTGGTTGGGATGATCGCCTCATTTCCGTACATTAGCCAGAATGGTGTCTCTCCTGTGGGTGTTCTTGCCATCGTTCTGTACGCCCATAGTATGCTCGGTAATTCTTCAGGCCATATGCCCTTTGCCCCTTCAAGCTGAGTCTTCATAATCTTGAGCAAGGATCGGTTTGTAACCTTGACTTGTCCGCTTGTGGGTGGGCGGGGGAGGAGTAGTGATTCCTTATTCCTAACTGTGAGCAAAAGTCCTAGAATGAGTCATTGTCGAACTGCTTCCCATTATCCGAGACTAGGACCCTAGGAATGCCAAATCTGCATATAATGCATCCCCAGACGAAACCCCGTACGTTCTTCTCTATAATGATGGCCAAAGCTTCAGCTTCCACTCACTTTGTAAAGTAGTCAATGCCTACTACCAGGAACTTCAGCTGTCGAATCGTTGTAGGGAATGGTCCCATAATGTCTAATCCCCACTGAGCAAATGGCCATGGGGACGTCATCGGAGTCAGTTCTTTGGTTGGTTGTCTAATAATGTTGCTAAACCTCTGGCATTTGTCGCAGGCTCTGACATAAGCTTCGGCGTCCTTCTGCATGGTAGGCCAATAGTATCCTGCTCGCACAAGCTTATGTACTAGCGATCTTAACCATGAATGGTTTTCGCAAATCCCTTTGTATACCTCTCTCATGACGTAGTCTGCCTCTTCATTACCTAAGCACCTTAGATATGGACGGGAGAAGCCTCTTTTATACAGAACATCTTTTCTCAAGATGAACCTTGCTGCCCGTACCTTCAGCTTTCTTGCAACCTCCTTCTCGTCCAGCAAAATGTTGTTCCTCAAGTATGAAGCTATTAGTGTGGTCCAGTTGCTTTCAGAAACTATCTCCTGCACATCGTCGAAGTCTATTAGTGGGGAAAGTTGAATAAAAGAGAGTACATTACGATGGGTGATCATGTGTTCTGCTGAAGCAGCCTTGGCAAGGTGGTCGGCTTGTTCATTCTCTCCTCTAGGGATTTGGATGATTTTGGCCTTTAGGTCGTCTACTCTTCTTTTAACTTGATCCAGGTACCTTTTCATCCTTTGGCCCTTGCACTCGTAGTCCCCATTTACTTGGTTAGTAATGACCTGGGAGTTGCAGTAAATGACTACGCTCGCGGTTCCTGCGACTTTAGCGAGGTCGAGGCCCGCTACTAGTGCTTCGTATTCTGCTTCATTGTTAGTGGTGGGGAAGTCGAGATGGACCATGCATTCAACCATATCTCTTTCAGGTGACAACAGTACGACGCCAACCCCCCCAGCCTGCCTATTAGATGATCCATCTATATGCACGCTCCACTGAGGAGATTTTTCTACCCCCTTGTCTTCGTCGTGAGTAAACTCTGCTATGAAGTCTGCGACAACCTGCCCTTTGATGACGGTTTGCAGGCGGTATTGGATGTCGAACTCGCTTAATTCTATGGCCCAGAGTGCTAATCGTCCAGCGGTGTCGGGGTTGCTCATTGCTCGCCGCAGGGGCCTATCGGTCAGGACGATTACCGTATGGGCTTGGAAGTACGGCTTGAGTTTGTGAGCTACCGTAACTAACACAAAGGCTAGTTTCTCCATGAGCGGGTATCTTTCTTCGGCTCTGCGAAGTGCACCGCTGGCGTAGTATACGAGCTTCTGTACCTTTTCTTCCTCCCTGATCAAGGCTGCGCTGACGGCAGCGGGGGAAACAGCTAGGTAGAGGAAAAGCTTTTCACCCAGTTATGATGGACTTAGTAGTGGCGGGGCGGAGAGGTAGGCTTTCAACTCTTCGAATACCTGCTAGCACTCGGCAGTCCACTCGAAAGACTTCTTCAGCGTGCGGAAGAAGGGAAAACACTTGTCCATTGCCCTCGACATGAACCTATTCAGCGCTGCTACTTTTCCATTGAGGCTCTACACTTCCTTCACATTTCTTAGGGGTGTCATCTCCATTATGGCCTGAATCTTATCTAGGTTCGCTTCTATGCCCCTTTGAGACATCATGAATCCTAGAAATTTTCCCGCCATCACTACGAAGGCGCATTTTCCTAGGTTGAGCTTAATATTATAAGAATGAAGGGTGTCGAATGTCTCTCTAATGTCTTCCAAGTGATCTTCCTCCCTTCGGCTTTTCACTAGCATGTCATCCACGTAAACTTGGACATTTCTCCCAATTTGCTGTGCGAACATTTTGTTCATAAGCCTTTGGTATATTGTGCCTGCATTCTTTAAGCTAAAAGGTATTACTTTATAGCAGAAAAGGCTTTGACTGGTTACAAATGAAATTTTCTCCTGATCGTCTTCGTGCATTCGGATTTGGTTGTAACCCAAGAAGGCGTCCATAAAACTTAGCAACTGATGCCTGGCTGTGTAGTCTACTAGTACGTCGACCTGTGGGAAGGGGTAGTTGTCCTTGGGGCATGCTTCATTAAGGTTAGTGAAGTCCACGCACATCCTCCACTTCCCGCTAACTTTCTTGACCATGACTACGTTTGCTAGCTAGTCAGGGTAGTATACTTCCCTTATGAAGCTTGCTTCCTGTAGTTTGTGGACCTCTTCCGTTATGGCTTGGTCTCGCTCCAGGGTGAACACTCGCTTCTTCTGTTGGATGGAAGGAAAGGAAGGCGACACATTTAGCCTATGTACTATGATTAAAGGATCTATCCCGGGTATGTCCTCGTGGGTCCAGCCAAATACATCTCGATTGCTCCTTAGAAAAGTCGTGAGCGCTTGGCGGACTGCGGGACTGGCGAGGGTTCCAATCTTGGTTGTCCGTTCACGGTTCGAGTCATCAAGAAACACCTCTTCAAGTTTTTCTACGGGCTCCGTCGTTATTCGATGTTCTTTTATGCTCATTGCTTGGAGGTGGTCGTCCATTTCCATCATGGCCATGTAACATTCACGTGCGGCCACTTGATTTCCTCGCAACTTTCCCACTTCGTAGTTGGTAGGAAACTTAATCATCAGGTGGTAGGTTGAGGTTATAGCCTTCCATGAATTGAGGGTGGGTCGTCCGAGGATAGCATTGTAGGCAGACGAGCAGTCGACCATTAGGAATGTCACATCCTTGGGGATCTGCTGTGGGTAGTTGCCTACCACTATGGATAATGTGATTGCACCTAAGGGGAGCACCCTTGTACCTCCAAAACCAACGAGAGGAGCGTTCGTCGGGATCAATCGTTCTCTGCCAATTCCCATTTGTTGGAATGTTGGATAATACAGGATATCTGCTGAGCTCCCATTGTCAACCAACACCCTATGCATGTTGTAATTTTCTATCTGTATGCTAATGACCAGCACGTCGTCGTGCGGGTGGTGAAGACATTGTGCATCTTCCTCCGAGAATCTGATTATGGGGCTTTCTCTCCGTGCCATCTTCGGTACAGAGCTCGTCAGCTGAACATTCTGGACCATCCTAAGTTAAGTTTTACGAGCCTTTTTAGATGACCCAGTGGCTACCGTTCTTCCTACTATCATTCTTGTGTCCCCTATGGGGGGGTCTTGGTCATTCATTATCCCATTGAGGGTTCTGCTCTTAAAGGGGTTGATCCATTCTCTCCTTTCTGACGAACTTCTGTAACTTCCCTTGTTTAATAAGGGTTTCAATATGCTATTTCAAGTCGTAACAATCAGCCGTGTCATAACCATGGTCTCGGTGGAAGCAGCAATACTTATCCCTCGAGCATCTGTTGGGATCTTCTTTCAGCTTTCTGAGGTAAGTTAGGGCCTCCTCATCTTTGATTTGCATCAGAACTTGATCTATCGGGGCCGTTAATGGGGTGAAGCTCGTGAACCTTCCCCCTGGGGACTTGGGGTGCCTTTCCTCCCTTCGGTCTCCGGTTTGTGCTTTCTTGTGCCCTTGGTCTTGTCAAGTATCATCCTGCCTTTCCCTTTTCTTGGGTTTCTCCTCCGGGGCCAACAGCGCATCTTCAGCATTCATGTACTTGGTGGCCCTATAAAGCACTTCTGACATGGTCTTTGGATCATTCTTGTATAAGGAGAACAAAAACTTACCCTTTCGCAGCCCGTTTGTGAAGGTTGCTACAAGTATCTTATCATCGGCTTCATCGATTGAGAGCGCTTCCTTATTGAAGCGAGATATGTAGGATCTTAGCGTCTCGTTCTCTCGCTATCTAATGCTCATCAAGCAAGCCATAGACTTCTTGTATCTATGTCCACCAATGAAATGCGCAGTAAATTGAATGCTCAACTCCTTGAAAGTGCTGACGGAGTTGGGCGTTAGTCGGTTGAACCAGATTCTTACTGCACCCTTCAGTGTTGTAGGGAAGGCCTTACACATGATTTCATCTGCTACTCCTTGAAGGTACATCAATTTCTTGAAGGTCTCCAGGTCATCTAGAGGGTCCTTAACCCCGTCATAGCTATCTATCTGCGGCATGCGAAACTTGTGTGGCAGGGGGAAAGAGTTGACGGCGATAATGAATGGGGAATCAATACAGTTGACGAGGTCATCAAGATTGCTGAACACTTGTCCCTTGAGAGCATTCATCATCACCTCCATTTGCTCCTTCATTGCTTGTATCTCCGCGACAACAGGGGGTGGAGTCGCATCCATGAAGGATGGGATGCTTACATTTTGCCACTTCAGTCTACTCGGGGCGTTACTGCCTTCCGATCCTTCACGGTCTCGTCGCTTAGCACTGGAATCTTCTAGGTCTTTTGCAATATTGTGTCCGGTCTTCCAATGTAGTTACTCTTCCAAGACCTAGTTTTGCTTCGTAAGGTGTTGAACGGCCGCTGTCAGGATCTGCACTTGCTTCTCGAGAGCAGTCAGTCGCGGCTCATCTTCCTGAATGTTGTTGGTGGTTGCCATTGATCGAGTGAGTACCATGAAACTCTTTTGTTGGGGAAGCGTTAGCTGTGGCTTACGACACTACTCACATTCCCACAGACGGCGCCAACTGATGATGCTAGAAAATAAACAGTGAGCTACATGGTCAACACGTGCTCGCAATGACACCTGTATAACACAAAAAGAAAGGACCTAACAGAGAACATCGGTGTGGTGCCGGCCAAATACCCTTCGAAGGTCAAGTTAGAACTTCTCACAACTCTAGAGTGCTAGAGAGGGGTAAAATTGTGCATACCTTGGTTGGTGAGGGTATTGGGCTTTTTATAGTAGTAGGGTGTTGACATCTCCTTGTGGGATTAGAAGTCTTTTCCTTTTAGGAATCTCTTTGGGGCGTATTTTACGGGATCCTTTCCTTATGGGAATCCTTTTGGATTCTACTAAGCGTGAAGGGAAAGTTATTTCCTTATATACGCGATACATGGGTGGCAAGCAACCATTAGTCAGTACCGTCAGCTCGTAATGCCCCTTTAGCTTTAATTTCATCAGCCTCATGAGGGCGTCAGCCTTA
The DNA here is from genome assembly GCA_029955455.1 of Quercus agrifolia. Lineage (NCBI taxonomy): Eukaryota > Viridiplantae > Streptophyta > Magnoliopsida > Fagales > Fagaceae > Quercus > Quercus agrifolia. The sequence goes on along the minus strand of JARQAD010000003.1, from coordinate 53,910,756 downwards.
CGAAGGCGTCAATCTTATGATGGCGTTAGCCTTAGAGTGCCTTGCGAGGTCTTTCATAACTTCCTTTTCACTGAAGAATATTACGAAAACTGACGGATCTGAAAGATGCCGTCAACCCATGTTGTCACCATAAATCGTCAGCTTGCTCATGGCTACAACATCTACTATTTTCTTCCACATTAAAAATACTGAATAAGTGTATTATATTTCTCAAGTAATAGAATATACATGAGTGCTCTTATATAAGAGGTAGAGTGTATAGTACAAGTAAGTGTACTATATAAGTAAACAAGGTGGGCCTAAAGCCTACATACCCTAATACACATTAACATCCCCCCTCAAACTCAAGGTGGATGTGAGACCAACTTAAGGTTTTCAACCAAAGTACGAAGGCATCCCTTAGGATGTGACTTGGTGAAGATATCTGCAAGTTGATCTTTAGAGAAGACTGATATCAACTTGAGAGCACCATGGACAAGTTGATAATAGATAAAATGACTATTGATCTCGATGTGTTTCGTCCATTCATGGAAGTCATCATTGTGAGCAATATGAATGGCACTCAGTGATAGGCCAAAAATGAATTGACCCCTTGTGACAAATTAATTAATTAATTAATTAACTAAGTTTATTAATTAATCAAATTAACATGCAAAGCGCGTATAGCACAAACAAATCACCAAACAACTAAATATGCAGCAGAAAATAAATGACACGGTGATTTGTTTATAAATGGGGAAAAATCTACACGGTAAATACCCCATTGGGTGATTTTCAGGTCACCACTCATGAAATTCCACTATTATCACAACAAACGGTTACAAATAAAGGAATTCTAGTACCTTATACCAACGTACAGTTGAACCGTTACCCCAATATCTAATTGGACTTGTTCTATAGTGACAATTTCCCTTTTTAATGCGCGGCTCCCAAGTACGTGACTAACTAATTGTGCGAATCCCAGTATGCGACTTCAATCACCAACTAGAGAAGGTTGTTGGTTGCAAAGTTCTTCAGTTCATCCATATGATGAAGATTAAGAAGATGCTTGGTCATAAAACCCTACAATGTACAAACACAGTAACTTCTTTAAAAGAGATGAACTAGGGTGAAATTTTGTCTTCGGTTACAAATTGCTTGAACAAACTTTGCTCAACACTTGTGCAACTTGTGTACACTTTGACGGCCCTTAAAACAATCATTTTATATGTCTAGGGTTAGGAGAAAAGAAGTCTCAAAGACACATTCACGGATTCCAAGAAAATAGATCAGAATTTCTATTTCTTTCTTAAACCTCGACAGATAGGAGGTGTCGAGCAGCTATCGAGCAGGTGTCGAGCACACGGGTTGAATCGCTTCTTTAACCTCAACACATGCTAGTTGTCGTGCTGGCTGTCGAGTTTTAATAAACTTGCACTTCTCAACTTGTTTCTTGGACAGACTTGATGACTTCAACACTTGATCTTGAAACACAGTTTCTTGAAGTATTAAACACATCCTAGATCTACCCAAATAAAAGTAAAGTGCGTTTTATCAAAGGATAAACCAATTACATAAAATAGTGACAAATGTTCCTAACAAGTGACTCACATATGTCCTAACACTCTGGTTGTCACAATAAATAAGAGTAATAGAGGATGTGAACACACCTAAGTCTTTGAGAAGCCATCGTAGTCAAAGGAGCTCAGATGTGGTATTAGCAAAGGCATAATATTCTACTTCAGTACTGGAGCAGGCCACATGAGTTTGTTTTTTGCTTCGCCAATAAACCAGAGAAAACCAAGAAGAAAGAAATAACTAGTGGTGGACCTGCGATTAATGGGATCTTCTGCCCAATCAGCATTAGAAAATGCACAGAGAACAAGAGGAGACTAAGTAGAGTAGAAAAAACCATAGAAGAGATTGCCCTTTAGGTATCGAAGAATATGCAGAACAGCAATATAGTGAGTCGATTGTGGAGTAGATAGATACTGGCTCACCTGGTGAATAGCATAGGAAATGTCTGGACGAGTGATAGTGAGATAAACTGGACTGTCAACCAAGTGTCTATAAAGAGAGGGATTAAATAATGGTTTCCCCCCTGAGGAAGTCAAGTGCGCATTAAGCTCAACTGAAGTGTTAACAGTCTTGCTATCAGTGAGTCCAACTCGAGACAAGAGTTTAGAGGTATACTTGGCTTGAGAAATATAAAGTCCATCTGTAGAATGCGTGATTTCAAGAGCCAAAAAGTAGCTGAGATGTCCGAGATCTTTCATCTTAAACTATTGACTGAGAAAATCCTTGAGTTCTTGAATGCCATTGAGGTCATCACCAGTTATGATCATATCATCCATATACAGGAGAAGTACAATAGTGCCTTTGTCAGTGCGATAAAGATATAAGGCAAAATCATAATAATTGGCCATGTAACCCAAGCAAGAGATGGTAGAGCTGAATTTGGCAAACCAAGCTCGTAGAGCTTGTTTAAGGCCATAAAGTACATGTCGAAGGTGACAAACCTTGTTTGATTCAACAGAGAGACTAGGAGGAGGTTGCATATAAAATTTTTAACTTAAATCCCCATTAAGAAATGCATTTTGACATCCATATGAAAAAGGTCCCATTTACTGGCAGCAACAACAGCTAAGAGGCCACAAACAGATGAAATACGAGCAACCAGAGTAAAGGTCTCTTCATAATCAATCCCATACTCTTATGTAAAACCATTTGCAATAAGACGAGCTTTGTAGCGCTCAATGGACCGATCAAAGCGAGTCTTAATCTTGTAGATCCACTTACAACCAACTACATATTTCCCAGGGGAGAGAGTCACACAAATCCCAAGTTTGGTTTTTAGATAATGTATCAAGTTCCTTTTTCATTGCAACCTGCCATAAAGGGTCAGTGGAGGTCTCACGATAGGTGTGAGGCTTGTACAATGTAGCAAGGGTAGTGTAACAATGATAGTCAAGTAAATATGCAAGAATGGATCTTACCCGAGTTCAGTGACGAGGTGGAATGTCTTGTGTAAGATCTTCAGGCAGAGCAGGAGTAGGGGACCCAAGCTCAAGGTTGGTTAGCTCATCTTCGACCTGTTGATCTTCCACCTGTTCATTAAAGGGTGAACTAGGAAAAGGATCAAAGATATCTAGTGGTTGGACAAAAAAGTCTAAAGGAGAATTAGAAGCAACTACAGGAGTATTAAAAGCAGCTACAGAAGGAATCTGTGCCTTATCCGGAAAAGGAAATAAGACAAAGGAGGAAGATAGGGAAGCACGGAAGTGAGAGAGCTCGACAAAGGAGCGATGTTCCCAAAAGACAACATTTCAGGAGATACGAAGATGATGAGAGACAAGATCATAACATCGATACCCCTTTTAAGTTTTGCCATAACCAAGAAAATAGCAAAGCCTTGACTGAGGCTCAAGTTTGTTATACTCATGTGGCTGAAGAAGAACGAAACAAGCAGAATCGAAGGAGCGAAGGTGGTGATAGTTTGGAGGTGACCCAAAAAGGTGCTTATATGGAATTTGATTTTGGATAACAGGACTTGGAATGCGATTAATAGCATGAACAGCATGAAGAGTAGCTTTGCCCTAAAAAGGAGTAGGAACTTTTGTTGAGAGAAGGAGAGCATGAACAGTGTTAAGAATATGACGAAGTTTTCGTTCGCTTCTACCATTTTGCTGATAGGTATCTGGATAAGTTAGTTGATGAACAGTGCCAAAGGAATGCAAAACAGCTTGGAAAGCATATTGAGTGTACTCAAGAGCATTATCAGATCAAAAATTTTTGATACGTTTGGAAAATTGAGTTTCAACCATTTTTGCAAAATTAAAATATACTTGCAATAATTCAGAATGATGTTTCATATGAAAAATCCAGCTATAGCGGGAATAATCATCAACAAAGACAACAAAATATCAAGATCCACCAATACTAGAGATAGAGGAAGACCTCCAGACATCAGAATGAATTAGGTCAAAGATATCAGTGGACTTTGATTCACTAATATTGAAAGACAAAGTGGTTGTTTTCCTAACTGACATGAAACACAATCAAAATTTTTTGTGGATACTGAATCTAACAAACCTTTAGAATCCAAGTGTTGTACCCGAGAGGAAGATGCGTGACCAAGTCGGGCATGCCAAAGTGCAATGGAAGGAATAGAAGAAGCTGTAGTAGCTGCAGCAATAGAAACAGGAGCAATAAATGGAAGACGAAGGTTGTCCACGGGAAACTTACACCCAACTCTGGGACCGGTCCCAAGTTCCTGTCTGTCCTTGGATCCTGCACAATACACCCAGAATAATCAAAGATAATGTGATAACCCAACTTAGCTAATTGTCCCACATAAAATAAATTGTAGGAAAGGTCAGGAACATTAAAGACCCCAGGAACCGAGAGGTTGGAGGTCGAAACGAAACCTATATTATAACTAAACATTGTGGAACCATTTACTGTGTGAATATTAAGAGGGTGTGGTGCAGGTTTAAGTTCAGAAAATAAGGATGAGTGAGGTGTCATGTGATTGCAACAAGCAGAATCCATAAACCAAAAGGAAGGAGACATACCAGATAAAGTTGAGAGAAAAGAGGAATAAGATGCATTACCAACCATACAAATAACATTAGCGATAATGTTTTTAAGGTCATTTGTGGACATGGCGAAAGTGCATCCTGAAGACTTAAACTGTGCAGAGACATGAACCATTGGTTGGACACTCTTAGTGTTAGCAACAATAGAAGCATAAATTGAAACAATTGATTTGTTGGGATGATAGTAAGTCTCAATATTGTGGCCAAAACGTTTGCAAAAATTGCAAAAACGTTTTCTGGATTGTCAGCGACGATTATTGCAACAAGAAAAAGATTGCAAAAAGTCAATCCTGGCAAAAAAGTCAACGGTCAATGCAGCAGAAAGTCAATGGTCAACAAATCAACTGAAGATGACATCAACAATCGGCGGATGACATTGCAGATGACGTCAACTATGGCTGACATGGCCAATGATGTCAGCTGTTTGGCACATAAGGTGCGTGGCACGTGTGAGCAGCAGAGATGGCTCGTGAGGCACGTGAACTTGGTGCAGGGTATGAAGCAACCCTGGTGGCAGTAACAAGATCGGAGCAACCTCGGTGACATATGAAGCACATGGAAGATTTTGCCGAAACTTTGATCAGCACATGGTGATGCGTGGATGGTCAAATGAGGATGTTTCCAGCGATGTTGTGTAGAGCGATTGAAAAGCTACATGGTGATATCTTATGTCCTATTCGGAGGTCAGAGGTGACAGATCCGATAATGGCAGTGGTTTTGGTGGCGGCAGAGGAGCTTCTGGCGGCGGAGATTCAACCCTGAGGACCTTTGATGGTGGCAAAGCAGTCGGGAGAGGGCACTGAAAGGGCTTATTGACCACAGAAGTTGAGGTAGCAGAAAATACCAACAAAACAAGATTGCAAGACACAAGAAAATTAGAGCAATGGCCTTGATACAATGTTAGAAATACTGAATAAGTGTATTGTATTTCTCAAGTAATAAAATATACATGAGTGCATTTATATAGGAGGCAGAGTGTGTAGTACAAGTAAGTGTGCTATACAAGTAAACAAGGTGGGCCTATGGTCCACATACCCTAATACACATTAACAGTTTTGATGATAGCCTCTCCTATAACATCCTGGATTGAAAGTTGATGAGGTTTCATGCCATTGCTTGCACCACCTGTGAATAGCACAACTCCATCCATTGTTTTTGCCTCAAAAGCATATCCACTCCTTCTAGTTTTCTTGTTCTTGTAAGCTGCTACTTTAATCATGATCTGCCATCCCTCATTGGTGAGCAACTACTGAGATTGTTGTTTAGATATGTGTTGCTGATCCTAATTGGTTTGGAAAACTTCTTGGTACCTACAAGTGAGAGACCAAGATGTTAGAATAACTTCTATTGGGTTGGGCAATTGTCCTTGGTGCAGGACCGTATTTCGATGGTTCCATATAGACCATAAGATGGTGAATATGGACTGCAAGAAAAACATTCTATCATTGTCTCTATTTACATTACGTAGAATACAAGATGCCAACCAATGTGTAACTGAGTTATGTACCAAATCCAAGGTTGTAACATCTAAATTGGATCCATACCAAATGGCTCTTGCAAAAGGATAGTGTAGAAAGAAGTGATTTATGGATTCCTCTTCCTCATTGCACATGTGGCAATTGTTAGGAATTGTTATGCCTCTCTTATTTAGTACCTCAAACACTGGCAGACTCCCATGCAACATTTTCCAAATAAAGGTCAGGACTTTATAAGGAAGTTGCACTTTCCAAATTAGATTCCACACAAATTGGGGCAAACCATGAATCATTCCTTCTTGCATAAGTGAAGGATGGTGGTTTTGATGGAGCATATGGTAGGCTTTGTTAACTCTGTACTCTCCAGAATTTGAGTATCCCCATAAGAGTTTCTTCAATGGAAGTAGTTTTGGTAAAGGAAGCTGCAAGATTTCATTGCAAGTAGGGGTACGGTTTCTTAACCAAATTAGATTTCATTATGGAAGAAGAATAAGGAGTCATCAGCAAAGAAAAGGTGGGTAAAACAAACCCCATTACTTCCTACTGTGATTCCTTTAATTTTCTTCTGATTCTCTTCTTTTGTGAGTGCAATGAAAAGGATGTTTGCACAAAACAGGAATAGGTAGGGTGAGATAGGGTCTCGCTGTCTTAACCCTCTAGAGGGATTGAATGGTTGGGTAGGGCTACCATTAATAGGCAAGGAATATTGGACAAATGTAACACACTCCATAATCCAATTTACCCATGTGTTACTAAAGTTCATGGAAAGTAAGACAGCTTTAAGAAAATTCCAATTAACCCTGTCATAAGCCTTAGACATATCTATTTTCAATGCACCAAAGCCTTTCTTTCTACCCTTCTTTTTCCTAAGAATGTCAAAAATTTCATGAGCTAAGAGAATATTGTTTGTAATGTTCCTACCCCGAATAAAGGCATTCTGGTAAGGTGTTATGAGCATATCCATGTAAGGTTTAAGCCTAGAAACCAGAATTTTGGAAATAAACCTGTAAGTGACATTACAGAGGCAAATGGGCCTAAAATAAGTTACCTTTTCTAGAAATTTGACCTTAGGTATAAAAGTAAGGTAAGTTTGGTTATGGGATTTAAGAAGAGCACTTGAGTGAAAGAAAGCATAGACATAGTTAAGTTTGTCTTGCCTTACTATGCTCCAAAATTCTTGATAGAAGAAGGCTGGAATCAAATCTGGTCCAGGAGCTTTATGAGGCCCAAGTTCAAAAACTGCCCCTTCCATTTCAGCATCAAATACTGGTCTGTTAAGATTATTTTTCTGATATTGATCAAGTTTAGGGATTTCAAGGTTTGCTAGTTCCTCCATTAGTTCCTGAACAGATTTAGGGCTTGCCTCATTGTATTGGTTTTTGAAGAGTTCCACCATGTAGTTCTCAATATCAACCAACTCCTCTAGTTGGTTCCCTTCATCTGTCCTAAGTTGCAGAATCCTATTCCTAGCTTTCCTTTGCTTAACCACTATTTGAAAGTATCTAGTATTTCTATCCCCCTGAATAATCTAGGTACTTCGAGCCTTTTGAGCCCACATAATTTTTTTCTTTGCTCATCAGTTTTTCAATATCTTCTTTGAGTTCTTTTTCCATTTTGATATCATGCATTGTTTTGATGGAGTCCTGTAGTTCTTGAAGCTTATTTTGTTTGTCCTTTAGATCCTTATCCACCTTTCCAAAGACATTTCTGTTCCAGTTAGAAAATTCCTTCGTGACATTAGTGAGCTTCTATTGCAACTTAAAAGCTCTCGATCCTTGAGGGTAGATTCTCCAAGCACTTTGGGCTAGTTCCTTACGATCAGCATGTGTTAACCACATTCTTTCAAATCTAAAAGGCCTTTTCCTAAAGAGCTGCTGAAGATCAAAATCTAGGATAATGGGTCCACGATCAAATCTTAGAATAGGCAAATTTCTAAGTGCATAATGAGGATTTGAATTGATCCAATCCTTAGTGGCAAGTCTCTATCCAGCCTATCCATAACAAATTTTTATCTCCATGACCATTCATCCTAGTATATTTTTGTCCTTTAGCTTCAAGATCACAAAGACCCAAGTCAAACAGAGTTTGTTTGAATATCTCTACACCTTCAATTTTCATATGTCTAAATCCAAATTTATCATCATGTGATAAAACTTGGTTGAAATCACCTATGCACAACCAATTTTTGTGGACTAGGTTAATAATATTTCTTAATTCAACCCAAACTTCCTCCCCTTTGGCATGATTATGGTGCCAATACACAAATGAAATAGATAAAGGGTTACCTTTGTTGTCAAGAAGATCAGCATGGATAAGCTATTTGGAGCTATATTGAATGTTGAAGCTTTGGTTAGTCATCCATCTTTGCAGCAGACCACCATTTAAGCCTTCTCTAAGAACCTCCCATCTATTCCAAAAACCATATTTTTCCAAAATTCCAGCTTCTTTGTCTTAGGTAATTTGGTTTCCATTAAGAAAATGATGTCTAGTTTATACTTCTGGGCCTTTTTTTGACATTGCAGAACTGCAGAAGGGCTACCCAACCCTCTATAGTTCGAGCTCAAGACCTTCATAGTTGTTAAGGAAGCTATTAAAGGCCTGCTTCTTGAAACCCTGCAGTTATATCAGCATCAATGGAGGTCTCCTGATTAGAAACATCTTGGATTTGGTTGTTTTCTCTATCAATTAAGCCACACAATAGTCTTTGTTTAATATTCCTCCCAGACTTCCCTATCTCCTTTATGATTCTCTTCTTTGAGCTCAATTTTGGTATCTCTCCTACAGGTGTGTCCCCAATTTCACTACACCAAAAACTAGCAGTTGGAATAAATGAAGGTAGGTTTATAGTGGGTAAGGAAGGTCCAAGGCCAAGAGTAAGGAGTTCAAAAGAGCCAAGATCCCTTACATTGGGCCCTACACTATTTAGTTGGGTGTCACCTACTGGGCTATCTAATTGGTCTAATAGAATAAGCCCATTGTTCTTTGTTTGGGGGTTTAGAAGTCTAGGCCCATTACTGAAATCCCCAAATTCAAATATGAATCTCCCTCTATTTACTCTTTGTACTAATGACTCTATGAATGAACCAGGGGACTCAGGTATGCAACCTTTTTCCTAGCCATGGCACTGCATGGCTTTAGGTCTGCTTTCATTTAAACTGTCTAGATTGAACACAATTGCTATAGTATCACTCTCTGAATCTGAAGCTTCAAAGTGGGGGCAGGTACTCTGTCCATTTGTAATGAAAGGACCATTACCTTCAATCCAGGTCCATTGAAGGTTTGAGACTTGTGGAGGTTTCCATGGTGGTCTAGTTGAAAAGGATGCATTATTTATTCCATTACCCAAAGGGGCATGCTGTGTTGGCAGGTAACTAGCATGCAAATTATTGGTGTTTTCACTTGAATTAGTACTAGTATCTTCTAAAGCCAATGAATTTGCTGTGGTTGGAGGTACTGTATATGGTTCAAGGTCATCAACTAGTGTATTAATAAAATTGGGTATGGGATCAGATGAGGTCTGGTTGGGTTGGTTAAGGTTTAGTGAATTAATGGCCGAATGAAGTCTGGGTGTATTAGTGTTTGGTTAATGGTTAGATGGAGATGGGGCTGCATATTGTGAATGTGGTGTGCTAGAAGTGCTAGGATCAGGACGATTAGAGTTGGGGGGGGGGGGGGGTGGGTGAGAGATTACGTGGTCTGGTGTTTTACTTACTTGTCCAAAACACATCTGAGTGGTCTATCTCCTCTTTCAATTGTGGAAAGTGCGAAGCTCATTTGTGAATTGGTGTTGCAAAGCATCAAACCTATATTGGACCTGATGAAGCTCTTGAATTTGATGTCTCTATCTGAATAGCATCAATTTCATATTCTCCATGTTATGGGTACACTGACCTCGTGTATGACCAAGGAGTCCACATCCAGTACATAGTTTGTGTACCCTCTCATATCAGCATTGAATCTAGATCCTAGAACCATCATCAAGCCGGAGCATAAACCCAGCGATCATTGGGAGCCAAGGATCAATTCGCACCTTTACTCACATAAATCGAATATTTCTTGGGATTTTATCTTCTCAGTCCACTCTTTCCACTAGGCCCATCAACTGACCCATTCTCTCAGCAAGCTCTGGGTATTGATACTCCAAAGGCAAACCATGGAGTTGGACCTAGATCGAAATGAAATTGAGTTGTGGGTTGCCAATCACTAGGTTTGGTCTCCAACTTTCTAGAACCTGAAGTGCTGCATCAACCGCCTGTGGTCCCTCTATGCAGATATGGATCAGATCTTCCAGGAACTAGAAATGGAAGATGTAAAAATAAGATTCTCTTCCTACAATGGAAACTGATCCCCTGATTCTCCATGCAGAGTTGATAAGGTGCTGTAGGTGTGGCACAGAGAACTTCCTGTAGTCCAGCAGAATTGTACAAAAACTCCAGAAGTCTCTTTGGGCTACTAAATCCTCAAGATCTGGTTCCACAATAGGCTAATGTCTCGCAAATGGAACTTCATCTTCATCACCAGGCACAAGATCTGTATCAAGTTCTTCAGCATACAAATCAAAACTGATATCAAAATCACTACTTTTAGTCCACCCATATTCCCTAGTAGCTATATTAGTGTCCATTGGGGTAAAAGGAAGAAGAGGAAATCGTTGCATGCACAGTGGAAACAGTGTAGTGCAATACTCGTTGAACAAACTTGGGAACTTTGGAAGAAACAGAAAGCTAAGACAAAAGGTGTTCTTGAAAAAGTCAAGGAACATATGAGGAAGCAGACAGAAAAGGAGAAGACAGGAAGGTATATGGAAGAAGGGAATATTTGTGTAGGTATGATTGAACCGTGGTGAATGATTGGGAACAAAGTTTGACTCAGTGCAAGCAAGGACACACCTCAAGCATGCAAAGGAGTATAGTGATACAGGTTGAGATGATGGAAAATGTGCAGGAAATTAAAAGGAATTAAATAGAAAAGACGGCTTTACCTACAAGGACAGAACGTAGAAAAAGAGAGTTGACAAGGGTTTGAAAAAGAAAGAAAAGGAAGAGGATAAGACAATGATAGCCTATCTGAGAAAGGTAAACGACGGCGAAGACCCTAGGGGGTGAGTGGCTCACTGTGTGTGAGAAGAAAAGCTTTGATTAGTCATTCAGACACTAAAAGATTAATGTGTACCAAAACGAAAATCTTTGACCAAATATTCAGTTTTTTTCCTTGAGAAAAAAGTAATTCAAATGCTTGGCAAATGTTGCAAGACAACTATATCAAAAACTTATTACTAATTATATATGTGCTGGTATTTTATAAATGTTGTGAAGTAATACCTATAATTGTAATAGTAGACAATAGACATATAACTTACAAATCTGGGGTAAAGTTTTTTATGGTTGAATAAGAAATCCGAGATTCAATTCTCGCCTATATCAAAAACTGATTGGTGTTTTGGTTTGATGATAAAGAGTTATCATCAAGAGTAGACATCATAGGTTGAAAGTCTCTCTCTCTCTCTCAAAAAAAAAAAAAAAAAAACTTGAAGATTTTACATGTTTGAACTTGAATATCCCATCAAAATAAAGCTGCACATTGCATAAATTAATGACTAGCTTATGTTAATAATTAAAGCATACAACCTTCTTTCCTCAAAGCTACTAAAAGCCAATTTGCCTACAGTGTAGACTGCAACAATATTAGAATTGAAAATATAATTCAACGTATATATTGGGAAATATCAGCTAATTCTAGATACCTTTTTTGTAACCATAATATAACCAAAAATTAAAGATATAAAGATAATTTTACAACGTAAATATAATGGAGGTCAGCCCTAATATTCTTTTCTTATAGATAAATGGTGGCTCAACTAAACTAGAGAGGCCTATTAAACCCGACATTTTCGGGGAATTGCACTTAAGTGGATAAACAAAAAAAAAAAAAAAAGAAAAAAAAAGAAAAAAAAAGAAGGTTTTCGCAGCTTCATTTGGTACTTAAAAACACTAGTAGAGAACTATAGCAAACTAGGGCTGTAACTTCAACTTTGGATTCCTATTTTCTGAATAGCTATCACAAACCCATGAGATTCCGAGGTTTAACCATTTAAGATCCCCTTTTAACTCACCCAAAATGATACAAAATCTTTTTCATCAAGCTTATAAGATTACCAACCACACACCGGTCTTTCAACATGTCAACAAAGCAACAAAGTCAAAACATCCTCTTTATCATATATTGTATGTTTGACTGTATCATATCATTATAATAAGATTGTATGTTTCATGGCCAAATTGGGGTTTTACCTCTTTCTCACAAACTTTCCAACAAAATGCCCCATATCTGAAACTATTTAGGGATATACCCCTGTTTTGAAACTTGATTTTTAGAAAATCAAGTTTCAATGTAAAACTCGATTTTTGGACAATCGAGTTATAGCGAAATGAAACTTAAAAAATAATAATAATAATAATTTGTGAAACTCGAGTTCCATTCAAAGAACTCGATTTCATTGAACTCGAGTTCCACTTGAATATTTTCAAGGAACTCAAGTTCCATGAACTCGAGTTCTACACTAGAAACTTGAGTTCCATGACCTCGAGTTCCTTGAATGGAACTCGAGTTCCACAAATTTTTATTTTTATTTTTTTAAAGTTTGATTTCGTTATAACTTGATTGTCCAAAAATCGAATTTTACATTTGAAACTCGATTTTTAGAAAATCGAGTTTCAAAACAGGGGTATACCCCTAAATAATTTCAAACATGAGCCATTTTGCTGGAAAGTTTGTGAGAAATGGGTAATTTGCCACTTTGGCCTATGTTTCATAGTGGTTGTTTTGTGACTTCTAACTAAGCTGCTTTATTTTCCTGTAAATAAAAAACAGTGGCCTTAATTTATACTCTTCCCTCTCATATTTTTAGGCATTTTTTAAAAAATCCGACTTTTTAAGTGAATATTGAATGTATTGTCTTTTACATCAAAAGATACAAGTTTCCAAAATAACTCTTCTCAATTTAAACTTTAGTGAAATTTGGATATTTTTTTTTTTAATAAAGTAAAAAAAAAAAAAAAAAAAAAAAGAAAGGGAATTTATTGGTTCAAAAAAAAACCCCCCAAAAATAAAATTTTGATACAAAATACACAAAAAGGCGAATAGCATTTGCATCTAGCCGATTCCTTGGCCAATAGTTCCTCCAAATGGAAACAAGAAAAAATTATTCTAACAAATTCCCAATATCACAAAAATAAAGAATAATAAAAACAAAAAAGAACTTATTCAAAATCATAACTCCCCAAAAAAACCCAACATCTTTAAAATATTTTTCAAAATTTGCCCTCATGCTGCTGGCTTCAATTGTACAACTCTAAATTTCGCAACAGTGGACAAGAGAAACCTGCTTTCAATGAACCTAAATTCCGTCCTACAATCTAAATTCCAATAACCAATGGATCAGTGAATCCAGCCTCCACTCGACAGCATGGTTTTGAAACTTAGACCGTTTAATGAATTATAAAAAGGAGAGGTTCAAGGTTTTTGAGGTTGGACTGAGGTCGAATCGGAATCGAACCGTGATGACGTCATAATTAATTTAATAATAAAATAAAATAAAAATTATATTAAATTAATATAAATATAAGAAATAACTAAAATAATTAAATTAAATATAAAAATCTATCTTTCAAATGTATTTTTTTATATCATAGCTTTCACAAGACAAATAAGAAATATCAAATACAAAGCAAACATAGATGTAGTATTTATTTATATGTTGATTAGTTAAACTTGTGATAGCAATAATAATATACAAATTATAAGGGCACTTATATTATATTAAGTAAAATAAATATTTTAAATTATTTAATAGTTTTAAAGTAAAATAACTATATACTCAATTATATCTATTGCTTTTAAAAGAAAGTAATTTTAGAATCATACAATTTTAGATTTTTTTTGGCACAATTGTGAATTTAAATGCCTATCATTTAAATTATGAAATAAATTGTGGTATTGTATTTTTTTTCTTTAAAAAAAATTGTAAATATTAATTGAAACTTGACAGTACTTTAAGAGTTAAGATATTTGTCACATTACATTGGGCAAGGTGAGAAAAAGGAATGGTTGAAACTTGTCTACCTTTCCAATGTAATCACGTGGAAACTTGTCTACCTTTCCAATGTAATCACGTGGAGGGGCTTTGGAAAAAAAAAATACAAAAACAAAAAGAGAGAGTGGAGACGGACAAATGAAAAGAGAAAGGGGAAGAAGAAGAAGAAGAAGGAGGAGGAGAAACAGCAGTAGAAGATTTGGCGTGATCGGAAACAGCAGCAGAAGATGAAGGTGTAACCGGCGACTTGTGTGGGCAACCTACTACTTCAAGTACTTGGCATAGCCCCCAGTGGCGACGCCATATGCAACTCAGGGTGTTCCTAGGAACACTTTGACCCAAAAAAAAACCTGAAATTTTCTTTTAATTTTTTATATCTGCTTTGTATTAGGAACACCCTCAATCACAAAATTAGGAACACCCTCAAAACTGAGAACAGAAGCATTAATACCCTTTCGGGTGAGTGGTTTTATAGCAACTTGAACCATTCCAATATGCAAATAGTTGAATTTTTTAGAAGCAAGATATTCACCAATATTCTTTTTAGAAAACAAGCAGCATTTTTCATGAGTTTTGGAAATAGAAAATATTTGTTCAACAATTCTAACTTTATAAGTAGAATGAAAAGTACTTTCAGCCCAGCTTATTTTATAAACATTTTTAGTATCAATCCTAGGAATAGTCCATTTGCTGAAATCAGGGATCTCACTATCATCAACATTGTGATCTTCTTCATTTACTATATCAAGAGGACAACCAGTCCTGGAGCTGATAGAAGAGTTGGATCTCCACAATCTATCCATACTATCCTAGTTTTAACACTCAATTATCATGTTTTTCTCACAACCGTTGCATTTCGTAACACATACCCTAACCAACCTTATACCTCTCATGCCCTAACGCCCTCTCTTGGCTAAAATGGGCCTTACAGTTCGGTTCTAGGAATTCACTTTACGACTAGGGTGGCACCAACGGCGGTAAGAAGGGAACACAACAATGGAGTACCAAAGTTTCGGGTAGAAACAGACGGAGAGACAAAGAACACAACACCATTATCACCGGCTAGAAAAGAGTGGCTTTGATACCATAAAGGGGGAAAGGACACAGCGTTGGAAGTGGAAGCACAGTTAGACAGTAATAATATAAGTGGAAAGTAATGCAAGTAAGAATAAACGTAAATGCAAGTAAGAATAAATGTAAATGCAAAGTTATAGAACCAACCAGGTAGGCGGCAGAGCTAGCCAAGTAGGGGGTATAGCTTGTATAATCAAAGTAAATGAAAGCAATTTAGAACCGTCCGGTATGGCGGTAATCCATCCAAGGTGGCAGTAGCAACAAGTAATATAATGAACATAAAACTGAAAATATTTGTTATTGAAAATAAAACAACACACTTACAGTAGTAGTATTGATTACAAGTTGTCAACAATTACAAGGCTTAGGAACTAGAACTAGTTACAAACTTTGTAGGGAAATAGGGATAGTAGTAAGGAATTCTCTCAAAGAAAGGCTCACTATAAGCTCACTAGAAGGAACTCTCTCTAGAGAAGAAGACCTGAAGTACAACTTGTTTCAAACATAAAGGACAGCCCCCCTTAAATAGGCAAAAATTCGGAGTGAACAGTGTCATGAATAGTAACGGATGAATAGTGATAAAGAATAGTGATGTGAATAGTAAATTTCTCTTTTTTTCTCCAAAACGTGGGGAATCAATTGTAGAGCTGAAAATTTTTGTGTTTGGTGCAGATTTTGTCAGGAGAAGCATGGCAAAGTGTAGCAAAGTATGAAAGCATGACCAAAGCAAAGTATGACCAAAGCAAGGCATGGTATAATGAAGATTCATCATTTTCTTTTGGAAAGTCTTCAAAATGACCTTTGTCAGAAGCATCAATTTTCAGGAATATCTTTGTCATGAGCATGGGATCACATTTTTTAATATTGAAACAATCTTGGCCGTTGTGTGGGCAAAATAGGAGAACCAATATCTTCCGCTAAATCCGAGGTATCTTGAAACTGTTCCGGGTTTTTAGTAACATAATTTTTAAAGTATTTTGGCCTTTGTGCAAGCCAATCAAACAAGGGAATCACCTTTGTCAGTAAAAACCATTAATCAGTGGAAGGAGCATCAGAAGGATAACCATTAAAAGGGCCTCGTGGAGAACCACAGTCATGCTCATGGGAAATAGCATACTGATTACAGAATCTACAATAAAAAATTGGCTGAAATGCTGGAGCTCTCCCTAGGATGAGAAGCTTTATGGGATTACAATGGTCAGCCACCCTTAAATTAGCAATAGCATCAGAATATGGTCTAGGACCAAAGACAGAAATTCTATCCGTGCTATCCATGAAATGATAATTTCTCCATAGATTGTGAGCAACACTAATAATTTGGTTATTAAAATAATTTCTCCAACATTCTGCAAGAGTAAAAGGATCAGCAAAGGATAATTGAGAATTTCCTTGAAACCATGGCCCTTGATGAGTATGACCATTAATGAGAATGAGATGCTTTGAGGGCTGGACATTCATCCAGTTATCTCTTTCCCATTTTGGTAATGCACTCCAACATCTAATGGTAACAAAAGGACAGTTAAATCCTTTAATAGCATCCTGAATAATTTGTGGGAATTGGCTGGCTTAAAAATGGTTTGTTATTCTTATGAACTTGACAAAACCATGTTCAAACATTTGAGAAAGCCAATAAGGGTCCCTATCAACATCCTCATCTCAATCATCAGCAATATACGAACCATCATCATAATTTATCAGGAGGCCAGGAAATTGGTGTTTCTTTTCATATACCCTAAGAGTACTCCCAAAGTGTTCTTCCCATTCTAATTGGAGGAAAACATTATCATCTTCATCTAACTCATCTGGGTCAGGAATAGTAGCAGTAACAAGTTTTTTGAAACTTTTGAACCATAGATCAAAAGATCTAAACTTAGCCTTGCTTTCCAGAATACGTAATTGTATATCTGTTGGCAAGTTGGCAACAACACTTCTTAACATGGATTGAGTCTTAAGACTCAATCTAGCATAATCAGTGCCTATTATAATCATTTTATCCTTTGAATGGATATCCTATTTGCCAAAGAGTTGACTAAGGTAGGAATCATTTGTAATATTTGAATAGTTAACAAGATAGCTTCTAAAAGCCTCATTTTCTGAAATAAGGTCATCTTCTGAAGTAAAGGGTTTTTTCTGAAACAAGGTTAGCATAGTAGTGTGCATAAACTTCATTTTGGGCAATGAGGTTAACAAGGTGGATTTCGAGAGCTCGGAGAGTTTGTTGAAAAACATCACGGTGCTATTTGGTAAAAGCAAATTGAAGGTTATCAAGAATGAGTTTAATAGAATCTGGTAACTCTGAGTAGACATCATTGTGGAATTGTAAATTTCGAGCCAAAACTTCCTGTAAAGCAATTATTATATCACCATTAGAGTATGTCACCTCTGCCAGGACATCTCCTTGAAGGGATGTTACTTCACTGGATTTTACTCCAGAAGAAGTGCCTTCATGCATTTTGAAAGGTCGTCCCGTTGGGAGCCTTTTGGGTTGAGAATAGTCCTGTACAGGAGCTTTTCCCTTTGAAGCCATAATAATCCACTTACTAGTGGTATAGGTATAAATATTACTATCATCCCACTTATTAGTGGTACTTATTCTCACATCATCGTCTGATTCCTGCAAAGAAATATTGATAATGTTAGGACAATTGATAGTATTAGCCCGATAGGTATTACCTTTAAAATCATCTGTGAAACATGGACAAGAACTCATCATTATTTCTTGGATAAGAGCATTCATGGGGGAATTTTTTTCATAAGTCAGATTGTCAATATCTATTTCAGTTTTTGAAGGAAATTTGAATTTTACTTTCTGTCCAAAAGGATCAGTAGTAATTCCATCATGTTCAACAAGAAAAGGATATAGAGCATTTATAAAAGGCAAACCAAGAATCACTTTATCAGTCAAATTTTTAACAAGAACAGAAGGGATCTTGAAACAGACATTATTATGGCATACATGAGCATTATTCAATTCATATTTAATTTTCATCTGAGAACCATTAGCAGAAACCAATCTTTTAGTAGATTTTTCAAAATATTTTGAAGGAATCAATCCTTCTTGGATACAGTTCATATCCGCACCAGAATCAATCATAGCAATAACAGTGAAATGATAATCAGGAGAAACAACAATTTAACTTTTGTAAACCATTTTGGAGGAATCAATTTGTGAACAAGACTAAGTTGAGAGTTATCAACAATACCTTTTTTCAGAAAGAAGGGCTTGTTAACTGGATTCATCTCCATCCTTGTGATCATATTGTTCATTATCAATTTGTTGGTGATCAAGGCTTTTATCAAATTTTAACATTATTAATTCTTGTTTAATATTGTGATTATCATTTTTAATATTTTTAAACTCATTTTTTAAATCAATCATTTCTTGTTTAACAATATTGATTTCATGTTGAAGATCGTTAATAGTTAAGTCTTTGGATTTCTCTTTATTAAATATTTCCAAAGTTTCTTCAAAGCTTATGGTTGATTTTAGTTTTTTACCAGTTTCTTCTTTTAACAAATTCTTCTTAAATTTATCCAAATATTCTTTTTGTAACTCAGGGTTTTGAATTTGATTTATTAATTGAATTATTAATTTTTCATTTTCTTTGCCCATAGTGAGAGTATTGACAAAGTTAATAACATTACAACAAGAATCTCTACAACCAATTTTAATATTAGGAGAATCAGAAGAATCATCAGCAGATTGATAACAAGAATCAGACGAAGAAGAATAATCATCTTCCAAAGAATCAGACAAATTGTTCGATTCAAGGATTCTGAACAATTCTTCTTGCTCTTTATCGTTAATATTTAACATGTTAAACTTATTTTTTAACTTTCCAGGTTTTTAATTACAGACCTTACTGAAATGACCTAGTTTTCCACAGTTAAAACATTTACCTTTAGTAGAGTTTTGTTTATCATATTTTTTTGAAACATTTTTCTTTTTAGCATAAAAATCATTAGGTTTGGCAAAATTATTTTTGTATTTTTTATATTTTTAATGGCTATAATTTTTGTGACTTTTATCATGTTTTTTCCCTTTTTGCCTGGAAGGAGAAATCGGGGACAAACCATATTGTTCACAAAAATTACCCATTTCATATTTAGCTTCTTTCTTATTCTGTAAATGGTAGATTAATAATTTTTCATCATTATACATGTTAATGCCAAGTTTTTTAATAGCACTAAAAATATCACCATAAGTTAGGTTATCGTAATCAATAGAATCATTTTTACCCATTAACACTTGTTTTATTTTATGAGCAAAGATTGGAGGGAGACCGTCAATAAACCTTTCTTTCCAATAAGGCTTGTGGCAATCTTTCCGAAGCATCACTCTGGAAATAAAAACATATTGGTACCATCTGTAATCAGTCATAGTAGGACATCTCAAATTATTCAATAAATCAGAAACTCGAGATGAAATATTAGATGGAGTACTAACAAAATGTTTGAGAATGGTATAGATCAGAGTATTCACACCATCAAGAATACCGCGACCAATACTTTCATCAAAAATAGGCAAACCTTCATCATTCTTTTTAACAGCATGTCAAATAGAATCTCTAGATTCTTCTGTGAGATATGAATCCCACCATCCATGAAGAGTACCATAAAAACCAGTAACAAGTAAATAAACAATCTCAGGTTGATCCAGATCATGGTTATTTTGATAGGCAATACCAACCATGGACATATGACTCATTTTATTAATGATTTCTTGTTCAAACAAACCATCAATATTCCATTCATAAAGCTTATCAGCAGAAACAGAAAATTGTGTTTGAAAAACTCTTTCTTCAAACTGCATATCAGGAGGAGTAGGTCTTAAATACCAGTTTTTTATAAAAGACATGGGTTTTGGGTTTCCAACAAATCTTTTAATTTCTGGTAAATCATTATCGAAAATCTTTTTAGCAGAAATAGAAGAAACAATATCAGAATCAGTATGTTCATCAAAAACAATTTCTTTTCCATTCTTTCCATTCTTTGAAATAGTGCAAGCTGTACTTCTAGAAGTACCTTCAGTTTTAACTTTTAAATCAGAAAGCATTTTATCAACAACTTCAAGCATTTTAGACTGAGAGGTTTTGAACATAACTTTCTCTCTTTGACTGGGTAAATCAATCAAAGGTTTCTCAGTTTTTACAAAAACAGATTTTTCAGAAATAGGTTTTTCAACTAAATCAATTTTTTCTTCAATACGATTAAGTTGCTGACCAATAATATGCAAGGATTCATTAGTGAAATTGTTTTGTTCAATAATACTAGTGATAGGGGTTTGATCATCAGCAATTTTGAAAGGAGTGGCCTTAACTTCCTTCTTTTGATCTTGACAGATTATCGAAACTGTCTCAAGAGGCGGATGACTAGACCGAACAATGGCTTTATCAGCTGCTTTAACAAAATTTGATTTTTTTATCACACTCAAATGTTGTTTTGAAATTTCATCATTTGAAACATAATGATTTTCAAGAAAATCAAAAAACAAAATATGTTTTTTCAATTGATTCATCTTTTTTAACCATTTACTCTTAACACGGTTTTTCTCAGATTAAGCAAAATTATCTTGGAAATATTTACTTTTAATTCGGTTTTTTGAAAGCATAAACTCATCATAGAAAGGAATCAGATCAACTTCAAAATTTTCGTTTAAAACAGTCAAAACTCTCAATTGCTTAATATAATCAGAGTCATCAATAGGAGAAAAGTCAGAGTCAACAGATTTACCATCACCTTCTTCTTTACAAGCAATTTTGCTATAAGGAGAGGAAACTTCAGAATAATAGTTAAAATATACATATATATATATATATATATATATATATGTTCTACTTTCAAGCAAAAAAAAAAAAAAAAAAATTCCCAGAAAAAAAAAATTGAACTAAAATCTGAAAAAAAAAGAAAAAAAAAAAAGAGCAACGCCTCAGTCCCTAAAGGTCTAATTCAGAAATCACTAAAGGCTTTATCAAGAAAAAAAGAAATCACTAAAGGGCCTAAAGCAAACCTAAAGACAACAGTGCCTCAGTCCCTCACTCTTAGAGCAATGCCTTAGTCGTCGGAGATCGGCCCAGTCCCTCACTCTCAGAGCAACACCTTAACGATGCTAATCCTCATCGGAGGATGGAGATCGGCAGATCACTTGTCACCTCGTCACTGCCTCAACCTTGAGGCCTCCCTGCTCCGGTGCTCCCTCCTTCAAGGTATTTCATTTTACTAAGCTAACTTCTCTCTCTTTTTCTCTCTAACTCTCACTCAGTCTCTAACTCTCTCTCTCTCTCTCTCTCTCTCTCTCTCTCTCTCTTTATTTTTTTAATAAGACTAACTCTCTCTCTTTTGATTTTTGAACTATGAGTCTGTGATTGGCTGAACTTTAGTTTTATTAATATTTTTTCTGTTTTTGACTTTTTGAATTTGGCTTTATCAGTTTATCTTATCCGTTGGTGTTGGTGTGTGTAGTGTGTTGGTTTTGGTGAGATATTAATTGTCTTTTAGTGTAATGTGTGATTGTGAAATTTTCTGATTGACAGGGGGCATCAAGCATGAGACGTGCTTGTGCTTGTGACTATTTTTTTGATAATGCAGTGTATTGACTTAGATTTAGACTTACTAACCATTTTTTTTTTTCTTTTGAAATCTCTCTTTTTCTTTGCTCTGACTTAGACTTAGGCTTTCCTCTAGTTCTCTTTTGGCTAAATTGGCTTTTTGTGTAAGTGTATATATATGTAAATATGTAATTGTGTATTTGTGTTGACTGTTGATTGGCTATTGTCTCTTGAGTGGGGGATGGGGGTGGGGCCATGGCTTTAGATTGAGGTAGTGGTCCTGGTCCACTTAAAAGCAACACCCAGAATAACACATTATTAAAATACAAAAATAAAAAAGTAAACTATGTTAGGCAGTGGGTTGAGTCAGGTGGATGATGTACTGTATTTGTATTCTTTACATTGTGCAAAGCCAACTAAACAGTGAGGTGTGTGCTAGATTGCTAGTAGTTAGTAAAGAAAAATAATGAAACGATTAAACAAAAATAATTAATAATTTTATTAATATTTCAAATGAAATTATAATTTATTGTTTATTCTTTTGCTAGTTATTATTGACAAATATTTGATAAAGAAATCACATACCTAAGATTAATTTTTTGTGTAAGATTCATCTTCATCTTCTAAGCGGATTTGTGTTAACTTTAACATAGAAAATCTTCGTTTAGATATGAATTTGTGTGTTTCTTGGTTGTTGTTGGCGTCAATATATGAATTTCTTTTTTTATTAGTTATAATTCTTAAGGAACACCCTGGAAGAAATTTCTGGAGTCACCACTAGTAGCCCCTGCTTAGTCGTCTTCTTCTTCCCTGTTTATTATTATTATTTTCCTACCAATCCTTTAGTGCCAGATCTGAAAAAAGTCCAAAGTGTATGTTGGTGTTAGCTAAAAAAAAGACCATTAGAACCGTTCACGGTTCTAAGAACCATGCGGTTTGATCGCGGTTCACACGGTTCCATACTTTTTCTTCATAAAGAGATTCTTAAGGATAAAAGAATTGGAATGAGGAGAGGTTTGCGGTTAACCCGGTCGAACCGTACGGTTCAGTCTAGATTTCAAAATCATGCTCGACAGTAATGAGTGGGTGTGATTTGATATTATATTTACATTTGTAAATCATGTCTTTGAGTGACTGGTTTACAGCACTTACAATTTTATTATTTTATTGAATTAGATAAAATAGGGGTTATATATATATTACAATTGTATTTGATAATGGTAGGATTTACTTTATTCACTTCAATTATTTTGTTTTGTTTAGTTGCTTAGCATGGTGGCTCTACAAATTTTTTACTAGTTTAATTTATCATTAAAAATATTTATACACAACCTAACTTAAATTGTGTATACTCTAATCACTAATCATCCTAGCCCAAAACCAAAGACCAACACAAATCAGCCCATCTCAAACTAAACGACAACACATATCATCTCTCTCTCTCCCTCTCTCACATTTCTTTTTTTTTTTTGGCTGAAACTTGTCTCATCTCACTTTTCTATATAAGTATCTCGGTATCTCTGACTTTAAGAATAAAGAGTGAGTGTATCTCTCTTTATTCTAAATTTATATTATGTGTATGGGTATGTTTTGATACTGATTTTGTGTAGTTATTATTATTTTTTTATTATAATTTTATTTGTGTGAATGATAATGTGTGTGAATATGTGCGTGCATAGTAAAAATATAATATAACTTTATATAATTTAATAATTAGAAAATACAAAAAGTTTCTTACACGTGTGTGTATTATTATCATGTTATAATAATTTTTTGTTATAAAGCTAGTGATTTAAGAAAAAAAAATAGTAAAGTTAATGATTGTTTAAGTATTTGATTGGTTTTTCTTAGATAGGAGAAAAATTCACTAGAATAAATGGGAGGTGTCATGTAAACCAAAAATGGAAGGAGGGCTAGGCATTAAAGATCTATGTAAGTTAAATGAAGTCATGCTAGCTAAATAAGTGTGGCGGTTGATTCATAATATAGGATCCTTATTCTAGAGGGTGTTTAAGGCAAAATATTTCCCAAATTGCTCTATTTTTGAAGCAAATTCATCATCAAGTTCTTTTGCTTGGAAGAGTATCCTGCAACCCAAAAAATTGATTGAGAGAGGAGCAAGGTTGAGGGTCAGTGATGGTAAGTCTATAAGAATTTTTCATGATGCATGGTTGCTGAATGAAGATGGTAGAATTACTTCACCTTGGACCCATCTAGCCCCGGAAGCATCTGTTAATTTGTTGATTAATCAAGACACAAGCTGGTGGAACACACACCTGATTGATCTTTGCTTTTATCCGCCAGAAGCGAATCACATAAAAATTTCTTCCTTTGTGCTCTACACCTCAACCTGACATCCTGATCTGGCTAAAGGAGAAATCAGGTAACTACTCCATTAAGTCCGGGTATAAACTTTTGTGTGAACTGCAAGATGATTAGTTAAATATGCCTCAAGCTTCTGACTTGGAGAAGATCTTCTGGAAGAGTATTTGGAAGATTAAAGTGCCTAGTAAGATTAAACATTTCATTTGGAAAGCTTGCTCAAATTCTTTACCAACCGAAGACAACTTGCTGAAACGAAAACTTCTCCAAGAAGCAGTGTGTCATCTCTGCCCAAATGACATAGAAGACGTTCTTAATGCATTGTGGGGTTGTGATAGGTTGAAGAAGGTCTGGGTTGTTGATTTCAGTTTGGTGGACAAGTTTAGAGTTTTATTAGGCTCTTTCTCAGACCTTTTGAAGATGATTCAAGGCAGACCACATACAGTTGCTTTATTTGCAGCTACAACATGGTCAATTCGGTATCACCGAAATAAAACTCATCTTAATGAAGCTTCTTTGCCATTGGAGAAAATTTCAAGTTTTGGTCGAGACTATATTCAAGACTTCAAAAGTCTGGTTAGCATTCCTTCATGTTCACGCCGAAGAGTCTCTATGAAGTGGTGTCCACCTGCCTCGGACTGTTGGAAGATTAACTTTGATGATGCTATGTTTGGGGAGTCTGATGAAGCTGGTATCAGAGTGGTTATCCGAAACTCCAAGGTGAAGTTATGGCTACCCTATCCGAGAAGATTAAGAAGCCTCCTACTATGGATATTCTGGAATTGCTTGCTGCCAAGTGAGTTGTGTTCTCCCTCGAAACAGGTTTTACAAAATCTTTTTTTGAGGGGGATGCTTAGTTCGTGATCAAGTCCTTAAAGTGTGGTGGCTGGGAAAAAGCTCAGGGTGGTCACCTCATCAAAGAAAATTTTTTTTCTTTGTAAACTCTTTTAAGAGAATTTCCTTCTCCTGTGTTGTTTGGTAAGGTAATGTGGTTGCACATGCTTTAACCCAAAAAGCAAGACAATCTTTTCCTTTAACCATCTGGACAGAGTCTGTTCCAGAGGACGTTCTATTTTTGGTTTTGTCTAACTTTCAATTTCCTGAATAATAAACAATCTATTTCTTTCTTAAAAAAGAAAAAGAAAAAAGTATTTGATTGGTTAAATAAACACTTAGTGTATTATTTATATATGGATGAGTGTGACTGTCTAAGCCAATAATTAATACTTTGCCAGTGTATTGAGTTTTTTTTAGATATTATTATTTAGTTCAAAAATTTTATAAAAACTTAACCCAAAAAGAAAAAAATGATCAAAGATAGATTGTTTTCCCAAAATATTTTTTTGGAAAACAATCTCTCTCTCACTTGTTACATCTCTTATAAATATTATATTCTTCTATAGCTGCGGGAAACATAATTTTTTGGCTCCTTCTCTCTCTCATGGTAAGCTGTCTCACTTTCTCTCTCTTCTCTTTGCTTTTTATCTAATCATATATTCTTTATTTTGAATTCCAAGCTTGATTTTTTTTTCTAAGAAATTTTCGGTTTGACGGATTCCAGGCAGAAGTTACTTCTTTTTGCACATAAAAGTGCAAAAAATCTATAAAATAAGGATGAGACCCACTGCTTTTTATGCGTTGTGTATGCTGAGGCGGCTTAATGTATTTGAGGGCCTAAGGTAAAAATTGAAATTGAGGCATTTTATATATTTAAATATGATTTTTTTTTTAAATTATTACTTAAACTTGATTTTCTTGTTTTAGATGCAAAAATTACAACTAATTAACATGAACTATGTAGATTTTTTTTTTACAAAGTCTATACACAAAAAATTTTACAAAACTTTTTATACTTATTGATGTGGTAGAATGATAGTGGCAAGTAAAAAAATGATGTTAGTGATAAACTTAGATAAAAACTAGTAAAAGTTTGCCAACTCAACTTGTGAAAAATATAGTGAACTTTTTTGTATATTGTTTTTTTTTTTTTTATAATTATTTGAAAAGTATTACATTCACAATATTTTCACAACAAATCCTATGTGTTAAGTTGTTACTGGTTCTAATTTGAATTCATCATTGAAATTAATTTTTTTTCATTAATAATAGCCTGTAACAATCTACCTCTTAGAATTTATTGTGAAAAATATTGTTAACGTAACATTTTTTTTCTTGTTTTTCATTTGATAAAAAATATTATTTTATTTATTGACTAATATTTGAGCTTAATTAATACTATTATAATGAAAAAAAAAAAAAACACTATTGGATAAAATTTGGGGGCCTTTTTCTACTTGGGGCCTTAGGCGACCCCAACATTTGCTTCTAGTATAGAGCTAGCTCTATATGTATGTACGATTTATATGTGTGTGTGTACGTTACTGTCCATATATATGAGCGTACAAAAACCAAATTAATTCTTGGTTTTTTATTTATATTGATTACATTAGTTGGTTTACATAATACACATGTTTAAAATTATACAAGAAATTTAAAAAAAAAAATGCATACCAAACACTAGAAAACATTCTCAAGGTCATTTTCAAGGTGGTTGATGTGCATGAAATATATACAATAAAGTACTCACATATCTACATATTTAGCCTTACTTTTATGTTATTTTGTGATTGATTATATAATATTTTTGTGTTGCAGGTAACAAGTGCTTTACATGCAAAGTGGGGCTAGGCCAATTGAATCAAGCCAACTTACATCCAACCAGGCATGAATTCAAGAGAAGACCAATCCAATCAAATTTAAGTCCAATTGGAGCAAGGAATCAAAGGAAATTTGCACCAAATCCAAGTCCAATTCGGATTAGGATTCCAGCCTGCACATCAGTTAGTATTTTTGGCATAACTTTCAGCTCACAAGTCTGATTGAGATGATTCAAGTTGGGCTGGAACGTTACTTAAAGCACTACAACTTTGTAGTTTACCAAAAGTCCGAATTCTGAAGTTAAATGGGCCAAAATAGTCGGTTAAGTGAAGCCTAAAAATCTGGGATTTTCTCCAAACGGGAATTCAACTTGTAATAGGATTCCTTTACCTATTTAAAGGCTCTTTAGGGCAAAATTCAAGGAGGCTAGTGCTAGGGCTGAGGGCTGAACATAGAGAGCTGCGGCTATTTGTTTGGTTTTCTTCCATGACAGTTAGTTTTATTTTATTTGTCTAGTTTAATGTTTAGTATTTTATTCTTGTGTTTTATTTCAATTACTATGAGTAGCTAAATTTATAATTAGGGTTAAGGATGAAACCTCGTTAAGGATTATCAGTAATATTTATGTGATTTGATTTTTCCCACAATAGTTGTTCTTTAATGATTAAATTATTCTTGCTTCATATCAATTGACTAAGATGGGATTCTAGATATGAGCTCAATCATGTTTTTCTCATGATTTAGGATTTGTCTTAATTAATTGAATGCTTGGTTTATTAATTCTTGATTATAAAATTGGATGTCGTTTGTGATTTGTCTGTCAGTGGATACAATTTATGATTTGATTTTTAGAATTGGATATATTTTGTGATTTGTTTGACTATGGATACAATTGATGATTTGGTTTTATACTTAAGAAGCAAAGAAGAACATGCTTTTGATTTTTAAAATAAAGATTTTAATGAGAATATTTTCCATGATAGCAAGATTGATTTCTAGATTATCATGTAGTGAGTTGGGAAAAATTAATGATCATAAATATATGTTGATATGACTTACAAGATGGATTCCAAAACCTTAATTCATTTCTCTAGATTTTTTACATCCTTTTACTGCTTTATATTATATCTTTGCTTAGTTTAATTATTTGCTTAGTTTATTTAATTTCAAAACAACCAATTTTTATTAAACTGGATTAGGATTAATTTGGTTAAGATTTGATTTAATTTTCCTACGTTCATACAAGTCCCTGTGGGTTCGACCTCGTTCTTGTCCAACTATACTTTGGTACGGTTCGTACACTTGTGAGTATTTTAAAATTTCATGTATGTACGATTTATATGTGTGTGTGTACGTTACTGTCCATATATATGAGCGTACAAAAACCAAATTAATTCTTGGTTTTTTATTTATATTGATTACATTAGTTGGTTTACATAATACACATATTTAAAATTATAAAAGAAATTAAAAAAAAAATGCATACCAAACACCAGAAAACATTCTCAAGGTCATTTTCAAGGTGGTTACCAAATACCAGAAAATGAAATAGTTTTCTAGAAAATTCTTTATGGAAAATGAACTATTTTTCAAAAAACGTTAATACTGAAACAAACCGAGCTAAAACAAGCAGAGCGTTAGCATTATTGATCTTAAAGTGTATCGTACTTCAAGATTTGAAGAAATTTTACAATCCCTCTTCCATTACCTTGTATATCATATCTTTTCCTGTCAATCAAAGGAAAAATAATTTTCGAGACAAGTAAAAACCTTAAAAAGAAGTCTTAAACTCATCTAATCATTCTATTACATACAAACTAGAGTTTAACAACAACACGGTCTGCTAAACATTTCACTACTCAACGATTATGTACCTATTCATAAACAAATTCCAAATTTTGCTAATATTGACAGCCACAGAAAACACACAAGTACAAATTCTAAGCAATTGTAACAATCCACAAGGAAAAAAAATTCAAACAAAATAACATCTTCATCAAACATAAACAACAAGCCCTATAGAGAGAAACAGTAAAAAGTAAAAAAACCCACTTTCCACAACATTTAAAAAAAAAAAAAAACCCTATTTGATGTTTAAATTAGCAGCTTCTTTTCTATATAGAATGAACATCAAAACCGCAGCTTTAACTAATGCTTATACAAATTTCAATATGCAACATGAAAACAAACCTTTCTTTATAAATTTACATAATTTTTAATCAATTTGTTAATTGAATTAGAATCAGCTTCATATTGACCAAAAGGGTACACCCAATTTTTTCAATGCCATTAAAAAAAAAAAAAAAAAAAAAAAAACCCTATTTTCATAAGAATAGAACATATAGATGTGAAAGATCTAAGCTTTACAGATCAAAATTTTAAAGAGAGAAAGTACCTTAAGAGCTTTAGAGAGAGAGAGAGAGAGAGAGAGAGAGAGAGAGAGAGTTTTGTATTTATATGAACTCTATGTCTCTCCTCTGAGATTTTTTATGTTGGAGAGATAGAGAGAGAGAGAGAGAAAAAAAAAAACCTTGTTCCATAAGGAATGGGAATTGCTATTGCCAGAGATGTGAGGCTCTTGCCTGCCTCTTTTTGATTGGTCACTCTCTCACTGCCAAAAGCGCTTTTTTATTGGTGTGGAATTAGCTTTCTCGCTTGGGAAGGGAAATTGGTGGTGTTATTGTGCTGTGATTGGTGTGGAATTGTGGTGTTGGGTTTGAGTGGGGGCCACATGTGTGTGAGCTTTCGAGAGGCTAGAGCACAAGGGCCAAATTTTGTCCGACATTTGGTTCACCCTCGTGGTAAAGACTTAGGTCAACATGGCTCATAGTATGGGTTTTGGGTTTTGAGTTTTTTACCTACTAATAATCCTCGGTAATAAATTGCTATATATTCTTTATATCCTAAAATAGACGTGAATTCCTATGCTAAAAGGAGGTAATATATCCATGATATTTTTACAATATTTTCCTAACAAATTATTGGTGATAAATTATTATCCATTCTAATTTTAACTTATGCCTAAAATTATTCTTTTATGTACTAGTAACCGTGTCAATAACAATATGCCATTTATTCTCTAAACTAAAAGAGACAATAAATTTATTTGCAAGATAAAGCGAATGTAATTGGCTGATGAGAATTTTATTGTAATTTGTAGGGTCTCCTTCAAGGTTACCGCCTGATCTAATACGTCCGTTTCTGATGATCAGACGGCTGATGTTTGCGTCAAAAAGGACACGTCAGTCAACCAACGCGTCTGGTGATGTGTGGGTTGTTTATGCCGGCTTATCAAATCAGCTGACGACGACGTCGTTCTGCTATCCATGCTCTAATGGGGCTAGTATCTTGGATCCATACATTTTTTTACTTTGTAAGGTTTCGTGGAAAGAAAAACAACTCACACAGTTTAGGCCCACTGGGCCATTTGGTATACAAATTTTTTTTTCCACCTGAATAAATGGGCACGAAAAAGAAGGAAGAAGTACAAGGGACAAACAAGGAAAAAAGTAGAGAAGTTGGCACCAACTTTTTACTAATAAGTCAACAAATTAATATTATTAAAGAAGAGTTTTATTTTATTTTATTTTATTTTTTTTTTTTGAGAAGCCCAACAACACCTGCATCAATGACCCACCCCAGCCACGACAACCATCACAACAATCCAAATCTAAGAGGTGGTGACTATGAAATAAGGAAGAGGAGGGAGGAGGGAGAGTGCGAGAGTGGATGATGATGACCGACCCCACCAACACTAGGATCGATGATGACAATGATCCCATAACCCAATAAGAATGCCCTTATAATAATATACACTTCAAACATTTATTTATTTATTTTAATAAATATAATCATTCAATATGCAACTTTCACCTCGTGATCCACTCATATATGGAAGATGAGTAATTTTTTGAATAGTATAAATGAAATTAAATTTGTCGTTTTACATAAAAACGTCATGGGTGTGGTTGCCTTAGCTTTAATAAGGCTTCATTCATTTGTTTGTTGTTTTTTTTTCTTTACTTTTTCTTGTTGTTTACTTTTTACTAAAGTCTTTATCATGGTTTCTTTGTATGTTGATCCCAAAAGGAAACCTAGTTCTCCAATTCTCCTCTTCTACCCAATCAAAATAGGCATCAATTCTTCTTTTTCCTTGCATCTTGATTCCTTGTCTATTCTTTCCTCTATTCTTTCCTTTGAACCACTCACATTCACACGTACGGTTTTGTGTGGAAAGTGCCATGGCATTGTTGTGGAGGACATTCCTATTGATTACCCTATAAATAATGCAAATTAGGTTGTAGTTTTCAAGAAAGTGATTTCTAGATACTAAACACCAAAATCTGAAGTCATGGAGGAAACCAAGCTCATTGATGACCTCAGTATGTTCTCTTACCCTTTCCAAGATTATTAGTTTACTCTATTAGTTTTGTTTCTTATTTATTTATTTAATTTAAATATTCATAATAAAAGAATATCAAGATTTTCATACTCCCTAAACCCCGTGCAAACACATCAAATAATGGATATTATTTCAAATCTTGCTCTTGAGAAAAAAAAAGGGGGGGGGGGGGGGGGGGAAATGATATCTCAACTATAGCTCTTCGTTTGTTTCGACATCAAATTTTTCTTAGATTTTTATACAATAATTTTTTTAAAAAAATTTAATACACCAATTTAAAATGTTTAATGTAGAACAAAAATCAACCTAAACACAAGCACAATCAAAATAAAATTATTACAAATTAAAATAATAAGCACAATAAGTGTGCTACAGAAAGAAAGAAAGAAAAAATTCTAACAACCAAAAAGAAACTACTATCAACCTTTTTTTCCCAATAAAGAAAGAAAGGGAAAAGAAAAAAAAGAAAAAAAAAAACTATTGGAAAGTTGTTTTTGAGAAAATTTTAAACTTTTGAAGGCATTTGCCCATAATTTTGAGGCATATCATGGTTATTTGAATGTTTTGAAGAGCTACTATTTTCATCATTTCAATATTTTTAGTAGGTGGTTTTAAGGACATTTCAATAATAGTAGAAAATTTTAAGATATTTTGGTCTTTAAAATTTTGAGGATATTTTTATCACATTAGATAATTTTGTGGAATTTTGGCCATTTTAGAACTTATGAGAGCATTTTGATCATTATAAAAGGTTTTAGGTGAGGGTTTAAGGGTATTTTGGTCGTATTGAAAAGGTTGGGAACGTTTTGAGAGTATTTTTGTTACTTTAGAAGTTTTTCTAATGTAGTTTGGTCATTATAGAGGTTTTGTGTGCATTTCAATCATTATAAATGTTTTATGCAAGGTTTTGAGTATATTTTGGTCATCATAGAAATTTTGAGGCCATTTCTATCATTTTTGAGGTTATTATGGGGTATTTTTTTTAAATTATTTTAAAGGTTTTATAAGATATTTCTGTCATTTTCAAGTTTTTAGGGATATATTGATTATTTACAAATTTTTGAAGTATTTCTCAATTTGGATGCTTTCATGGTGTTTTGGTCATTTTTATGATTTCAAGATGTTCTCTTAAGATATAAGAGGAGTTTTAGATTCATGAGAAATGAAGTTCTATTCTCCTAAGGTTCCAAACGTTTTAAGCTCCTTTTGGCATGTAAAACATTTTCAGCATTATCAACCTTAAAGATAGTGTATTTCTTGCTCACCAAAAAATTATTTATGTTTAATCTAGTTTCTCAACCGAAATTCTCAACCACCTCAAATGTCCAAAAATGAGGAAAAATTTTCCTTTTCCTTTTTTTTGTTTGTTTGTTTTTGCTAAAACAAATGGGATCTACATTCGATCCATTTTCTTTGTAGAGTATGTCTAGGCTTGTATAATTATTATGTATATATGTATTGCATTGTAGAGTATGTCTATGCTTGTACAAAGGGTTCAATTTGATTAATAAGTATTTTGTATATATGTATTGCACGGCATATAAATATAAATATTTATATTTGGTATGACTCTTCCTTAATGCTATATTATTTAATATTAATATTTTAAATTATCACCAATAGATTACAAGTTTTCTTGTTTCTCAAAAAAAAAAAAAAAATTTACGAGTTTTCTTTATTATTAACAAACATGTCAAATTTCGTTTTGATTGATCAATGTTATTTACTTTTTAATAACGTATTATATTTATAATTTTAAAGTCTAAAAAACTTTACATCTAAATTTTACAAACATGGATAGAATAAGAGGACAACATAATAAATAATTTAAAATGTTAGAGACGTAATAAGTGGCGGCTCTAGGAAATTTTTTATAGAATAGTCATTAAAAAACTTAAATTAATAAAAATTTTAAGAAAAATAAAACTTGAATATGTTAACATCAAAAAAAAGAAAAAAAAAAAGAAAAAAAAGAAGAAGCCCAAATACATTAAGTTTTAAAATTTTCTTTACAAGTTTTCATATTTTGAAATTATTATATGATATGCTAACTTCATTATCAATGATATTAGTTACATCTATTTCAATGTACACAATTAAACAATTATTAAACTACTAATCTCTTATTTAATTACCAACATATTGCCTAAACAAGTAACAGTATAAAAAAAATTTATTATCTTTTTGAAAAAATATATCACATAAATCTAACAAATTTGGTTAAAGACTAAATCAAGTATTAATAGACTAACTATTTGAAAAGTGTGCATTTTTTTTTTTTAAATAGCAATCTTAAAATATGTCATTTGAAAACATAATTTAAAAAAATCACAATTAGATGTTTGATTTGGGCCTTTAGGCTAATTTATTTGTTTGGATAATTTTTGAAAAGTATTACGTTCACAACATTTTTGCAAAGCTTACACAACAAACCCTAGGTGTTAAGTTTTTACTAGTTTTAATTTGAACATACTACTGAAATTATTTTTTTGTCCATCGGTAACAACCTATTACTTAGGATTTGTTACAAAAATGTTGGGAAAATGTTATGAACATAATATTTCTTGCAATTTTTTGGAGAGGTAGAATTTAATTTTTAATGGGCTCAAATTGTTATTTAAGGTGTTTAAGCTTTTTTTAGGGTGGTCAGGTTTTTTTTAGGGGTAAGGTTTGTTTCTAGTGTCCAATTGCACTGAACCCGTTGAGATTATAACAAGTATCCACTTTTGAACACATATCACCTTCTTAACGGGTCTAGTGCACTACATGCACTAGACCTAAATCTCACCCTATTTTTAGGGTGGTCAACAACCCATATTAATTGAAAACTCAATTTTTTAAAGGTACATTGAAAAAATATGCAAGTCAAGGTGGCCATGTGACCACTCTGAACTACACTTGGTGCCGCCCTTGGATGTAATATGTCTTCAATCATTGATTTTGTGATTATAAAACTTTTATAATTTTTTTTCTTAATTTTTTCTTTTTTGTTTACAATTCATGATTATTAGTAAAATCGCTTTCTTATCTATGTGATTAATTTTATGGACAATTTGATATGAGTCTTGGCGGCGCTGAGAATATATTTATATATATATATATATATTTTTTTTTTTGACAAAAGTGGTAGCGGCGCTGAGAATATGAATTAAGTGCAATAATGAAAATACAAAGTGTGCCTTTGGATGAGCTTAATTCATCAATTTATTCCTTTCAAAAAACAAATTCATCAATATATTTAACTTCTTTTTTGAGAAGATCAATATATTTAACTTTGTTTATTTGTAAAAATTAAATAAAATCTTGAAAAATATGATTTTTGAAAAGCCATACGTTCCATTTTAGGATGAAAACAATTACATGTCATAAATTAAATTCATCAATATATTGTTTATTCATTTTTCAAGTTTCATTGCCCTTAATGTATTTTGTTTAATATTTCTTTGACCTATGATGATTATACTTTAGCACTGCTTGATTGAAACTGTTGTCAAACTTGACCCATATCTCATTGCCCAATTGTTATTAGACAGTGTATTTAAATATTCCTAATGTATTGCAGCAATCAAAAGAACAAAAAGACATTTTCGTCCAGCGCATTACTTACTTAAAATACAGTCATACTCTTTACTATGTGATACTGGGGTGGAAAAGTATGACTCTGGTGTTTTTGAAGCCAGTGGACACAAATGGTGGGCTCTAATATTATTCTAATTCTTGTTTTTTCTATTCAAATATAAATATTTACTTCTAATGTATTCAGTTTTATTTTGCAGGAGGTTGTCTATTTATCCGAAAGGAAAAGAGAAAATGAATGGAAGTGGTCACATCTCAATTTACGTGGCAATTGTTGACACCGAAAAGTACACTCTTGGCTGGGAAATTTATGTCAGCTTCAAATTGTTCCTGTTCGATCAAATACAAGACAAGTTCTTGACCATTCAAGGTTTGCTCTCTCAGATTGTTTATATATATATATATATATATATATATATATATATATATTCATCTTTTATGATTGTATTTTTGTATAAATTGTTAAATTATTGATTTTCTCAAAAAATTAAACTATATAGAATATGAGGAGATCACAGGAAAAATTTAAACTCAGGACTTTTTATTCTGATATCATGTTAAATTTTCAATTCTCTCAAAAACTAGTCTAACATTTTGTGTGTGTGTGTGTGTGTAGATGTTGATGGGGTAATTAGAAGATTCCATGATATCAAGACTGAATGGGGCTTTCATAAATTTCTATCCCTTAAATCTTTTGAAGATCTTTCTCAAGGATATCTTGTCAATGATTGTTGTGTATTTGGTGCTGAGCTTTTTGTTCATGAACGCAATGCCAAGCGGGAGTTTCTTACTATGATAAAAGAGCCCCTTAACCGTACTATGCCTTGGAAGATTGAAAACTTTTCATCACTAGATAAAGTGACATATTATTCTCGAATATTTCCAGTTGGCGATGTGAGATGGTATTAATTTTTATTATTATTAATTTTTATATGTATTATTATAAGTTGGACTTTTATTGTTGTAAAAAAAGGAAAGTTTCCTTTTTGAAACTTAGAACCTATTGTTTTTAACTCTTTTTATTGAATCCATGCAGGAAGTTACTGGTTTACCCGAAAGGAATTTATAATGGAGAATCGAAAGTGATATCTCTCTTCCTCTTTTGTTGTGATTGTGTTCTACCTGAGCACAAATGTTTTGCAGAATTCAAGATACGTATAAAGGACCAAATTAACAATGAAAATCACGTGGAAAAAACAGGCATGTATGCTTATATGTGTGTGTGCACACACACGTGCCTCCCATTCTCTTTCACCTTGTTTTGTTCCTATGTAAGTTTTGTCTCAATTTTTTTGTTTTGTTTCTTACAGAAAAACATTGGTTCACTGCCTCTTCGAATGAATGGGGTTTCTCACACTTTATGCCTCTTAAGGATCTCCAAGATGCATCCAAGGGACTTCTTATGAATGATGCTTTAATTGTAGAAGGAGAAATAATAGTTATATCTAATGTTAAGTGATTCCCTATAATGGTTGTCTAAGAAATTACGGCAAAAACTATACTGTAAATATTGTAAAAATACTTTTTTATCCCGGAATTGCATTTGGGGAGGTTATGGGATTATTATTATTATTATTGTAATTGCAAAGATGTCAATATTAAAAAGATTTAAATTTGTCTTCTTTATTTTGAAGCTTGTGCATGCACTCACACGCACATACCTACTTTATGTACATAAATACACACATGTATGTATAGAAATGTGTGTGCATATATATATATATATATATATATTTTTTGCAATTATATATGTATACATGTATGCCCTAAATCATCTCAGTAGTAATACTAACTTATAATAAGTGTGTATTTATAAAAGTTAAGTTCATCTTTTATATGATATAATTTTATTTCAATGTAATACTATTTCATAAGTTATATAGATTTAATATTTTATCATACTCATAATTGGTATATGCTTTGACTCAAGTTATATCCGGTATTAATTTTGTTAAAATTAAATCTCTTAGTATCTTTATATTAAATTTTTAAATCAAATATTCTTTTAGTATTTATCATACACATCAAATTTTATACCAATCAAATGTGTTTTGCTATTCAATCAATAAATTATGCAATAATTTAATAAAAAAATTAATCAATAATACATTTTTATAACGGAAAAAATATAAAACCTGAACTATATATAAATGAGATGATTTTTTATCTTCTTATTTTTTGAAGAGCTCCAAAATATGTATAATTGAACTCCACTATATATATATATATATAGATGTATATCATATTATCATCAGTGAAAGGGTAAGCCAAATGTCATGCCCTAACAAGCAATTTATGGGCAATTTGGTTTATTATGGCTACCAAATGTCATGCCTAACAATTGGTTTATTATAGCCAAATGTCATGCCCTAACAGTGTAGGAAAGTTGGCATTTAGCTAGCAACAACTGCAAGTCGTCGTTGATATGCTTTAAATGTCCACTTTTTTTTATATCAGTAAAGACATTTGTCTTAGCTAATATCGTTGCAAATACTTTGTCAAGAAAAATTTTTCAGCTTCGTCGCTAATATATTATAATCAAATTATCAATAATAACAATAAAAGCGTTGCTAATAATGATAATTTTTTCCGTAGATAACTTAAGATAAAACGTACATTATTATAGCTTGTTAAATAGCTTCATTATCCAAGTAAAACTTTAACTTTTATAATTCATTGGCATCATTATTATAATAATCGATCTAGTAATTAATATTAAATTGTTGTAATTTCCTTGAGATGTGAAAGAATGATTTAGATCATCAAGTGTGATTGGCTTTCAACTTTCCTCTATTCTTTGTATTTCGGTAAATGACTTCTGCTAACAAATATTAGTAAAAAGGAAAAAAATAAATTAACACAGAAAATGAACTAATCATATAATACAACTTACCATTAAATGATTTTGTATTTGTTGGTGATATTGTGAGACTTTAGTCCAAGAACAATATTGAAAATTGGCATGATTACATAGTAACCGTTAGGCAAAATATGATAACGTAGTTAAAGTCCAAACCAAGCTGGTTTTGTTATGGAAGTCCTAATCCATAGTTGACTGTGAAATTAATTAAAATCATTTGTGAGTGACCAGCGGGTGGATGAGTTAGGTCTAAACGAGTTACAGGTATATCTGCCACAAATTAAAAGAGCTAACAGCCCAAGTTAATGGTTTGCAATTGATTATTAAAATCTGTACCTATTTTTTAGCCCAAATTAATGGGCTTGCAGCTACTAGTACGTTTAGTTTTTGGACCATTTAAAAAAAAAAAAAAATTAATTTTAGGCTCAATTTACCGTAAGTCCTAAATATGGGTTTGTTCTTTAAAAAATTTTAGCCAATTAATTGGATCCTAATTTCAGGTTTTATAATTATTATTTTAATTTTTTTAATAAATTA
Source organism: Quercus agrifolia (assembly GCA_029955455.1). Lineage (NCBI taxonomy): Eukaryota > Viridiplantae > Streptophyta > Magnoliopsida > Fagales > Fagaceae > Quercus > Quercus agrifolia. The sequence continues at coordinate 53,872,635 of JARQAD010000003.1, read as the reverse complement.
AAACTGTGAAAAATATTTTGGTTGCTGCGTGTGATCCTAAATGAATAATTTCCTTAGAGCGTGCAGAACTAAAAAAGAAATTGGTCATACATATGATATCCCTATTAATAAAAGAAATATTACTAAAGGGTGGGTGAGGGTTAGGGTTTTTTAAAATTGCCCTACCGTTTTCAACTAGATCATAGAAAGGGTGATAACAAGAATGGTGTTGGGAGAAGTACTACATTCACAATTTTTTTACAATACTTTCATAACAAATTCTATGTGGTAAATTGTTACTTGTTCTAATTTGAATCTATTATTGAAAGTACTTTTTTATCCATCATTAAAAACCTACCATTTAGGATTTGTTGTGAAAAGCGAAAATGTTATGGACATAGCATTTCTCATAGTGTTGTAGCCATATGATGGCGTTTAAGATTTCAATGAGAGAGAGAGAGAGAGAGAGAGAGAGAGAGAGTTGAGTGGGTATTCACAAAAAACTAACAAAATCAAGTATTTAATAATAAGAAAATTCAAATTTTTAGGTATGGGTACTTAGAGAAGACTAGAAGATTCAGATGAATATTTTAATTTGGAGCTGATTGAAATAATGTCTAATCCTTCAAGAAGTAATATTGCATTCATTATTTGTTCCGCATAAAGTGGCCATGCAATTAATGATATTCCATGCATGATACTCTCTAGGGTTGAATTTCAACCACAATGTGTTAAGAACCCACCAGTGGAGCCATGGCTAAGCACTTGGGCTTGTGCTACCCAAGAGGGCACCACTAGACCTTGTCCTTTAGTCCTTTCTACGAACCCTTTTGGTAAGAAAGCAAGTGGGTTGTTGTCAAGGGTTTGGTCTTTAAGGTATGCAACATCATGTTTATTATTTGGGCTTCTTAAAACCCATAAGAACTTATGCCCACTCAATTCCAATCCAAGGGTTAGCTCATTGGTTTGCTCATAAGAGAGGGTACCACCACTGCCAAAACAAAAAAATAAAACTAATGAAGCCAAGTTCGTCAGTCGCTGTTATCGTCTAGATAGAACCGTGCGCTCTTGTAAGAAATAAGGAGTAAGTTGGATAGGTCATGGCATGGTGCTAGCTAATGAACCTTTGATGACAAAGTCAGATGATTGGAGAAATGGTATTTGAATATAAGGAATGATATATGTGTTTTTGTGTACCTTTGCTCTAGGTATGACCTCCTTTATTTTTGCTTTTTCCTATCTAGCCATTGGAGGCCTTCAATGGTGGCTTAATTGCTTGTTTAAGTAATGTATCTGGTAATTAATGCGGTGCTTATGGGGACTTTTGAGCTATTATGCCCCTTGCCTTGTCTGACCATAACGGCTCTTGCATTGAATGCCTTATTTATAGCGTTTTGGTCATCCATTACCATGTTTAGATAAGGAAGACTTCTCGACTGTTTAGGCCACGGGGGGACTTGCATGAACTCCAACTATTCTAACTCTCCAACCAATCGGTTTGTTAGCTTTAGGTATCTTTGCATTCTTTGTTCCTTCACTTCATAATTTCCTTTAATCTGTCCTATTACCAATTTGGTGTCACTCTTCAAGAGCAAATTTTTGGTTCCCATGGTTTTTGTCATCCTGAGCCCTGTCAAAATAGTCTTATACTCTGATTCATTGTTGGTGGCAAGGAATTGGAGTTGGACCGCATATCTAAAAGTGTCCTTCTAGGGAAGTGATAACGACTTCAACTCTGCTCATTTTCTTCACCGACGACCCATCCATCTATATCGTCTATAACTCCGATGAATTTGCCGTGCTTTCTTTTGGCAAGGTAAATCTTGCAATAAAGCCAACTAATACTTGGGATTTTATGGCTGTTCGAGGTCTGGCTCAACTCAATTACCCACTGTACCATTCGATCTGCTGCTTCTGGTTTGCTCATCGCCTTCTTGATTGGTTGGTTCACCATGACAAGGATTGGGTTTGCTTGGAAATAAGGACCTAACTCTCTAGAGGCAATGATTAGAGCAAAGGTGATCTTCTCAATGCGTGGGTATTTTGCATCTGCCCCCTGGAAGGCTTAGTTAACGTAGTATACTGGGCACTGGATTTTTTAGTCTTCCTGAATCATGCTACATTCATCGTGGTAGCGAAAATTGCAAGATATAGGAATAAGTCTTCGCCTTCTTTGGACAACTTAAAAGTGGTGGGTTGCTTAAGTAGCGGTTTAGCTCTTAGAATGCAGTCTCACATTCATCGGTCCACACAAAGGCTTGTTTGAGGGCATTGAAAAAAGGTAGGCATTTGTCTGTTGCCTTAGAGACAAAACATTTGAGGGCTGCTACTCTTCCCATCAATTTCAATACCTTTTTGACATTCCTAGGTGACGACATCTCTAGTATGGCTTTTACCTTCTTAGGATTAGCCTTTATCCCTCGTTATGATACCATGAAACCAAGGAATTTCATTGAGGAGACCCTAAATGCACATTTTGCTAGGTTTAACCTCATTTTATATTGCATTAGTGTTTCGAAAGTTTCTTTGAGGTTGTCCAGGTGGATCTCCACCTCTTTACTCTTGAGAGGCATATCATCTATATAAACCTCCATATTCCTCCTTATCTGCTTGCTGAACACTTGGTTCACTAACCTCTGATAGGTAGCTTCTGTGTTCTTTAACCCAAATGGCATGACTCTATAATAGAGTCCTTGGCTAGTGATGAATGCCATTTTCTCTTGATCTTCTTCTAACATTTGGATATGATTATATCCTGAGAACGCATCAATGAACGTCATGAGGTCTCTGCATTCGTCTATGTAATGTTCGTGATCTCAGTGGAAACGGTAGTACTTCTGCTTACTTCGAGCATTGGGTGAACAATTTAATGGTTTCAGCCACCAAAGTTGATGGTCGTCTTGAATCTACATCAAGATTTGGTCAACAGGCATTTCCAAGGGTGTGAAATTTACCATTTTACGGGTCTTATCATCCTTTCTCTAGTTCCTGTCATGGCTGGATGAATGGTCTTTCCTTTCCCTCTTTTGCCCCTTGGGGTTGGCTAGAGTGCCTGTCTTGCTTGTTCAAGTTCCCCTACCTCTTTGGTGGCAAGAGCTTCTTCCGCATTCATATACTTCTAAGCCTTTATTATCAGCTTCGTCATTGATGTCGGTAGACTTTTTGCGAGTGCCACCACAAACTCTTTAGACTTTAGCCCTGCCTTGAATGTCGTCAACTATACCTTGTCATCAATTTCATCCACTTTCAACACTTCTCTATTAAACCACTTCACATACAATCTCAGTGACTCCCCCTCTCCTTGTTTGGCCATCAGCAAGTGATCCATAAACCTTTTCTAGCAATAGTCGCCCATGAAGTGGTGCATGAACAAGCTATTCAGTTGGTCAAAATTGTCTATGGAGGATTATGCCAACTTATTGAACCATGCTCATGCCACTCCCTTTAGTGTCGTCAGGAAGGATTGGCATACTATCTCATCCGAGGTCTGTTGTAGGCTCATGGTCATCTTGAAGATGGTTATGTGATCCAACAGGTCTTTCAACCCATCATATGATTCAAGTTGCGGGAGACAGAACTTTGGTGACAAGGGGCACTCTAGGACCTTTGACTTGAATGGTGAGTTAGTCATTTTTACCATCACATCCAAGTTTTTTGCCGTTTTTCCCTTCATAGCATCTTTAAGCTCGTCCATTTCCCTCCTCATGCTCCTTAGGAGGTCATTGCTAGCTTCATCAGACTACTCAGTTCTTTTCGAGCCATCTCTTCCCTAGCTACCTTCTATGTCTTGATCTTCATCTTCATTCCTATTATTCTCGATCTTCCTCGACAAACGGTTTTCTTCCTGTTGCAATTGTTGTCTCATTTCTTGGTTTTGTTTTGTGAGTTCTTCCACACTGGCCGTAAGGGCTTGGATCTGCAAGGCCAGGGCGATTGACTCTTGTTGTGCACTAGATTCCATCTGGATGCTAACAATGGTAAGGCAACGTCTTCTGACCTTAAGGTTAGAAAGAAGATCCCCACAAATGGCACCAAATTGATGAAGCCAAGTTCTTCAATTGCTATGATTGTCTAGCAGAGTCGTGCGTTCCGGTAAGAAATAAGGAGCGAGTCGAATAGGTCACGACGTGGTGCTAGCCAATGAACCTTCGATGACACGATTGGAGAAAATGGTATCTGAATATCTAGATTGATATATGTGTTTTTGTTTACCTTTGCTCTAGGTTTGACCTCCTTTATATATGTTTTTACCTTTCTAGCCATTGGAGGCCTTCAATGGTGGCTTGATTGCTTGTTTAAGTAACATATTTGGTGAAAATGCGGTGTTTATGGGGACTTTTGAGTTGTTATGCCCCTTGCTTCGCTTGACCGTAACGACTGTTGCCTTGAATGTGTTCTTTATGGCGTTTTGGTCGTCCATTACCATGTTTAGACGAGGAAGATTTCCCAACTCATCAAAAATAAAGCCATGTGGTTGATTGTCCAACCATCTTAAGCAGTCTAACCCTTCAACCTGATTGCTTGAAGTTGAACCAATTTGAATGATGGGTCCAATTGGATAAAGTGAGATTTTTATCTTCTTCTAACAATGCTTTTATAGCACTTTCTTCCAAATCCATGAAAGTATTAAGGATAATACCCTTAGCTAATCGTAGCTCATTTTCACTGAGAAGAAACATTTTTGTAAAACTCACTTGTTCGATCTTGAATTGGTTCTAGAAGATCTCTACCAAGAATAGGTATGCACCCTTGGAGTTTCAATGGTTCTTGTAGGTCTCTATGCTTGCATAAAACTGTCTCATCTAGCTTTGGCAAATGCAAAAGCAATGACAAAGATATCAATGACCAAAGATATTTGACATGAAATAAATGTAAGTTGGGATGTGTTGGTGCAAACATAATAATAATGGAAATAACACAAAGAGAAACTGAATAATAGTTTTGAATATTGTTAATTTAAAGAGAAAAATTACACAACACTATTTGGACTGAGGCGTGGCACTCGCTCCCTTTAAGGAGATTCAAGCCCTTGGTTGGCTAAACTTTGTAACCAGTACAGACTTTCTCTAACTTGTCTCCCCAAAGATACAACAGCCCAACAAGTGTTGTATGGGTAGAACAACCTCTACACAAAGTGTTCAAGCCCAAAACTCCACCAAAAAGAACACCCTTCCTTGCCAAGAACCTCTCTATTTTTTTTAGTGTATATTACAGTCATTTGGATTGGGTCTGAATGAGTCTATTTATAGGCTCAATGGGCCTCACGAAATTACTACATAAATTAATCTGATTAATTAGGTCCATTATTCTGATGTAGTGAGTGTTACAAGATTAATTGCTGAATATTAATCTTATGGGCTGGAGTTACACAAGTGATGGTGAGATAAGGAGTTTCTGAAGAATGAAAATGCCTAAACGGATAGTCCATTAAGTGGGTTAATGACACTTTATTTTCCATAATAAAATGGAGTATTAATTCGGGCCATTTACTCACCAACGGATATGATAAATATTCTGAATGGGCTGTCAAGTAGGAGGATCCAAGAGGCTGATTCATTTCCATTTTTGCAACTCCACCCTTCACCTCCCCCTTGTGCACGTATTTAGCTCAATATCTGAGTCAATTCATATTAGCTCATTAATCATCACAATTAAAAAGAATAAAATTGTCTTTCTCCTTTTCAATGTAGGATTAAACATTTTCCTAACTCCTCATCTTCCATACTCACTCCCACATCTTTACATTTATGTTGTAATATTTATTCATTTTAATTAATTAATATTAAAATGCTCCAACAATCCCCCAATCATTTTAATATTATGAATTACAAATTTCATTAAGAGTTTTTTTACTCAACATTTCCACATTACAAGATAAATGCACTTACATCATAGGGATGAACAATTAAAAAATTATTTACAAAATAAATAATTGAAAAAATAAATAGTGCATTTCCTACAACCATTGTATGATTCGCTTTTCCCATTGAACCCAATTCTCAGGATCTTTGGTCCTTGGGTTGGGTATCCTCATAATTGGCTCATGAATCTAAGGACTTAAGTCCCATCCCCCTCAATGTATTCCAGACCCTAACTTTTGCCAAGGCCTTGGTAAATGGATCTGCAAGATTATCATTAGATTTAATATAGTCCATAGTTATGATGCCACTACTCAAATAAGAATGCACGGTACTATGCTTTCTTCTTATAGGTTTGGATTTACTGTTGTAATAATGGTTTTTAACTCTACCAATTGCGGTAGGGCTATCACAATGAATTAATATAGGTAGAATTGGCTTTTCCTAAAGTGGAATTTCATATAACAAATCTTTAAAACAATTTGCCTCTTCACTAGCTGAAACTAATCTATATATATATATATATATAACCGAAGCTTTTGAAGCTCCCACATTTTTACACATCAGCATTATTTAAAAAAAATAAAACTATTAAAAAAAAATAAAACCCTAAACACCGTAACTATTTCTAACCCAATAACTATTTCAACCAAAACTTTTGAAGCTCTCACATTTTTACACATCAGCATTATTTAAAAAAAATAAAACCCTAAACAGTGTAACTATTTCTCCCCAAAACAAACCCGGTAATCTTCAACTCTTAAACAATACCCGATACAAAAACCTATTTCTCAGTCTCTGTCTCTCCTTCAAATGCAAACTCAACCCAACAAACACTACAAGACTCATACCGTTCTCTCTCTTTCTCTATCTCTCTACCCTTTTCCTTCCCCAAAATCCAAACGCTAATCAAATCTAAGAGACTGCCTCTCATGGGATATTGGGACAAATCAAGTTTCAGAGACAAACGATTCCGTTGGAGAGAGGCTATAGTTATTTCTCTTAATGGGTTTTTGCTAGAATCATTTGGCCGTTGGGGGGATGATATAGTATGTTAGGTTTGGTTTTTGATTTTGTCATTAATCTTGATTTGCATTGCTTTAAATTTTCAGATCCCACGCCCTCCTTTTCTCAGCCTCTTCGTTTATCAAGTTCCAAAATCAACCAAAGCCTCAACTTTGAACATACCCATTTGCAATTTTTTCTAAAGATCGTCACTGCCCCTCCAACTAAATTAGTGGAGGCAAATTTCATGGTAGTTTTTTTAAAATTTATGTTTCCAGGCACAACCCACTTGTTAGGTTCTAAAGACTTAGGTTTTATGTATTTAGAATCCTAATTTGTATTGTTGGCAAACCATGATCAAAACAATGTATTTAAGTTGTTTTAGAATTGCTCAAAGTTGGTTCTTTGTTGTAAGTTGGATTAAACTACTGTGCAAATTAAAAAACTGTTTCAGTACATTTCGATCGATCGAAGCTTAGGCTCGATCAATCAAAAATCGTGTCTGACGTTTTTTAATTGGAATTTCCAACTCAACCCTAAGTGTTTTAATTGGTTTTGGGTTTCTAATTTACCTTAGGTATATAAGGGAAACCCTAGCCACGTTTTTGTGTTGCTTTTACTCATATTGCGGTTTATGTGAATCTCTTGTGAGATCTTTGAGGAGGTTTCCTTCACATAAACTTAGGGTTTTCAAGGAGAAGAATTTTCTACACCTTGATGATCATTCCAGTTGTTGCCATTGAAGCTTAAAGAAAACACAAGCGAGTGTGCTTGTATTTGGTGGAAAATCCAAGAAAGAAGGAGTCCGTGGATTCGAAGCTTGCACGTGGTCATGTCAGTAAGTTCTACTGGTGGGTAGCAATCAGAAGTCGAGCGTGGGGGCTTGTAAGTCTTATTGTATGAACTTCGATTCTTTCAAGATAGTGGATTCAAGTTTACCTTGAGAATAGCTAGGTTAAATCCTCTCCAGGTTTTTACGGTTTGGTTTCCTGGGTGATCATATCTTGTGTCTTTTATATTTCCGCTGCTTTACTTGATATGATTATTTGATTGTGTTAACCTAGATTTAATTAATTTGACTAAGTAACAACTTGGCTAAATTCCTAGGTTAATCTAATTGTGTTTTAAGGGGTCTAAAAACTAACAAGTGGTATCAGAGCAGGTAGCTCTCTTGTTGTTGATCTTTTGATCACTGAGCTGATCATTAACTCCTTTATTATGGATTTTTTGCAAAATATAATGCTTATCTATCAACTTGCTTACTTTGGGTATTTGTCTCTTGTTGCATATGTTAAATCTTTCCTTAGATTTCTTGATCTTATCACATGTGATAATGATTATCTGTGTTATACTGCCTTAACCGCCTTAAAGGCACGTGATTCATGTCTTTGGTATTTGGATAGTGGTTGTTCCAGGCATATGACAGGTAACAAATGACTATTCAAGACTCTCTTTGAAGGAAAGATTGGAAGTACGGCTTGAGTTTGCGAGCTGCCGTAACTAACGCAAAGGCTAGTTTCTCCATGAGCGAGTATCTTTCTTTGGCTTCGCGAAGTGGGTGGCTGGCGTAGTATACGAGCTTCTGTACCTTTGCTGACGGCGGCAGGGGAAATGGCTAGGTAGAGGAAAAGCTCTTCACCCGGTTGTGATGGACTTAGCAGTGGCGGGGTGGAGAGGTAGGCTTTCAACTCTTCGAATACCTGCTGGCACTCAGCAGTCCACTCGAAAGACTTCTTCAGTGTGCGGAAGAAGGGCAAACACTTATCCGTTGCCCTCGACACGAACCTATCAGCGCTACTACTTTTCCATTGAGGCTCTGCACTTCCTTCACATTTCTTGGGGGTGTCATCTCCATTATGGCCCGAATCTTATCTAGGTTCGCTTCTATTGCCCTTTGAGACACCATGAATCCTAGGAATTTTCCCGCTATCACTCCGAAGGCGCATTTTCCTAGGTTGAGCTTAATATTATAAGAACGAAGGGTGTTGAATGTCTCTCTAAGGTCTTCCAAGTGATCTTCCTCCCTTCGGCTTTTCAGTAGCATGTCGTCCACGTAAACTTGGACATTTCTCCCAATTTGCTATGCGAACATTTTGTTCATAATAGCAGAATAGGCCTTGACTGGTTACAAATGAAGTTTTCTCCTGATCGTCTTCGTGCATTAGGATTTGGTTGTAACCCGAGAAGGTGTCCATAAAACTTAGCAACTAATGTCTGGCTGTAGAGTCTACTAGTACGTCGACCCGTGGGAGGGGGTAGTTGTCCTTGAGGCATGCTTTGTTAAGGTCGGTGAAGTCCATGTACATCCTCCACTTCCCGCTAACTTTCTTGACCATTACTACGTTCGCTAGCCAGTCAGGGTAGTATACCTCCCTTATGAAGCTCGCTTCCTGTAGTTTGCAGACCTCTTCCACTATGGCTTGGTCTCGCTCCGGGGCGAACACTCGCTTCTTCTGTCGGATGGAAGGAAAGGAAGGCAACACATTTAGCCTATGTACGATGATTAAAGGATCTATCACGGGTATGTCCTCATGGGTCTAGGCAAATACGTCTCGATTTCTCCTTAGAAAAGTCGTGAGCGCTTGGCGGACTGCGGGACTGGCGAAGGTTCCAATCTTGGTTGTCTGTTCACGGTTCGAGTTGTCAAGAAACACCTTTTCAAGTTTTTCTACGGGCTCCATCGTTATTCGGTGTTCTTTTATGCTCATTGCTTGGAGGTGGTCGTCCATTACCATCATGTCCATGTAACATTCACGTGCGGCCACTTGATTTCCTCGCAACTCTCCCACTTCGTAGTTGGTAGGAAACTTAATCATCAGGTGGTAGGTTGAGGTTACAGCCTTCCACGAATTGAGGGTGGGTCATCCGAGGATAGCATTGTAGGCGGACGAGCAGTCAACCGTTAGGAATGTCACATCCTTGGCGATCTGCTGTGGGTAGTCGCCTACCACTACGGATAATGTGATTGTACCTAAGGGGAGCACCCTTGTACCTCCAAAACCAACGAGAGGAGCGTTCGTCGGGATCAATCATTCTCTGCTAATTCCCATTTGCTAGAATGCTGGATAATACAGGATATCTGCTGAGCTCCCATTGTCGACCAACACCCTATGCATGTTGTAATCTTCTATCTGTATGCTGATGACCAGCACGTCGTCGTGCGGGTGGTGAAGACGTCATGCATCTTCCTCCTAGAATCCGATTATGGGGTTTTCTCTCCATGCTATCTTCGGTACAGAGCTCATCAGTTGAACATTCTGGACCATCCTAAGGTAAGTTTTACGGGCCTTTTTAGACGACCTAGTGGCTGCTATTCCTCTTACGATCATTCTTGTGTCCCCTATGGGGGGTCTTGGTTATTCATTATCCCATCGAGGGTTCTGCTCTTAAGGGGGTTGATCCGCTCTCTCCTTTCTGACGTACTTCTGTAACTTCCCTTGTTTAATAAGGGCTTCAATCTGCTGTTTCAAGTCGTAACAATCGGCCGTGTCATGACCATGGCCTCAGTGGAAGCGGTAATACTTATCCCTCGAGCGTTTGTTGGGATCTTCCTTCAGCTTCCAGGGTAAGTTAGGGCCTCCTCATCTTTGATCTGCATCAGAACTTGATCTATCGGGGCCGTTAATGGGGTGAAGCTCGTGAACCTTCCCCCCAGGGGCTTGGGGCGCCTTTCATCCCTTCGGTCTCCAGTCTGTGCTTTCTTGCGTCCTTGGTCTTGTCGAGTATCATCCTGCCTTTCCCTTTTCTTGGGTTTCTCCTCCGGGGCCAACGGCGCATCTTCAGCATTCATGTACTTGGTGGCCTTGTAAAGCACTTCTGACATGGTCTTCGGATCATTCTTGCATAAGGAGAACAAAAACTTACCCTTTCACAGCCCGTTTGTGAAAGCTGCTACAAGTATCTTATCATCGCTTCATCGATTGAGAGCGCTTCCTTATTGAAGCGAGATATGTGGGATCTTAGCGTCTCGTTCTCTCGCTATTTAACGCTCATCAAGCAAGCCGTGGACTTCTTATATCTATGTCCACCAATGAAGTGCGCGGTAAATTGGGCGCTCAACTCCTTGAAAGTACTAACGGAGTTGGGCGTTATTCGGCTGAACCAGATTCTTGCTGCACCCTTCAGTGTCGTAGGGAAGGCCCTACACATGATTTCATCTGCTACTCCTTGAAGGTGCATCAATGTCTTGAAGGTCTCCAGGTCATCTAGAGGGTCCTTGACCCTATCATAGTTATCTGTCCACAGCATGCGAAACTTGCGTGGCAGGGGAAAGAGTTGACGGCGGCAGTGAACGGGGAATCAGTACGGTTGATGAGGTCATCAAGATCACTGGACACTCGTCCCTTGAGAGCATTCATCATCACCTCCATTTGCTCCTTTATCGCCTGTATCTCCGCGACAACAGGGTGTGGAGTCGCATCCATGAGGGATGGGATGCTTACATTTTGCCACTTCAGTCTGCTCGAGGCGTTACTGCCTTCCGATTCTTCACGGTCTCGTCGCTTAGCACTGGAATCTTCTAGGTCTTCTGCAATATTGTGTCCAGTTTTCTGATGTAGTTGCTCTTCCAAGACCTGGTTTTGCTTCGTGAGGTGTTCGATGGCCGCTGTCAGGATCTGCACTTGCTGCTCGAGAGCAGTCAGTCGCGGCTCATCTTCCTAAACATTGTGATAAAACTTGGTTGAAATCACCTATGCACAACCAATTTTTGTGGACTAGGTTCATAATATTTCTTAATTCAACCCAAACTTCCTCCCCTTTGGCATGATTATGGTGCCAATACACAAATGAAATAGATAAAGGGTTACCTTTGTTGTCAAGAAGATCAGCATGGATCAGGTATTTGGAGCTATATTGAATGTTGAAGCTTTGGTTAGTCATCCATCTTTGCAGTAGACCACCACTTAAGCCTTCTCTAAGAACCTCCCATCCATTCCAAAAACCATATTTTTCCAAAATTCCAGCTTCTTTGTCTTAGGTAATTTGGTCTCCATTAAGAAAATGATGTCTAGTTTAATACTCCTGGGCCTTTTTTTGACATTGCAAAACTGTAGAAGGGCTACCCAACCCTCTATAGTTCGAGCTCAAGACCTTCATAGTTGTTAAGGAAGCTATTAAAGGCCTGCTTCCTGAAGCCCTGCAGTTATATCAGCATCAATGGAGGTCTCCTGATTAGAAACATCTTGGATTTGGTTGTTTTCTCTATCAAGTAAGCCACACAATAGTCTTTGTTTAATATTCCCCCCAGACTTCCCTATCTCCTTTATGATTTTCTTCTTTGAGCTCAATTTTGGTGTCTCTCCTATAGGTGTGTCCCCAATTTCACTACACCAAAAACTAGCAGTTGGAATAAATGAAGGTAGGTTTATAGTGGGTAAGGAAGGTCCAAGGCCAAGAGTAAGGAGTTCAAAAGGGCCAAGATCCCTTACATTGGGCCCTACATTATTCAGTTGGGTGTCACCTACTGGGCTATCTAATTGGTCTGCTAGAATAAGCCCATTGTTCTTTGTTTGGGGGTTTAGAAGTCTAGGCCCATTACTGAAATCCCCCAATTCAAATCTAAATCTCCCTCTATTTACTCTTTGTACTAATGAGTCTATGAATGAATCAGGGGACTCAGGTATGCAACCTTTTTCCCAGCCATGGCACTGCATTGCTTTAGGTCTGCTGTCATTTAAACTGTCTAGATTGAACACAATTGCTATAGTATCACTCTCTGAATCTGAAGCTTCAAAGTGGGGGCGGATACTCTGTCCATTTGTAATGAAAGGACCATTACCTTCAATCCAGGTCCATTGAAGGTTTGAGACTTGTGGAGGTTGCCATGGTGGTCTAGTTGAAAAGGATGCATTATTTATTCCATTACCCAAAGGGCCATGCTGTGTTGGCAGGTAACTAGCATGCAAATTATTGGTGTTTTCACTTGAATTAGTACTAGTATCTTCTAAAGCCAATGAATTTGCTGGGGTTGGAGGTACTGTATGTGGTTCAAGGTCATCAACTAGTGTATTAATAAAATTGGGTATGGGATCAGATGAGGTCTGGTTGGGTTGGTTAAGGTTTAGTGAATTAATGGCCGAATGAAGTATGGGTGTATTAGTGTTTGGTTGATGGTTAGATGGAGATGGGGCTGCATATTGTGAATGTGGTGTGCTAGAAGTGCTAGGATCAGGATGATTAGAGTTTGGGGGGGGGGGGTGTGGGGTGTGGGGGGGTGAGAGATTACGTGGTCTGGTGTTTTACATACTTGTCCAAAACACATCTGAGTGGTCTATCTCCTCTTTCAATTGTGGAAAGTGCGAAGCTCATTTGTGAATTGGTGTTGCAAAGCATCAAACCTATATTGGACCTGATGAAGCTCTTGAATTTGATGTCTCTATCTGAATAGCATCAATTTCATATTCTCCATGTTATGGGTACACTGACCTCGTGTATGAGTCCATGTCTAGTACATAGTTTGTGTACCCTCTCATATTGGCATTGAATCTAGATCCTAGAACCATCATCAAGCCGGAGCATAAACCACCTGTGGTCCCTCTATGCAGATATGGATTAGATCTTCCAGGAACTAGAAATGGAAGATGTAAAAATAAGATTCTCTTCCTACAATGGAAACTGATCCCCTGATTCTCCATGCAGAGTTGATAAGGTGCTGTAGGTGTGGCACAGAGAACTTCCTATAGTCCAGCAGAATTGTACAAAAACTCCAGAAGTCTCTTTGGGCTACTAAATCCTCAAGATCTGGTTCCACAATAGGCTAATGTCTCGCAAATGGAACTTCATCTTCATCACTAGGCACAAGATCTGTATCAAGTTCTTCAGCAAACAAATCAAAACTGATATCAAAATCACTACTATTTGTCCACCCATATTCCCTAGTAGCTATATTAGTGTCCATTGGGGTAAAAGGAAGAAGAGGAAATCGTTGCATGCACAGTGGAAACAGTGTAGTGCAATACTCGCTGAACACACGTGGGAACTTTGGAAGAAACAGAAAGCTAAGGCAAAAGGTGTTCTTGAAAAAGACAAGGAACATATGAGGAAGAAGACAGCAAAGGAGAAGACAAGAAGGTATATGGAAGAAGGGAATATTTGTGTAGGTATGGTTGAACCCTGGTGAATGATTGGGAACAGAGTTTGACTCAGTGCAAGCAAGGACACACCTCATGCATGCAAAGGAGTATAGTGATACAGGTTGAGATGATGGAAAATGTGTAGGAAATTAAAAGGAATTAAATGGAAAAGACGGCTTTACCCACAAGGACAGAACGTAGAAAAAGAGAGTTGACAAGGGTTTGAAAAAGAAAGAAAAGGAAGAGGATAAGACAATGATAGCCTATCTGAGAAAGGTAAACGACGGCGAAGACCCTAGGGGGTGAGAGGCTCACTGTGTGTGAGAAGAAAAGCTTTGATTAGTCATTCAGACACTAAAAGATTAATGTGTACCAAAACGAAAATCTTTGACCAAATATTCAATTTTTTTCCTTGAGAAAAAAGTAATTCAAATGCTTCGCAAATGTTGCAAGACAACTATATCAAAAACTTATTACTAATTATATATGTGCTGGTATTTTATAAATGTTGTGAAGTGATACCTATAATTGTAATAGTAGACAACAGACATATAACTTACAAATCTGGGGTAAAATCTTTGATGGTTGAATAAGAAATCCGAGATTCAATTCTCGCCTATATCAAAAACTGATTGGGGTTTTGGTTTGATGATAAAGAGTTATCATCAGAAGTGGACGTCATAAGTTGAAAGTCTCTCTCTCTCAAAAAAAAAAAAAAAAACTTGAAGATTTTACATGTTTGAACTTGAATATCCCATCAAAATAAAGCCGCACATTGCATAGATTAATGACTAGCTTATGTGAATAATTAAAGCATACAACCTTCTTTCCTCAAAGCTACTAAAAGCCGATTTGCCTAAAGTGTAGACTGCAACAATATTAGAATTGAAAATACAATTCAACGTATATATTGGGAAATATCAGCTAATTCTAGATACCTTTTTTGTAACCATAATATAACCAAAAATTAAAGATATAAAGATAATTTTACAACGTAAATATAATGGAGGTCAGCCCTAATATTCTTTTCTTATAGATAAATGGTGGCTCAACTAAACTAGAGAGGCCTATTAAACCCGACATTTTCGGGGAATTGCACTTAAGTGGATAAACAAAAAAAAAAGGAAAAAAAAAAAAGAAGGTTTTCGTAGCTTCATTTGGTACTTAAAAACACTAGTAGAGAACTATAGCAAAGTAGGGCTGTAACTTCAACTTTGGATTCCTATTTTCTGAATAGCTATCACAAACCCATGAGATTCCGAGGTTTAACCATTTAAGATCCCCTTTTAACTCACCCAAAATGATACAAAATCTTTTCATCAAGCTTATAAGATTACCAACCACACACTGGTCTTTCAACATGTCAACAAAACAACAAAGTCGAAACATCCTCTTTATCATATACTAGTCGCAAACCCGTGCGATGCACGGGAAAGCACAAAGAATATCTACAAAATCTATATAACATAATAGTTATATTTGTTAGGTTCAAACACCCTCTTCTTGAATTATCAAATTATTAAAAAAAATTAACCCTCTTCTTCACTTTTTACTCAAACTTGTTTTTATAGCTCATATTTAAACAATCACAGCAGAAAATTTTCTATTAATAGTAAAATTTGTGTAAAGAAAAATTACAGTTTCATGTAAAGTGTACATACCCATACTCTATACCTCTAAGGAAGGAAACATCACAAACCCTTTACATATGTAGGTTAGATTTAAAACAAACTACATATATTCCAAGTTTGATAAGCCAACTCAATGGTAGAAAAATGTTCTTTATAAAATTAGATAGTAACATATTTTACAAAAGGGGGCAATTTTTTGTAACTCCATCTTGCTGCTCATATTCTGCAGTATACAACAAAGTGATTTATTTATCTAGGTATAATGGGCAATAGCATTAGTTGTTCTTAAGCACAATTCAACATAGACAAATGAGATAGAAAAGAAAAAAAGTAACATAACAAATACAAAAAGTACCACTGTTCCAACCTTCCATAACTCCATAAACAGAATCCTTTCCTAGCCCAAAAATACAAAAAGTTCCCTCCTTCCCCACATACCTAAGAGGGCCAAGACCACCAACAACTCTCCACAGCAATCAGACCAACCTCTCAAAGAAACCCAAGGAAAGCACGACCAAAAACATATAAAGCTTCCTCCTTTCTAACAAAGAATGCTTAAAATCACTAAAATGAGACAACATACACTATATATTGATTACTATCTTAGGCATTAAGCTAATCAGTGCTTTCAATATAAAAAACTTAGCAATCTCAATTTTCAAAAGAGAAAAAAATACTTATCCCAATGAAGACAAACAAATACTAACCCTAATGCCAGTTAATTATTGCTAGGTTCTATTTGTTGTTATATTTCAAACTTAATCCCACACTCTAAGCACAACCAAACCATGAAATTTATTCTACAATTTGACATCCAATTCTCTTTTAATAGAAATTTTTTAAATAATAATAATTTATATCAACACTTGTAAGCTCCTTCAACAAAATCACCAAGCAAGTCCAATAGCTTCCACTAACAATACTGAATAGAGCCTATAAAACTGTATAGAAACACATAAAAAAAAAAACAAAAACGAAAACAAAAAAAAACAAAAAACAAAAACAAAAAATAACTCTATCTCTACCTCATTGCAAGGAACTACTCCCTTCTTGGTTTCTGGTTTGTGCTCAGTCTCATTGCTTGCAAGGGCAGCCTTTACACTCTCAAGTGCTTCTGGTGTAATCTTTTGTGCATGTATTTGAAACAATTGTTGTGCCTGTTCATATACTACAACACTTAAGATCAGAAACCATCCACACGATTTAATTCTCCTTTTCTTTTGGTTACAGACAGATTGGTGCTCTTCCTAATCATTAAAAAAAATTGATTTCATGTCATAAAGGTGGAGAATGGTGGTTTGGGGAGCGGGTTTGGCTGTGGGTCTTTGTTTTGGAAGAAGGAGAAGGGGAACGGTGGAGGAAGGTGAAGGGGTTTGCATTTTCTCTCAAAAGTGGAGATTGGTGGTTTTGGTATCAGGTTTAGCTGTGAGTCAACGGACAGCTAAAACTACAAATACAAAACAGAGTCAACAGACTCAAGAATACCAAGAAACTTAAATATGCAATCACATTCCAATTTCAAATTCTTTCTAGAAACATATTATTAATAAATATGCAAGAAACAGTACATAATAAAGGAAAGGTAAATACCTGATTGTCCTTGTCTTGTAGTACAAAGAATCATATGTAACCCCTCCTTAATCATGTTCAGCTACAAACATGAAAAAAAAGAAAAAAAGAAAAATGCAAGCACCTGCAACAAAAGTGAAATAAAATAGAATACCACAGAAAAATCTTAGTAGAAATAGCATAAAGTAATTCACAATTGGCAAATTAACAAAGCAAAATTCACAATTCACAAAGGTATCTAAAAGGAACCTTCACAATTGATTGTGCTTCCATTTAATTTTGCTTCACTGTTGTTTTTTTCCTTAACACGCAAATAGATGCTCAATTTGGTTAAGTTTGTCTGATCGTGAAAATACTTTGGAAGCTTTATATCAAGCAGATGGTGTGTGTCTATGAAAAGTGAAACTATTTTGATTCTAGGAAAGTTAACTAACCTGGGTTGGAGGAGAAAGATGAAGAAGAAGAGCATGATTTATCAGCTACGAAATCAGAGAAAGAAATCAAATTAAAAAATAATAATAATAATAATTTAACAAATCCTTAGGTGTAAATTAATTGAAATCAACAATAATCAAACTGAAAGCAATTTAAACATTAACAAATTAGTAAAACTAAATAAAAGTTAAAACGTTTCACAGATATCTGATGCGATTCGTACTAACGGATTTAATCATAAAGAGAGAAAAGAGTTACCTTCTTTGGAAGAGTCGACAATTTGGCTAATACCTTAAAGAGAATGATTGAGAGGATTAAACCCAGATTTTGAAATCCAGAGGTCTGCGTTAGGAAGGGGTGAAGTGGTTAAAGAGAAGAAGGTTTTGGATGAGTATACTTGAGGGTTGAAGAGATAATCAAACGGTGGGGCCAACAAATATAGAACTGGAGAAGGGTGGTGCCGGAGAAGGTGGAGTCGTTGAGCCGAGCAGCGATTTGCATGTGGGAGAACGGCAGAGCATTGTCTGCGTTTAGGAGGAAGGAGAAGGTAAAGTGTGTTAGGGGCTTAGGGCTCTGATTTTGCGTTTAAGTATTTTTTTTTTTTTTTTGGTTTATGATTTTTTTTTTTAAATATTGTGCTGATGTGGAAAATTGTGGGAGTTTCAAAAGCTTCGGTTTTATATATATATATATATATAGATTATATGTTTGACTGTATCATATCATTATAATAAGATCGTATGTTTCATGGCCAAATTGGGATTTTACCTCTTTCTCACAAACTTTCCAACAAAATGTCCCATATCTGAAACTATTTATGGATATACCCCTGTTTTGAAACTTGATTTTTAGAAAATCGAGTTTCAATGTAAAACTCGATTTTTGGACAATCAAGTTATAGTGAAATGAAACTTAAAAAAATAATAATAATAATAATAATTTGTGGAACTTGAGTTCCATTCAAAGAACTCGAATTCATTGAACTCGAGTTCATTGAACTCGAGTTCCACTTGAATATTTTCAAGGAACTCAAGTTCCATGAACTTGAGTTCTACACTAGAAACTCGAGTTCCATGACCTCGAGTTCCTTGAATGGAACTCAAGTTCCACAGTTTTTTTTTATTATTTTTTTAAAGTTTCATTTCGTTATAACTCGATTGTCCAAAAATCGAGTTTTACATTTGAAACTCGATTTTTAGAAAATCGAGTTTCAAAACAGGGGCATACCCCTAAATAATTTCAAACATGGGCCATTTTGCTGGAAATTTTGTGAGAAATGGGTAATTTGCCACTTTGGCCTATGTTTCATAGTGGTTGTTTCGTGACTTCTAACTAAGCTGCTTTATTTCCCTGTAAATAAAAAACAGTGGCCTTAATTTATACTCTTCCCTCTCACATTTTTAGGCATTTTTTTAAAAATCCGACTTTTTAAGTGAATATTGAAAGTATTGTCTTTTACATCAAAAGATACAAGTTTCCAAAATAACTCTTCTCAATTTAAACTTTAGTGAAATTTGGATATTGTTTTTTTTTTTTTTAATAAAGTAAAAAAAAGAAAAAAAAAAAGAAAGGGAATTTATTGGTTCAAAAAAAAAAAAAAAAACCCCCAAAAATAAAATTTTGATGCAAAATACACAAAAAGGCGAATAGCATTTGCATCTAGCCGATTCCTTGGCCAATAGCTCCTCCAAATGGAAACAAGAAAAAATTATTCTAACAAATTCCCAATATCACAAAAATAAAGAATAATAAAAACAAAAAAGAATTTATTCAAAATCATGACTCCCCAAAAAAACCCAACATCTTTAAAATATTTTTCAAAATTTGCCCTCATGCTGCTGGCTTCAATTGTACAACTCTGAATTTCGCAACAGTGGACAAGAGAAACCTGCTTTCAATGAACCTAAATTCCGTCCTACAATCTAAATTCCAATAACCAATGGATTAGTGAATCCAGCCTCCACTCAACAGCATGGTTTTGAAACTTAGACCATTTAATGAACTATAAAAAGGAGAGGTTCAAGGTTTTTGAGGTTGGACTGAGGTCGAATTGGAATCGAACCATGATGACGTCATAATTAATTTAATAATAAAATAAAACAAAAAATTATATTAAATTAATATTAATATAATAAATAACTAAAATAATTAAATTAAATATAAAAATCTATCTTTCAAATGTATTTTTTTATATCATAACTTTCACAAGACAAATAAGAAATATCAAATAGAAAGCAAAGGTAGATGTAGTATTTATTTATATGTTGATTAGTTAAACTTGTGATAGCAATAATAATATACAAATTATAAGGGCACTTATATTATATTAAGTAAAATAAATATTTTAAATTATTTAATAGTTTTAAATTAAAATAACTATATACTCAATTATATCTATTGCTTTTAAAAGAAAGTAATTTTAGAATCATACAATTTTATATTTTTTTGGCACAATTGTGAATTTAAATGCCTATCATTTAAATTATGAAATAAATTGTGGTATTATATTTTTTTTCTTTAAAAAAAATTGTAAATATTAATTGAAACTTGAGAGTACTTTAAGAGTTAAGATATTTGTCACATTACATTGGGCAAGGTGAGAAAAAGGAATGGTTGAAACTTGTCTACCTTTCCAATGTAATCACGTGGAGGGGCTTTGGAAAAAAAAAAATACAAAAACAAAAAGAGAGAGTGGAGACGGACAAATGAAAAGAGAAAGGGGAAGAAGAAGAAGAAGGAGGAGGAGGAGGAGAAACAGCAGCAGAAGATTTGGCGTGATCGGAAACAGCAGCAGAAGATGAAGGCATAACCGACGACTTGTGTGGGCAACCTACTGCTTCAAGTACTTGGCGCAGCCCCCAGTGGCGACGCCATGTGCAACTCAGGGTGTTCCTAGGAACACTTTGACTTGAAAAAAAACCTGAAATTTTTTTTATTTAATTTTTTATATTTGCTTTGTATTAGGAACACCCTCAATCACAAAATTAGGAACACCCTCAAAACTGAGAACAGAAGCATTAATATCCTTTCGGGTAAGTGGTTTTATAGTAACTTGAACCATTCCAATATGCAAATAGCTGAATGTTTTAGAAGCAAGATATTCACCAATATTCTTTTTAGAAAACAAGTAGCATTTTTCATGAGTTTTGGAAATAGAAAATATTTGTACAACAATTCTAACTTTATAAGCAGAATGAAAAGTACTTTCAGCCTAGCTTATTTTATAAACATTTTTAGTATCAATCCTAGGAATAGTCCATTTACTGAAATCAGGGATCTCACTATCATCAACATTGTGATCTTCTTCATTTACTATATCAGGAGGACAACCAGCCCTGGAGCTGATAGAAGAGTTGGATCTCCACAATCTATCCATCCTATCCTAGTTTTAACACTCAATTATCATGTTTTTCTCACAACCGTTGCATTTCGTAACACATACCCTAACCAACCTTATACCTTTCATGCCCTAACACCCTTTCTTGGCTAAAACGGGCCTTACAGTTCGGTTCTAGGAATTCACTTTACGACTAGGGTGGCGCCAACGACGATAAGAAAGGAGCACAACGATGGAGTACCAAAGTTTCGAGTAGAAACAATCGGAGAGACAAAGAACACAACACCACAATCACTGGCCAGAAAAGAATGGCTCTGATACCATAAAGGGGGAAGGGACACAGCGTTGGAAGTGGAAGCACAGTTAGACAGTAATAATATAAGTGGAAAGTAATGCAAGTAAGAATAATGCAAGTAAGAATAAACGTAAATGCAAGTAAGAATAAACATAAATGCAAAACTATAGAACCAGCTAGGTAGGCGGCAGAGCCAGCCAAGTAGGGGGTATAGCTTGTATAATCAAAGTAAATGAAAGCAATTTAGAACCGTCCGGTATGGCGGTAATCCGTCCAAGGTGGCGGTAGCAACAAGTAGTATAATGAACATAAAACTGAAAATACTTGTTATTGAAAATAAAACAACACATTTACAGTAGTAGTAGTGATTACAAGTTGTCAACAATTACAAGGCCTAGGAACTAAAACTAGTTACAAGCTTTGTAGGGAAATAGGGATAGTAGTAAGGAATTCTCTCAAATAAAGGCTCACTATAAGCTCACTAGAAGGAACTCTCTCTAGAGAAGAAGACTTGAAGTAAAACTTATTTCAAATATAAGGGACAACCCCCCTTAAATAGGCAAAAATTCTGAGTGAACAGTATCATGAACAGTAACGGATGAATAGTGACAGTGAATAGTAAATTTCTCTTTTTGTCTCCAAAACGTGGGGAATCAATTGTAGAGCTGAAATTTTTTGTCTTTGGTGCAGATTTTGTCAGGAGAAGCATGGAAAAGTGTAGCAAAGCATCAAAGCATGACCAAAGCATAGCATGACATGAAAAAGAAAGTATGACCAGAGCAAGGCATGGCATAATGAAGATTCTTCCTTTTCTTTTGGAAAGACTTCAAAATGACCTTTGTCAGAAGCATCAATTTTCAGGAATATCTTTATCATGAGCATGGGATCACATTTTTGAATATTGAAACAATCTTGGCCGTTGTGTGGGCAAAATAGGAGAACCAAAATCTTCCGCTAAATCCTGGGTATCTTGAAATTGTTCCAGATTTTTAGTAACATAATTTTTAAAGTATTTTGGCCTTTGTGCAAGCCAATCAAACAAGGGAATCACCTTTGTCAGTAAAAACCATTAATCAGTGGAAGGAGCATTAGAAGGATAACCATCAAAAGGGCCTAGTGGAGAACCGCAGTCATGCTCATGGGAAATAGCATACTGATTACAAAATCCACAATAAAAAATTGGCTGAAATGCTGGGGTTCTCCCTGGGATGAGAAGCTTTATAGGATTACAATGGTTAGCCACCCTTAAATTAGCAATAGCATTAGAATATGGTCTAGGACCAAAGACAGAAATTCTATCCGTGCTACCCATGAAATGATAATTTCTCCATAGATTGTGAGCAACACTAATAATTTAGTTATTAAAATAATTTCTTCAACATTCTGCAAGAGTAAAAGGATCAGCAAAGGATAATTGAGAATTTCCTTCAAACCATGGCCCTTGATGAGTATGACCATTAATGAGAATGAGATGCTTTGAGGGCTGGACATTCATCCAGTTATCTTTTTCCCATTTTGGTAATGTACTCCAACATCTAATGGTAACAAAAGGACCGTTAAATCCTTTAATAGCATCCTGAATAATTTGTGGGAATTGGCTAGCTTCAAAATGGTTTGTTATTCTTATGAACCTAACAAAACCATATTCAAACATTTGAGAAAGCCAATAAGGGTCTCTGTCAACATCCTCATTTGAATCATCAGCAATATATGAACCATCATCATAATTTATCAGGAGGCTAGGAAATGGGTGTTTCTTTTCATATACCCTGAGAGTACTCCCAAAGTGTTCTTCCTATTCTAATTGGAGGAAAACATTATCATCTTCATCTAACTCATCTGGGTCAGGAATAGTAGCAGTAACAAGTTTTTTGAAACTTTTGAACCATAGATCAAAAGATCTAAACATACCCTTGCTTTCCAGAATGCGTAATTGTATATCTATTGGCAAGTTAGCAACAGCACTTCTTAACATGGATTGAGTCTTAAGACTCAATCTAGCATAATCAGTGCCCATTATAATCATTTTATCCTTTGAATAGATATCCTCTTTGCCAAAGAGTTGACTAAAGTAGGAATCATTTGTAATATTTGAATAGTTAACAAGATAGCTTCTAAAAGCCTCATTTTCTTAAACAAGGTCATCTTCTGAAACAAAGGGTTTTTCTGAAACAAGGTTAGCATAGTAGTGTGCATAAACTTCATTTTAGGCTGTGAGGTTAACAAGGTGGATTTCAAGAGCTCGGAGAGTTTTTTGAAAAACATCACGGTGGTATTTGGTAAAAGCAAATTGAAGGTTATCAAAAATGAGTTTAATAGAATCTGGTAACTCTGAGTAGACACCATTGTGGAATTGTAAATATCGAGCCAAAACTTCCTGTAAAGCAATTATTATATCACCATTAGAGTATGTCACCTCTGCCGGGACATCTCCTTGAAGGGATGTTACTTCACTAGATTTTACTCCAGAAGAAGCACCTTCATGCATTTTGAAAGGTCGTCCCACTGGGAGCCTTTTGGGTTGAGACTAGTCCTATACAGGAGCTTTTCCCTTTGAAGCCATAGTAATCCACTTACTAGTGGTATAGGTATAAATATTACTATTATCCCACTTATTAGTGGTACTTATTATCGCATCATCGTCCGATTCCTGCAAAAAAGTATTGATAATGTTAGGACAATTGATAGTATTAGCCCGATAGGTATTACCTTTAAAATCATCTGTGAAACATGGACAAGAACTCATCATTATTTCTTGCATAAGAGCATTCATGGGGGAATCTTTTTCATATGTCAGATTGTCAATATCTATTTCAGTTTTTGAAGCAAATTTGAATTTTACTTTCTGTCCAAAAGGATCAGTAGTAATTCCATCATGTTCAACAAGAAAATGATACATAGCATTTATAAAAGGCAAACCAAGAATCACTTTATCAGTCAAATTTTTAACAAGAACAGAAGGGATCTTGAAACAGACATTATTATGGCATACATTATTCAATTCATGAGCATTATTCAATTCATATTTAATTTTCATCTGAGAACCATTAGCAGAAACCAATCTTTCAGTAGATTTTTCAAAATATTTTGAAGGAATCAATCCTTCTTTGATACAGTTCATATCCGCACTAGAATCAATCATAACAATAACAGTGAAATGATAATCAGGAGAAACAACAATTTTAACTTTTGTAAACCATTTTGGAGGAATCAATTTGTGAACAAGACTAAGTTGAGAGTTATTAACAATACCTTTTTCAGAATGAAGGGTTTGTTGATTGGATTCATCTTTATCCTTGTGCTCATCTTGTTCATTATCAATTTGTTGGTGATCAAGGCTTTTATCAATTTTTAACATTATTAATTCTTGTTTAATATTGTGATTATTATTTTTAATATTTTTAAACTCATTTTTTAAATCAATCATTTCTTGTTTAACAATAGTGATTTCATGTTGAAGATTATTAACAGTTAAGTCTTTGGATTTCTCTTTATTAAATCTTTCCAAAGTTTCTTCAAAGCTTATGGTTGATTTTAGTTTTTTACCAGTTTCATCTTTTAACAAATTCTTCTTAAATTTATCCAAATATTCTTTTTGTAACTCAGGGTTTTGAATTTGATTTATTAATTGAATTATTAATTTTTCATTTTCTTCACCCTTAGTGAGAGTATTAACGAAGTTAATAACATTACAACAAGAATCTCTATAACCAATTTTAATATTAGGAGAATCAGAAGAATCATCAGCAGATTGATAACAAGAATCAGATGAAGAAGAAAAATCATCTTCCAAAGAATCAGACAAATTGTTCGATTCAAGGATTCTGAACAATTCTTCTTGCTCTTTATAGTTAATATTTAACATGTTAAACTTATTTTTTAACTTTCCAGGTTTTTGATTACAGTCCTTACGGAAATGACCTGGTTTTCCACAGTTAAAACATTTACCTTTACCGGAGCTTTGTTTATCATATTTTTTTGAAACATTTTTCTTTTTAGCATCAAAATCATTAGGTTTGGCAAAATTATTTTTGTATTTTTTTATATTTTTTATGGCTGTAATTTTTGTGACTTTTATCATGTTTGTTCCCTTTTTTCCTGGAAGGAGTAATAGGGGGCAAACCATATTGTTCACAAAAATTACCCATTTCATATTTAGCCTTTTTCTTATTCTGTAAATGGTATTTTAATAATTTTTCATCATTACATATGTTAATTCCAAGTTTTTTAATAGCACTAAAAATATCACCATAAGCTAGGTTATCGTAATCAATAGAATCATTGTTACCCATTAACAGTTGTTTTACCTTATGAGCAAAGATTGGAGGGAGACCGTCAATAAACCTTTCTTTCCAATAAGGCTTGTGGCAATCTTTCCGAAGCATCACTCTGGAAATAAAAATATCTTGGTACCATCTGTAATCAGTCATAGTAGGACATCTCAAATTATTCAATAAATCAGAAACTCGAGATGAAATATTAGATGGAGTACCAACAAAATGTTTGAGAATGGTATAGAACAGAGTATTCACACCATCAAGAATACCGCGACCAATACTTTCATCAAAAATAGGCAAACCTTCATCATTCTTTTTAACAGCATGTCGAATAGAATCTCTAGATTCTTCTGTGAGATATGAATCCCACCATCCACGAAGAGTACCAGAAAAACCAGTAACAAGTAAATTAACAATCTCAGGTTGATCCAGATCATGGTTATTTTGATAGGCAATACCAACCATGGACATATGACTCATTTTATTAATGATTTCTTGTTCAGACAAACCATCAATATTCCATTCATAAAGCTTATCAACAGAAATAGAAAACTGTGTTTGAAAAACTCTTTCTTCAAACTGCATTTTAGGAGGAGTAGGTCTTGAATACCAGTTTTTTATAAAAGGCATGGGTTTTGGGTTTTCAACAAATCTTTTAATTTCTGGTAAATCATTATCGAAAATCTTTTTAGCAGAAACAGAAGAAACAGTATCAGAATCAGTATGTTCATCAGAAACAATTTCTTTTCTATTCTTTCCATTCTTTGAAATAGTGCAAGATGTACTTCTAGAAGTACCTTCAGTTTTAACTTTTAAATCAGAAAGCATTTTATCAACAACTTCAAGCTTTTTAGACTGAGAGGTTTTGAACATAACTTTCTCTCTTTGACTGGGTAAATCAATCAAAGGTTTCTCAGTTTTTACAAAAACAGATTTTTCAGAAATAGGTTTTTCAACTAAATCAATTTTTTCTTCAATACGGTCAAGTTGCTGACCAATAATATGCAAGTATTCATTAGTAAAATTGTTTTGTTCAATAATACTAGTGATAGGGGTTTGATCATCAGCAATTTTGAAAGGAGTGGCCTTAACTTCATTCTTTTCATCTTGACAGGTTATCGAAACTGTCTCAAGAGGCGGATTACTAGACCGAACAATGGCTTTATCAGCTGCTTTAACAAAATTTGATTTTTTTATCACACTCAAATGTTGTTTTGAAATTTCATCATTTGAAACATAATGATTTTCAAGAAAATCAAAAAACAAAATATGTCTTTTTCAATTGATTCATCTTTTCTAACAATTTACTCTTAACACGGTTTTTCTCAAATTGAGCAAAATTATCTTGGAAATATTTACTTTTAATTTGGTTTTTTGAAAGCATAAACTCATCATACAAAGGAATCAGATCAACTTCAAAGTTTTTGTTAAAAATAGTCAAAACTCTCAATTGCTTAATATAATCAGAGTCATCAATAGGAGAAAAGTCAGAGTCAACAGATTTACCATCACCTTCTTCTTTACAAGCAATTTTGCTATAAGGAGAGGAAGCTTCAGAATAATAGTTAAAATAAACATATATATATATATATATATTTGTTCTACTTTCAAGCAAAAAAAAAAAGCCCAGAAAAAAAAAATTTTGAACTAAAATCTGAAAAAAAAAAAAGAGCAACGCCTCAGTCCTTAAAGGTCTAAATCAGAAATCACTAAAGGCTTTATCAAGAAAAAAATAAATCACTAAAGGGCCTAAAGCAAACCTAAAGACAGCAATGCCTCAGTCCCTCACTTTTAGAGCAATGCCTTAGTCGTTGGAGATCGGCCCAGTCCCTCACTCTCGGAGCAACACCTTAACGATGCTAATCCTCATCGGAGGACGGAGATCGACAGATCGCTCGTCGCCTCGTCACTGCCTCAACCTTGAGGCCTCCCTGTTTGGTTGCTCCGATGCTCCCTCCTTCAAGGTATTTCATTTTACTAAGCTAACTTCTCTCTCTTTTTCTCTCTAACTCTCACTCAGTCTCTGACTCTCTCTCTCTCTGAACTGAAATGAAATGAAAATTATGAAATGAATGAAACTCTCTCTCTCTCTCTTTATTTTTTTAATAAGACTAACTCTCTCTCTTTTGATTTTTGAACTGTGAGTCTGTGATTGGCCGAACTTTAGTTTTATTAATATTTTTTCTGTTTTTGACTTTTTGAATTTGGCTTTATCAGTTTATCTTATCCGTTGGTGTTGGTGTGTGTAGTGTGTTGGTTTTGGTGAGATGTTAATTGTCTTTTAGTGTAATGTGTGATTGTGAAATTTTCTGATTGACAGGAGGCATCAAGCATGAGGCGTGCTTGTGCTTGTGACTATATTTTTGATAATGCAGTGTATTGACTTAGATTTAGACTTACTAACCATTTTTTTTGTCTTTTGAAATCTCTCTTTTTCTTTACTCTGACTTAGACTTAGGCTTTCCTCTAGTTCTCTTTTGGCTAAATTGGCTTTTTGTGTAAGTGTATATATATGTAAATATGTAATTGTGTATTTGTGTTGACCGTTGATTGGCTATTGTCTCTTGAGTGGGGGATGGGGGTGGGGCCGTGGCTTTAGATTGAGGTAGTGGTCCTGGTCCACTTAAAAGCAACACCCAGAACAACACATTATTAAAAGACAAAAATAAAAAAAATAAACTATGTTAGGTAGTGGGTTGAGTCAGGTGGATGATGTAGTGTATTTGAATTCTTTACATTGTGCAAAGCCAAATAAACAGTGAGGTGTGTGCTAGATTGCTAGTAGTTAGTAAAGAAAAATAATGAAACAATTAAACAAAAATAATTAATAATTTTATTAATATTTCAAATGAAATTATAATTTATTGTTTATTCTTTTGCTAGTTATTATTGACAAATATTTGATAAAGAAATGACATACCTAAGATTAATTTTTTGTGTAAGATTCATCTTCATCTTCTGAGCGGATTTGTGTTAACATTAACTTAGAAAATCTTCGTTCAGATATGAATTTGTGTGTTTTTTGGTTGTTGTTGGCGTCAATATATGAATTTCTTTTTTTATTAGTTATCATTCTTAAGGAACACCTTAGAAGAAATTCCTGGAGTCGCCACTAGCAGCCCCTACTTAGTCGTCTTCTTCTTCCATGTTTATTATTATTATTTTCCTACCAATCCTTTAGTGCCAGATCTGAAAAAAGTCCAAAGTGTATGCTGGTGTTAGCTAAAAAAAAGACCATTAGAACCGTTCACGGTTCTAAGAATCGTACGGTTTGATCGCGGTTCACACGGTTCCATACTTTTTCTTCATAAAGAGATTCTTAAGGATAAAAGAACTGGAATAAGGAGAGGTTTGCGGTTAACCTGGCCAAACCGTACGGTTCAGTCCAGATTTCAAAACCATGCTCGACAATAGTGAGTGGGTGTGATTTGATATTATATTTACATTTGGTAAACCATGTCTTTGAGTGACTGGTTTTCAGCACTTACAATTTTATTATTTTATTGAATTAGACAAAATAGGGGTTATATATATATATATATATATTACAATTGTATTCGATAATGGTAGGATTTACTTTATTCACTTCAATTATTTTGTTTTGTTTAGTTGCTTAGCATGGTGGCTCTGCATATTTTTTACTAGTTTAATTTATCATTAAAAATATTTATGCACAACCTAACTTAAATTGTGTATACTCTGATCACTAATCATGCCAGCCCAAAACCAAACACCAACACAAATCAGCCCATCTCAAACTAAACAACAACACATATCATCTCTCTCTCTCCCTCTTTCACATTTCTTTTTTTTTTTTTTGAAACCCTCTCTCACATTTCATTCTCATGATTCTTGTCTCATCTCACTTTTCTATATAAGTATCTCGATATCTCTGACTTTAAGAATAAAGAGTGAGTATATCTCTCTTTATTCTAAATTTATATTATGTGTATGGATATGTTTTGATACTAATTTTGTGTAGTTATTATAATTTTTTTATTATAATTTTATTTGTGTGAATGATAATGTGTGTGAATATGTGCGTGTATAGTAAAAATATAATATAACTTTATATAATTTAATAATTAGAAAATACAAAAAGTTTCTTACACGTGTGTGTATTATTATCATGTTATAATAATTTTTTGTTATAAAGTTAGTGATTTAAGAAAGAAAAAAATAGTAAAGTTAATGATTGTTTAAGTATTTGATTGGTTTTTCTTAGATAGGAGAAAAATTCACTAGAATAAATGGGAGGTGTCATGTAAACCAAAAATGGAAGGAGGGCTAGGCATTAAAGATCTATGTAAGTTAAATGAAGTCATGCTAGCTAAATAAGTGTGGCGGTTGATTCATAATATAGGATCCTTGTTCTAGAGGGTGTTTAAGGCAAAATATTTCCCAAATTGCTCTATTTTTGAAGCAAATTCATCATCAAGTTCTTTTGCTTGGAAGAGTATCCTACAACCCAAAAAATTGATTGAGAGAGGAGAAAGGTTGAGGGTCAGTGATGGTAAGTCTATAAGAATTTTTCATGATGCATGGTTGCTGAATGAAGATGGTAGAATTACTTCACCTTGGACCCATCTAGCCCCGGAAGCATCTGTTAATTTGTTGATTAATCAAGACACAAGTTGGTGGAACACACACCTGATTGATCTTTGCTTTTATCCGCCAGAAGCGAATCACATAAAAATTTCTTCCTTTGTGCTCTACACCTCAACCTGACATCCTGATCTGGCTAAAGGAGAAATCAGGTAACTACTCCATTAAGTCCGGGTATAAACTTTTGTGTGAACTGCAAGATGATTAGTTAAATATGCCTCAAGCTTCTGACTTGGAGAAGATCTTCTGGAAGAGTATTTGGAAGATTAAAGTGCCGGGTAAGATTAAACATTTCATTTGGAAAGCTTGCTCACATTCTTTACCAACCGAAGACAACTTGCTGAAACGAAAACTTCTCCAAGAAGCAGTGTGTCATCTCTGCCCAAATGACATAGAAGACGTTCTTCATGCATTGTGGGGTTGTGATAGGTTGAAGAAGGTCTGGGTTGTTGATTTCAGTTGGGTGGACAAGTCTAGAGTTTTATTAGGCTCTTTCTCAGACCTTTTGAAGATGATTCAAGGCAGACCACATACAGTTGCTTTATTTGCAGCTACAACATGGTCAATTTGGTATCACCGAAATAAAACTCATCTTAATGAAGCTTCTTTGCCATTGGAGAAAATTTCAAGTTTTGGTCGAGACTATATTCAAGACTTCAAAAGTCTGGTTAGCATTCCTCCATGTTCACGCCGAAGAGTCTCTAAGAAGTGGTGTCCACCTGCCTCGGACTGTTGGAAGATTAACTTTGATGATGCAATGTTTGGGGAGTCTGATGAAGCTGGTATCAGAGTGGTTATCTGAAACTCCAAGGTGAAGTTATGGCTACCCTATCCGGGAAGATTAAGAAGCCTCCTACTATGGATATTCTGGAATTGATTGCTACCAAGTGAGTTGTGTTCTCCCTCGAAACAGGTTTTACAAAATCTATTTTTGAAGGGGATGCTTAGTTCGTGATCAAGTCCTTAAAGTGTGGTGGCTGGGAAAAAGCTCAGGGTGGTCACCTCATCAAAGAAATTTTTTTTTCTTGTAAACTCTTTTAAGAGAATTTCCTTCTCTCGTGTTGTTTGGTAAGGTAATGTGGTTGCACATGCTTTAACCCAAAAAGCAAGACAATCTTTTCCTTTAACCATCTAGACAGAGTCTGTTCCACAGGACGTTCTATTTTTGGTTTTGTCTAACTTTCAATTTCCTGAATAATAAACAATCTATTTCTTTCTTAAAAAAGAAAAAGAAAAAAGTATTTGATTGGTTAAATAAACACTTAGTGTATTATTTATATATGGATGAGTGTGACTGTCTAAGCCAATAATTAATACTGTGCCAGTGTATTGAGTTTTTTTTAGATATTATTATTTAGTTCAAAAATTTTATAAAAACTTAACCCAAAAAGAAAAGAATGATCAAAGATAGATTGTTTTCCCAAAATATTTTTTTGGAAAACAATCTCTCTCTCACTTGTTGCATCTCTTATAAATATTATATTCTTCTATAGCTGCGGGAAACATAATTTTTTGGCTCCTTCTCTCTCTCATGGTAAGCTGTCTCACTTTCTCTCTCTTCTCTTTGCTTTTTATCTAATCATATATTCTTTATTTTGAATTCCAAACTTGATTTTTTTTTTCTAAGAAATTTTCGGTTTGACGGATTCCAGGCAAAAGTTACTTCTTTTTGCACATAAAAGTGCAAAAACTCTATAAAATAAGGATGAGACCCACTGCTTTTTATGCGTTGTGTATGCAGAGGCGACTTAATGTATTTGAGGGCCTAAGGTAAAAACTGAAATTGAGGCATTTTATATATTTAAATATGATTTTTTTAAAAAAAAAATTATTACTTAAACTTGATTTTCTTGTTTTAGATGCAAAAATTACAACTAATTAACATGAACTATGTAGATTTTTTTTTTTACAAAGTCTATACACAAAAAATTTTACAAAACTTTTTATACTTATTGATGTGGTAGAATGACAGTAGCAAGTAAAAAAATGATGTTAGTGATAAACTTAGATAAAAACTAGTAAAAGTTTGCCAACTCAACTTGTGAAAAATGTAGTGAATTTTTTTGTATATTGTTTTTTTTTTCTTTTAAATTATTTGAAAAGTATTACATTCACAATATTTTCACTGAAATTAATTTGAATTTAATTTGAAAATGTGTTAAGTTGTTACTGGTTCTAATTTGAATTCATCATTGAAATTAATTTTTTTTCATTAATAATAGCCTGTAACAATCTACCTTTTAGAATTTATTGTGAAAAATATTGTTAACGTAACATTTTTTTTTCTTGTTTTTCATTTGATAAAAAATATTATTTTATTTATTGACTAATATTTGAGCTTAATTAATACTATTATAATGAAAAAAAAAAAAAAAAAAAAACACTATTGGATAAGATTTGGGGGCCTTTTTCTACTTAGGGCCTTAGGCGACCCCAACATTTGCTTCTAGTGTAGAGCTAGCTCTATATGTATGTACGATTTATATGTGTGTGTGTACGTTACTGTCCATATATATGAGCGTACAAAAACCAAATTAATTCTTGGTTTTTTATTTATATTGATTACATTAGTTGGTTTACATAATACACATGTTTAAAATTATACAAGAAATTAAAAAAAAAAAAATGCATACCAAACACTAGAAAACATTCTTAAGGTCATTTTCAAGGTGGTTGATGTGCATGAAATATATACAATAAAGTACTCACATATCTACATATTTAGCCTTACTTTTATGTTATTTTGTGACTGATTATATAATATTTTTGTGTTACAGGTAACAATTGCTTTACATGCAAAGTGGGGCTAGGCCAATTGAATCAAGCCAACTTACATCCAACCAGGCATGAATTCAAGAGAAGACCAATCCAATCAAATTTAAGTCCAATTGGAGCAAGGAATCAAAGGAAATTTGCACCAAATCCAAGTCCAATTTGGATTAGGATTCCAGCCTGCACATCAGTTAGTATTTTTGGCATAACTTTCGGCTCACAAGTCTGATTGAGATGATTCAAGTTGGGCTGGAAAGTTAACTTAAAGCTCTACAACTTTGTAGTTTATCAAAAGTCCGAATTATGAAGTTAAATGGGCCAAAATAGTCGGTTAAGTGAAGCCTAAAAATCTGGGATTTTCTCCAAACGGGAATTCAACTTGTAATAGGATTCCTTTACCTATTTAAAGGCTCTTTAGGGCAAAATTCAAGGAGGCTAGTGCTAGGGCTGAGGGCTGAACATAGAGAGCTGCGGCTATTTCTTTGGTTTTCTTCCATGACAGTTAGTTTTATTTTATTTGTCTAGTTTAATGTTTAGTATTTTATTCTTGTGTTTTATTTCAATTACTATGAGTAGCTAAATTTATAATTAGGGTTAAGGATGAAACCTCGTTAAGGATTATTAGTAATATTTATGTGATTTGATTTTTCCCACAATAGTTGTTCTTTAATGATTAAATTGTTCTTGCTTCATATCAATTGACTAAGATGGGATTCTAGATATGAGTTCAATCATGTTTTTCTCATGATTTAGGATTTGTCTTAATTAATTGAATGCTTGGTTTATTAATTCTTGATTATAAAATTGGATATCGTTTGTGATTTGTCTGTCAGTGGATACAATTTATGATTTGATTTTTAGAATTGGATATATTTTGTGATTTGTTTGACTATGGATACAATTGATGATTTGGTTTTATACTTAAGAAGCGAAGAAGAACATGCTTTTGATTTTTAAAATAAAGATTTTAATGAGAATATTTTCCATGATAGCAAGATTGATTTCTAGATTATCATGTAGTGAGTTGGGAAAAATTAATGATCATAAATATATGTTGATATGACTTACAATATGGATTCCAAAACCTTAATTCATTTCTTTAGATTGTTTACATCCTTTTAATGCTTTATATTATATCTTTGCTTAGTTTAATTATTTGCTTAGTTTATTTAATTTCAAAACAACCAATTTTTATTAAACTGGATTAGGATTAATTTGGTTAAGATTTGATTTAATTTTCCTACGTTCATACAAGTCCCTGTGGGTTCGACCCCGTTCTTGTCCAACTATACTTCGGTACGGTTCGTACACTTGTGAGTATTTTAAAATTTCATGTATGTACGATTTATATGTGTGTGTGTACGTTATTTTCCATATATATGAGCGTACAAAAACCAAATTAATTCTTGGTTTTTTATTTATATTGATTACATTAGTTGGTTTACATAATACACATATTTAAAATTATAAAAGAAATTAAAAAAAAAAATGCATACCAAACACCAGAAAACATTCTCAAGGTCATTTTCAAGGTGGTTACCAAATACCAAAAAATGAAATAGTTTTCTAGAAAATTCTTTATGGAAAATGAACTATTTTTCAAAAAACGTTAATACTGAAACAAACCGAGCTAAAACAAGCAGAGCATTAGCAATATTGATCTCAAAGTGTATCGTACTTCAAGATTTGAAGAAATTTTACAATCCCTCTTCCATTACCTTGTATATCATATCTTTTCCTGTCAATCAAAGGAAAAATAATTTTCGAGACAAGTAAAAACCTTAAAAAGAAGTCTTAAACTCATCTAATCATGCTATTACATACAAACTAGAGTGTAACAACAACACGGTCTGCTAAACATTTCACTACTCAACGATTATGTACCTATTCATAAACAAATTCCAATTTTTGCTAATATTGACAGCCACAGAAAACACACAAGTACAAATTCTAAGCAATTGTAACAATCCACAAGGAAAAAAAAATTCAAACAAAATAACATCTTCATCAAACATAAACAACAAGCCCTATAGAGAGAAACAGTAAAAAGTAAAAAAACCCAGTTTCCACAACATTTAAAAAAAAAAACCCTATTTGATGTTTAAATTAGCAGCTTCTTTTCTATATAGAATGAACATCAAAACCGCAGCTTTAACTAATGCTTATACAAATTTCAATATGCAACATGAAAACAAACTTTTCTTTATAAATTTACATAATTTTTAATCAATTTGTTAATTGAATTAGAATCAGCTTCATATTGACCAAAAGGGTACACCCAATTTTTTCAATGCCATTAAAAAAAAAAAAAAAAAAAAAACCCTATTTTCATAAGAATAGAACATATAGATGTGAAAGATCTAAGCTTTACAGATCAAAATTTTAAAGAGAGAAAGTACCTTAAGAGCTTTAGAGAGAGAGAGAGAGAGAGAGAGAGAGAGAGTTTTGTATTTATATGAACTCTATGTCTCTCCTCTGAGATTTTTTATGTTGGAGAGATAGAGAGAGAGAGAGAGAGAGAAAAACCTTGTTCCATAAGGAATGGGAATTGCTATTGCCAGAGATGTGAGGCTCTTGCCTGCCTCTTTTTGATTGGTGTGGAAATAGCTTTCTCGCTTGGGAAGGGAAATTGGTGGTGTTATTGTGCTGTGATTGGTGTGGAATTGTGGTGTTGGGTTTGAGTGGGGGCCACATGTGTGTGAGCTTTCGAGAGGCTAGAGCACAAGGGCCAAATTTTGTCCGACATTTGGTTCACCCTCGTGGTAAAGACTTAGGTCAACATGGCTCATAGTATGGGTTTTGGGTTTTGAGTTTTTTACCTACTAATAATCCTCGGTAATAAATTGCTATATATTCTTTATATCCTAAAATAGACGTGAATTCCTATGCTAAAAGGAGGTAATATATCCATGATATTTTTACAATATTTTCCTAACAAATTATTGGTGATAAATTATTATCCGTTCTGATTTTAACTTATGCCTAAAATTATTCTTTTATGTACTAGTAACCATGTCAATAACAATATGCCATTTATTCTCTAAACTAAAAGAGACAATAAATTTATTTGCAAGATAAAGCGAATGTAATTCGCTGATGAGAATTTTATTGTAATTTGTAGGGTCTCCTTCAAGGTTACCGCCTGATCTAATACGTCTGTTTCTGATGATCAGACGGCTGATGTTTGCGTCAAAAAGGACACGTCGGTCAACCAACGCGTTTGGTGATGTGTGGGTTGTTTATGCCGGCTTATCAAATCAGCTGACGACGACGTCATTCTGCTGTCCATGCTCTAACGAGGCTAGTATCTTGGATCCATACATTTTTTTACTTTGTAAGGTTTCGTGGAAAGAAAAACAACTCACACAGTTTAGGCCCACTGGGCCATTTGGTATACAAATTTTTTTTTCCACCTGAATAAATGGGCACGAAAAAGAAGGAAGAAGTACAAGGGACAAACAAGGAAAAAAGTAGAGAAGTTGCCACCAACTTTTTACTAATAAGTCAACAAATTAATATTATTAAAGAAGAGTTTTATTTATTTATTTATTTATTTTTTTTTTTTTGAGAAGCCCAACAACACCTGCATCAATGACCCACCCCAGCCACGACAACCATCACAACAATCCAAATCCAAGAGGTGGTGACTATGAAATAAGGAAGAGGAGGGAGGAGGGAGAGTGCGAGAGTGGATGATGATGACCGACCCCACCAACACTAAGATCGATGATGACAATGATCCCATAACCCAATAAGAATGCCCTTATAATAATATACACTTAAAACATTTATTTATTTATTTTAATAAATATAATCATTCAATATGCAATTTTCACCTCGTGATCCACTCATATATGGAAGATGAGTAATTTTTTGAATAGTATAAATGAAATTAAATTTTTCGTTTTACATAAAAACGTCAAGGGTGTGGTTGCCTTAGCTTTAATAAGGCTTCATTCATTTGTTTGTTGTTTTTTTTTCTTTACTTTTTCTTGTTGTTTACTTTTTACTAAAGTCTTTATCATGGTTTCTTTGTATGTTGATCCCAAAAGGAAACCTAGTTCTCCAATTCTCCTCTTCTACCCAATCAAAATAGGCATCAATTCTTCTTTTTCCTTGCATCTTGATTCCTTGTCTATTCTTTCCTCTATTCTTTCCTTTGAACCACTCACATTCACACGTACGGTTTTGTGTGGAAAGTGCCATGGCATTGTTGTGGAGGTCATTCCTATTGATTACCCTATAAATAATGCAAATTAGGTTGTAGTTTTCAAGAAAGTGATTTCTAGATAGTAAACACCAAAATCTGAAGTCATGGAGGAAACCAAGCTCATTGATGACCTCAGTATGTTCTCTTACCCTTTCCAAGATTATTAGTTTACTCTATTAGTTTTGTTTCTTATTTATTTATTTAATTTAAATATTCATAATAAAAGAATATCAAGATTTTCATACTCCCTAAACCCCGTGCAAACACATCAAATAATGGATATTATTTCAAATCTTGCTCTTGAGAAAAAAAAGGGGGAGGGGGGGGGGGGGGGGGGAAATGATATCTCAACTATAGCTCTTCGTTTGTTTCGACATCAAATTTTTCTTAGATTTTTATACAATAATTTTTTTAAAAAATTTAATACACCAATTTAAAATGTTTAATGTAGAACAAAAATCAACCTAAACACAAGCACAATCAAAATAAAATTATTACAAATTAAAATAATAAGCACAATAAGTGTGCTACAGAAAGAAAGAAAGAAAAAATTCTAACAACCAAAAAGAAACTACTATCAACCTTTTTTTACCAATAAAGAAAGAAAGGGAAAAGAAAAAAAAGAAAAAAAAACTATTGGAAAGTTGTTTTTGAGAAAATTTTAAACTTTTGAAGGCATTTGCCCATAATTTTGAGGCATATCATGGTTATTTGAAAGTTTTGAAGAGCTACTATTTTCGTCATTTCAATATTTTTAGTAGGTGGTTTTAAGGACATTTCAATAATAGTAGAAAATTTTAAGATATTTTGGTCTTTAAAATTTTGAGGATATTTTTATCACATTAGATAATTTTGTGGAATTTTGGCCATTTTAGAACTTATGAGAGCATTTTGATCATTATAAAAGGTTTTAGGTGAGGGTTTAAGGGTATTTTGGTCGTATTGAAAACGTTGGGAACGTTTTGAGAGTATTTTTGTTACTTTAGAAGTTTTTCTAATGTAGTTTGGTCATTATAGAGGTTTTGTGTGCATTTCAATCATTATAAATGTTTTATGCAAGGTTTTGAGTATATTTTGGTCATCATAGAAATTTTGAGGCCATTTCTATCATTTTTGAGGTTATTATGGGGTATTTGTTTTTAATTATTTTAAAGGTTTTATAAGATATTTCTGTCATTTTCAAGTTTTTAGGGATATATTGATTATTTACAAATTTTTGAAGTATTTCTCAATTGGATGCTTTCATGGTGTTTTGGTCATTTTTATGATTTCAAGATGTTCTCTTAAGATATAAGAGGAGTTTTAGATTCATGAGAAATGAAGTTCTATTCTCCTAAGGTTCCAAACGTTTTAAGCTCCTTTTGGCATGTAAAACATTTTCAGCATTATCAACCTTAAAGATAGTGTATTTCTTGCTCACCAAAAAATTATTTATGTTTAATCTAGTTTCTCAACCGAAATTCTCAACCACCTCAAATGTCCAAAAATGAGGAAAAATTTTCCTTTTCCTTTTTTTGTTTGTTTGTTTGTTTTTGCTAAAACAAATGGGATCTACATTCGATCCATTTTCTTTGTAGAGTATGTCTAGGCTTGTATAATTATTATGTATATATGTATTGCATTGTAGAGTATGTCTATGCTTGTACAAAGGGTTCAATTTGATTAATAAATATTTTGTATATATGTATTGCACGGCATATAAATATAAATATTTATATTTGGTATGACTCTTCCTTAATGCTATATTATTTAATATTAATATTTTAAATTATCACCATTAGATTACAAGTTTTCTTGTTTCTCAAAAAAAAATAAAAAAATAAAAAAATTCGAGATTTCTTTGTTATTAACAAACATGTCAAATTTCGTTTTGATTGATCAATGTTATTTACTTTTTAATAACGTATTATATGTATAATTTTAAAGTCTAAAAAACTTTACATCTAAATTTTACAAACATGGATAGAATAAGAGGACAACATAATAAATAATTTAAAATGTTAGAGACGTAATAAGTGGCGGCTCTAGGAAACTTTTTATAGAATAGTCATCAAAAAACTTAAATTAATAAAAATTTTAAGAAAAATAAAACTTGAATATGTTAACATCAAAAAAAAGAAAAAAAAAGAAAAAAAAGAAGAAGCCCAAATACATTAAGTTTTAAAATTTTCTTTACAAGTTTTCATATTTTGAAATTATTATATGATATGCTAACTTCATTATCAATTATATTAGTTACATCTATTTCAATGTACACAATTAAACAATTATTAAACTACTAATCTCTCATTTAATTACCAACATATTGCCTAAACAAGTAACAATATAAACAAAATTTATTATCTTTTTGAAAAAATATATCACATAAATCTAACAAATTTGGTTAAAGACTAAATCAAGTATTAATAGACTAACTATTTGAAAAGTGTGCATTTTTTTTTTTTTTTAAATAGCAATCTTAAAATATGTCATTTGAAAACATAATTTAAAAAAATCACAATTAGATGTTTGATTTGGGCCTTTAGGCTAATTTTTTTGTTTGGATAATTTTTGAAAAGTACTACGTTCACAACATTTTTGCAAAGCTTACACAACAAACCCTAGGTGATAAGTTTTTACTAGTTTTAATTTGAACATACTACTGAAATTATTTTTTTGTCCATCGGTAACAACCTATTACTTAGGATTTGTTACAAAAATGTTGGGAAAATGTTATGAACATAATATTTCTTGCAATTTTTTGGAGAGGTAGAATTTAATTTTTAATGGGCTCAAATTGTTATTTAAGGTGTTTAAGCTTTTTTTAGGGTGGTCATGTTTTTTTTAGGGGTGAGGTTTGGGTCTAGTGTCCAATTGCACTGAACCCGTTGAGATTATAACAAGTATCCACTTTTGAACACATGTCACCTTCTTAACGGGTCCAGTGCACTACATGCACTAGACCTAAATCTCACCCTATTTTTAGGGTGGTCAACAACCCATATTAATTGAAAACTCAATTTTTTAAAGGTACATTGAAAAAATATTCAAGTCAAGGTGGCCATGTGACCACTCTGAACTACACTTGGTGCCGCCCTTGGATGTAATATGTCTTCAATCATTGATTTTGTGATTATAAAACTTTTATAATTTTTTTTCTTAATTTTTTCTTTTTTGTTTGCAATTCATGATTAATAGTAAAATCGCTTTCTTATCTATGTGATTAATTTTATGGACAATTTGATATGAGTCTTGGCGGCGCTGAGAATATATATATATATATATATATATTTTTTTTTTTTTGACAAAAGTGGTAGCGGCGCTGAGAATATGAATTAAGTGCAATAATGAAAATACAAAGTGTGCCTTTGGATGAGCTTAATTCATCAATTTATTCCTTTCAAAAAACAAATTCATCAATATATTTAACTTCTTTTTTGAGAAGATCAATATATTTAACTTTGTTTATTTGTAAAAATTAAATAAAATCTTGAAAAATATGATTTTTGAAAAACCATACGTTCCATTTTAGGATGAAAACAATTACATGTCATAAATTAAATTCATCAATATATTGTTTATTCATTTTTCAAGTTTCATTGCCCTTAATGTATTTTGTTTAATATTTCTTTGACCTATGATGATTATGCTTCAGCACTGCTTGATTGAAACTGTTGCCAAACTTGGCCCATATCTCATTGCCCAATTGTTATTAGACAGTGTATTTAAATATTCCTAATGTATTGCAGCAATCAAAAGAACAAAAAGACATTTTCGTCCAGCGCATTACTTACTTAAAATACAGTCATACTCTTTACTATGTGATACTGGGGTGGAAAAGTATGACTCTGGTGTTTTTGAAGCCAGTGGACACAAATGGTGGGCTCTAATATTATTCTAATTCTTGTTTTTTCTATTCAAATATAAATATTTACTTCTAATGTATTCAGTTTTATTTTGCAGGAGGTTGTCTATTTATCCGAAAGGAAAAGAGAAAATGAATGGAAGTGGTCACATCTCAATTTACATGGCAATTGTTGACACCGAAAAGTACACTCTTGGCTGGGAAATTTATGTCAGCTTCAAATTGTTCCTGTTCGATCAAATACAAGACAAGTTCTTGACCATTCAAGGTTTGCTCTCTCAGATTGTTTATATATATATATATATATATATTCATCTTTTATGATTGTATTTTTGTATAAATTGTTAAATTATTGATTTTCTCAAAAAATTAAACTATATATAATATGAGGAGATCACAGGAAAAATTTAAACTCAGGACTTTTTATTCTGATACCATGTTAAATTTTCAATTCTCTCAAAAAACTAGTCTAACATTTTGTGTGTGTGTGTGTGTGTGTAGATGTTGATGGGGTAATTAGAAGATTCCATGATATCAAGACTGAATGGGGCTTTCATAAATTTCTATCCCTTAAATCTTTCGAAGATCTTTCTCAAGGATATCTTGTCAATGATTGTTGTGTATTTGGTGCTGAGCTTTTTGTTCATGAACGCAATGCCAAACGGGAGTTTCTTACTATGATAAAAGAGCCCCTTAACCGTACTATGCCTTGGAAGATTGAAAACTTTTCATCACTAGATAAAGTGACATATTATTCTCGAATATTTCCAGTTGGCGATGTGAGATGGTATTAATTTTTATTATTATTATTTTTTATATGTATTATTATAAGTTGGACTTTTATTGTTGTAAAAAAAGGAAAGTTTCCTTTTTGAAACTTAGAACCTATTGTTTTTAACTCTTTTTATTGAATCCATGCAGGAAGTTACTGGTTTACCCGAAAGGAATTTATAATGGAGAATCGAAAGTGATATCTCTCTTCCTCTTTTGTTGTGATTGTGTTCTACCTGAGCACAAATGTTTTGCAGAATTCAAGATACGTATAAAGGACCAAATTAACAATGAAAATCACGTGGAAAAAACAGGCATGTATGCTTATATGTGTGTGTGCACACACACGTGCCTCCCATTCTCTTTCACCTTGTTTTGTTCCTATGTAAGTTTTGTCTCAATTTTTTTGTTTTGTTTCTTACAGAAAAACATTGGTTCACTGCCTCTTCGAATGAATGGGGTTTCTCACACTTTATGCCTCTTAAGGATCTCCAAGATGCATCCAAGGGACTTCTTATGAATGATGCTTTAATTGTAGAAGGAGAAATAATAGTTATATCTAATGTTAAGTGATTCCCTATAATGGTTGTCTAAGAAATTACAACAAAAACTATACTGTAAATATTGTAAAAATACTTTTTTATCCCGGAATTGCATTTGGGGAGGTTATGGGATTATTATTATTATTATCGTAATTGCAAAGATGTCAATATTAAAAAGATTTAAATTTGTCTTCTTTATTTTGAAGCTTGTGCATGCACTCACACGCACATACCTACTTTATGTACATAAATACACACATGTATGTATAGAAATGTGTGTGCATATATATATATATATATATATATATATATTTTGCAATTATATATGTATACATGTATGCCCTAAATCATCTCAGTAGTAATACTAACTTATAATAAGTGTGTAATTATAAAAGTTAAGTTCATCTTTTAAATGATATAATTTTATTTCAATGTAATACTATTTCATAAGTTATATAGATTTAATATTTTATCATACTCATAATGGGTCTATGCTTTGACTCAAGTTATATCCAGTATTAATTTTGTTAAAATTAAATCTCTTAGTATCTTTATATTAAATTTTTAAATCAAATATTCTTTTAGTATTTATCATACACATCAAATTTTATACCAATCAAATGTGTTTTTCTATTCAATCAATAAATTATGCAATAATTTAATAAAAAAATTAATTAATAATACATTTTTATAACGGAAAAAATATAAAACCTGAACTATATATAAATGAGATGATTTTTTATCTTCTTATTTTTTGAAGAGCTCCACAATGTGTATAATTGAACTCCACTATATATATATATATGGATTTATATCATATTATCATCAGTGAAAGGGTAAGCCAAATGTCATGCCCTAACAAGCAATTTATGGGCAATTTGGTTTATTATGGCTACCAAATGTCATGCCTAACAATTTGTTTATTATAGCCAAATGTCATGCCCTAACAGTGTAGGAAAGTTGGCATTTAGCTAGCAACAACTGCAAGTCGTCGTTGATATGCTTTAAATGTCCACTTTTTTTTATATCAGTAAAGACATTTGTCTTAGCTAATATCGTTGCAAATACTTTGTCAAGAAAAGTTTTTCAGCTTCGTCGCTAATATATTACTACCAAATTATCAATAATAACAATAAAAGCGTTGCTAATAATG
The DNA here is from genome assembly GCA_029955455.1 of Quercus agrifolia. Lineage (NCBI taxonomy): Eukaryota > Viridiplantae > Streptophyta > Magnoliopsida > Fagales > Fagaceae > Quercus > Quercus agrifolia. The sequence goes on along the minus strand of JARQAD010000003.1, from coordinate 53,829,279 downwards.
ATAATTTTTTCCGTAGATAACTTAAGATAAAACGTACATTATTATAGCTTGTTAAATAGCTTCATTATCCAAGTAAAACTTTAACTTTTATAATTCATTGGCATCATTATTATAATAATCGATCTGGTAATTAATATTAAATTGTTGTAATTTCCTTGAGATGTGAAAGAATGATTTAGATCATCAAGTGTGATTGGCTTTCAACTTTCCTCTATTCTTTGTATTTCGGTAAATGACTTCTGCTAACAAATATTAGTAAAAAGGAAAAAAAAAAATTAACACGGAAAATGAACTAATCATATAATACAACTTACCATTAAATGATTTTGTATTTGTTGGTGATATTGTGAGACTTTAGTCCAAGAACAATATTGAAAATTGGCATGATTACATAGTAACCGTTAGGCAAAATATGATAACGTAGTTAAAGTCCAAACCAAGCTGGTTTTGTTATGGAAGTCCTAATCCATAGTTGACTGTGAAATTAATTAAAATCATTTGTGAGTGACCAGCGGGTGGATGAGTTAGGTCTAAACGAGTTACAGGTATATCTGCCACAAATTAAAAGAGCTAACAGCCCAAGTTAATGGTTTGCAATTGATTATTCAAATCTGTACCTATTTTTTAGCCCAAATTAATGGGCTTGCAGCTACTAGTACGTTTAGTTTTTGGACCATTTTTAAAAATAAAAAAAATTAATTTTAGGCTCAATTTACCGTAAGTCCTAAATATGGGTTTGTTCTTTAAATAATTGTAGCCAATTAATTGGATCCTAATTTCAGGTTTTATAATTATTATTTTAATTTTTTTAATAAATTAAAACTGTGAAAAATATTTTGGTTGCTGCGTGTGATCCTAAATGAATAATTTCCTTAGAGCGTGCAGAACTAAAAATGAAATTGGTCATACATATGATATCCCTATTAATAAAAGAAATATTACTAAAGGGTGGGTGAGGGTTAGGGTTTTTTAAAATTGCCCTACCGTTTTCAACTAGATCATCGAAAGGGTGATAACAAGAATGGTGTTGGCAGAAGTACTACATTCACAATTTTTTTACAATACTTTCACAACAAATTCTATGTGGTAAATTGTTACTTGTTCTAATTTGAATATATTATTGAAAGTACTTTTTTATCCATCGTTAACAACCTACCATTTAGGATTTGTTGTGAAAAGCGAAAATGTTATGGACATAGCATTTCTCATAGTGTTGTAGCCATATGATGGCGTTTAAGATTTCAATGAGAGAGAGAGAGAGAGAGAGAGAGAGAGAGTTGAGTGGGTATTCACAAAAAACTAACAAAATCAAGTATTTAATAATAAGAAAATTCAAATTTTTAGGTATGGGTACTCAGAGAAGACTAGAAGATTCAGATGAATATTTTAATTTGGAGCTGATTGAAATAATGTCTAATCCTTCAAGAAGTAATATTGCATTCATTATTTGTTCCGCATAAAGTGGCCATGCAATTAATGATATTCCATGCATGATACTCTCTAGGGTTGAATTTCAACCACAATGTGTTAAGAACCCACCAGTGGAGCCATGGCTAAGCACTTGGGCTTGTGCTACCCAAGAGGGCACCACTAGACCTTGTCCTTTAGTCCTTTCTACGAACCCTTTTGGTAAGAAAGCAAGTGGGTTGTTGTCAAGGGTTTGGTCTTTAAGGTATGCAACATCATGTTTATTATTCGGGCTTCTTAAAACCCATAAGAACTTATGCCCACTCAATTCCAATCCAAGGGCTAGCTCATTGGTTTGCTCATAAGAGAGGGTACCACCACTGCCAAAACAAAAAAATAAAACTAATGAAGCCAAGTTCGCCAGTCGCTGTTATTGTCTAGATAGAACCGTGCGCTCTTGTAAGAAATAAGGAGTAAGTTGGATAGGTCATGGCATGGTGCCAGCTAATGAACCTTTGATGACAAAGTCAGATGATTGGAGAAATGGTATTTGAATATAAGGAATGATATATGTGTTTTTGTGTACCTTTGCTCTAGGTATGACCTCCTTTATTTTTGCTTTTTCCTATCTAGCCGTTGGAGGCCTTCAATGGTGGCTTAATTGCTTGTTTAAGTAACGTATCTGGTAATTAATGCGGTGCTTATGGGGACTTTTGAGCTATTATGCCCCTTGCCTTGTCTGACCATAACGGCTCTTGCATTGAATGCCTTCTTTATAGCGTTTTGGTCATCCATTACCATGTTTAGATAAGGAAGACTTCTCGACTGTTTAGGCCATGGGGGGACTTGCATGAACTCCAACTATTCTAACTCTCCAACCAATCGGTTTGTTAGCTTTAGGTATCTTTGCATTCTTTGTTCCTTCACTTCATAATTTCCTTTAATCCGTCCTATTACCAATTTGGTGTCACTCTTCAAGGGCAAATTTTTGGTTCCCATGGTTTTTGTCATCCTGAGCCCTGTCAAAATAGTCTTATACTCTGATTCATTGTTGGTGGTAGGGAATTGGAGTTGGACCGCATATCTAAAAGTGTCCTTCTAGGGAAGTGATAACGACTTCAACTCTGCTCATTTTCTTCACCGACGACCCATCCATCTATATCGTCTATAACTCCGACGAGTTTGCCGTGCTTTCTTTTGGCAAGGTAAATCTTGCAATGAAGCCAGCTAATACTTGGGATTTTATGGCTGTTCGAGGTCTGTACTTGATGTCAAACTGGCTTAACTCAATTACCCACTGTACCATTTGATCTGCTACTTCTGGTTTGCTCATCGCCTTCTTGGTTGGTTGGTTCACCATGACAAGGATTGGGTTTGCTTGGAAATAAGGACCTAACTTTCTAGAGGCGATGATTAGAGCAAAGGTGATCTTCTCAATGCGTGGGTATTTTGCCTCTGCCCCCTGGAAGGCTTGGTTAACGTAGTATACTGGGCGCTGGATTTTTTAGTCATCCTGAATCATGCTACATTCATCATGGTAGCGAAAATTGCAAGATATAGGAATAAGTCTTCGCCTTCTTTGGACAGACTTAAAAGTGGTGGGTTGCTCAAGTAGCGGTTTAGCTCTTAGAATGAAGTCTCACATTCATCGGTCCACACAAAGGCTTGTTTGAGGGCATTGAAAAAAGGTAGGCATTCGTCCGTTGCCTTAGAGACAAAACATTTGAGGGCTGCTACTCTTCCCATCAATTTCTATACCTTTTTGACATTCCTAGGTGACGACATCTCTAGTATGGCTTTTACCTTCTTAGGATTAGCCTTTATCCCTCGTTATGATACCATGAAGCCAAGGAATTTCATTGAGGAGACCCTAAACGCACATTTTGCTGGGTTTAACCTCATTTTATACTGCATTAGTGTTTCAAAAGTTTCTTTGAGGTTGTCCAGGTGGATCTCCACCTCTTTACTTTTGAGAGGCATATCATCTACATAAACCTCCATATTCCTCCCTATCTGCTTGCTGAACACTTGGTTCACTAACCTCTGATAGGTAGCTTCTGTGTTCTTTAACCCAAATGGCATGACTCTATAATAGAGTCCTTGGCTAGTGATGAATGCCATTTTCTCTTGATCTTCTTCTAACATTTGGATATGATTATATCCTGAGAACGCATCAATGAACGTCATGAGGTCTCTGCATTCGTCTATGTAATGTTCGTGATCTCAGTGGAAACGGTAGTACTTCTGCTTACTTCGAGCATTGGGCGAACAATTTAATGGTTTCAGCCACCAAAGCTGATGGTCGTCTTGAATCTACATCAAGATTTGGTCAATAGGCATTTCCAAGGGTGTGAAATTTACCATTTTACGGGTCTTATCATCCTTTCTCTAGTTCTTGTCATGGCTGGATGAATGGTCTTTCCTTTCCCTTTTTTGCCCCTTGGGGTTGGCTAGAGTGCCTGTCTTGCTTGTTCAAGTTCCCCTACCTCTTTGGTGGCAAGAGCTTCTTCCGCATTCATATACTTCTAAGCCTTTATTATCAGCTTCGTCATTGATGCCGTTAGACTTTTTGCGAGTGCCACCACAAACTCTTTAGACTTTAGCCCGGCCTTGAATGTCGTCAACTATACCTTGTCATCAATTTCATCCACTTTCAACACTTCTCTATTAAACCACTTCACATACAATCTTAGTGACTCCCCCTCTCCTTGTTTGGCCATCAACAAGTGATCCACAAACCTTTTATAGCACTAGTCGCCCATGAAGTGGTGCATGAACAAGCTATTCAGTTGGTCAAAATTGTCTATGGAGGATTATGCCAACTTATTGAACCATGCTCATGCTACACCCTTTAGTGTTGTCAGGAAGGATTGGCATACTATCTCATCCGAGGTCTGTTGTAGGCTCATGGTCATCTTGAAGATGGTTATGTGATCCAACAGGTCTTTCAACCCATCATATGATTCAAGTTGCCGGAGACAGAACTTTGGTGACAAAGGGCACTCTAGGACCTTTGACTTGAATGGTGAGTCAGTCATTTTTACCATCACATCCAAGTTTTTTGCCGTTTTTCTCTTCATAGCATCTTTAAGCTCGTCCATTTCCCTCCTCATGCTCCTTAGGAGGTCATTGCTAGCTTCATCAGACTACTCAGTTCTTTTCGAGCCATCTCTTCCCTAGCTACCTTCTATGTCTTGATCTTCATCTTCATTCCTATTATTCTCGATCTTCCTCGGCAAACGGTTTTCTTCCTGTTGCAATTGTTGTCTCATTTCTTGGTTTTGTTTTGTGAGTTCTTCCACACTGGCCGTAAGGGCTTGGATCTGCAAGGCCAGGGCGATTGACTCTTGTTGTGCACTAGATTCCATCTGGATGCTAACAATGGTAAGGCAACATCTTCTGACCTTAAGGTTAGAAAGAAGATCCCCACAAATGGCACCAAATTGATGAAGCCAAGTTCTTCAATTGCTATGATTGTCTAGCAGAGCCGTGTGTTCCGGTAAGAAATAAGGAGCGAGTCGAATAGGTCACAGCGTGGTGCCAGCCAATGAACCTTCGGTGACACGATTGGAGAAAATGGTATCTGAATATCTAGATTGATATATATGTTTTTGTTTACCTTTTCTCTAGGTTTGACCTCCTTTATATATGTTTTTACCTTTCTAGCCATTGGAGGCCTTCAATGGTGGCTTGATTGCTTGTTTAAGTAACATATTTGGTGAAAAATGCGGTGTTTATAGGGACTTTTGAGTTGTTATGCCCCTTGCTTCGCTTGACCGTAACGACTGTTGCCTTGAATGTGTTCTTTATGGCGTTTTGGTCGTCCATTACCATGTTTAGACGAGGAAGATTTCCCAACTCATCAAAAATAGAGCCATGTGGTTGATTGTCCAACCATCTTAAGCAGTCTAACCCTTCAACCTGATTGCTTGAAGTTGAACCAGTTTGAATGATGGGTCCAATTGGATAAAGTGAGATTTTTATCTTCTTCTAACAATGCTTTTATAGCACTTTCTTCCAAATCCATGAAAGTATTAAGGATAATACCCTTAGCTAATCGTAGCTCATTTTCACCGAGAAGAAACATTTTTGTAAAACTCACTTGTTCGATCTTGAATTGGTTCTAGAAGATCTCTACCAAGAATAGGTATGCACCCTTGGAGTTTCAATGGTTCTTGTAGGTCTCTTTGCTTGCATAAAACTGTCTCATCTAGCTTTGGCAAATGCAAAAGCAATGACAAAGATATCAATGACCAAAGATATTTGACATGAAATAAACGTAAGTTGGGATGTGTTGGTGTAAACATAATAATAATGGAAATAACACAAAGAGAAACTGAATAATAGTTTTGAATATTGTTAATTTAAAGAGAAAAATTACACAACACTATTTGGACTGAGGCGTGGCACTCGCTCTCTTTAAGGAGATTCAAGCCCTTGGTTGGCTAAACTTTGTAACCAGTACAGACTTTCTCTAACTTGTCTCCCCAAAGATACAACAGTCCAACAAGTGTTGTATGGGTAGAACAACCTCTACACAAAGTGTTCAAGCCCAAAACTCCACCAAAAAGAACACCCTTCCTTGCCAAGAACCTCTCTATTTTTTTTAGTGTATATTACAGTCATTTGGATTGGGTTTGAATGAGTCTATTTATAGGCTCAATGGGATTACTACCTAAATTAATCTGATTAATTAGGTCCATTATTCTGATGTAGCGAGTGTTACAAGATTAATTGTTGAATATTAATCTGATGGGCTGGAGTTACACAAGTAATGGAAATGAAAATGCCTAAACGGATAGTCCATTAAGTGGGTTAATGACACTTTATTTTTCATAATAAAATGGAGTATTAATTCGGGCCATTTACTCACCAACGGATATGATAAATATTCTGAATGGGCTGTCAAGTAGGAGGATCCAAGCGGCTGATTCATTTCCATTTTTGACACCTCCACCCTTCACCTCCCCCTTGTGCACGTATTTAGCTCAATATCTGAGTCAATTCATATTAGCTCATTAATCATCACAATTAAAAAGAATAAAATTGTCTTTCTCTTTTTCAATGTAGGATTAAACATTTTCCTAACTCCTCATCTTACATACTCACTCCCACATCTTTACATTTATGTTGTAATATTTATTCATTTTAATTAATTAATATTAAAATGCTCCAACAATCCCCCAATCATTTTAATATTATGAATTACAAATTTCATTAAGAGTTTTTTTACTCAACATTTCCACATTACAGGGTAAATGCACTTACATCATAGGGATGAACAATTAAAAAATTATTTACAAAATAAATAATTGAAAAAATAAATAGTGCATTTCCTACAACCATTGTATGATTCGCTTTTCCCATTGAACCCAATTCTCAGGATCTTTGGTCCTTGGGTTGGGTATCCTCATAATTGGCTCATGAATCTAAGGACTTAAGTCCCATCCCCCTCAATGTATTCCAAACCCTAACTTTTGCCAAGGCCTTGGTAAATGGATCTGCAAGATTATCATTAGATTTAATATAGTCCATAGTTATGATGCCACTACTCAAATAAGAACGCACGGTACTATGCTTTCTTCTTATAGGTTTGGATTTACTGTTGTAATAACGGTTTTTAACTCTACCAATTGCGGTAGGGCTATCACAATGAATTAATATAGGTAGAATTGGCTTTTCCTAAAGTGGAATTTCATATAACAAATCTTTAAGACAATTTGCCTCTTCACTAGCTGAAACTAATCTATATATATATATATATATATATATATATAACCGAAGCTTTTAAAGCTCCCACATTTTTACACATCAGCATTATTTAAAAAAAAATAAAACTATTAAAAAAAAATAAAACCCTAAACACCGTAACTATTTCTAACCCAATAACTATTTCAACCAAAACTTTTGAAGCTCTCACATTTTTACACATCAGCATTATTTAAAAAAAAAAAAACCTTAAACAGTGTAACTATTTCTCCCCAAAACAAACCCTGTAATCTTCAACTCTTAAACAATACCCGATACAAAAACCTATTTCTCAGTCTCTGTCTCTCCTTCAAATGCAAACTCAACCCAACAAACACTACAAGACTCATACCGTTCCCTCTCTTTCTCTATCTCTCTACCCTTCTCCTTCCCCAAAATCCAAACGCTAATCAAATCTAAGAGACTGCCTCTCATGGGATATTGGGACAAATCAAGTTTCAGAGACAAACGATTCCGTTGGAGAGAGGCTATAATTATTTCTCTTAATGGGTTTTTGCTAGAATCATTTGGCCATTGGGGGGATGATATAGTATGTTAGGTTTGGTTTTTGATTTTGTTATTAATCTTGATTTGCATTGCTTTAAATTTTCAGATCCCACGCCCTCCTTTTCTCAGCCTCTTTGTTTATCAAGTTCCAAAATCAACCAAAGCCTCAACTTTGAACATACCCATTTGCAATTTTTTCTAAAGATCGTCACTGCCCCTCCAACTAAATTAGTGGAGGCAAATTTCATGGTAATTTTTTTAAAATTTATGTTTCCAGGCACAACCCACTTGTTAGGTTCTAAAGACTTAGGTTTTATGTATTTAGAATCCTAATTTGTATTGTTGGCAAACCATGATCAAAACAATGTATTTAAGTTGTTTTAGAATTGCTCAAAGTTGGTTCTTTGTTGTAAAGTTGGATTAAACTACTGTGCAAATTAAAAAACTGTTTTAGTACATTTCGATCGATCGAAGCTTAGGCTTGATCAATCAAAAATCGTGTCTGACGTTTTTTAATTGGAATTTCCAACTCAGCCCTAAGTGTTTTAATTGGTTTTGGGTTTCTAATTTACCTTAGGTATATAAGGGAAACCCTAGCCACGTTTTTGTGTTGCTTTTGCTCATATTGCGGTTTATGTGAATCTCTTGTGAGATCTTTGAGGAGGTTTCCTTCACATAAACTTAGGGTTTTCAAGGAGAAGAATTTTCTACACCTTGATGGTCATTCCAGTTGTTGCCATTGAAGCTTAAAGAAAACACAAGCGAGTGTGCTTGTATTTGGTGGAGAATCCAAGAAAGAAGGAGTCCGTGGATTCGGAGCTTGCACGTGGTCATGTCAGTAAGTTCTACTGGTGGGTAGCAATAAGAAGTCGAGCGTGGGGGCTTGTAAGTCTTATTGTATGAACTTCGATTCTTTCAAGATAGTGGATTCAAGTTTACCTTGAGAATAGCTAGGTTAAATCCTCCCCAGGTTTTTACGGTTTTGGTTTCCTGGGTGATCATATCTTGTGTCTTTTATATTTCCGCTACTTTACTTGATATGATTATTTGATTGTGTTAACCTAGATTTAATTAATTTGACTAAGTAACAACTTGGCTAAATTCCTAAATTAATCTAATTGTGTTTTAAGGGGTCTAAAAACTAACAAGTGGTATCAGAGCAGGTAACTCTCTTATTGTTGATCTTTTAATCACTAAGCTGATCCTTGACTCCTTTATTATGGATTTTTTGCAAAATATAATGCTTATCTATCAACTTGCTTACTTTGGGTATTTGTCTCTTGTTGCATATGTTAAATCTTTCCTTAGATTTCTTGATCTTATCACATGTGATAATGATTATCTGTGTTATACTGCCTTAACCGCCTTAAAGGCACATGATTCATGTCTTTGGTATTTGGATAGTGGTTGTTCTAGGCATATGACAGGTAACAAATGACTATTCAAGACTCTCTTTGAAGGAAAGATTGGAAGTACGGCTTGAGTTTGCGAGCTGCCGTAACTAACGCAAAGGCTAGTTTCTCCATGAGCGGATATCTTTCTTTAGCTCCGCAAAGTGCATGGCTGGCGTAGTATACGAGCTTCTATACCTTTGCTGACGGCGGCGGGGGAAATGGCTAGGTAGAGGAAAAGCTCTTCACCTGGTTGTGATGGACTTAGCAGTGGCGGGGCGGAGAGGTAGGCTTTCAACTCTTCGAATACCTGCTGGCACTCGGCAGTCCACTCGAAAGACTTCTTCAGTGTGCGGAAGAAGGGCAAACACTTATCCGTTGCCCTCGACACGAACCTATTAGCGCTACTACTTTTCCATTGAGGCTCTGCACTTCCTTCTCATTTCTTGGGGGTGTCATCTCCATTATGGCCCGAATCTTATCCAGGTTCGCTTCTATTGCCCTTTGAGACACCATGAATCCTAGGAATTTTCCCGCCATCACTCCGAAGGCGCATTTTCCTAGGTTGAGCTTAATATTATAAGAACAAAGGGTGTTGAATGTCTCTCTAAGGTCTTCCAAGTGATCTTCCTCCCTTCGGCTTTTCAGTAGCATGTCGTCCACGTAAACTTGGACATTTCTCCCAATTTGCTATGCGAACATTTTGTTCATAATAGCAGAAAAGGCCTTGACTGGTTACAAATGAAGTTTTCTCCTGATCGTCTTTGTGCATTCGGATTTGGTTGTAACCCGAGAAGGCGTCCATAAAACTTAGCAACTAATGTCTGGCTGTAGAGTCTACTAGTACGTCGACCCGTGGGAGGGGGTAGTTGTCCTTGAGGCATGCTTTGTTAAGGTCAGTGAAGTCCATGCAAATCCACCACTTCCCGCTAAATTTCTTGACCATTACTACGTTCACTAGCCAGTCAGGGTAGTATACCTCCCTTATGAAGCTCGCTTCCTGTAGTTTGCAAACCTCTTCCGCTATGGCTTGGTCTCGCTCCGGGGCGAACACTCGCTTCTTCTGTCAGATGGAAGGAAAGAAGGTGACACATTTAGCCTATGTACGATGATTAAAGGATCTATCACGGGTATGTCCTCATGGGTCTAGGCAAATACGTCTCGATTTCTCCTTAGAAAAGTCGTAAGCGCTTGGCGGACTGCGGGACTGGCGAGGGTTCCAATCTTGGTTGTCCGTTCACGGTTCGAGTTTTCAAGAAACACCTCTTCAAGTTTTTCTACGGGCTTCATCATTATTCGGTGTTCTTTTATGCTCGTTGCTTGGTGGTGGTCATCCATTACCATCATGGCCATGTAACATTCACGTGCGGCCACTTGATTTCCTCGCAACTCTCCCACTTCGTAGTTGGTAGGAAACTTAATCATCAGGTGGTAGGTTGAAGTTACAGCCTTCCACGAATTGAGGGTGGGTCATTCGAGGATAGCATTGTAGGCGGACGAGTAGTCGACTGTTAGGAATGTCACATCCTTGGCGATCTGCTGTGGGTAGTCACCTACCACTACGGATAATGTGATTACACCTAAGGGGAGCACCCTTGTACCTCCAAAACCAACGAGAGGAGCGTTCGTCGGGATTAATCGTTCTCCGCTAATTCCCATTTGCTAGAATGCTGGATAATACAGGATATCTGCTGAGCTCTCATTGTCGACCAACACCTTATGCATGTTGTAATCTTCTATCTGTATGCTGATGACCAGCACGTCGTCGTGCGGGTGGTGAAGACGTCATGCATCTTCCTCCGAGAATCCGATTATGGGGATTTCTCTCCATGCTATCTTCGGTACAGAGCTCGTCAGTTGAACATTCTGGACCATCCTAAGGTAAGTTTTACGGGCCTTTTTAGACGACCTAGTGGCTGCTGTTCCTCCTACGGTCATTCTTGTGTCCCCTATAGGGGATCTTGGTTGTTCATTATCCCATCGAGGGTTCTGCTCTTAAGGGGGTTGATCCGCTCTCTCCTTTCTGACGTACTTCTGTAACTTCCCTTGTTTAATAAGGGCTTCAATCTACTGTTTCAAGTCGTAACAATCGGCCGTGTCATGATCGTGGTCTCAGTGGAAGCGGCAATACTTATCCCTCGAGCGTCTGTTGGGATCTTCCTTCAGCTTTCCAGGGTAAGTTAGGGCCTCCTCATCTTTGATTTGCATCAAAACTTGATCTGTCAGGGCCGTTAATGGGGTGAAGCTCGTGAACCTTCCCCCCGGGGGCTTGGGGCGCCTTTCGTCCCTTCAGTCTCCGGTCTGTGCTTTCTTGCGTCCTTGGTCTTATCGAGTATCATCCTGCCTTTCCCTTTTCTTGGGTTTCTCCTCCGGGGCCAACAGCGCATCTTCAGCATTCATGTACTTGGTGGCCTTGTAAATCACTTCTGACATGGTCTTCGGATTATTCTTGTATAAGGAGAACAAAAACTTACCCTTTCACAGCCCGTTTGTGAAAGCTGCTACAAGTATCTTATCATCGCTTCATCGATCGAGAGCGCTTCCTTATTGAAGCGAGATATGTGGGATCTTAGCGTCTCGTTCTCTCGCTATTTAACGCTCATTAAGCAAGCCGTGGACTTCTTGTATCTATGTCCACCAATGAAGTGCACGGTAAATTGGGCGCTCAACTCCTTGAAAGTACTGACGGAGTTGGGCGTTATTCGGCTGAACCAGATTCTTGCTGCACCCTTCAGTGTCGTAGGGAAGGCCCTACACATGATTTCATTTGCTACTCCTTGAAGGTGCATCAATGTCTTGAAGGTCTCCAGGTCATCTAGAGGGTCCTTGACCCCGTCATAGCTATCTGTCTGCGACATGCAAAACTTGCGTGGCAGGGGAAAGAGTTGACGACGGCAGTAAACGGGGAATCAGTACGGTTGATGAGGTCATCAAGATCACTGGACACTCGTCCCTTGAGAGCATTCATCATCACCTCCATTTGCTCCTTTATCGCCTGTATCTCTGCGACAACAGGGGGTGGAGTCGCACCCATGAGGGATGGGATGCTTACATTTTGCCACTTCAGTCTGCTCGGGGCGTTACTGCCTTCCGATCCTTCACGGTCTTGTCGCTTAGCACTGGAATCTTCTCGGTCTTCTGCAATATTGTGTCCAGTCTTCTGATGTAGTTGCTCTTCCAGGACCTGGTTTTGCTTCGTGAGGTGTTCGATGGCCGCTGTCAGGATCTGCACTTGCTGCTCGAGAGCAGTCAGTCGCGGCTCATCTTCCTAAACATTGTGATAAAACTTGGTTGAAATCACCTATGCACAACCAATTTTTGTGGACTAGGTTCATAATATTTCTTAATTCAACCCAAACTTCCTCCCCTTTGGCATGATTATGGTGCCAATACACAAATGAAATAGATAAAGGGTTACCTTTGTTGTCAAGAAGATCAGCATGGATCAGGTATTTGGAGCTATATTGAATGTTGAAGCTTTGGTTAGTCATCCATCTTTGCAGTAGACCACCACTTAAGCCTTCTCTAAGAACCTCCCATCCATTCCAAAAACCATATTTTTCCAAAATTCCAGCTTCTTTGTCTAAGGTAATTTGGTCTCCATTAAGAAAATGATGTCTAGTTTAATACTCCTGGGCCTTTTTTTGACATTGCAGAACTGCAGAAGGGCTACCCAACCCTCTATAGTTCGAGCTCAAGACCTTCATAGTTGTTAAGGAAGCTATTAAAAGCCTGCTTCCTGAAGCCCTGCAATTATATCAGCATCAATGGAGGTCTCCTGATTAGAAACATCTTGGATTTGGTTGTTTTCTCTATCAAGTAAGCCACACAATAGTCTTTGTTTAATATTCCTCCCAGACTTCCCTATCTCCTTTATGATTTTCTTCTTTGAGCTCAATTTTGGTGTCTCTCCTACATGTGTGTCCCCAATTTCACTACACCAAAAACTAGCAGTTGGAATAAATGAAGGTAGGTTTATAGTGGGTAAGGAAGGTCCAAGGCCAAGAGTAAGGAGTTCAAAAGGGCCAAGATCCCTTACATTGGGCCCTACATTATTCAGTTGGGTGTCACCTACTGGGCTATCTAATTGGTCTGATAGAATAAGCCCATTGTTCTTTGTTTGGGGGTTTAGAAGTCTAGGCCCATTACTGAAATCCCCCAATTCAAATCTGAATCTCCCTCTATTTACTCTTTGTACTAATGACTCTATGAATGAATCAGGGGACTCAGGTATGCAACCTTTTTCCCAGCCATGGCACTGCATGGCTTTAGGTCTGCTGTCATTTAAACTGTTTAGATTGAACACAATTGCTATAGTATCACTCTCTGAATCTGAAGCTTCAAAGTGGGGGCGGATACTCTGTCCATTTGTAATGAAAGGACCATTACCTTCAATCCAGGTCCATTGAAGGTTTGAGACTTGTGGAGGTTGCCATGGTGGTCTAGTTGAAAAGGATGCATTATTTATTCCATTACCCAAAGGGCCATGCTGTGTTGGCAGGTAACTAGCATGCAAATTATTGGTGTTTTCACTTGAATTAGTACTAGTATCTTCTAAAGCCAATGAATTTGCTGGGGTTGGAGGTACTGTATGTGGTTCAAGGTCATCAACTAGTGTATTAATAAAATTGGGTATGGGATCAGATGAGGTCTGGTTGGGTTGGTTAAGGTTTAGTGAATTAATGGCCGAATGAAGTGTGGGTGTATTAGTGTTTGGTTGATGGTTAGATGGAGATGGGGCTGCATATTGTGAATGTGGTGTGCTAGAAGTGCTAGGATCAGGATGATTAGAGTTGGGGGAGGGGGGGTGTGGGGGGGTGAGAGATTACGTGGTCTGGTGTTTTATATACTTGTCCAAAACACATCTGAGTGATCTATCTCCTCTTTCAATTGTGGAAAGTGCGAAGCTCATTTGTGAATTGGTGTTGCAAAGCATCAAACCTATATTGGACCTGATGAAGCTCTTGAATTTGATGTCTCTATCTGAATAGCATCAATTTCATATTCTCCATGTTATGGGTACACTGACCTCGTGTATGAGTCCACGTCTAGTACATAGTTTGTGTACCCTCTCATATTGGCATTGAATCTAGATCCTAGAACCATCATCAAGCCGGAGCATAAACCACCTGTGGTCCCTCTATGCAGATATGGATTAGATCTTCCAGGAACTAGAAATGGAAGATGTAAAAATAAGATTCTCTTCCTACAATGGAAACTGATCCCCTGATTCTCCATGCAGAGTTGATAAGGTGCTGTAGGTGTGGCACAGAGAACTTCCTATAGTCCAGCAGAATTGTACAAAAACTCCAGAAGTCTCTTTGGGCTACTAAATCCTCAAGATCTGGTTCCACAATAGGCTAATGTCTCGCAAATGGAACTTCATCTTCATCACTAGGCACAAGATCTGTATCAAGTTCTTCAGCAAACAAATCAAAACTGATATCAAAATCACTACTATTAGTCCACCCATATTCCCTAGTAGCTATATTAGTGTCCATTGGGGTAAAAGGAAGAAGAGGAAATCGATGCATGCACAGTGGAAACAGTGTAGTGCAATACTCGCTGAACACACTTGGGAACTTTGGAAGAAACAGAAAGCTACGACAAAAGGTGTTCTTGAAAAAGACGAGGAACATATGAGGAAGAAGACAGAAAAGGAGAAGACAAGAAGGTATATGGAAGAAGGGAATATTTGTGTAGGTATGGTTGAACCCTGGTGAATGATTGGGAACAGAGTTTGACTCAGTGCAAGCAAGGACACACCTCAAGCATGCAAAGGAGTATAGGAGTATAGTGATACAGGTTGAGATGATGGAAAATGTGCAGGAAATTAAAAGGAATTAAATGGAAAAGACGGCTTTACCCACAGGGACAGAACGTAGAAAAAGAGAGTTGACAAGGGTTTGAAAAAGAAAGAAAAGGAAGAGGATAAGACAATGATAGCCTATCTGAGAAAGGTAAACGACGGCGAAGACCCTAGTGGGTGAGAGGCTCACTGTGTGTGAGAAGAAAAGCTTTGATTAGTCATTCAGACACTAAAAGATTAATGTGTACCAAAACGAAAATCTTTGACCAAATATTCAATTTTTTTCCTTGAGAAAAAAGTAATTCAAATGCTTCGCAAATGTTGCAAGACAACTATATCAAAAACTTATTACTAATTATATATGTGCTGGTATTTTATAAATGTTGTGAAGTGATACCTATAATTGTAATAGTAGACAACAGACATATAACTTACAAATCTAGGGTAAATCTTTGATGGTTGAATAAGAAATCCGAGATTCAATTCTTGCCTATATCAAAAACTGATTGGTGTTTTGGTTTGATGATAAAGAGTTATCATTAAAAGTAGACGTCATAGGTTGAAAGTCTCTCTCTCTCTCTCAAAAAAAAAACTTGAAGATTTTACATGTTTGAACTTGAATATCCCATCAAAATAAAGCTGCACATTGCATAGATTAATGACTAGCTTATGTGAATAATTAAAGCATACAACCTTCTTTCCTCAAAGCTACTAAAAGCCAATTTGCCTAAAGTGTAGACTGCAACAATTAGGGGTGTCAATGTTCGACCCACCCCGCGAACACGACACGAACCCGACACGGGTTTTTTCAGGTTAGGGTTGGGTCTTAATGGGTTTGGGTCATAAACGGGTCAACCCGAAAGCGACACGATAAGAAACGGGTCATAAACGGGTCAACCCATGTAACCCGCAATAGACACGTTTGACAAGCCAATTTATTTGTGTCAACCCAAAATGACCCACTTAACATAACTCGTTTAACTCGTATAACAAATAAATATTTATTTTATTTTAGACTTGTCAAATACCTTTTATATCCAACATATATTTTAAATTTAAAAAGAAAAGTGAGTAATTACAAAGATTTACAAGAGATATAATTGAAAATTGAAACTTTACAGATCTTAGAACTACTAATACTTTTTGTTTTTTTGGCATAGAACTTACATAAATGAAATTGGATGAGTTTATAGAAGATGTTATGAATTTGGACATCAACAAAGAATCTATGGATGATAATCGTGGTCATAGTCAGGATTAGTTTACTTTTTGCTCAAATTTTTTCAATATTGATACTTAGCATTTGGCGAGTTTCAAGAATATTATATTTTTATTGAACTATGTTATTTTATTTTTCTTAAACTTTGTTATTTTGAATTTGGGTTAAAGTGTATACACTTCTTTTAGAGTGTAAAGAACTTATTTCTAGATGAATGTTATATTTTTGTTGAACTATATTATTTTGAATGTGGGTTGAAAACTTGAAGTGAATGCACTGTTTTTTGGGATGAAAAAAAATTATTTCTAGATAGATGTTATATTTAATATTATGCAAGTTGAAATGGGTTGTGTTACATTAGTGTCAACCCAACACGACTCGTTTATTAAGCGTGTCAAATGGGTTGGGTCAGGTCAACCCGCCTTATTAACAGGTCGGGTTAGGGTTAAGTCATTTAGTTGAATACCCCTACCTCAACACGACACGAACCCGACACGCTAACCCGAATTGACTCCCCTAGCAACAATATTAGAATTGAAAATACAATTCAACGTATATATTGGGAAATATCAGCTAATTCTAGATACCTTTTTTGTAACCATAATATAACCAAAAATTAAAGATATAGAGATAATTTTACAACGTAAATATAATGGAGGTCAGCCCTAATCTTCTTTTCTTATAGATAAATGGTGGCTCAACTAAACTAGAGAGGCCTATTAAACCCGACATTTTCGGGGAATTGCACTTAAGTGGATAAACAAAAAAAAAAGAAAAAAAAAAAAAAGAAGGTTTTCGTAGCTTCATTTGGTACTTAAAAACACTAGTAGAGAACTATAGCAAAGTAGGGCTGTAACTTCAACTTTGGATTCCTATTTTCTGAATAGCTATCACAAACCCATGAGATTCCGAGGTTTAACCATTTAAGATCCCCTTTTAACTCACCCAAAATGATACAAAATCTTTTTCATCAAGCTTATAAGATTACCAACCACACACTGGTCTTTCAACATGTCAACAAAACAACAAAGTCAAAACATCCTCTTTATCATATATTATATGTTTGACTGTATCATATCATTATAATAAGATCGTATGTTTCATGGCCAAATTGGGGTTTTACCTCTTTCTTACAAACTTTCCAACAAAATGTCTCATATCTGAAACTATTTATGGATATACCCCTGTTTTGAAATTTGATTTTTAGAAAATCGAGTTTCAATGTAAAACTCGATTTTTGGACAATCAAGTTATAGTGAAATGAAACTTTAAAAAATAATAATAATAATAATAATTTGTGGAACTTGAGTTCCATTGAAAGAACTCGAATTCATTGAACTCGAGTTCATTGAACTCGAGTTCCACTTGAATATTTTCAAGGAACTCAAGTTCCATGAACTTGAGTTCTACACTAGAAACTCGAGTTCCATGACCTCGAGTTCCTTGAATGGAACTCAAGTTCCACAATTTTTTTTTTCTTATTTTTTTTAAGTTTCATTTCGTTATAACTCGATTGTCCAAAAATCGAGTTTTACATTTGAAACTCGATTTTTAGAAAATCGAGTTTCAAAACAGGGGCATACCCCTAAATAATTTCAAACATGGGCCATTTTGCTGGAAAGTTTGTAAGAAATGGGTAATTTGCCACTTTGGCCTATGTTTCATAGTGGTTGTTTCGTGACTTCTAACTAAGCTGCTTTATTTTCCTGTAAATAAAAAACAGTGGCCTTAATTTATACTCTTCCCTCTCATATTTTTAGGCATTTTTTAAAAAATCCGACTTTTTAAGTGAATATTGAAAGTATTGTCTTTTACATCAAAAGATACAAGTTTCCAAAATAACTCTTCTCAATTTAAACTTTAGTGAAATTTGGATATTGTTTTTTTTTTTTTTTAACAAAGTAAAAAAAAGAAAAAAAAAAGAAGAAAGGGAATTTATTGGTTCAAAAAAAAAAAAAAAAACCCCAAAAATAAAATTTTGATACAAAATACACAAAAAGGCGAATAGCATTTGCATCTAGCCGATTCCTTGGCCAATAGTTCCTCCAAATGGAAAGAAGAAAAAATTATTCTAACAAATTCCCAATATCACAAAAATAAAGAATAATAAAAACAAAAAAGAATTTATTCAAAATCATGACTCCCCAAAAAAACCCAACATCTTTAAAATATTTTTCAAAATTTGCCCTCATGCTGCTGGCTTCAATTGTACAACTCTGAATTTCGCAACAGTGGACAAGAGAAACCTGCTTTCAATGAACCTAAATTCCGTCCTACAATCTAAATTCCAATAACCAATGGATTAGTGAATCCAGCCTCCACTCAACAGCATGGTTTTGAAACTTAGACCATTTAATGAACTATAAAAAGGAGAGGTTCAAGGTTTTTGAGGTTGGACTGAGGTCGAATTGGAATCGAACCGTGATGACGTCATAATTAATTTAATAATAAAATAAAACAAAAAATTATATTAAATTAATATAAATATAAGAAATAACTAAAATAATTAAATTAAATATAAAAATCTATCTTTCAAATGTATTTTTTTATATCATAACTTTCACAAGACAAATAAGAAATATCAAATACAAAGCAAAGGTAGATGTAGTATTTATTTATATGTTGATTAGTTAAACTTGTGATAGCAATAATAATATACAAATTATAAGGGCACTTATATTATATTAAGTAAAATAAAAATTTTAAATTATTTAATAGTTTTAAATTAAAATAACTATATACTCAATTATATCTATTGCTTTTAAAAGAAAGTAATTTTAGAATCATACAATTTTATATTTTTTTGGCACAATTGTGAATTTAAATGCCTGTCATTTAAATTATGAAATAAATTGTGGCATTATATTTTTTTTCTTTAAAAAAAATTGTAAATATTAATTGAAACTTGAGAGTACTTTAAGAGTTAAGATATTTGTCACATTACATTGGGCAAGGTGAGAAAAAGGAATGGTTGAAACTTGTCTACCTTTCCAATGTAATCACGTGGAGGGGCTTTGGAAAAAAAAATACAAAAACAAAAAGAGAGAGTGGAGACGGACAAATGAAAAGAGAAAGGGGAAGAAGAAGAAGAAGAAGGAGGAGGAGGTGAAACAGCGGCAGAAGATTTGGCGTGATCGGAAACAGCAGCAGAAGTTGAAGGCATAACCGGCGACTTGTGTAGGCAACCTACTGCTTCAAGTACTTGGCGCAGCCCCCAGTGGCGACGCCATGTGCAACTCAGGGTGTTCCTAGGAACACTTTGACCTGAAAAAAAACCTGAAATTTTTTTTTATTTAATTTTTTATATTTGCTTTGTATTAGGAACACCCTCAATCACAAAATTAGGAACACCCTCAAAACTGAGAACAGAAGCATTAATATCCTTTCGGGTAAGTGGTTTTATAGCAACTTGAACCATTCCAATATGCAAATAGCTGAATGTTTTAGAAGCAAGATATTCACCAATATTCTTTTTAGAAAACAAGTAGCATTTTTCATGAGTTTTGGAA
Organism: Quercus agrifolia; assembly: GCA_029955455.1. Lineage (NCBI taxonomy): Eukaryota > Viridiplantae > Streptophyta > Magnoliopsida > Fagales > Fagaceae > Quercus > Quercus agrifolia. The sequence continues at coordinate 53,809,689 of JARQAD010000003.1, read as the reverse complement.
ATAGAAAATATTTGTTCAACAATTCTAACTTTATAAGCAGAATGAAAAGTACTTTCAGCCCAGCTTATTTTATAAACATTTTTAGTATCAATCCTAAGAATAGTCCATTTACTGAAATCAGGGATCTCACTATCATCAACATTGTGATCTTCTTCATTTACTATATCAGGAGGACAACCGGCCCTAGAGCTGATAGAAGAGTTGGATCTCCACAATCTATCCATACGATCCTAGTTTTAACACTCAATTATCATGTTTTTCTCACAACCGTTGCATTTCGTAACACATACCCTAACCAACCTTATACCTCTCATGCCCTAACGCCCTTTCTTGGCTAAAACGGGCCTTACAGTTCGGTTATAGGAATTCACTTTATGACTAGGGTGACGCCAACGACAATAAGAAGGGAGCACAACAATGGAGTACCAAAGTTTCGGGTAGAAACAGTCGGAGAGACAAAGAACACAACACCACAATCACTGGCCAGAAAATAGTGGCTCTGATACCATAAAGGGGGAAGGGACACAGCGTTGGAAGTGGAAGCACAGTTAGACAGTAATAATATAAGTGGAAAGTAATGCAAGTAAGAATAATGCAAGTAAGAATAAACATAAATGCAAGTAAGAATAAACATAAATGCAAAGCTATAGAACCAGCTAGGTAGGCGGTAGAGCCAGCCAAGTAGGGGGTATAGCTTGTATAATCAAAGTAAATGAAAGCAATTTAGAACCGTCTGGTATGGCCGTAATCCGTCGAAGGTGGCGGTAGCAACAAGTAGTATAATGAACATAAAACTGAAAATACTTGTTATTGAAAATAAAACAACACATTTACAGTAGTAGTAATGATTACAAGTTGTCAACAATTACAAGGCTTAGGAACTAAAACTAGTTAAAAGCTTTGTAGGGAAACAGGGATAGTAGTAAGGAATTCCCTCAAAGAAAGGCTCACTATAAGCTCACTAGAAGGAACTCTCTCTAGAGAAGAAGACTTGAAGTAAAACTTGTTTCAAATATAAGGGACAACCCCCCTTAAATAGGCAAAAATTCTGAGTGAACAGTATCATGAACAGTAACGGATGAATAGTGATAGTGAATAGTGACAGTGAATAGTAAATTTCTCTTTTTGTCTCCAAAACGTGGGGAATCAATTATGGAGCTAAAATTTTTTGTCTTTGGTGCAGATTTGTCAGGAGAAGCATGGAAAAGTGTAGCAAAGCATGAAAGCATGACCAAAGCAAAGCATGACATGAAAAAGAAAGTATGACCAAAGCAAGGCATGGCATAATGAAGATTCTTCCTTTTCTTTTGGAAAGACTTCAAAATGACCTTTGTCAGAAGCATCAATTTTCAGGAATATCTTTGTCATGAGCATGGGATCACATTTTTGAATATTGAAACAATCTTGGCCGTTGTGTGGGCAAAATAGGAGAACCAAAATCTTCCGCTAAATCTGAGGTATCTTGAAACTGTTCCGGATTTTTAGTAACATAATTTTTAAAGTATTTTGGCCTTTGTGCAAGCCAATCAAACAAGGGAATCACCTTTGTCAGTAAAAACCATTAATCAGTGGAAGGAGCATCAGAAGGATAACCATCAAAAGGGCCTAGTGGAGAACCACAGTCATGCTCATGGGAAATAGCATACTAATTGCAAAATCCACAATAAAAAATTGGCTGAAATGCTGGAGTTCTCCCTAGGATGAGAAGCTTTATAGGATTACAATGGTTAGCCACCCTTAAATTAGCAATAGCATTAGAATATGGTCTAGGACCAAAGACAGAAATTCTATCCGTGCTACCCATGAAATGATAATTTCTCCATAGATTGTGAGCAACACTAATAATTTAGTTATTAAAATAATTTCTTCAACATTCTGCAAGAGTAAAAGGATCAGCAAAGGATAATTGAGAATTTCCTTCAAACCATGGCCCTTGATGAGTATGACCATTAATGAGAATGAGATGCTTTGAGGGCTGGACATTCATCCAGTTATCTCTTTCCCATTTTGGTAATGTACTCCAACATCTAATGGTAACAAAAGGACCGTTAAATCCTTTAATAGCATCGTGAATAATTTGTGGGAATTGGCTAGCTTGAAAATGGTTTTTTATTCTTATGAACCTAACAAAACCATATTCAAACATTTGAGAAAGCCAATAAGGGTCTCTGTCAACATCCTCATCTGAATCATCAGCAATATACGAACCATCATCATAATTTATCAGGAGGCCAGGAAATGGGTGTTTCTTTTCATATACCCTGAGAGTACTCCCAAAGTGTTCTTCCTATTCTAATTGGAGGAAAACATTATCATCTTCATCTAACTCATCTGGGTCAGGAATAGTAGGAGTAACAAGTTTTTTGAAACTTTTGAACCATAGATCAAAAGATCTAAACATACCCTTGCTTTCCAGAATGCGTAATTGTATATCTGTTGGCAAGTTAGCAACAGCACTTCTTAACATGGATTGAGTCTTAAGACTCAATCTAGCATAATCAATGCCTATTATAATCATTTTATCCTTTGAATGGATATCCTCTTTGCCAAAGAGTTGACTAAGGTAGGAATCATTTGTAATATTTGAATAGTTAACAAGATAGCTTCTAAAAGCCTCATTTTCTTAAACAAGGTCATCTTCTGAAGCAAAGGGTTTTTCTGAAACAAGGTTAGCATAGTAGTGTGCATAAACTTCATTTTGGGCAGTGAGGTTAACAAGGTGGATTTCAAGAGCTCAGAGAGTTTGTTGAAAAACATCACGGTGGTATTTGGTAAAAGCAAATTGAAGGTTATCAAGAATGAGTTTAATAGAATCTGGTAACTCTGAGTAGACACCATTGTGGAATTGTAAATATCGAGCCAAAACTTCCTGTAAAGCAATTATTATATCACCATTAGAGTATGTCACCTCTGCCGGGACATCTCCTTGAAAGGATGTTACTTCACTAGATTTTACTCCAGAAGAAGCGCCTTCATGCATTTTGAAAGGTCGTCCCGCTGGGAGCCTTTTGGGTTGAGAATAGTCCTGTACAGAAGCTTTTCCCTTTGAAGCCATAATAATCCACTTACTAGTGGTATAGGTATAAATATTACTATTATCCCACTTATTAGTGGTACTTATTCTCGCATCATCGTCCGATTCCTGCAAAGAAGTATTGATAATGTTAGGACAATTGATAGTATTAGCCCGATAGGTATTACCTTTAAAATCATCTGTGAAACATGGACAAGAACTCATCATTATTTCTTGGATAAGAGCATTCATGGGGGAATCTTTTTCATATGTCAGATTGTCAATATGTATTTCAGTTTTTGAAGCAAATTTGAATTTTACTTTCTGTCCAAAAGGATAAGTAGTAATTCCGTCATGTTTAATAAGAAAATGATACAGAGCATTTATAAAAGGCAAACCAAGAATCACTTTATCAGTCAAATTTTTAACAAGAACAGGAGGGATCTTGAAACAAACATTATTATGGCATACATTATTCAATTCATGAGCATTATTCAATTCATATTTAATTTTCATTTGAGAACCATTAGCAGAAACCAATCTTTCTGTAGATTTTTCAAAATATTTTGAAGGAATCAATCATTCTTGGATACAGTTCATATCCGCACCAGAATCAATCATAGCAATAACAGTGAAATGATAATTAGGAGAAACAACAATTTTAACTTTTGTAAACCATTTTGGAGGAATCAATTTGTGAACAAGACTAAGTTGAGAGTTATTAACAATACCTTTTTCAGAAGGAAGGGCTTGTTGACTGGATTCATCTCTATCCTTGTGCTCATCTTGTTCATTATCAATTTGTTGGTGATCAAGGCTTTTATCAATTTTTAACATTACTAATTCTTTTTTAATATTGTGATTATCATTTTTAATATTTTTAAACTCATTTTTTAAATCAATCATTTCTTGTTTAACAATAGTGATTTCATGTTGAAGATTATTAACAGTTAAGTCTTTGGATTTCTCTTTATTAAATCTTTCCAAAGTTTCTTCAAAGCTTATGGTTGATTTTAGTTTTTTACCAGTTTCATCTTTTAACAAATTCTTCTTAAATTTATCCAAATATTCTTTTTGTAACTCAGGGTTTTGAATTTGATTTATTAATTGAATTATTAATTTTTCATTTTCTTCACCCTTAGTGAGAGTATTAACAAAGTTAATAACATTACAACAAGAATCTCTACAACCAATTTTAATATTAGGAGAATCAGAAGAATCATCAGCAGATTGATAACAAGAATCAGATGAAGAAGAAAAATCATCTTCCAAAGAATCAGACAAATTGTTCGATTCAAGGATTCTGAACAATTCTTCTTGCTCTTTATTGTTAATATTTAACATGTTAAACTTATTTTTTAACTTTCCAGGTTTTTCATTACAGTCCTTACTGAAATGACCTGGTTTTCCACAGTTAAAACATTTACCTTTACCGAAGCTTTGTTTATCATATTTTTTTGAAACATTTTTCTTTTTAGCATGAAAATCATTAGGTTTGGCAAAATTATTTTTGTATTTTTTTATATTTTTATATGGCTGTAATTTTTGTGACTTTTATCATGTTTTTTCCCTTTTTGCCTGGAAGGAGTAATAGGGGGCAAACCATATTGTTCACAAAAATTACCCATTTCATATTTAGCTTTTTTCTTATTCTGTAAATGGTATTTTAATAATTTTTCATCATTACACATGTTAATTCCAAGTTTTTTAATAGCACTAAAAATATCACCATAAGCTAGGTTATCGTAATCAATAGAATCATTGTTACCCATTAACAGTTGTTTTACCTTATGAGCAAAGATTGGAGGGAGACCGTCAATAAACCTTTCTTTCCAATAAGGCTTGTGGCAATCTTTCCGAAGCATCACTCTGGAAATAAAAATATCTTGGTACCATCTGTAATCAGTCATAGTAGGACATCTCAAATTATTCAATAAATCAGAAACTCGAGATGAAATATTAGATGGAGTACCAACAAAATGTTTGAGAATGGTATAGAACAGAGTATTCACACCATCAAGAATACCGCGACCAATACTTTCATCAAAAATAGGCAAACCTTCATCATTCTTTTTAACAGCATGTCGAATAGAATCTCTAGATTCTTCTGTGAGATATGAATCCCACCATCCACGAAGAGTACCAGAAAAACCAGTAACAAGTAAATCAACAATCTCAGGTTGATCCAGATCATGGTTATTTTGATAGGCAATACCAACCATGGACATATGACTCATTTTATTAATGATTTCTTGTTCAGACAAACCATCAATATTCTATTCATAAAGCTTATCAGTAGAAACAGAAAACTGTGTTTGAAAAACTCTTTCTTCAAACTGCATATCAGGAGGAGTAGGTCTTGAATACCAGCTTTTTATAAAAGATATGGGTTTTGGGTTTCCAACAAATCTTTTAATTTCTGGTAAATCATTATCGAAAATCTTTTTAGCAGAAACAGAAGAAACAGTATCAGAATCAGTATGTTCATCAGAAACAATTTATTTTCTATTCTTTCCATTCTTTGAAATAGTGCAAGCTGTACTTCTAGAAGTACCTTCAGTTTTAACTTTTAAATCAGAAAGCATTTTATCAACAACTTCAAGCTTTTTAGACTGAGAGGTTTTGAACATAACTTTCTCTCTTTGACTTGGTAAATCAATCAAAGGTTTCTCAGTTTTTACAAAAACAGATTTTTCAGAAATAGGTTTTTCAACTAAATCAATTTTTTCTTCAATACGGTCAAGTTGCTGACCAATAATATGCAAGTATTCATTAGTAAAATTGTTTTGTTCAATAATACTAGTGATAGGGGTTTGATCATCAGCAATTTTGAAAGGAGTGGCCTTAACTTCCTTCTTTTCATCTTGACAGGTTATCGAAACTGTCTCAAGAGGCGGATGACTAGACCGAACAATGGCTTTATCAGCTACTTTAACAAAATTTGATTTTTTTATCACACTCAAATGTTGTTTTGAAATTTCATCATTTGAAACATAATGATTTTCAAGAAAATCAAAAAACAAAATATGTCTTTTTCAATTGATTCATCTTTTCTAACCATTTACTCTTAACACGGTTTTTCTCAGATTGAGCAAAATTATCTTGGAAATATTTACTTTTAATTTGGTTTTTTGAAAGCATAAACTCATCATACAAAGGAATCAGATCAACTTCAAAATTTTTGTTTAAAACAGTTAAAACTCTCAATTGCTTAATATAATCAGAGTCATCAATAGGAGAAAAGTCAGAGTCAACAGATTTACCATCACCTTCTTCTTTACAAGCAATTTTGCTATAAGGAGAGGAAGCTTTAGAATAATAGTTAAAATAAACATATATATATATATATATTTGTTCTACTTTCAAGCAAAAAAAAAAAAAAAAAAAAAAAAACCCAGAAAAAAAAAAAATTGAACTAAAATCTGAAAAAAAAAATGAAAAAAAAAAAGAGCAATGCCTCAGTCCCTAAAGGTCTAAATCAGAAATCACTAAAGGCTTTATCAAGAAAAAAAGAAATCACTAAAGGGCCTAAAGCAAACCTAAAGACAGCAATGCCTCAGTCCCTCACTTTTAGAGCAATGCCTTAGTCGTTGGAGATCGGCCCAGTCCCTCACTCTCGGAGCAACACCTTAACGATGCTAATCCTCATCGGAGGATGGAGATCGGCAGATCGCTCATCGCCTCGTCACTGCCTCAACCTTGAGGCCTCCCTGTTTGGTTGCTCCGATGCTCCCTCCTTCAAGGTATTTCATTTTACTAAGCTAACTTCTCTCTCTTTTTCTCTCTAACTCTCACTCAGTCTCTGACTCTCTCTCTCTCTGAACTGAAATGAAATGAAAATTATGAAATGAATGAAACTCTCTCTCTCTCTCTCTTTATTTTTTTAATAAGACTAACTCTCTCTCTTTTGATTTTTGAACTGTGAGTTTGTGATTGGCTGAACTTTAGTTTTATTAATATTTTTTCTGTTTTTGACTTTTTGAATTTGGCTTTATCAGTTTATCTTATCCGTTGGTGTTGGTGTGTGTAGTGTGTTGGTTTTGGTGAGATGTTAATTGTCTTTTAGTGTAATGTGTGATTGTGAAATTTTCTGATTGACAGGGGGCATCAAGCATGAGGCGTGCTTGTGCTTGTGACTATATTTTTGATAATGCAGTGTATTGACTTAGATTTAGACTTACTAACCATTTTTTTTGTCTTTTGAAATCTCTCTTTTTCTTTACTCTGACTTAGACTTAGGCTTTCCTCTAGTTCTCTTTTGGCTAAATTGGCTTTTTGTGTAAGTGTATATATATGTAAATATGTAATTGTGTATTTGTGTTGACCGTTGATTGGCTATTGTCTCTTGAGTGGGGGATGGGGGTGGGGCCGTGGCTTTAGATTGAGGTAGTGGTCCTGGTCCACTTAAAAGCAACACCCAGAACAACACATTATTAAAAGACAAAAATAAAAAAATAAACTATGTTAGGTAGTGGGTTGAGTCAGGTGGATGATGTAGTGTATTTGAATTCTTTACATTGTGCAAAGCCAAATAAACAGTGAGGTGTGTGCTAGATTGCTAGTAGTTAGTAAAGAAAAATAATTAATAATTTTATTAATATTTCAAATGAAATTATAATTTATTGTTTATTCTTTTGCTAGTTATTATTGACAAATATTTGATAAAGAAATCACATACCTAAGATTAATTTTTTGTGTAAGATTCATCTTCATCTTCTAAGCGGATTTGTGTTAACTTTAACTTAGAAAATCTTCGTTCAGATATGAATTTGTGTGTTTTTTGGTTGTTGTTGGCGTCAATATATGAATTTTTTTTTTATTAGTTATCATTCTTAAGGAACACCCTAGAAGAAATTCTTGGAGTAGCCACTAGCAGCCCCTACTTAGTCGTCTTCTTCTTCCATGTTTATTATTATTATTTTCCTACCAATCCTTTAGTGCCAGATCTGAAAAAAGTCCAAAGTGTATGCTGGTGTTAGCTAAAAAAAAGACCATTAGAACCGTTCACGGTTCTAAGAACCGTACGGTTTGATCGCGGTTCACACAGTTCCATACTTTTTCTTCATAAAGAGATTCTTAAGGATAAAAGATCTGGAATAAGGAGAGGTTTGCGGTTAACCTGGTCAAACCGTATGGTTCAGTCCAGATTTCAAAACCATGCTCGACAGTAGTGAGTGGGTGTGATTTGATATTATATTTACATTTGTAAACCATGTCTTTGAGTGACTGGTTTTCAGCACTTACAATTTTATTATTTTATTGAATTAGAAAAAATAGGGGTTATATATATATATATATATATTACAATTGTATTCGATAATGGTAGGATTTACTTTATTCACTTAAATTATTTTGTTTTGTTTAGTTGCTTAGCATGGTGGCTCTGCATATTTTTTACTAGTTTAATTTATCATTAAAAATATTTATGCACAACCTAACTTAAATTGTGTATACTCTGATCACTAATCATGCCATCCCAAAACCAAACACCAACACAAATCAGCCCATCTCAAACTAAACAACACATATCATCTCTTTCTCTCCCTCTCTCACATTTCTTTTTTTTTTTTTTTTTGCTGAAACCCTCTCTCACATTTCATTCTCATGATTCTTGTCTCATCTCACTTTTCTATATAAGTATCTCGATATCTCTGACTTTAAGAATAAAGAGTGAGTATATCTCTCTTTATTCTAAATTTATATTATGTGTATGGGTATGTTTTGATACTGATTTTGTGTAGTTATTATTATTTTTTTATTATAATTTTATTTGTGTGAATGATAATGTGTGTGAATATGTGCGTGTATAGTAAAAATATAATAAAACTTTATATAATTTAATAATTAGAAAATACAAAAAGTTTCTTACACGTGTGTGTATTATTATCATGTTATAATAATTTTTTGTTATAAAGTTAGTGATTTAAGAAAAAAAAATAGTAAAGTTAATGATTGTTTAAGTATTTGATTGGTTTTTCTTAGATAGGAGAAAAATTCACTAGAATAAATGGGAGGTGTCATGTAAACCAAAAATGGAAGGAGGGCTAGGCATTAAAGATCTATGTAAGTTAAATGAAGTCATGCTAGCTAAATAAGTGTGGCGGTTGATTCATAATATAGGATCCTTATTCTAGAGGGTGTTTAAGGCAAAATATTTCCCAAATTGCTCTATTTTTGAAGCAAATTCATCATCAAGTTCTTTTGCTTGGAAGAGTATCCTGCAACCCAAAAAATTGATTGAGAGAGGAGCAAGGTTGAGGGTCAGTGATGGTAAGTCTATAAGAATTTTTCATGATGCATGGTTGCTGAATGAAGATGGTAGAATTACTTCACCTTGGACCCATCTAGCCCCGAAAGCATCTGTTAATTTGTTGATTAATCAAGACACAAGCTGGTGGAACACACACCTGATTGATCTTTGCTTTTATCCGCTAGAAGCGAATCACATAAAAATTTCTTCCTTTGTGCTCTACACCTCAACCTGACATCCTGATCTGGCTAAAGGAGAAATCAGGTAACTACTCCATTAAGTCCGGGTATAAACTTTTGTGTGAACTGCAAGATGATTAGTTAAATATGCCTCAAGCTTCTGACTTGGAGAAGATCTTCTGGAAGAGTATTTGGAAGATTAAAGTGCCGGGTAAGATTAAACATTTCATTTGGAAAGCTTGCTCAAATTCTTTACCAACCGAAGACAACTTGCTGAAACGAAAACTTCTCCAAGAAGCAGTGTGTCATCTCTGCCCAAATGACATAGAAGACGTTCTTCATGCATTGTGGGGTTGTGATAGGTTGAAGAAGGTCTGGGTTGTTGATTTCAGTTGGGTGGACAAGTCTAGAGTTTTATTAGGCTCTTTCTCAGACCTTTTGAAGATGATTCAAGGCAGACCACATACAGTTGCTTTATTTGCAGCTACAACATGGTCAATTTGGTATCACCGAAATAAAACTCATCTTAATGAAGCTTCTTTGCCATTGGAGAAAATTTCAAGTTTTGGTCGAGACTATATTCAAGACTTCAAAAGTCTGGTTAGCATTCCTCCATGTTCACGCCGAAGAGTCTCTAAGAAGTGGTGTCCAACTGCCTCGGACTGTTGGAAGATTAACTTTGATGATGCTATGTTTGGGGAGTCTGATGAAGCTGGTATCAGAGTGCTTATCCGAAACTCCAAGGTGAAGTTATGGCTACCCTATCCGAGAAGATTAAGAAGCCTCCTACTATGGATATTCTGGAATTGCTTGCTGCCAAGTGAGTTGTGTTCTCCCTCAAAACAGGTTTTACAAAATCTCTTTTTGAAGGGGATGCTTAGTTCGTGATCAAGTCCTTAAAGTGTGGTGGCTGGGAAAAAGCTCAGGGTGGTCACCTCATCAAAGAAAATTTTTTTTCTTTGTAAACTCTTTCAAGAGAATTTCCTTCTCTTGTGTTGTTTGGTAATGTGGTTGCACATGCTTTAACCCAAAAAGCAAGACAATCTTTTCCTTTAACCATCTGGACAGAGTCTGTTCCACAGGACATTCTATTTTTGGTTTTGTCTAACTTTCAATTTCCTGAATAATAAACAATCTATTTCTTTCTTAAAAAAGAAAAAGAAAAAAGTATTTGATTGGTTAAATAAACACTTAGTGTATTATTTATATATGGATGAGTGTGACTGTCTAAGCCAATAATTAATACTGTGCCAGTGTATTGAGTTTTTTTTAGATATTATTATTTAGTTCAAAAATTTTATAAAAACTTAACCCAAAAAGAAAAAAAATGATCAAAGATAGATTGTTTTCCCAAAATATTTTTTTGGAAAACAATCTCTCTCTCACTTGTTGCATCTCTTATAAATATTATATTCTTCTATAGCTGCGGGAAACATAATTTTTTGGCTCCTTCTCTCTCTCATGGTAAGCTGTCTCACTTTCTCTCTCTTCTCTTTGCTTTTTATCTAATCATATATTCTTTATTTTGAATTCCAAGCTTGATTTTTTTTTTCTAAGAAATTTTCGGTTTGACGGATTCCAGGCAGAAGTTACTTCTTTTTGCATATAAAAGTGCAAAAAATCTATAAAATAAGGATGAGACCCACTGCTTTTTATGCGTTGTGTATGCAGAGGCGGCTTAATGTATTTGAGGGCCTAAGGTAAAAACTGAAATTGAGGCATTTTATATATTTAAATATGATTTTTTTTTTTTAAAAATTATTACTTAAACTTTATTTTCTTGTTTTAGATGCAAAAATTACAACTAATTAACATGAACTATGTAGATTTTTTTTTTACAAAGTCTATACACAAAAAATTTTACAAAACTTTTTATACTTATTGATGTGGTAGAATGACAGTGGCAAGTAAAAAAATGATGTTAGTGATAAACTTAGATAAAAACTAGTAAAAGTTTGCCAACTTAACTTGTGAAAAATGTAGTGAATTTTTTTGTATATTGTTTTTTTTTTTTTTTTAATTATTTGAAAAGTATTATATTCACAATATTTTCACAACAAATCCTATGTGTTAAGTTGTTACTGGTTCTAATTTGAATTCATCATTGAAATTAATTTTTTTTCATTAATAATAGCCTGTAACAATCTACCTCTTAGAATTTATTGTGAAAAATATTGTTAACGTAACATTTTTTTTTCTTGTTTTTCATTTGATAAAAAATATTATTTTATTTATTGACTAATATTTGAGCTTAATTAATACTATTATAATGAAAAAAAAAAAAAAAAAACCACTATTGGATAAAATTTGGGGGCCTTTTTCTACTTGGGGCCTTAGGCGACCCCAACATTTGCTTCTAGTATAGAGCTAGCTCTATATGTATGTACGATTTATATGTGTGTGTGTACGTTACTGTCCATATATATGAGCGTACAAAAACCAAATTAATTCTTGGTTTTTTATTTATATTGATTACATTAGTTGGTTTACATAATACACATGTTTAAAATTATACAAGAAATTAAAAAAAAAAAAATGCATACCAAACACTAGAAAACATTCTCAAGGTCATTTTCAAGGTGGTTGATGTGCATGAAATATATACAATAAAGTACTCACATATCTACATATTTAGCCTTACTTTTATGTTATTTTGTGACTGATTATATAATATTTTTGTGTTGCAGGTAACAAGTGCTTTACATGCAAAGTGGGGCTAGGCCAATTGAATCAAGCCAACTTACATCCAACCAGGCATGAATTCAAGAGAAGACCAATCCAATCAAATTTAAGTCCAATTGGAGCAAGGAATTAAAGGAAATTTGCACCAAATCCAAGTCCAATTCGGATTAGGATTCCAGCCTGCACATCAGTTAGTATTTTTGGCATAACTTTCGGCTCACAAGTCTGATTGAGATGATTCAACTTGGGCTGGAAAGTTAACTTAAAGCACTACAACTTTGTAGTTTACCAAAAGTCCGAATTCTGAAGTTAAATGGGCCAAAATAGTCGGTTAAGTGAAGCCTAAAAATCTGGGATTTTCTCCAAACGGGAATTCAACTTGTAATAGGATTCCTTTACCTATTTAAAGGCTCTTTAGGGCAAAATTCAAGGAGGCTAGTGCTAGGGCTGAGGGCTGAACATAGAGAGCTGCGGCTATTTCTTTGGTTTTCTTCCATGACAGTTAGTTTTATTTTATTTGTCTAGTTTAATGTTTAGTATTTTATTCTTGTGTTTTATTTCAATTACTATGAGTAGCTAAATTTATAATTAGGGTTAAGGATGAAACCTCGTTAAGGATTATCAGTAATATTTATGTGATTTGATTTTTCCCACAATAGTTGTTCTTTAATGATTAAATTGTTCTTACTTCATATCAATTGACTAAGATGGGATTCTAGATATGAGTTCAATCATGTTTTTCTCATGATTTAGGATTTGTCTTAATTAATTGAATGCTTGGTTTATTAATTCTTGATTATAAAATTGGATATCGTTTGTGATTTGTCTGTCAGTGGATACAATTTATGATTTGATTTTTAGAATTGGATATATTTTGTGATTTGTTTGACTATGAATACAATTGATGATTTGGTTTTATACTTAAGAAGCGAAGAAGAACATGCTTTTGATTTTTAAAATAAAGATTTTAATGAGAATATTTTCCATGATAGCAAGATTGATTTCTAGATTATCATGTAGTGAGTTGGGAAAAATTAATGATCATAAATATATGTTGATATGACTTACAAGATGGATTCCAAAACCTTAATTCATTTCTCTAGATTGTTTACATCCTTTTACTGCTTTATATTATATCTTTGCTTAGTTTAATTATTTGCTTAGTTTATTTAATTTCAAAACAACCAATTTTTATTAAACTGGATTAGGATTAATTTGGTTAAGATTTGATTTAATTTTCCTACGTTCATACAAGTCCCTGTGGGTTCGACCCCGTTCTTGTCCAACTATACTTCGGTACGGTTCGTACACTTGTGAGTATTTTAAAATTTCATGTATGTACGATTTATATGTGTGTGTGTACGTTACTGTCCATATATATGAGCGTACAAAAACCAAATTAATTCTTGGTTTTTTATTTATATTGATTACATTAGTTGGTTTACATAATACACATATTTAAAATTATAAAAGAAATAAAAAAAAAAATGCATACCAAACACCAGAAAACATTCTCAAGGTCATTTTCAAGGTGGTTACCAAATACCAAAAAATGAAATAGTTTTCTAGAAAATTCTTTATGGAAAATGAACTATTTTTCAAAAAACGTTAATACTGAAACAAACCGAGCTAAAACAAGCAGAGCGTTAGCATTATTGATCTCAAAGTGTATCGTACTTCAAGATTTGAAGAAATTTTACAATCCCTCTTCCATTACCTTGTATATCATATCTTTTCCTGTCAATCAAAGGAAAAATAATTTTCGAGACAAGTAAAAACCTTAAAAAGAAGTCTTAAACTCATCTAATCAGGCTATTACATACAAACTAGAGTGTAACAACAACACGGTCTGCTAAACATTTCACTACTCAACGATTATGTACCTATTCATAAACAAATTCCAAATTTTGCTAATATTGACAGCCACAGAAAACACACAAGTACAAATTCTAAGCAATTGTAACAATCCACAAGGAAAAAAAAATTCAAACAAAATAACATCTTCATCAAACATAAACAACAAGCCCTATAGAGAGAAACAGTAAAAAGTAAAAAAACCCAGTTTCCACAACATTTAAAAAAAAAAACCCTATTTGATGTTTAAATTAGCAGCTTCTTTTCTATATAGAATGAACATCAAAACCGCAGCTTTAACTAATGCTTATACAAATTTCAATATGCAACATGAAAACAAACTTTTCTTTATAAATTTACATAATTTTTAATCAATTTGTTAATTGAATTAGAATCAGCTTCATATTGACCAAAAGGGTACACCCAATTTTTTCAATGCCATTAAAAAAAAAAAAAAAAAACCCTATTTTCATCAGAATAGAACATATAGATGTGAAAGATCTAAGCTTTACAGATCAAAATTTTAAAGAGAGAAAGTACCTTAAGAGCTTTAGAGAGAGAGAGAGAGAGAGAGAGAAACCTTGTTCCATAAGGAATGGGAATTGCTATTGCTAGAGATGTGAGGCTCTTGCCTGCCTCTTTTTGATTGGTCACTCTCTCACTGCCAAAAGCGCTTTTTTATTGGTGTGGAAATAGCTTTCTCGCTTGGGAAGGGAAATTGGTGGTGTTATTGTGCTGTGATTGGTGTGGAATTGTGTTGTTGGGTTTGAGTGGGGGCCGCATGTGTGTGAGCTTTCGAGAGGCTAGAGCACAAGGGCCAAATTTTGTCCGACATTTGGTTCACCCTCGTGGTAAAGACTTAGGTCAACATGGCTCATAGTATGGGTTTTGGGTTTTGAGTTTTTTACCTACTAATAATCCTCGGTAATAAATTGCTATATATTCTTTATATCCTAAAATAGACGTGAATTCCTATGCTAAAAGTAGGTAATATATCCATGATATTTTTACAATATTTTCCTAACAAATTATTGGTGATAAATTATTATCCGTTCTGATTTTAACTTATGCCTAAAATTATTCTTTTATGTACTAGTAACCGTGTCAATAACAATATGCCATTTATTCTCTAAACTAAAAGCGACAATAAATTTATTTGCAAGATAAAGCGAATGTAATTGGCTGATGAGAATTTTATTGTAATTTGTAGGGTCTCCTTCAAGGTTACCGCCTGATCTAACACGTCTGTTTCTGATGATCAGACAGCTGATGTTTGCGTCAAAAAGGACACGTCGGTCAACCAACGCGTCTGGTGATGTGTGGGTTGTTTATGCCGGCTTATCAAATCAGCTGACGACGACATCGTTCTGCTGTCCATGCTCTAACGGGGCTAGTATCTTGGATCCATACATTTTTTTACTTTGTAAGGTTTCGTGGAAAGAAAAACAACTCACACAGTTTAGGCCCACTGGGCCATTTGGTATACAAATTTTTTTTTCCACCTGAATAAATGGGCACGAAAAAGAAGGAAGAAGTACAAGGGACAAACAAGGAAAAAAGTAGAGAAGTTGCCACCAACTTTTTACTAATAAGTCAACAAATTAATATTATTAAAGAAGAGTTTTTTTTTTTTTTTTTTTTTTTTGAGAAGCCCAACAACACCTGCATCAATGACCCACCCCAGCCACGACAACCATCACAACAATCCAAATCTAAGAGGTGGTGACTATGAAATAAGGAAGAGGAGGGAGGAGGGAGGAGGGAGAGTGCGAGAGTTGATGATGATGACCGACCCCACCAACACTAGGATCGATGATGACAATGATCCCATAACCCAATAAGAATGCCCTTATAATAATATACACTTAAAACATTTATTTATTTATTTTAATAAATATAATCATTCAATATGCAATTTTCACCTTGTGATCCACTCATATATGGAAGATGAGTAATTTTTTGAATAGTATAAATGAAATTAAATTTGTCGTTTTACACAAAAACGTCACGGATGTGGTTGCCTTAGCTTTAATAAGGCTTCATTCATTTGTTTGTTGTTTTTTTTTTTCTTTACTTTTTCTTGTTGTTTACTTTTAACTAAAGCCTTTATCATGGTTTCTTTGTATGTTGATCCCAAAAGGAAACCTAGTTCTCCAATTCTCCTCTTCTACCCAATCAAAATAGGCATCAATTCTTCTTTTTCCTTGCATCTTGATTCCTTGTCTATTCTTTCCTTTGAACCACTCACATTCACACGTACGGTTTTGTGTGGAAAGTGCCATGGCATTGTTGTGGAGGACATTCCTATTGATTACCCTATAAATAATGCAAATTAGGTTGTAGTTTTCAAGAAAGTGATTTCTAGATAGTAAACACCAAAATCTGAAGTCATGGAGGAAACCAAGCTCATTGATGACCTTAGTATGTTCTCTTTCCCTTTCCAAGATTATTAGTTTACTCTATTAGTTTTCTTTCTTATTTATTTATTTAATTTAAATATTTATAATAAAAGAATATCAAGATTTTCATACTCCCTAAACCCCGTGCAAACACATCAAATAATGGATATTATTTCAAATTTTGCTCTTGAGAAAAAAAAAAGGGGGGGGGGGGGGAAATGATATCTCAACTATAGCTCTTCGTTTGTTTCGATATCAAAATTTTCCTAGATTTTTATACATTAATTTTTTTTTTAAATTTAATACACCAATTTAAAATGTTTAATGTAGAACAAAAATCAACCTAAACACAAGCACAATCAAAATAAAATTATTACAAATTAAAATAATAAGCACAATAAGTGTGCTACAGAAAGAGAAAAAAAAAAAAAAAAAAAAAAAAAAACTACTATCAACCTTTTTTTCCCAATAAAGAAAGAAAGGGAAAAGAAAAAAAAAACTATTTGAAAGTTGTTTTTGAGAAAATTTTAAACTTTTGAAGGCATTTGCCCATAATTTTGAGGCATATCATGGTTATTTGAATGTTTTGAAGAGCTACTATTTTCATCATTTCAATATTTTTAGTAGGTGGTTTTAAGGACATTTCAATAATAGTAGAAAATTTTAAGATATTTTGGTCTTTAAAATTTTGAGGATATTTTTATCACATTAGATAATTTTGTGGAATTTTGGCCATTTTAAAACTTATGAGAGCATTTTGATCATTATAAAAGTTTTTAGGTGAGGGTTTAAGGGTATTTTGGTCGTATTGAAAACGTTGGGAACGTTTTGAGAGTATTTTTGTTACTTTAGAAGTTTTTCTAATGTAGTTTGGTCATTATAGAGGTTTTGTGTGCATTTCAATCATTATAAATGTTTTATGCAAGGTTTTGAATATATTTTGGTCATCATAGAAATTTTGAGGCCATTTCTATCATTTTTGAGGTTATTATGGGGTATTTGTTTTTAATTATTTTAAAGGTTTTATAAGATATTTCTGTCATTTTCAAGTTTTTAGGGATATATTGATTATTTACAAATTTTTGAAGTATTTCTCAATTTGGATGCTTTCATGGTGTTTTGGTCATTTTTATGATTTCAAGATGTTCTCTTAAGATATAAGAGGAGTTTTAGATTCATGAGAAATGAAGTTCTATTCTCCTAAGGTTCCAAACGTTTTAAGCTCATTTTGGCATGTAAAACATTTTCAGCATTATCAACCTTAAAGATAGTGTATTTCTTGCTCACCAAAAAATTATTTATGTTTAATCTAGTTTCTCAACCGAAATTCTCAACCACCTTAAAGATAGTGTATTTTCCTCCTTTTTTTTGTTTGTTTGTTTTTGCTAAAACAAATGGGATCTACATTCGATCCATTTTCTTTGTAGAGTATGTCTAGGCTTGTATAATTATTATGTATATATGTATTGCATTGTAGAGTATGTCTATGCTTGTACAAAGGGTTCAATTTGATTAATAAATATTTTGTATATATGTATTGCACGGCATATAAATATAAATATTTATATTTGGTATGACTCTTCCTTAATGCTATATTATTTAATATTAATATTTTAAATTATCACCATTAGATTACAAGTTTTCTTGTTTCTCAAAAAAAAAAAAAAAATTACGAGTTTTCTTTATTATTATCAAACATGTCAAATTTCGTTTTGATTGATCAATGTTATTTACTTTTCAATAACGTATTATATGTATAATTTTAAAGTCTAAAAAACTTTACATCTAAATTTTACAAACATGGATAGAATAAGAGGACAACATAATAAATAATTTAAAATGTTAGAGACGTAATAAGTGGCGGCTCTAGGAAATTTTTTTCCAGAATAGTCATTAAAAAACTTAAATTAATAAAAATTTTAAGAAAAATAAAACTTGAATATGTTAACATCAAAAAAAAGAAAAAAAAAAAGAAAAAAAAGAAGAAGCCCAAATACATTAAGTTTTAAAATTTTCTTTACAAGTTTTCATATTTTGAAATTATTATATGATATGCTAACTTCATTATCAATGATATTAGTTACATCTATTTCAATTTACACAATTAAACAATTATTAAACTACTAATCTCTCATTTAATTACCAACATATTGCCTAAACAAGTAACAGTATAAACAAAATTTATTATCTTTTTGAAAAAATATATCACATAAATCTAACAAATTTGGTTAAAGACTAAATCAAGTATTAATAGACTAACTATTTGAAAAGTGTGCATTTTTTTTTTTTAAAATAGCAATCTTAAAATATGTCATTTGAAAACATAATTTAAAAAAATCACAATTAGATGTTTGATTTGGGCCTTTAGGTTAATTTGTTTGTTTGGACAATTTTTGAAAAGTACTACATTCACAACATTTTTGCAAAACTTACACAACAAACCCTAGGCGTTAAGTTTTTACTAGTTTTAATTTGAACATACTACTGAAATTATTTTTTTGTCCATCGGTAACAACCTACTACTTAGGATTTGTTACAAAAGTGTTGGGAAAATGTTGTGAACATAATATTTCTTGCAATTTATTGGAGAGGTAGAATTTAATTTTTAATGGGCTCAAATTGTTATTTAAGGTGTTTAAGCTTTTTTTAGGGTGGACAAGTTTTTTTTAGGGGTGAGGTTTGGGTCTAGTGTCCAATTACACTGAACCCGTTGAGATTATAACAAGTATCCACTTTTGAACACATGTCACCATCTTAACGGATCTAGTACACTACATGCACTAAACCTAAATCTCACCCTATTTTTAGGGTGGTCAACAACCCATATTAATTGAAAACTCAATTTTTTAAAGGTACATTAAAAAAATATTCAAGTCAAGGTGACCATGTGACCACTCTGAACTACACTTGGTGCCGCCCTTGGATGTAATATGTCTTCCGTCATTGATTTTGTGATTATAAAACTTTTATAATTTTTTTTCTTAATTTTTTCTTTTTTGTTTACAATTCATGATTAATAGTAAAATCGCTTTCTTATCTATGTGATTAATTTTATGGACAATTTGATATGAGTCTTGGCGGCGCTAAGAATATATATATCTATATATATATTTTGACAAAAGTGGTAGCCGCGCTGAGAATATGAATTAAGTGCAATAATGAAAATACAAAGTGAGCCTTTGGATGAGCTTAATTCATCAATTTATTCCTTTCAAAAAACAATTTCATCAATATATTTAACTTCTTTTTTTGAGAAGATCAATATATTTAACTTTGTCTATTTGTAAAAATTAAATAAAATCTTGAAAAATATGATTTTTGAAAAGCCATACGTTCCATTTTAGGATGAAAACAATTACATGTCATAAATTAAATTCATCAATATATTGTTTATTCATTTTTCAAGTTTCATTGCCCTTAATGTATTTTGTTTAATATTTCTTTGACCTATGATGATTACGCTTTAGCACTGCTTGATTGAAACTGTTGCCAAACTTGACCCATATCTCATTGCCCAATTGTTATTAGACAGTGTATTTAAATATTCCTAATGTATTGCAGCAATCAAAAGAACAAAAAGACATTTTCGTCCAGCGCATTACTTACTTAAAATACAGTCATACTCTTTACTATGTGATACTGGGGTGGAAAAGTATGACTCTGGTGTTTTTGAAGCCAGTGGACACAAATGGTGGGCTCTAATATTATTCTAATTCTTGTTTTTTCTATTCAAATATAAATATTTACTTCTAATGTATTCAGTTTTATTTTGCAGGAGGTTGTCTATTTATCCAAAAGGAAACGAGAAAATGAATGGAAGTGGTCACATCTCAATTTACGTGGCAATTGTTGACACCGAAAAGTACACTCTTGGCTGGGAAATTTATGTCAGCTTCAAATTGTTCCTGTTCGATCAAATACAAGACAAGTTCTTGACCATTCAAGGTTTGCTCTCTCAGATTGTTTATATATATATATATATATTCATCTTTTATGATTGTATTTTTGTATAAATTGTTAAATTATCGATTTTCTCAAAAAATTAAACTATTAGGAGATGATAAATTTATTCACGTATTGGACACCTGAACTACTATTGAGTAGGGACTCAACACGAGGAAATTTAAATAGAATATGAGGAGATCACAGGGAAAATTTAAACTCAGGACTTTTTATTCTGATACCATGTTAAATTTTCAATTCTCTCAAAAACTAGTCTAACATTTTGTGTGTGTGTGTGTGTAGATGTTGATGGGGTAATTAGAAGATTCCATGATATCAAGACTGAATGGGGCTTTCACAAATTTCTATCCCTTAAATCTTTCGAAGATCTTTCTCAAGGATATCTTGTCAATGATTGTTGTGTATTTGGTGCTGAGCTTTTTGTTCATGAACGCAATGCCAAACGGGAGTTTCTTACTATGATAAAAGAGCCCCTTAACCGTGCTATGCCTTGGAAGATTGAAAACTTTTCATCACTAGATAAAGTGACATATTATTCTCGAATATTTCCAGTTGGCGATGTGAGATGGTATTAATTTTTATTATTATTATTTTTTATATGTATTATTATAAGTTGGACTTTTATTGTTGTATAAAAAGGAAAGTTTCCTTTTTGAAACTTAGAACCTATTGTTTTTAACTCTTTTTATTGAATCCATGCAGGAAGTTACTGGTTTACCCGAAAGGAATTTATAATGGAGAATCGAAAGTGATATCTCTCTTCCTCTTTTGTTGTGATTGTGTTCTACCTGAGCACAAATGTTTTGCAGAATTCAAGATACGTATAAAGGACCAAATTAACAATGAAAATCACGTGGAAAAAACAGGCATGTATACTTATATGTGTGTGTGCACACACACGTGCCTCCCATTCTCTTTCACCTTGTTCTGTTCCTATGTAAGTTTTGTCTCAATTTTTTTGTTTTGTTTCTTACAGAAAAACATTGGTTCACTGCCTCTTCGAATGAATGGGGTTTCTCACACTTTATGCCTCTTAAGGATCTCCAAGATGCATCCAAGGGACTTCTTATGAATGATGCTTTAATTGTGGAAGGAGAAATAATAGTTATATCTAATGTTAAGTGATTCCCTATAATGGTTGTCTAAGAAATTACAGCAAAAACTATATTGTAAATATTGTAAAAATACTTTTTTATCCCGGAATTGCATTTGGGGAGGTTATGGGATTATTATTATTATTATTGTAATTGCAAAGATGTCAATATTAAAAAGATTTAAATTTGTCTTCTTTATTTTGAAGCTTGTGCATGCACTCACACGCACATACCTACTTTATGTACATAAATACACACATGTATGTATATAAATGTGTGTGCATATATATATATATATATATATATATTATGCAATTATATATGTATACATGTATGCCCTAAATCATCTCAGTAGTACATAATAACTTATAATAAGTGCGTATTTATAAAAGTTAAGTTCATCTTTTATATGATATAATTTTATTTCAATGTAATACTATTTCATAAGTTATATAGATTTAATATTTTATCATACCCATAATTGGTATATGCTTTGACTCAAGTTATATCCGGTATTAATTTTGTTAAAATTAAATCTCTTAGTATCTTTATATTAAATTTTTAAATCAAATATTCTTTTAGTATTTATCATACACATCAAATTTTATACCAATCAAATGTGTTTTGCTATTCAATCAATAAATTATGCAATAATTTAATAAAAAAATTAATCAATAATACATTTTTATAACGGAAAAAATATAAAACCTGGACTATATATAAATGAGATGATTTTTTATCTTCTTATTTTTTGAAGAGCTCCACAATATGTATAATTGAACTCCACGATATATATATATATATATGGATGTATATCATATTATCATCAGTGAAAAGGTAAGCCAAATGTCATGCCCTAAGAAGCAATTTATGGGCAATTTGGTTTATTATGGCTACCAAATGTCATGCCTAACAATTGGTTTATTATAGCCAAATGTCATGCCCTAACAGTGTAGGAAAGTTGGCATTTAGCTAGCAACAACTGCAAGTCGTCGTTGATATGCTTTAAATGTCCACTTTTTTTTATATCAATAAAGACATTTGTCTTAGCTAATATCGTTGCAAATACTTTGTCAAGAAAAGTTTTTCAGCTTCGTCGCTAATATATTACTATCAAATTATCAATAATAACAATAAAAGCGTTGCTAATAATGATAATTTTTTCCGTAGATAACTTAAGATAAAACGTACATTATTATAGCTTGTTAAATAGCTTCATTATCCAAGTAAAACTTTAACTTTTATAATTCATTGGCATCATTATTATAATAATCGATCTAGTAATTAATATTAAATTGTTGTAATTTCCTTGAGATGTGAAAGAATGATTTAGATCATCAAGTGTGATTGGTTTTCAACTTTCCTCTATTCTTTGTATTTCGGTAAATGACTTCTGCTAACAAATATTAGTAAAAAGGAAAAAAATAAATTAACACGGAAAATGAACTAATCATATAATACAACTTACCATTAAATGATTTTGTATTTGTTGGTGATATTGTGAGACTTTAGTCCAAGAACAATATTGAAAATTGGCATGATTACATAGTAACCGTCAGGCAAAATATGACAACGTAGTTAAAGTCCAAACCAAGCTGGTTTTGTTATGGAAGTCCTAATCCATAGTTGACTGTGAAATTAATTAAAATCATTTGTGAGTGACCAGCGGGTGGATGAGTTAGGTCTAAACGAGTTACAGGTATATCTGCCACAAATTAAAAGAGCTAACAGCCCAAGTTAATGGTTTGCAATTGATTATTCAAATCTGTACCTATTTTTTAGCCCAAATTAATGGGCTTGCAGCTACTAGTACGTTTAGTTTTTGGACCATTTTTTTTAAAAATATTAATTTTAGGCTCAATTTACCGTAAGTCCTAAATATGGGTTTGTTCTTTAAATAATTTTAGCCAATTAATTGGATCCTAATTTCAGGTTTTATAATTATTATTTTAATTTTTTTAATAAATTAAAACTGTGAAAAATATTTTGGTTGCTGCGTGTGATCCAAAATGAATAATTTCCTTAGAGCGTGCAGAACTAAAAATGAAATTGGTCATACATATGATATCCCTATTAATAAAAGAAATATTACTAAAGGGTGGGTGAGGGCTAGGGTTTTTTTAAATTGCCCTACCATTTTCAACTAGATCATAGAAAGGGTGATAACAAGAATGGTGTTGGGAGAAGTACTACATTCACAATTTTTTTACAATACATTCACAATTTTTTTACAATACTTTCACAACAAATTCTATGTGGTAAGTTGTTACTTGTTTTAATTTGAATCTATTATTGAAAGTACTTTTTTATCCATCATTAACAACCTACCATTTAGGATTTGTTGTGAAAAGCGAAAATGTTATGGACATAACATTTCTCATAGTGTTGTAGCCATATGACGGCGTTTAAGATTTCAATGAGAGAGAGAGAGAGAGAGAGAGAGAGAGAGTTGAGTGGGTATTCATAAAAAACTAACAAAATCAAGTATTTAATAATAAGAAAATTCAAATTTTTAGGTATGGGTACTCAGAGAAGACTAGAAGATTCAGATGAATATTTTAATTTGGAGCTGATTGAAATAATGTCTAATCCTTCAAGAAGTAATATTGCATTCATTATTTGTTCCGCATAAAGTGGCCATGCAATTAATGATATTCCATGCATGATACTCTCTAGGGTTGAATTCCAACCACAATGTGTTAAGAACCCACCAGTGGAGCCATGGCTAAGCACTTGGGCTTGTGCTGCCCAAGAGGGCACCACTAGACCTTGTCCTTTAGTCCTTTCTACGAACCCTTTTGGTAAGAAAGTAAGTGGGTTGTTGTCAAGGGTTTGGTCTTTAAGGTATGCAACATCATGTTTATTATTCGGGCTTCTTAAAACCCATAAGAACTTATGCCCACTCAATTCCAATCCAAGGGCTAGCTCATTGGTTTGCTCATAAGAGAGGGTACCACCACTGCCAAAACAAAAAAATAAAACTGATGAAGCCAAGTTCGTCAGTCACTGTTATCATCTAGATAGAACCGTGCGCTCTTGTAAGAAATAAGGAGTAAGTTGGATAGGTCATGGCATGGTGCCAGCTAATGAACCTTTGATGACAAAGTCAGATGATTGGAGAAATGGTATTTGAATATAAGGAATGATATATGTGTTTTTGTGTACCTTTGCTCTAGGTCTGACCTCCTTTATTTTTGCTTTTTCCTATCTAGCCGTTGGAGGCCTTCAATGGTGGCTTAATTGCTTGTTTAAGTAACGAATTTGGTAATTAATGCGGTGCTTATGGGGACTTTTGAGCTATTATGCCCCTTGCCTTGTCTGACCATAACGGCTCTTGCATTGAATGCCTTCTTTATAGCGTTTTGGTCATCCATTACCATGTTTAGATAAGGAAGACTTCTCGACTGTTTAGGCCACGGGGGGACTTGCATGAACTCCAACTATTCTAACTCTCCAACCAATCGGTTTGTTAGCTTTAGGTATCTTCGCATTCTTTGTTCCATCACTTCATAATTTCCTTTAATCCGTCCTATTACCAATTTGGAGTCACTCTTCAAGAGCAAATTTTTGGTTCCCATGGTTTTTGTCATCCTGAGCCCTATCAAAATAGTCTTATATTTTGATTCATTGTTGGTGGCAGGGAATTGGAGTTGGACCACATATCTAAAAGTGTCCTTCTAGGGAAGTGATAACGACTTCAACTCTGCTCATTTTCTTCACCGACGACCCGTCCATCTATATCGTCTATAACTTTGACGAGTTTGCCGTGCTTTCTTTTGGCAAGGTAAATCTCGCAATAAAGCCAGCTAATACTTGGGATTTTATGGCTGTTCGAGGTCTATACTTGATGTCAAACTGGCTCAACTCAATTACCCACTGTACCATTTGATTTGTTGCTTCTGGTTTGCTCATCGCCTTCTTGATTGGTTGGTTCACCATGACAAGGATTGGGTTTGCTTGGAAATAAGGACCTAACTTTCTAGAGGCGATGATTAGAGCGAAGGTGATCTTCTCAATGCGTGGGTATTTTGCCTCTGCCCCCTGGAAGGCTTGGTTAACGTAGTATACTGGGTGCTGGATTTTTGAGTCTTCCTAAATCATGCTGCACTCATCATGGTAGCGAAAATTACAAGATATAGGAATAAGTCTTCGCCTTCTTTGGACAGACTTAAAAGTGATGGGTTGCTCAAGTAGCGGTTTAGCTCTTGGAATGCAGTCTCACATTCATCGGTCCACACAAAGGCTTGTTTGAGGGTATTGAAAAAAGGTAGGCATTCGTCTGTTGCCTTAGAGACAAAACGTTTGAGGGCTGCTACTCTTCCCATCAATTTCTATACCTTTTTGACATTCCTAGGTAACGACATCTCTAGTATGGCTTTTACCTTCTTAGGATTAGCCTTTATCCCTCGTTATGATACCATGAAGCCAAGGAATTTCATTGAGGAGACCCTAAACGCACATTTTGCTGGGTTTAACCTCATTTTATATTGCATTAGTGTTTCGAAAGTTTCTTTGAGGTTGTCCAAGTGGATCTCCACCTCTTTACTCTTGAGAGGCATATCATCTACATAAACCTCTATATTCCTCCCTATCTGCTTGTTGAACACTTGGTTCACTAACCTCTGATAGGTAGCTTTTGTGTTCTTTAACCCAAACAGCATGACTCTATAATAGAGTCCTTGGCTAGTGATGAATGCCATTTTCTCTTGATCTTCTTCTAACATTTGGATATGATTATATCCTAAGAACGCATCAATGAACGTCATGAGGTCTCTGCATTCATCTATGTAATGTTCGTGATCTCAGTGGAAATGGTAGTACTTCTTCATACTTTGAGCATTGGGCGAACAATTTAATGGTTTCAACCACCAAAGCTGATGGTCGTCTTGAATCTACATCAAGATTTGGTCAATAGGCATTTCCAAGGGTGTGAAATTTACCATTTTACGGGTCTTATCATCCTTTCTCTTGTTCCTGTCATGTCTGGATGAATGGTCTTTCCTTTCCCTCTTTTGCCCCTTGGGGTTGTCTAGAGTGCCTGTCTTGCTTGTTCAAGTTCCCCTACCTCTATGGTGGCAAGAGCTTCTTTCGCATTCATATACTTCTAAGCCTTTATTATCAGCTTCATCATCGATGGCGGTAGACTTTTTGCTCGTGCCACCACAAAAGCCCGGCCTTGAATGTCGTCAACTATACCTTGTCATTAGTTTCATCCACTTTCAACACTTCTCTGTTAAACCACTTCACATACAATCTTAGTGACTCCCCCTCTCCTTGTTTGGCCATCAACAAATGATCCACAAACCTTTTCTGGCACTAGTCGCCCATGAAGTGGTGCATGAACAAGCTATTCAGTTGGTCAAAATTGTCTATGGAGGATTATGCCAACTTATTGAACCATGCTCATGCCGCTCCCTTTGGTGTCGCCAGGAAGGATTGGCATACTATCTCATCCGAGGTTTGTTGTAGGCTTATGGTCATCTTGAAGATGGTTATGTGATCCAACAGGTCTTTCAACCCATCATATGATTCAAGTTGCGGGAGACGGAACTTTGGTGACAAGGGGCACTCTAGGACCTTTGACTTGAATGGTGAGTCAGTCATTTTTACCATCACATCCAAGTTTGTTGCCGTTTTTACCTTCATAGCATCTTTAAGCTCGTCCATTTCCCTCCTCGTGCTCCTTAAGAGGTCATTGCTAGCTTCATCAGACTACTCAGTTCTTTTCAAGCCATCTCTTCCCTAGCTACCTTCTGTGTCTTGATCTTCATCTTCATTCCTATTGTTCTCGATCTTCCTCGGCAAACGGTTTTCTTCCTGTTGCAATTGTTGTCTCATTTCTTGGTTTTGTTTTGTGAGTTCTTCCACACTGGCCGTAAGGGCTTGGATCTGCAAGGCCAGGGCGATTGACTCTTGTTGTGCACTGGATTCCATCTGGATGTTAACAATGGTAAGGCAACGTCTTCTGACCTTAAGGTTAGAAAGAAGATCCCCACAAATGGCACCAAATTAATGAAGCCAAGTTCGTCAGTTGCTATGATTGTCTAGCAGAGCCGTGTGTTCCGGTAAGAAATAAGGAGCGAGTCGAATAGGTCACGGCGTGGTGCCAGCCAATGAACCTTCGATGACACGATTGGAGAAAATGGTATTTGAATATCTAGATTGATATATGTGTTTTTGTTTACCTTTGCTCTAGGTTTGACCTCCTTTATATATGTTTTTACCTTTCTAGCCATTGGAGGCCTTCAATGGTGGCTTGATTGCTTGTTTAAGTAACATATTTGGTGAAAAATGCGGTGTTTATGGGGACTTCTGAGCTGTTGTGCCCCTTGCTTCGCTTGACCGTAACGACTGTTGCATTGAATGTGTTCTTTATGGCGTTTTGGTCGTCCATTACCATGTTTAGACGAGGAAGATTTCCCAACTTATCAAAAATAGAGCCATGTGGTTGATTGTCCAACCATCTTAAGCAGTCTAACCCTTCAACCTGATTGCTTGAAGTTGAACCAGTTTGAATGATGGGTCCAATTGGATAAAGTGAGATTTTTATCTTCTTCTAACAATGCTTTTATAGCACTTTCTTCCAAATCCATGAAAGTATTAAGGATAATACCTTTAGCTAATCGCAGCTCATTTTCACTGAGAAGAAACATTTTTGTAAAACTCACTTGTTCGATCTTGAATTGGTTCTAGAAGATCTCTACCAAGAATAGGTATGCACCCTTGGAGTTTCAATGGTTCTTGTAGGTCTCTATGCTTGCATAAAACTGTCTCATCTAGCTTTGGCAAATGCAAAAGCAATGACGAAGATATCAATGACCCAAGATATTTGACGTGAAATAAACGTAAGGTGGGATGTGTTGGTGCAAACATAATAATAATGGAAATAACACAAAGAGAAACTGAATAATAGTTTTGAATATTGTTAATTTAAAGAGAAAAATTACACAACACTATTTAGACTGAGGCATGGCACTCGCTCTCTTTAAGGAGATTCAAGCCCTTGGTTGGCTAAACTTTGTAACCAGTACAGACTTTCTCTAACTTGTCTCCCCCAAGATACAACAGCCCAACAAGTGTTGTATGGGTAGAACAACCTCTACACAAAGTGTTCAAGCCCAAAACTCCACCAGAAAGAACACTTTTCCTTGCCAAGAACCTCTCTATTTTTTTTAGTGTATATTACAGTCATTTGGATTGGGTCTGAATGAGTCTATTTATAGTCTCAATGGGCCTCACGAAATTACTACCTAAATTAATCTGATTAATTAGATCCATTATTCTGATGTAGCGGGTGTTACAAGATTAATTGCTGAATATTAATCTGATGGGCTGGAGTTACACAAGTAATGGTGAGATAAGGAGCTTCTGAAGAATGAAAATGCCTAAACGGATAGTCCATTAAGTGGGTTAATGACACTTCATTTTCCATAATAAAAATGGAGTATTAATTCGGGCCATTTACTCACCAACGGATATGATAATTATTCTGAATGGGCTGTTAAGTAGGAGGATCCAAGAGGCTGATTAATTTCCATTTTTGACACCTCCACCCTTCACCTCCCCCTTGTGCATGTATTTAGCTCAATATCTGAGTCAATTCATATTAGCTCATTAATCATCACAATTAAAAAGAATAAAATTGTCTTTCTCCTTTTCAATGTAGGATTAAACATTTTCCTAACTCCTCATCTTCCATACTCACTCCCACATCTTTACATTTATGTTGTAATATTTATTCATTTTAATTAATTAATATTAAAATGCTCCAACAATCCCCCAATCATTTTAATATTAAAATTTTTTAGTTAAAGAGAGATTACAAGGCAAAGACAGATCACTATGCATCATGAAGGTGTGCTCTGCATTGAACCTTCACTTAGTAAAATAGTGATCTTAACTCCTGAGTCGTAGTGGTCTCTAACTTAAACTAAGACTGCTTTAGGGAAATTAAGCATTACTGCTTATACATAACAACCCAGGTGTTGACATGAGCTTTTATAGCTAGCACTTTATGGTTGTGTGTTGATCCCAATTTTATGAGTGTATTCGAGATTAAGTCCAAATCTCATAGGGAGCAACCCCACCCCCACACTTACATAGGTGAAATTTTGTCAAGGGTGCTCCTGTAATTCTGACACTCCACTCATATGAATTACAAATTTCATTAAGAGTTTTTTTACTCAACATTTCCACATTACAGGATAAATGCACTTACATCATAGGGATGAACAATTAAAAAATAATTTACAAAATAAATAATTTACAAAATAAATAGTGCATTTCCTACAACCATTGTATGATTCGCTTTTCCCATTGAACCCAATTCTTAGAATCTTTGGTCCTTGGGTTGGGTATCCTCATAATTGGCTCATGAATCTATGGACTTAAGTCCCATCACCCTCAATGTATTCCAGACCCTATCTTTTGCCAAGACCTTGGTAAATGAATCTACAATATTATCATTAGATTTAATATAGTCCATAGTTATGATGCCACTACTCAAATAAGATCGCACGGTACTATGCTTTCTTCTTATAGGTTTGGATTTACTATTGTAATAATTGTTTTTAACTCTACCAATTGCGGTAGTGCTATCACAATGAATTAATATAGGTAGAATTGACTTTTCCTAAAGTGGAATTTCATATAACAAATCTTTAAGACAATTTGCCTCTTCACTAGTTGAAACTAATCTATATATATATATATATATATATATATAACCGAAGCTTTTGAAGCTCCCACATTTTTACACATCATCATTATTTAAAAAAAACAAAACTATTAAAAAAAAAAAAAACCCTAAACACTGTAACTATTTCTAACCCAATAACTATTTCAACCAAAACTTTTGAAACTCCCACATTTTTACACATCAGCATTATTTAAAAAAAATAAAACCCTAAACAGCGTAACTATTTCTCCCCAAAACAAACCCGGTAATCTTCAACTCTTAAACAATACCCGATACAAAAACCTATTTCTCAGTCTCTGTCTCTCTTTCAAATGCAAACTCAACCCAACAAACACTACAAGACCCATACCGTTCTCTCTCTTTCTCTATCTCTCTACACTTCTCCTTCCCCAAAATCCAAACGCTAATCAAATCTAAGAGACTGCCTCTCATGGGATATTGGGACAAATCAAGTTTCAGAGACTAAAACGATTCCATTGGAGAGAGGCTATAGTTATTTCTCTTAATGGGTTTTTGCTAGAATCATTTGGCCGTTGGGGGGATGATATAGTATGTTAGGTTTGGTTTTTGATTTTGTTATTAATCTTGATTTGCATTGCTTTAAATTTTCAGATCCCACGCCCTCCTTTTCTCAGCCTCTTCGTTTATCAAGTTCCAAAATCAACCAAAGCCTCAACTTTGAACATACCCATTTGCAATTTTTTCTGAAGATCGTCACCGCCCCTCCAACTAAATTAGTGGAGGCAAATTTCATGGTAATTTTTTTAAAATTTATGTTTCCAGGCACAACCCACTTGTTAGGTTCTAAAGACTTAGGTTTTATGTATTTAGAATCCTAATTTGTATTGTTGGCAAACCATGATCAAAACAATGTATTTAAGTTGTTTTAAAATTGCTCAAAGTTGGTTCTTTGTTGTAAAGTTGGATTAAACTACTGTGCAAATTAAAAAACTGTCTTAGTACATTTCGATCGATCGAAGCTTAGGCTCAATCAATCGAAAATCGTGTCTAACGTTTTTTAATTGGAATTTCCAACTCAGCCCTAAGTGTTTTGATTGGTTTTGGGTTTCTAATTTACCCTAGGTATATAAGGGAAACCCTAGCCACGTTTTTGTGTTGCTTTTGCTCATATTACAGTTTATGTGAATCTCTTGTGAGATCTTTGAGGAGGTTTCCTTCACATAAACTTAGGGTTTTCAAGGAGAAGAATTTTCTACACCTTGATGATCATTCCAGTTACTGCCATTGAAGCTTAAAGAAAACACAAGCGGGTGTGTTTGTATTTGGTGGAGAATCCAAGAAAGAAGGAGTCCGTGGATTCGGAGTTTGCACGTGGTCGTGTCAATAAGTTCTACTGGTAGGTAGCAATAAGAAGTCGAGCGTGGGGGCTTGTAAGTCTTATTGTATGAACTTTGATTCTTTCAAGATAGTGGATTCAAGTTTACCTTGAGGATAGCTAGGTTAAATCCTCCCCAGGTTTTTACCGGTTTGGTTTCCTAGGTGATCATATCTTGTGTTTTTTATATTTCCGCTGCTTTACTTGATATGATTATTTGATTGTGTTAACCTAGATTTAATTAATTTGACTAAGTAACAACTTGGCTAAATTCCTAGGTTAATCCAATTGTGTTTTAAGGGGTCTAAAAACTAACACCACTTTAATACTAATTGTTTTCCTAGCCCCTTCATGTTTTGTATTCCAATCACGCTTAAATTTAGAAATAGTTTTGTATTATAAATATCATTTTATAATATTTATTGGCTATTCTTGGCATTGTATTATTGAAATTATTTTTTTTATTGTTATTTTTGGCTATTGTTGTTGTGTCATCTGAGAACTGAGTATTGTTTTTTATGGTTTTGTATATTATGGTTGCTTTGTTGAGTATTCATTATTTTTAGTACACACTGAATCTAGATTACAGGAACTATATTCTTATTTTAAAATTTTTGTAATTTAGGACTTTTGATTTATATAAGTTATTATTATTTAAAAACTTTCATCAATTATTAATACTATTTGCGTTACTAACTTTAATTAAGGTTGAATGATCAGAAAAAGCAAAGCATGATAGAAGACATCTACAACACCAAGAAGTAGAAAAGGTGGGGAAATAACTGAAAGGGTTTTTTTGGTATTGGTTTGATTGTCTCCTTCAAATGTCTGAGGCTCTTTGATGGTGAGCATGCTTAGACAGGAGGATTTTGTGTTGATAAAGAAATTTGGGTTGGGGTATACTGGCAGACCTATGTGTTTTTTTTTTTTTTTTTTTTAAATGGTTTTTGCTTTGTTTCTTAGGTTTAGATTGTATATCCTTGATCACTATTAAAATCTATAGTTGAAGCTTGAATTTTGTATTGTAGTCATTTGATAAATGCAAATTAACTGTTGTTTAATTTTGTTGCTTTAAATTTAAAGGTGTTAAAATCTGTTGAATAAGTTATAATGATCATTGTAATAGAATACTTGCTTTCTAAATCTAAATCAAATGACTAGAAGATTGTGCTTTATGTTAATTTGGGATTTTCATTTGAATAAAGCAAATTGATTTATAAGGCAAGCAGTGTTATGGTTAAGGGTGAAAGTTTTTAATTTAAATATTGTCTTGGCTTTTGTATCCTTTGGGCATATTTTGATAAGATTAGGCAAGGTCACTATGCAGAATCCTTTGTGCCACTTAGAGTACAAAATATTAACATTTCATACTCGATGCAAATTGAGTGCAGTTGATTTATGTGTAGAAATTGAGGGCAATTGAACGAAAGTACAATAAAGAGGTTGTGTTATTGATGAATATCTTCCAGATTTGAAAGCCATTGAAGGCAATATCTTTCTCTATCTCTCTTGCCTTTATTTTTCTTCTATAAACTGTATATGAAGGTTGCCTTGGACCTAGCCAATGCACCACTCAAAAACTATGACAAACTGTCTATTTATTTATTTTTATTTGGTTTTGTGGATTGCAAATTGTCAAAATTGAACAATAATTTGAAGGAAAATTATTTTCTAGGATTGCATTTTTTTGGAATATGGGATGCTTTTTTCACTATAGTGAGGAATGTCAATTTACTTGCTATAATATTGTGCCTTTTGTTTTTAGTATCTCAATGCATTATTTTTGATACCTTTCAAAAACTAGGAAGGACTAGGATCTCCATGGAATGTTCTCAAAACCCCCCAATTTTTATTAGGTAAATCAATTAATTGACAAGAGGTTTATGTGTGGATTTCCATGTAGTAGTCTGATGGTTACAAAGATATTAGAGAGATTGCAGAGAAATGGATTCAACTATTTAGTACTCTCTATTTCTTAGTCACAGCTATAAATGCAATGGACACAGTTAGTTCATAAAGATTAATTTTACAAATTCGTTAGCTAGAAATATTAGGTATTACAATTGCAAACCGTTCATAAAATCCTTGACATGAATAGAGGAATTGTCTTAGAGTGATTTGTAGGTAGATTTTAATACAGCAGAAATATAAAGTCAAATTTCCATTTTATATGTTGGGTATGATTAGGTGCACATCAATCAATCATTAGATTCATGCTTTGTTCATAAATTTTTTTTTTATTATATATATTTTTTTTATATATATCATGTTATCAAATTTGTCCAAGATGTGGTAGGAGTTGAACTATGTAGGAACCTAAAAAATGTTGATAACTTACCAGCATGTTAGTAGAGTCCAATTTAGTTCTTTCTCTTCTATTTTAAATAAATTTAATAAGTAATGGAGGAATTATTCACTAATGGGACATGTTCTATGGATGACTTGGAGATAGGAAATAACACAAAAGTAAGAGCAAAGAATACTCAACTAAGTTAGAAGTTTTTTAAGTAGTTTTTGAGTTTCTCATTTGTTTTACTGTTTTTCTTGGCTGCTAATGTAAGTTTAAACTGAAATAATGAAAATTAATTTATAAGAGATGGGGGAGCTTTCCAAGTTATTTTTTTCATCTCTCAAGGATACCACCTTCTTTAAAGTTGTGGTGTAGTTGATTTGATTAGATCATGCTATAAGGAAGTAGATAATTGTAACATTTATACATGCATAATATGCAGAAAGAAACAACTACAAGTTTACAACATTAATGGAAGTTAAAGGATCTGTAATGTAAATGCGCAGACCCATAAGATATTGGAGAGGACTAGATAATCTACTAATGGTTTCTTTGCTGTATTACATCAAGATTCATGTTGAGATTAAGTACTTTTAATGATATTTTTGTGCAAGAAATTATTTTTAATTAAAAAGATTTATGTGCAAAGTAGCAATATGATATAAATATTTTGGTTTACAGACTCATCACATTTAATTGCCAATTATGCTTTGTTAGTGAATGCTTCAAGAGCATCACAGTGAAAGAGCTTGCCGAGCTTGCCAAATCCTTTTTTCTCTTAGAATAGTCCCTTGCGTCCTTTAGTTCTTTGTTGTTGTTTCTATTTTCTGTTGTTACCACTGTTCATCAACATGAACATTTTATACAATAATTTCTCCCTTACTAGGTTCATTATTAAGGCATAAAAGGTGTTGGAAGTCTTGGTGGGAACTAAATGTTATGTGGCAATAGATCAGCTGGACCTATTATGATACTACAATGTGCATGTTATTAGGGAAACAATCTATATGTGAATTTTGATTTGGAGAACATGAGGATTTAGCTGTCTTTTATTTTTTTCCTTTTGATAAAGATAGTGGGTTTGGATGCATGGCTTATAAAGATAGTATATTGACATTAAGCATAGTTCAAGTTTGGTTTGGATTGTGTCTGCCATCCTAGTGCTAATGGACTAGGAAAGCTAAGGTATACAATATATTAATATGTAGGCTAATTTTAACATGTTCAATAGTTTTTTTTTATTTTGTTTTTTTTTATTTTATTTTATTTTATTTTTTTAATTTATGGTTAATAATAACTGCTTCAATAGTTTTCTGTTTCTAATGGACTAGGGAAGATTATTCAATGGTTTTTTTTTTTTTTTTTTTTTTTTTTTTTTTTTTTTTGTTTTTAGAATAAATCAGATTGTTCTTATGCAAAGTAATTTTGAGGATATTATTGGCTTCAAGGCTCTTTATTGTATGCATTTTCTTATGAGACATTTTGGCTCTGTCTTTGTATTCAATATTGAAGTTAAGGTAGTTAGATGTATAGTTTAGTGATCTAGGGAGGAGGATGAAAATTGTGAGTGAGTAAGATACTTGGTAGATTCTTTCAAATATTGTGCTTTCAATTGGAGTGACTAATTGTTTGTTATACATAGAGCTCAACTTGGACATTAATGCTGAAATATGTTTGAGGAATTTCATCTTATTTTAGTTTTTTATGTCGCTCCTTTTTAAGATAATGATTCAAAATAGTTGTTTCTTCAAGTAATTTCTATTTGAAATTGAGGTAAACTACATATAGTTTCAATAATGTTTTATAGAAAGAGAATGATTGAAACTTTACTTTTAGTTTTAATATAGAGCTACATTCCATTTGCAATGAGATTGTTGACTCCAATTCCATTGATGATGTAAAATAGTCCCCTCTCTATACCTGTTATGAATAAGTTATTTACGAAATGTTTTCCACATTGTCATTTGACCCATTGACAATAGATTAATTGTTTTGTTCATGAGCTATGATGCTACTTAGGTTGATTACTTAATCAACAAATTAGTCTCTTATTGGTTCTTTTAGTTTTTATTTTTATTTTTATTTTTACCATGTGGTTGATTAATTATCTTTTTATTTAAATAGCCTGTGCATCGCACTGGTTAGCGACTAATGCTATTAATTCAACTTCCATTGTTGAATTATCAATTATTGTTTGCTTTTTAGATTTCCAACAAATAGCACGACTACCTAAGGTAAAAATATAACCAGTGGTAGAGAGAGAATCACCTGACAAAGTATCCAATTGGCATCACTAAAAGCTTCAATCACAGCGGCTACTTTTTATAAAATAAGGCATAGCTTTTGGTACCAATTAAATATCTCATGACTCACTTAATAGCTAGCCAATGATCTTTACTAGGCTTGCTAGTAAATCTGCTTAGCACTCCTATTGCATATGCAATGTCAGGTCTAGTACAATCAATAGCATAACTCAAACTACCAATGATACTAGCATAATCCATTGATTAAAAATCTCATCATCATTATTCACAAGAAATAAATGAACACTAGAATCAAAAGGAGTAGCTACACTTTTGTCATCATGAAAATTATATTTTCTCAACATAATGTGATTGATCAAGAAATATTCCATCACATGTTTTTGTAATTTTCATGCCAAAAATAGAACTAGCCTCACCAAGATCTTTCATATCAAAATGGCTTTTAGGCATATTTTTTGTCTCATTTATAACACGCATATTTGAGCCAAAAATCAACATATCATCCACATAGAGGCTAATAATAACATGTAAATTATTCCATGATTTAGAATAAATATATTTATCACATTCATTTGATTTATAATCATTCTCAAGCATACAGGAATCAAACTTTTCATGCCACTGCTTAGGTGCTTGTTTTAAGCCATATAGGGATTTAGTTAGCTTACATACATTGCTTTCTTATCCAAGCTCTACAAAGCCTTCAAGTTGATCTATATAAATCTCTTCCTCTAGGTCTCCATTTAGAAAAGAGGTTTTTACATCCATTTGATAAATTTTCAAATAAAAAATTGCGGCAATAGCAATTAACAAGCTAATAAATGTAATTCTTGTTACTAGAGAAAAGGCATCAAAGAAATCAAGATCAGCTTTTTGTTTAAAGCCTTTTGCAACAAGTCTAGCTTTAAACTTATTTATTGATCCATCCAGTTTCAACTTTTTTCTAAGGACTCATTTACAACCTATAGTCTTACAACCCGGTGGAAGATCTACTAATTTTCAAGTTCTATTAGAAATTAGAGATTCCATCTCATCATGTACAACCTCTTTCCAAAATATAGCATCAGGTGATGTTAAAGCCTCTTTTAAATTTTGAGGATTTTCCTCAATGTTAAAAACATAATAATCAGGACCCAAATCATTTTCAACTCTAACTCTTTTACTCCTTCTAGGTTCCATTTCAAAATTTTCTTGATTTTGTAAATGTGAAGTAGAAGAACTAGGTTGTGACAAAATATTTTCTTCACCCCCACTATTTTACAAATTAAAAGGATTTTTTTTTCATGAAAAATTGCATCACCAGATTCAAAAATTATTTTTTTTTCAAGATCAAAAAATCTATAGGCTACACTATTAATCGCATAACCAAGAAAATCACAAGTAGTAGCTCTTATCAAGGGAGTCAATCTCGTACTGGAGCCTGTACCAGTTTGATCAATTGAACAATATATTTTGATACTAGT
Organism: Quercus agrifolia; assembly: GCA_029955455.1. NCBI lineage: Eukaryota > Viridiplantae > Streptophyta > Magnoliopsida > Fagales > Fagaceae > Quercus > Quercus agrifolia. Next base: position 53,772,204 of record JARQAD010000003.1, on the reverse strand, counting down.
CAATGCCGGTGTACCATTTTGGCTTTACCATTATTTTTTATGTTTATAAATATATATATATATATATGTGTGTGTGTGTGTGTGTGTGTGTGTGTGTGTATGTGTGTGTATTATAATAAATATAAAAGTTTACCATAAAACATTATGTCAATTCAGAACAAATTATTCATAATTTTAGACTTTAGCATCAATTTAAAAAAAAAAAAAAAAGAACACATACAATATAAAAAATAGAAAGTTTAATTGTTCATTGCATACTAAGAAAACAAATAATACTAATATGTTAATGCAAATAAGTTACCATTTTGCCCTTACAAAAATTCAAATTACAAAACTAAAAAAAAAAAAAACTTTTTTCTATACCGGCCAGTATTGCCTAAAATTGGCCGGTAATTAAACTGGTACGAAACGTTGGCATTTTGATACTAGTATACATACCGATACGATACATATCGGCCAGTACGGTTGGTACCGATACAGTATTGACTACATTGGCTCTTATACCTAAATTAGGTATTTTAGAGTTAGTAAGCCTTACATAAGCAAGACAACCCCATACTCTCAAATATCCCAAAATTTGACTTATGTCATTTTCACATCTCAAATGGTGTGGTATGTGACTTTTTATGTGGCACCCTATTCAAAACATGACATATAGTTAAAATAACTTCATCCCGAAAATGTAAAGGTGCACTAGATTCAATTAACATGGCATTTGTTAACTCAATTAGAATTCTATTTTTTCTTTCAACCACACCATTAGAAGCAAGTGAATATGGTGCAGTAGTTTCATGAATAATTCCCAAAGATTAAGCAAATGAGTTGAATGCACTTGATTCATACTCATGGCCTCTATCACTTTTTATTCTTTTTATTTTTCTACCGAATTGATTTTCAACTTCTTTCAAAAAATCTTGAAATTTTTCAAAAGCATCAATTTTATTTTTCAACAAATAAATAGTTGTATATTTTGAGAAATCATCAATAAAAGTGATAATATATCTATTTCCCCAACAAGTTAAAATTCCCTCAAATTCACATAAATCGGAGTGAATTAACTCAAGCAATTCGGTATTTCATACAACACTTTTATTAGACCTTTTTGTAATCTTAGTTTAACTACAAGTTTCACATTTTTCAAAATCTTTTGACAGTCTTGGAATTAATCCTAAACTACACATGATTCCCACATATTTACTATTTATATGACACAAACGAGCATGCCAAAAATTAATAAAAGAAAGCATGTAAACTGAACTGATAGATGCTTTATTATTCTCAACATTCAATTTAAACATTCCATCACAAGCATAACCCCTGCCCACAAATAATATTTTTTTAGTGATTACATAATTATCAGATTCCTTAGTTTGCTTGAAACTAGTCTTGTAGCAAAAAACTTGACATCAAATTCTTCTTCATGGACGTAGTGTAAAGTATATCTTTCAATGTCAGCACACGTCCAAAAGTGAATTTCAAATCAACCTCACCACTCCTAAGAACCTTGGTTTTGCTAGAGTCACCAAGCATAACAGTTTTTTCTTCTTCAAAAGGAGTGTACAACTTGAACCAATTTTTGTCATAGCAGACATGCCTATTAGCACCAGAATCTGCCTACCACCCTTCAACATATTGCACCATATTGATGTTTGTAATCATAGCCACTAAAGGCTCTTGGGTTATGTTAGCCTACGGGACAGATTCACATTTCCAAAATTTGCAAAATCGAGCAATACGCCCACTCTTGTCACAAACAAAATAGGATCTATAAAAGTGATCTTGTGAAAATGGTCCTTGGTTCTTATTGTAATTTTTATTCAAGTTTCCCCTTCCTTGAGGTCTATTATTATTTTTAAAAACTCTTTTTTTAGGCTTCAATTAACCATTTCTAGGAAAATGATTTTTTGGCATATTATTATTGGCTAAAATACGGTTTACCTTTGTGGTGGAATTACCATTGCTCTCTTGTGTCATAAGTGCATCTTGTCCTTATAGCCTTCTCCTCCACACAGATGCGTGTGATCAAAGTCTCCAAGGATGTCTCCTTTTGTTTGTGCCGCAAAGTCTTTTGGAACTCCTTCCAAGATTGTGGTAGTTTATCAATTATTCCAGCTACCACCAAATTGTCTCCAATCTTTATGCCTTCAGATCTCAATTCTGCCACAATCATTTGGAAGTCTTGTGCTTGATCCACCACCAATTTTCCATCCACCATTTGGTAATGGAAATATCTACTAGCAGCATATTTCTTTGCATCAGCCTCCTCGGTATCATACTTGCTTTGTAAAACTTTCCGAATTTTCTTGGCAGAATTATAAGTTAGATCATAATAATCATAAAAATAATCAACAAGACAATTCAAAAGAGGATCTTTCCTTTCCACCTCTTGAAGTGGGCTCCCTTAAAGCAAAAAGGCTTGTTGAGATCTCCAACAGGCTCATTTGGTTTCTCTTGTGTAGGCTCCATGTATTTTGATTCTCCTTATTATTGTGTTGGTGCAAACACAATAATAATGGAAATAACATAAAGAGAAACTGAATAATACTTCTGAATATTATTAATTTAAAGAGAAAAATTACACAACACTATTTGGACTGAGGCAACACTCACTTTCTTTAAGGAGATTCAAGCCCTTGGTTAGCTAAACTTTGTACCCAACAAGTGTTGTATGGCTAGAACAACCTCTACATAAAGTGTTCAAGCCTAAAACTCCACCAGAAAGAACACCATTTCTTGCCAAGAACCTCTTTGTTGGGCTAGAGTTACACCTTTCACCTCTCCCTTGCACATGTATCTAGCCTAATATCTGGGTCAATTCATATTAGCCCATTAATCACCACAATTAAAAAGAATAAACTAGTCTCTCTCCTTTTCAATTTGGGATTAAATATTTTCACTAACTCCTCATCTTCCATATTCACTCCTACATCTTTACATTTATGTTGTAATATTTATTTATTTTAATTAATTAATATTAAAATGCTCTAACAGTATGTTTAGTTCCTTAGCAACATGTAGTGCATCCATCCCAAAGATATCAACAACCGAAGCAGTAACTTGAGTAGACTTTAACGCTTTGGGAAGAGATGGCAGTGAACGAGTCATGGTGATAGCAAGTTGGACTCCGGGTGGTAAGCTTTCGAGGCCCTCAGAGTTCATTGGAGGAAGAAAGACATTGTTTATGCTTACGGGCTGGGCTTCAAGGACTTCTTTCGTGGCTTTAGATGGAGACCCAAATACGGGAATGATACATATGATGTGGAAGTTGTGGTGGAGAATGAGTAGTTTGTCAAACTCAACAAAAGGGACGAGATCCCCCATCACTGGACTAATTATTTTTTCTTTATTACTTACAGCTTACCATATATACAATTGTAGCAATAGTTATAATATTTTTTGTGGGACAACATAGATGCAACTACAGACTCACTGATTAAATGAGTAATTCTTAGGTATTTTTGGAGTACGATGAATAGTACTTTTTTTTTTTTTCACACATTCATAGTGGAGTCCACTCATTAAATTCATATTAAATAGGGATGTTTATCCCACATTGGTTGTGTGTGTCTAGTATCCATTGTTTATAACCCCAGTCTACAACTACAAAAGTTAGGTCCTTTTGTAGTTGTACTCTGGTTATATAATATATAATAAATCCAGTTTAAAACACTATTATTATTTTCGTGTGTGTTCTAGTAAGTATTAATGTATACTCAAAAAAAGAAAATATGAAGGTTTACCCTACATTGATTGTGTGTGTTTAGTGTCTATTTATAACTCCAGTCTATAACTACAAAGGTTAGGCTTTTTTGTAGTTGTACTCTTATTAAGTAATGTATTATAAACCCGGTTTAAAATACTATTATTATTTTCATGTGTGTTCTAATAAGTATTACTGTTTATTCAAAAAAAGAAAATATAGATGTTTATCCTACATTGATTATGTGTCACTACAACAAAGTTTAGTTATTTCAACCCTCTTTTATCGAGGGTTTACTAAAATCTGTGGATACAACCTATAAATACAAATGCGGTAGGATATATTACTTAACTTTATTTCAAAAGTTTTTTAGACCCTCAAAATAAATTAAAACACCCTTGAAATAGGTGTGAAAAAAAAAAAAAAACGCGTCAGTTTTTTCAACCCACAAACCTTGATAAAAAATTACAAAATTTTCATCCCTTGAAAAAGCCCAACAAAATTTAAAAACATAGCCCAAACGTAACCAACAAACACACAGCTCTTATCACTCTTTCGTTGAAAGCCTGAAACTGAGAAATCTCACAGAGCGCATAGAGATCCCATAGAGCTCGACGATCATGGAGATCTCATAGAGCTCGACGATCATCGATTAGGTACGATTGCACAGCTCTAATTAGGTACGATCTCGGTTTTGTGACTCTTCCTCTCTCTTAGCGGCGTTGTGTTTCTTAACTCCGGTCAGGTACGAATCACAAACCCTAATTTCGTCTTGAATTTTTTGTTTTTTTGGTTTACCCACACTTTTTCATTGATTTCCCCATGATTTTCATTTCACATTTCTCAGAAAACTGAGCTCATCATCGATTTCCCTATTTCGATTTCTAATTGTTCGACCTTTGCAATTTCATTATTTGATTTCAAATCATAATCTCTGTTTCCTTTACAGTTTTCATACAAATATTGATTGAGTTTTTTTAGACACTCTCTAAGACTTGATTTATTGTGTTTGTGTATTCAAATTTAGTTTTCTTCCTCTCCGTGTGTGTGTGTGTTTATTTCAATCTGCATCGTCCAACTTGTTGGCTTTGGTGGTGAGTGTTGACTTTGAACTATATGGATCTACTGGGTATCATTGTTAGCTATTGGGAATTTGTGTTTAGTAGTAGAGGAATATTAGTAGTGCTTAAAGCTTACTTGGGTTTATAGTGAAATAGTAGTATTTTAATAATTTCGGAGTGGAGTTACCCTAAAACTTTGGAGGCTCAGAGGACCTTAATTTGTAATTTACTATTTTAAACGTTGTGTTTGGGATGATGGGTTTATTGAAATGCTATCGGTTTTATTTTTTATGGTAATTTGGAATGGACACAGGTTTTTGTTTAGATAACAGAATGGTTGAGGCAAATTTAGTTTTATTTCTTGTTTATTTTTTTTTTCCAGTGCTTTGGTTCATATTTTATGGTTGAAAAGGATGGGCTCCAATAGAATTATAAATATTTCTGTTTGACAGGCTATTCGGACGCTGATCTCAAAGGGTGCTAGATTTGGTTCCAATCCTGTTCTTTCAACCTGCCTCTGCATTTTCTTCCCAAACGTGATTTTAAATATAGCAAAAAGGTAACAATTCTCCTTTATTTATTTATTTTGGGTTAAGTAAAAAGTGCAACAACAAAGCTATATAAATAGCATGCCTTTTTATCAATTTTATTTATATATTGCTTTTATCATAATCTAGAGGCCTAGGGAGAAATTATGGAATGCTAGACCCTAACATTACAATTTGTTAGAAATTATGGAATGCCTGACTTTATACGTTAAACTAGTTGATACTTTTTATTAGATTGTTTCTAGTTCCTCTTGTATCATATCCTTAGAGCTTAAGATCATTAAGTACTTTGAAATATAATGTCCACTGGATTTATATAATGTCTCAAACTCTACATTGAAATATTCTTTTATGCAGGCTTTTCCATTGGATTTAGTACTCTTTTCCGGTTGAGGACAACTTAAGGTGTGTCCCTCATTGAAGATTTAAAAAAAAATTTAATCCAACTTTAGATGGAACGGAATTGGGTAAAGCTTAGGAATAGAGCTCTTCTTGAGTATAGACAAGGAATTAAAGACTTCCTTGATTTTGCGTTTGAGCATACAACAATGGGGGATAAAATTTATTGTTCGTGTAAGAAATGCAATAACTACTTTGCAAAGACTAGAGATGATGTTGAGGCTGATTTGCTTACTATTGGTATTCTCCCAAGTTATACTCATTGGTTTAGACATGGTGAGGAGAGACATTTTCAAACATGTGATAGTTTGGATAGTGATGATAAGTCAGACAGGGATGGCTTTAGTGAGATGGTAGAAGATTATTGTGAAGCCTTTAATGCAGCCAGTTGTGTAGCTGGAGACTCGAGTGGCGACAGTACTCCTGAAGAGCCTAATGATGATGCAGCTAACTTTTTTCTGAAACTAGGAGATAATGAGCAGAAACTTTTTCTAGATTGCAAGTATACAAAACTGTCTTTCATTGTGAAGTTACTTCATATTAAATGCCTTAGTGGTTGGACAAACAAATCGTTTACTCTGTTGCTTCAATTGTTGAATGATGCGCTTTCTAAAGTTATTGTAGAGTTGCCAGATTCATTATATGAGGCAAAGAAGATGATTCGGGATTTGGGTCTTGATTATGTGAAGATAGATGCTTGTAGAAATAATTGTATGTTGTATTGGAAGGAAAATTCCAACAAAAGTGAGTGTCAAGTTTGTGGCCTCTCAAGATGGAAATCAAGTGAAGAGAGAGTAAGGGGTAAAAAAGTCCCTCACAAGGTATTGCGTTATTTCCCAATAACACCAAGGCTCAAGAGGTTTTTCTTGTCAAAAAAGACAGCTTCCTACATGACTTGGCACCATGATAAGCGTGTTGATGATGGTCTATTAAGACATCCAGCTGACTCTAAGGCATGGAAAAATTTTGATGAGATACGTGAGTCATTTTCTTCTGAGAAGCGCAATGTTAGGTTGGGTTTAGCAAGTGATGGGTTTAATCCATATGGAAACATGAGCACCAGTCATAGCACATGGCCTGTTGTCCTTGTTCCGTATAATTTACCACCATGGATGTGTATGAAGCTATCTTATTTTATGCTAGCATTGCTCATTCCAGGACCGAAAGGTCCGGGAATTAAAATTGATATTTATTTGCAACCATTAATTGATGAGCTGAACAAATTATGGGAAGTTGGTGTTACTACTTTTGACTCCTCTAGAAATCAAAATTTCAATATGCGTGCAGCAGTTTTATGGACAATTAATGACTTCCCAGCATATAAGAATCTTTCTGGTTGGAATACAATGGGTGCTTTGGCATGTCCTTCTTGTCATAATGAAACAAGTTCTTCTTATTTGCAAAATGGAAGAAAGTTTTGTTTCATGGGGCATCGACGCTCCTTGCCAATCAAGCATAGATGGAGATTGGAATCTAAGAAATTTGATGGTAAGAAAGAGATTGGTTTATCCCCTAAACAACTATCTGGAGATGATGTGCTTAGTCAATTATGTGATCTTGAATTCTTGATATTTAGGAATAGTGCAAAGAAGAGAAAACATGATGAGTTAAATGAAAAAGATAATTAGTTGAAGAAGAGTATATTTTTCAAATTACCATATTGGAGAACCTTATTATTGAGAAATAATTTAGATGTTATGCACATTGAGAAGAATGTGTGTGATAGTATAATCGGGACATTGATGAATACTAAAAAAAAAACAAAAGATAACTTGAATTCTCGTCTTGATCTAAAAGCCATGGGCATTAGGGAGGAACTCCATCCAATACCATGTGGGGAATATTTAAAGCTGCCATCTGCATGTTATACTTTATCTATCGACGAGCAAAGAGATTTTTGTGGATTCTTAAAAGAGGTAAAGTTTCCTGATGGTTATTCCTCAAACATTGCTAGATGTGTGAATCTAAAAGACAGGAAGATATCTGGACTTAAGAGCCATGATTGCCATATCTTATTAGAGACCTTACTTCCTTTAGCAATAGATGGATTGCTGCTAGAAGAGGTGTCTAAACCACTAATTGTTCTGAGTAATTTCTTTAAAGCACCGTGCTCAAAGGTGCTAAGTGTGGATGACTTGGAGAAAATGGAATCTCAAATTGCAATAGCACTTTGTCAGTTGGAAATGATATTCCCTCCATCATTTGTTGATGTTATGATGCATTTACCTATTCATCTAGCTGGTGAGGCTATGATTGCTGGACCTGTCCAATATAGGTGGATGTACCCAATAGAAAGATACTTGCAAACACTAAAGAACTATGTTCGTAATCTTGCCTGTCCAGAGGGTTCTATTGCAGAAGGGTATTTGATAGATGAATGCTTGACATTTTGCTCAAGATACTTTCATGGTATTGAGACTCGATTTAATCGAGTTGAACAAAATTGGGATGGAGATCATTTACAGCCATACGAAGGATTGCCCATTTTTTCTCCAATTGGTCGTGCTTTAGGTAGGGGATATGTCTCATGTCAACTTAGTCAAGAAGAGTGGATGCAAGCACATTTATATGTCTTGAAAAATTGCGATGAAGTGCTCCCATATATTGAGTAAGTTGAAATGTAGTTAATATTAATTTCTCATAGAGTTAGCTTTCTTCTTAAACTTCTAAGTTGTTTACAATGTAATTGCATCTTGTGTTATCTAGGGAGCACAAGTACATGATTCAACAAGCAAGTGTTAAGAATGTAGAGAATCGACATAAAAAACAGTTTCGAGAGTGGTTTGAAAGTCACGTAAGTTCTATCTATATGGAAATTATTATAATTGTTCTATATGCTTAATTTGAGTCAATTATAATGATGTATTGATTTTGAACTTGTTTTGAATAGATTACTCAATCATATGATGAAAGGAAAGTGAGCAAGCAACTCTTAGATTTGGCTCGTGGACCATTTGAAGAAGCTGTATGTTATAATGGGTACATTGTCAATGGTTTTAGATTTCGAAAAAATGAAGTCGATTGTAACAGAAGAACTCAAAGTTGTGGAGTCTTGGTAAAAGGAGATGCAAGTACGGACAATCGTGATTATTACGGTGTTTTAATTGATATCATTGAGTTACACTACATGGGAGGCAATAAGATTGCAATGTTTAAATGTGATTGGAGGGATGTTGACCATTGTGGTAGAGGAATTATGGTTGACAAGTTTGGTCGAACTCTTGTGAATGTAACACGTTCATTAAAGAGTAATGAACCTTTCGTGTTAGCATGTCAAGCCGAGCAAGTATTTTATGTGAAAAACTTAAGGAATCCTCAGTGGCATTTTGTTATAAAAACAGAACCTCGAAATTATTACAATATGCCATCTCCAATTGAGGAAAATGATGAAGAAGAAGAGGATGATGATCAAGAGCCATACCAATAGAATGATTCACACGGTCATCAACGTAGATTAGAGTGGCTGCCACCCTTGTAACTAACTGCCTAAAGCTCGTTGTTTGGAAACAAGGATAGTGTAACTAAGTAACCATTGAACATATAAGACTCTTCCAAGCTGCATAACTACTTTGCTATTTTCCACTAGTCTTGGCTGTAAGCTTCAAAAGGACTTTTCTCAATCAATTTGCAGCCACTTGATTGACTTCTTAACATCTTAAGATTGAATATAAGATGCTCCTGCTTTCTATTGTTATGTATTGCTTTTTGTGCCATATGCTTTCTATAATTTATAAATTACTTGACTTCCTACTCTTCATTGGCATTAACTCTTTATGCTTGCTTTCTCAGTACTTGCAAGTACCTTTACATTCTCTACTTTTGTCTTGTCACGTAGTTGCTTTAGGTGATATTTTACATAACTTGTTAGTTCCAGTTTTTGCCATACAAAATGTACTCATATTCTGAGGAACCATGTTTATTAGTTCTTTCTCTATCTAGGAATAAAGTGTCTCTCCACTTCAATTGTAAAAATAACTTCATGTTGGCTTTGTCTTCCTTACTAGTCTTTCCCTTTAATAGTTATAACCAACAAGCACACAGAAATTTTCTCATTTTCCTATTTAGAAATTCAACCATGGATATCTGTCTCTTTGATTGCCTCTGCTAAATTCCACTTGCCCCGGTCCTTAGCTTGATTGTGCATAGAGCTTAACTGCTTAAGTGTTGCTTTGAAAAGATTCTTACCATGTATGTTACTTGCGCAATTTCACTACCAGTCAGCGGCTTCTCAGCCACTCAACACCACTACCTGTACCACCCCATTTTGTTTTTCTATCTATTACTATCACTATTGGAATGCTTTCTATTTGTTGTTATTTGACTTTGTTTTGCTGAGTTATTGCATTATTCATCTTCAATACTTAATTACTATATGCTTTCTATTTGTTTTGTCAAATGGTAGAAAGAGAAGACAGGTCATAGCCCTAGTAGAATTGAATTATTTGACATCACCCATGTGCAAGCTAATGGGCAGGCAGTAAATAAACCAACACAAGATGCATTGGTACGAAATCCTCTAATTATATTAATATAGATAGTATATTTTTATATGGTTTTGTTGTAAGTTACTTTTCTTTTTAGGTGGCATTGAGGAATCTTACTACTCAAGTGAATGAGGAGGCATTGCAAATATCTCAAGATCAAATGTTTGTGGAGGTGTTTGGACCTGAGCGTCATGGACGAGTTCGTGGCTGTGGGGCTGGAGTCACTCCTACCAAGTTATGGGGTTCCTCCTCATCTAGAATGTATGATCTTGAGAAGCGACTCCAAGAATTTGAACAGAAACGCTTAGAATCTAAACAAAAACGAATAGAGGCTGATGTAGAGTTGAAAGAAGAAGTAAAGCACCTCAAAAGCATGCTCGAACAACAAGCTATTCAAATGATAGAACAAAGAAGACATTTTGAGGAACAACAAGCTAGTCAAATGGCAGCACAAAGAGCACATTATGACAATATGATGATGCAAATGTTGAGTTGTATCACCTCGCAATCAGCCCAATCTAGTAGTGATCACTAAGGTATGAAGATCATCTCAAGCTAGTCACTGTTTTAGTTTGCTTTTGCAATCCTTATCTGATTTATATAACATCTAACTGATTGCTGGAACAAAATGCGTATTGGATTGCTATTGTTAACAGTAAGTCAAATAATAATATGCATGACTTAATCTGATTTATATGCATGCTTTGGTTGGCACATTTCCATGATTTAGCTTGCTATTGGTTGGATTTGCTATGGCTTTATTCCCCCTAACAGATAATAGGCAACTACCAGAAATTCAAAATGAAAAGTGTGACAGAAAGAGGAATGACTAACCTGTGATAACCTTTGTGTGGGGTTATGAACCTGAAAGTTTCTTGCTTTTTTTGTACTTAAACACGAGTCAATTTTCACTGTAAATTAAACATTTTCTTCTTTCTCCATGTTACTACAATAGTATTTTATCTCATAATTGAATATTTTGTGAATATTCTCTAAGATCTATCTGTTTAGGCAGCAACTTGCAAGCTAATGAGCAACATGACATGCTCCATTCTTGAGTTTACTTGTGTTTCATCTGCAAATGTTGTATTCCAATCTCTCTTAATGTGTTTTTTCCCTAACTTCTTTATTAGTGTGTTTCATACAAAAATACCTGCACATGCTATATGTTGTTCTCCCTTTTGAAAGCTTCTGTGAAATATTGTTCCAATAAGATTAAATTTCATAACCTAAACTTGGATTTTACAGATTTTTGATTTATAGAAATAACTCGAGGAAAACTTTGAGCTCTTGCTATTTGAAAGAATATAGCTTTCGTCTCCACTTTTCAAGTTTTATGCACTTGATCTATAATAATTTTCTTGGTAGTGTGAGAATATAGGTAATGGGTTAGTCTAAAAGCTACTATGGATCAGTTCATTATTGCTTTTATCATTACAAATTTTAGTTGCTCTATTGAGTTGTATCACCTCACAATCAGCCCAATCTAGTAGTGATCACTAAGGTATGAAGATCATCTCAAGCTAGTCACTGTTTTAGTACTATTGGATAAATTTGGAATGACTTGTTGAGCTGTTGGTACTAGTTTGCTTTGCAATCCTTAACTGATTTATATAACATCTAACTGATTGCTGGAACAAAATGCATACTGGATTGCTATTGTTAACAAGAAGTCAAATAATAATATGCATGACTTAATCTTTTCACTGGCATGCTTTGGTTGGCACATTTCCATGATTTGGCAGGCTTCTCAAATGATTATATATATGGATAAGTTTGGTGCTGATGTATATCTGATTTATCTGTTGAAAGTTCAATGTTGTGATATTCTGTTCCTTTAGTCTGATTGTGAAATTTCCATTTTTGTTTTTTTCAAGTGGCTTTGCTGTTAATTTGGGTTGCTGATATAAGGAAACATGTGAAGAATTTAGAATTTGGGAAGGGACACGTATATAAAGTTGTGCATGTAACCGATTTTTATTTCCTTTCATCACCTTTGGCCTTATATAGGATGTATTAGGATTTGTTCTGTTCACCTACTACCATGTCAGATTGTGCAAAGAACCTTGTTTTTACAATTTAAAACTCTTGCCCCTGTTGACTATTGAATTAGATCATATAAATATTGATCGGGCTAATCTGACTTTTGGTATCATATAAATTCATACAATTATGAATTTTTGTGTATGTATATATATATATATATGTTTGTGCATGATTGTGGTTTTTTTTTTAAAAAATAATAATAATAAAATCTTGTTTTGAGGGTCAAGAGACTCCTTAAATAACCTTAAATAACTTTATTTATCAAGGGTTGTAGATATAAATTTTTTAAACCTTGGTAAAAGGTTATTTAAGGGTCTCTTGACCCTCAAAATAAGATTAGAGCACTTATTTAAGGGCCACGAAGGCCGTTAAAATTTCTTTTTCGACGGTATATATTTCGAAGGTTATTAAGGGTCAATTGGACTCTTAAAATAAAATTTTTCAAGGGTTTTTAATACTTTTTTTAAGGGTTTTGACCCTTGAAAAAAGTCAAATTTGTTGTAGTGTGTGTCTAGTGTCTACTGTTTATAACCCCAGTTTACAACTACAAAAGTTAAACTCTTTTATAGTTGTACTCCGGTTATGTAATATATTATAAATTGGGTTTAAAATACTATTATTATTTTCATGTATGTTCTAATAAGTATTACTGTTTACTCAAAAAAAGAAAAAGAAAACAGGGATGTTTATCCCATATTGGTTGTGTGTATCTAGTGTCCGCTGTTTATAACTCCAGTCTACAACTACAAATGTTAGACCCTTTTGTAGTTGTATTCTGGTTATGCAATATATTATAAACCTGGTTTAAAATACTATTATTATTTTCATGTATGTTCTAATAAGTATTACTGTTTATTCCAAAAAAAAAATGTTTATCTCACATTGGTTGTGTGTGTCTAGTGTCTGCTGCTTATAACCCCAGTCTACAACTACAAAGATTAGACCCTTTTATAGTTGTATTCTGGTTATGTAATATATTATAAATCCAGTTTAAAATATTATTATTATATTAAAATTTACCATGAATGTAAGAAGAGAGAGTATTATCTCACGATGCTCCTAAAATTTCCTTCACTAAACCCAAGCTGTCCACCCACAAGTGTGGAGTTGAGTATTTTACTGTATTTATTTATTCTTTATTCTTTATTCTTTATTTATTTATTTATTTATTGGTAATCTATTTATTCTTTTATTCTTTTTTCGTTGCATAAAAGGAGTGCACGCGTTCACATATGTTACGCAGCTTATGTAAACGCCTGCTGCATGCGTCGACCTAACTAAATATGTTTAAATAATGAAAATCAATAAATTTAATGTTTAATAATATATAAATATAATTGCAGTCTTGCATTGCTCATGCTACTAATACTACGACGCAGTTACAATCATTTCATAAGAATCTTAACCTAAAAAAAAAAAAAGAAGACTAGAAGTTTACATATCTCATTGTGACGTAACATCAACGTTAATCTAAAAAAGAAAAAGAAAAATACTTATGAATAGCATTAGTATTGATGATGTAAAAAAGCCAAATTGTTAATTTTAACTACCAACATCAACAACAAAAAATAAAAAATAAAAATACCCCTCAAATATTTTTTTTTTAAATCACAAAAAAGAAGCTACATTGTTGTAGCCATTTCTAATTTTTTTTACAAACTGAGCTCCTGATCTGCCATCTATGGCCAAGGGCAGCGTTAAGTACTAATGAGGGTGGACCCTTTTTTTTTTTTTTTTTTTTTTTTTTTTTTTTTTATATATACTTTAAAAATTTTTGAGTTTTAAATTAATATGGATCTTTTGAGTCTTTACCACCCTAGAAAAAAGAACTTGACCACCCTTAAAAAAAAAAAACTTAAACACCCTTAATAAAAATTGAGCCCAACAAAAATAAAATTCAACCTCCAAAATTTTGGTCTATTGATTGTTGAACAAAAACATTTCATGAAATGCAAAATGTTCACAATACTTTTGCAATATTTTTGTAACAAAATCCAAAATAATAAGTTGTTACTGGTAAATAAAAAAAGAATTTCAATGGTAAGTTCAAATTAGAACCAGTAAAAACTTACCGCCTAGACTTTGTTATGAAAGTGTTAAAAAAATGTTATGAACATAGCACTTCTAAAGAATTGCTCAAACAAAAAAATTAGCCTAAAAGCCCAAAACAAACGTTTAATTGTGATTTTTTAAATTGTGTTTTCAATTGAAATATTTTAAAATTGCTATTTTTTTTATATAAAGGATGCGTACTTTTTAAATAACTAGTCTGTTAGTGCTTGCTATAGTGTTTAGCCGAATTTGTTGGATTTATGTGATATATATATATATATATATATTTAAATGATAATACATTTTTTTTACATTAGTACTTATTTAGGCAATATATTAGTAATTGAGTGGGAGATCAATAGTTTAATAATTGCTTAGTTATATACATTGAAAAAGATGTAACTAATAACATTGATAATGAAACAATCATATCACACAATGATTTCAAAATATGAAAACTTGTGAAAGAAAATTTTAAAACTTTATGTATTTGCGTCTGTTTTTATTTTGTGATATTAATATATTCAAGTTTTATTATTTTTAATTTAATTTTTTACTAAACACCCTGAAAAGAATTTTTGGAGTCGCCATTGTCTATGGCAGATCACTATAGCTCAAAGTTTTATATAAAAAATAATATTTTATTCATGGGATAAATTAATTATAATCAGATATATACTCCTTCACACATTTTTTATCTACCTTCAACATTTCCATTTTTTTTTCTTTCTTGCCCAATTGGTGCCCTCTCGCCCTCTTCTCCCTTTCATTTTTTATTTAATTATATCTCTTGCTCTAGCCGCCACCAACCCAAGCTCTCTCCATCTCTCTACCTCAACCCTCCCTCTTGTGGCTCTCTCTCTCTCTCTCTCTCTCTCTCTCTCTCTCAAGTTCTTCTCTCTCTTCCCTATCCACTTGTATGGTTGTGTTGGTAGTGGTAATTTTTTATATTGGTTGTAGATTTGATGGTTGTGGTGGTGGTGGTGGTTTGGTGGCTGATTTTGTCAGTTCAGTTTTTTTTTTTCTTTTTTTTTTTTTGGTCATGGGCTGGGGTTGCCAAAGTAGTGGTTGTGGCTAGTGGAGTGGTGACGGAGGTGGTTGTGGCTAAAGTTTTTGTGGTGGATGTTTTTTATTATTTTAATGAATTCTTTATATTATTTTAATCAAAGCGGTAAAAAAATTGAACCATTGATGTTGGGTGTATTATAAAATGTTATATTAAAATAGATAAAAATGAGTTTTTAAAATGCTAAAAACAAAAAATTTTAGCTCCATCAATATTAATGCTCTAACTTAAGATAAAACATACGTATTATAGCTTGTTAATTATCCAAGTAAAACTTTAACTTTTATAATTCACTAGCATCACTATTATAATAATCGATCTAGTAATTGATATTAAATTGTTGTAATTTCCTTGAGATGTGAAAGAATGATTTAGATCATCAAGTGTGATTGGTTTTCAACTTTCCTCTATTCTTTGTATTTCGGTAAATGACTTCTGCTAACAAATATTAGTAAAAAGGAAAAAAATAAATTAACACGGAAAATGAACTAATCATATAATACAACTTACCATTAAATGATTTTGTATTTGTTGGAGATATTGTGAGACTTTAGTCCAAGAACAATATTGAAAATTGGCATGATTACATAGTAACCGTTAGGCAAAATATGAAAACGTAGTTAAAGTCCAAACCAAGCTGGTTTTGTTATGGAAGTCCTAATCCATAGTTGACTGTAAAATTAATTAAAATCATTTGTGAGTGACCAGCGGGTGGATGAGTTACAGGTATATCTGCCACAAATTAAAAGAGCTAACAGCCCAAGTTAATGGTTTGCAATTGATTATTCAGCTCTGTACCCATTTTTTAGCCCAAATTAATGGGCTTGCAGCTACTAGTACGTTTAGTTTTTGGACCATTTTTAAAAAATATATTAATTTTAGGTTCAATTTACCGTAAGTCCTAAATATGGGTTTGTTCTTTAAATAATTTTTAGCCAATTAATTGGATCCTAATTTCAGGTTTTATAATTATTATTTTAATTTTTTTTAATAAATTAAAACTGTGAAAAATATTTTGGTTGCTGCGTGTGATCCTAAATGAATAATTTCCTTAGAGCGTGCAGAACTAAAAATGAAATTGGTCATACATATGATATCCCTATTAATAAAAGAAATATTAATAAAGGGTGGCTGAGGGTTAGGGTTTTTTAAAATTGCCCTACCGTTTTCAACTAGATCATCAGAGAAAAGGGGAAATTATTGTGTACTCCCGAAGTTCCATAAATGCGTGCTCCCTTCTCTCACATGAATGGTGGGTCCCACTAATTAAATTCATGGTGGGACCCACCATTCATGTGAGAGGAAGGAGTACGCATTTATGGTACTTTGGGAGTACCTAATAATTTTCCCAGAGAAAAGGGTGATAACAATAATGGTGTTGCGAGAAGTGCTACATTCATAATTATTTTACAATACTTTCACAACAAATTCTAGGTGGTAAGTTATTACTTGTTCTAATTTGAATCTATTATTGAAAGTACTTTTTTATCCATCATTAACAACCTACCATTTAAGATTTGTTGTGAAAAGCGAAAATGTTATGGACATAGCATTTCTCATAGTGTTGCAGCCATATGATGGCATTTAAGGTTTCAATGTGAGAGAGAGAGAGAGAGAGAGAGAGAGAGTTGAGTGGGTATTCATAAAAAATTAACAAAATCAAGTATTTAATAATAAGAAAATTCAAATTTTTAGGTATGGGTACTCAGAGAAGACTAGAAGATTCAGATGCATATTTTAATTTGGAGCAAATTGAAATAATGTCTAATCCTTCAAGAATTAATATTACATTCATTATTTGTTCCGCATAAAGTGGCCATGCAATTAATGATATTCCATGCATGATACTCTCTAGGGTTGAATTCCAACCACAATGTGTAAAGAACCCACCAGTGGAGCCATGGCTAAGCACTTGGGCTTGTGGTGCCCAAGATGGCACCACTAGACCTTGTCCTTTAGTCCTTTCTACGAACCCTTTTGGTAAGAAAGCAAGTGGGTTGTTGTCAAGGGTTTGGTCTTTAAGGTATGAAACATCATGTTTATTATTCGGGCTTCTTAAAACCCATAAGAACTTATGCCCACTCAATTCCAATCCAAGGGCTAGCTCATTGGTTTGCTCATAAGAGAGGGTACCACCACTGCCAAAACAAACAAATAAAACTGATGAAGCCAAGTTCGTCAGTCGCTGTTATCGTCCAAACAGAACCGTGCGTTCTTGTAAGAAATAAGAAGTGAGTTGGATAGGTCACGGCGTGGTGCTAGCTAATGAACCTTTGATGACAAAGTCAGATGATTGGAGAAATGGTATTTGAATATATGGAATGATATATGTGTTTTTGTGTACCTTTGCTGTAGGTTTGACCTCCTTTATTTTTGCTTTTTCCTTTCTAGCCGTTGGAGGCCTTCAATGGTGGCTTAATTGCTTGTTTGAGTAACGTATCTGGTAATTAATGCGGTGCTTATGGGGACTTTTGAGCTGTTATGCCCCTTGCCTTGTCTGACCATAACGGCTCTTGCATTGAATGCCTTCTTTATGACGTTTTGGTCATCCATTACCATGTTTAGATAAGGAAGACTTCTTGATTGTTCAGGCCATGGGGGGACTTGCATGAACTCCACCTGTTCTAACTCTCCAACCAATCGGTTTGTTAGCTTTAGGAATCTTTGCATTCTTTGTTCCTTCGCTTCATAATCTCCTTTAATCCATCCTATTACCATTTGGAGTCACTCTTCAAGAGCAAATTTTTGGCTCCCATGGTTTTTGTCATCCTAAGCCTTGTCAAAATAGTCTCATACTCTGATTCATTGTTGGTGGCAAGGAACTAGAGTTGGACCGTATATCTCAAAGTGTCTCCTTCTAGGGAAGTGATGATGACTCCAACTTTGCTCATTTTCTTCACCGAAGACCCGTCCATCTATATCGTCTATAACTTCGACGTATTTGCCGCACTTTCTTTTGGCAAGGTAAATCTCGCAATAAAGCCAGCTAATACTTGGGATTTTATGGCTATTCGAGGTCTGTACTTGATGTCAAACTGGCTCAATTCAGTTACCCACTGTACCATTCGAACTGCTACTTCTGGTTTGCTCATCGCCTTCTTGATTTGTTGGTTCGCCATGACAAGGATTGGGTTTGCTTGGAAATAAGGACATAACTTTCAAGAGGCGATGATTAGAGCGAAGGTGATCTTCTCAATGCGTGGGTATTTTACCTCTGCCCCCTAGAAGGTTTGGTTAACGTAGTATATTGGGCGCTAGATTTTTTAGTCTTCCTGAATCATGCTACACTCATCGTGGTAGCGAAAATTGCAAGATGTAGGAATAAGTCTTCGCCTTCTTTGGACAGACTTAAAAGTGGTGGGTTGCTTAAGTAGCAGTTTAGCTCTTGGAATGCAGTCTCACATTCATCGGTCCACACAAAGGCTTGTTTGAGGGTATTGAAAAAATGTAGGCATTTTTCTATTGCCTTAGAGATAAAACGTTTGAGGGCTGCTACTCTTCCCATAAATTTCTATACCTCTTTGACATTCCTAGGTGGCGACATCTCCAGTATGGCTTTTACCTTCTCAGGATTAGCCTTTATCCCTCGTTATGATACCATGAAGCTGAGGAATTTCATTAAGGAGACCTTAAACGCACATTTTGCTGGGTTTAACCTCATTTTATATTGCCTTAGTGTTTCAAAAGTTTCTTTGAGGTTGTCCAAGTGGATCTCCACCTCTTTACTCTTGACAGGCATATCATCTACATAAACCTCCATATTCCTCCCTATCTTCTTACTGAACATTTGGTTCACTAACCTCTGATAGGTAGATTCTATGTTCTTCAACCCAAACGGCATGACTCTATAATAATAAAGTCCTTGGCTAGTGATGAATGCCATTTTCTCTTGATCTTCTTCTAACATTTGGATATGATTATATCCTGAGAACGCATCCATGAATGTCATGAGGTTTTTGCATTCGTCTATGTAATGTTCGTGATCTCAGTGGAAACAGCTGTACTTCTTCTTACTTCGAGCTTTGGGCGAGCAATTTAATGGTTTCAGCCACCTAAGCTGATGGTCGTCCTGAATCTGCATCAAGATTTGGTCAATAGGCATTTCCAAGGGTGTGAAATTTACCATTTTATGAGTCTTATCATCCTTTCTCTTGTTCCTGTCATGGCTGGATGAATGGTCTTTCATTTCCCTCTTTTGCCCCTTAGGATTGTCTAAAGCGCCTGTCTTGCTTGTTCGAGTTCCCCTACCTTTATGGTGGCAAGAGCTTCTTCCGCATTCATATACTTCTAAGCCTTTATTAGCAGCTTTGTCATTGATGCCGGTAGACTTTTTGCGAGTGCCACCACAAACTCTTTGGACTTTAGCTTGGCCTTGAATGTCGTCAACTATACCTTGTCATCAGTTTCATCCACTTTCAACACTTCTCTATTAAAACACTTCACATACAATCTTAGTGACTCCCCCTCTCCTTGTTTGACCATCAACAAATGATCCACAAACCTTTTCTGGCACTACTCGCCCATGAAGTGGTGCATGAACAAGCTATTCAGTTGGTCAAAATTGTCTATGGAGGATTATACCAACTTACTGAACCATGCTCGTGCTGCTCCCTTTAGTGCCATCGGGAAGGATTGGCATACTATCTCATCCGAGGTCTGTTGTAGGCTCAAGGTCATCTTGAAGGTGGCTATGTGATCCAATGGGTCTTTCAACCCATCATATGATTCAAGTCGCGGGAGATGGAACTTTGGTGGCAAGGGGCACTCTAGGACCTTCGAAGTGAATGGTGAGTCAGTCATTTTTACCATCACATCCAAGTTTTTTGCCGTTTTCCCCTTCAAAGCATCTTTAAGCTCGTCCATTTCCCTCCTCATGCTCCTTAGGAGGTCGTTGCTAGCTTCATCAGACTACTTAGTTCTTCTCAAGCCATCTCTTCCCTAGCTACCTTCTATGTCTTGATCTTCATCTTCATTCTTGTTGTCTCGATCTTCCTTGGAAAACGGTTTTCTTCCTGTTGCAATTGTTGTCTCATTTCTTGGTTTTGTTTTGTGAGTTCTTCCACACTGGCCGTAAAGGCTTGGATCTACAAGGCCAAGGTGGCTGACTCTTGTTATGCACTGGATTCCATTTGGATGCTAACAATGGTAAGGAAACGTCTTCTGACCTTAAGGTTAGAAAGAAGATCCCCACAAATGGCACCAAATTGATGAAGCCAAGTTTGTTAGTTGCTGTGATTGTCTAGCAGGTGTTCCGGTAAGAAATAAGGAGCAAGTTGGATAGGTCATAATGTGGTGCCAGCCAATGAACCTCTGATGTGTCCTTTATGGCATTTTGGTCGTCTATTACCATGTTTAGACAAGGAAGATTTCCCAACTTATAAAAAACAGAGCCATGTGGCTGATTGTCCAACCATCTTAAGCAATCTAACCCTTCAACCTGATTGCTTGAAGTTGAACCAGTTTGAACAATGGGTCCAATTGGATAAAGTGAGATTTTTATCTTCTTCTAACAATGCTTTTATAACACTTTCTTCCAAATCCATGAAAGTATTAGGGATAATACCCTCAACTAATTGTAGCTCATTTTCATTAAGAAGAAACATTTTTGTAAAACTCACTTGTTCGATCTTGAATTGGTTCTGGAAGATCTCTACCATGAATAGGTATGCACCCTTGGAGTTTCAATGGTTCTTGTAGGTCTCTATGCTTGCATGAAACTATCTCATCTAGCTTTGGCAAATGCAATGATAAAGATATCAATGACCAAAGATATTTGATGTGAAATAAACGTAAGGTGGGATATGTTGGTGCAAACACAATAACAATGGAAATAACACAGAGAAACTGAATAATACTTTTGAATATTATTAATTTAAAGAGAAAAATTACACAACACTATTTGGACTGAGGCGTGGCACTCGCTCTCTTTAAAGAGATTCAAGCCCTTGGTTGGCTAAACTTTGTAACCGATACAGACCTTCTCTGACTTGTCTCCCCCAAGATACATAGCCCAACAAGTGTCGTATGGCTAGAACAACCTCTACACAAAGTGTTCAAGCCCAAAGCTCCACCAGAAAGAACACCCTTCCTTACCAAGAACCTCTCTATTTTTTTTTAGTGTATATTGCAATCATTTGGATTGGGTCTGAATGAGTCTATTTATAGGCTCAATGGGCCTCACGAAATTACTACCTAAATTAATCTGATTAATTAGGTCCATTATTCTAATGTAGCGGGTGTTACAAGATTAATTGCTTAAAATTAATCTGATGGACTGGAGTTACACAAGTAATGGTGAGATAAGGAGTTTCTAAAGAATGAAAAGGCCCAAACGGATAGTCCATTAAGTGGGTTAATGACTCTTCATTTTCCATAATAAAAATGGAGTATCAATTTGGGCCATTTACTCACCAACGGATATGGTAATTATTCTGAATGGACTGTCAAGTAGGAGGATCCAAGAGGCTAATTCATTTCCATTTTTGACACCTCTACCCTTCTCCTCCCCCTTGTGCACGTATCTAGCTTAATATCTGAGTTAGTTCATATTAACTCAATAATCAACACAAATAAAAAGAATAAAATAGTCTTTCTCCTTTTCAATGTGGGATTAAACATTTTCACTAACTCCTGATCTTCCATATTCACTCCCACATCTTTACATTTATGTTGTAATATTTATTCATTTTAATTAATTAATATTAAAATGCTCCAACAATCCCCCACTCATTTTAATATTAAATTTTTTTTTAGTTAAAGAGAGATTACTAGGCAAAGACGGGTCACTATGCATCATGAAGGTGTGCTCTGCATTGAACCTCCACTTAGTAAAACAATGATCTTAACTCCTGAGTCGTAGTGGTCTCCGACTTGAACTAGGACTGCTTTAGGGAAATTAAGCATTACTGCTTACACATAACAACCTAGGTGTTGACATGAGCTTTTATAACTATCACTTTATGGTTGTGTGCTGATCCCAGTTTCATGAGTGTATTCAAGATTAAGTCCAAATCTCATAGGGAGTAGCCCCACCCCCACACTTACATAGGTGAAATTTTTTCAAGGGTGCTCTTGTAATTCTGACACCCCACTCATATGAATTACTGATTTCATTAAGAGTTTTTTTACTCAACCTTTCCACATTATAGGATAAATGCACTTACATCATAGGGATGAATAATTGAAAAAATAAATAGTGCATTTCCTACAACCATTGTATGATTCGCTTTTCCCATTGAACCCAATTCTCAGGATCTTTGATCCTTGGGTTGGGTATCCTCATAATTGGCTCATGAATCTATGGACTTAAGTCCCATCCCCCTTGATGTATTCTAGACCCTATCTTTTGCTAAGGCCTTGGTAAATGGATCTGCAAGATTATCATTACATTTAACATAGTCCATAGTTATGATGCCACTACTCAAATAAGATCGCACGGTACTATGCTTTCTTCTTATAGGTTTGGATTTACTGTTGTAATAATGGTTTTAAACTCTACCAATTGCGGCAGTGCTATCACAATGAATTAATATAGGTGGAATTGGCTTTTCCTAACGTGGAATTTCATATAACAAATCTTTAAGACAATTTGCCTCTTCACTAGCTGAAGCTAATCTCTATATATATATATATATATATAACCGAAGCTTTTAAAGCTCCCACATTTTTACACATCAGCATTATTTAAAAAAAATAAAACTACTAAAAAAATTAAAATCCTAAACACCGTAACTATTTCTAACCCAATAATTATTTCAACCGAAACTTTTGAAGCTCTCACATTTTTACACATCAACATTATTTTAAAAAAATAAAACCATAAACAGTGTAACTATTTCTCCCTAAAACAAACCCGATAATCTTCAACTCCTAAACAATACCCGATACAAAAACCTATTTCTCAGTCTCTATCTCTCCTTCAAATGCAAACTTAACCCAACAAACACTGCAAGACCCATACCCTTCTCTCTCTTTCTCTATCTCTCTACCCTTCTCCTTCCCCAAAATCCAAACACTAATAAAATCTAAGAGACTGCCTCTCATGGGATATTGGGACAAATCAAGTTTCAGAGACTAAAACGATTCTGTTGGAGAGAGGCTATAGTTATTTCTCTTAATGGGTTTTCACTAGAATCATTTGGCTGTTGGGGGGACAATATGGTATGTTAGGTTTAGTTTTTGATTTTGTTATTAATCTTGATTTTTGTTGCTTTAAATTTTTAGATCCCACACCCTCATTTTCTTAGCCTCTTCATTTATCAAGTTCCAAAATCAACCACAGCCTCAACTTTGAACATACCCATTTGCAATTTTTTCTGAAAATCGTCACCACCCCTCCAACCAAATCAGTGGAGGCAAATTTCGTGGTAATTTTTTTAAAATTTATGTTTCCAGGCGCAACCCACTTTAATACTAATTGTTTTCCTAGCCCCTTCATGTTTTGTATTCCAATCACGCTTCAATTTAGAAATAGTTTTGTATTATAAATATCATTTTATAATAATTATTGGCTATTCTTGGCTTCGTATTATTGAAATTGTTTATTTTTTTTGTTATTATTGGCTATTGTTGTTGTGTCGTGTGAGAACTGAGTATTGTTTTTTATGGTTTTGTATATTATAGTTGCTTTGTTGAGTATTCATTATTTTTAGTACACACTGAATCTAGATTACAAGAACTATATTCTTATTTTAAAATTTTTGTAATTTAGGACTTCTGATTTATATAAGTTATTATTATTTAAAAACTTTCATCAATTATTAATACTATTTGGGATACTAACTTTAATTAAGGTTGAATGATGAGAAAAAGCAGAGCATGATAGAAGACATCTACAACACCAAGAAGCAGAAAACGTGGAGAAATAATTGAAAGGGTTTTTTAGTATTGGTTTGATAGTCTCCCTCAAATGTTTGGGGCTCTTTGATGGTGAGCATGCTTAGACTGGAGGATTTTGTGTTGATAAAGGAATTTGGGTTCGGGTATGTTGGTAGACCTATGTGTTTTAGGTTTTTTTATTTATTTATTTTTAATGGTTTTTGCTTTGTTTCTTAGGTTTAGATTGTTTATCCTTGATCACTATTAAAATCTGTAGTTGAAGCTTGAATGTTGTAGTGTAGTCATTTGACAAATGCAAATTAACTGTTTAATTTTGTTGCTTTAAATTTAAAGGTGTTAAAATCTGTTGAATAAGTTAGAATGATCATTGTAATAGAATACTTGCTTTCTAAATCTAAATCAAACGACTAGAAGATTGTGATTTATGTTTATTTGGGATTTTCATTTGAGTAAAGCAAATTGATTTATAAGGCAAGCAGTGTTATGGTCAAGGGTGAAAGTTTTTAATTTAAATATTGTCTTGGCTTTTGTATCCTTTGGGCATATTTTGATATGATTAGGCAAGGTCACTGTGTAGAATCCTTTGTGCCACTTAGAGTACAAAATATTTACATTTTGTACTCTATGCAAATTGAGTGCAGTTGATTTATGTGTAGAAATTGAGGGCAACTGAACCAAAGTACAATAAAGAGGTTGTGTTATTGATGAATATCTACCAAATTTGAAAGCCATTAAAGGTAGTCTCTTTCTCTATCTCTCTTGCCTTTATTTTTCTTCTACAAACTATATACGGAGGTTGCCTTGGACCTAGCCAGTGCATCACTCAAAAACTATGACATGTTGTCTAAAAACTAGAGGAAACCTAAAAACTCTTCCATTTTTCCTTGTTGTTTTATCTTTTAGGTTTTAAGTAGTTATTGAAGAGAGATACAACTTGATTGTTTACTATTTAATGGTGCTTTCTTATTTATTTATTTTTATTTGGTTGTGTGGATTGCAAATTGTCAAAATTGAACAATAATCTGAAGGAAAATTATTGTCTAGGATTGCATTATTTTGGAATATGGGATGCTTTTTTCACTGTAGTGAGGAAGGTCAATTTACTTGCTATAATATTGTGCCTTTTGTTTTTAGTATCACAATGCATTATTTCTGATACCTTTCAAAAACTAGGAAGGATTAGGATCTCCATGGAATGTTCTCAAAACCCCCAATTTTTATTAGGTAAATCAATTAATTGACAAGAGGTTTATGTGCGGATTTCCATGTAGAAGTCAGATGGTTACAAAGATATTAGAGAGATTGCAGAAAAATGGATTCAACTATTTAGTACTCTCTATTTCTTAATCACAGCTATGAACGCAATGGACACATTTAGTTGATAAAGATTAATTTTACAAATTTGTTAGCTAGAAATATGAGGTATTACAATTGCAAACCGTTCATAAAATCCTTGACATGAATAGAGGAATTGTCTTAGAGTGATTTGTAGGTAGATTTAATATAGCAGAAATATAAAGTCAAATTTCCATTTTATATGTTGGGTATGATTAGGTGCACATCAATCAATCATTAGATTCATGCTTTGTTCATAAATTTTTTTTATATCATGTTATCAAATTTGTCCAAGATGTGGTAGGAGTTGAACTATGTGGGAACCTAAAAAATGTTGATAACTTACCAACATGTTAGTAGAGTCCAATTTAGTTCTTTCTCTTCTATTTTAAATAAATTTAATAAGTAATGGGGGAATTATTCACTAATGGGACATGTTCTATGGATGACTTGGAGATAGGGAATAACACAAAAGTAAGAGCAAAGAATACTCAACTAAGTTAGAAGTTTTTTAAGTAGTTTTTGAGTTTCTCATTTGCTTTACTGTTTTTCTTGGCTGCTAATGTAAGTTTAGACTAAAATAATGAAAATTAGTTTATAAGAGATGGGGGAGCTTTCCAAGTTATTTTTTTCATCTCTCAACGATACCACCTTCTTTAAAGTTGTGGTGTAGTTGATCTGATTAGATCATACTATAAGGAAGCAGATAATTGTAACATTTATACATGCATAATCTGTAGAAAGAAACAACTACAAGTTTACAACATTCAGGGAAGTTAAAGGATCTGTAATGTAAATGCACAGACCCATAAGATAGTTGGAGAGGACTAGATAATCTACTAATGGTTTCTTTGCTATATTACATGGAGATTCATGTTGAGATTAAGTACTTTTAATGATATTTTTGTGAAAGAAATTATTTTTAATTAAAAAGATTTATGTGCAAAGTAGCAGTATGATACAAATATTTTGGTTTACAGACTCATCACAATTAATTGTCGATTCTGCTATGTTAGTGAATGCTTCAAGAGCATCACAGTGAAAGAGCTTGCCGAGCTTGCCAAATCCTTTTTTATCTTAGAATAGTCCCTTGCATCCTTTAGTTCTTTGTTGTTGTTTCTGTTTTCTGTTGTTACCACTATTCATCAGCATGAACATTTTATACAATAATTTCTCCATTACTAGGTTCATTATTAAGGCTTAAAAGGTGTTGGAAGTTTTGGTGGGAACTAAATGTTATGTGGCAATAGATCAGTTGGACCTATTATGATACTACAATTTGCATGTTATTAGGGAAACGGTCTATATGTGAATTTTGATTTAGAGAACATGAGGATTTAGCTGTCTTTTATTTTTTCCTTTTGATAAAGATAGTGGGTTTGGATGCATGGCTTATAAAAATAGTATTTTGACATTAAGCATAGTTCAAGTTTGGTTTGGATTGTGTTTGCCATCCAAGTGCTAATGGACTAGGAAAGCTAAGGTATACAATATTTTAATATGTAGGCTAATTTTTTTAACACATTCAATAGCTTTTTTTTTTTTTTTTTTTTTTAATTTATGGTTAATAATAACTACTTCAATAGTTTTCTGTTGCTAATGGATTAGGAAAGATTATTCAATGTTTTTTTTTAAAGAATAAATCAGATTGTTCTTATGCAAAGTAATTTTGAGGATATTATTGGCTTCAAGGCTCTTTATTGTATGCATTTTCTTATGAGACATTTTGGCTCTGTCTTTGTACTCAATATTGAAGTTAAGGTAGTTAGATGTATAGTTTAGTGATCTAGGGAGGAGGATGAAAACTGTGAGTGAGTAAGATACTTGGTAGATTCTTTCAAATATTGTGCTTTCAATTTGAGTGACTAATTGGTTGCTATACATAGAGCTCAACTTGGACATTGATGCTAAAATATGTTTGAGGAATTTCATCTTATTTTAGTTTTTTATGTCACTCCTTTTTAAGATAATGATTCAAAATAGTTGTTTCTTCAAGTAATTTCTATTTGAAACCAAGGTAAACTACATATAGTTTCAATAATGTTTTATAGAAAGAGAATGATTGAAACTTTACTTTTAGTTTTAATATAAAGCAACATTCCATTTGCAATGAGATTGTTGACTCCAATTCCATTGATGATGTACAAAAGTCCCCTCTCTATACCTGTTATTAATAAGTTATTTATGAAATGTTTTCCACGTTGTCATATGACCCTTTGACAATAGATTAATAGTTTTGTACATGAGCTATGATGCCACTTAGGTTGATTACTTAATCAACAAATTAGTTACTTATTGGTTCTTTTAGTTTTTTTATTTTTTTATTTTTACCATGTGGTTGATTAATTATCTTTTTATTTAACTAGCCCATGCATCGCACTGGTTAGCGACTAGCGCTATTAATTTAGCTTCCATTTTTGAATTAGCAATTATTGTTTACTTTTTAGATTTCCAACAAATAGCACGACTACCTAAGGTAAAAATATAACCAGTGGTAGAGAGAGAATCACCTAACAAAGTATTCCAATTGGCATCACTAAAAACTTCAATCACAGCGGGTACTTTTTATAAAATAAGGCATAGCTTTTGGTACCAATTAAATATCTCATGACTTGCTTAATAGCTAGCCAACGATCTTTACTAGGCTTGCTAGTAAATCTGCTTAGCACTCCTACTGCATATGCAATGTCAGGTCTAGCACAATCAGTAGCATAACGCAAACTACCAATGATACTAGCATAATCCTTTGATTAAAAATCTCATCATCATTATTCACAAGAAATAAATGAATACTAGAATTAAAAGGAGTAGCTACACTTTTGTCATCATGAAAATTATATTTTCTCATTATTTTCTCAACATAATGTGATTGATCAAGAAATATTCCATCACATGTTTTTGTAATTTTCATGTCAAAAATAAAACTAGCCTCACCAATATCTTTCATATCAAAATGGCTTTTAAGCATATTTTTTGTCTCATTTATAACAAGCATATTTGAGCCAAAAATCAACATATCATCCACATAGAGGCTAATAATAACATGTAAATTATTCCATGATTTAGAATAACTATATTTATCACATTCATTTGATTTATAACCATTCTCAAGCATACAGGAATCAAACTTTTCATGCCACTGCTTAGGTGCTTGTTTTAAGCCATATAGGGATTTAGTTAGCTTACATACATTGCTTTCTTGTCCAAGCTCTACAAAGCCTTCAGGTTGATCTATATATATCTCTTCCTCTAGGTCTCCATTTAAAAAAGCGGTTTTTACATCCACTTGATGAATTTTCAAATCAAAAATTGCAGCAATAGCAATTAACAATCTAATAAATGTAATTCTTGTTACTGGAGAAAAAGTATCAAAGAAATCAAGATCAACTTTTTGTTTAAAGCCTTTTGCAACAAGTCTAGCTTTAAACTTATCTATTGATCCATCCAATTTCAACTTTTTTCTAAGGACTCATTTACAACATATAGTCTTACAACCCGGTGGAAGATCTACTAATTTTCAAGTTCTATTAGAAATTAGAGATTCCATCTCATCATTTACAACCTCTTTCCAAAATATAGCATCAGGTGATGTTAAAGCCTCTTTTAAATTTTGGGGATTTTGCTCAATGTTAAAAACATAATAATCAGGACCCAAATCCTTTTCAACAATAGCTCTTTTACTCCTTCTAGGTTCCATTTCAAAATTTTCTTGATTTTGTAAATGTGAAGTAGAAGAACTAGGTTGTGACAAAATACTTTCTTCACCCCCACTATTTTTCAAATTAAAAGGAATTTTTTTTTTAATGAAAAATTGTATCACCAGATTCAAAAATTATTTTGTTTTCAAGATCAAAAAATCTATAGGCTACACTATTAATCGCATAACCAAGAAAATCATAAGTAGTAGCTCTTATCAAGGGAGTCAATCTCGTACTAGAGGCTGTACCGGTTTGACCAGTGGAATGATATATTTTGGTACCGATCAATGCCGGTGTACCATTTTGGGTTTACCGTTATTTTTTATATTTATAAATATATATATATATATATATATATGTGTGTGTGTGTGTGTGTGTGTGTGTGTGTTATAGTAAATATAAAAGTTTACCATAAAACATTACGTCAATTCAGAACAAATTATTCATAGTTTTAGACTTTAGCATCAATTAAAAGAAAAAGAAAAAAAACACAATATAAAGAATAGAAAGCTTAATTGTTCATTGCATACTAAGGAAACAAATAATAATAATATGTTAATGCAAATAAGTTACCATTTTGCCCTTACAAAAATTCAAAAATTACAAAACTAAAAAAAAAAAAAAAAAAAAAAAAATCTTTTTTCTGTACCGGGCGGTATTGCCCCAAATTGGCCGGTACGAAACGTTGGCGTTTCGATACTAGTATACGTACCGATACGGTACATACCGGCTAGTATGATTGGTACCGATACGGTATTGACTACATTGGCTCTTATACCTAATTTAGGTATTTTAGGGTTAGTAAGCCTTACATAAGCAAGACAACCCCATACTCTCAAATATCCCAAAATTTGGCTTATGTCATTTCCACATGTCAAACGGTGTGGTACGTGACTTTTTATGTGGCATCCTATTCAAAACATGACATGTTGTTAAAATAACTTCACCCCAAAAATGTAAAGGTGCACTAGATTCAATTACTGCTTTCATTCCGCCCATGTTTGCTCCACCCAGCAGCCCCCTGCCAAGGAGTCCAGAATTACAAGGGTTCAATAGAAGAAAAGGGCACCGACTAGGTCCTCCAAAGGTTCTAAGGGAGAGCAACACCCCAAGGCCACCGTATGGAACCCAACTTTCATTCTGAGCTCAGAGGATCCGGTCATGGATGATGCTACCCTCCGAGACCCTCCGAGGACATGCATGAGCTCCAGTTCTTGTGAAAGCGTGAGATATTTCTGTCATTAAAGAGGGACCTTGCTAAGGTAAGCATTTAACTTGTAATTTTTGTACGTGTAAAATTTTTTATCCCTGTACTTATGTGCATGCTTCTGCAGGCTGTGCAAGTATCCTTCATGGCCAAAGAATGGGTGGATCATGCTCTGTCCAAGACCCGTGAGGCGGAAAACAAGTTGGAGCTATCTGATAAAGCCTATGCTGACTCAGGAAAAAGACATAAAGAGACCTTATTTCATCTGGTTGAGGTGGAAAAGGCTCGTAAGAATGCGAAATTGGTCCTAGCAAGGTTCGAGAAACAGGCTAAAAAGGTGCAGGTCTCTCTGAGGAAAGTTGAGATGGAGCTGGCCTTGGCAATTGAAAAGACCAAACAGCAGCAAAAATAGCTCGAGGAGAAAGATGCCAAGAAGGCCGAGGCTGAGCAGGCAGCATACAACGCGGGCATGACCAAAACTGCTCAAAGCCTAATTGACCAGCTTCAAGATGTTGCCCGGACTTTCTCCACCAAAGTATGGGGGTGAAGCACTGAATGCTACAGGGGTAAATGCGGATTCCGAGCTACGGGTGGCCAAGAAAATTTATTACCCTCAGCCCCTCTGCATTGTCTCTAGCCCTGCTCCCATTCCCCTCAACCCGTGCTCCACTTCTTCGACCTCCAAGCCTGATGCGACCTCAACTCCTATCATCTCTTTTGGGAAAGAAAAGGAACAACAACCTTAGTCTCCTGTTGTGGATCTCTGACCAGAAGAGGCTATTGAAGTTGAACAACAAAAGAAGAAACAGAAAGAGAAACCCAAAGATGTGACTGACTAGGTTTCTTTAGCTTCTAGCACACATGATGAGTTTATAGGGTAGTAAGTTATAAAAAGGGGTTGTATTATTATTATTATTATTATTTTGTGACATTCAAATTTTGAAAAGGAATATATGCGGATTTTTCTCTATTCATTGAAGCTATTAAACTTAATTATTTGCAAATTTCCCATTTCTTATAAGCAGTAATTATACCTTATACATGAAAACACTTAACATGTGATGTTACTAAGTACGTTAGATTTATTTTTTGCCTTACTTCCAATCTACACTTGATTTTCCCCTCTTATGATACCAACTTGCACAAGGCTTAAATTCATGAAGTCCTTTACAATAATCCATCAGTAAAAAAGGAAATTTAGCAAAGTCTTGTGACTCAAAAATTGATTAATGATAGACCAAGAAAGTATTGACCCATTGTGATGAATTAATCAATTAATTAGCCAAGTTAATTAATTAATTCAAATAACATGTGATACGTGTGGTGGCACAAACAAATCACCAAGTAAGTTAAAAGCAGCGGAAAATAAAGTTGACACAGTGAGTTGTTTACGAATGGGGAAAACCTCCAAGGCAAAAACTCCACCGGGTGAATTTAAGGTCACCACTCCCGAGAATCCACTATTATCACAACAAGCAGTTACAAGTAAAGGAATCTTAGTACTTTATACTAATCTACAGTTAAACCCTTACCCCAATACACAATTGGACTTGTTCTGTAATGACAATCTCTCCTTTTCAGTGCATGGCTCCCAGTACGTGAATAACCAATCGATGCACGGATCCCAATATGAGGTTTACACACCAACTTGAGAAAGATGTTGGCTACAAAGTTCTTCAATCCATTAACACAATGAAAATCACGAAACTCATTGATTACAAAACCCTACGGTGTACAAACGCAGCAACTTCTTCAAGAGAAAGATGAGCTAAGGATGTCTTTGGTCACAATTTGCATGAATAAAAGTTTTTCCTCACACTTGCGCAACCTTTGACGGCCTTTAAAATAATCCTTATATATGTTTAGGGTTGTGAGAAAAGAAAGCCTAAACACATACACATGGATATGCCAGAAATCAGATCTGAAAAACTGATTTTTGTAAATCTCGATAGATAGGGTATCTATCAAGCAGTTGTCAAGCATCAAACTAAAGCTGCCTTTTAAACCTCGATAGATGCTATCTATAGAGCTAGCTGTCGTGCTTTAAAATCCAGCACTTCTTCACTTGTTTCTTGGACAGATTTGCATGGCTTCAATACTTGGACTTGAACTCTTGTTCCTTAAAGTATTAAACACATCCTAGATCTATCCAATTACAAGTAAAATGTGTTTTGCCATAGGATTAGCCAATTCTAAATGACATATGTTCTTAACATGATTCACATATGTCCTAACAATCTCCCCTTTTAGCAATTCATGACAAAACCACAACAAACAAATGAACATATGAGAGAAGTCATAAATCACTCAACTCATACTTACTTGTTGAATACAATAAAATTTATCCTAACACAAACTCTAGAAAAACTTTGCAAGAAGAGAATTCATGGCATGAAAGACTTTGACAACCTGTATCTCTGAAACACTTTAAACAAAACTCATCACGGCATCTTAGTGTGAAACAGAATTAACAGACTGCATACATAAATAAGAAGCTTGTGCATAAAGAGAGAAAAGAAACAACACATGAAGAGATAAGTGAAAGAAAGTAATAACAACCTCATCAATATATATATATCAAAAAGAGTACAAGGTTTGCTATCACAATGAAAGAACAATGTATCTAGAAAGTAAAGAAAAGAAAAAAAATACGTAAGTCCTTACTACATCCCTCAAAAGATGAACACACTCCCCCTAACAAAAATATCTCCTATACTAACTCTCCCCCTAAGTACATGAATACTCTCATACCCAAAACTACTCCTCCTTTTTGTCACAAATGACAAAGGGTAAGTCACTGAGAAGCAGTCATCTCCTCGTCACCGGAAGAGCTAGAAGCCTCAGCCTTATTAGCAATAGCAGTAACATCATAACCGGAGTCACCATTGTCGTCCTCATCCTCAGATGCCTCTGGAGAAGGAGAGGGAGACTACAAAGCCACCAAGGCGAGCCTGTTGTCACAATACAACCGACATGAGTGTTCACCTGACACAACTCATCACTGAGAGTGTCAAGGCAAGCATCCATGTGCTGAAGCTGCACCATAATCGCCTCAAAGGTCACACCACCCGTAGAAAAAGAAGAAGGGGCAGAGGTGGATGGAGCTGAAGAAGCCAGAGGAGTTGCTATCTCGATCCGTCCCGCTTCAGTCAAAGCTAGGCCTCACTCTGTGTAACGGTCGCCTCATCAATGGCACACATGACGAAGAAGTGATCTGACATGGGATAGGAGACAAAGAAGTGATCCACATGATAGTAGAAGGAAAGTTAAGCTTATCATGGGTCGTTGGATCCTTATAGACATCTATAAAGGTGAGTATGAAGTGAGAAGGAAAGTCAATGGTAAGCCTCTCAAGGAGGGACAGCAAAAGGCGAGCACGAGGCTCAGTAATCGAATTATAATGAGACAAGGGATATAAAAAAAATGTCATCACCATATTCAGAAACATTGGACCTTTAGCAAAGGCCGAGCAAGGGGTATTTTGACGGCCACCCCAAGATGAAGGTGTCTCACAAAAGAGAGACATGAGCTCGTCTTTAAACAGTCTTAAGAAGATGGCAACCGAGGTAATCAGGATGGACTACCCTCAGAACGTGAAGCACCTCAGATATAAGATACAAAATGATTGCAATACACGTACCTCTAACAAAAGTAGAAAACTGAGGTACAGTGTAATCAAATCCATGCATATTGGAGTAGAACTCTTGTATGATCACAGAGGGACAAGTGACCGGGATGTCACAAAGGGACTCCCAACCCCTACTGTAGATGACAATGGGAAGGTCAGTATCACAAAAATCCAAAAGAATGACTTGGCATTCTAAATGAATGCCGCATCAAGAAAAGTTCTCTGAGAAGTCCTTATGGGCTTTCTCATCACGGAACCGAATGTGAGAAGGGGTACAATCAGAAGAAGATGCCCTGGAATGAAGAGAGTTCCAAGACGGAGTAGACTTACGATTAGGTGCCATGATGCAAACTAACCGAGAGAGAGAGAGAGAGAGAGAAGCAGAAAAGTACCAACACAGATCAATATCGATAAGATAGAGAAATAAGGGTACGTATGCATGAAAAATGCATGAACATGTGACATGCAACAACAAAAACATCATGGGCTCAGCCCAATCCAAACCTACCAGCACACATAAT
The DNA here is from genome assembly GCA_029955455.1 of Quercus agrifolia. Classification (NCBI taxonomy): domain Eukaryota; kingdom Viridiplantae; phylum Streptophyta; class Magnoliopsida; order Fagales; family Fagaceae; genus Quercus; species Quercus agrifolia. The sequence continues at coordinate 53,737,621 of JARQAD010000003.1, read as the reverse complement.
TTTAACATATAGAACACACATCTATAATTCATGAATCATTGTTAAAATGCATATGTGATGCAATGCACGAACATATAGGATCATTTAAACAAAACCTAACCCAAAAATTTTGCAAAAACCTCATCAATTTTGAAAAGCCCCAAAGATTTTCAAAAACCCCAAAAGTTAGGTCAAAAGAGATGAAATGCATGATAAATGAAAGAATGAAGATCAAAATAGAGGGAGAAAACACACTTGAGGCCGAAGATCAAGTAAGGAAGATGAAGAGGTTAAGTGAGAAGTGTTTGGGAAAGAGAAAAGAGAGTTTTTGTTGAGAGAAATTGGAGAGAAATGAGAGAAAAATAGCGTTGAGGCTATATATAGGAAAGCAAGAATCTCAATGGATCGAACGGTATCGAGATTTTATTCTCGATGGATGCAGCTATTGAGAAGCTATCGAGAGGTGTCCACAGCAAAGTGACCTCGATGGATCGAAAAGCTATCGAGAATCTATCGAGTAGACATAAACTTTCTTGATGGATCGAGAAGCTATTAAGACAAATTCTCAAAAACTTCAATGGATCGAAATTGCGATAACAGCTATCGAAAAAGGAAGATCAAGAGGCTCGATAGATAGCCTAGCTATAGAGAGGTATCGAGAAGCTGTCGAGATTGCTCAAAAATAGTTTTTCAAAAAAGAGAAAAACATAGACATGCATGCAATCAAGCATGCTACTCAACCAAAGATCCAAACAACATTTTAAGCTATCAAAAACATCTCTCAATAAAAAAATGACAAACATTTAGATCCAAAACACACACACACACACACGCACACACACAACAAGTCTAACCCATTTTATATTTCAAAAACAAGTCAAGACAGTTTAGTGAGCATACATTAACACATATATTCCTTGTGGTGGCCAAATCATATTGTACCTACACATGTATCAAAAGTAGCAAAGAATATTGTGTGTTGTGTGTGAAAAACCTCGCAAGATTACATAAGTGCTTAATGGGGCCTATCATGTTTAAGGTACATCGTATAACTCCCAAATCTCCTAGAAGACATGCTTGCAATCATATATAAAGCATTTTGATTCTTTTTTCATTAATTTTTCTTTGCATATTTTTTCTTTTAAGCATACCATGCATGGACAGATAAGAGAGAGAGAAGAAATACCCAATTATGTTAAGCTTTTGACATTGCACTTTTGCTATGCCAAAGCATACATATGTCATTTTATGATTGATAGGTAATAGTGGTGAGATGGTCATTTTTGCCTTTCTCTTAGGATTTTCTAGTCCTTCCCGTCAAAAAGAGTGATATGAGTATTAAGTACAAAAGATTACTTATTCTTACCCATCACAAACATGAGCCACAAAGCACACTTGCTTAGTTGCGCATAAAGATGCTCATCTAAGCTACAGAGGATACAAAGTTTAGAAAACTTTGTTTCAATGGCCATCCAAGGTACACAAGTACCAATGTACACAAGAAACACAATTTTTTTTTTTTTTTCTGATTTTTCATTTTTTTAAATGAAAAACAAAATAAAGCAAAACTGAAAACCAACAAACAAAAACATGTTAAACAAAGCAAAGTATAAAACCATATGCAAATGCATAAGGAAGGAGGAGGAGAAAACAAGATCAATCCAAGGAGATAACACTGATGTTTTGACGAAGGAATTCAAACCGTTTGCTATCAAGAGGTTTGGTGAACAAATCAGCCTTCTAATTATCAGTGTGAATGAACTCAAGAGCTCGGGTACCATCTTCAATAAGCTCACGAATGAAGTGATGTCGAATCTCTATATGTTTAGTTCGAGAATGTTGAACAGGATTTTTAGAGATATTAATGACACTGGTATTGTCACAATAGATAGTAAGATGTTCTTAACAAATACTATAATCAAGGAGGAGTTTTTGCATCCATAAGAGTTGGGTGCAACAACTTCCAGCAGCAATGTATTCAACCTCTACAGTGGATAATGAGATGGAATTCTACTTTTTTCTCATCTAGGAGACAAGATTATTATCCACATAAAAACAACCCCCCGAAGTACATTTTCTATAATCAGCATTCCCATCCCAGTCTGCGTCAGAATACCCAGTTAAGACATCATTTGTGTCCTTGCTATACCACACACTAAAATCAGAAGTGGTTTTGACATACTTTATGATTCTTTTCAAAGCAGTCATATGAGACTCTTTGGGATTAGCCTAATATCTAGCACACACTCCCATACTATAACTAATGTCAGGTCTACTAGCAGTAAAGTAAATAAGACTACCTATCATGCTTCTATAGAGAGAAGAATCAACATTTTTCCCTAACATATCACCAATGAGTTTAACATTTGGGCTCATGGGGGTTCTAACAGAACTAGCAGATTCCAAACCAAACTTTTTCACAAGATTTTTGGCATATTTGGATTGAGATATGAATATACCTGACTCTTGCTGATGGATCTACAAGCCAAGGAAGTGATTCAACTCTCCAATCATGCTCATCTCAAACTCAACCTGCATGAGTTTTGAGAAACCATGAGCAAGTTCATCCTTTGTCGACCCAAAGATGATATCATCAACATAGACATGAGCAACTATCAACTCGTCGTCTTCCCTTTTAATGAAGAGAGTTTGGTCAGCTTTTCCTCTTGTGAAACCATGTGAGACCAAGTATTGTGTGAGTTGATCATACTAAGCTTTGGGGGCTTGCTTTAAACCATAAAGTGCCTTATTGGGATACAATACATGATTCAGAAAGTGTGAATCAATGAATCCTTTTGATTAAACCGCATAGACATCTTCTTTAAGAACCCCATTCAAGAAAGCAGTCTTTACATCCATTTAATAAGCTTGAACTTCAAATGGCATACCAAGGCTAGGAAAATTCCGATGGACTCCATGTGGGCTACTAAAGCAAATGTCTCATTATAGTCTACTCCTTCCATTTGAAAGTATCCTTGAGCCACAAGACAAGCCTTGTTACGGATCATTTCCCTCTTCATCAGTTTTATTGCGAAATATCCACTTTGTGCCAATGATGTGCTCTCCTTCCGGTCTAGGTACTAAGGTTCAGACATCATTCCTTTAGAACTGAAGTAGTTCATCATGCATAGCCTCAATCTAGCTTTCATCTTGGAAAGCTTCCTTAACCTTCATTGGTTCAACCTTGAACGCAGACTTCATCATAAAGCACACCTCATGCTTTGATGACAAATCTGTAGGAATGGTGTTCTTTTTCATCTGCCATTTATGGACAAAGCCTTTAATCTTCATTCTTCTTAGACGAACTCCTCTGCACATTTTTATTCTGAGACAATCTAGTTTCTTCTTTGTCACATTAAGATCTTGTTCAATTATCATCATGATAGCTTTTAAATAACTTTTAGACTTGTATTTTCTGAGACACTCAATCAAATAGAGATTAGAAACACAAGATGTATTTGAAACAAAAGATCTTTTCTTGCCGATAGCAGCCATGAAAACAGGGGTCAATGGATCACACAGTAAAGATAAACCCTAATCAGAGTGTGCCTGCTCCGATACCACTTGATAGGCTAAGAATGTATTGACCTCTTGTGCTAAATTAACCAATTAATTAGCCAAGTTAATTAATTAATTCAATTAACATGTGATACGCATGGTAGCATAAACAAATCACCAACTAAGTTAAAAGCAACAGAAAATAAAGTTCACATGGTGATTTGTTTACGAATGGGGAAAACCTCTAAGGAAAAAACCCCACTGTGTGAATTTAAGGTCACCACTCTCGAGAATCCATTATTATCACAACAAGAAGTTATAAGTAAAGGAATCTCAGTACCTTATACTAACATACAATTGAACCCTTACCCCAATACACAATTGTTCTATAATGACAATCTCTCAATTTCAATGCATGGCTCCCAGTATGTGACTAACCAATCAATGCATGGATCCCACTAAACGACTTAAACACTAACTTGTGAAAGATGTTGGCTGCAAATTTCTTTAGTTCATCAACACGATGAAGATCACGAAGCTCCTTGGTTAAAAAACCCTACGGCGTACAAATGCAGTAGCTTCTTCAAGAGAAAGATGAACTAAGGCAAATTCTTTATCCGGTCACAATTTGCATGAACAAAAGCTTTGCCTCACACTTGCACAACCTTTGACGGCCCTTAAAATAATCCTTATACATGTTTAGGGTTGTGAGAAAAGAAAGCCTAAACACATACACATGGATATGCATGAAATCAGATCTGAAAAACTGATTTTCATAAATCTCAATAGATAGGGTATCTATCAAGCAGCTGTCGAGCATCAGGCTAAAGTTACCTTTTAAACCTCGATAGATGCTATCTGTCAAGCTAGCTGTCAAGCTTTAAAATCCAGCACTTCTTCACTTGTTTCTTGGACAGATTTGCATGGCTTCAATACGAACTCTTGTTCCTTGAAGTATTAAACACATCTTAGATCTACCCAATTACAAGTAAAGTGCGTTTTGTCATAGGATTAGCCAATTCTAAATGACATATGTTCTTAACATAATTCACATGTGTCCTAACAATTAACATTATGGTTTTACCAAACACTCAAATAATACTACATAAAGGTTGATTTACCCAAGGCTTGTGACTTGAGAAGTCGAACAAAACTGAGCTCTATTTAACACCTAAACAGTCTTTTAATAAGAGTTAATTTACCCAGGGCCTGTGACCCGAGGAGTCAAACAAGACTAAGGTTTTGTTTAACAATTTAATAATTTTTCAATAAGAGTTAATTTACCCAAAGCTTGTGACCCAAGGAGTTGGACAAGACTGAGGTTCTATTTAACACTTAAACAATCTTTTAATAAGAGTTAATTTATCCAAGACCTATGACCCGAGGAGTCGAACAAGACCGAGGTTCTGTTTAATAGTTAAACAATTTTTCAGTAAGAGTTAATTTACCTAAGGCCTGTGACCTGAGGAGTCGAACAAGACCGAGGTTCTATTTAACACTTAAACAATCTTTTAATAAAAGTTAATTTACCCAAGGCCTCTGACCTGACGAGTCAAACAAGATTGAGGTTCCATTTAACACTTAAACTATCTTTTAATAAGAGTTAATGAGAGTTAATTTATCCAAGGCCTATGACCCAAGGAGTCGAACAAGACTGAGGTTCTGTTTAACACTTAAACTATCTTTTAATAAGAGTTAATACAACTTAACTGGATACTATAGCAATAAATAAATGTACAAGAGATGAATAAAAACCTTCATTTTGTTGATAATAATAACGACGCAGGTTATTTACATTCCATGGGCACGGAATCACATTCTCATCTAGATCTTCTAAATAATAAGCGCCAATGCCCACCACCAACGTTACTCGATATGGACCTTCTCAATTGGGGCCTAGCTTTCCCCATGCTTGATTCTTCGTTGTTCCTACCACTTTTCTCAGGACCAAATCCCCCGGGGTTAGTGGCCTCAACTTTATTCCCTTGCCTAAGTTTATGTTGATAATGTGCCATTTTAACCATGGGCACCTCTCTTCTTTCCTCAATTAACTCTAGACCAGTTGACAATAGATGGTTATTCTCTTCAATGTTGAACTGGTCAGTGTTCAAGGTTGGGAACCATATTTCAAGGGGGATGACTACCTCGGATCCGTAAGTCATCGAGAAAGGAGTCTCTCCCATTGATCTTCGAGGTGTGGTGCAATAAGTTCATAGTACATGGGGTAATTTGTCCACCCACCTCCCTTATACATCGTCTAGTCTTTTCTTCAACCCAGATATTATGGCCTTATTATTTTCTTCGGCCTGCCCATTTCCTTACAAATAAGGATTAAACTGCCTATTTCTGATTCCCAACTCCCCGTAATACCTTCTAAAGGCCTTGTTGTCAAATTGGAGTCCATTGTTCAATATCAGCGTATGGGGGATCCCAAATCTAGTGACAATTTTTCTCCAAATAAACCTCTTTGCATCCACGTCCTTGATGTTAGAAAAAGGTTCAGCCTCTACCCATTTGGTGAAGTAATCAGTCTCGACGAGGAGTCATCTTCGATTTCCTGACGCCCTCAAAAACAGTCCTACTATATCCAAACCCCATGCGAAACATGGCTCCCCATCCTTGAATGACTCCTTTAGTATGTTCTGTATGCTGTGTTTCCACCACAACACTGGGTGTGGGATTATTCTCCCTATCCCTCTTTCGTTCCAAATTAACAAAATGATCCTCCCTCTAAGAACCAACAAATTCCTCCCTATTCTACTCCAGATTGGCCATGACTTAAAAAAACCACAAGCAAAAGTTCCCACAGATGGCGCCAATTGAAAGTGCTAAAATTTTGATAGTCCAAGTCCACTGAGAATACTGAAGCCCCTTCCCTCAAATTAAGCCCAAAACAATGTAATTTGTATGGAGAGCGGGAAAATGACTTTAGTGTGAGTTGAATAAAGTTTAAGATTAAGGCCTAAGATCCAAAGATAAACAGAGTAGAATGATTCCAAAGAGTAATTTAAGATTAATGTTGCCTTCGGGCAAACCTGAGGATGTGTTCTTACACAAAGACTTATACAATTTCTCTCTTTCACCCCTTTTCACTGTGTTTGTTCCTATCCTTATAATTATGCTTTCCTCTCGCAAAATTCAATCTCCACCTCTATCTGAGAGGTTCTCTACCCTTATATACTCTCTTTTTCCTTCCATCTTGGCCCTCCACTTGTATACTTCCAGGCTTTCCTTTGGACACCTATCCCCTCCAAGTTTCTGCTGAAGGTGGTACAAGGGCTACTTAGCTGTGAATCTACTGTTCAGGTGTCATTTCCTCATTAATGTAGCTAATAAGGTTGTTTCCATGCATTCAATGCAAAGGTGGTAGGTAAACTTTCTGAGGAAATATCTTTCCACTGCCTTGGCCCTTTCCTAGAAGACTACTTCTCCTACTCGAGCGCTCTTGTGACATTATGCACCTTTCCTATCCTCTTCCTGGGTCAGAGGTGCTTTATAGATGAATTGGTGGAAATACCGTTTCTCACCCTCCTCGGTCCTCGGACTCCCCACAATCTCATTTATATATAGTTCTGGTTTTATATTTTTTATGTTATAAAAATGTATTATTTCATATTTTTTTTAATTGAATTATTGCATAATTTATTGATTGAATAGTAAAACACATTTTATTGATATCAAATTTGATGTGTATGATAAATATAGAAAGAATATTTGATTTAAAAATTTAATATAAAGATACTAAGAGATTTAATTTTAACAAAATTAATACCAGGAATAACTTGAGTCAAAGTGTCATGACCCAAATCCATGGAACATGAATTCAGATGCATGACTAACCTACTAAACTTATATAACTCCATAAACATAATTAATCCAAAAAAAAATTAATATTCCAAAGAAACAATACTCTTGTTACAACGTCCACGCTCTACCTTGCACCTTACAAAGCAATCCAAAGGTTCTGTATTCTCAACTACACTTTAATCTAAAAAATAGTAATTGATGGGGTAAGCCACACATCTAGTAAGTAATTATACAGAATACACAACGGAATAGAGTCAAGCCAGACACGAGTATTTTGATTTTTCACAAACTCATTCAATGATATCAAAAATAATTATTCAAAACATATAATGAATCACTTAATACAATTGTAATCACATCTTAAAATCATTAGAAAACACATACATATAATTGATCAGAGCACAGTGTCACATATACACATCACATATTCTCACATACAATCCTATGAGCGAATACCAACATCTAACCCCTGGTAGTGAGGGATCAACACATATTCTCACATATAATCCTGTGAGCGGATTTACACATATATCTGATATATCTGATAAATTCTAAGAACACTTATTTTGAGTCACATATCACAAAAGCAAAGTTTATACAAAATATAATAATTTTCTTGGTATTAACAATTATTCAAAATATAGAGGCATATCAAAGATCACACTATCAAATAGAACATAAATCAAAGGATGCTTGACTCTCTTGGGGAACAAATAGAAAATGAGGAGTTTATATAAATATATTACAATTCTTGAGTAAATCTAAAAATTTAATTTGCTAAAAGAAACATTTTAAATACCATTTGGAGAATAGGAATATGATTGAAATCACTTGGTTTTAAAGAACAAGAACCTTTTTAGAAAACTTACTTTGAAACTCAATTATTTTCAGAAAAATAGTTTAGTTTAGAAATCATCTTTTAAATGAGATTCGGACGTTCAAAACATTATTTAGAATTCAAAGTTTCTCTTTAAAACATTATTTAATAGTCGAAATTTCTCTTTCAATGATGTAAAAATACTTTTGATAAACTTTAGAAAATATAAGTTTGGAACACAAAACTTTTGAAAATTTTAACTTCTAAGAACCTAATGGACAAAACTTGTGCATATTATGCATAATTACTTACTGCACTTGAATCACTTTGAAAGTCCAGCTGAAACAACCTCCAAAATGCCTTAAAACACTATTAAATAGGACCTATAATCAATCATAGAAATTACTTAATATCCTTCACAAAATATAAAGCTTATTGAACTATACAAACTGACTTACTAGTAAAATACTTTGTTGAACTAAATGATAGCACTAATGCAAAGTATCTCTACCCAAAAATGTGTTTCCTTAAATTTATCAAAACTCAGAGGCAGCAGCTAATACTTTAGGATTTAAGTTAATATACACAACCCCAAAAACGTTAAAGCCACCTAATATATATATATAACCACAATAAAGGACCTTACAGGCTACAACCATCCTAATATATGTATATATATATATATATATATATAATCACAATTGAAAAGGTGAAAGCCTCATGACAGAAGATTTGATCTGTGACTTGTTCATGGATATATACGGTGGCCAATTCTAGAATTTAGTATATATATATATAAACCAATGAAGACATAAACCTATATAAATGAATTGAGTTTCGTAATCCGTGGCTTTGTTCTAAAATACTCACGGTGGCTACCTATGATTTAATATACATATAACCAAAAGAAGATGTAAAGCCATATACAAAATCTTTCTCAATTCACGGCTTGTACTAGAATGCACACAGTGGGCAACTTGGGGTTTAATACATATTAACCCTAATGAAAACGTGAAAGTCCTATTCATATATTAAGATTGTAATCCATGATAAATTCTAAACCTTTGATTCTTTGATTCTAACAAATATGAAAAATCATACCTAGAATTCTTTGGTTGCCTCCTTAATTAACTCCAAGGAAAAATACACCTTCTAGCCTCTTTAGTGATGAAACCTTTCTTATCAAAACCCTAATTATCTTTTCCTCTACCTTATATTCTACACATCAAAGATGTGGGCTTAATGGGATAGTGGGCTGGAGTTTGAAACCCACTTGAACTTATCCCTTCAGTCTCCAAGAGGCCCATAAAACATCTTCCTTTATTTATTTATTTATTTATTATTTTAACTGCTACACTAAAAAGTATGCACTAAAATTTTAATTTTCTCACCTATTTTGGTAACACCACAAAATTGTCTACTCCCATCTTACTGTGCACACATATATAGTATCTCAACTCTATATTAATAACGACGATGACGGTGATGATCATAAAATCAAATCGGGGTATATAAAGCAAGTTTTTGCTATAATTTCTTAGACAGACATTTATATACGCACACACACATTTCTTAGACAGATATTTACTGTGCACACACATATAGTATCTCAACTCTATCTTATATATGCACACACATATTTATATACATACAATTTGTATTTATGTATATAAAGCAATTGCATGCATATGAGTGCGTGCGCAAGCTTCAAAATAAAGAAGACAAATTTAAACCTTTTTAAGATTGACATCTTTGCAATTACAATAATAATAATAATAATCCCATAACCTCCCCAAATGCAATTCCAGGATAAAGAACTATTTTTACAATATTTAAAGTATAGTTTTTGCTATAATTTCTTCGACAGACATTTTAGGGAATCACTTAACATTAGATATAACTATTATTTCTCCTTCTACAATTAAAGTATCATTCACAAGAAGCTCGGACAAAATTGCCTTTTGCCCTTTTCGGGAAAACTAATCAGCCTTTTGCCCTTCTTCCCAAACTAAATAGGGAAATGCCCCTCTTTTGAAAATCGAGTTTTTCAAAATCGAGTTAAACCCTATAGTGACGTTTTTAATGACCTATAGTGGCGTTTTAAAGGACCTATAGCGACGTTTTGTAACTTGATATCCATGAAATCGAGTTATAGGCAATAAAATTGCCTATAACTTGATTTCATGGATATCAAGTTACAAAACGTTGCTATAGGTTCTTAAAACGCCACTATAGGTCATTAAAAACGTCACTATAGGTCCTTGAAATTTTTTTTTTTTAACTCGATTTTGAGAAACTCGATTTTCAAAAGAGGGGCATTTCCTTATTTAGTTTGGAAAGAAGGGCAAAAGGCTGATTAGTTTGCCCAAAAAGGGCAAAAGGCAATTTTGTCCCAAGAAGCTTGGACGCATCTAGGAGTTCCTCAAGAGGCATAAAGTGTGAGAAACCCCATTCATTTGAAGAGGTAGTGAACCAATGTTTTTCTGTAAGAAAGAAAAGAAAAAAAAAAACAAAAAACAAAAAACAAAAAAAAATTGAGACAAAACTTACACAAGGTGAAAGAGAACGGAAGGCACATGTGTGCACACACACACATATAAGCATACATACCTGTTTTTTCCATGTGATCGTCATTGTTAATTTGGTCCTTTATACGTATCTTGAATTCTACAAAAACTTTGTGTTCAGGTAGAACACAATCACAACAAAAGAGGAAGAGAGATATCACTTTGTATTTTCCATTATAAATATTTTTGGGTTAAACCAGTAACTTCCTGCATGGATTCAATAAAAAGAGCTAAAAACAAGAGGTTCTAAGTTTCAAAAAGGAAACTTTCCTTTTTTTTACAACAATAAAAGTCCAACTTATAATAATACATATAAAAATAATAATAATAATAATTAATACCATTTCACATTGCCAACTTTAAATATTTGAGAATAATATGACACTTCATCTAGTGTTGAAAAGTTTTCAATCTCCCAAGTCATAGTATAGTTAAAGGGCTCTTTTATCATAGTAAGAAACTCTTGTTTGGCATTGCGTTCATGAACAAAAAGCTCAACACCAAATACGCAACAATCGTTGACAAGATATCCTTGAGAAATATCTTCGAAAGATTTAAGGGATAGGAATTTGTGAAAGCCCCATTCGGTCTTGATATCATGGAATCTTCTAGTTACACCATCAGCATCTACACACACAAAAAAAGATATGTTAGATTAGTTTTTGAGAGAATTGAAAATTTAACATGGTATCAAGATAAAAAGTCCTGAGTTTAAATTTTTCCTATGACCCCCTCACATTCTATTTAAATTTCCACATATTGAGTCCCTACTCAATAGCAGCTCAGGTGTCCAACACGTGAATAAATTTACTATCTCCTAATAGTTTAAGTTTTTGAGAAAATTGGTAATTTAACAATTTATTCCAAAATATAATCATAAAAGATGAATATGCATGTTATATATATATATATATATGGGTTAGGTTCAAATTACACCTGGTGTAACTCTAAGTAATGTTACACCGCTCAATAACTTGTTGTAGAATTCATATTTTGAAAATCCCATCGTCGAATTACATGTTCTATATGTTCTTAACAATCATGCCAATTTTCATATCAATTTGATGTTATTTACCATTAGATCCATAAACTCATCTTTTTTATGTATTATTTTAAACTACAAAAACTTGAATTTAAAAAATTGATTGATGATATGGCTATTAATCTTTGATTACCTTGAAATTTAGCAAGCACGGAGAATATACAAAGATAATGTAATCTAACGGTAGATTTGTCAAAATTCGCATCTAATAATAAATTATTAAGTAGTGTAATATTACTTAGAGCTAGTTACATCAGGTGTAACTTGAACCCAACTATATATATATATATATATATATTTATATATTGGAATGGGCAGAATTCCATTCTGGAGGAGAAGGAAGTGTTTATGATTGATGAACAACCAACTGTGGAAGAAGATAATGTCCTCCGCCCTCTGCAGTCCCTGATAATATCCTTAATATGATAGAAAACCTTCCCTAGGAGTCCCTTTCTTCCGTGGACACCGTGAATCATCAAGAACTTGTGTTGTATTTGATCGAACAGGAATCATTTGAAACTGACATAAATTTCCCAGCCAGGAGTGTACTTTTCGGTGTCAACAATTGCCAAGTAAATTGAGATGTGACCACTTCCATTCATTTTCTCGTTTTCTCTTGGATAAATAGACAACCTCCTGCAAAATAAAACTGACTACATTAGAAGTAAACATTTATATTTGAATAGAAAAAACAAGAATTAGAACAATATTAGGGCCCACCATTTGTGTCCACTGACTTCAAAAACACCAGAGTCATACTTTTCCACCCCAGTATCACATAGTAAGGAGTATGACTGTATTTTAAGTAAGTAATAGAAAATGACTTTTTTTTCTTTTGATTGCTGCAATACATTAGGAATATTTAAATACACTGTCTAATAACAATTGGGCAATGAGATATGGTTCAAGTTTGCAACAGTTTCAATCAAGCAGTGCTAAAGCATAATCATCATAGGTCAAAGAAATATTTAACAAAATAAATTAAGGGCAATGAAACTTAAAAAATGAATAACAATATGTCATGATTGATGATACAACATATTTCCTTTGTATCACAAATCATGACATGTTGTTGCTTTCATCCTAAAATGGAACGTATGGCTTTTCAAATATCAGATTTTTCAAGATTTAATTGAATTTTTACAATTAAACAAACTAGGTTAAATATATTGATCTTCTCAAAAAAAGAAGAAGTTAAATATATTGATGAATTTTTTTTTTGAAAGGAATAAATTGATGAATTAAGCTAATTCAAAGGCACACTTTGTATTTTTATTATTGCACTTAATTCATATTCTCACCGCCACCAAGACTCCCATCAAATTGTCCATACAATTAATCACATAGATAAGAAAGCGATTTTACTATTGATCATGAATTGTAAAAAAAATGATAAAAGTTTCTGTAGGGTCCGCTTTTGGGCACTCTTTACTGTTAAGCGAATAAGCCCAAATCCAACGGGCCCAATACAATAAGTTTGGTAGAGAAAATGGACTCAAGAACTGGGCTTTAGTGAGAGCTGCAACAACCGAACATGATCATATGGAAATGGAATGATCGAACGCATGAAGGAAGGGCGGAAGTTTATCCTCGGGCTTTGTTCGATGACTGATTCTTCTTCTTCTCGGTTCTTTGGTACTTAGCTGCGGAAGCTTTCAGGGGTGGTAAGAACTACGATCGTCTTTCTTTTTATCTCTCTCTCCCTCCTTTTTTCTCTCCTTTTTGGTTCTTGGAGGGCCTCTTGTGTTATATATCTCCTTCACATTGATCTTGGTCATCCATTTGTTGATCATGCAGGTTGCTAATTGAGTGCCTGTCCCATCCATCACCTTCCTCAACTTGCTGTGAGTTGCAGCAAACAAGATGATACTGTTCAGGGGTCATTTCCTCATTAATGCGGCCAGATTGTCAGCTGCGGGCATTTAATGCAGAAGTGACAGCCTTTCCTGGAATTGCTCCTCCACCATGCCCCCATAGCTGGCCCACTGTATTAGTCCTTTTGTTTGGGACACCTGGGAGGACTGTCTTTGAAGGTATGCTGCTTTCTCCTTCCGTGACCTTGGTTTGCCAAGGATAGGATTGTCCTCGGCGATGTCTTCCAGCAGCTTGGACCTTCCTTGTTCATCCTCGAACGTTTCTTCTTCCTTGGGTCGGGGTTGCCAAATCCTTCGGCCCCACAATAGCCCCTCAAAATCTTGCTGTCCGGCTCCTCGGACGGAGAGGAGGGTTTTGATGTCCTTGGGGCCTCTGTATGGATTGTCAAGTCCTATCCTCTATCAGCGTTAGAGCCTTTTTGCTTGACTAAGACACGTTTCTGGCGCTTCGGTATACAGAGTGAGTCCTCATTAAATTCTAGCGGCTCTGTGCTCCCCACGTTGGACGACGTGATGGTAATCCAACGGTAGGGATTTCTCCAGTCTTTATGGGTGGGAAAAACCGTGCGGTTATCTTAATTGGGGGTATAAATACCCATTCGAACAAATCTGTCACTTTACTTTTATATCCAAGAGTTTTTGCGCACATACCTTGAATTTGGTCAAGTGACCAGCCAAACGTACGCCTTCTTTCAATATAAAAAGCCTGCCCGAGGAGCTCTTCCTCATTTCTGTAAGTTTTCTCCTCTCTCTAACTTGTACTTTCTCCTTTCTAAGTCTCTTCTCCTCCTGTCCTTTTCTTTCCTTCGCCTTTCTTTGAGTTTTTAGCCGGTCCCAGGGATGGGTAGATTTAAGAAGTTAGTTGAGTCGGAAGAGACGATGGAGAAATTAATTGTTGATTACAGAATACCCAGCAACGTAGGTTTGAGGTACTGTAAAGAAGGTGAATGGCATATTATGAGGCGAGAGGGCGAGGTAGTGATTCCTACAATCGCCTTCCTAGAAGGGGGTATGAGGATTCCTATGGGCCCAATGATGAGGGACTACCTTAGGCACTTCCGACTAGCGCCCATCCAGTGTGCCGTCAATGTGTTTAGGATCCTAGGCTGTGTGGATGCCTTAAACAAGAAGATGGGATTGAGGTTGACCCACAATGACATAAACTGGTGCTACAACCTCCAATACCTTAAGGGTAAAACCTACTATATGAAAGCGAGGGATGACAAGGTTTGGCTCATTCAATGTCTCCCCAAATCTAGCAAAGGTCTAAATAAAGACTTTCTCATTATGTCAGGGGCGTGGCATGACGGCCTTCCCTGCCCGATTCAGGAGGGGACATCAGGTGGGGCATTTGAGTAGAAGAGGCTTGGTCCTTGATGTTGCCGTAATTGGCATTTGTTTGGTTGCTAACGGGAGCGCGTTTTCTTTTTTACAAATCCTCACGCCTTCGAACGCCATCTTCATTTGGTCAACCGGGCGGATTTAGAAACCATTCTTCAGGCAGAGGTTTTTGTGAACGAAGGTGACCTCCAGGTTAGAGCTACTTACAAGATCCTCGGGTACGATCCTATTCAGAAATCTTTCACAGCTCTGAAGTATGTAATTAAGGCCAAAGATCCTCGGCTTCAAAAGATCACCGTAGTAGAGCACGGTTTTTTGCTCCTTGATGGGTCTTCTGCTCAAAGGGGTATCACTTTGGCAGGCTCCTCTTCGTCTCAACAGGCTAAAGAAACCAAGGAAGGAGGGGCAAAAGGCGAAGAGCAAGTCATTGAATTGGGCCAGTCTGAGGACGAATTTGGTGCATTTGACCAATTCGATCCGTCCGAGGATCCTTCTGGTGACTTAGGCGATCCTAGCTTGACCGAAGCAGATCTCCAAGGGACTTCTTTGCAGGCCGACATGGGTTTCAAGAGGAAGCCATCTACCACCCTCCTTGACCTAATCGAGGACCAGCCGGGGAAGGATGTGCCGGGGAAATCACAGCCCAAGTTTCCCCCTCCCCCGTCCAAGCCCTAACCCCCCTAGACCAGGTCATCATCCATTCTACCATAGCCATCCAAACTTCCCCCTCCTGTTCAGCCCGCTGACCCAAAGAGGAAGAGGTCTGCCAAAGGGAAAGATCCTCTGGATGGGGGGAGATCCCACTCTTCTTAAGAGGAGGACGAGGGCCGACAGGCTTCAAAGCAATTAAGAATCGCGCCTTAGGGTCAAGAAAAGGAGGTCGCCGCTCAGCCCAAGCCCCAGACCTGGCCCCCTGCCCCAATGCTCCACGGGGAGCCCCTAATGGACAACGCCTCCTTTAGGGACTTCAATAAGGGGGAAGGCACCTATGTGGCCGATGCATTGGAGAGGTCCCTGCTACTCCCTGCCGATATGGCCGACTTGAAGAGCCTGAAGAGGCAAGAGGTTCTCCTCAGTATGAAGAGGTACCTGGGCATGGTAAGGCTTTCAATATTTGTGACTTTGCTAGCCTTTGTTCCCTGGCTTCCAACTTACATTTCACTTGTTTCTACTGGCAGGCTGCCTAGGCCACTTACAAATTGGAAGAGATGGCCAACGACCAGAGTAGGACCCTGGACCTCGAGCGTGACAAGCGCTTGGAAGCTATGCGAACCCTCAAGAACTCCGAGGCCGACCTCTGAAAGTAAGGGAGGATCTAAAGGAGGTGACTAGGGCTAGGGATAACGCCGAATCAGGCCTGGCCAGCGCCCAGAAACAGGCCGAGGATCAGACAAGACGTTTGCTAGAGGCTGAGGAACAGCTGCAGATCACTAAGGAGCAGATTGTTGATCTGAAGAAGAAACTGACTGAGGCAGTGGGGGCCAAAAACGTTTCCGAGTGGGCCAAGGATGAGGGCCAGAGGGCCAAGGAGGAGGCGGTGTTTGCCAGGATGGAGGCTGAGTGTTCCAAGGAGAAAGCCGAGGAGGAAGCCTACGACTTGGGAGTGGCCGAGACCCAGGCTACCCTAAAGGCTCAAGTTCCTGGGGTATGCAGATCTGGGATTGAAGCCTCGTCCGACCTGTGGAAGGTGGAGCACGTGTACTATCCCCCTGCCATCAAGGAAGATGCCCCTTCCATCTCCGAGGTCAGGGATGCTCCAGAAGAGGTCGAGGCTACTTGTCTTGGAGCTGCTCTGGCAATAACTTCTTCCAATTAGCCAGCCAAGGAAAGTGAGCCTTCTGGTGCGGCTGAGACGAATGAAGGT
Organism: Quercus agrifolia; assembly: GCA_029955455.1. NCBI lineage: Eukaryota > Viridiplantae > Streptophyta > Magnoliopsida > Fagales > Fagaceae > Quercus > Quercus agrifolia. The sequence continues at coordinate 53,720,832 of JARQAD010000003.1, read as the reverse complement.
CAAAACCCTGATGCAACCCAGGAAACTGTAGGGTCCATAGGTGATGCTCTGATCTCCCATGCCAAGAGGCCAGTTCTTTTCATTGAGCCTCTTCAGGCCGTTCCCCTCGGTGGGGGCTCCAAAGATCTTGAGACCTCTCCCGCTCAACCCTCTGAAGAGGGAGCCGAGACCAGGTCAAAGGAGTAAGCCACCCAGGGTAGCTCCTATTTTGTATTCGTTTTAGTGTTGTGTTGCTGTTTTTCTTATCTTTTGGAACATAGGGGTTTACTGTATTAAGGCTCCATTTGAATGAAATTTTCCATTTTCTTTTCATTTTATGCGCTTTTGTTATCTGTTATCTCCATTAATATGGATCTCATATCTGAAAATGATAATATATATGTACCATGCTTGTATTTAGGCCCTGAAATCCCAACTCCGAGGCGCTGGGTGCGCGTTTAGGCTAAGTTCGTGGCTTGCACAAATTTTTGATTTCATTAACTTCTTCCAAGGCTTTGGCCCGAGGATCCATCCCCCCACCATTGATCCTTAATTTTCTAGAGGTTTCAAAATAATGGGAGGTGCTAAAGGAATAACTAGTCTGATGGCGGACTCGTTGAAACTCATATACAAATTCTGCCTACCTATCTGCGTAGGGGGAATAGTTTCGTCTACTGACACTTTGATTAGGGAGCAAGGACCAGACTATCATGGAGTGCATATCTCATTCGGCCCTCCCCACAATTACAAAAGATAATAATGGCCACCGCTTAGGTCCCTTCTTGGAAGTAGCTAGTTTCCCTATAGGTTTGAGTTTGAGGACCATGCAAGACCTTGGTTCTGTCTAGCACTTAGTTTTTTCTTGGAAATAGTTAGTTTCCCCATAGTTTTGGGTCCGAGGACCATGCAAGACCTTGGTTCTATCTAGTACTCAGTTTTTTCTTTGAAGTAGCTAGTTTCCCTATAGGTTTGAGTCCACGGACCATGCAAAACCTTGGTTCTATCTAGTACTCAGCTTTTTCTTGGAAGTAGGAAGTAGCTAGTTTCACCATAGGTTTTAGTCTGAGGACCATACAAGACCTTGGTTCTGTCTAGTACTCAGTTTTTTCTTGGAAGTAGCTAGTTTCCCCATAGGTTTGAGTCCGAGGACCATGCAAGACCTTGGTTCTGTCTAGTACTCAGTTTTTTCTTGGAAGTAGCTAGTTTCCCCATAGGTTTGAGTCCGAGGACCATGCAAGACCTTGGTTCTGTCTAGTACTCAATTTTTTCTTGGAAGTAGCTAGTTTCCCCATAGGTTTGAGTCCGAGGACCATGCAAGAGCTTGGTTTTGTCTAATACTCAGTTTTTTCTTAGAAGTAGCTAGTTTCCCCATAGGTTTGAGTCCGAGGACCATGCAAGACCTTGGCTCTGCCTAGTACTCAGTTTTTTCTTGGAAGTAGCTAGTTTCCCCATAGGTTTGAGTCCGAGGACCAAGCAAGACCTTGGTTCTGTCTAGTACTCAGTTTTTTTTTTCTTGGAAGTAGCTAGTTTCCCCATAGGTTTGAGTCCGAGGACCATGCAAGACCTTGGTTTTGTCTAGTACTTAGTTTTTTTTTCTTGGAAGTAGCTAGTTTCCCCATAGGTTTGAGTTCGAGGACCATGCAAGACCTTGGTTCTGTCTAGTACTCAGTTTTTTTCTTGAATATAAGACAGATAATCGCAATGGACTAAGAATTTGAATTAGAGAAATGCTTTTGTTAATAATAGTACCTCTTCAAGTTATTTACATTCTAGGGACAGGGTACAGCTTTTTCGTCTAAGTCTTCTAAATAGTATGCACCTATTCCTGCTACTAAAGTAATCTGGAATGGTCCTTCCCAATTGGGTCCGAGCTTTCCCCAGGATGGGTCCTTGGTAGCACCCAAGACTTTCCTTAACAATAAATTCCCTAGTGCCAATGGCCTCAGCTTCACGTTGGTGCCGTACCCCTGCTTGAGCTTTTGGTGGTAATAGGCCAATTGGATCATTGCTTTTTCTCTCCTTTCCTTGATCAGATCTTGGCTGTCCCCCAGCAATTCATCATTGCCGCTTAAGGTGAAGGAGTTTGTTCTCAGCGTTGGGAAGTTTGCCTCCAGAAGGATTACAGCCTTAGCCCCTTAGGTCATGGCGAAGGGCGTCTCTCCTATTGACCATCGTGGCGTGATTCAGTAGGCCCATAAGACATGTGGTAGCTCTTCTACCCATCTCCCCTTGGTGTCATCCAGCCTTTTCTTAAGCCCATTGACAATGACTTTGTTGGAAGTTTCAGCTTGTCCGTTTGCCTGAGGATAAGCTGGGGTCGAGTACCTGTTTGCGATCCCTAACTCGCAACAGTATCTTCTAAAGGCCTTGCTATCAAATTGGAGCCCGTTGTCCGAGATAAGGGTTCGAGGGACCCCAAATCGAGTAACAATGTTTCTCCAGACAAACCTTTTAGCACCTACGTCTTTAATGTTAGCCAGTGGCTTGGCCTCGACCCATTTGATGAAGTAATCTGTGCCAACCAGCAGATATCTCTTATTTCTTGCTGCCTTGGGGTAGGGGCCTACAATATCTAGGCCCTACTGGGTGAACGGCCATGGGCTGGACAAGGGGTTGAGAACTCCTCCTAGCTAATGGATACTCGGAGCGAACCTCTGGCACTGGTCACATTTCTTAACATACTCCAAAGCTTCCTTTTGCATTCCCGGCCACCAGTAGCCCTGGGTAAGGGCTCGGTGTGACAGGGATCTTCCTCTTGTATGACTCCCACAAATTCCTTCGTGTAGCTCTTCAAGCAGTGGTTTCGATGCCTCAGGGTGAACACATAGTCAATACAGCCCAGAATAGGAGCGCTTGTACAACTTGTGAACCTCAGATAACAAGAATCGAGTTGTGTTTCTTCGTATTTTTTCAGCCTCTGATTTCTCTTCAGGCCAGATATCGTCTTTGAGGAACATTACTATGGGGTCCATCCAGCTAGGACCTACTCTGACCTCATAGGCACAGACCGTGTCTTTTGCAACTTCGTTCACTCTGCTCAGATGCTCGACAAGAATAATTCGAGGGAGCTCCCCTGTCGAGGAGGTAGTAAGTGTGGCCAACGAATCTACGTGGGTGTTTCCACTTCTGGAGATATGTGACAAGTTGAATAGATCGAAGCTTGGTCGCAGGCATTTGACTTGGCTGAGGTACTCTTGCATCCTCATATCTCTGGCCTCCAACTCTCCCTTCACCTGGCCTACTACTAGTCTCGAGTCCGAGAACATCTCTACTATTTTTCCTCCCATCTTCTGCACCATGGTCATCCCTTGTAACAAGGCTTCGTACTCGGCCTCGTTGTTCATGGTCGAGAACCCTGGTCTCAGGGATTTCTCTATAATAGTCTTCTCAGGAGATATTAGGACTAGCCTCACCCCGGATCCTCTTTAATTTGCTACGCTATCAACATACACCTTCCAACATGGGGGTTTCGACATGGAGATTATGCTGATCGACTTTCCTTCCACGTCGCGCTATTTGGTTACCATTTCTATTGGCGGTTCAGCAAATTCGGCCACCAGGTCAGCCAGGACTTGGCCCTTTATAGAGGTTCGAGGCATATACTTGATGTTGAAAGCTCCCATAATCGTGTTCCATAAGGCAATCCTTCCAGTGTAATCCGCAATCCGAAGTACGGATTTCAAGGGTAATTGAGATAGAACAACTACCGTGTGGGCTTGGAAATAGTGGGGAAGCTTCCGCGAAGCATGGACCACAGCTAGTATTGCCTTCTCCAAGGGGGAGTATCTAACCTCAACCTTATGTAGCGACTTGCTCACGTAATAGAACGGTCTTGGAAGGCCGTTGTCCTCTCGTATTAGTACCAAGCTCACAGCATGGGGGGCCACAGCAATATATGCGTATAGGACTTCATCGGCCGCAAGACTAGACATGACGGGTGGCCACGACAGATATTCCTTGAGTTGCTGGAAAGCTGCAGTACAGTCCTCGGACTATTCGAATCCTTTCCACTTGTTAATCAGGAGGTAGAATGGTCTGCATCTATCCGTTGACCTGGAAATGAATCGATTCAGGGCGGTGATCATCCCAGTGAGCTTTTGGATCTCCTTGGCATTTTGCGGTGGTTTTAGGTCATTCATGGCTTTGATCTGGTCAGGGTTGACCTCAATTCCCCTGTGTGTAACCATGTAACCTAGAAACTTGCCTGATCCCATGCCAAAAAAGCACTTGGAAGCATTCAAGCGCAGCTTGTGCCTCCTCAAGACATCAAAGATGCCGCCGAAGTCTCCCAAGTGTCCGGACACCACCTTACTCTTTACCACCATATCATTAACATAGATTTCAATGTTCTTGCCTAATTATGGTTCGAAGGCAAAAAGCAAGTCATTGAATTGGGCCAGTCCAAGGACGAATTCAGTGCATTTGACCAATTCGATCCGTCCGAGGTTCCTTCTAGTGACTTAGGCGACCCTAGCTTGACCGAAGTAGATCTCCAAGGGACTTCTTTGCAGGCCGACATGGGTTTCAAGAGGAAGCCATCTGCCAACCTCCTCGACCTAATCGAGGGCCAGCCGAGGAAGGATGTGCCAGGGAAATCACAGCCTAAGCTTCCCTCTCCCCCCTCCAAGCCCCAACCCCCCCAGACCAGGTCATCGTCCGTCCTACTGTAGCCATCCAAACTTCCCCCTCCTATTCAGCCCGCTTACCCAAAGAGGAAGAGGTCTGCCAAAGGGAAAGATCCTACAGATAGGGGGAGATCCCCCTCTTCTTAGGAGGAAGACAAGGGCCAACGGGCTTCAAAGCAATTAAGAATCACGCCTTAGGGTCAAGAAAAGGAGGTCACCACTCAGCCCAAGCCCCAGGCCTGGCTCCCTACCCCAGTGCTCCATGGGGAGCCCCTGATGGACAACACCTCCCTTAGGGACTTCAATAAGGAGGAAGGCACCTATGTGGCTAATGCATTGGAGAGGTCCCTGCTACTCCCTGCCGATATGGCCGACTTGAAGAGCCTGAGGAGGCAAGAGGTTTTCCTCAGTATGAAGAGGTACCTGGGCATGGTAAGGCTTTTGATATTTGTGACTTTGCTGGCCTTTGTTCCCTAACTTCCAACTTACATTTCACTTGTTTCTACTGGCATGCTGTCCAGGCCACTTATAGATTGGAAGAGATGGCCAACGACCAGAGCAGGACCCTGGACCTCAAGCGTAACAAGCACTTGGACGCTACGCGAACCCTCAAGAACTCCGAGGCCGACCTCCTAAAAGCAAGAGAGGATCTAAAGGAGGTGACTAGGGCTAGGGATAACGCTGAATCAGGCCTGGCCAACGCCCAGAAGTAGGCCAAGGATCTAACAAGACATCTGCTAGAGGCTGAGGAACATTCTAGTCATCATCTTTTGATAGGTGGAATCTGCGTTCTTTAGGCCAAACATCATTACTTTGTAGTGATAGTTCCCAATATGCGTCACAAAGGCTGTCTTCTCCTGATCCTCCAGGAATAGCGATATTTAATGGTAGCCCTGAAAGGCATCTAGGAAACTCATCCGAAGATGGCCCACTGTTGTGTCCACTAGCTGGTCTATCCAAGGCATGGGGAACGGGTCCTTTAGGCATGCTTTGTTTAGGTCCGTGAAATCCACGAAAACTTGCCATTTTTCGCTTTTCTTCTTGACCACCACGATGTTGGCCAACCACTTAAGGTAAAAAACTTCTTTGATAGCCCCTGCACGCTTGAGTATCATCACCTCGTCTCTGATTACATCAGCATGCTCTTTGGATGGGCGCCTGGGTGGCTGCTTTTTGGGGGTGATGGAAGGGTTGACGTTGAGGTGGTGGCAGATGAAGGCTGGGTCAATTCCTGGAGCATTGCAAGCATCCTATGCAAACACGTCGATATTCCTTTTGAGAAATTCGACCAACTCTTCCTTCTCCTAAAGAGGCAGCTAGGCCCCTATCTGAAAGAATTTCTCCAAGTCACCCTCAATGACCACCTTTCTCTAGATCTTCGCATTTTGCCTCCTCGGCGACTGTATCAAGAGGTGGCACCAGAGCTTTTGATTGCTATAAATCTTTTTTCACAGGGGCCAAGGACTCCACATCGAGCCAATGTGAGATGACAGCCACCATACATTGCCTTGTCGTGGGTTGGCAACCTCGGATTTCGAGGACCTGATCCCCCGACGGGAATTTTACCTTCTAATGCAAGGAGGAAGCAACGGCTTTTAAGGTGTGAAGCCAGGGCCTGCTGACGATGGTTGTATATGGAGAATAGGTGTCAACTACGATAAAGTTCACCTCCACAATCTCTAGGCCAGTCTGGATGGACAGCCTAATCATGCCCTTTGGAATGACAAGCTTCTCGTCGAAGCTCATTAAAAAGGAGCTGTAGGGAATCAAATCTTCCGGTTTTAATTTCAAACCCTTGTAAAGGTCGGGGTACATAATCTCGGCAACGCTGCTACCATCCACCATCACTCTTTTCACATCGTAGCCTCCGATTCTGAAGGTGATCAACAACGCATCATCATGGGGCTGGGTGGTTCCGATCTTATCTTCCTCTGAAAAACTTAGATAGGGTCAGAATTCCTTTTGGCCTTCTTTGGTTCTGGTTTGGATTCTTCAGCGGGCAGTTGAGCCACAGACAACACTCATGAGGGGCAGGTGCCCATTCTTCCTAGCGCGGCCAGAATCGTATTGATCGTCCCTATGAGTGGCCTCAAGGCAACATCTCTTCGGGGTTCCTGGTGGGTCTGGCCTTGATGACCGCTAGAATGATGCAGAAGGTGCTTCAACTTTCCTTCTCGAACCAGCTGGTCTAGATAATTCCAGAGGTTCCTGCAACTCTCCATGGTATGTCCGTGGTCTTAGTGGTATTGGCAATAAAAGTTCTGGTTTCGCTTCGTGGACTCTCCCGCCATCTTATTCGGCCATCTAAAGTATGGCTTGTTCTTGATTTTTTCCAGCACCTGATGCACTGGCTCTTGGAATATAGCCCCGACATTATGCGCATTGGTTGTCTCCGATTGCCTTGTGAAATCTCTCCTGGAGCGATTGTTGGTATATCGGTCCGACCTGAAATCCCTCCTCTCTTGAGAGATAACATTCTCTTTTCGCTTGCCCTGCAACTGGTCTTCCTCTACTCGCTTATACTTATCGATCTGATCCATCAGCTGGCGCACACTGGTGGCAGGCTTACCAGTCAAAGACTTCCTCAAGCCATGCTCAGCTGGGAGGCAGCTCTTGAAGGTGTTGATGGTGACGTCATCAAAGTTTCCATCCATCTTATTATACATCTCCCAATATCTGCCCGAGTAAGTCTTCAGAGTCTCTCCTTCACGCATGGACAACGACAGCAATGCACTTAAGGGCTGAGGAGCTTTTCTATTTGTAACGAAGCGAGAGCCAAAGGCTTGTGTTAGCTGCCTATACGAATCTACGAAATCCGCCTTTAGGCCGTTGAACCACTTCATCGCCGTCGGTCCCAAGCTAGGCGGGAAAACCTTGCACATCAGCGCCTCGTTTTTAGAGTGGACTGCCATCCTTTGGTTAAACTGGCTCACATGCTCCATGGGGTCTGTATTGCCGTTATAAATGGTGAAGGTCGGCTGCTAGAATCGCTGAGGGAGCGCAGCCCCTTCAATGCGGTGTGTGAAAGGTGACTTAGAGAGCTGGTCCAGTGCCCTGCTTATGGCATCGTGTCCCAAGCCCCTTGGAGATGGGCTTCTACATTTACGCCTCTGGTAACACTTTTCCACATGAAAGAAAGTCTCGCTTAGGGGGGTTCTTGACCTTTGCCTAAAGTCGTCATCGTTTTCATCGTCGTGAAGCGTGTCAGGGCTAGGAGGGGATTGTCTTCGATGTGCATGGCACAACTTTCTCTTCAAGTCATTTATTTCTCGCTACATGGCTTGTTCGTTATCCCGTCTCTAGGATACGTGACTGCCCACACGGGAATGGCTTCTGCTAGTTTGAATGGTGTTTACGCTCCCCTCCCAAAACCTTCCATTCTCTTCGTTCCGGCCATGCTCAGGGTTTGGGAAGTTGCCCTGTTGCTGGGATTTGGCCGGCTCGGGCTAATGGGAGCCTACTCTATGGGGGCCTGATCCTACCATGTTCGATTGTTGTTCTCACTAGCACACAAGTTCTTCCCACAGACGGCGCCAATTGTAGGGTCCGCTTTTAGGTGCTTTTTACTGTTAAGCCAATAAGCCCAAATCCAACGGGCCCAATACAATAAGTTTGGTAGAGAAAATGGACTCAAGAACTGGGCTTTAGTGAGAGCTGCAACAGCCGGACATGATTATATGGAAATGGAATGATCGAACGCATGGAGGAAGGACAGAAGTTTATCCTCAAACTTTGTCCGAGGACTGATTCTTCTTCTTCTCAGTTCTTTGGTACTTAGCTGCGGAAGCTTTCGAGGGTGGTAAGAACTACGACCGTCTTTCTTTTTATCTCTCTCTCCCTCCTTTTTTCTCTCCTTTTTGGTTCTTGGAGGGCCTTTTGTGTTATATATCTCCTTCTCATTGATCTTGGTTGTCCATTTGTTGATCATGCAGGTTGCTACTTGAGTGCCGGTTCCATCCGCCCCCTTCCTCAACTTGCTATGAGTTGCAGCAAACAAGGTGATACTGTTCAGGGGTCATTTCCTCATTAATGCGGCCAGACTGTCAGCTACGAGCATTTAATGCAGAGGTGACAGCTTCTCTTGGAATTGCTCCTCCACCATGCTCCCATAGCTGGCCCACTGTATTAGTCCTTTTGTTTGGGACGCCTAGGAGGACTGTCTTTAAGGGTGTGCCACTTTCTCCTTCCATGACCTTGGTTTGCCGAGGACAGGATTGTCCTCGGCGATGTCTCCTAGCAGCTTGGACCTTCCTTGTTCATCCTCGGACGTCTTTTCTTCCTCGGCGTGGGCCTTAGGCTTGATATGAGATGGGCCAGGGTTGCCAAATCCTTCAACCCCACAGTTTCATAATCACAAAATCAATGACTGAAGACATATTACATCCAAGGGTGGCACCAAGTGTAGTTCAGGGGGGTCACATGACCACCTTCACTATATTTTTTTAATATATATACCTTTAAAATTTTGAGTTTTCAATTAATATGGGCTATTGACCACCCTAAAAAGAAAAAACTTGAACACCCTAAAAAAAGCTTAAACACCTTAAATAACAATTTGAACCCATTAAAAATAAAATTCTACCTCTCCAAAAAATTGCAAGAAATGCTAAGTTCACAACATTCTTGCAGCAATTTCATTAAAAAATTTAAGTAGTAGGTTACTATTGATGGGTAAAAAAATAATTTTAGTGGTATGTTCAAATTAAAACTAGTAAAAACTTACTACTTAGGCTTTGTTATGTAAGTTTTGCAAAAATGTTGTGAACGTTTCACTTCTAAAAAATTGCCCAAACAAACAAATTAGCCTAAAGGCCCAAAATAAATGTTTAATTGTGATTTTTTAAATTGTGTTTTCTAATGGCATATTTTAAGATTGCTATTTTTTTATTTAAAAAGTGCACACTTTTCAAATAGTTAGTCTATTAGTGCTTGCTTTAGTTATTAGCTGAATTTGTTAGATTTATGTGATATATTTTTTTTAAAAAGATAATGCATTTTGTTTATATTGTTACCTATTTAGGCAATATGTCAGTAATTGAATGAAAGATTTTAATAATTGCTTAATTGTGTATATTGAAATAGATGTAACTGATAACATTGATAATAAAGCTATCATATCATACAATGATTTCAAAATATGAAAACTTGTGAAGGAAATTTAATACTTTATCTATTTGCTTAATTTTTTTTGGAAATTTTAATTGATTTAATTTTTTTAATGACTAGCCTGAAAAATAAATAAATAAATAAATAAAAATAAAAATTTTCTAAAGCTGCCACTTTTTACATCTCTCACATTTTAAATTATTAATTCCTCACATTTTAAATTTTTTATTCCACTATCCTCTTAGTCTATCCATGTTTGTAAAATATAGACTTTAAGTTTTTTGGACTTTAAAATCATACATAAAATTAATATGTTATTAAACAGTAAATAACATTGATCAATCAAAAAAAAAAAAAAAAAATGGACATGCTTGTTAAAAATAAACAAAACTTGTAATCTTTTTTTTTCTTTTTGAGAAACAAGAAAACTTGTAATCTAATGTTGATAATTTAAAATATTACTATTAAATTATATAGCATTAAGGAAGAGTCATACGAAACATAAATATTTATATTTATATGCGGTGCAATACATATACACAAAATATTTATTAAATCAAATTGAACCATTTTCATTAATAAGCCCATATTAACTCCACATATGAAAGAAAATTAGGCGGATGGAAGTCTTGATTAATAATTGTACAAGCATAGACATACTCTACAAAGAAAATGCATCAAATGTAGATCCCATTTGTTTTAGCAAAAAAGGAAAAAATTTCCTCAATTTTGGACATTTGAACTGGTTGAGATTTTTTTTTTTTTTTTTTTTTTTTTTTTTTTTTTTTTTTTTTTGAGATGGTTGAGAAACTTGATTAAACAAAAATATTTTTTGGTCATCAAGAAATACATTATCTTTAAGGTTGATTATGCTGAAAATGTTTTACATGCCAAAAGGAGCTTAAAACATTTTCAACCTTACCAGAATAGAACGTCCTTTCTCATGTATCTAAAACCCCTCTTAATCTTAAGAGAACAAACCTCTTAAAACCTACATGGAGAAAACAATAACTCAGAATCTCTAAAAGTCATGAAAACATTCTTGAAATCTTCAAAATGACCAAAACACTATGAAAGCATCTAAATTGAGATATACTTCAAAAATTTGTAAATAATCAATATACCCCTAAAAACTTGAAAATGACTGAAATATCTTATAAAAGCTTTAAAATAATAATAATAATAATAATAATAATAATAATAATAATAATAATAATAAATACTCCATAATAACCTCCAAAATGATAGAAATGGCCTAAAAAGTTCTAAGATGACTAAAATATACTCAAAACCTTGCATAAAACATTTATATTGATTGAAATGCACACAAAACCTCTATAATGACCAAAATACCTTAGAAAAACTTCTAAAGTCACAAAAATACTCTCAAAACATTCCCAATATTTTCAAGATGACTAAAATACCCTTAAACCCTCAAAATTTTAAAGACCGAAATATCTTTGAAACTTCTATTATTATTGAAAACTTCTAATAGTAGAAGTAACAAAACTACTCTCAAAACATTCCCAACATTTTCAAGACGACTCAAACACTCTTAAACCGTCACCTAAAACCTTTATAATGATCAAAATGCTCTCATAAGTTCTAGAATGGCCAAAATGCCACAAAAATATCTAATGTGATAAAAATACCTCAAAATTTTAAAAACCAAAATATCTTAAAAGTTTCTGCTATTATTAAAACTAGTGTTTAACCCGCGCAATGCGCGGGATTGTTTTACATATTAATGAACTTTGACATTTTTTAATTGATTAGTGAAAGAAGAAATAAGTACATTAAGCTTATAAGTATTAGTCTTAAACTCAAAATTATATAATTATTTTTCTAATTGAGTATGATTGGATATAATGTATTATATATTTTGTAAGTTAAGTGGTGAATAAATTTTAACTTGAATTATGAAAAGTTTGCTATAAACTCCATTTATAAACAGTTTGCTTTTAAGACAACTATTTATAAATGTCCATTTTTAAAGCCAAAATTGTTGTAGGAAAGAGAAATGACACCATGGTCAAAGCAACATTTAGATGTGTACATTTGAACATGATTTAGTTTGCAATTGATCATACAGTTTATGCTTTTGTAAAAAAAATTATGTAAATTATGTAAATATCTAGATCATGCATATGTTCATATGCTAAATCTTGTTTGACACCAATATTTGTTTTTGTAATATCATGGAATGATGAAGAATCTCTTTATTATGCTGAGGTACCACTTGGAATATCATCTTAATTTCTAAAAATTCGCATAATTGGAATATCATATATGCAATAGGGAAATAAAACCTCTTAGTAAGCTGATTTCCCCTGAAAATTTGTAACTATATGCCAAATTCCCTTCTCATTGAGAAGTTAAGAGGGAAAAAGTAAAAAAAAGACTCTTATGAGCAGAAAAATTTATACTTTTTACTCATTGCCGATTGAACTTTAGTTACATGGGCATTGATTGATTCTAAGAAAGTCATTGTTCTTCCAAATCAATTTTACTACTGTTCTCTAAAGATTCATGCAGTAGCTTTGGAACCGTCTATCTCTTCAAGGTCTATGGCTTTCACCCAAAGCACAACATATAAACCAATGATTTTGGAAAAATAACCTCTCAATTTAGCAAAGCTCTTTCTCAAAAAACTTAGCAAAGCTGAAGCTGAACACTTTTTTTTTTTTTTAATTTAAAAATTACATAAAAGGAAAATTGTTACATTGACCATGCATAGAGAGTTGAACATTGTTGAGAAGAGGGGGACCTCTTTGCGATGCACCAAGCCTGATAAAAAAAGGGTTAACAGTAGATCCAATTCAGCTTTCGCAAGAAAATATTTAAGTAATCAAAATGTGTACATTACAATGAGTCATTAGAAAACATCCAAGTAAAAAGTGAGGCCATGAAAAACTTATTACTGACTTCCCATCAAAATTCCTAAGGAAAAAAAAAAAAAAAAAAAAAAAAAAAAAACAACAACAACAAAATTCAATGGTTAAATGCAGATACCATTCTTTTGAGTCATACCCTGGTAGTATTGCAGCAATGATTGGTTTGCCAACGCTAAAGATCATCCCTATTATTTTAGCAAAACTTCTTGAGCTTCATATATTGACCTTATCCATTCTAATCAATTTAATTACTTTTAGAATATTTAAAAAGTTTATTTAGTTGAATATAAAGAGAGACAGAAGAAATATGCATTACATTTACATTTTACAAAATAGATCAACATTCTATTTTATTTATCTATGTTATTTTTAACACATTTTTTAATATTCCAAGAGTATCAGGAATTGAACAATAATATGTCAAGCAGCTAGCCTTGTCAAAAAATGATAATTTATTTTTGAAAGACCCATTATCTGGTCCACTTTAGCTACGAGCTATAAGAGATTTTATAACATGCAAATCAAACATTTAAACTTCTGCATAATGGGAAAAAATGCAATTTGCACCAAACAAACTAAAGAAGAATGAGGGAAAACAAAAAAGGAAAAACTCACCTCAAAGAGACTTTCCAACCCTGCTTGTACTTTGGCAACTTCTGCGGAGGTGGAAGGAGAATTGAAAATCTATATATAAATATAAAAAACAAATTAATGGGTTTTAGTTCTGAAGAGGCTGGCATTGAAGTTTTTGATAAGAGGAGGAAGAGTCCAAACAGAGAGAGTTAAAGAAAGGCCAAAACGATGAATTTGATTTAATGGGAAAGTAAATAACGGAGAAATGTTAACCATTTTGTGTTTTAATGGGACATATGAGGAGTCTTGTGAGTTGGATGAAAAATATGACACTTCAATAGAATAAATAGAAAGTAGTAGTAGTAAATGAGGAAGGAAGGTTTATTGGAAATATTAAAGAGGGAAGTCATAGATTTCTAAATGCATTAAATAATTGTAATAATTAAAGCAAATTTGGGGGAAAAAAGGAGAAGAAAAAGAAAGAGACAAAAGCTAAATACAAATTACTAATGGCATTCACTAATTAGTTACATGTTGCATCAATACAATTTTCCATAAACATTACATCTATCCTTGGCTTCAAAAATTGTAGATGACTTCAATAAAGAAAAAAGGAAGCATCAACTCACTTGAAGTTATATAGGAGCAGCACTAAAAAAATAACATACTTATTGGAAAAATAAACACTTGGCAAATATAGTCATTTGTTCTTACTGACATAATCCTTATGGAAAAATAAACAAAAGAAACAGTTTAATAGAACCTAAATATTATCACCCAAGACAAACCCTATAGTTAAGGCCAAATGAGTTCATAGCAAAATGATCAAATGTATGGGAAAGAGTGGAGACAAAAATAGCAAATGTCAAGGGTTAGAAGAGATTGTGTAGCAGTTCAGGCATGCTAAAATATAGGTTGAAGAGAGTAAAATAATGTGGCACTTAATAGGAAAGTCTTATTGGCTAAAAGAATGTAGAAAGTCTTTCAATTCTATGTGCCACTTGGAAAAGCTTGGTTTTTAAAGGCAAAATTTAAGATATTGAATTGCTATAGATACAGCAAAAATTTACTGAAAGCCAGAAGCACTTTTGCTAGCTTTAGGAAATAATATATCCTCTTGCAACAAACCTTGTATACAACCTAAGCTGCATAAAAGAGGCATATAGTATTACAGCATCAGTAGTAACTTTTTAAACATAAAGGAAGAGCAAGTCAAACAAAGGAGCTTGACTGTCCTACACAAATTGCACTTGTAAAGCAATACCAAACCAAAAGTTTTGATAACACAGTTTTATAGCCACTATGCCTGAAAAACAAATCATTAATAACAATCATTAGTGAAACTAAATATAACAATCATTGCAATATATTGTCTTTTTCTTCAAAGTAAAATACAATCATCATATCCATATCGCTCTTAGTTTTGTCATCCTTAGCATTAATGCACACACTTTACATTTGTCACATGTATTCTTAGGTTGAAGGACATAACTCTTAAATATTCCCATCTAGGAAGTTATTTTCTGCTTAAAATAAATATTATTGGATAATATGGGGTGTCACTTTAGAGGCTTCTAAAGAAACTTGAATATAATTATTAACCCTAAGCACATCTCATTTCATAGACTTAAGATAATTTGCTTCCATCTACATGGTAAAAGTCTGCAATAAGCAAGACATATATAATATGTGCAGATTATGGTAATCATTTTAAAAATTCGCTTTTAAATTATCCTTAACCGTCAACAGTTAAAAACAAAGTATTCACCTTTAAAAAAAATAACCGCTTTCTTATCCAAAGGTAAGTTAGTTTGTTTCCACCTGTGTCAATTAGAGGTTGATACATCATACAACCAACATCAGCATGAGCAACAATAAAGAAAACCCAATGAACGCAAGCTATGTATCTGTAATTGTAAGTGCTCTCAATCAACTTTTCACAAATTTAATTGTTTCTAGTCCCAAACAAAATACTGAACAAATGAAAATAAATTATAAATTCATCAAAAGTTTCACCTCCATTGGCACTTTGATCCAATCCACATAGATACATGGGTCTACGCTATGATTGCATGTGACATAAAAGAACTCAATCCTTTAGTTAAGCTTCTTCCTCACGGATCTTTCTACATGCCCAACAAAAGCAAATTATTCTGACAAAAGAGATGCTCTAAACTCTTTATACACATGCGACAAAGTTAACATGCTCTACTATGTATTCTACAAAGTTATCATTACTTTCCTATGGGCAAACCATAGAGCTACATGGTTTCAGGCTGGATTTTTCAGAAAAATTATAATGATCCCTAAATGCCAAGAAAAAAAGTAAATATTAGTCCGTGAGGTCATATTGGATATGACCAATAGGTCCTACCAAACCCTCTTAAATCATCAAAATGTGATAGTAACATATTAGTCTCTGAAGTCATATTGAAATGACTAACAGGTAGCAGTGTTACTGTCACACATAATTCAATTTCTCCTTATCTTACAGCTCTAGTCGAACTCTCTTAAACAAGCAAATTGTGTCTACTAAAAATTTCAGCACTGTTTAGATCATACAGTTTTGTAGTCTAGGCCTTGATCCTCCTCCGGAGAGTAATCATCAAAACTTATATCAAAAAACTTAACCATACCATAGTGAATGAACCAATATGTTACATATACGCTGAAAAGAAATGCATCATTTCAAAATTAATGCTTATTAAAGAAAAGTGTTAAAATAATAATTATATGATCAACTTCTTCATTTTATAATTGCTTGAACTTTTAGAATACGCATAGTTTAACAACTTCATTTTTTGATAATAATTCAATTTCTTACCCTAAAAATTCTGCTCCTTTAATTTTTTTTAAACAGATTCTGTTTCAATACTAAAGGAAAAAATCCACCACTGTCAATAAAGCATGCCAACCAAAAAGTGTAAAGTTTTATCATCTAGGAGAAACTGGTGATATTATGAAACTAATCTTGCTTGATATTTTACTATTTCTGCACATGTTCACAAACACTTTTACCATAGGTCTTAAACTTCCATTTGAAGTTTTATCCTGAGAATCAATATATTCAGCATTACAACTTCTAATATAAGAGTAGTGAACACCTAGAACGTAACAGTCTATGCAAAGTGATTCATTGACTTGATATGGGTAATTAGCAAGAGGGAGGGAAAAAGAGAGCTATAAATTTAAGTCTTCTACAATATAGCATTTTTCCTCATAAAATACACTTAACTCTAAATTTTGTTTCCAATATATTAATTTATAAGTTATAACACTATTTTCTCAGACTAAATAAAGCAGTACAAATTTTGTTTGGTTCAAAGTTTTGGTCAAAATTAAATTTTTTTTTTTAAATGGAAAGAAGTTTTAAAGAAAAAAAAAGGAACTGAAATTTCCCAAGAAAGAAAGACTTACACAGTACATAACCCACATAGAAATCCAATCCACACAATCATATGTAGAACAATCTCTCAAAAATAATTAGAAAATACCCAAAAAATAAAAGAAAAACTTACCTCCTTACATAGATAAGGAGAGTGTTCATGACATTGTCTCTGTAATTGGGTCATAGCAGAACAAATACTTGAGATTATATTATATTATAATCTCACAGATTAGATAGGCTTTTAACTAAATAGTTACAGTATTGGAGACGTTTGTAATCTTCAAGAATCATAAGGAATATAAGGAACAAAGGGGTTGCAAATTTAGGAATAGAAGGGAGAAAGGTAGTGATGTGGATGTAAGATCTTAATAACCTCAGCATTAGTAATTAACGCTGAATAAAGTTACAGCAAAGTACCATATACACTCCCTCTCACTTAACATTTCAAAGATGATTTGACTTAAATCCAATTACTGTAGCCAAATCCAAATCTAACTCAAATACATAAATATATATTTATGGCGCAATTTAAAAACAAATTAAAATAAAGAAACCTTTACCTGTACCAGTTATGGCTACATGACAGATTCTCTACTTCTCTCCTCAACTTACTGAAATTTCATGGTATTTAAATATCAAAAGTAATCCACAATTAGCAAAGTAAACTAACAAATGTAATTGAAATTTAAAACAAACGAACAAACAAAAATAAAACTTTAGAACTGGCTGCAATTCCTTTTACTATTATACCTTCAGATTTCACAATCTAAACCCATTAAAACCCAACATAAAAAACAACAAAATAAAGTCTTAAAAGTCTCTTTTAAAATATCAACTAAAGAAAGTTATACTATCAGATTTCAAAATCTCACAATTTCACACTCTCTTACACTACACAGGAAAAAAAAAAAACAAAAAAACAAAACAAAAGCAAATATCTACAAACATTTTGATAGAAAACCCTAAAACCCAAAACAAAAATGAATCAAATCTAAACCTATCCAACAAAAAAAAACTCAATTAAAAAGGGAAAGAATGTGTCGGCGCCAGTTCCTACCACCGTCAGTACCCTTGCCATAGAAGAAAAGTCTATCGGAATTGGCGGTGGTAGGAAGCCGGACTGACGCTGGTGGCAGCGACATTCACTAACACTATCTCTGTATCCCTCTCAATCATTCTGTGTTTTAAAAGCCCGAAACAAAAAACAAATCAAACCTCAACCTAGCCCACAGGAAAACTCAATTGAAAGGAACACTTCATACCCAAATCTAAAAAAATTTACCAGTGTTGATGGCCATAGATTTTTTTTGGTGGTTTGATTCTGCCTCTTTCTTTGTTTCTTTCTCCGTGTCTCAGGCCTCATCGACTCTCTCTATTTCTATCTCCATGTACATCGTATTTCTCTCATGGCGCCGTACGAACTCTGTCTCTCTTTGTCACTGTATCTTTCTCAACCCCTTCGTCTGTATTTTTACCACTTTGTTCTCTTCCTTTTTATCCGAACGGCAAGCAAGGCCTTTTTTTAAATAAATTTATGCGGTTAATTCTTATATTTATAATGAGAGGCTTTCAAACATTGTAGCGTTACCAAGCAAACGATACACCGTACGATTTTTTTAAAGAATTACCTTATACGTGTCAGTTTTTGAAGGGGGTATTTTTACTAACATGTCAACACCTAGTTAAAAGAAAAACCAAATAGAATTCAGAAAATAAGAGGGAAGGAAGAAGAAAACAATAGCATTAACCAAAAAAAAAAAAAAAGAAGGAATATACAAATCTGAAAAATAAGAATTAGAACTGATTTTTTTTCCTTAGAACTTTGAGTCTCTCTCATTCTGACGTGCCCCTTATGAACTGTTTCCCTTTGTGATTGTGGTTCGATGGTCTAAGTCTGGTGAGGGAACGGATGGTAGAGGAAAAATTGATGGTTATGGTCAGCCATACATATTTATCTCTTGGTGCCCTATGAACTCTGTCTCTCATATCTCTATATCTCAAGCCTTTCAAGTTTCGATTGCATTTTAAGTTTTTAACTCAAATAACTAAATCTAAAGCAATCCAACCAAAAAATTCAAACCAAAGTCATATTCAATCCCCAAATTTGAAAAAGAAAAGGAAAAAACAAAAACTAAAATAAAAACTTTACTGATTATGGGTATACGGCAAAAAAACCTAAAATAAATATCAATGCAACATTCAATCCTATACTCATTTAATCCCAACGATTTGTTTAAGATTAGAAACAGAAGTACCCAAACTAAAACCAATATTTTTCAGTGATTCCTGTAATCTAAAAAAAAAAATCCTGTTTCTTTACAATGAAAACCCCAAACCTAAATAATATTCAATCCCCAAATTTGAAAAACAAAAGGAAAAAAGCAAAAATAAAAACAAAAACTTTACTGATTATGGGTATACGACAAAAAACCCTAAATTAAATATCAATGCAACATTCAATCTTATACTCACTTAATCCCAACGATTTGTTTAAGATTAGAAGCAGAAGTACCTAAACTAAAACCAATATTTTTTTAGTGATTTCTGTAATCTAAAAAAAAATCCCGTTTCTTTACAGTGAAAACCCAAAAAAAAAAAAAAAATTCAAAATCTAGTGTAATCCAAATACCTAAATAAATTCAATCCAACCAATATCATACCCAGATCTAAGAAAGAAAGGAAAAAAAAAAACTTTACCGATGGTAGTTCCGACGATCTGATGGTAACGTGCTAAGGGAACTTCGTTTTCTCTTCCTCCATCTCTACTCCTGTGCGCCTTATGGACTGTCTCTCTCTTTATCTCCATCTCTCAAATGTGCGCTTGAGTGAATGAAGCCACCGCCTGAAT
This sequence comes from Quercus agrifolia, assembly GCA_029955455.1. Classification (NCBI taxonomy): domain Eukaryota; kingdom Viridiplantae; phylum Streptophyta; class Magnoliopsida; order Fagales; family Fagaceae; genus Quercus; species Quercus agrifolia. Next base: position 53,701,419 of record JARQAD010000003.1, on the reverse strand, counting down.
TTTCAAACCATGTCTCTCTGTTTCTCATATTCACTCTGTTTCTCAGGCTCTCTCTCTCTCTCTCTCTCTCTCTCTCTCTCTCTCTCTCTCTCTCTCTCTCTCTCTCTCTCTCTCTCTCTCTCTCTCTCTCACAATTTAACCATGTTTTGTTTTAGACTGTGGAAAACACAGCAAACGTACAGGATTTCTTACTGTTGCAGAGGCTTTTTTTTGTTAGTTTGTTTGATGGGTTGGAACACGCAAGTCTGATTTGTGTGTATATGGAGTTGTAGCAAAGAATCGCAGGTTAGAATGAGTATGAATCTGTAAGCGGCTTGATCTTTTTATATAGGTCAGCGTATTGTTTTTTTTTTTTTTTTGGGTGAACAGACGCACCGTGCAAATTTTTAAAAGAATGGTACTCTACGTGTCAGTTTTTTAAGGGGGCGTTTTTGCTAACGTGTCAACACCTGTTTAAAAGCTTCTGCTTTTATATATTGTATTAGATTTCCTTAAAACCACCAACTAAAAAAAATTGAAATGATGGAAATAGAAGCTCTTCAAAACTTTCAAATAACCATGATATACCTCAAAATTATGGGAAAACACCTTCAAAACTTTAAAATTTGCTCAAAAACAACTTTCATATAGTTTTTTTTCCCCCTTTCTTTCATTATTGGGGAAAAAACTTTCAAATAGTTTTTTTTCCCTTTCTTTCTCTATTGGGGAAAAAAAGGCTCTAGTAGTTTCTTTTTTGTTGTTAGTTTTTCTTAATTATTTTAGTTATTATTTTAAGTTTCCTGTAGCACTCTTATTGTACTTATTATTTTAATTTGTAATAATTTTATTTTGATTGTGCTTATGTTTAGATTGATTTTTGTTCTACATTAAACATTTTAAAGTGGTGTATTAAAAAATTTTAAAAACTAATTTGTAAAAATCTAGGAAAAATTTGATGTCAAAACAAACGAAGAGCTAGCTTTTGTTGAGATATCATTCTCTTCTTTTTTTTCAAGAGCAAATTTGAAATATTATTCATTTGTTTGATGTGTTTGCACAAGGTTTAGGGAGTATGACAATCTTGATATTCTTTTATTAGAATATTTAAATGAAAAAAATAAGAAACAAAAATAATAAAGTCAAATAATAATCTTGGAAAGGGAAAGAGAACATATTGAGCTCATCGGCAAGGTTGGCCTTGGGGTCCATGACTTCAGATTTTGATGTTTACTATCTAGAAATCACTTTCTTAAAAACTACAACCTAATTTGCATTATTTATAGGGTAATCAATAGGACTGTCCTCCACAACAATGCCATGGCACTTTACATATGAAACCGTACATGTGAATGTGACTAGTTGGAAGGAAAGAATAGAAAAGGAATCAAGAAGCAAGGAAAAAGAAGGATTGATGCCTATTTTGATTGGGTAGAAGAGGAGAATTGGAGAACTAGGTTTCCTTTTGGGATCAACGTACAAGGAAACCATGATAAAGACGTTAGTAAAAAGTGTAAAAGCAAGAAGAATATATATATATATATATATAGATAAAATAACTAATAGTCGAAACGTTTGACTTTTTGTTAACCACACCTCATTACACCACGTGGCTACGTGAATTTATGCCACATTAACATTTAAAAATACCAAACATTGTTACTTTTCAGGATTTAATGTTTTTAACTAATCGTTTAATTCAATTCGTTTTAAATACATGTTTAAAGAATTAACTGTAAATAACAAAAATAAAAACATCCCGATTACATTCTAATTAAAAAAAAAAAAAAAAAAAAAACAACAACAACAACAACAAGAGAACCCATAAACTGTGAAACACCGAGAAAGATAGAAATTAATCTAAGGATCCTTCACCATAAGACAAAAAGAGAGAGAAAAATAGACCGAGAGAGGGATCATTGGACTTTCAGACTATCATCCATCGGCAAGCCAGTCGATCACCAGCATCAGATCGCCTAAACCGCTACCTGTAAATATATATATATATATATATATATATATATTGAAGAAATCTGGTAACAAAAACTGAATTTGGGTTAGATTTTGTATGTTGTAATTGCACATAATGTCTAAGGGTCTTGTGTGCATTACACATGACCCTTGGACATATGTTGCTTTCTTTTTGCATTTCCAATAAATAGTTGTTGACATTATTTAATGATACCCTAATTTTAGGTTAATTAATATAAGTATTGATTTCTTTTGAATTGTATGTACTCAGCCGATTTTCAGACCAAGCTTTTCCCTTGAAATTGGGTTGTTTGTGTTTCATATTTGACAAAATTTTTATTTGAAATTTCAATCACAATAAGTTTGGAATAGATTGGATTATGCATTCCCAAATAAAGTTTTAGCCCATAGATATCTGATTTCGTTTAACAAGTCCTTTCTCTCTTTGTACAATTTGTTTTTGTATTATTTTAATTCTTTAATTGATTGTATTTCTTTTTGCTATTATTTATAATTTATTTTTGAATAGCTAACTTTTTCTTCATTTCTAATTATCTCTTTACCTCATTTTATTAAGTATTGATTTGATTATCATTCGGTTTTAACTAATTGTAGCATTGAAAAAAGTAAATATATATTTATTTATTTAACATTTGCTAACTATTCTGTGCATCACACAGGTTAGCAACTAGTGTCTATATATATATATATATATATATAGACACTAGTTGCTAACCCGTGTGATTCACGAGAATAGTTACTAGATGAGTTTCGAGAAAAAAAAACCCATTATTTTTTAGTTGGAGTAATAAGCAAAAACGCATGAAATTAATAAATAAAAATTAATATTGAAAGAAATAAGAAAGCAATGTTGTTTTATTTATTAGTTTTTTTTTAATATAGAAATAAGAGACAAAATGTTGTGTCTATAGTTTAGTTTGTGTTGTATATATTGGTATATACAAGATAAATTATAATATATATATACACACACACACCAAAACGTGTCTATTAAAAGGTCATAACCCTTTAAATTGGATATACCAAGAAGTGTCTATTGAAATGTTATAACCTATTGTATTAGATATATATTAAAGGTGCCTATTAAACAAAAAATGTGTTTATTGACCAAAAATGTGCATACTGAATAAAAATGTGTCTATTGAAGGGTCATAATCCTTTAGGTATAAATAGTAGTTTATATTCATTTGGTAACTTATTCTCAACTTCTTTTCTTTCATATTTCTTAGAAACACAAGAAACTTATGGGTTTTCTCCAAAATTGCTATTTATAGAATCGAATAAACTTGGTTGTATCCAAAAGATAAATTTGTGGGGTAAATATCATTGCTAAGAGTCTACTAGCGAGGGTAAAATGCCCTCGCAAAAATTCAAATATCATCACAAAAGACTATTAGCGAGGGCATGTGGCCCTTGAAGGCCGTCATATTTGTTCTTGTTGCTAAAAGAGATTTTGCGACCATGCCTTCGCAAATAGATAATTTACGAGGGCAATTTACTATCGTTACTAAACAAATTCGCCTTCGCAAATATATTACCAAACGACGAGAAAAGTCGACAATTTATTTTCAGCGAGGGTGAGTAGTTGTCGTTAACAACTATTTGTGAGGACCTTTATACCCTCACAATAAGTTATTTGCGAATTTCAAATTAACGACATACTTTTTAGAGATAAATAATGTCGTTGCTAAAATTTATTTGTGAGGGCTTTTAACTCCTCGCAATTAGTTAGGAATAATAGTGACGACATTTAACTGTCGCTTAAAATGTTTTTGCAAGGTGTTAAGTGGGATCGCTATTTGATAAATTGCGAGGGACTTTGTCGTCATTATAAAATTATTTATGACCAAATATTTATGTCATCGGTGATAATATTTTATATAATTTTTGAAATATTTTATTATTTATTTATTTTGAATTATTTTATATATTTTTTTAAACTATCATGTTTCGATAGTACAATAATTACTAAAAATTGATCAATTGAAAGATAAAAATTCATATAAGTTCAAACTTTAAAATATAGAATATACAAAGAAATCCTGAAATTAAACCTTGTTTTAAACTTAAACAACTAAAATTATGACAAGATCTATACTAGTCTTCCTTTGAATGAGGGGAAGCTCCATACAAAAAGCATGTGATCTTACTATTTAATATAGAAGAATGCCTATCTAGAGCAGGTCCCTGTGTATGCTAAATGAGGGGAAGCTCCATATAGTTGATCCCATGTTTGTGAAGTTTCAAAAGCATCAAGTTACCTGCAAATCACTTGACAAGTCCTTCGCAATGTCTTCAGAGAGCCTTTTCTCCTGCATGAAAAGTAAAGCAAAGCAAAGGACTTTTAAAGAAGAGAGTGGGGGTTGGACTCAAAAGCAATTACTGGAGAGTGAAAAAAGCAGGTCAAGGGATTAAGGGATTTAAACCTTCTCAAGTTTTTCACAGGCTTTTAAAGCATCTCTTCTTATGTTCCTCAATGCCACCTATAAACAGTTTAGGGGATGGGGTATTCAAGAGGACAAATTTAGTGACTTTAACATAGCCTATGTATTGGTCTATAACCAAAGATTAATAAACATATACATTCTTAGAATATGTGCACTTTGGTAAAGTGTATAGTGCCATGCCAAATACAGACATTGGATGAATTCCCATGTGTTTCAAGAAAGTTACAAACCCAAAAAGAAATGTTACAGGCCAATTATGTCTGACTTCTCAACCCCAAAAAATAGTTTCACTTAGGTGACACTCTTTTTGCATTTTTAACATATTTTTCATTACTTATCCCAAAAAAAAAAAAAAAAAAGTTTCAGGCAAGTGAAGACAGGAGGAGAAGGCAAAAGAAGGAGAACAATATAAACATGAATTAGAGCCATTTCATGAGATCTGATTTGTTCTGACAATGCTACGCATATCCACCTAAGCCCAATTTTAATACTAATGAATTTACTAAAAACATCGGCAGGTATTTGTTTTCAATTGTCCAGAGATAATGCCACTATACCTTCCCTTCTTCACCCAGTTTAGCTACTATTTTTAAGAATTCCTGCAATGATTAAAATAAAATAAATTAATAAAAAGAAAAGGAAAAAAAAAAAAAAGAAGTGGAAGTTCTTTGTAAGCATGCTTTAAGGAACTTCACTGCATAGTGTACATCTTCAAAAAGAAATGTGTGTGTCTATATATATATATATATATATATATATATATATATATATATATATTTATATTTATATTTATATTTATTTATTTAATTTATATCAAATTATAGAAAGTAGAATTTCTTTCATCAATTACTACTAACCACCACTATTTTCAAGAATATAAAGCAATTTTTGCATGTAAATTCATTATAAAATAATTATTAAGGATACATAAACATATCACAAAACAAGTGCTAAACTGAGAAAAGTTTTAGAAGAACTGAACCTTTGAAGCAGAACAGTAGAGCAGGCCTCATGTGATTAATTCCAAACAATTAACATAAAGCTCAAGTCATGACTCATTACAAAGTACAGAAAGTATAAATATAATTCAATCATCTAACTCATTTCAAAGCATGGTACTTGAAGTTAATGTACATGCAGAGAGAACATTATATGTTAGATGCAAAAATGTCATGCAGGTGAGATAGTAAGGATATTGAGCTCCAAGAAGCAACACAAGATAGAATGAATTGACTGCAGTATAGCACCAACATCTAGGAAAAATCAAAAGAACAAAGAGGTGAAAGTAATATTTCAGCTGAGATTTCATATTAATTGGATATAGAAAATAGACTTATGGGCCTATGGCATAAAAAGACATAGAATTACATGCAAAGGGATTAGAGCCAACAGACTATACCTTCCTCCTTTATGATGTAAGCTGAGGGCGAGTCAATCTTATCACTTCTCCATCGTTGTTTGGAGTCATACGAAGATCAGAGCCGACTATGGCCTTCTCTATAGCCTTTAAGCTAACAAACATAACATATCAAAAAGTAAAATAGATTGTCAAAGAGAGATCATATGAAAGATTTCATGGACCAGTCCTGCAATGCAAGATGTCAATGCTCTATAACTCAAAATAATTGGACAATTAGATCACGTTTGGTTGTCAAAAATTTATGGAAGATTCACTAGCATATTAATTTACGAGAATCACAGAAAATTTTAGTCTTAGTTCTTACTTACTAGTATACATGTATTTATCACATAAAATTAAATGAAGAATGTTTCGATCTTCCTCAACAACCATTTTATGTCCTTTAGTTTATAGAATACCTGGATTTGTCATACGGCTGAACCAGGAGAGAACTTGCATCGAGAGTACTGATTTGAGCTATGCTCTTCAAGCTTACTGGACTTCCCGTAATATTCCATCTAGAAAAGCATCGGGTTATAGCTAATCTAAAATAAAGGTAATTACTTAACCATTAATAAATTACAAGTGACGATTTTGCACTTCTGCAACCTTTTTTGCAGAAGTCACCTCCTTTTTTTATAGAACCACATACGCAGACTTATGATTTTTTATTTTTTTAAAGTTGACCCAAAATACTATGTCATATTAAGCAATGGATGAGGTGGCTCCCCCATACATCTGTTTTTGAAAAGTTCCCATTGATTGCCACTTGCAAGAGAAATTATGCTATATGCACAAATGACAACTATTGCAAAACTAAACCACCAAAAAATATTGCAATGCTAGAATCAGCTTGAAATTTTGGAACTTCTCCTCATTTGAGATTTTTTTTTTTTTTTTGATAAGTACATTTGAGAGAATATATATATATATATATATATATATATTAAATTAACAAAAAAAGGAAGAAGAAGAATAGAAATGAAAGTAATTGATGCTACAGATTTGCAGTAAATACCCATAGCAATAAAAACCTGTCCGGTTTTAAACCTGAAAAACTATTTCCTGTAAAGGAATGATGGCTTCCAGTGTTGTTTGACAAACAACATGTGGGCACTCGAAACATCAAACAAAAAAAGATAATATTGTTAAACTCTGTATGTTATGGCATTGATAAGAATAAGAAAAAAAAATAAAATAAAAGAACAACATAATAAATCTACGGTAATTGATAGTTGATAATGATGATGAGAATAAATAAAAGTTGAAATGAAAAGTATTAGGGTATGTTTCAGAGAAGATGACAACGCTGCTTTTTAGCTAACCTGAATAACTTGAAATCAATTGGGCTGTGAGGGGCTTTACAAGTCGGTGGTGGCTGGGGATTGTGACTCCGACGTGATGGGAGGGAGAGCAGATCGGTGGCTAGGGGTGGCTGCGTGAGGGGAGAGAAGAGATGTGAGGGGAGAGAGAAGTGGGAAATGAAAAGAAAGAAGGAAAAAAAAATCTGGGGGGAAGGCTTGTCCTATAGAGTTTTTTTTTTTTTTTTTGATAAGGCTATATAATTAGATTTTTCTTTAATAATAATAATAATAAAGCTTAAGTAATAAAATAATGAATTTTAGGAAGTACAAGTTGGAGGATCTAAAGTAGGGGTGTGTGCAGTTCAGTCGGCTCGGTTTTTTCTCGAATTTGTTACCGAATCGATAGGGATCGGTTTTCTCATAATTAAAACCGATGCATACCGATTAGGGTCGATTTTCCGACCTATAGTGGTGCGGTTTGTTCAGCTCGGTTTAATCGGTTTGGTCGGTTTTAACATTTCTTTAGACACTTACTATTCAGTATTCACCTACTTTACCATTAAAAAAAAAATTAAAAAAAAAAAAAAAGAGGGATTCTGTTATTAATTGAACTGGTTAGATCAATTTAAGAATTTTTTTTTTTAAACTATCTCAACCTTTTGTTTTATTTTTTACATTTTAGTTTTTACCTCACAATATAAATTATAAAGTCAAAAACAAAGAAACTCATTAAAGTGGAGAAAATAGAGTCGGTGGGTCTGGGGTCACCCACTCACCCTCACCCACTCCTTATCACCTTCACTATTTCAACAACTCAAGAACAATGTGTTTTGACTGTTTTCTCATAAAACATAGTACAATGTTTGTAGCATGTAAAATAACAAGAAACACAAAGCCAGGACACAAAGAATAACAAGAAACACAAACCCATGTTACCATGTAAGGCAAACATTCACAAAGAAACACAAACCCATCAGCCAGCATGTAAAGTTCCAACTACAAACAACCAAAAAAATAACAAGATACCCAAGACACAAAGATGGCTTACCAGTGACTATGGGCACTTGTCTGTGGTGAGCCAGTGTGAGCTCAAACACGAGTCATCAGTCCAACAAGAGGTGAGAGGCGAGGGCGAGAGAGAGAGTTAAGTCTTATGAGAGAGAATAAATCTGAAAACCTAGAACCAAATGGTGACATTTTAGTAAAAAAAAATTTAAAATCCATGCTCAGTAAACGATGCCATCTCCAAAAGTTTGAAAAACTATTAAACTATTTACCTATATCGGTTTGGTTCGGCAACCATTGGTGAGGGATTTGCAGCTCCGACGACTGCACCGCACCAGTGTCGGATTTCCCTTCGCGTTCCAATCACTGGCATTAGCTCCGTCGGTCAGTGGCAGTGGCGGTGCGGGAATGTCGGCGTCGGTCGGTCTTGTCGACTTCGGTACAGGTTTGCACACCCCTATTCTAAAGGTCATGGCGATGTACAAGTCAAAGGAGCAAGAGCTTTGAATGAAAATTTTGGAAACATACTAGTGTTGGTGAAATTTGAGACCAATTGGATAGTCAGATTGAGTAAACATAACCATACAAGTATACAACAAATGTCTATCATGTGCCATACTTAGATTTGAAATCTAAACGCTAGATTTGAAGAGTATAATGAAAGGTTAATTCTAGTAAATTATGGTCACAATCAAACAATTGGATTTAGAGAAATGCGTGGTCAAAATTTAGTCAAAGTTGGTCAAACTCGATCAAACTTAATAGATGGTCCCGATATCATTGGACTTAGTGAAATTCATATTCAAATCTTGATCATTAGGATTGAAGAGTATGGTGACATATTGATGTTGGTAAAATTTGAGGCCGATTGGATGGTCAGATTGAGAGAATATATATAGCTATATAGGTACACAACACATGTCCATCACGTGCCATTCTTAGATTTGAAATCTAACCGTGGGATTTGAAAAGTGTAATGAAAGGTTCATTTTGGTAAATTATGGTCACAATTAAAGGTTGGATTTAGAGAAAGGTGTGGTCAAAGTTTAGTCAAAATTAGTCAAATCTGATCAAACTTAATAGATGGTCCCGATACTACTGGACTTGGTGAAACTCAAATTCAAATCTTGATCATTAGGATTGAAGAATATGGTGACATATTGGAGTTGGTAAAATTTGAGACCAATTGGATGGTCAGAATTCACATTGAATTAAAAAATATAGGATTTGATTCAAGTTACACCTGATGTAACTCTAAAAAATGTTACACCACCCAATAACTTATTATTGAATTCATATTTTGAAAATCTAACCATTAGATTACGTGTTTTATATGTTCCTAACATGTATGCCAATTTCATTTCCAATTGGATGTAATTTACCATTTGATATTTAAACTTATCTTTTATGCATCATTTTAAACTACAGAAACTTGAATTTAGATAACTAATTGATGATGTGGCTATTAATCTTTGATCACCTTGAAATTTTGTAAGCATGAAAAATATATGAAGATAATGTAATCTAATGGTAGATTTGTCAAAATTCATATCGAATTAAGAAATATAGGGTTGGGTTCAAGTTACACTTGATGTAACTCAAAAAAATGTTACACCACCCAATAACTTATTATTGAATTCATATTTTGAAAATCTAACAATTAGATTACGTGTTTTATATGTTCCTAAACAGGTATGCCAATTTCATTTCCAATTGGATGTAATTTACCATTTGATATTTAAACTTATATTTTATGCATCATTTTAAACTACAGAAACTTGAATTTAGACAACTAATTGATGATGTGGCTATTAATCTTTGATCACCTTGAAATTTTGTAAGCATGAAAAATATATGAAGATAATGTAATCTAACGGTAGATTTGTCAAAATTCATATCGAATTAAGAAATATAGGGTTGGGTTCAAGTTACACTTGATGTAACTCAAAAAAATGTTACACCACCCAATAACTTATTATTGAATTCATATTTTGAAAATCCAATCATTGGATTATATGTTCTATATGTTCTTAATATGCATGCCAATTTTCATGCTAATCATATGTAATTTACCCTTTGATCTATAAATTCATATTCTATGCATTATTTTAAATTACTAAAACTTGAATCTAGACAATTAATTGATGACATGGTTATTAATCTTTAATCACCTTGAAATTTTGTAAGCATGAAAAATATATGAAGATAATGTAATCTAACGGTAGATTTGTCAAAATTTACATTGAATTAAGAAATATAGGGTTGAGTTCAAGTTACACCTGACATAACTCTAAAAAATATTACACCACCTAATAACTTATTATTGAATTCATATTTTGAAAATCCAACTGTTGGATTACATGTTCTATATAGGCTTAACATGCATACCAATTTTCATGCTAATCGGATGTAATTTACCGTTTGATCTATGAACTCATCTTTTATGCATTATTTAAAACTACTAAAACTTGAATCTAGACAATTGATTGATGGCATGGCTATTAATCTTTGATTACCTTGAAATTTTGTAAGCATGAAAAATATGTGAAAATAATGTAATCTCATGGTAGATTTGTCAAAATTCACATCGAATTAAGAAATATAGGGTTGGGTTCAAGTTACACCTGATGTAATTCTAAAAAATAGTACACCACCCAAAAAACTTATTATTGAATTTATATTTTGAAAATCCAACTGTTGGATTTCATGCTATATATGTTCTTAACATGCATGCCAATTTTCATGCCAATCGGATGTAATTTACTGTTTGATCTATAAACTCATTTTTTATGTATTATTTTAAACTATAAAAGCTTGAATTTAAACATATGATTGATGACATGGCAATTAATATTTGATCACCTTGAAATTTTATAAGCATGAAAAATATATGAAGATAATGTAATCTAATGGTGGATTTGTCAAAATTCACATCGAATTAAGAAATATAGAGTTTGGATTCAAGTTACACGTGATGTAACTCTAAAAAATGATACATCACCCGATAACTTATTATTGAATTCATATTTTGAAAATACAACCATTGGATTACGTGTTCTATATGTTCTTAACATGCATGTCAATTTTCATGCCAATCATATGTAATTTACCATTTGATTTATAAACTCATCTTTTATGAATTATTTTAATTTGAAGAAATTTTTATTCACCTTTGAGAGAGAGAGAGAGAGAGAGAGTACAAAAGGCTGAAATTCTTGAATTTTAGGCTACCATTTTGAAGTTAAAAGTGCTATCATTTTTTTATGGGTACAATTGTTTAGAAAATAAGGACAGACATTTCTTATATAAGATGTATATAAAAGGTTTTTCTTTAGATTGTAAACAAAAGATTCATTTAGAGAATACAAAGTTCTATATGTTTACAAGTTTCTTTTTATTTTTCTTTGAATTTTAGAATAACTTTTATCTCCAAAAAAAATTAATATTTTAATGATTTTTTGCGAAGGTCAATCATGGCCCTTGCAAATAATTTAGGGTTAGTAAGGGCATATTTTTAACCCACACAAAAAATAAACTTTTTGTAAGGGATTTTTATTGTCCATCGGAAATAATTTTGAGGGAACATTTCCCTCCAAAAATTTTGACATTTAAATGATTATTTGTGAAGGTCGATCCTAGCCCTTGCAAATAATTTAGTATTAGTGACAGCTTTTTTTTAACCGTCACAAATAATACACTTTTTGCGAGAAATTTTTAATTGTCCCTTACAAATAATATGGAGGGAAAATTTCCCTAAAAAATATTAGTATTTGTGATGGCTATAACACATAATTGCAACAGCTTTTCTTGTTGGTCACAAATATTTCACATTTTACCAAATATTTGCGAGAGCTTTATTTTGCCATCACAAATAAGATTTTTTGAGAGGGCATTTTGGGTCTGTAAAAAATTCTTGGTCGCTAATAGACATTTTTCTTGTAGTTGTTTAAAGATAACATTCAATTGTGCATCCAAATAAATCAAATTTTCTATTTGTGTATTGGATCATTTTGTTATTTCTTTATATTACTCCTCTAAATTCCCAATAGTTTGGGTAGTTGATTTTTTTGTAAGTCTTTTTCTTTTTTTTTTGTCAAATAGTGAAAAGGTCTAGGAATCAAGCCACACCAACAGTAGCAACAATAATACTAAACAATTTCCTTAAACACCTTATAGGCGTTTTTCTTCTCAAATTTCTCATCTCTTCCTTATGTTTTACCAATACTTTTCTTCTCAATAGAAGTTTTTTATTTTAATATATACATCTTATGTGAAATGGTGAGTAGATAATGAAACTTAAGGGCAAAAGAAAAATGGTCTCATTAAAGCTAAGGCAACCACACCAGTGATGTTTTTATGTAAAATGAAAATTTTGAAATATTAAAAAAAATTACTTATCTTCCATATATGAGCAATTCACTATGTTGTTTTTAGCATATATTGATATAAAAGTATTCTCAATAAATAAAAATAAATTCATTTTAGATGGTGAATAATCATTCAATATGCACCAATCTTCAATTTTTTACTTATTGCTACAATATCATATATTGCTACAACAACATATATATGATCTCTCTCTCTCTCTCTCTCTCTCTCTCTCTCTCTCTCTCTCTCTCTCTCTCATTGTAGTTGGATTGCAAGCATCATCATTGTAGGATCATTGTCGTCGTCAATGCTAGTGTTGGGGGGTGGGTCATCATCGTCCATTCTTGCACTCTCCCTCCTCCATCTCTTCCTCATTTTCTAGGCACCACCTCATAGATCTAAATTGTTGTGATGGTCGTCATGGTTGGGGTGGGTCATCAATGCTAGTGTTGTTGGGTTTCATTTTAGATTTTGATGGCAACAATTTTGGTGGTTATTGTGGTTAGAGAGGATAGTCAGTGTGGGTTGTTGCTGGGTCAATGGTGGATTTGGTTTTGGATTTTTGGGGCAATGGTGGGTTTGGTCGGGAGATGATGGTGCTTTGAGTTTAATTACTGTTGTAGGTGTTAGTAGAAAATATATTATTTTAATTGGATGAACTGTAAAATTAAGAATGAGATGTATGGTGTATTGTTAAAGTGGTTATATAGAAAAGATAAAATGATTGTATGATAATAAAAATGTTTATTTTAAGGGCAATTATATTTTATCACCCTAAACTATACCCTAGTTTACATTTACCACCCTGAATTTTCAAAATACACGATTATCATCCTAAACTATAACATGTGTTTCACTTTGTACCCTTATGGGCGTAGCGATTTCCTCCTTAAAGGAAAGGGAAGTACGTCTCGACCGAGTGGACCAAGATGGAGAAAAGATGGAGTCACCACCTAAATTAGGTCTAAGAACCATTTACATAACGCCCTTACATGGAATGACTGATCTTACTACCGAAGTATGGTTTCAGAGTTTAGGAACAAGCTTGGGAAGGTGTTAGGCACCCAAAACCGCTCAACTCATGGGTTGGTTTTCACTCATTGTGTCTTACGTCTTAATTGCATTAAAGGCACATTCAACGTTACATTCTATACTCTCACACACACTAGCAGTCATCTAGTAAGCAACATGGAATCAATTATCCAAAAACCCTAACATACACCTATCATGGCAATTCAGATCAAACCTAGCATACATCTATTGCATCACATTCAAGGCAGCAAACAAATCAAGGCAGAATCAAAGAATTATTGGAGAGCATCATGAACATCAAGAACACAGACATATTCCAAGTTCACATATCATATTCATCAAATCTAACAAGATCGAATCCCAATAAATTGCATGTACATATGAATGCATGCCTTACATCACTTACCTTACTACATCACAACACCTATGCATCAATGCATGATCATATTAATGCATGTTCATAGTCAAAGCAAGAAATGGAAAGAAACCCTAATCTAGCATGTTAAAGGCAAACAACAATCAAACAGAAAAACATGAACTCAAAAACATAAAGTAGGGTCAAAATAGGGGCATATTATGTAAAAGAAATAAAGAAACAGAAGCAGAACGAGTAACAACTTGCCACCTAAGATTTGTTGTAAAAATATTGTAGATATAACACTTTTCACAGCACCATTATTGCTATCAACCTTCTCTCTGATGATCTAGTTGAAAAGAGTAATATTTTCTTTTTTTATTAATTGGGATATAAAGTCATATCCAAAACCATAGCCAATCACCTCAAAAAAATTCTCCAAAAACTTGTCTCTTAATCCCAAAGTGTATTTATGTAAGATCGTCTAATCTCGGACAACATTCTTGTTGATTTTGAAACCCTTCATCACCTAAAAGACAAAGGTCAAGGAAAAAGTAGTTTCATGGCCCTAAAATTTGACATAAGTAAAGCCTATGATAGGGTTTAGTGGAATCTTTTGGAAAACCTTATGGCAAAATTGGGGTTTGATGACAAATGGATATCTCTCATTAGCACATGCATTAGGTCAGTTTCTTTCTCGATCATGGTTAATGGAGAACCCCATGGTTTATTCCAGCCTAATAAAGGTCTCCAACAAGGAGATCCTTTATCGCCTTATTTGTTTCTTTTATGAACAAACTTCAGGGCAACAAATTAATCGAGACAAAACTCATATCCGATAGCACACAATGGGTTTTGGAAGGAAATATGAAGCCTCAACGTTCCAAACAAAATTAAGCATTTTCTGTGACGTACTTACTGTAAAGCAGTACTGTAACGACCCAAGGAAAAACGCTAACCACATCTGCGCTATACCTCAAAATGACTAGTCACAATTGAGACTCCTTGTAGCTGTTAATAAAGCCCAGTTCAACCTAGTAAATATCTGATGTGGGACTCATCACACACCCACACACATCATACAATCAATCAAATTGGGGCATCACAATCTCCCCCACTTAAATCCCTAACGTCCTCGTTAGGGCCCACTTTGTGAGGTAGTATCTCCGAGCCCAAGAAAAAGCGCTAGCCACATCTACGCTATACCTCAAAAGGACTAGTCACAATTGAGACTCCTTGCAGTTGTTAATAAAACCCAATTCAACCCAGTAAATACCCGATGTAAGACTCATCACACACCCACACACATCACACAATCAATCAAATTAGGGCATCACAAGTACCTACAAAGAAGAATCTATTCCATCGAAAAGTGACTCGCAATGATATTTGTGAAAGCTGTGGTGGGGAAGTAGAAGACACTATCCATGCTTTATGGGAGTGCCAGGCACATAATGAAATTTAGTGGGAGGTTGAACTTTGCCGAAGCAATCTGTCCAGTCATTTTTGCTTCAGAGATCTACTCACTGGGATTTTTAATTTTCAAGAATTAAATCTTGCCAAGGTTTTCGCTTATGTTGCTTGGGGTATATGGACGAAGAGGAATGCATCAAGACTGGGTAAATATTCCATTCCTTACTCAAAAATCTTTGTGGATGCAACTAAAAGAATGCAGGAGTTTCATGCAGTACAAATTGATCAACCCCCAATAGCACCGATCCTCGGTCCCACCTGCTGGTCCCCACCTCCAAGTCCATTTCTTAAAGTTAATTTCGATGGAGCACTTTTCATACGCTGGTATCAATGTTGTAATCTGGGATTCTACAGAAAAAGTTATGGGTTCTCTGTCGGAAAGGATTGAATTACCTCCAACAGTGGAAGATGTAGAAGCTCTTGCCAGGAGGAAAGCAATTGCTTTTGCGCTAGAGAACGGGCTATATCAAGTTGTGTTCGAAGGGGACTCGGCAACTGTCCCAAACTGCATTCAGGCTGGTTCACCTTGCCTAGCATCTTTTGGGAATGTTATAGAGGATTCTATCACCTTGTCTTCGCAACTTTGTGATTGTTCGGTCTCCCATGTTCGCCGAAAGGGTAATGTTGTGCGTAATAAGTTAGCCAAATTAACTAAGTATCATGTTGTTCCCCAAGTTTGGTTGGAGGACATCCCTAGTGATGTTGACTCTCTTGTATTGATTGACAGTAGTTTTGCTGTGGTATGAGTAAAATTCTTGACGGATTTCTCAACAAAAAAAAAAGGATCATACACAACGACCAAAATATTTTTCACAATTTTAATTTATTAAAAAAATTAAATAATAATAATAAAACCTGAAATTAGGATCCAATTAATTGGCTAAAAAATATCTAAAGAACAAACCCATATATAGGGATTATGGTAAATTGGTACTAAAATTAATCATCTTTAAAAAAATGGTCCAAAATCTAAACTAGAGCTGCAAGCCCGTTAATTTGGGCTAAAAAATAGGTACAGAGCTGAATAATCAATTGCAAACCATTAATTTGGGCTATTAGCTCTTTTAATTTGTGGCAGATATACTTGTAACCCGTTTAGACTTAACCCGTCTACCTACTGGTCACTCATATTTTTCCTAACGGTTACCATGTCGGTTTATTAAGTTCTTAAGTTATCTACGGAAAAAATTATCACTATTAGCAATGCTTTTATTTTCATTGATAATTTGATAGTAACATATTAGCAATGACGCTGTAAAACTTTTCTTAACAAAGCATTTGCAACGATATTAGCAAAAAAAAAAAAAAAAAAAGTACATACTAATAATTTATTATGATATGGACAAACTTACGACATACAATAATTAGTACATATAAATTTCATTTATGATGTGTTTGTCATATGTAAATATATTTCTTAAAATACATTAAATAATTTACTGTCAGTTTTATCCTAGTTATGCCCAAATTGATATGCCCTTAAATATCCACAATAGGCTACTTAAATGGCCATTTATTTCTTTTTTTTCTTTTTTCCTTTTCCTATTTCGTTATCTATTTTGTTGTCAGAATTATTACCTAATTGAATTGATGCAATGAGGATCACAATTATGTAAAGACTATAAATTTATTATATGACAGTTTTTGGTAGTCCAAGTAAACAAAATGATTTTGGTAAAAACATTTATGGGCAATTAATCTACTCTTTTAGACTATTTTATTTTTTATTTTATTTTAATTCAACCGTTTTATTTCTTATTTAATAAAATGTTACCACTACACACCCTTGTACTTGTGGAGTGTGGGGGGTAAAGGCCGGAATTGAAGTCTTCAGGAGGGAGTTTCATACACATATATACTTAGATTAGACTAGAATATAATTCTATCTTATATTAAAAAAATAAATAAATAAAATGTTACCCATAGATTCTTCAATTTCCCCTTCCTCTATCAAGGTGACACCTTTTAGGAATTAATCCTCACTACCCACAGTACATCTAATATTCACCCACAATTATTAGAAGTTTAGGAGAAATTATTGTGTACTCCCGGAGTACCATAAATGCGTGCTCCCTCCTCTCACATGAATGGTGGGTCCCACAAACTAAATTCATGGTGGGACCCACCATTCATGTGAGAGGAGGGAGCACGCATTTATGGTACTCCGGAAGTACCTAATAATTTTCCAAAGTGTAGAACCAACCATTGATATTATTTTTGTCAAAAAAAAAAAAAAAAACCATTGATATTCTCCATTATGCTTTTCATTTTGATATAAATAGACCAAGCTCAAGTAGAAATTTAAAAGAGGCATTCTTGCAATTGAATATACATACCTTTTACCAAAAAATACATACCGTCTTCAAATCCTCGTTTCTTTTGCCATCAAATTCTACATGAAGTTGTTGTGGGAACAAAAAATAGTGAAGGAGAGATGGTTCTTATTAGGGTTAAGGGGGAGAACAAGTTCATGGTGGTGTGTGACAATGAGTTTGAGGTTTCATGTCAAAATGAATAGTAGGAAGAAGAACTTTTTTTTTTTTTTTTTTTTTGAGAATAAGAAGAACCATTTTTGGTAGAAATTATTGTCCAAGCATGAATTAAATGACTTCCTAAAAAACTATATTATAATAATGATAACTACGGGTTACTCGAGAAAAATTCAATCATAACCTTGAATTTTCTTCTTAAAATACATTAAATAATTTACTATAAGTTTTATGCTATTCACACCCAAATTGTCATGCCATTAAATATCCACAATTAGCTACTTAAATTTCCCATGTGAGGTATTCTCTCTCTATCTCAAATTGCTATATCACCACCGCGCACCCTTGACTCAGTGGTCACTCTATAAGTATAAATGATTGTGGAGTGTGGGGGTAAGGGCTGGGGTTTAATTCTCCAAAGGGAACTTCACATACATATACACTTAGATTAGGTTAAAGTAGAAATTCTATCTTGTATCAAAAAAAAAATTGCTATATCAAATATTGTTTGATCAAGATGTAATAATTTTCTTTCTTATCTAAAATTTTGGTAATGCGAGGTGCAGATTCAAAGATTGATTTGGATTTGAATTTGAGATCTTTCGTCTAAATATTGTTTTTTATTTATTTTATTAATGTACAAGTTATGTGATTAGGATTTGAGCATGTTGATTCCCACCAAATGAAAACAATTAGTGAAAGAGCCAGCACACAAAAGACCAATTTGGTACAAATTAATGTCCTACTATTAAAAGAAGCAAGGGATGCTCCAAAAAAATTCAATCAAAACCCTTTAATTTCTTCTTTAATCTCCCTCTCACTCCAAAATTCATAATTTTGTTGCTTTGTAATTAAAGCTTTGAACCTATTTTCTCTCTATTTTTACTCTTGATTCCAATTTGTAAATATCTAATATTGTTTGATTAAGACATAGTAATTTTCCTTTCTCATCTAAAATTTTGGTTCATGTAAATTCATTTTGTTAGGTGTAAATTCAGCGGTTGATTTTTAATTGAATTTGAATTCTTTCATCTAAATATTTAAAGTAATGTGTAGGTTGTATGATTGAGAATGATGATTTCCGCCAAAGGAAAACAATTGATAAAAAGAATTACTGACAAAAGGCCAATATTTAAATGAATGTTCGAGATATTGAATTGATATGTAATTTCCTAATGTTCAATTTTAAATATTATCAAAAAAAAGAAAAAAAAATTATGTATATGTTGTGTGATTGAGCATAGCGAGACTGATTAAAGGAAAATAATTGTTGAAAAGAACCTGCCAACTTTATTTGCATCAAGTTTTGCACTAAACAAAACAATTCTTATTATTAAAGTCAGAATTTGATAAGGATGAGAGGTAAAATTCATGTTTTTCATTATCCAATAAGTAATTTCCACATTAGTTTTTACTTAAAACTCAATATATCATGCCACGCATAATAATATCTCAATAAACTCTACCACGCATAATTATATCTCAATAAACCCATAGTTAAGTTGAATTTTTAAATAGGTACTAGAATTGATTGAGTGTGATTGTGTCTATTCTTTAATATGTAATATAATGATATGGCATGTTGGCATTAGGGGGTAAAACTTGGATTTTACACCACATCCTTAGAGAATTTAATCTCTTATTAGTATGGCATCAACATTGATAAAAACTAATATTTGTAGCACAAGAAAAAATAAAAGTAAATTTTATTATATAGCAATATTGACTACTATGCATTATACGATTGAGTGGGAAGACCACTAAATATCACTAATCTGGTCTTTAGGTGCACTTAATAATATCTCACATTCTGACATTTACAACTTATCTTTTCAAGGGCAATATTGACTACTATGCATTATACAATTGAATGTGTAAGGTTGAATTTAATCAACCTTCTTCTTGGCTTTATTCCATGCCAAATTTACTTGTAATTTAGCAATTAATAACTCTGTATTTGGGTGGGAATCATCTAAGGGTAGTGTATGAGAGAGTGTAAAGAAATGCTCAAAACTATGCAGTGAAGCAGGGACTCGCAGCTGGATCTCGCGGGTGGCTCGCGGCTTGCAAGCCGCCAGAAGATGCACACAAGTGAAGCATGCAGAGAAGCTGAACCATCATGCCAGCTGTAGCACTACAGAACAAAAAGTCTAGTCTGGTCATTCAGTTATCTCGTGACTTGGACTTGTGACTCAATTAAGTCGCGAGGCCAAGTCGCCAGTTCACTTTGCTATGGAAAAACTGACTCTTCGCATTCCTTTCTCACTCAGTAGCAAGGGTCATGCTACTCAACAAGCAAATTCCACAAAAGTTTTGGGGAGAAGCTGTGAACACTTCATGTCACATTGGCAATAGAATATACTTTCGAGGAAGAACGAAGAAGACCGCACATGAAATTTGGAATGGAAAGAAGCCAAAAGTGAAGTATTTCTGAGTATTCAGAAGCAAGTGCTACATTCTCAATGATCAGGAGAATCTTGGGATGTTTGATGCTAAAAGTGATAAAGGTATCTTCCTTGGGTATTCTACTAGTAGCCGAGCATACAAAGTCTACAACAAGAGAACAAAGACAATAATGGAGTCCATCAACGTGAAAATTGATGATGCTATAACAAAAGTAGAAATGGTTGATGATGGAGAAGGGTCGAGCACTAAAGAACCCACTATTGAGGTTGAAGCCCTTGATATTGAGGTTGAAGAATATACACCGGAAAAGGAATCAACTCTCGTAAACTCAAGAGTGGAGACTAGATCAATGTCTAGAACAACAAGTCCAATCACTCCTCCGAAAGTTCATCCTCCCATCTCTCGGAATGATGAAGTGTCCACTTCAAAGAAACCATCATCATGAGTAGTTAAAAACCATCCGGAAAGTAACATTATTGGGTCTTTAGATGAAGTTCTTCGCCTTAGAAAGGAAACTAACTTCTAGCCAATCGTGTGACATATCATTGCTACCTAGCTCAATTTGAGCCGAAAAAGGTAGAAGAAGCTCTTCAGGATGAAAATTGGGTTGAGTCATGCATGAAGAGCTGAATCAATTTATGAGGAATGATGTATGGGAACTTGCTCCTAGGCCTGAAGGTGTTCATGTCATCGGCACCAAATGGATCTTCAAAAACAAGATTGATGAAGATGGAGAGATTATCCGGAATAAATCTTGGTTAGTGGCTCAAGGATACACTCAAGTAGAAGGAGTTGATTTTGATGAATCCTTCGCTCCCATGGCAAGGCTTGAGTCTATTCGCATTCTCATGTCAATTGCATGCACCATGAACTTCAAACTCTACCAAATGGATATGAAATATGCATTTCTAAATAGCTATCTGAATGAAGAAGTGTTTGTTGAACAACCCAAAGGCTTCGAAGATCCTCACTTTCCGGATCATGTGCTGAAATTGAAGAAAACACTTTATGGCTTGAAACAGGCTCCAAGAGCTTGGTATGATTGGCTTACTCAGTACCTCCTAGATAGAGGATTCAAAAGAGGGTATACTGACCAAACTCTGTTTGTCAAGAATGGTGAGAATTATCTTCTCGTAGCCCAAGTATATGTTGATGACATAGTATTATTTGGAGTTACTATTGATGCTCGAGCCATTGAATTTTCTGAGGAAATGAAGAAAGAGTTTGAGATGAGTATGGTGAGGAGCTTACATTCTTCTTAGGTCTTCAAGTCAAACAAAGAAAGGAAGGCATATTCATTTCACAAGAAAAATATGCTCAAAATATAGTCAAAAAGTTTGGATTAGACTCCAAGAAGCATGCCTCTACTCCTATGAGTTCATCTACGAAGCTCAATATTGATTCTTCTGGGGTAGAAGTGAGTCCAACATTGTATAGGAGTACCATTAGGAGTTTACTCTATCTCACGGCAAGTAGACTGGATATTGCTTTTAGCATGGGTGTTTGAGCTCGATATCAGACTGTTTTGAAAGAATCTCACTTGACTGCGGTGAAGCAAATCATAAGATATGTCAATGGAACTCCGAATTATGGATTATGGTACTCAAAGGACTCTAATGCTTGTCTTGCTGGTTATTCGAATACCGATTGGGCTGAAAGTGTGGATGATCGAGAGAGTACTTCAGGTGGTTGTTTCTATCTTGGAAACAATCTTGTTTCTTGGATGAGCAAAAAACAAAATTTAGTGTCTCTCTCTCTAGCTGAAGCTGAGTATATAGCTGTTAGAAGTTGCTGTACACAACTACTTTGGATGAAGAAGCTACTTCATGATTATAGGATTCTACAAGATATAATGTGTGTTTTTAGTGATAACACCAGTGCTATAAATCTCTCTAAGAATCCGGTTCAACATTCCAAGTCAAAACACATAGAGATACATTACCACTTCATCTGGGATTTGGTGGAAGATAAAGTTGTATGTCTTGAGTTCATTCATACGGACAACCCAAAGGCGGACATCTTCACCAAGCCTCTTGATGGTCCACGGTTTGAATCACTCCATAAGACCATCGATGTTGGTACAATTCCTTGAATCTCATGTGTGATGTGTGCTTTATTTATTTGTCTTGAGTTGATTACTCTAGTTTAGAGCACACACTACTTTGTTGGCTGTTTGTATAGCATGTTCTGTTTGTTTGTTTGTTTGTTTGCTTTTGCATAAAAACTTTTTTTATTGATGTTTTTGATCAATCTTTTATTGCTTATTGTGTCAAAAATCCAAAAACAAACAAAAAGTAAAAAATCCAAAAAGTTTGATCGACATTATTGTGTTTTGTCACAAACATATTTTGCCTTGTACCTTTGTACTAATGGCCTTGTGCATTTACGAGCGTAGCTTGTTCCCTATGCACTCATATCTTTGTGGGAGAAATCTTGACATCTGTGTGATTATTTTAAATAGATCTTCAAACTTGCCATGAATGATTAGTTAATGGTTTTGTTGATCTTGAGACATGCATAGACTTGTGCCTATATATCTTCTCACTCTTTTATTTTATTGTTTTTGCTTAAGAGCTTAACAAATGTAAATCTCCAAATGAAAAGAGATAGTGAACTGCAAAAGCCTGTCACTCATACTAGTATTTGACTAGGAAAAAGGGAAAGCGACATAAAATAAAATGTATGATGCCCAAAAAGCCAAAGACTAACTCATCAAATTGAAATATCAAAAATTTCAGGCATCGATCTCACAATGAGATGTATTGATTCAAAAAGATCAAACAATATGATGTATATGGAGCCAAATGAAAAGCTTCACATGTTATGTAATCAAGTTTTGTGGAAGGTCATATATGCATATTTCTATAATTGAGATAGGTGACTTTATCTAGTACTGATTGTGTATGGCTTGGTTGAATTGATCATTAAAACTTCACATTAGACTAAGGACTATCTCATTGTTGATATCCACACACATCACACATGTCTATGTTCAATGAATGTCATATTCATTTGTGTGATTGTACTTGATTAAATGTGTTTTCACAGGCTCAATCTTTGTTGATCAAACACAAAAAAAGTTGAGTGTTTTTAGTTGTTTTTGGAAAGTATATTGTTTTTGCAAAAATTGTCAAAATTTTCAAAAACAATGTTACTCTGTTTTGGTGACTCAGTCGTGGGTTAGTCCAATAGTATGCCCTAGTCGCGAGCCCAAACAGAGATTTTTCACAGCTCACTGGCGGGCCAATGTCCCAGTCACGAAAAATACTTAGAATATTTTTCAAAATTTGAGTTTTTAATGTTTCTCGCGGCTCAGATTGGCGACTTGTTCGCAGGTGGAGGTTCCAGTCGTAAGGGTACTTAGAGATTTTCGCAGCTTATTTCACAACTCTCTCACGGGTAGAACTTCCAATCGCGAAAAACACTTAAAAAAATTTTCAAAAATTTTCTTAAGTGTTCTCGCGACTGGCCCTGGCGACTTGCACGCAACTTGGTTCAATCGTGAAAATCGTGTGTTTTACACAATGAGGGCCTTTTTCTGGACTGGTTTCAAAAACTTTTCATTTTCCCCTCGCATCTCGAGACTATTCATCCTCTTGAGTTTTTTCTCTTCTTTCAAAATCACCATGTTCACACACAACATCTCCATATTCTCCTTCACCTCTTCACCAATCTTCAAGGAAAGGTATGGGTTTTGCTTCTTTCTCAATATATTTTACATTTCTTGCCATATACCTCTTGGATTGTGTGTTTTTGTTGATATCTATGTATCTGATGCGTGAATATGGATAATTGATCTTTTGATGAAATTGTTGTGTGATCTTTGATGGATTTGCTGTGATACACTCTGCTTTGTGTGTACAAATGTGTTCCTGTAACACACACTCTCATTATCATGATTGTAACCTAAATCTCATGATTTTAGGGTTTTTATTCAAGTTTTATGATTTGGGACTAACCTAGTACTAATAAGGCCTCTTGTCTTGTGTGGTTTTCTTGCTTTTTGGTATAACATGATGCAGTGTAGAAATGTCTCCATTCAAGAAAGCAGCTGTGAAAGGCGGTAACAGTAAAGGAAAAAAGCCTGTGATTGATATTGATGACTTCTCCCCTAGGTCAAAAAGGACTTGTTCAACATCAGGAGTGAATGATCCAAACAAGTTCAAATCCTATGCTGCCTTTCTGACCCATGAGAATTACTTCAGAGAAGCCACACCACTAGTTGAAAGAGCTATTGACCAACCATCTCTCTGTGACACCAACATTCCCATATGGTTTGCCACCAAGGATTGGAACTACCTTCTTTCCAACCTTGATGATGTGTACATGAACATGGTGAAAGAATTCTATGCTAATGCCATTGTTGAAGGAGATGAGCTCAAATGCTAGGTTAGAGGAAAGAGCTTCACAATCTCTCCTGTTTATTTGGCAGATATCCTAAGCATCAACAGGCCAATGCTTACTACAACACTGGTGTATGATAATTTGTATCCGGACGAGGAGTTACTTCGAGAAACTTTTGGAAGAAACTTGGAATTTTCACAAACTGGGAACTCAATCAATGTCTCCTCCGTGACTCCAGAACTAAGAGTGCTTACAATAATCATGTTCCACAACCTATATCCTCTATCCAAGACCAGGTATATGAATCTAGGGCGAGCTTTGTTCCTTCATGATCTGATTTCTGATGAAGAGATCGACATTTGTGCTCATATCTTTCATATTTTGCGCAAAACTATTCTTTGAACTAATTCAAGGGCATGCATTCCTTTTTACTGCCTCATTTCAAGGATTTTGAAGCTCAAAGGCATTCATCCATCTGTGGATGAGTCTCCCTACCCGAAGCCAAGTCCAATCAACAGTCGTACCCTCAACACTAGCATTGGTCATAGTCGAATGGGAATCAAAACAGAGACTTCAACATCACATAATGGTTCATGCTCTAGCTCATCCTCCTATGATGAGAAGTTGGATAACATTATGGCATCCATCCACAACATAAGCACCAAGATGTCCAAACTTACTACTCTCCTGCACCATCACAACATCCGTTGTGATACGAAGTTCACTTCTCTCCAAACCCAACTGGACCAAATCCAAAGGAAGCTAGAAGAAAATGAGGACTAACTATTCCATGACAAAAAGGGGGAGATAATGATGATAAGGGGAGTAAAGGGAAATATAATGATAGGGGGAGGAAAAGCGTGATCAAAGGGGGAGTATTGATGTTGAAGAGCAGGAGTTGCCTATGTTTAATGTTTTGTTTATTGTTATCATATGACTTAGTTTATATTCAATTTTTATGTACTTTAGGTTTTGTACATTTGCTTTATAGCATAGTACTTGTTGTTTTATCATGCATTACTTTAAGTACTCTCACTTTTGTGCCCTAGTAGGATCTTGTTCCTAGATGCATACATGTTTTGTGCATTGATTAAGTGTTGGACATGCAAATGATACTTTGCATTTAAGCTTATTAGCTTGCATGTCCGGATGTTCATTTCATATGTGAATGAGTATTCTGATCACTATTCTATAGTGATTGCTTGTATGGTCAAGCGATGATTTATTGCTTTATTCCATTTTTGCTTGATCGCATTGTGCTTGCTTCATATGCATTACAAGTTTTTTTGCATACAATGATCAAATTGTGTTGTTGTGTTTTAGGAGATACTTGTTCGTATGATTCAAGAGCTTCATAGATTCTAAAGTTAGGTGTGAGTGAGTTTTGTTCAACTATTCCCAACTCACATGTTAAGTCTAGAGTTTATTTTAGGGTTTTGTCACGGAATAGCCAAAGGGG
This sequence comes from Quercus agrifolia, assembly GCA_029955455.1. Lineage (NCBI taxonomy): Eukaryota > Viridiplantae > Streptophyta > Magnoliopsida > Fagales > Fagaceae > Quercus > Quercus agrifolia. Next base: position 53,675,370 of record JARQAD010000003.1, on the reverse strand, counting down.
GAGATTGTAAGGTTGAATTTAATCAACCATCTTGTTGGTTTTATTCTGTGCCAAATTTGCTTGTAATTTAACAATTAGTAACCCTGTATTTAGGTGGGAATCATGTAAGGGTAGTGTGTGAGAGAGTGTGAAGAAATGCTCAAAACTGTGCAGTGAAGTAAGGACTCGCAGCTGGATCTCGCGGGTGGCTCACAGCTTGCAAGCCGCCAGAAGATGCACACGAGTGAAGCATGTAGAGAAACTGAACCGTCATGCCAACTATAGCACTACAGGAAAAAAAGTCCAGTCTGGCCATTCAGTTATCTTGCAGCTTGGACTCGTGACTCAGTCAAGTCACGAGGCCAAGTCGTCAGTTCACTCTATTATGGAAAAATTGACTCTTCGCGTTCCTTTCTCACTCCAGTATAAATACCCCTTATACCCACCAAATATTGAGAGCTTCTAGAGAGAATTTTAAGAGAGAAACCCTAGAGAAAAATAAAATTGACTCATCCACAATCTTTACATAGTGACTCTTCAAATTCTTCTACTCTCACCCTCTCCATTGTTACATCCTTGAGAGGTTCATTAGCCAAAAATTTTCTCACCATACCCATATCTGTGAAAAGGCTTTTTGATGCTTTGGGAAGCAGTTAAGAAGAGACCAATTCACATTGGTTGATGCTATAGGTTATAGTAGAATCCAGTAAGCTAAAGAAGAAATAGGTTCGGCGTAACCTCATTGGAGTAAGAGCTTGGAGGGCTTAGGTACACTAGGTAAATTAGGCTTGGAGGGTTTTCTGCTGTTCATGTATCCCAACATGATTCTTCATTGGATTATTGACCACTTGGAGGGCGGCGGAGAGGTTTTACGCTGAGGGCTTCGGTTTCCTCTTTGATAACACATCGCTGTGTTATCCTTGTGTTTGCATCTCTCTTTCCTTTATCTTTGCCATTTAATTACTATTGTGGTTGTGATTATTTATGGTTTAGATTGTTTATCAATTTTGTTTTAGTTTATGTTCATGTTCCGCACATATATTGTTTGATAATAAGCTTGAATTGGTATTTTGTAAATTGGGGTCTAAACGTTCAAGGGTGTTTTACACACATTTTGAACATTCAGAATGGGAAGGCCATTGAGCATCACTAATCTAGTCTTCAAGTGCATTTAATAATTTCTTGCATTCTAACATTTACAACTTACCTTTTCAAGGGCAATCAATTTTAGCTTCTTCTCATAGGAAAAAAAAAAAATGTTTAGCTACAAATTAAAAAGAGGATTACACAAAAAAAAAAAAAAAAAAAAAAAAAAAAAAAACTCTTTATATAATAATTGATGATACTATTTAAAATAATTAATTTTAAAAAAATTATGTCTACTTATAATATTTACAAATTTATAAATTATAAATATATATATATATATATGAACCGTGTGAAGCATGGGTTAACAACGTCGATTTGGTAGCCATAATAAACCAATTGCCTATAAATTGCTTGTTAGGGCATGACATTTGGCTTACCCTTTCACTAGTGATATACTTCGGAAAAAATTGGCCTTTGCCCTTTTTAAAAAAACAATCCAGCATTTTGTCTTCTTTCCCAAACTAATTAGGAAAATACCCCTCTTTTAAAACTTGATTTTCTCAAAATCAAGTTAAGCCCTATAGTGGCATTTTTAAGGAGCCTATAGTAACGTTTTAAGGACTTATAGTGGCGTTTTGTAACTCGATCTCCATGAAGTCTAGTTATAGGTAAAAAAAAGAAAAAAAAATTGCATATAACTCGACTTCATGGAGATCGAGTTACAAAACGCCACTATAGATCCTTAAAATGTCACTATAGGCTCCTTAAAACGCCACTATAGGGCTCCAGAATTTTTTTTTTATAACTCGATTTTGAGAAAATCGAGTTTCAAAAGAGAAGCATTTTCCTAATTAGTTTGGGAAATTGGGCAAAATGCTTGATTTTTTTTTTTTTTTTGAAAGGGGCATTTGCCCATTTTCTCCGATATACTTCGGTATATATCGTAGAGTTCAATTATACATATTGTGGAGCTCTACAAAAAATAAGAAGATAAAAAATCATCTCATTTATATATAGTTCTGGTTTTATATTTTTTATGTTATAAAAATGTATTATTTCATAATTTTTTTATTGAACTATTGCATAATTTATTGATTGAATAGTAAAACACATTTTATTGATATCAAATTTGATGTGTATGATAAATATTGAAAGAATATTTGATTTAAAAATTTAATATAAAGATACTAAGAGATTTAATTTTAACAAAATTAATACCAGGTATAACTTGAGTCAAAGCATATACCAATTATGAGTATGATAAAATATTAAATCTATAATAAATTATGAAATAGTATTACATTGAAATAAAGTTATATCATATAAAAGATGAACTTAACTTTTATAAATACACATTTATTAGTTATTATGTACTACTGAGATGATTTAGAGCATACATGTGTGAATTTATGTATATAAAGCAAGTAGGGATGGCAATTTTTGCCCGACCCGCGGGTACCCGGCCCGACCCTAATGGGCCGGATTTTACCCAGTTCGATTAGGAATAAGGGTCGGGTACGGATTTTTTTAAAAAAAAAAACCCGAACAAGGTCCGGGTCAAGTCCGGGTCTTATCAAAAAATCCAAAACCCGACCCGAATATAACTCGATTTTCTTGAAATTACCAAAAAACCCCTATATATATATATATATATATATATATATATATAGCTATAACTAACCCTAAAATCCCTCATTTCTTCAGCACTTAGCAGCATCTACCCTTTTTCTCATGCCTCACCTCTCAACCGCCTCCTCTCTCTCTTTCCCAAGATCTCTACCACCCTTTCTCTCTCTCTCTTTCACAAGCTCTCACTACCAGCCACCCTTTCAGCTGTAGACGATTTTGACTGAATCCTTGGAGGGCTTACAAGCATCCCTTCTGCCATATTCAGTGCTACCCTCCGACGATCGACGCCGGCAGTGTGTGCAGCGACGCAAGTGGAGCAGACCTCTTTGTGGCCACAAGCTCCGTACGCAACCCATTCAAGAGCATCGGCACACACGGCACAGCTATCGTCCATGTCTTTCCCTTCCCCCTGTTTCTCACAAAACCCTAATCGGATGTTGAAGACGAAGATGGAGATCTAAATTTCTAGGGTTTAAAGAAAAGGGGCGGCTCTGAACAAAAGACCCAAATTTTACTTTTAGATTTTTTTAGTGTTTGTGATTTATGTTTTCTGTTTGTGATTTGTGTTTTTTATTTTTATTTTTAAGTAAAAAATTTGTATTAATAGAGAAGAGTAAAGAAAAGAAAAAGTTGTTTATGTTTGGGATTGTGATTTGTATTTTTTTTTTTTTTTATGGTGAAAAATCTGTATTAACAAAGAAGTGAAAAAAAAAAAAAAAAAAAAAAAAAAAACGTTGATTTGTTTTCCTTTTTTTTTTTACCAAAAAAAAAAAGAGGAAAAATCTTACACTTGCATATACTTATACTTAAGATCTTACACCATGACAATCCAGTGTTTGACAAGCTGATTTGGTGTAAGATTTTTTCTTTTTTCATATTTTAAGCTGGTTGGGCCTATTTTATGACTATTTTTGGCATCTATGCCTTAAAAAAAATTTGATTGTGATTGGGCCATGATTTGGTCAAGAATTAGGCCCAAATTTGGCCTAGCTGGACGGGGCCCACGGAGCCTGGCAGGAGCCGGTTCAGGCCTTGGAAAGAAAAACCCGTTTAGTAAACGGGCCGCAGGTCGGGTCCGGGTATGGAAAAACCCGACCTGTTGCCATTCCTAAAAGCAAGTGCACGCATATGAGCTCATGCACAAGCTTCAAAATAAAGAAGACAAATTTAAACCTTTTTAAGATTGACATCTTTGCAATTACAATAATTATAATAATCTCATAACCTCCCCAAATGCAATTCCGGGATAAAGAAGTATTTTTACAATATTTAAAGTATAGTTTTTTGCTATAATTTCTTAGACAAGCATTTTAGGGAATCATTTAACATTAGACATAACTATTATTTCTCCTTCTACAATTAAAGCATCATTCACAAGGAGTCCCTTGGATGCATCTAGGAGATCCTTAAGTGGCATAAAGTGTGAGAAACCCCATTCATTCGAAGAGGTAGTGAACCAATGTTTTTCTGTAAGAAATAAAACAAAACAAAACAAAAAAAAATTGAGACAAAACTTACACAGGAACATAACAAGGTGAAAGAGAATGGGAGGCACGTGTGTGTGCACACACATATAAGCATACATACCTATTTTTTCCACGTGATTTTCCTTGTTAATTTGGTCCTTTATACTTATTTTGAATTCTGCAAAAAAATTGCGCTCAGGTAGAATACAATCACAACATAAGAGGAAGAGAGATATCACTTTCATTTCTCCATTATAAATTCCTTTGGGGTAAACCAATAACTTCCTGCATGGATTCAATAAAAGAGTTAAAAACAATAGGTTCTTTTTTACAACAATAAAAGTCCAACCTATAATAATACCTATCAAAAAATAATAATAATAAAAATTAATACCATTTCACATCGCCAACTTGAAATATTTGAGAATAATATGTCACTTTATCTAGTGATGAAAAATTTTCGATCTTCCAAGTCATAGCACAGTTAAGGGGCTCTTTTATCATAGTAAGAAACTCTCGTTTGGCATTGCGTCCATGAACAAAAAGCTCAGCACCAAATATGCAACAATCATTGACAAGATATCCTTGAGAAAGATCTTCGAAAGATTTAAGGGATAGAAATTTATGAAAGCCCCATTCAGTCTTGATATCATGGAATCTTCTAATTACCCCATCAACATCTACACACAAAAAAATATGTTAGATTAGTTTTTGAGAGAATTGAAAATTTAACACGGCATTAGAATAAAAAGTCCTGAATTTAAATTTTTCCTGTGATCTCCTCACATTCTATTTAAATTTCCACGTGTTGAGTCTCTACTCAATAGTAGCTCAAGTGTCCAACACGTGAATAAATTTACCAACTTCTAATAACTTAAGTCTTTTAGAAAATTGGTAATTTAACAACTTATACCAAAATACTATACCAAAATACAATCATGAAAGATGAATATGCATGTTTATATATATATATATATATATATATATACACTATGAGAGATCAAACCTTGAATGGTCAAGAACTTGTCACGTATTTGATCGAACAGGAACAATTTGAAGCTGACATAAATTTCCCAGCCAAGAGTGTACTTTTCGGTGTCAACAATTGCCAAGTATATTGAGATGTGACCACTTCCATTCATTTTCTCGTTTCCTTTTGGATAAATAGACAACCTCCTGCAAAATAAAACTGACTACATTAGACGTAAACATTTATATTTAAATAGAAAAAATAAAGAATTAGAACAATATTAGAGCCCACCATTTGTGTCCACTGGCTTCAAAAACACCAGAGTCATACTTTTCCACCCCAGTATCACATAGTAAAGAGTATGACTGTATTTTAAGTAAGTAATGCGCTGGACGAAAATGTCTTTTTGTTCTTTTGATTGCTGCAATACATTAGGAATATTTAAATACACTGTCTAATAACAAATGGGCAGTGAGATATGGGTCATGTTTGGCAACAGTTTCAATCAAGCAGTGCTAAAGCATAATCATCATAGGTCAAAGAAATATTTAACAAAATACATTAAGGGCAATGAAACTTGAAAAATAAATAAACAATATATTGATGAATTTAATTTATGACATGTTATTGTTTTCAAACTAAAATGGAACGTATGGCTTTTCAAATATCATATTTTTCAAGATTTAATTTAATTTTAACAAATAAGCAAACTAAGTTAAGTATATTGATCTTCTCAAAAAAAGAAGTTAAATATATTGATGAATTTGTTTTTTGAAAGGAATAAATTGATGAATTAAGCTCATCCAAAGGCACACTTTGTATTTTCATTATTGCACTTATCAGCGCCACCAAGACTCCTATCAAATTGTCCATAAAATTAATCACATAGATAAGAAAGCGATTTTACTATTGATCATGAATTGTAAACAAAAAAGAAAAAATTAAGAAAAAAATGATAGAAGTTTTATAATCACAAAATCAATGACTGAAGACATATTACATCCAGGGGTGGCACCAAGTGTAGTTTAGAGTGGTCACAAGAATACCTTGACTTGAATTTTTTTTTATGTACCTTTAAAAAAATTGAGTTTTCAATTAATATGAGTTGTTGACCACTCTAAAACAAGGGTGAGGTTTAGGTACAATGCATGTAGTGCACTGGACCCGTTAAGATGGTGATATGTGTTCAAAAGTAAACACGTGTTATAATCTCAATGGGTCCAATGCAACTAGACACTGGACCTAAACTCATCCCTAAAAAAAAACTCGATCACCCTAAAAAAAGCTTAAACACCCTAAATAACAATTTGAGCCCATTAAAAATTAAATTCTACCTCTCTAAAAAATTGCGAGAAATATATATGCACAACATTTTTCGCAGCATTTTCATAACAAATCCTAAGTATTAGGTTGTTACTAATTGACAAAAAAATAATTTCAGTGATATGTTCAAATTAGAACTAGTAAAAACTTACCACCTAGGCTTTATTGTGCATGTTTTGCAAAAATGTTGTGGACATAGTACTTCTCAAAAATTATCCAAACAAACAAAATTAGCCTAAAGGCCCAAATCAAACATTTAATTGTGATTTTTTAAATTGTGTTTTCAAATAGCATATTTTAAGATTGCTATTTTTTTATTTAAAAATGCACACTTTTCAAATAATTAGTCGATTAACACTTGAGTTTTTAGCCGAATTTGTTGGATTTATATGATATTTTTTTCAGAAAGATAATACATTTTGTTTATATTGTTACTTATTTTGGCAATATGTTGGTCCTTAAATGAGAGATTGGTAGTTTAATAATTGCTTAATTGTGTACTTTGAAATAGATGTATCTTTTTTTTTTTTTTTTTTTTAGAGATAATTACAATATGCTTCTAACCCTGTAACTCGAACCCTTTCCCCCCTGGACCCCTAAGTACTTTGTGCATGGGGAGGTGCCAATTCAGCTACAAGGCCTTTGGCAAAATAGATCTATCTAATAACATTGATAGTGAAGTTATCATATCATATGATAATTTCAAAATATGAAAACTTGTGAAGAAAATTTTAAAACTTTATGTATTTGGGCTTTCTTTTTTTTCTTTTTTTAAATTGATGTTAACATATTCAAGTTTTATTTTTATTAATTTAAGTTTTTTAATGACAACTCTGAAAAAAATTTCTTGGAGCCACCACTTATTACATCTCTGACATTTTAAATTATTTGGCACCTCCCCATGCACAAAGTACTTGGGGGTTTAGGAGGAAAGGGTTCGAGTTGCGGGGTTAGCAGCATGTTGTAATTATCTTTCAAAAAAAAATTATTTATTTTGTTGTCCTCTTAGTCTATCCATGTTTGTAAAATTTAGACATTAAGTTTTTTGGACTTTAGAATTATACATATAATATGTTATTAAACAGTAAATAACATTGATCAATCAAAACAAAATTTGACATTTTTTTTTTTTTATACAAGATAGAATTTCTACTCTAACCTAATCTAAGTGTATGTGTGTGAAGCTCCCTTCTGGAAACTTAAACCCTGACCCCTACCCCCCACACTCCACAATCATTTATAATCGTGGAGTGACCACCACACCAAAGGTGCATGGTGGCTAACATGTTTGTTAATAATAAAGAAAACTTGTAATTTTTTTTTTTTTTTTTTTTTTGAGAAACAAGAAAACTTGTAATCTAATGGTGATAATTTAAAATATTAATATTAAATAATATAGCATTAAGGAAAAGTCATACCAAATATAAATATTTATATTTATATGCGGTGCAATACATATATACAAAATATTTATTATATCAAATTGAATTGTTCTCATTAATAAGCTCATATTAACTCAACATATTAAAGAAAAATTAGGGGATGGAAATCTTGATTAATAATTGTACAAGCATAGACATACTCTACAAAGAAAATGTAGATCCCATTTGTTTTAGCAAAAACAAACAAACAAAAAAATGAAAATGAAAATTTTTCCTCATTTTTGGACATTTGAGGTGGTTGAGAATTTCGGTTGAGAAACTTGATTAAACAAAAATAATTTTTTGGTCATCAAGAAATACACTATCTTTAAGGTTGATAATGCTGAAAGTGTTTTACATGTAAAGAGGAGCTTAAAACATTTTCAGCCTTAGGAGAATAGAACTTCCTTTCTCATGAATCTAAAACCCCTCTTATATCTTAAGAGAACATCTTGAAATTTTCAAAATGACCAAAACACTATGAAAGCATCCAAATTGAGAAATACTTCAAAAATTTGTAAATGATCAATATACCCCTAAAAACTTGAAAATGACTGAAATATCTTATAAAACCTCTAAAGTAATGAAAAAAAAAACCCCATAATAACCTCCAAAATGATAGAAATGGCAACAAAATTTCTAAGATGACCAAAATATACTAAAAACCTTGCATATAACATTTATAATTATTGAAATGCACACAAAACCTCTATAATGACCAAAATACGTTAGCAAACTTCTAAAGTAACAAAAATACTATCAAAACGTTCCCAACATTTTCCAGATGACCAAAATACCCTTAAACCCTCACCTAAAACCTTTATAATGATCAAAATGCTCTTATAAGTTCCAAAATGGCCAAATTTCCATGGAAATATCTAATGTGATAAAAATACCCTCAACATTTTAAAGACCAAAATATCTTAAAAACTTCTACTATTATTGAAATGTCCTTAAAAAAACCAACTAAAAAATATTGAAATGATGAAAATAGTAACTCTTCAAAACATTCAAAGAACCATGATATGCCTCAAAATTATGGGCAAACGCCTTCAAAAGTTTAAAATTTTCTCAAAAACCACTTTAAAATTTTTTTTTTTTTCCTTTCTTTCTTTATTGGGAAAAAAAGGGTCGATAGTAGTTTATTTTTAGTTGTTAGTTTTTCTTAATTATTTTAGTTTTTCTTTTCTATAGCACACTTATGATGCTTATTATTTTAATTTGTAATAATTTTATTTTGATTGCGCTTGTGTTTAGGTTGATTTTTGTTCTACATTAAACGTTTTAAATTGGTGTATTAATTTTTTTTTTAAATAATGTATAAAAATCTAGGAAAAAATTGATGTCGAAACAAACGAAGAACTGTAGTTGAGATATCATTCCCTTTTTTTTCTCAAGAGCAAGATTTGAAATATTATCCATTTGTTTGATGTGTGTTGCACAGGGTTTAGGGAGTATGAAAATCTTGATATTCTTTTATTATGAATATTTAAACTAAATAAATAAATAAGAGACAAAAATTAATAGAGTAAACTAATAATCTTGGAAAGGGAAAGAGAACATACTAAGGTCATCGATGAGCTTGGTTTCCTCCATGACTTCAAATTTTGGTGTTTACTGTCTAGAAATCACTTTCTTGAAAACTAAAACCTAATTTGCATTATTTATAGGGTAATCAATAGGAATGTCCTCCACAACAATGTCATGGCACTTTACACACGAAACCACACATGTGAATGTGATTGGTTTGAAGGAAAGAATAGATAAGGAATTGAGATGCAAGGAAAAAGAATGATTGATGCCTATTTTGATTGGGTAGAAGAGGATAATTGGAGAACTAGGTTTCCTTTTGGGATCAACATATGAAGAAACCATGATAAAGACTTTAGTAAAAAGTAAACAACAACAGGAAAAAGTAATGAAAAAAAAAACAACAAACAAACAAATGAAGCCTTATTAAAGCTAAGACAACCACACCCATGACGTTTTTATGTAAAATGACAAATTTAATTTCATTTATACTATTCAAAAAATTACTCATCTTCCATATATGAGTGGATCACTATATGAAAATTGCATATTGAATGATTATCTTTATTAAAATATATAAATAAATGTTTTAAGCATATATTATTATAAGAGCATTCTTATTGGGTTATGCAAAATAAATATAAATTCATTTTAGATGATGAATAATCATTCATTATGCACTGCTCTTCAAATTTTTACGTATTGCTACAATATAGATGATATTATACAACAACATATATATGATTTCTCTCTCTCTCTCTCTCTCTCTCTCTCTCTCTCTCTCTCTCTCTCTCTCTCTCTCTCTCTCTCTCTCTCTCTCTCTCTCTCTCCACCATCAAATTACAACCATCACTATTGTAGGGTCATTGTTGAATGTTCAAATAGCGTGTGAAACACATATGAACGTTTAGACCCCCAAATTACAAATTACCAATTCAAGCTTATTATCAAACAATGTATGTGCGGAATATGAAAATAAGCTAAAACAGAATTTATAAAACAATCTAAACTGAAAATAATCACAACTGAGAACAATCTAAACCGAAGAGAGATGCAAACACAAAGACAACACAACAATGTGTTATCGAAGAGGAAACCGAAGTCCTCGACATAAAACCTCTCTACTGGCCAGACTGGAAGTTTTGTCCTATAGTGCTCTAGCTGGCGAGACTCTTCAGCTCCCGTACATGCTTCACACATGTGCCTCCTTTGGAAACTTGCTAGCCGCGAGCTAGTCGCGAGATCTAGTCGCAAGGCCCTGCTAAGTGCACACTCTTGAGCTTTTCTTCATACTCTCTCACACACTAACCTTACATGATTCCCACCTAAATACAGGGTTTCTAAATGCTGAATTACAAGAAAATTGGCATGGAATAAAGCTAACAAAATGTTTGATTAAATTCAACTTTACAATCTCCCCCTTTGGCTATTCTGTGACAAAACCCTAAAACAAATACTAGACTTAACATGTGAGTTGGGAATAGTTGAACAAAACTCACTCATACTTAACTCTAGAATCTGTGTAGCTCTTAAACCATAAGAACAAGTATCTCCTAAAAAACAACAACACAATATGATCATTGTATGTAGAAAACTTGTAATGCATATGGAGCAAGCACAATGTGATCAAGCAAAATGAAATTAAGCAATAAACCATGGTTTGACCAAAAACGAACAATTACTATAAATAGTTACTACAATACTCATTCACACAGGGAATAAACATCCGAACATGCAAGCTAATAAGCTTAATGCAAAGTAACATTTGCATGTCCAACACTCAACCAATGCAACAACGCAAGGAAATCGCACTAAGAATATAAAATCCAACAAAGAGCACAAGAGTGATGTACTTAAAGAAAATGCACAACATTTAACAACAAGTACTAGGCTACAAAGCATGGGTACACAACAAAATACTGAATATAAACTGAAATATATAAACCAAAGTACCAAAAGCTTTAAACAACAACCATAGTATAAGCATTTATGAGACTAAACCAATATAGAAACTATAAACAAATAACTTTAAACTAGACAAGCCAATCATAGGTTAGTCTATCCAAAAGTGTATGTATATATGTGTTAGCTTCCTCCTCTTGAGCAAACAACTCCCCCTGTCACTATGCACATTTCCTTTCTTATGTTACTCTCCCCCTTACGATGTGCTCTCCCCCTTTTTGGCACGAATAGCTAAAGGCTCTCCTCTAGTTTTTGCTGAATAGCATCTAGCTATGTCTCAATGGCCATGAGATGCATTTGGACTTGATTGTTGGTGGAGTAGAGAACCTTTTCAAATTCGGCAATACACATATGCAGATTCTACCATCTGTTGGGGGACGAACATCTGTTGAGATATCATCTGTTGGGGGATAATGGTCGAAGACGTGCTAGTATTTTACCATCTGTTGGGGGACGAACACCTTTAAGAACCATGATCTTCATGAGAAGACTACAAAAAGGAAGAGTTCGAACTGCTGTTTTCCCAATGGTCTGAAAAATGTCAGTACAGATATCAATCGGAACTCCAGTGATGAGATCATATAGGAATTGCGCTCTTCCAAGGTTGATGAATGCAGTCTTTAAGAGTGGATAAAGGTTGAAGAACATGATCAATTTGAGAGTCGTCAGTTCAGGTGCAAACTTTGCAATGCCTATGGATGTGCCTTTGCTTGAAACCTCATGATCAGGCCCGAAAACTTGAAGAATGTCTTGTACTTGAGGCTGTCTATCATCAAATGGAGTGAGGTCTACATTTGCCGGTCTAGTGATGCAAAGAACCTTTGCAATGTAGTCTGGATTGATGGCAAACTCTTTTCCTCATACTGAATACTTCAACTCAACTCCGATATATCTGGCATTTGAATAGAATTCCTTGACCAATTCTTCAATCGAGTCCTCAAAGTTCTCGAACAGATCAGCCTAATCTTTTGCTTCAAAAATCCTAGGGATAAATGTTGTTCTTAAGGTATCAAATTTGACCACTCGCTCCACCACAGTAGGAGCATCTTCAAAGATGTTTGAGTAAGTCTGTGAATCAAGAGGAGTTCTGAATCTCTCACTGTTTTTGAAGCTTGAGATGAACGTCGAGTTCAATTTGAAACAAGGGATGATGGAACATCAATTACAAGCTCTTTTCCTCGAGAGGAACGACAAGACATCTGCAAAATAACATACTCACAGCAGAGAACCAAGTGCAAAACCACAAGACACAAACATAAACATGATTAGTTCCAGGTTAATCTATGAAAGAAATACACATTGATATTAAGAAAGACATATCACTCAACCATAGTGCGTGAACCAAGTCAACAATATATTAGCATGAGCAATACTTGTGCATGTGGAATTCAAATGTGATGAGTGTGCAGACACAACAAAGTACAATGTAATCTATGAGCACCACAAAGTCACAAGTAACTGTCATTGTGATAATCTACTAGGAGCATGAAATACACATCATAGTACAGGCATGATACACAACTCAAAAACAAAAATCAACCATGAAAGCATGCGAAACAAGCATCATATAGTCATAATCAACACAACCCATTCAATCAACTCAACAAAATGAACCCAACCCATATTCAGACATCATATATCTCAAGACTCAACAATAACTCAACAACCCAAGAAATCAAGGCAATAAACATGAAATACTTAGAGAAAATAAGAAAACCCATACCTTTTCTTGAAGATTAAAGTTGAGATGATGAAGAACAATGGAAGTTTTTATGAGTGAAACACGGTGAGTTTGTGAGAGAGACGTACAAACAAGACAATGAACAGTCAAAAATGTTCAAGGGAAAAACTGAAAAGTTTTAAAAACTATCCTAGAAGTGCAAAACACGCGTTTTTCGCAACTAAACCAAGTCGCCAGGACAAGTCGCCAAACACCTTAGAGACAAAATTTTTGAAAAATTTCCTAAGTGTTTTTCGTGACTGGAATGTCCACCCGTAAGTAAGTCGCGAAGGGAGCCGCGAAAATTTTTGTATAAACTCGCGATTGAAGTTTCTGCTCTCGAACAAGTCGCCAAACCGAGTCGCAAGAACTTTAAAAACCCAGAATTTTGAAAAAATTTCTAAAGTCTTTTTCGCAACTAGGACTTTGACCCGCCTGTGAATCGTGAAAACCTTCTGTGTAAGCTCACGACTGGGGGCATGCGACTAGATTAACCCGCAACCAAGTCACCAAAATAGGGCAACACAGTTTTTTGAAAATTTTGATATTTTTGCAAAAACAAAAGACTTTCCAAAAACAATTAAAACACTCAAAAATATTTTTGTTTTTGATCAACAAAAATTGAGTACGTGAAACACATTTAATCAAGTACAATTACACAAATAAAAAAGGCATTCATTGAACATAAACATGTGTGATGTGTGTGGATACCAAAATTGAGATAGTTCTTAGTCTAATGTGAAGCTTCAACGATCAATTCAACCAAGTCATACACAATTAGCACGAGGAAAAGAGACTCATCTCAATTATAGAAATATGCATATATGACCTCCCACATAAACTTGATTACATAGATTTGAAGCTTTTCACTTGGCTCTATTCACATCATAACATTTGATCTTTTTGAATCAATACATCTTATTTTGAGATCGATGCCTGAAATTTTAAATATTTCAATTTGATGAGCAAGCCTTTAGCTTTTTGGACATCATACATTTTTATTTTAAGTCGCTTTCCCTTTTTCCTAGTCAAATACTAGTATGGGCAATGGCTTTTGCAACTCAATATCTCTTTTCATTTGGAGATTTACATTGGTTGAGCTATTTTAAGCAAAAACAATAAAATAAAAGAATGGGAAAATATATAGGCACAAGTCTATGCATGTCTCAAGATCAACAAAACCATTGACTAATCATTCATGACAAGTTTAAAGATCTATTTACAATAATCACATAGATGTCAAGATTTCTCCCACAATGATATGAGTACATAGGGAGCAAGCTACACTCGCAAATGCACAATGCCATTTGTACGAAGGTACAAGGCAAACTATGCTTGTGACAAAACACAATAATATCGATCAAACTTTTTGGATTTTCTACTTTTTATGTGTCATTAGATTTTTGACATAAAAGCAAGAAAAAATTGATCAAAAACAACAATGTAAAAACATTTAAAACAAATGCAAACAAACAAACACAAATTTTCAAATCAAGCTAGCATCACAACAAAAAGCACACAACCAAGCAAAGTCACAAAACATAGGAAGTATTAATACATGAACATGTTGTAATGCTTATGCATGAGTACCCTTCTTCACCCATACATCACGTGCGTTTGAGGTGATATCCCTATAGGTTTGGGTACGAGTGTTGTGGCTTTCAAGCCTTCTACTGAAGCTTGCCAAATAGGTGGTGAATGCATCAATCATCTTCATCACATCCATCACTCCGGAATCACCATCTCGACCTCTTGATTGTTCAACAGCCCAATTCCTTTTGTCATTTCTTGGTCCTCTCAACCTTTGAGCACCTGAATTCTTCAATGCTTGCAGCTTATGACAATTGGGTCTGGTGTGACCTTGAATTCCACAGTGATGGCAAAAGTGTTGAGTTCTCGAACCTCTTTGTGACTTTGGGAGTGATTTCCCTTTACCCTTAGGTTTGACCACTGATTGTTTAGGAGGCTTAGTCATAAACCGTTGGTCAGTCACATTCTTCTTCTTCTTCTCCAGCTTCACTTTCTCAGCATTCGTGGTGGCTACCATCGGTTCTTTGGCTTTCACAAACTTCATATCCTTGGACACTTTGACACCTGAACTACTCTCACCAGTGTATCCCAATCCAGTTTTATCAGAGAAAGGCTTTTGATGAGCAAGTACTTCATCAAGCTTCTAGTAGGAGACTTGGTCTATTTTAGCATTGGCTTGAACCACCTCAAGCTTAAGGAATTTGATTTTTGAATAAGCTTCGATTAACTCTCCATTCAGCGTCTCCATTTCACATTTGGTCACCTTGTACCACACTAGAAGACTTCTTTAATCTTCCTCTGCCCTCTTCATCTTTTTAATGGCTATGTTAGCCACTTTGGCATATTCACCGGTCTTCTCAATGAGGGAATTGTAGGTCTCTTGCAGTCCCACTGTTCCGTCTTCCTCATCATCAAATTCCTCTACTATCCCAATTGACTCCAATTCAGTGTGCTCACCAAGCTCTTCCACTATCACACTCAAATGATCCGAAGATTCCACATAAGTAATGGTCATGAAAGCAAAGAAGTTTCCCTCTCATAGCTTTCATCTGAATCTGAACTAGAAGAATCTGAATCACTAAGAGTAGTGGCATACACCTTGCCCTTCGCTTTCAAATAATTAGGGCACTCTTTCTTGAAATGTCCATGTCTGTTGCATTCGAAGCACGTGATTCCCTAAGAGGATTGATAGTCCTTCCCATCTTTCCTCTTGAAATCCTTTTTCTCCTTTCCTAAATTTAGGAATTTTCCCTTCTCAACAAACTTTCCATTTTTCTTGAACTTCAATAACTTTTGGAAATTCTTCACAAGATGTGCCACATCTTTATCGAAAACATCCTCATCCAATGAGTTGTAAGCTTCTACCCTCTCATTGGTCATCTTAAGAGCAAGGGATTTGCTCTTCCTTTGTGATGGCAATGACAGCTCATAAGTTTGAAGTGAGACAATTAGTTCTTGAACTTTGATATCATCAAGGTCCTTACCCTCTTTAATTACTGTAACTTTTGCACGGAAGCTCTCCGGCAATGATCGAAGGATTTTCCTCACTATCTTTAAGTCATTTGTCTTTTCACCCAAATTGAACTTGCTAATAACCACTTCATTCAACTTGCCATAGAATGAGTCGAATGACTCGTCTTCACTCATTTTCAACTCTTCAAATCAAGTGGTTAACATCTGCAATTTAGTATCCTTCACTTTCGCCATGCCGTCATACATGGTCTCCAATATTTGCCATGCCTCCTTGGCAATTGTGACGTGAGATATCCTATGAAACTCATCTAGAGATACACCACAAAAAATAGCGTTTAGTGCCTTGCTATTTTCATTTGTTGCTGCAAGGGCCGCCTTATCCCAAGTGGATTTAATGGCCTCCGACCTAGTCAATCCTACATCTACTACATCCTAAACTGTTTCATCAATTGAACAGAGGAATGTCCTCATCCGGACTTTCCAAAAGGCATAGTTGCTTCCATCAAAATATGGTAGAGCATTTAAAGATTGAGACTGGTCCATCTTAAACGAGGTCAAAGATCGCACTAAGGTAATTAAACCACAGTAAGTGCACCTGCTCTGATACTAATTGAATGTCCAA
Organism: Quercus agrifolia; assembly: GCA_029955455.1. Lineage (NCBI taxonomy): Eukaryota > Viridiplantae > Streptophyta > Magnoliopsida > Fagales > Fagaceae > Quercus > Quercus agrifolia. The sequence continues at coordinate 53,658,656 of JARQAD010000003.1, read as the reverse complement.
ATAACGTGTAAAACACTTATGAACGTTTAGACCCCCAAATTACAAATTACCAATTCAAGCTTATTATCAAACAATGTATATGCGAAATATGAAAATAAGCTAAAACAGAATTGATAAAACAATCTAAACTGAAAATAATCACAACCACAGCAATAATTAAATGGCAAAGATTAAGGGAAGAGAGATTCAAACCCAAAGACAACACAGCGATGTGTTATTGAAGAGGAAACCAAAGTCCTCGGCGTAAAATCTTTCCGCGCCGTAAAATCTTTCTGCCACCCTCCAAGCAGTCAATAATCCACTAGAGAATGAAGTTGGGATACAAGAATAGCAGAAGACCCTCCAAGCCTAATCTACCTAGTGTACCTAAGCCCTCCAAGCTTCTTGCTCCAACGAGGTTACACCGAACATTTGTCTTCTCTAGCTTATCGGATTCCGCTGTAGCCCAGAACATCAACCAATATCAATTGGTACCTTCCTAACTGCTTCCCAAGCAACAAATAACCTTCTTACAAATATGGGTATGGTGAGAAAATGATTTTGGCTAAATGTACCTCTCAAGAATGTAACAATGGAGAAACTGAGAGTAGAGGAATTTGGAGAATCAAAGTATAAAGATTATGGATGCGTTAATCTTGTTTTTCTCTAAGGTTTCTCTCTCAAAATTCTCTCTAGAAGCTCTCTACAATACGTGAGTATAAGAGGTATTTATACTAGTGTGTGTTTGGAATGCAAAAGGTCAATTTTTCCCAAATAGAATGGTCGGGCGACTTTGCCTCGCGACTTGACTAAGTCACGAGTCCAAGTCGCGAGCTAACTGCCTGGCCAGACTGGAAGTTTTGTCCTGTAGTGCTCCAACTGGCATGACTCTTCAACTCCCCTGCATGCTTCACACGTGTGCCTCCTTTGGCAACTTGCCAGCCGCGAGCCCATCACGAGATCCAGTCGCAAGGCCCTGCTGAGTGCATACTCTTGAGCTTTTCTTCATACTCTCTCACACACTGCCCTTACATGATTCCCACCTAAATGCAGGATTTCTAAATGCTAAATTACAAGCAAATTGGCACGGAATAAAGCCAACAAAATGGTTGATTAAATTCACCCTTACAATTGTCATCATCAATCCTAGTGTTGGTGGGGTCGGTCATCATCATCCATTCTCGCACTCTCCCTCCTCCCTCCTCTTCCTTATTTGATAGGCTCTTAGATTTGGATTGTTGTGATGGTTGTCGTGGCTGGGGTGGGTCATTGATGCTGGTGTTGTTGGGTTTTGTTTTAGGTTTTGGTTCCAACAATTTTGGTGGTTGTCATGGCTAGAGAGGATAGTTAGTGTTAGTGTGGGTTTTTGCTAGATCAAAGGTGGATTTGTTTTTGGATTTTGGGGCAATGGTTGGCTTGGCCATGAGATGATGATGTTTTTTGGGTTCAACTCCTATTTTTTGTGTGAGTAGAAAATATATTATTTTAATTGGATGAACTCCAAAATAAAGAATGAAATGCATGATGTTTTTTTTATAGTGGTTATATAAAATAGATAAAATGATTGTTTGGTAATGCAAAAATGTATATGTTTTTTTTAGGGGCAATTACATTTCATGTCTCTAAACTATACCCTTTTTTTTACATTTATCATCCTAAACTTTCATAATCCATGGTTACTGTCCTAAACTATAATTTGTATTTCATTTTGTACCCTACCATCAATTGGGTTGTTAACTTAAACGGAAAAAGTATGTCACATGCAACTCACATGACCTTTGCATTGGCACCACAGGAAAAGACCGAATTAACCCACTTCAATCTTTTGAAATGTATGAACCCAATGTAGTCTTATTTAGTTAAATTACTTATATGGAAAAGTTTACGGATGCTCTAAGAGAATTTATTTAGAAAATATTTTGAGAAACTTTTTATAAGAAAAGAAAAAAAGTAACTTATTTTTTTATAACTTTTAATATTTCCCATAAAAACTATATCAAAACTTTCATAAAATAGTCCATTAACAAATGTACTAAAAACATCCGTTAATAAGACCCTTACATTGTTCTAGAGCATATCTTAATAGATGAGTTGCTAACAACCACACCAATCTATACAATGTCTACACTCAGTTTCCCAAAAAAGAACGAGAAGAAAAAGTGCTTTGCTCAAGGACTTTTGGTTAGGGGGAAAAAGGGACAAAAGCAGATATAATTAGAAGTGTGAGATGGCCATTTGTAAGCCAAGAAAATATGGATGGTCTGGTAATTAGGAAGATAGAACACCTGAATGTGGCTCTAACAGCCAAACCCCTTAGGTAAATTCTCAACTAGAACAATCACAAGGAATGGTTAAAATTTGAAAGTTGAAAATATAGGAGAGATTGAAGTTGTTGATATGGAAAATAGAATGGCAAATCTTCCCGACGAGGTTGACTATGAGAAAAAGGTTTCATATTATAGAAGATAAATATTACTTCTTTGTGGAGCAAAAGAAAATTCTCTAGAACATCTGTTCATTGATTGCTCAATATCTCAAATTATTTGGGCTAATTCAGCCTGATCCATCCATTTCTATGAAATGAACATCCATTCAGATTCAAATTGGATCAAAATTGTCATTCAACTAGGGGAACAACATGGTAAGACAACAACAGAGGCAAGTACTAGATCCTTTAGTAACCTAATTTATGAGTCTATTTAGTTGGGGAGATGGAAAAGTGGGATGATAGAAATTGAGAAAGAGAGATAAAAGTAGGAGGATAGAGTGGATTTTAATTTCCCTCATTTATGTTTAGTTGGGATGGAAAAGTAAAGAGATGGAAAAAAAAATGAGAATAAATAAAAATCAGAACTAGTAATTTATTACCAATGATTTGTTAGGAAAGTATTATAAAAATGTTATGGATATATTACTTCTTTTTAGCATAAGAATTCACGCCTATTTTAGGATAAAGAATATGTAGCAATTTGTTACCGATGGTTATTAGTAGGTAAAAAAATCATTTTTGTGGTGGGTTAAAATTAGAATCGGTAACTACTTACAACTTATAATTGGTTAGGAAAGTGTTTTGTAAAAAAAAAAAAAAAATTCTCTCTTTTGACATACCACAACTACCAGTAATTACACAAACACAATAACAACATTTTGTACAATAAATCCTTAATCTAATGCCTATTATTTTTGGGTTTATTAGACAACTTTTAAAAAATAAAAAAATTAAAAAATGGGGAAACTTGTGTAACTTTCCTATCAAGGCATGACTATAGTAACACCCTAACCGTCAACTAATACCTCATACCACAATCGATGATGAGTTAAATAAACAACTTACCGGTAGAGTATAAAAAGTCACAACACTCTCCCAGTGAAAAACTCAGAACCCATACTATGAGCCATATTGACCTAAGTCCTTACCATGGGAGGAACCAAATGTCGGACAAAATTTGGCCCTTGTGTTCTAGCTTCTCAGAAGCTCACACACGTGTGGCCCCCACTCAAACACACTACCACAATTCCACACCAATCACAGCATAGTAATACAAGACCAATCTCAGTACCATCCTCAATTTCCCTTCTCATTTCCACACAAATAAAAAAGTGCTTTTGGCAGTGAGAGAGTGACCGATAAAAAAGAGACAGGCAAGAGTCTTTATTTTTTCTCTTTCAGAGGAGAGACACAAAGAGTTCATACAAATACAAAACTCTCTCTCTCTAAAGCTCTTAAGGTACTTTCTCTCTCTAAACTTTTGATCTGTAAAGCTTAGATCTTTCTCATCTATATGTTAGATTCTTATGAAATTAGGGTTTCAATTTTTTTTTTTTTTTTTTTTTTTTTGGTGGCATTGAAAAGTTGGGTGTACCCTTTTGGTCAATATGAAGCTAATTGTGATTCAATTAACAAATTGATTAAAATTTATGTAAATTCATAATGAAAAGTTTGTTTTCATGTTGCATATTGAAATTTTTATAAGCATTAGTTAAAGCTGCGGTTTTGATGTTCATTCTATATAGAAAAGAAGCTGCTAATTTAAACATCAGGTAGGGGTTTCTCTCTCTCTCTCTCTCTCTCTCTCTCTCTCTCTATAGGGCTTGTTGTTTATTTTTTTAATTTTTATTTTTTAAAAAAGTATCACACGCAGCAACCAAAATATTTTTCACAGTTTTAATTTATTAAAAAAATTAAAATAATAATTATAAAATCTGAAATTACGATCCAATTAATTGGCTAAAAAATATCTAAAGAACAAACCCAAATTTAGGGCTTATGGTTAATTGGTACTAAAATTAATCTTATCTAAAAAATGGTCCCAAAAACTAAACTAGTAGCTGCAAGCCCAATAATTTGGGCTAAAAATAGGTACAGAGTTGAATAATCAATTGCAAATGATTTTAACTAATTTCACAGTCAACTATGAATTAGGACTTCTATAACAAAACCAGCTTGGTTTGGATACTAACTACGTTATCATATTTTGTCTAATTCTTACTATGTCCAACATTCGTAATCATACCAACCTTCAATATTGTTCTTGGACTAAAGCCTCACAATATCACCAACAAATACAAAATCATTTAACGATAAGTTGTATTGTATGATTAGTTAATTTTCCGTGTTTATTACTGCATATCCTTGGTGTGATGGTCACTCCACAAGTATAAATGCTTGTAGGGTGTGGGGGGTAAGGGCCGAGATTCAAGTTTCCAGAAAGGAGGTTCACACACATATAAACTTAGATTAAACTAAAGTAAAATTTCTATCTTATATAAAAAATTAAAAAAAAAAAAAAAAAAAAAAATCTCCTTGTTAAGTTTTTTCTTTATTTTACTAATATTTGTTAACAAAAGTCATTACAAAATATTAAAGAGTAGAGATTTTTTTTTTTTTTTTTTTTTTTTGAAAAACAAAAATAGAGGAAAGTTGAAAACCAATCACACTTGATGATCGAAACATCTCAAGGAAGTTACAACAATTTAATATTAATTATTAGATTATTATTGTAAGGTCACAAATTGCAGCCCAAACCCAATAGGAAATGGAAATGGGCCCAATAAGCCCAATACAATAAATTTGTAAGAGAGTAGGCGAAAGAATTGGGCTTATAATGGATTTTTTAACAGTTAATCAGGGTTCTAAGTCGGTCCGAGGAGGAATACGCATGTAATTTGAGGTTGAATTATAGTCCGAGGGGTAAGTTTTCGACGGGACATGCAATTTCAGGTGTTATGTTCTTTCTAGTGCTACAGTGAATCTTCTCCTAATTTTCTCCCTAATATTTTTTTTCGATCCTCCACTTATAGAGGTCTTTCCCCATTATATAGTCCCCTCTTATCTATTTCCATCGTCCACTTGTCCTTCATCCAACCTCAGACCTCTGTATCTATCCTGTTTAACAGATTTTTATAGTTTTCTATGGGTGGTAGTAGTTGAAAGTACTGTTCAGAGGTCTTCTCCACATTAATGCGACCAGGAAAGCTACTGTAATGCATTTAATGCGGTGGTGGCAGCTTTTCTCTTAGATATTTATGTGTTTTTATCCCTTCCCTGTACATTTGAAGTTTACCTTTACTGCTGGAGTTTCCTGGAAGGTCATCCAGGGTAAGACGAAGGTCACTTTACAGATATTTGTCAGATTCGAGGAGGATGACCCTCTCGGACCAACACCCTTGGATACTTATTTGCTCTACTATCTATTACGGGGCCTTTCCTCGTGCTTTCTTCTCCTCGGACATATTATTATTACAGAATGGGACTTTAAGCCCAGCGCAAAGGCTCAAGTTTTGGCCCCCACAATAGCCCCTCAAAATTCTAATTTTTCCCTCTCATCCGAGGAGAAAAAGTATAATTTTGATGTGTGTTCGTAATTACATTTAAGACCACAAGGATATCCAAACCCAGGCACGCGGAAGGGTCATTTCTGTCATCTCACGAGAGTTTCTGACGCTTGGGAACTCGCACAACATCATTAAACGCTTTGGGCCGCATTACGTTCCAGACATCCAACGGTGGAGTTCTAATCTAACGGTTCAGGTTTTTCCTTCAATATTTGGGCGGGATTGCTTCCCCTTCCTTTTTGGTTTCTACTATAAAGGCTTCCAAACATCATTCCTTTCTCTTTTCATCAGAGTTTGCAATTTCAGAGCGCTCATATCTCTACATTCCTTACTCTTCAGACTATTCATCATACCTTCATCAAAGAGACTTCAAAGATCCTCAAGAGACAAGAAGATCAGTTCGCATCCTATCTTACGTAAGTTCTGTTCTCCAAACTTCCTCTATCTTCTCGGCTAACCTCCTCGGCTAACCGTTCTCTCATTCGCAAGTAAAAATGGGTAGATTTCAGCGTCTAGTAAAGACTCCAGTTTTGATAGAGTCATTCAAAGAAAAGTACCACATTCTCCAGGAGGTCTTGGTACGACACTGCACCACAGAGGGGGTGGAATTTGACCGAGAAGTAGGAGAGGTCGTAATCCCCATGATTGCCTTCATAGAAGGAGGCATGACTGTCCCCATGGATAGGATTACAAGGGATTACCTTCGTGCCCATAAACTCTACCCCCACCAGTGTGCTCCCAATTTTTTTAGAGTCCTAGGATCGATTGATGCTTTGGACCGTCATCTGGGGCTGGGATTGACTTGGTATGACGTCGCTCACTTATACGAAGGCCATATAGAAACTCGGGTAGGATTTTATCTCAAGTCCCACTCCAGTGTGGTCAAGCTTATCTCCTGCCTCCCCAAATCTAACAAAGGGATGAAAGACGACTACCTCATCCTGTCGGGTCCTTGGAGTGACGGCCTACCTTGCCCAACCAAACTAGGAGAGCCAGGTGGAACAACTTAGATTTAGGATTTCTAACATTAGATTTAAGGAGTTTGTTCTCGGCTTTGCTTTACTACACTTAAGTATTATTTTGATCCATTCACACTTATTTATTTAGTTATTTTCGTATTGCCGAGACTCTTAACTATTTGATTTTTTTTTTTATTTGACAGATAAATCGTATACCAATCCAAAGCTTAGCCTAATCAACGTCCCAGCACTTAATTATCTGCTCAGGTCGCAAATTTTTGTGAACGACGACGGGCAACTTCGTGCAGTTCACTTGATCTTGGACTTTGAGCCAATTTCTAGGTCATTCCTAGACGTCGGCAATTCTATCCGAGCAGACGACTACCGTTTGGCTCATATAGACGTCTCTCGACCAGGTTTCCTTGCTCCGTACGATCTTCCGCCTGTTGATCATCCTATCCCACAAGGAATACCCTTCGCTACCCAACCATTACAACAAGTACCACTCGGGGAAGTTATTATCGGAGAAGGAACAGCTTCCTCTTCTTCTCTTGAACAAGAAATTGATAGATTCAAGTTTGAAGAAGAAGAAACTATACTTATATCGGAGGTTGAAGAGGAGGCAGACGAGCATTCGTGCGTGCAAACTCCTGCCCAAGTAGTAACTTTTATTGCCGACACTTCAGACGAGGAGGAAGCAATGACCCTTAAGACTGGTCCAAGCTTGAAGGAGCTGATGAAGAATAGGAATAAGGCACCATCCCCTAAGGATAAAAATAAGTCCAAACCTCCTGCAAATCCTCCTCCTCCTCCTCCTCAGATTCCTACTGACCTTGGGTTGAAACCCAACCCAGACGTAAGGAAGAAAAGGCCAATTGATACTGTGGAAGAAGGGGAGTTAGGCCCATCCAAAGGAAATAAGCAAGCCAAACAGACACAGCAGAACCATAGGAGCAGAAGGTCCAGCTCCATGGACAACCAAGAAGACGCCCTGGTGGCCCAAGTACGTCGGCCTGCACGTACTTGGTCACCCGTGTTGAAAGTTGATGGTATGCCCATCGCGTTTGATGCCACACTTAGGCATTATCGCGGGGGGCATGCTGCCTTGTTGGCTGAGGCACTGGAGCAGCCTCTTCTCCTCCCTCAGGATATGGCGGCTTACAGGAGCTTTAACCATCCGGACCTCTTCCTTTCCCTAAAAAGGGACTTGGCTATGGTAAGCGATTCTGCTCACTTTTTCCTCATTTATATTTACTTGCATTTTATAGTAGAAGTATCATTTTTTTTTTTAAAAAAAATTACTTACTAGGTCACGCAACAAGTTTTCGTGGCCGAGGAGTGGGTAAAGAACTCCCGCAACGAGATGAGGGCTGCTTTGGATGCCCGAGACACCGCAGAGGCTCAGCTAGGTGCAATGAAAGATAAACAAGTACAACTGGCCGATTAGGTGAAACAAGCTCTCAGGGACAAAGATAGCGCCAAAGCAGGCCTGAAAACAACTGAGAGACAAGCTGAGGACCTTCGCAAAGAGCTGCACTACTGCGAAATTAATCTGGCAACAGAAAAGCAGATGGTGACGGATCTCCACGAAGAACTCCGCAAGGCCAGGGAGGCTGCCCAACGACTAAAGGAGGCAGCTGAGGCCGAAAAGTAGGCTGCATATGCCCTGGGGGTACAGGAGACTCAGAGCAGGCTCATAGAGGAATTCTCTACCGTAGCCAAGGATTACTGCGACATCACTTGGGGTAAAGCCCTTGATGCCACTGGGGTCCCTTCTGATTCAAGCCTAAGACGACCTGAGAGCATCTATTATGATTCGAACATCCGCGAGCTCCCAGATTCTGGCTCTCCTCCTCTAGAACAAACTGCCCAAATGTCAGAGGCTCCTACAACAGATCTAGCCCTTCCTACTCCTGTGGAAGTTTCAACAGACTCTCGCCAAGATGCTGGCCAAGGGAAAAAAGTTGAAGCTCCCCAGAGCAAGGATAAGAACCAAGATAAGGGTAAAGGCAAGGCTTCAGACACCGCCATCTCTCAGTCCAAGCAAATTGCTGACCCAGGGGCTCCCAAGGCACAAGCTTAGGACATTAGTTTTAGTAGTACATTTATTTTCTTTGTTTACTGTTTCTGTATATATTTTTTTTTTAAAGACATGTACTTCACTCTTATTATCAATGAAAATATGCCCCTTTTGCTTTACAAGTCATGATAATTAGTGGCGAACTCCTCTGTTGTCATCATTTTTTCTTTATTCGAATTGCACGTATGATTATATTAGGAAAATAAAACATATTAGAAGATTAGTTCAACTAAAAAGGTCCAGAACTTGGGTCAATGCATGAACCAAATAAGCATCTTCAATAGTAACAAGGTAACAATAAAGATGACTAACCCAAATGGGAACTTTAAGTAATATGCTTAAACTTAACTTTAAATACTTAAAGAAACTTAGAACAAGTGTTAACTAACCCAAATCATCTGGTCCGAGGACTCCGGCCATGATTGGATTTAAGTTTAAACACTTAGTAGAACTGGGAAAGAGTATTAACTAACCCAAATCATCTGGTTTGAGGACTTCCAGGCATGATCGGATTTAAGTTTAAACACTTAGTAGAATTGAGAAAGAGTGTTAACTAACCCAAATCATCTGGTCCGAGGATTCCAGGCATGATCGGATTTAAGTTTAAACACTTAAAAGAACTGAGAAAGAGTGTTAACTAATCCAAATCATCTGGTCCGAGGACTCCAGGCATGATCGGATTTAAGTTTAAACACTTAGTAGAATTGAGAAATAGTGTTAACTAACCCAAATCATCTGGTCCGAGGACTCCAGGCATGATCGGATTTAAGTTTAAACACTTAGTAGAATTAAGAAAAAGTGTTAACTAACCCAAATCATCTGGTCCGAGGACTCCAGGCATGATCGGATTTAAGTTTAAACACTTAAAAGAACTGAGAAAGAGTGTTAACTAACCCAAATCATCTGGTCCGAGGACTCCAGGCATGATCGGATTTAAGTTTAAACACTTAGTAGAATTGAGAAAGAGTGTTAACTAACCCAAATCATCTGGTCCGAGGACTCCAGGCATGATCGGATTTAAGTTTAAACACTTAGTAGAATTGAGAAAGAGTGTTAACTAACCCAAATCATCTGGTCCGAGGACTCCAGGCATGATCGGATTTAAGTTTAAACACTTAAAAGAACTGAGAAAGAGTGTTAACTAACCCAAATTATCTGGTCCGAAGACTCTAGGCATGATCGGATTTAAGTTTAAACACTTAGTAGAATTGAGAAAGAGTGTTAACTAACCCAAATCATCTAGTCCGAGGACTCCAGGCATGATCGGATTTAAGTTTAAACACTTAGTAGAATTGAGAAAGAGTGTTAACTAACCCAAATCATCTAGTCCGAGGACTCCAGGCATGATCGGATTTAAGTTTAAACACTTAGTAGAATTGAGAAAGAGTGTTAACTAACCCAAATCATCTGGTCCGAGGACTCCAGGCATGATCGGATTTAAGTTTAAACACTTAAAAGAACTGAGAAAGAGTGTTAACTAACCCAAATCATCTGGTCCGAGGACTCTAGGCATGATCGGATTTAAGTTTAAACACTTAGTAGAATTGAGAAAGAGTGTTAACTAACACAAATCATCTGGTCCGAGGACTCCAGGCATGATCGGATTTAAGTTTAAACACTTAGTAGAATTGAGAAAGAGTGTTAACTAACCCAAATCATCTGGTCCGAGGACTCCAAGCATGATCGGATTTAAGTTTAAACACTTAAAAGAACTAAAATATGAACAGTATGAACATTTTATATAAAAAACACATATTGATCAAATAAACACTTGTTAATAATAATACCTCTTTAGGTTATTTACATTCCAAGGACGTGGTATTACATGTTCGTCTAAATCTTCTAAGAAGTATGCTCCAATGCCAGCGTTGGAAGTGATACGATAAGGTCCTTCCCAATTCGGCCCCAGTTTTACCAAGCTGAATTTTTTGCCGTTCCCACAACTTTACGTAGTACCAGGAGTTAAAGGTCTTAACCTTACATTGGCGTCATAACCCCGCTTTAGTTTCTGCTAATAATGCGCTAACTGAACCATAGCGTTCTCTCTCTTTTCCTCAATCAGGTCTAGATTTCTTGCTAGTTGCTCATCGTTGTCTTTTGAACTGAACGAGCTGGTTCTCGTTGTCGGGAACCCAGACTCCAAAGGGATGACAGCTTCAGCTCCGTAAGTCATTGAGAAAGGGGTCTCTTCAGTAGACCTACGAGGAGTGGTTCTGTACGTCCAGAGTACGTGTGGAAGTTCTTCAACCCATTTACCTTTTGCATCATCTAATCTTTTCTTCAACCCACTTAATATGACTTTATTCACAGCTTTAGTCTGTCCATTCCCTTGGGGATAAGCCAGAGTAGAATACCTGTTAGTAATCCCCAATTCACCGCAGTATTTTCTGAACATTTTGCTATCAAACTGAAGTCCATTGTCCGAGATGAGCACATGAGGGACGCCAAACCGAGTGACAATGTTTTTCCGTACAAATCTTTTTGCATCCACATCTCGAATATTTGCTAGAGGTTCTGCTTCAACCCAGTTCGTAAAATAGTCTGTGCTGACTAGGAGATACTTCTTGTTTCCTACTGCTTTGGGAAATGGTCTGACGATGTCTAAGCCCCATTGAGCAAATGGCCATGGACTAGATAGTGGATTAAGGATTCCCCCTGGTTGGTGTATACTCGGTGCGTACCGCTGGCACTGGTCACACTTTTTAACGTATTTCAAAGCTTCTCTCTGCATATTTGGCCACTAGTAACCTTGAGTAATAGCCCTATGTGCTAAGGATCTGCCTCCAGTGTGACTTCCACAGATTCCTTCATGCATCTCTTCTAGGAGTGATTCGGTTTGTTCGGGATGAACACATAACTGATGCCCTGAAAAGGAACGCCTGTATAGCTTGCCGTCCTCCGACAACCAATAACTAGTAGCCTTTCTTCGTATCTTGTCAGCTTCAATTTTTTCCTCAGGCAAAATATCTTCCTTCAAGAATTGCGTGATAGAATCCATCCAACTCGGTCCCACTCTCACTTGGTTAATTTGAACCGTGTTTATTGTTGCCGAGGGTTTGCGTAAGTCCTCAACAAGGATTACTCGAGGCAAGTTCTGTGCCGAGGAGGTTGCAAGCATGACCAAAGAATCCGCATGTGCATTGCCACTTCTATGGACATGTAGTAAGTTAAAGGATTCAAATTTCGACTGCATAGTTTTAACTTGGCTAAGATACTCTCGCATCCTTTCATCTTTAGCTTCGAATTCCCCTTTTACTTGACCGACAACCAGCCTTGAGTCCGAAAAGAGTTTTATGGACTTCCCTCCCATTCTTTGGACCATAGCCATTCCTTCCAATAGAGCTTCATACTCAGCTTCGTTATTCGTAGCTGGAAAATCTAACCTTAAAGACTTCTCAATAATAACCTTTTCAGAAGACGTCAGTACTAATCCAACCCCCGAGCCTTTTTGGTTTGATGCTCCGTCTACATGTACTTCCCATGTTGGAGGGCAGCATTGGGAGAACGTATCAACCAATTTTTCATCTACCTCAGGTTCGGTGAATTCTGCCACCAAGTCGGCAAGGACTTGTCCCTTCACGGAGGTACGAGGCATGTACTTGATATCGAAAGCCCCTAGAATTGTACCCCACTTGGCTATCCTTCCCGTGTAATCGGCACTTCTGAGTATGGTTTTTAGCGGGAGTTGTGTAAGAATAACCACTGTATACGCTTGGAAATAGTAAGGTAATTTACGCGTGCCAAGCACCACTGCCAGGATAGCTTTTTCCAGTGGTAGATAACGCACTTCCGCTTCATGCAACGACTTACTTACGTAATACACTGGTCGCTGTACACCATTATCCACTCATATCGGCACTAAACTCACTGCATACGAGGCTACAGCAATATAGACAAAAAGAACTTCATCTGGCTCAGGACTAGACATGACCGGTGGTCATGCGAGATAGTCTTTAAGTTGCTCAAAGGCCTCGACACACTCCTTTTTCCATTCAAATCTCTTCCATTTGTTGATCAATAAGAAGAAAGGTCTGCATCTATCTGTTGATCGAGATATGAATCTGTTCAAAGCAGCGGCCATACCAGTTAGCTTTTGCACTTCTTTTGGGTTCCGAGGAGTTCGCATATTGTTGATGGCTTTAATCTGGTCGGGATTAACTTCAATTCCCCTGTGAGTAACCATGTAACCCAAGAATTTGCCCGATCCTACACCAAATGAGCATTTAGAAGCATTTAAACGTAATTTATAGCTCTTGAAAATTTCGAAGACAACTTGGAGGTCCCCTAGGTGTTCCGACACCATTTTACTTTTCACCACCATATCGTCTATATAAATCTCAATATTTTTCCTCAATAATGACTCGAACATCCTCGTCATCATTCTTTGATAGGTGAACCCTACATTCTTCAGGCCGAATGGCATCACTTTGTAATGATAATTCCCAACAGGAGTAACAAAAGCAATTTTTTCTTGATCATCTAAGGCCAAAGGTATCTGATGATAACCCTGAAAAGCGTCCAAGAAACTCATCTGAGGATGGTCGACAGTGGCGTCCACCAGCTGATCAATCTTGGGCATGGGGAATGGATCTTTAGGGCAAGCTCTATTTAAATTTGTGAAATCAACACACACTCGCCACTTCCCACTCTTTTTCTTGATTACAACCGTGTTTGCCAACCATTCGGGATAGAAGACCTCCTTGATAGCCCCAGCCTATTTGAGTTTCGTTACTTCCTGACGGACTGCCTCTGCATACTCCTTGGACGGACGACGAAGGAGCTGCTTTTTGGAAATCACTAACGGATTAACATTCAAGTGGTGGCAAATGAAGTCTGGATCCACCCCTGGGGCCTCGTAAGTATTCCAGGCAAAGACGTCAATATTTTGTTTATGGAACTCTACCAATTCCTCCCTCTCTTGCTGAGGTAGTTGGGATCCGACTTGAAAAAACTTCTCCAGATCGTCTCCTATGGTGATTTTCACAAGATCTTCACACTTCACCTCATCGGATGTTCCACCCATAGGTAACATTGGGGGTTTTAACTGCTATAACTCCTCTCCAGGAGTCACAGATTCTACTTCGGGCTTGTGTCGGATAGCTGCAACCATGCACTGTCGCACCATGGTTTGATCACCCAGTATTTCTTCTATTTTGCCTCCAGATAGGTATTTGATCTTCTGATGTAGGGTGGAAGAAACCGCTCCTAAAGCATGAAGCTAAGGTCTGGCAATAATTGCTGTATAAGGAGAATACGCATCCATCACGATAAAATCTACTTCCACCGTTTCCGAACCGGTCTGCACTGGTAGTCTGATCTGTCCCTTCGGGATAATAACCTTCCCTTCAAAACTTACTAGGGGAGAATTGTAAGGCGTCAGATCTTCAGCTCTTAAATTCAGCCCTTTAAAAATATCAGGGTACATAATCTCGGCCGCGCTACCTTGATCCACCATTACTCTCTTCACATCATAACCTCCAATTCGGAGGGTGATCACCAGGGCATCATCATGAGGCTGAATAGTTCCAATCTTGTCTTCGTCTGAAAACCCCATGACCAGGGGCCGATCTAGTCTAGCTCTCTTCGGCTCGTGGCTACCATCCTTAGAAGACAGGCGAGCCACGGACATTACTCTAGAAGGGCATGAACCTGTTCTGCCAAGCGCCGCAAAAATAACGTTGATAGTTCCAAGAGGGGGTCTTGAAGGATTCTCCCTTTCCGGCCGAGTATTAACCTGACCACCCAAACTACTAGAGTGATGCAACAACTGTTTCAATTTGCCTTCTCGAACAAGTTGGTCCAAGTGATCCCATAAACTTCTACAATCCTCGGTAATGTGACCATGGTCTCGATGGTATTGACAATAGAGATTTTGGTTTCGTTTTTCAGGATTTCCCATCATCTTATTGGGCCATTTAAAGAAGGATTCGTTCTTAACCTTTTCCAAGACTTGATGCACGGGTTCTCGGAATACAGCTCCGACCACCTGATTGTTATTTGACCCTTGTTGCTCGGTATAATCCCTTCTCGGCCGGTTATTGTTGTATCTGTCCGACCTAAAATCTCTCCTTTATTGAGGGACAAACTTAGCTTTCCCTTTTCCCTGTTATTGATCATCTTCTATCCTTTTGTACTTGTCCACCCTATCCATTAGTTATCGCAAACTGGTGACAGGTTTACCTGTCAAGGATTTTCTCAAACCATGCTCGGAAGAGAGGCCGACCTTGAAAGTTCTAATAGTGACTTCGTCAAAATCGCCATCAATCTCATTGAACATCTCCCAATATCTTTCAGCATATGACTTCACAAATTCTCCTTCCCTCATTGTCATAGACAGCAGAGAATCTAAGGGTTGAGGAACCCTACTACACGTAATAAATCGGGAACAAAATGATTGAGTAAGCTTCTTGAAGGAGTTGATGGAATTAGTCCTCAACCCATCAAACCACCTCATCGGCATCAGTCCTAAGCTGGAGGGGAGCACTCTACACAGCAAGGCTTCGTCCTGAGAATGAACTGCCATCTTCTGTTTGAACTGACTTACATGCTCCACAGGATCGGTACGTCCATTATACATGGTGAACGTAGGTTGATGAAAACGTCTGGGAAGTTTTGCCTTTTCTATTCCCCGAGTAAAGGGGGACTTAAAAATGTGGCTCAGAGCCTTCTTCATGACCTTAGTTCCTACCCCCCTCCCAGATGGACTCTTTCTCCTCCTCTTGTGAGAATGTTCTTCCTCATAAGAATAAGATTCACTAGGTGGGGTTTCTGAGCGTTCCCTGTAACTGGTATCTCCTTCATCGTTGGAAGAAACATCAGAGCTAGAAGGAGTTTGTTTTCATTGTGCACGACGAAGTTTCCTTTTTAGATCTTCAATCTCTCGTTGCAAATCTTTTTCATCAGCTTGCTCATGTACCAAGTGACTCCTTCGTCGATAGCCACTTCTCCCAGCATGGAGCGTCTGCGAGCTACCCTCTTGCTGGTTATCTACGTGATTTCCATGTTCAAGGTTGTGGAGCTCACCTTGCTGATGAACGTTAACAGATTCTGCATGGGGTGGACTGATCTCATGTGGTCCTGAACCCGTCATAACTGTTATAAACCTTACTAGCACTAATTCTCCCCATAGACGGCGCCAATTGTAAGGTCACAAATTGCAGCCCAAACCCAATAGGAAATGGAAATGGGCCCAATAAGCCCAATACAATAAATTTGTAAGAGAGTGGGCGAAAGAATTAGGCTTATAATGGATTTTTTAACAGTTAATCAGGGTTCTAAGCCAGTCCGAGGAGGAATACGCATGTAATTTGAGGTTGAATTATAGTCCGAGGAGTAAGTTTTCGACGGGACATGCAATTTCAAGTGTTATGTTCTTTCTAGTGCTACAATGAATCTTCTCCTAATTTTCTCCCTAATATTTTTTTTCGATCCTCCACTTATAGAGGTCTTTCCCCATTATATAGTCCCCTCTTATCTATTTCCATCGTCCACTTGTCCTTCATCCAACCTCAGACCTCTGTATCTATCCTGTTAAACAGATTTTTATAGTTTTCTATGGGCGGTAGTAGTTGAAAGTACTGTTCAGAGGTCTTCTCCACATTAATGCGGCCAGGAAAGCTGCTGTAGTGCATTTAATGCGGTGGTGGCAGCTTTTCTCTTAGATATTTATGTGTTTTTATCCCTTCCCTGTACATTTGAAGTTTACCTTTACTGCTGGAGTTTCCTGGAAGGTCATCCAGGGTAAGACGAAGGTCACTTTACAGATATTTGTCAGATCCGAGGAGGATGACCCTCTCGGACCAACACCCTTGGATACTTATTTGCTCTACTATCTATTACGGGGCCTTTCCTCGTGCTTTCTTCTCCTCGGACATATTATTATTACAGAATGGGACTTTAAGCCCAGCGCAAAAGCTCAAGTTTTGGCCCCCACAATTATAATAATGATGCAAGTGAATTATAAAAGTTAAAGTTTCACTTGGATAGTGAAGCTATTTAACAAGCTATAATAATGTGTGTTTATTAAGTTCTTAAGTTATCTACAGAAAAAATTATCATTATTAGCAACGCTTTTATTGTTATTATTGATAATTTGATAGTAATATATCAGCGACGAAGCTAAAAAACTTTTCTTGACAAAGTATTTGCAACAATATTAGAGCATTCTTATCAAGGATGTTAGAGCAACCACATCAGCTTGTGTAAAGTTTTGCAAAATAAAAAAAGTTACTCTTTTTACACATTTTGGCCAAAAAAAACCCACATTAGTGGTGTAAAATTATGCATTTATGCACAATTGCTACAGTAACCATGCATATATGCACGGTTACTGTAACTCTTGCATTTAGTATTTTTTTTTCTCTCTCCACCTCCCTCTCTCTTTTTCTCTTTGGTTTGACTCTCCACCTCATTTGGGTTCCCTCTCTTTCCCAACAATCATAGCAACTCAGCAAAGAAGAAAGAAGAAGACAGTTTTCCAACCACCAACTCAGCACAACCCAACTATCACCACCACAACCCAAACCCGTCAAAAAACCCATTCCAAATCCAAACCAAAATCAATAAAAACTAAATCCAACGGAAAACTAAACCCAACGGAAATCAGTCAAATCTGCCATCGGATCTACCTTGCTGCTGCTGCTGCCACATCTGCCTTGTTGCCATCGCCAAATCCAACCCAAATGGACTTAGATGGACATGGGTTTTTGTTGAAGTGAAAATTTTTGGTTTGTTTATGGATTTTTCGGGTTTGTTAATGGAATTTTCCGGTGAAGAAATGTGCGAAAGAAGAAAACTTGACCGGTGAAGAAAGATGAGAGAAAGAAGAAAAAGAAAGAAAATTCACCGTGAGAGAGAGAGAGAGAATAGTGTTCAAAAAAGAAAAGTGAGAAAGTGGGTTTGACTAGTAAGGTTGTTGAAATAATAAAAAAATAATATAAAATGATTATTTAAAAAAAATAGTGTGTATAATAAATAAACTGATGTGGGTGTTTTAGATAAGTGGATGTGTAAAATAGAAAAAGTAGATTTTAGATATGCAAATTTATAAAAATTTTGCATCCACTAATGTGGATGCTCTTTTAATGCTAAAATGCTATATTTGACATCCAAAACACCAAAATACCTTCTACATTAAACATGCCAAATGTTAAAATTTTTAACACTCAACTATAGTGAGATATCATCTATAACAGCTCACTATAGCTAAATGTTAAAACTAAATATTAATTTTTTAATCCCCGCCCACACGTGCCAAGTCCCTTTACCCTTTCTCACTCACACACGCTACCTCTACTTCCTTTTCTTTTCTAGTTCAAACTCAACATTCCACCCCTTCTTCCTTTTCTTTTCTGGCCAAGCTCCCTTGCCTTCTTCTCCCATGTTGCTTCCTTTCCCTCAACCAAGCTGCCAAAAATCCAAGATCCTTTTCCCTCTAACCGAGCCCAAAAACCCATTCCACCAAACCCATGCCACCCACCATAAACACTTTTTAATCGAAACAACATGGTATCATAGCCTATTTTGTGCTAGTGACCCCAGTGACCATAGCCCACCAAACTTTAGTCTCCAACGACCACAGCTGCCATTGTTTCTTGCCACTCACTCAACTCTTATTGTTGCCCATCACCAACCACGATTCCCTGGCTAGAGGAGTCGACTAGCTCTGGAGACTGTTTATGGTCATAGCGACATTGCACTCCTGTTGTTTGTCTACGATTCACTCTCAAGTCTAGTTGGTTTTAATCCAACGATGCATGGCAGCCCAATGGAGCTACTTGCTATAACTCCAACCCTCGTGTGTCGTTGGATCTCCACTCTTGGGTACCAATTTGATTTGATGTAATTTAACTTGATCCTCTTGTGTCCTTGGTTTGTTAGTGACTTAATCCTTTGTTTGGGTATTGAGGTCACATGATCTAAAGAAGACATCATTTTATCACAAAGACAGTATGTTTTGATATTTTGAAAGAAATTGGCTTGTGGATTGTGGAGGTTTTGGGTTGTGGTGGGGTTTGTGAGTTGTTTTGTGAGTTTGTGGGTAGTGTTTGATGGTGGTAGTGGGTTGTTTCATTGGGTGGCAATGGGGTGTGGGTTGTGGTGGGGTTGTTTGGGCTTGTTGCGGTGGGTGGTGGTAGTGGGTTGTAGTGGTGGTTGGTAGTGGCAGTAGATTGTGGTGGCTAGTAGAGCAGTCGGAGAGGATGAGAGAGGTGAACTGGGTTTTTATTATTATTTTATTTATTTATTTAATTAGGTTGTTTATATTATTTTAATGTGTAGTGTATTAAAATAGAAGTTTTGATGTATGGTGTATTTAAAAGTGAGATGTTAAAATGAATAAAGTGACATTTTAAGATGTTAAAATGCTATATTTTTTAACATTCTTGATGTGAATGCTCTTAGCAAAGACAAATTTCTGTACTAATATCATGAAAGGACATTTAAAGCATATCAACGACAAATTTCAGTTGTTGCTAGCTAAAGACCAAATTTACTACACTGATGATAAACCAATTGCCTATAAATTGCTTATTAGGGCATGACATTTGGCATTCTAAAAAAAAAAAAAAAACTCTCCACAATATGTACGGAAGTATATCATCAGTGAAAGGGTAAGCCTTCCATACATATTGTGGAGTTCAATTATACATATTGTGGAGCTCTTAAAAAAATAAGAAGATAAAAAATCATCTCATTTATATATAGTCCGGGTTTTATATTTTTTTCTTTATAATAATGTATTATTGCATAATTTATTGATTGAATAGCAAAACACATTTTGATTGGTATCAAATTTGATGTGTGATAAATATTGAAAGAATATTTTATTTAAAATTTTAATATAAAGATACCAAGAGATTAATTTTAACAAAATTAATACCAAGCATAACTTGAGTGAAAGCGTATATCAATTATGAGTATGATAAAATATTAAATCTATAATAACTTATTATGAAATAGTATTACATTGAAATAAAATTATATCATATAAAAGATGAACTTAACTTTCATAAATACACATTATTTGTTACTACGTACTACTGAGATGATTTAGCATTCTCATTAAGAGTGTTATAAATGATAAACTGTTATTTTTAGCATTTATAACCACAAAAACATAATTCATCAAAGATGTCATATGCTAAAAAATTTGACATCTTGCTACAATGAGCTCTCATTTTTGAGAGTGCACTGTAGTAAGATGTTATAATTTTTTAATGTTTTTTTTCCTGTTGAGAGAGAGAGAGAGAGAGAGAGAGAGAGAGAGTAAAAAAATGAATAAAAATAATAAAGAAAGAATATTTAAATAAAATGGTAAAAAAATAGAATTTTTTATGTTAGGGGTATTGCAAAGTAATGTGTTAAATGCTATAAAGTTATGTTTTTAGATGCTAAATGCTAAAATTTTTAGAACTCTTGGTGAGAATGCTCTTAGAACATACATACGTACATACATAATTACACAATACACACACACACATACATGCATACATATATGTATGTGTGTGTGCACGTGCACATGTGAGTGCATGCACAAGCTTCAAAATAAAGATGACAAATTTAAATTTTTTTAATATTGACATCTTTTCAATTACAATAATAATAATCCCATAACCTCCCCTAATGCAATTCCGGGATAAAGAAGTATTTTTACAATATTTAAAGTATAGTTTTTGCTATAATTTCTTAGACAACCATTTTAGGGAATCACTTAACATTAGACATAACTATTATTTCTCCTTCTACAATTAAAGCATCGTTCATAAGAAGTCCCTTGGATAAATCTTGGAGATCCTTAAGAGGCATAAAGTGTGAGAAACCACATTCGTTCGAAGAGGTAGTGAACCAATGTTTTTCTGTAAGAAACAAAACAAAACAAAAAAATTGAGACAAAACTTACACAAGAACAAAACAAGGTCAAAGAGAATAGGAGGCACGTGTGTGTGCACACACACACATATAAGCACACATACCTGTTTTTTCCATGTGCTTTTCATTGTTAATTTGGTCCTTTATACGTATCTTGAATTGTGCAAAAAATTTGTGCTCAGGTAGAACACAATCACAACATATGAGGAAGAGAGACATCACTTTCATTTCTCCATTATAAATTCCTTTGGGGTAAACCAGTAACTTCCTACATGGATTCAATAAAAAGAGTTAAAAACAAAAGGTTCTAAGTCTCAAAAAGGAAACTTTCCTTTTTTTTACAACAATAATAGTCCAACTTATAATAATACCTATAAAAATATATATATAAAAAATTAATACCATTTCACATCCCCAACTTGAAATATTTGAGAATAATATGTCACTTTATCTAGTGATGAAAAGTTTTCAATCTTCCAATCCATAGTACGGTTAATGGGCTCTTTTATCATAGTAAGAATCTCCCGTTTGGCATTGCGTTCATGAACAAAAAGCTCAGCACCAAATACGCAACAATCATTGACAAGATATCCTTGAGAAAGATCATCGAAAGATTTAAGGGATAGAAATTTGTGAAAGCCCCATTCAGTCTTGATATCATGGAATCTTCTAATTACCCCATCAACATCTACACACACAAAAAAAGATATGTTAGATTAATTTTTGAGAGAATAAAAAATTTAACATGGTATCAGAATAAAAAGTTCTGAGTTTAAATTTTTCCTGTGGCCTCCTCACGTTCTATTTAAATTTCCAAATGTTGAATCCCTACTCAATAGTAGCTCAAGTGTTTAACATGTGAATAAATTTACCATCTTCTAATAGTTTAAGGTTTTTAGAAAAATCGGTAATTTAACAACTTATACCAAAATACTATACCAAAATACAATCATGAAAGATGAATATGCATGTTTATATATATATATATATATATATATATATACACACACTATGAGAGAGAAAACCTTGAATGGTCAAGAACTCGTCTCGTATTTTATCGAACAGGAGCAATTTGAAGCTGACATAAATTTCCCAGCCAAGAGTGTACTTTTCGGTGTCAACAATTGCCAAGTATATTGAGATGTGACCACTTCCATTCATTTTCTCGTTTCCTTTTGGATAAATAGACAACCTCCTGCAAAATAAAACTGACTACATTAGACGTAAACATTTATATTTGAATAGAAAAAACAAAGAATTAGAGCCCACCATTTGTGTCCATTGGCTTCAAAAACACCAGAGTCATACTTTTCCACCCCAGTATCACATAGCAAAGAGTATGACTGTATTTTAAGTAAGTAATGCGCTGGACGAAAATGTCTTTTTGTTCTTTTGATTGCTGCAATACATTAGGAATATTTAAATACACTGTCTAATAACAATTGGGAAGTTAGATATGGGTCAAGTTTGGCAACAATTTCAATCAAACAGTGCTAAAGCATAATCATCATAGGTCAAAGAAATATTTAACAATATAAACTAAGGGCATTGAAACTTAAAAAATGAATAGACAATATGTCATGATTGATGATACAGCATATTTCCTTTATATCACCCATCATGACATATTATTGTTTTCATCCTAAATTGGAACGTTTGGCTTTTCAAATATCATATTTTTCAAGATTTAATTGAATTTTTACAAATAAACAAAGTTAAATATATAGATCTTCTCAAAAAAAAAAAAGAAGTTAAATATATTGATGAATTTTTTTTTTTTTCTGAAAGGAATAAATTGATGAATTAAGCTCATCCAAAGGCACACTTTGTATTTTCATTATTGCACTTAATTCATATTCTCAGCGCCAGCAAGAGTCCTATCAAATTGTCCATAAAATTAATCACATAGATAAGAAAGTGATTTTACTATTGATCATGAATTGTAAAAAAAAAAAAAAAAAAAAAAAAAAAAATTAAGAAAAAAAATGATAAAAGTTTTATAATCACAAAATCAATGATTGAAGGCATTACATCCAGGGGCGGCACCAAATGTAGTTCAGAGTAGTCACACGACTACCTTGACTTGAATATTTTTTTAATGTACCTTTAAAAAATTGAGTTTTCAATTAATATGGGTTGTTGACCACCCTAAAAAAAGCTTAAACACCTTAAATAACAATTTGAGCCCATTAAAAATTAAATTCTACCTCTCCAAAAAATTGCACGAAATATTATGTTCATAACATTTTCGTAATAAATCCTAAATATTAGGTTGTTACTGATAGAAAAAAAAAAAAAAATTTCAGTGGTATATTCAAATTAAAACCAGTAAAAACTTACCACCTAAACTTACCACCTAGACTTTGTTGTGTAAGCTTTGCAAAAATGTTGTGAACACAGTACTTCTCAAAAATTGTCCAAACAAACAAATTAGCCTAAAGGCTCAAATTAAATGCTTAATTATGATTTTTTAAATTGTGTTTTCAAATAACATATTTTAAGATTGCTATTTTTTTTATTTAAAAATGCACACTTTTCAAATAGTTAGTCTATTAGTACTTGATTTAGTCTTTAGCCGAATTTGTTAAATTTATGTGATATATTTTTTCAAAAAGATAATACATTTCGTTTATATTGTTACTTGTTTAGGCGATATGTTGGTAATTAAATGAGAGATTAGTAGTTTAATAATTGCTTAATCATGTAAATTGAAATAGATGTAGCTGATAACATTGATAGTGAAGTTATCATATCATATAATAATTTCAAAATATGAAAACTTGTGAAGAAAATTTTAAAACTTTATGTATTTGGGTTTTTTTTTTTTTTTTTTTTATGTTAACATATTCAAGTTTTATTTTTTAAAAAAGTTTTACTAATTTAATTTTTTTAATGACCATTCTAAAAAGAATTTCCTAGAGCCGCAACTTATTACATCTCTAACATTTTAAATTATTTATTCTTTTGTCTTCTTAGTCTATCCATGTTTGTAAAATATAGACATTAAGTTTTTTGGACTTTAAAATTATACATATACTACGTTATTAAACAGTAAATAACATTGATCAATCAAAATGAAATTTGTCCATGTTTGTTAATAATAAAGAAAACTTGTAATTTTTTTTTTTTTTAAGAAATAAGAAAACTTGTAATCTAATGGTGATAATTTAAAATATTAATATTAAATAATATAGCATTAAGGAAGAGTCATACCAAATATAAATATTTATATTTATATGCGGTGCAATACATATATACAAAATATTTATTAAATCAAATTGAACCGTTTTCATTAATAAGCCCATATTAACTCCACATATTAAAGAAAAGTAGGGGATGAAATTCTTGATTAATAATTGTACAAGCATAGACATACTCTACAAAGAAAACGTATCGAATGTAGATCCCATTTGTTTTAGCAAAAACAAACAAACAAACAAAAAAGGAAAAGAAAAAGGAAAAATTTTCTCATTTTTGGACATTTTTGGTGGTTGAGAATTTCGGTTGAGAAACTTGATTAAACAAAAATAATTTTTTGGTGATCAAGAAATACACTATCTTTAAGGTTGATAATGCTGAAAATGTTTTACATGCCAAAAGGAGTTTAAAACGATTTCAGCCTTAGGAGAATAGAACTTCCTTTCTCATGAATCTAAAACCCCCCTTATATCTTAAGAGAACATCTTGAAATCTTCAAAATGACCAAATCACCATGAAAGCATCCAAATTGAGAAATACTTCAAAAATTTGTAAATAATCAATATACCCCTAAAAACTTGGAAATGACTGAAATATCTTATAAAACATTTAAAATAATTAAAAAAAAGGCCCCATAATAACATTCAAAATGATAGAAATGGCCTCGAAATTTCTAAAATGACCAAAATATACTAAAAACCTTGCGTAAAACTTTTATAATGATTGAAATTGACACAAAACCTCTATAATGACCAAAATACCTTAGAAAAACTTCTAAAGTAACAAAAATACTCTCAAAACATTCCCAACGTTTTCAAGACGACCAAAATACCCTTAAACACTCACCTAAAACCTTTATAATGATCAAAATGCTCTCATAAGTTCTAAAATGGCCAAAATTCCATGGAAATATCTAATGTGATAAAAATACCCTCAAAATTTTAAAGACCAAAATATCTTAAAAACTTCTACTATTATTGAAATGTCCTTAAAACCACCAACTAAAAAATATTGAAATGATGTAAATAGTAGCTCTTTAAAACATTCAAATAACCATGATATGGCTCAAAATTATGGGCAAATGCCTTCAAAAGTTTAAAATTTTCTCAAAAACAACTTTCAAATAGTTTTTTTTTTTTTTTCCCCTTTCTCTCTTTATTGGGAAAAAAAAGGTTGATAGTAGTTTCTTCTTAGTTGTTAGTTTTTCTTAAATTTTTTTTTTTTTTTTTCTGTAGCACATTTCTTGTGCTTATTATTTTAATTTGTAATAATTTTATTTTGATTGTGCTTGTGTTTAGGTTGATTTTTGTTCTACATTAAACGTTTTAAATTGGTGTATTAAAACATTTTAAAAATTAATTTATAAAAATCTAGGAAAAATTTGATGTCGAAACAAACGAAGAGTTGTAGTTGAGATATCATTCCCCTTCTTTTTTTCTTTTTTCTTTTTCTCAAGAGCAAGATTTGAAATAATATCCATTTGTTTGATGTGTTTGCACGGGTTTTGAGAGTATGAAAATCTTGATATTCTTTTATTATGAATATATATATATATATATATATATATATATATTAAATACATATATATATATATATATATATATATTAAATAAATAAATAAATAAGAAACAAAAATAATAAACTAATAATCTTGGAAAGGGAAAGAGAGCATACTGAGGAGGTCATCGCTGAGCTTGGTTTCTCCCATGACTTCAGATTTTGGTGTTTACTATCTAGAAATCACTTTCTTGAAAACTACAACCTAATTTGCATTATTTATAGGGTAATCAATAGGAGTGTTCTCCACAACAATGCCATGGCACTTTACACACAAAACCGTACATGCGAATGTGATTGGTTTGAAGAAAAGAATAGACAAGGAACTGAGATGCAAGGAAAAAGAAGGATTGATGCTTATTTTGATTGGGTAGAAGAGAAGAATTGGAGAACTAAGTTTCCTTTTGGGATCAAGGTACGAAGAAACCATGATAAAGACTTTAGTACTTTTTTCTTCTCCTCTCGGTAGGAGTTTTCTCTCTCACCTAGGGTGAGTTTTCTTTATGCTTTGCGTGGTTCTCTTTTTTTCTTTTCTTTTTTCGCTTTTCTTATTCATTTCACACCGCTGCTTGCTAAGCCGTGGTACCCTACAAACTTTTTCTCCTTTCTTTTTCTTTACACTCCGCTGCTTGTTAAGCCGTAGTACCTATTAAAATGTCTACTGCCTTTGCTACAAGTCGTACAACTAGATAGTTTAGACTAGCTCAAGTATGTATATAACATTGTATCTTGTAAATATCTAGTCTTGTAGATATTTGTCACATAAAATATCTTGTAGATATTATCTTGTAGATATTAATTTAGTTTAGTCAATTAGGCCACTTGTCATGTTTGTATTGGTTTATTGTATTGCTTGACTTGATCATTTGGTTGCTCTGTTAGTGTCAGTTATTTTAATATACGAAATCATTTTTCTCAAAGCTCAGAAAGTTCATTCTCTCTCTCTGCATTCCTTCATATCTCTGCATGCTTTCCGTCATTGCTGAACTTTCTTCGAGCTTGCATTCTTGATTTCAACAGTACCCTACAAACCTTTTTCTAGTTTTTGATCCTTGGCTGTTTCGACACATACAGGGACTCAGATTTCATTGAACGCTTGCACCTTATAACCTTAACGGAGGACGAGGAGGAAGTTCTCACGGTTTGATCCACTCAGAGAGAAAAAATCCTGGAAGAGTGCTCACTCAGTTTGATAGGAAGATTTCTCACATCCAGACCCTACAACCAAATAGCGGCCAAATCACTACTGAGGTCGGTTTGGAAGTTTGGGAACGACCTGCGGATTGTGGACGTAGGGGATGGACTTTTCCAGTTCAAATTCACCATGCATCCCTGGTTGAAAATCCATATGGAGAATGGATAAAAGCAGGTTTTCGACGGAAAGACGATAACCCAAATAGGAGAACCCCCCACCCCACCTCGCCGTAGGACAGTGCCAGAGGATGAATCCGGAGATAGGTTTCCGCCTCAAACTACTCCTTGCCCGAGTGCTGAGGATCTAGGTGACAATAATGGAAATCTTGACGTAAATGGCAAGAACATGGAGTTTACACAATATCAGCTGCATTGGCTGACTACTCTCAAAGGACTAGTATTGTGGATGTGACCCGAAATGCCTCTGATGATGTGGGGCCCAACCTTAATGATTTTCTTGCTCACTTTTTATTTATTTGTTATATATATATATATATATATATATATGAGAAAATGATGAGACAAAAGAATACACTCACATATCAATATTCAAACTGCATGCAATAATTAGTATCGCCAGGGGCGGAGGGAGGGGGGCTTGGGGGGCACTTGCCCCCCCTGAATTTTCAAATGCCCCCCCCCCCCCCCAAAAAACGTAAGACAAAAAATAAAAAATAAAAATAACCCCCCCTCACACGAAAGACAAAAAATAAAAAATAAAAAACCCAATTAAGTGAATTCACGTTACTTTTCCAGCTTTCCTAGTAGTAGTAGTAGTAGACTTCTACTCCTAGTACAATTATATATATAAAATTAATGGGTCTCACTTAGTAAACTTGATGGACTAGACCAAACTGCTTGTAGAATTTTTTTATGTCTCAAGTTTCTTTCTTGAATAACCAACTTGAGACATACATCCATGACATGCAGTCCACTGAAGAGTTTTCAGCATTTAGAGGAATTGGACAGCTTGTTGAAAAGATGGTAGAAATGAAAAAAAAAATGTTTCATATCCATTGATTTACTCATTAGTGACTTTGGCATTGATTTTACTAGTTACAACAGCTACTGTTGAAAGAGCTTTTTCAACAATGAACATAATTAAAAATCGATTACGCAATCAAATAGGAAATCAATGGATGAATGATTGCTTAGTTACATATATTGAGAAATATATATTCAAGACTATTAAGTGTGAAGAAATCATGCAGCGGTTTCAAAATATGAAAAATCGTTGAGGACAATTGAGTAAAATAAGCTAGGTGTGAAAAAATAAATTAAAGTTTACATTTTATGTTAAATTCTATATGACAATTAAATTATCATATAGTTGTTTACTTATTTTGTTATTAATATTGATTAATTTTTTTAGATTAATTTTTTATTTCCAATCTTTTCTTTTAATCTTGCCCCCCCTAACCTAAATTCCTGGCTCTGCCACTGAGTGTCGCGGAACAAGTGATAAACATCTTCTCAATATCACACCTTATCTTTCTTTTTTCTTTGTTTTTTTTCTTGCTCATTTGATTAGTGTATAATTGACTACGTGGGAACCCAAACCATACAAAAGCCCATGCATTGGGCCATATCTCAGACTTCACACAAAGTCTAATACCAAACTCCCAGGACCAAACTAAGAAGGGCCCTTACCCAGAAACTTGAATTTTCTTACCATGGAATACCTGATTTGTTAGTTATCTATGAATACCCACTCAACCCTCTCCCTCTCTCTCTCTCTCTCTCTCTCTCTCATTGAAACTCCTCACTCTTTCCGTAATCACCTTAAACGCTATCATAAGGCTACAACGCTACAAGAAATGTTATGTTTACAATATTTCATAAAAAATTTACAACAAATTTCAAATGGTAAGTTGTTACTTGTAGGTAAAAATGTAATTTTAATAGTAAATTCAAATTAGAACAAGTAATAACTTACTACCTAAAATTTGTTGTGAATATATTATGAAAATACTATAAATGTAGCACTTCCTGAAACACCATTGTTGCTATCACTCATTTCTCTGATGATCTAGTTGAAACAGTAAGGCAAATTTCAAAAAGCCCTAACCCTCACCCTTTAGTAATATTTCTTTTATTAATAGGGATATCATATGTAGGACCAATTTCATTTTTAATTTTGCACGCTTTAAGGAAATTATTCATATAGGATCACACGCAACAACCAAAATATTTTTCACAGTTTTAATTTATTAAAAAAATTAAAATAATAATTATAAAATCTGAAATTAAGATCCAATTAATTGGCTAAAACATATTTAAAGAACAAACTCATATTTGGGGCTTGTCGTAAATTGGTACTAAAATTAATCTCCTTTAAAAAATGGTCCAAAAACTAAACTAGTAGCTTCAAGCCCATTAATTTGGGCTAAAAATAGGTACAGAGTTGAATAATCAATTGCAAATGATTTTAACTAATTTCACAGTCAACCATGGATTAGGACTTCTATAACAAAACCAGCTTGGTTTGGATACTAACTACGTTATCATATTTTGCCTAATTCTTACTATGTCCAACATTCGTAATCATGCCAACCTTCAATATTGTTCTTGGACTAAAGTCTCACAATATCACCAACAAATACAAAATTCTTTAATGGTAAGTTGTATTGTATGATTAGTTAATTCTCCGTGTTAAGTTTTTTCTTTATTTTATTCATATTTGTTAACAAAAGTCGGGCCAAAATGGGGATATACCGGCCCCTTTCACCAAAAAGTTCTAGCAAAATGCCCCATTTTTCTGAAACTATCTAGTGATATGCCTTTATTTTGAAACTTGATTTTCTAAACATCAAGTTTCAATGTAAAACTCGATTTTTAGAAAATCGAGTTATAGGAAAATCAAACTTAAAAAAAAATATATATATATATATATATATATATATATATTTGAAACTCAAGTTCCATTTGAAAATTTTCAAGGAACTCGAGTTCCTTACTGAAACTTGATTTTAAACAAATCAAGTTTTAAAACAGGGGTATATTGCTAGATAGTTTCAAAGATGAGGTATTTTGCTAGAACTTTTGGGCGAAAGGGGTATATCTTCATTTTGGTCACAAAAGTCATAACAAAATACAAAGAATAGAGGTTTTTTTTTTTTTTTTTTTTTTTTTGAGAAACAGAAATAGAGGAAAGATGAAAACCAATCACACTTGATGATAATTTGATAGTAATATATTAGCGACGAAGCTAAAAAACTTTTCTTGACAAAGTATTTGCAACGATATTAGCAAAGACAAATGTCTTTACTAATATCATGAAAGAGGACATTTAAAGCATATCAACGACGACTTTCAATTGTTGCTAGCTAAAGACCAAATTTCGTACACTGATGATAAATCAATTGCCTATAAATTGCTTGTTAGGGTATGACATTTGGCTTACCCTTTCACTGATGATATATTTCCATATATATCGTGGAGTTCAATTATACATATTGTGGAGCTCCTCAAAAAATAAGAAGAAAAAAAATCATCTCATTTATATATAGTCCGGGTTTTATATTTTTTGCGTTATAATAATGTATTATTGCATAATTTATTGATTGAATAGCAAAACACTATCCTAATTAAGTGAGCTGGGGAGAAGCAGCACGTTATTTGGCCATACCACTGATGAATGTAAGAGGTTTGGTGCTACACTTCGGTTTTGCAAGGTCAGACATGTTTACCAGGAACGAAATCGGTTAGCTCACTCTTTAGCTAGGAGAACAATTTTATCTACAGACATGGATGTATGGGTAGAATTTCTACCTAATGATTTGGATGTTGTATTCCAATCGGATTTAGTTCAATAAAATTGACTTACTTCTTTCTCGGAAGAGAAAAAAAAAAAAAAAGAATAGCAAAACACATTTTATTGGTATCAAATTTGATGTGTATGATAAATATTGAAAGAATATTTGATTTAAAATTTTAATATAAAGATACTAAGAGATTAATTTTAACAAAATTAATACCAAATATAACTTGAGTCATAGCATATATCAATTATGAGTATGATAAAATATTAAATCTATAATAACTTATGAAATAGTATTACATTGAAATAAAATAATAATAATAATAATCCATAACCTCCCCAAATCCAGTTCCTGAATAAAGAAGTATTTTTACAATATTTGAAGTACAGTTTTTGCTATAATTTCTTAGACAACCATTTTAGGGAATCACTTAACATTAGGCATAACTATTACTTCTCCTTCTATAATTAAAGCACCATTCATAAGAAGTCCCTTGGATGCATCTTGGAGATCCTTAAGAGGCATAAAGTGTGGGAAACCTCGTTTAGTCAAAGAGGTAGTGAACCAATGTTTATCTATAAGAAACAAAACCAAAAAAAAAAAAAAATTGAGACAAAACTTGCATGGGAACAAAACAAGGTGAAAGAGAATGGGAGGTACGTGCATATGCTCGCACACACATATAAGCACACGTACCTATTTTTTCTACGTGAGCATTGTTAACTTGGTCCTTTATACATATCTTGAATACTACAAAAAACTTGTGCTCAGGTAGAACACAATCACAAGAAAAGAGGAAGAGCGATATCGCTTTGATTTCTCCATTATAAATTCCTTTTGGGATAAACCAATAACTTCCTACATGGATTCAATAAAAAGAGTTAAAAACAATAGGTTATAAGTTTCAAAAAGGAAACTTTCCTTCTTCTTCTTTTTTACAACAATAAAAGTTCAACTTATAATAATAAAAACTAATACCATTTTAAGTCGCGAACATGAAATATTCGAGAATAATATGTTACTTTATCTAGTGACGAAAAGTTATCAATCTTCCAAGTCATAGTACGGTTAGGGGGTTCTTTTATCATTGTAAGACACTCCCGTTTGGCATTGCGGTCATGAACAAAAAACTCATCACCAAATATGCAACAATCATTGACAAGGTATCCTTGAGAACAATCTTTGAAATATTCAAGAGAGAGAAATTTGTGAAAGCCCCATTCAGTCTTGATATCATTGAATCTTCTATCATGGAATCTTCTAATTGCTCCATCAGCATCTACACACACAAAAGAATATATGTTAGATTTGCTTATTATGTTTTCAAGAAAATTAAAAATTTTAACGTGGTACTAGAGTAAGAGATTCTGAGTTTAAATTTCCTCTAAGACCATCTCACATTCTATTTAAATTTCCATGTGGCCAACACGTATATAGATTTATCATGTCCTAATAACTTAAACTTTTGAAAAAATCAGTAATTTAACGATTTATACCAAAGTACAATCATAAAAGATATAAACTATGAGAGAGCAAACCTTGAATGGTCAAGAACTTGTCTCGTATTTGATCGAACAGGAACAATTTGAAGCTGACATTAACTTCCCAGCCAGGAGTATACTTTTCAGTATCAACAATTGCCAAGTAAACTGAGATGTGACCAATTCCATTCATTATCTCGTTTCCATTTGGATAAATAGACAACCACCTGCAAAATAAAACTGACTATA
The DNA here is from genome assembly GCA_029955455.1 of Quercus agrifolia. Classification (NCBI taxonomy): domain Eukaryota; kingdom Viridiplantae; phylum Streptophyta; class Magnoliopsida; order Fagales; family Fagaceae; genus Quercus; species Quercus agrifolia. Next base: position 53,626,495 of record JARQAD010000003.1, on the reverse strand, counting down.
TTAGAAGTAAACATTAATATTTGAATAGAAAAAACTAAGTATTAGAACAATATTAGAGCCCACCATTTGTGTCCACAGGCTTCAAAAACACCAGATTCATACTTTTCCACCCCAGTATGACATAGTAAAGAGTATGACTCTATTTTAAGTAAGTAATGAGCTGGACGAAAATGTCTTGCTGTTCTTTTGATTGCTGCAATACATTAGGAATATTTAAATACACAGTCTAATAACAATTGGGCAATGAGATATGGGTCAAGGTTTGGCAACAGTTTCTATCAAGCAGTGCTAAAGCAAAATCATCATAGGTCAAAGAAATATTAAAAAAAAAAAAAAAAAATTCAGGGCAATGAAACTTAAAAAATCATTAAAGAACATGTCATGATTGATGATACAACATATTTCCTTCGTATCACCTATCAATAAACAAACTAAGTTTTTTTTTTTTTTTTTTTTTTTTTTTTTTTAATGTAAGGAATAAATTGATGAATTAAGCTCATCCAAGGGCACACTTTGTCTTTTCATTATTGCACTTAATTCATAGTCTCAGCGCCACCAAGACTCATATCAATTTGTCCAGAAAATTAATCTCATATAGATTTGAAAGCAATTTTACTATTGAGCATGAATTGTAAAGAAAAAAGAAAAAAAATGATAAAATCTGACAATCATAAAATCAATGACTGAAGACATGTTACATCTCTCACTTTCAAAATTATTTATTCTATTGTCTTCTTAGTCTCTCCATGTTTGTAAAATATTAAAATATCACAAATCAATAACTATCTAATTTATGAAATATTTAAACTTTAAGTTTTTTATTAACTTTAAAATTATGCATAAAATACATTATTATGGATTAGGTAGTAAATAACATTCAATTAAAAACAAAATTTGACATGTATGTTAATAATAAAGAAAACTCGTAATTAATCTAATGGTGATAATTTAAAGGCTTAATTTTAAAACCCACCATCTAAGTTTAACTACTTTTGTTTTAGTCCTCTAAATTTGCCTCTTTTTTTCATTTAAGTTTTCTACATTTCCAACACCCTAATTCAAACTTCCATTATCTTGTCATTCACTATTCCCGTTAAATCACCATAACTACACCATTTTGCCCTTAATTTAAAATTTAAATTTTATTTTATTATTTATTTCGTAAAAAACATAATTAAAAAAAAAAGTCCAGAAAATTAAAAGAAAAAACAAATTCTTCGCCCCCAAGAATAAACTGAAAAACACTTCCAAAAAAAAAAAAACTCAAAAGCAATAGTTGGGTTTGTGAATTATTTGCTACAACATGTTGTGGCCTGGGAAGCATGGGTGCAGATTCAGGTTTGGGTGCGGTGTGGCGACTCAACAATTTTTGAAAAAGTATGGTGCAAATGTAGTGGGATTCTTTTATTAACAAATTATTAAATATATTTTTATTTACAATTTCTATATATTGCTAAGCATATTTTTTCATATAATGGTAAATATATACCAATTTAAATGCAATAGTAGATAATAAAGTGTGTTTTGACAAAATTTGAGATGAGTTTAGGGTTTTTTCTTTAAACTAGGATGTCAAAATGGTGTGTTTTGACAAAAAATTTTACCTTTTTTTTTTCAAACATTTATTTAGGCCCATATCAGACCGATTCAAGGCCTGTTTTGGCCTGTTTTAGTCTAAATCAGACCAATTTGGGGCTTGTTTTGGCTTTCAGACCGAATCGGACTGTATCGGCCTGAATCAAACCATATTGAGCCGAATCGAAAAACGAAAAAAAACAAAAAACAAAAAAAAACAAAAAACAAAAAAAAAAAATCATCACAAACATGCATGCAACCGCGTCGATGGCCGCATGGCGCATCCAAACAATATTCAACTAAAATGTAGCTTCTTCCAATATTTATTTTCTTTATCTTGGTAACCACTAAGGTTTCTAGGGATGTGGATAGCAAAAATGAAAATATAATTAGGTCCACCATTACTGTGGACAAGTCTAGCAATTCTGGTCCTGGAGTATTTCAGACTAATGATACACAAAAAATCAGTAGGTTGAGTGCTTCGGGCTTCAATAATCTAGAAGGCCTGAAAAGGAAAACAAACAATCAGATAAGATCGGTGGTGACCAGCCAAGAACCCTCTGATGCTTAATTTAGTTTCTCTCTCAAATTCTGGAGTTCCTTTTTGGGAATTGTTTCAGACTTACCTTTGTTTGATGTAAATGAGCATTTATATAGTGCATACTTGAAGTGATTACTTGTCTAATAACTTCCCTTATTTTTGAGGAGTTCCAAAGATTTAGGGTTAACTTCCCCAACTGCCATGAAAGTTAGACTATTTGATCTTATCTTCCATAACTGTTATTGGAACTTAAGTGCTTAGTAAGAAGTTGTGGCAACGAAACCCAGTTTTGACTCGTGCCTCGAAATAGGAACATGTGAAGAGTTCATTAACTCATGTAGAGAAACACACTTGGAATTTCCCAAGTGTCTGGGGTCGTCCAACTGTTTTCTTAATAGACGACCCTCAAGTGTATGGACGACCAATTTTATAAAGGAGGTTCATTCTTACCTTCTTCACACAGATGACTCCCACGGATGAACTTGGAGTTCGCTACATTTTTAGTTCACCATCACAGAAAATACAAGCCGCCATTGATTTGATTCCTTCCAACAATGATCAATGGATTAAAGTTCATACTTCTTTTAATTTTCAGGAGTTTTTTTTTTTTTAATTATGTTTTTTAGGAAGTAAATAATAAAATAAAAATTAAATTTTAAATTTAGGACAAAATGGCGTAGTTTTGGTGATAAGATAACACAAGTCTGAATTTGAGTATTTTAAAACTTAGAGGACTGAAACGAGAAAAGAAAAATTTAAAGAACTAAAATGAAAAATAGTGAAACTTAAATAGTGGGTTTTAAAATTTGGCCTAATTCAAAATATTAATATTAAATAATATAACATTAACAAAGAATTATACAAAATATAAATATTTATGTTTATATGCTATGTAATACATATATAAAAAATATTTATTAATTCAAATCAAACTGTTTTTCATTAATAAGCTCATATTAACTCCACTTATTAGAGAAAACTAACTTATAATCTCATGTATATGCATAGATATACTTAAAAGATATATATTAAGATGCATAGTATAATTTTTACATATATAATTTAAATATTATTGATAGTCATTTTTTTTTTCCTAACTCTTTAAAAAGTCTTGTAAGAATATTATTAGATAAAAAAATGCAAATTGTCTATTTTTTTATTTTTATAAAAAAAAATTATGTTCATTAATTCTAGACTCTTTGGTTTTTGTACGTAATAACTCACTTTGATGAATATTTATAATATGGTCACACATTTGACTCCAAAATTAAAAAATAAAACTATTTCTAAAAATAAATAATTTAAGACACATGATACAAAATTGGACTTCAATTGTAGAATATAATTAGATTTTCTCTAAACTTTACCTATTAATGTGTGTATATATATATATATATATATAGATTAGGGGGGGTCGGAAATCTTGATTAATAATGGTACAAGCACAGACATACTTTACAAAGAAAATGTATCGAATGTAGATCCCATTTGTTTTAGCGAAAAATAAAAGGAAAAAAGGAAACATTTTCCTCAATTTTTGGAAAAAGTATTTTGTATCAAATGATACTATGTCATCCATATCAAAATCCAATAAACGAAAGACATGTGTGCAAAAATAACTACCCATTAACACATGTCTTTCAATTGTTAGTGGGTTAGTTATTTTTTGTTGACATGTCTTACACTTATTAGATTTTCATATCGCTGACATGATATCATTTGATACTAATACCTTCTCCAATTTTGGACATTTGAAGCAGCTGAGAAACTTGATTAAAAATATATAATTTTTTGGTGATCAAGAAATACACCATCTCTCTAAGGTTGACAATTCTGAAAATGTTTTATATCCCAAAAGGAGCTTAAAACATTTTCAACCTCAATTGAACAAACCTCTAAATACCTACAAGATGAAAAAAATACCCTGAAATCTCTAATGTCATAAAAACATCTTTGAAAATTTTAAAATGACCAAAACACCATGAAAGCATCCAAAATGAGAAATACTTATTTTGCTTAATTTAGATGCCTCTAGTTTTCTGTATGAAAGGTTCATTCCTTTTGTATCTGTTGCGAGTCAATTAATAGAAAATCCCATTTCTACCCCCCCCCCCCAAAAATATATATATATATATATATATATATATATATATATATCTATGATGATTGAAATATACACAAAACCTTTAAAATGACCAAAATATCTTAGAAACTAAAATATCTTAAAAACTTCTACTATTATTGAAATTTCCTTAACCACATCTCCAAAATATTGAAATGATGAAAATAGTGGTTTCTTCAAAACATTCAAATAACCATGATATGCCTCAAAATTATGGGAAAACGCCTTCAAAAGTTTAAAATTTTCTCAAAAACAACTTTTAAATAGTTTTTTTCCCCTTCCTTTCTTTATTGAGAAAAAAAGGTCGATAGTAATTCCTTTTTAGTTGTTGTTAGTTTTTCTTTTGTATCACACTTATTGTACTAATTATTTTAATTTGTAATAATTTTATTTTGATTGTGATTGTGATTGTGTTTAGGTTGATTTTTGTTCTACATTTAACGTTTAAAATTGGTGTATTAAATTTTTTTTACAAATTAATGTATAAAAATCTAGGAAAAATTTGATGTTGAAACAAAAGAAGAGCTGTAGTTGAGATATCATTCCCTTTTTTTTCTCAAGAGCAAGATTTGAAATAATATCCATTTATTTGATGTGTTTGCACGGGAGGAGTATGAAAATCTTGATATTCTTTTATTATGAATATTTAAATTAAATAAATAAATAAGAAAAAAAAATAATAGAGTAAACTAATAATCTTGGAAAGGGAAAGAGAACATACTGTTGCTGAGCTTGGTTTCCTCCATGACTTCAGATTTTGGTGTTTACTGTCTAGAAATCACTTTCTTGAAAACTAAAACCTTATTTGCATTATTTATAGGGCAATCAATAGGAATGTCCTCCACAACAATGTCATGGCACTTTACACACAAAACCGTACGTGCGAATGTCATTGATTCGAAGGAAAGAATAGACAAGGAATCAAGATGCAAGGAAAAAGAAGGATTGACGCCTTATTAAAGCTAAGGCAACCACACCCGTGATGTTTTTATGTAAAATGACAAATTTAATTTCATTTATACCATTCAAAAAATTACTCATCTTCCATATTTGAGTGGATCACGATGTGAAATTTGCATATTGAATGATTATTTTTATTAAAATAAATAAATAAATGTTTTAAGCACATATTGTTATAAGAGCATTCTCATTGGGTTATGCAAAATAAATACAAATTCATTTTAAATGATGAATAATCATTCATTATGCACAGCTCTTCAAATTTTTACATATTGCTACAATATAGATGATATTATACAACAACATATGTATGATTTCTTCTCTATTTTTTACTCTCTCTCTCTCTCTCTCTGCCATCAAATTACAACCATCACTGTTTTAGAATCGTTGTCGTCATCGATCCTAGTGTTGGTAGGGTCGGTCATCATCATCCATTCTCGCACTCTCCCACCTCCATCCTCTTATTTCATAAGCTCCACCTCTTAGATTTGGATTGTTGTGATGGTTGTCGTGGCTAGGGTGGGTCATTGATGCTGGTGTTGTTGGGTTTTGTTTTAGGTTTTGGTTCCAACAATTTTGGTGGTTGTTGTGGCTAGAGAGGATAGTTAGTGTCAATGTGGGTTTTTGCTAGGTCAAAGGTGGATTTGTTTTGGATTTTGGGGCAATGGTGGGTTTGGCCATGAGATGATGATGTTTTTTGGGTTCAATTACTGTTTTTTGTGTGAGTAGAAAATATATTATTTTCATTGGATGAACTGTAAAATAAAGAATGAAATGTATGATGTTTTTTTATAGTGGTTATATAAAATAGATAAAATGATGATTGTTTGGTAATGTAAAAATGTATATGTTTTTTTTAGGGGCAACTACATTTTATGTCTCTAAACTATACCCTTTTTTTACATTTATCATCTTGAACTTTCATAATCCACAATTACTGTCTTAAACTATAATTTGTATTTCACTCCGCACCCTACCATCAATTGGGTTGTTAAGTTGGATGGAAAAAGTAAGTCACATGCAACTCAGATGACCCTTGCATTGGCACCACATAAAAAGACCGAATTTGCCCACTTCAATCTTTTAAATTGTATGAACCCAATGTAGTCTTATTCTGTTAAATTACTTATAGGGAAAAGTTAATAGATGCTCTAAGAAAATTTATTAAGAAAATATTTTTAGAAACTTTTTATAAGAAAAGAAAAAAAGTAACTTATTTTTTAACAACTTTTAATATTTTCCATAAAAATTATATCAAAACTTTCATAAAATAATACATCAACAAATGTACTAAAGACATCAGTTAATAAGACCCTTACATAGTTCTAGAACATATCTTAATAGATTAGTCGCTAACAACGACACCAATCTATACAATGTCTAAACTCAGTTTCCCAAAAAAGCACGAGAAAAAAAAGTGCTTTGCTCAAGGACTTTTGGTTAGGGGGAAAAAGGGACAAAAGAAAATATAACTAGAAGTGTGAGATGACCATTTGTAAGCCAAGAAAATATATATAGTCTGGTAATTAGGAAGATGGAACACCTGAATGTGGCTCTAACAGCCAAACCCCTTAGATAAATTATCAACTAGAGCAATTACAAGGAGTGGTTAAAATCTAAAAGTTGAAAATATAGGAGAAATTGAAGTTGTTGATATGGAAAATAGAATGGCAAATCATCCCAACGAGGTCAACTGTGAAAAAAAGGTTTCATATTATATAAGATAAATATTACTTCTTTGTGGAGCAAAAGAAAATTCTCTAGAACATCTGCTCATTGATTGCTTAATATCTCAAATTATTTGGGCTAATTCAGCCAGACCCATCCGTTTCTATGAAATGAACATCCATTCAAATTCAAATTGGATCAAAATTGTCATTCAACTAGGAGAACAACATGGTAAGACAACAACAAGGGCAAGTACTAGATCCTTTAGTAACCAAATTTAGGAGTCTATTTAGCTGGGGAGATGGAAAAGTGAGATGTAGAAATTGAGAAAGGGATAGAAAAGTAGGAGGATAAAATGAATTTTAATTTCCCTCATTTATGTTTAGTTGGGATGGAAAAGTAAAGAGATTGAAAAAATGAGTTTGTATAAATTTACTCATATGCCCTTGTCAAAAGATGATACCTAATTAAAACAAAAAAGTGACAAATAGCCACCAAAAAAGGCAATCACCCAAATTTATTAAAAAAGAAAAATCATGCACAAGAGGAAAAAAAAAAAGCAACCAACAATCCAGTATGTAAGAAGTGGGGGTAATTCAATCATTAACTGCAACTATTCATTTCCTCTTTATTTTCTCTCCAGATTGGGGAGATATAATTTTGGCAAGTTAGAGCATTAGCATCAGAAAACTCTAATTCTACTCTATTTTACCATTCCAAAAATTCACTTTATCATTATACCATACCATTTTACAATACTTCCAGCATCCCAAAACTCTATTTTTATTAAAATATTATTTTTTAATATTTCTTTATAATTGCCATTTTTTTTCAGACTTATATTTCCTGGGCTTTCCAACAGTCTTTTTTTTTTTTCCTCTCCTTCTCCCTCAACCTCTAGCAACACACAAGCCATCAACAACCACAACCACGGCACCAAAAACCCAAGCCACTGATCAACTCAAGCCATCGATCAGAAACCCACGCTGCCGATCAACCCATCAACAACCATAGCCACGGCACCAGAAACCCATTAGCACCGATCAACCCATCAACAACCACAGCCACGGCACCAAAAACCCATCAGCACCTCAACCCATCAACAACCATAGCCACGGCACCAAAACCCATCAACCCATGCCGCCAATTTGAAACCCAGCCGATTTGAAACTCACCGAAGCAAACCCATTCAAAAAAAAATCATCACCAAAGCCACCATCGGAGCTACCAATGATCAACCCAACCGATCCACCCACCGATCAACAAATCCACCGTTTCAAACCCACCATCAACCGATCCCAACCCACTGATCCAAACCCAGCTCGCCGATCCACAATGAGAGATGAGAGAGAGGCCGTGTGAAGCTTCACCGATCCATGACCAACAACCCACTTCAGCCACAACCCAACCATGACCCAAACACCAAACCCAACCACGACCCACAACCCCTTTAAGCACTAGTCACAACCAAAAAAAAAAAAAAAAAAAAAACCACGACCACCATAGTGACCCACGCCAAAAACCACAACCACCATTGACCCACGCCGTCACCCACGCCCAAAAAAAAAAAAAAAAAAAAGCAACCACAGAGAAGGAAGAATGGTGTTTGGGTCTGAAGAGAGGAGAAGCAGATGAAGAAACAGAGAAGGAAGAGAGAGAAGAGAACTGAAATAATGAGATAGAGGAGAGAAATTTTTTATGAAAAAGTGAATAAAATATATATATATTTTTTAGAATACTGCTACAGTACAATTCTAACTTTAGAATTGTACTGTAGCACTATTGCAAAAAATTTTGCAATAGTTGGGTATACAATTATCTGATGCAAACGTTTTTGAGGCATAAAATGTCAAAAAGTCCTTAAATATGGTATTAGCATCCTCCAATGCTAATGTTCTTAGAAGAGAAAACACTTAGACCCCACAAATTTTCCATCTTCCCATTCTCTCCAACCAAACACCCATAAAATCGGTTTTCTCTCCACTTTTCTCTCTCCTATTTTCTATTCTTCCTATTTCACTCCAAACAAACTAACCCTTAGTCTTATGTTCTCGAAATTTATAATTCTACAATTTTTTTTTCTTGGGAATATGTAGGTGAAATCAATCTAAAAAGTAGTAAATGGGGAACCCCATGTCCCACCATATGTAAAATTCAATTATGATGCATCAGTGAGAGAAGAGAAATCTTGCATTTGCAGGAGTTACTAGAAACCTCAAGAGTTGAAGCAAGTGCAGCACTCCTAGGAGTATCAAAATTTGCAGATTTGGGATACATGCAAGCACGCGATTTTTGAAGGTGATATGCATTTAAAATATGATTTTTGCCTTCACACAACTCTTTTTGGCAGCCTCACTAGTCAATTGATGGTTGTTTTGTAACTCATACTTTTAGATTAACCAACTTTGTTGCCCCCTCAATGTCACAAATTGGGGTTGTTTTGTGTAATTTTTCCTTTACCCAACTCTTCTTTCATAATATTAATTTGTTGACTGAGTAAAAAGTTGGTGGCAACTTCTCTACATTTTTCCTTGTTCCTACCTTGTACCTCTTCCTTCTTTTTCGTGCTTATTTATTCAGGTGGAAAAAAAATTAAAATAATAAATTGTATACAAAATGGCCCAATGGGCCTAAACCGTGTGAGTTGTTTTTATTTCCACGAAACCTCACAAAGTAAAAAAATGTATGTATCCAAGATATTAGCCGCGTTAAAGCATGGACAGCAGAACGACGTCGTCGTCAGCTGATTTGATAAGCCGGCATGAACGACCCACACATCACCAGACGCGTTGGTTGACCGACGTGTTCCTTTTTGACGCAAACATCAGCCGTCAGATCATCAGAAAAGGACGTATTAGATCAGGCAGTAACCTTGAAGGACACCCTACAAATTACAGTAAACTTCTCATCAGCCAATTACATTCACTTTATCTTGCAGATAAATTTACCGTCTATTTTAGCATAGAGAATAATTGACAGATTGTTACTGACGCGGTTACTCGAAGGTAAAAGAATAATTTTAGGTATAGGTTAAAATCAAAATTGGTAATAATTTATCATCAATAATTTGTTTGGAAAGTATTATAAAAATATTATGGATATATAACTTCTTTTTAGCATAAAAATTCACGTCTATTTTAAGATAAAGAATATGTAGCAATTTGTTACTGATGGTTATTATTGGATAAAAATATCTGGTAGGTTAAAATCAAAATTAGTAACTAATTATAACTTATAATTTGTTAGAAAAGTGTTATAATTTTTTTTTTCTTTTAACTTACTACACCGGTATTTGCACAAACATGATAACAACATTTTGCACAATAAATCCTTTAGGTAGAGTCTATTATTTTTGGGTTTATTAGACAACTTGTTTTTGGAAAAAAAAAAAAAAAAAGAAAAGATAAAGGGGCAACTAGTATAACTTTTTTATCCAGATGTGACTATAATAACACTTTAATCTTTTGCTTATACCTCATACCACGATGAGTTAGATGAACAACTCATCAGTCACTATGAGCCATATTGACCCAAGTCCTTACCATGAAGGAACCAAGTGTCGGACAAAATTTGGCCCTTGTGCTTTAGCCTCTCAGAAGCTCACACACGTGTGGCCCCCACTCAAACGCACCACCACAATTCCACACCAATCACAGCACAGTAAGACAAGACCAATCTCGCTTACCGTCCTAAATTTCCCTTCCCAAGCGGAAAAGCTATTTCCACACCAATAAAAAAGCGCTTTTGGCAGTGAGGAGAGTGACCAATCAAAACGAGGCAGGTAAGAGCCTCACATCTCTGGCAATAGCAATTCCCATTCGTTAAAGAGCAAGGAGATCCCAACAATAAAAATTGAGTCTTTATTTTTTCTTCTTTCTCTACAACATCAAAAATCTCAAGAGGAGAGACACAAAGAGTTCATACAAATACCAAACTCTCTCGCTCTTAAGGTACTTTTTCTCTCTAAACTTTTGATCTGTAAAGCTTAGATCTTTCGCATCTATAAGTTAGATTGTTATGAAATTAGGGTTATTATTATTATTATTTTGTGGCATTGAAAAAATTGGGTGTACCCTTTTGGTCAATATGAAGCTAATTGTGATTCAATTAACAAATTGATTAAAATTTATGTAAATTTATAAAGAAAAGTTTATTTTCATGTTGCATATTGAAATTTGTATAAGCATTAGTTAAAGCTGCGGTTTTGATGTTGATTCTATATAGAAAAGAAGCTGCTAATTTAAACATCAAATAGGGTTTTTTTTTTTTTTTTTTTAAATGTTTTGGGAACTGGGGTTTTTTTGCTTTTTATTTTTTCTCTCTATAGGGCTTGTTGTTTATGTTTGATGAAGATGTTATTTTGTTTGAATTTTTTTTCCTTGTGGATTGTTACAATTGCTTAAGAATTTGTACTTGTGTTTTTCTGTGGCTGTCAATATTAGCAAAAGTTGGAATTTGTTTATGAATAGGTACATAATCGTTGAGTTGTGAAATGTTTAGCAGACCGTGTTGTTGTTACACTCGAGTTTGTATGTAATAGCATGATTAGATGAGTTTAAGACTTCTTTTTCAGGTTTTTACTTGTCTTGAAAATTATTTTTCCTTTGATTGACTAGAAAAGATATGATATACAAGGTAATGGAAGAGGCATTGTAAAATTTCTTCAAATTTTGAAATACGATACACTTTGAGATCAGTAATGCTAAGCGATCATTATTGAGCAACTATTTTTAATTATTGTTGTGAAACGTCTCAAATTTGTATTTTGAATATTATTATTATTTGGGTTTTTTGTGTGGAAAGCCTATTCCTTGTTAAAAAAAATAATAATAATAGTAATAGGTGTAAAAGGTTTGATGGGTTTGGGCTAAGAGGGAAGAATCTTATAAGAATATGGAATGTATTTCTTCAAAGAGTAGTACGGTAGTTTTTGGGATTGAAAGGTACTCTCGTGTGAGATAATGTGAGTTAACAAATTTTCTATTGTTTGAGTAAGAGAACACTAGGTATTTTGGTGTTTTGGGCTTGTGATAGTGTAAGTTTGTAAGTATTGATAATTTGTATTGGGATTCGGATTAGTTTGTGTTTATAAAAGGATCTGTGTGTGTTTGTATTTTTTTTTTCAATAAGTTAATGAGTCTTATTTTAAGGTGTGAGCTTGGTTTGTGAGAACTAGTCATGTGGCCATGGAGTAGGCCTAATCATGTTAAATATTATTGTTTTACTGCTGCTTCCTTAGGACACTGCCTGTGTGCTTTGGTTCCTTGTGTACTTTTGGTCTTATTCAATGAGTTTTATTTACTTGTCAAAAAAATATATATTATCTTAATTTCATGTTTTTATTTGTTGTTTGTGTTAATATGCTTCTGTTAGCCTCAAATTTGAACAAACAAGTACTAGAGCTTCTAATAAATTTGTACATTCCCAATGTACTAGGCGGAGTTTTAATGAAGTTTTTATGTTACTTATCAAAATATATATATATATATATCTCAATAAATTGGTTTCAAAGGTCAAGGTTGATCCTTGTGTGGTTTTTGAAAATATTTTTGTATGATTTTGCAATTTATTCCTTATAAGCATGTGTGTTTGGCTTTAGAAACCTTGTTTAGGTTAAGGTGGTTCTGTAGCCCCCACCTCCCCCCCCCCCCCCCCCCCCAACACCAAAAAAAAAAAAAAAAAAAAAGGGAGAAGAAGATGAAAAGATTGCTTGATGAAATTTGTGTCAAAGTGGAGATTTGTTGGAAATCGTCTTGATTTCCTACTTTGGTTTGGTTTTGATTTAATTGGTAATGAAGGAAAATATATTCCTAGCTAAAAAAGTAATTTGATATTCCTTGTCCACAAAGGAATAGTTATTGAAGTGTTATATATCAACAACATTATAAAGATATGGTGGCTTTGGACCAAAAGATCATTTCATATTGGAAAAGGAGAAGACTCTTAGTTTGTTAGTTTTTTGGGTTGAAAGATAGTTGTGTGTGTGAGTTGATAATTTGTCTATCGTTTGAATGAGAGAGCAAGATTGGGTGTATTGGGATTTTGGGCTTATAAGAGTGTCAAATTTGTGAGTTAGTATTGATGATGCAGTGAGAAGAACTTAGATATGGCGTAGAAAAAGGGTTTAAGAAGAAATTTTTAACAGTAAAGCAAGATTAAAAATTAGGATTGAACTTGGAATGCTAAAACATCCATATTGTGATTCAAAACTCAAATTTAAAAATGCATGGAGTAGATAAGAAAAGACTGCTACAATGACTCAAAAGAGGTTATTTTTAATAGCTCTTAGGAACCCTAGAATCCTAATCCATCTTAAACACGACAATTAAATTGTAATCATCCAACTTCATTCACTTTTTAAATTACTTAAAGACAACAATGAATAAAACATAGCATAAAGAAATAAAATACAATGGATCAATGGGCCATTTTTTTTACCTTAGGCTTGAAACTTGCCCATAAGACTTCAGATATATGCTGAGAGAAGTCTTATTAAAAATCACGATTTTCCAAGTGAGTATATATCTGAAGTCTTTAACTAAAATTTATTTCTAGAGTATTTTAAAAAGACATATAGTAAAGTTGAATAGTTGGGATTTGATTGTTATATGTATGTTCTTTTGGCAAATAAATTTTAGCTTTTTGCTTTTTGTCTCACCTTATACCAAATAAGCAAGATAACTAGCTTTTTTGAAAATAAGCTTACTTTTATCTTTGTCTCATGTTTAGCAAATAAGCTACCAAAAACTATGAGATGCCAAACTCACTCAATATTTGAATATTTCTTGCGCTCTTTAAGCTTGTTGATCCTGGAGATTAATGTTTTAGTGTTCTAACTTCAATCCACTTTTCTTCTCTTAGTTGTAATCATGTTTTATTGCTCAAAATTTCTTTTTATACCCCTCTTCTACCCCTTAACTAAGTTCTCATTGCATAAATTGGTATCAAAGCAAGAATATTAGATCTAAGCCACAAAATTCAGATTCAAGTCAAATGTTGCAACTTTCAGCTATGGTTGGTTGTGGTAGAGGTCGTGGAGGTGGAGGTGGAGGAAATCATATCTAGTAGACAAAGTTGACTGAGATGAGGCATATAGTTAATGATTTATTGCGAGTTGTACAAGCTTTTTAGTGGTGGGAACTAGCAGGAACTCATATGGAGATTTTGGAAGGCAACTGCTACCACTTGGACATATAGGAAGGTGTTTTCAAGGATGAGAATGATTATATAAAAGATGAAACGTCCTTTCATGATGTTGGACCCATAGAACATACAGCACAGGTGTGGCATGAGGTGGTTGCCTTCCTCCATAACACAAACAAATAATGATTATTTTTTTGTTTTTTGTTTTTTGTAACTTGAATTCTCCTACTCATTTGGGAGAGCTGATTTTCATTGATTTATTCGGCTTAAAAAGATCAGTTGGGCAGAAGTACAGTTTTAATTAGTAAAAGTAAAGTTTTAAAAACTTGTATATAAGTTAAATAAGCTAAGTTAGAAAAACAAGTTGATTATCAAAAAAAAAAAAAAAGTTGGAAACTAGTTCTAACAAACAAGCCCTTTAGTTATAATTGTATGCTTGATTGTGCGTGTTTTTCCCATTATGCATGTTTGCATTTACTTAGTTATGCAATGTTACTACCAACTAATGTCCTTGTGTTTTATTTATTTTACAATTGTTGATTATGCAAAAAGATTTTGGAATTTTGTATTGTCCTTTATAGATTTGTGGTGTTCAATTTTTGGAGTTCCCCTGTTTTTTTGAGTAATCAGAGGTTTTAAAGTGCTTCAATCATGTTTGGACGTGGTCCGAAGAAAAGTGACAGCACTAAGTACTATGAAATTCTTGGTGTTTCAAAAAGTGCGAGTCAAGATGAACTGAAGAAGGCATATAAAAAAGCTGCAATCAAGAATCATCCCGACAAAGGTGGAGATCCTGAGAAGGTGGGTCCTCACAGACTATACTTAGATGCATACATACATATATAGATGCATAAATGGGTATGTAGATGCATATACACTCTCACACACACTAGAAATTCTACATGTTCTTATGCAAATCATATAAATGATATTGGTAGACATGAGGATATAAGCATTATACCTGTTGAAGCCATGCATTGCTTTATTCAAGGGTTTCTTTTACTTCTTTTTAACACTACTCTACTGACATCCTGAGTCAGTTCAAGGAACTAGCCCATGCCTATGATGTTCTCTGCGATCCAGAGAAGAGAGAAATTTATGACCAATATGGTGAAGATGCTCTCAAGGAGGGAATGGGAGGAGGTGGCCCAGCCCATAATCCATTTGATATATTTGAGTCATTTTTCGGTGGAGGAGCCTTTGGTGGTAAGATTGCACATCTGGCCTTTCTCTTTAAATAAAATGCTTAGTTATAACCTTATATTTAACATTTTAACTGGTATTCTGATTCAGGAGGCAGCAGCTCACGAGGAAGAAGGCAGAAACATGGTGAGGATGTGGTGCATACTCTGAAGGTTTCTTTGGAGGACCTATACAATGGCACAAGCAAAAAACTCTCCCTTTCAAGGAATGCTCTGTGCCAAAAATGTAAAGGGTATTTCACCTATCTTAGCTTATTATATTTTCCTTTGAATTGTTATAAAGGAGTGTTCACTAAATTTTTTTATGGTTCTTTGCTCCTCTTGTTGTAAAATTATTGCTGGAGTTATTTCTTCCCTCTCTCATTGTCTTGTTTCCTAAAAGTTTTTTTTTTTTAACTTGCCATTGCCAATATAAAAAATATGTGAGTATTGTTGTTTCTTCAATGTGTTGGATCTTGGCCCTCCATCTCCATTCCCGCTTCACTTAAATGTATATAGATATCAGAATACCTATAAATGGCAGTAGCTGGGACTCCTTCCCTAATGTCCCCAATTAACATGAAAGCATGTTTAAGGTAGATATATTGATGAAAGAAATGGCTCTCAATGGAGAAAACTATATGACTGTGAGGACTAATTCCATCCCTAAATTTTCAGGAAAGGTTCAAAGAGTGGAGTATCTGGGAGATGTTATGGTTGCCAAGGTACAGGAATGAAAATCACAACCCGACAGATTGGATTGGGGATGATTCAACAGATGCAACATGTCTGTCCTGAATGCAGAGGCACAGGTACTTAACTGAGACACTTATGCTCCATAGTTCTGATGTTGGATTATACAGTTTTTAATTCTGGAAAGCACCTACCTCTCTTTAATACAGGTGAGGTTATCAGTGATAGAGATAAATGCCCACAATGCAAAGGAAATAAGGTTACTCAGGAAAAGAAGGTGCTGGAGGTGCATGTCGAGAAAGGGATGCAACATGGCCAGAAGATTACATTTGATGGACAAGCTGATGAAGCTGTAAGTGAAATTACGTTTGGGATTGATTGGCTTCACGGTTTTGACCATATTTTATTCTCCAGTCCTGGCTATAGATTACAAAGGGGCAGCTTTTATAGCATTGGCTGGTGTATTTCTTGTGAAACAATAGTAGTCCATTTTTAAGTGTTGACTTGACTTTGTTCTTATTTCTTGTTGTTTATAGCCTGATACTATCACGGGAGACATTGTTTTTGTATTGCAACTGAAGGAGCACCCCAAGTTCAAGCGGAAATTTGATGATCTTTATGTAGAGCACACCCTCAATTTAACAGAGGCTCTTTGTGGGTTTCAATTTGCCCTTACCCATCTTGATGGCAGACAGCTTCTGATCAAATCAAATCCCGGGGAGGTCATTAAGCCAGGTATTACTCAGTGACTTCCATGATTCAATTTCTTGCCACTGTAACTTTCTTAGTTCCTTTATTTTACATATTAAAAAAAAAAAAAAAAAGTTCTTTTATTCATCGATTATGCTTAAATATAGGTCAATCCAAAGCAATCAATGATGAGGGAATGCCACATCACCAGAGGCCCTTTATGAGGGGCCGGCTTTACATTCACTTTAATGTGGAATTCCCGGACTCTGGAATTATTTCCCCGGAACAATGCCAGACTTTAGAAACATTACTACCCCCAAGGGCAAGCAAGCACTTGACAGACATGGAGCTGGACGATTGTGAGGAGACAACTTTGCATGACGTTAACATCGAGGATGAGATGAGACGTAAGAAGCAGCAACAGCAATTCCAAGAGGCATATGATGATGACGACGATGAGCCATCAATGCCGAGAGTGCAGTGTGCACAGCAGTAATGCAATTCCATCTTGTTTGGTCACTAAAAGCCAAACACACACAAGGCCATTTTTTGTGTGTTTGCGTCATGAAATTATAACTACGTTCCTGATTCTCTTATAGTAGGCTTCCAGACCCATTTGTTGTGTTATTTATTTTAGCCAGTGTGGCAATATTTTTGTAGTTAAATTTAGATATGTCATCTCAATCCAAGTTCAAATGGTTTATTTAATATATATGGATGCGCATTCAGTACCTAAAATTGTTCAGCCCAATGAAGGAATGCTTTTTCATTGCAATTAGTACCCAAAATGGAGGAAAATGGGCATTTGTCCCTAATTTACAAACTAAGCAGCAAAATGCCTCAATTTTGAAATTATTTAGCAAAATGTCATTGTTTTTGAAACTCAATTTTAACAAAATCAACTTACAGGTTGAACTTGACATTAGCAATGTTAACATAGAACTCGATTTTGAGGATATTAAGTTTAAAAAACAGGAGCATTCTGCTAAATAATTTTAAAACGACGACATTTTTCTACATAGTTTATAAATTAAAGGCAAATGTCCATTTTCTCCCACCAAAAATGATTCAGCCCAATACCTTCAGATTAATTGTGTTATCTGAGGTAAGATGTGATTCTTCCAATAGATGTGGCAAAGTTTTTGTAATTTTAAAGCAATGGTGTTTTTGCCTTGTAATGGTAATTCATAAAAATAATCTTTAATTTCCTTTTTTCAGTAAAAGAAATATATTACACTAATTTTTAAACTAAGTTTTATTAAAGTTTGTTAGCAAAAACAAAATAAATAAATACATTAAAGATACGGCAAATTACAACTTATCCACCTGTGATTTGACCAAGATTTAAGTTTCTTACTTATAGTTTGAAATTTGACACTTTACTCACTTGAAGTTAACATAATTAAAGTTTCGTAACCCATTTCTATTAAAAAAAACTAAATATGTAATTTTCCTCAACTTTTATGTCTATCTCCTCTAAAAACACAAAAATTATGAAAATACAAGATCAAATAAGATAATAAAAAATAACCCAGTAGAACACTTGCATTTTGCATCATGGGATTTCAAATTATAGGTAAGCAACTTAAATTTCAATCAAACCTTAAGTAGATAAAATATCAAATTTCAAACCATAAGTAAACAATTTAAATTTCAATCAAACTACAAGTGGATAAGTTATAATTTACCCTTAAAAAATATATTCAGGCAATCATTGAAGTGATGCTACATCATTACACCATTAGCCACATTTCACCATTAACTCGCCCTTTTTTTTTTTTGAAAAGTAATTTATTAATTAATAAGTATAAAAAATTAAAAGTAAGATTAATAAACTCTTATTAAGAATGAAAATTCACCTACACCAGACCAGATCGATTCTCAACACAAAAATTCCTTTTCCATCATAGAATCAATGATCCTTCCCTCGAGGCAACACCCTCCACCTCCTCAAGGCCTACACTTCTATTTTGTTTTGAATGAAAATAATTTCTACCATACTTAACCTTGAAATATATTTCTGTAGTTATTAAGGATGCGAAAGCAGGCCTTGAAAAGCAGTACCAATATTTTTCTTTATGGTCCAATGGGATCTGCCTAGCCCAAAAAAAAGGAGATCTTTAAATGATAGAATGAAACGATGGAATCCCTTACACTAGCCCAAAAAACAAAGGGATCTTGAAAAGCAGTACCCATGGGCTAATAGTTGTGCTGTCAAGTGGATAATAAGTTGGTGACCTCACATGCTTATAAACTATGGGTGCTTGATTAAGTGAAAATATTGAAAGGATTTTTTTTTTTAAAAAAAAAAACTTAGAAATATATACATTAATGTTCTGCTAATCTTACAGTTTGAACCCCTCCCCTCTGAACCATCAAACATTTGCCAATTAAGTTACAAAATTCTGGGCATATATAAACGATTTAATAGTTGGGGAAAGCGAACGTAATATATACAAATGTTTTTTTTTTTTTAAGTTACAAATGTTATTAGAATAAATTTATTAATATTAACAGTAAAGGGACCAAATTGATAGGAACCCAAGGCAAGAAAGTGTAACTAGTATTTTAACAATTCTATCTTAAAAAATATATTTCTTTCTTAAACACAAACTTATGTCATTAATAAATTTTGACTCAATTAAAATAGTGATTTTTGTTTTTCCTTTTCTTTTTAATTACATTTAATGTGTATGTCTTCGTGCCTGTATGTATGTATATATGCTGATATGCATATGGAAATAAATGTATATGTTTAAAGCTAATTACAATATACAAAGTCTACGTGGCCTAAAAATAACCATAACGAATTTACAAAGCAAATCAATTCAAACTTGCCAAAATCCACATTGACGAGATACCCGGGTGGTGGGCCCTTGGTCTTGTTCAAAATTGATCTGGTAACAGCTTGGCAAAAACTATGCGTGTTCATCACCAACGCTTTCAGAAATAAAAATTATTGTCCCCATTTGAGCGTTTCACTTTATGCTCCACTAATATGTTCTGTTTTAAGTAATACGAGGACTATTTTGGCATGTGGTTTTGGCCTCAAGACGTTAAGTTTTAGCCCTATTAACCCAATTTTAATAATGTCTCTCTTGGACTGCACTGGAGAATCCATTTTGTCTGGTGAAACTCGCAGGTCAATTTAAGCTCTCTGTCAGTATAGTTTCCCTTTAGCATATGATCTTTTTCTTCTTCTGTTTTCTAACGTGAGTTTTATTTGGTTAGATATCCACTGTGATGTGTGGTCACTATTACATGTTCTGTATTTTTCCCTTGATTCCTAGCATTCATAATTCATAGCCAGAAGCCAATGGCCCCCTCACAATAGTAATAAATATGTCATAGCCAATGAAGCAGTAGTGTATAGAGAGTTAAAGAACAACTGCACCGTAAAACAACAACAATCACAACCATACAAGAGCAAGAAGACATAGCAAATTTAAGCAGCCCACCTGCTACATCAGAAAGACAATAAAAGCCCACAACCAAACAGAACCGTACAAATTTAGCCACATTTTATATACATGTATATGCCAAAAATCGCACAATTTATGCATTAAATCAGTATTCTTGGTGATGTAAATTTGACATCACAATGATGTAGTGGTTGAGAGAAGAACTTCCTCAATCTTTGGTTTGTTATCATGTCACATTTAATTCTTTTTTCTAAAACTTGTTAACATGTCACATATGAGAGCAACTTTCCAAAAAAAAAAAATCATGGTGTAGGTCAAGCACCATGAAAGATTTTCCTTCCCAATCATTTATAGCACAAGAATCCAATAATGATAACGAGGGTCTAAATTTTCAAAGAATGTTTGTTTTGGATATGATATTTGAGATATTTTACCTAAGTTTTATAAATTGATATATATCACTAATATAAAAAATGTAATTTGGTTAAACATCATTTATTATACTATTGAAGTGATATACCAATCACGATCATTCCTATGTTGGTTTATAAATATTTTATAATAAAAGTATTAGTAACTTTAAAATATTTTTTTCAAAGGTGTTACAACTAAATATATATTTTGAGAATCATGTTACAACTATATTTAATTAATTAATTTGACTCTTTTATGCTAACATTAATTAAATTTTATAATTGCTGCATTGACCGAATGATTACATTTCTTTTGTTTTTTTTTGGATTGAAAAACGAATGATTACATTTCTGATTGTGTCAACATCCAAAGAATGCAAAACTAATGCAAAAAGGTTACTGAAAAATATATTTTATAAGGCAACAAACTGAGTGTAGTAGAATTATAGGAAGTCGTTATAATTGAATTTGCTGAGGTACAATGCATTTTCTTTTGGGACCAACAAAGTATATGTAGAGAACCTCTCATGCTATTATAGTGCGTTTTCCCATCATAGTGTTATACAGAAATGTCCACTACAACATATATGCTATAATTGTAGGGCATTCCAAACCATGAACTCCCTCTAGACTCTTGATTTTTTTTCAGAACCAGCAACAGTGGAGGCCAAGTGACATGTGACGCCGAGTAAAAAGAGATGTCAAAGAAACGAACCCTTTTTGAAAAAGAAAAAAATAAAGGAGAATCTTTGCTATGGACTAATTGATTTCATGTCACGTAACAGTAATGAATAATATCATGTGTACCACCAAAGTTTTGATGGAACTATTATCATAAGCACAACACATTCGTTAAAATATCACTACTAAAATCACTTAATTCTTGTCAAGCATTATATCAAGCGATACGAGCACTCTTACTACCAAGCCACACTTGTCCGAAATGATATAGAAATGAACTTGTTTTAGAATTCGTTTTCTGCATTAATTTTGTTTTGTTTTGTTTTTTTTTTTTTTTTTTTGCCCCAGTATAAAAACTACAGTATAGAACAGAGTGCAGAGGTTGTGCCTCCTTTACAGACAGATCTATGAAAACTAAAAAAAAGATCTATGAAAAGTGAAAATACTCGCTTTTGGACCACGGAAGAGGTGGATTGTCGTACGGACAGACTAGAATAGATTTACCTTTGTGGCCAAAATATGAAAGGAATAAATGTTTGTTTAGCCTGATTAATTTGTCAATTATTTTACTATTTAGCTTATTTTTGTTACTATTCGTAGATTTTACTGTACTTTTTGGTATTATTCATAGGTCATTCTGTACTATTTCAGCTCATTTTTATATTTATTTACCGTACTTTCTGCAAAAAGTTTTCAGTTTCAATAAAATAAGTGAATTTCAAACAGAAAAAAAAAATTAAAAAAAATAAATAAATAAGCATTAAAAAAAAGAAATATAATAAAATTTTAAACAAAATTAATATATGAAATCTAAAAGTAGTATCTATTCAATATTATAAAAATATAAAAATAATTTACATTTTGTTTGCGTAGAGATTTTTTTTTTTTAGTTATAAGGGATTTGTTTTTGTTTTATTAGGGATTTTGTTTGAAAGGGGCCACTGACCACAGGTGTGAGTTAGATAACCATTTTAATATTTGGGATTTTTGGGCCAACTTCAGTTTCGAGAAGGGTTGATTTTCAACATTGGGGGTCGAGTATGAATTTTTTTATTTAAATCCAGACTTTAAAATTTTTTTATTAATATATATTATTTAAAAGATTTAAAATTTCATGGTGGCATTATCTCATAGACCTTCTGTAGTTTTGCCTCTGGTTGGTAAAATGGTGTTACACTTAATTTTAGGAAAGACATTCCCAGATTTATACCCAAGCACATTCCTTGGAAGGAGAGCATTAAGGAAAGCTATTTCAGCTTGCTTTTAGTATTTTTTTTAATTGAAATTTTTTATTACTTTAATGAGAAATTATCAAATTATCCACTAACAAAACAAAATGTAGAAATTAAAACTCACTATCATATCATTCTATCTTAAAAAATTTCTCATTAAAACAAAATGAGATTCCAATTAAAAATGTATAGGATATAAGTCAAACTTGTGAAAAATTGAGTTTTATTTTTATTTTTTTTTTTTTTCAATCAAAGGACATATGATACATGTGGTCCATGATGCATTCGTGCTATGAATCCCAAAAAAGTAAGAAAATGAAAATTATAAAGCTCAAATGCATTGACACTTTTGAAATTTAGGATTGCTTTTAACCCAATCACTCAACTTTAAAAGCTTACTATTTACACGCTCAACAATTTTAACAATATTAATGCGTCCTCATCATTATATGTTTTCACAATTTCACCATTAGCTGGCCTAAAAAGAGGTTTTTTTTTTTTGACAATGTTGCAATACTTCTATTTATTTATTTTATTTTTTTTGAGAAACCAGACTAGCAGTGCCTGGCAATTTATTTATAATGAAGGTAAAGAAACTTCAGTGAACATCAAAACCAGCTAGAGAGGCTATGACCTCAGGTAATTCTTCTAACCAAACCTGAGTGCCCCTACAAAAACTTTGAGATTTTGTTGTTTTTGCTAAATAAAAAGCAAAAGGGAGGAGATGGATCATGGTAATCTTACTTATATATGATTATAGAAACCTAATTTGTTAAGGAGCCAATTCCTACTAGGTCTAAATGGCCTCACAAAATAGAGATAACTCAACTCAAGGGAGGGATCTATACGGCTTCAGTAAAATAAGTTATTAAGCAACAACCTTGACTTCAACCCTATCACCAATAGTCCTAAGGATGGAGCCATGACATAATAAATATGATTTTTATGTGTACTATGGGAAAGCCAACTACAATTTTTGACTTACAACCACCGTATCTATGGTCAAAAATGTGTTTCGCAATAAAATGAAAGACCATTTTTAAATTTTTTTTTTTTAAAAAGAAAAAGAAAAAAAAGAACAATTATAGGAAAATTTATTACAAAATCAATTTAGATAATTTTTTTTGGGATTTAAAATAACATTAAATTCCATTTTAATTGGTGATTGAGTTCATATGTATTAAGAAACAATTTTATTTATTTATTTATTGTTAATGCTAAATAGATGCTAGTCTAGATTTTCATATATTAATTCAATTTTGAATCTTAGTATTTTTTTTTCTTAAAATGTAATTATTTTTCTTATTTCATGCTTTGGCCTTCAAAGATGAAATTCTAATTTCATTCCGCATAGTACAATAGTTTTAGGCAATGTATCAATAATCCCAAGTAGAGATAGCAAAATTCCTCTCTCACATGACCCATCCTACCACATGCAGGATTTTTCTACCCCAAGGACTTGACAAGGCAGGAATAGTTTTGCTCGCCCTGCCCCGCCCCACCCTAAAAGTGTACATATATGTTTTTATTTAATATACATTTAAATAATTTATATACATAAGTTCATCTTTCAGTAACATTCAAGACCGTCTTAATGCTAAGCAGAGAGAGTTGGAGGAGCTGATGACATCAGGGTATGGGGAAAACTTGGACAGGATACATGAAGTCAGAAAATAAATAAACAAGCTAATGCACCATGAAGAAGTTTTCTAGTGGCAACACTCGCGATCCATCTGGCTTCCAACTGGTGACAAGAACACAAAGTTTTTCCACCAGCGTGCAAGCCAAAAGCCGCACAAGAATACTATTGAGGGCATGAATGATAATAGTGGGAGGTGGTGTACAGACACAGGTGAGATAGCAGGCATAGCTAAGGAATATTATAAGAGTTTGTTCACTGCCTCGAACAACCTCAACATGGACGATGTGCTGGCCTTCGTGGACAGGGTTGTCACTGGAGAAATGGTAAGGAACCTAGTTCGGCCATACACGGCGGAGGAAGTTCGGACAGCCCTCTTCCAAATGCACCCCTCCAAGGCACCTAACCCTGATGGCATATCTCCTTTCTTCTTCCAGAGATTTTGGCACATTGTGGGTCATGACGTCATGGAGGCAATATTGTTGTGCTTGCACTCGGGGAGGTATTTACACAAAATGAATTATACACATATAGTTCTTATTCCCAAAAAGAGGTAACCCACAAAATATCATGGAGTACCGACCCATTAGCTTGGGGAATGTTGTATCAAGGCTAATCTCTAAAGTCCTAACAAATCGGATGAAGTCCATGCTACCTTGTGTTATCTCCAACTCCCAGAGTGCCTTCGTTCCGAGTAGGTTGATCACAGATAACACTTCAGTTACTTTCGAAATGATACATAGGATGCGAAATAGAAGACGGGGTAAGGTTGGACACATGGCAGTCAAGCTTGACATTAGCAAAGCCTATGACAGGGTGGAATGGAATTTCCTAGAAAAAATCATGTTGAGCCTTGGTTTCCTTGCGCAATGGGTGGATCTTGCAATGTCAATAGTGCGTTCAACTTCATATTCAGTCATTGTTAACGGTGAGTCGTGCGGTTATATTACTCCCTTAAGAGGCATTAAGCAAGGTGACCCGTTGTCACCGTACCTCTTCTTATTTTGCGTCGAGGGACTCTCGTCCTTATTACGGCAAGCAACCTTAAACAATCACGTGAAGGGACTTCTATCTTGTCATGGAGGCATACATATATCACACCTTCTATTCGCCGATGACTCTCTACTCTTCTATGAAGCCAAGCTTGAAGAAGGTCACCAATTACTCTGCTTACTCACTCAATATGAAGCCGCTTCTGGGCAGGCTATCAATCGGCAAAAAACCACCTTGTTCTTTAGCCCAAACTCTAGTCATAAGGTACAAGAAGACATACGGTCTTTATTTGGAGCACAAATATTGAAAAATTGTGAGAAGTACCTTGGCCTACCCATGGTGGGGGGGAGGTCTAAGGTAAGCACTTTCAGGGAGCTTCAGGAAAGAGTCTCTAAAAGGGTGATAGGATGGAAGGAGAAAAATATCTCAAAAGCTGGGAGGGAAGTCCTGATCAAATCGGTGGCTCAAGCAATCCTGACCTACTCCATGAGTATCTTCAAAATACTTAGAGCGGTGTGTGATGGTATGAACTCAATTTTGGCTAAATATTGGTGGGGGCAGACTTGGAACGAACGGAAGATACACTGGATCAATTGGGGCAGGTTGTGCACTCCAAAGGATAGAGGTGGAATGGGGTTTCGAGACATTCATGCCTTCAATCTCGCAATGCTAACCAAGCAGGCATGGCGGCTGACTCAAGAGACTCAGTCCTTGTTTTACAGGGTGTACAAAGCTAGGTACTTCCCCTCATGTTCTTCCATGGAGGCAGTATTGGGAAGCAATCCCTCTTTTGTCTAGTGCAGCCTTCTCAGTGCAAGGGATGTGCTTAGGGAAGGGTCAAAATGGAGCATTGGAGATGGAGGCACGGCTGGCATTAAGAGCCATAGATGGCTCCCTAACCCCCCGACTTTTCATGATGGTGTGGACACGTTGCTAAAGGTGGGTGATTTCATTGACCCATACAACAAACAATGGGACAGGGAAAAGGTCAATGCTTGGTTCTTGCCACCATCAAGGGACGAAGTGCTGGGGACACGGTTGGGGAGGTTGGACAGCCGAGACAAGCTGGTGTGGAATGAGAATAAGACGCAGACCTTCTTGGTGCGTTCAGCGTACCAAGTAGCCTTGCGGATTCACCGAAGGTCAAATGTGGAGCACTTTGAAGCAGGGGACAACAAAAGGATATGAAATAGGTTGTGGAAGCTACCTATCCCTCCTAAGGTGCGTACCTTTGTGTGGAGGGCTTGCTCGAACATCCTACCAACCCGAGCAAACCTCTGCCGAAGGAAGGTTCACATGGACCCTAAGTGCGGGGTGTGTGGTGAGCATGACGAAATTGTTATCCACACCCTGTGGCAATGCCCTTTAATGTCTGGGCACTTGTTCGCGGAAAGCTCCAGAAGTGTGTTTCCTCAACTCATGATTTCCTCAGCTTGGCCCGGACCTTGGTGGAGAAATTGAGTAAGAAGGATCTCGAGACGTGGGCAATGGTGGCATGGTCAATTTGGAATGCACGAAACCGGGTCCAGTTTGAGGCTACTCAAACTTCGCCGCATGCTATTCTTAAGGGAGCAGTCTCGTTTTTGGATGAGTACCAGCACCTGGCTAGAAGCATGGCACGTTGTTGAGCTCATGCATGGGCTACCTGATCTTTAGGAGGCCCTTTGTACACCTTTTCTTTTTTTCTCTCTTTGGGTTCAGTCCCCTTGTTGGGTATTAAGTTTGGTGGGCTGGGTCCATTGTACACTTTATTTTGAAGTTTTAATATACATCTATCTTTCGTCAAAAAAAAAAATATATATATATATATATATATATATATATATCCTTTTTTATAATTTTATAATTTTTTTACATATTCTATAATATGCCCTAAAACATACTTCCTTTCTCTCCCATTCTTACAATTGTTCTTCCTCTTTTCTTTTTTTTTCTTTTTCTTTTTTTTTTCATTCATTTTAACTCATTAATGTTGAATTCAACTCATTAGAGATAAAATTCCTCCAATTCACGCCAACTTGTCCCATTCCCATTTCAGATCAAGAACGAGACACCTCTAATTTGACATTGCCATGAATAGCGCTGGCACTGGCACTAGGCACTAGGCCTAGGCCAATTAGGCCATCGCCTAGGGCCCTGTACTAGCTAGAGAAAGACCCCCAAATTTTGGACCAAAAAATGATTTATTTATTTTTTTAAATATTTGTTTGGAGATTAGAAGAAAAAAAATTAGTTTCCCCTCTACTTTTAAGAAGTTCTAAAGAATTGAGTAATGCTAGAGATAAGACAACTTTAAATACATAGGTGTTACAATTATATTTGTCACTAAAAACAAGAAGTAATTCAAATAGGAAAACACTAGAAATAATATAAATTTTACTTCATAGCCTTTACAAATTGATGTGAATATTAATATGATTTGTAGACTTCAATAACCTATTAAACGTATTTTTAAATTACTTTTTATGATTGATAATATATCTTTGTAAGCTTCATATTGTAAAATTTATAATATCCCTATTATTCATTAAAATACTTGTTTATTATATCATCTTAAAGTGTCATTGATCAAATTCGTTGCTACATCGTTTGTAAGTTTTTTGTACTAAAATTATTATAGCTCTAGCATTTTTAATTCCACCCAAAAAAATTATTAAAAAATAAAAAGAATGATTTTTTTTTTAAAACTACAATATTAAACACCGATTATTATTTAAATGATAACAAAAATGCTCCATTTAAATATATTACCTTAGGCCTCCAAATTTGTTGAGTTGGCCTGAGTATGAATCAACCATTTTGTTTTGGACTGACTCTGAAGAGTAATAAACTGCTTTGGAAAGAAATAATGTCATGCCATGATTATTGTGATAATATGGTATCACAATAATTATGATATACAAGAACATGATATCCTCCTTTTCTGTAAAATGAGTCACTTTTTGACTATTGAAATATTGTATGAATAGGGCTGGCACTAGGCCTAGGCCAATTAGGCCGTCGCCTAGGGCCCGTAGTAGAGAAAGATCCCCAAATTTTGGGCCAAAAAATGATTTATTTATTTTTTTAAATATTTTTTTGGAGAATTAGAAAAAAGAAAAAAAAAAGTCTCCCCTCTATTTTTAAGAAGTTCTAAAGAATTGAGTAATGGTAGAGATGAGACAACTTTAAATATATAGGTGTTACAAATATATGTATCACTAATAACAAGAAGTAATTCAGATAGGAAAACACTAGAAATAATATAAATTTTATTTCATAGCCTTTAAAAATTGATGTGAATATTAATATGATTTGTAGACTTCAAAAACCTATTAAATGTATTTTTAAATTACTTTTTGTGATTGATGATATATTTTTGTAATCTTCATATTGTAAAATTTATAATATCCCTATTATTCATTAAAATACATGTTTATTATATCATCTTAAAGTGTCATTGATCACATTTGTTACTACATCGTTTTAAAGTTTTTTGAAGTAAAATTATTATAGCTCTAGCATTTTTAATTCCACCAAAAAAAAAAAAGCATATTAAAAAATAAAAAGAATGATTTTTTTTTAAACTACAATATTAAACACCGATTATTATTTAAATGATAACAAAAATGCTTTATTTAAATATATTACCTTAGGCCTCCAAATTTGTTGAGTCGGCCTAAGTATGAACCGATCATTTTGTTTTGGACTGACTATGAGGAGTACTAAACTACTTTGGAAAGAAATAACGTCATGCCACGATTATTGTGATAATTTGGTATCACAATAATTGTGATATACAAGAACATGATATCCTCGGAAAAAATTGGCTTTTGCCCATTTCAAAAAAACAGTCCAGTATTTTGCCCCACTTCGCAAACTAATTAGGGAAATGCCCCTCTTTTGAAACTCGATTTTCTCAAAATCGAGTTAAGCCCTATAATGACGTTTTTAAGGAGCCTATAGTGACATTTTAAGGACCTATAGTGACGTTTTTTAACTCGATTTTTCATAAAGTCAAGTTATAGGCAAAAAAAAGAAAAAAAAATTGCACGTAACTCAACTTTAGGAAAATCAAGTTAAAAAATGCCACTATAAGTCCTTAAAACGTCACTATAGGCTCCTTAAAACGCCACTATAGGGCTCCATAATTTATTTATTTTTTTTATAACTCGATTTTGAGAAAATCGAGTTTCAAAAGAAAGGTATTTCCCTAATTAGTTTGGAAAGTAGGCCAAAATACTGGATTGTTTTTTTGAAAGAGGCATTTGCCCATTTTCTCCTGATATCCTCATTTAACTTCCTGTAAAACGAATCACTTTTTGACTATTGAATTATTGTACTAGGAGAATCCTATTCTTTCTTTTGTTTTTTATGGGATTTAACTTCTTCTTCTTTTTTTCCTTTTTTTGTTTTTTTTTTTTTTTTTTGGAGAAACAACTACTTTTTTTTAAAATACAGTAAGGCTGTATCCAAATTATATACATGCGCGACTGCATCCGTTTTAGTACGTACACTAGATATATTACTGCAAGATAAATATTACATTAACTTTGCAAGGTCAATTTCCCAAAAAAAAAAAAAAAAATTTCAAGGTTTAGTACATCATGACTTTTGACATGTCTTTTATTTCTCGATCCCATGGAAAGATTTTATGTGGTTTTGTGTAGTTCCCTCGAAAATCTTCGACAAAAATTGACAAAATTACTTCTTCAAAATCCTAATCTACCAATCAATATTCTATATACTTTTGGCCCATTTGGTAGTAATATTGCATTTTAGTTTTCAAAATAATGTGAAAAGGGTTGGGTTCAAGTTACACCTTGTGTAATTTTAAGCAATGTTACACCACCTAATAACTTGTTATTGAATTAATATTTTAAAAATCTAACCGTTGAATTATATGTTCTATTTGTTCTTAACATGCATGCCAATTTTCATATCAATCGGATGTTATTTACTATTTGATCTATAAACTCATCTTTTATGCATTATTTTAAACTATAAAAATTTAAATTTTAACAATTGATTGATGATATAGTTATTAATCTTTGATCACCTCGAAATTTTGCAAGCATGAAGAATATACGAAGATAATGTAATTTAATGGTGCATTTGTCAATATTCGCATCTAATTAAAATATATTGAGTGGTGTAACATGCGGGTCTCATTTTGTGTGAGTTATTGCAATTTTGCACTTAACTCAATTTTCTAAAATCTGAAAACTCACAAAACTTGTTTTCATATCTCATCACTCATTCTCACTTTTTTTAGTATTGATTGATGAGAATTGAGAATAAAAATTAAACCAAACAAGAAAAGCACTGGTGTAGCCCACAAATTTTGAATAATGAGTGATGGAAATTGAAAATTGAGTAATGAAAATGACTAAACCAAACACCCCATAATTATCTTCATTGTCACATCATTTTATAGACCTTCTATAATAAAATTTGACAATAGTTTTAATTTTTTTTCCCCTTATTTTAAGTTATTTTTTGCTTAGTGATACTTTATGACAAAGAAACATACGAGGGGGATGATGTATTGGAGTTCGCCATCACATTACTTGGAGCATCTGGTTTAATCGTAATGCAATATGGCTCGAAAAGTCCAGCCAAAACGCTAGCATGATTATCTAGAAGGCGAGAATTTTGCTTGATGAGTTCCAGGTGGCCAATTTTCTATTATCTCAGCTTGTGGTGGAAGATAGTGGGTAGTGGATATGTCCTAAACCTCCTTGGTACAAGATTAACACTGATGCAGTAGTTTTTGAGCAGCAGCAAGCTATCGGGTGGGTGTTGTGATTCATGATCATGAGGGTCAGGTTGTAGCAGCATTAATGGCCTGTTTGTAAGTTTAGAGAGGGAGGAGAGTAGAGGAGAGCAGAAGGAAGGAGAGTAGTGGGGAGGAGAGTAGAAAAGAATGGTTATCCTCCACCTTGTTTGGATGTTTTTAAAATTCGTATGGGAGAAGGGAGTAATTAGTCATTCCTCTTATTTGGATGTTTTAAAAATTAGGATGGAAAGGAGAGTAAATGATTTAAATAGACAAATTTACCTCTATTTGAAAATGAACTTGCAACATTGGTCTATGATTAATTTATTAGATTTCCTATAAAAAAAAAAATTATTAGATTATTTAATCAACATTCTCATTCCATCAAATACTACTAATAAAAGTATAAAACTAACATTAACTATTATAAAATAATTTTTATTACCTCAAAAAAAAAATTTTAAATAAAAAGTAGAGTAAAAATCCCCAACTTGGTTAGTTAACTTGGCCGAGTCAGTTGCAATTTTTTTTGCAAGTATTATACTCAATTGGCTACTTCTTTTTTCTTTCCGTGGAGGTGAACAAACTTGGACTCAGTCACACCCGGGTCAGAAACAAAGTGTTTTCCTTTGTCGGCAATCCCATGAAGCAACAGTCGCGATTCAGGCCAGAAGTCAAGATTCTTTCGGATACCCACATGGCAGTACCTCTGAAAATCCTCGAGATTCATGAACCGGGTCGGGTTGTTGCCATTCTTACCAGAGTCGGATTGCGAAATGAATCGGAGCACTTGCTCGAATAGTGACTCGTCGCACGAAATCGCCAACGGGCCTTGGTTGTTGAACCTATACTCCTCTTCGGCTTGGACCAGGAGCTTTTTGAAGATGGGGTGGTTCAGGTGCGTCGCGCGCACCACGAATCTCTTACAACTGCTGCCTACACAGACCTTCACGTGTCCCGCCGGCACATCGGACGATATGCGATTGGCTGGCAACCATGCCTTGTTGCGCCACCATCAAATTTAGTGTCAATGAAAGGGGGTTGTTTAGCTTCAATGTCAGTGAAACAGTGAGATTCAAATTTTTTTTTCATTCACCTTAAATTTTCTCATGAAGCAAACAAATATTATTTATATAATCGGTTTGTAATTTTGTTAATTTAGAAAGGGTAAATTGGGAAATTCATTTGGTTAATAATATATCTACTCTACTCTCCCTCCAAATCTCTCCAATTAATTAAAAATGAGGGGTTAGAGGTAGTTGAAATCCCTCCAAACCCCCCCCCCCCCCTCAATTCCTTTAAAAACTTCAAAATAAGGTAATTGAATTACTCTCCCTCCATTTACTCTACTCTCCCTCCTTTTTTAAACTTCCAAACAGGCCATAAGTAAAAAATTGTGGTATCATTTGGGGCCCCTAAAGGCCGAAGCTAAGGCTTTGGAGGAGGCCATTGAATTTCCATGGGATGTTGGTATACATGATTTTCACTTTGAATACGATTCACTAGTGGTTTCTGATGCTATACGAGAACTATGCTACCCACCAGTTGTCATCAGTAATATCGTTTCTGGCATATGTTTTAGATTGCAAGATTTTTGCATTGTGCAAGTATTACACGTTAGGCGAATAGGAAATAATCCAACTCATTTGTTAGCTCAATATGCTAGGGATTTAGATTCTTATATAATTTGGGTAGAGGAAAATCTGATTATCATTGAATCAGCTTAGGCTCATGATGTATTGAATTTATCTTCATCTGAATAAAATTACATGTCTTTTCATCAAGAAAAAGAAAAAGAAAATAGAAAAAAAGTATATACAAGGGAAGTAAGACGCAAATGACTCATGTAAACAAAATCCCCATCGAACTAAGAATTAATTATCTCATTAGTTTCTTACTTCTTTCTTTTCCTTTTTTTTTTTTTTTAGAAATTAAAAATAAAAAAAAAAAAAAAATCTGTTTCTCCACCTTTCATTCTGAACTCTGAGCTACCAGTCTATTCAATCTGTGAAAAATTAATCGAACGATCATGAGTAGGGACAAAAAAAAAAACCACCGACTAATATTATTTTATTTAGAATTGAAATGGTAACATTTGTTGATTTTTAGTTTTTCAATTTATTTTTCGTGACAAATTCTTATTGTCAAATCTTGCAATGCATCTTCCTATTTCTCCTTTTTTTTTTTTTTTTTTTTTTTTTATAGATTAAAAAATATATATATATTGTTTGATTAGTCTGTACTGCAGGTGTGTATTACGAGCTAATTTTGATTGTAGGAGACTTGAGTTTCACCGACTAATTAGGGCAGGCAAATTTTTTTGTAATGGATGAAACATGTTGTAGAGAGAAAAATTCCGAACCAACTTATTGAAAGATATTTGGTGTTCGAATCAAGATTACATTCCTACAATTCCCGAATCAACAAATTTTTCAAGGAGATCGAATCAAAAGATCATTTTTTTATAATTATGAAAAATTGTGTCACTTATTTATCAACACAAATTCACATTTGTAAAACTATTTTACTTATATGATTTTTGAAACTTGAAATTTAGTTGTTTACACATGTCTTTGAGAAATTCAGCCATTACAATGCAACTACTCTTTTAAGTCTCAACTAAAATGATAGATATGGCCTGACAAGCCAACTATAGGGGGTTAATATATGATACAAGAGCAAGATGGTAACTTCATCGTCAACACTTGTCAGCTAGGTAGAAGACCGGTACACATAGCTAGCATGCAAATCAGCTCGATGTGCTATTTATTGTGGCCGATCCAGATAAACCCCCAAAAAGCGGATTAAGAGGTCAAATTAGTAAGTGTCACATTTATTACTCTTACGCCCAATAACCTACTTAGCATTTGATGCGAACAGGCTGTCCTCTAGATGAGAGTCCCAACTATTCTGAAAGAATGCTCAGTCTTGCAAAATGGACAGGTGCTTGTCACATTTGCAAAATGTAGCGTGGGAGGGCATTGATGAATTCCCAAGACCAAGCACGTGCTCATTAGGGTATAAATACCCTTTTTAACTAGGGACGCACTCATTCTTACACCCAAATTCACACACTGTTTGCGTGTTAGCTCTTAATTAAATTTTAGCACTTTTACATGAGTCTATCACATGTACTTGAAAATGTTAAAATACAATCAAGAATTGATACATAAGAATAGTGTGAATTTAGACAGGGAATTGATGCGTCAGTATTAACTTCAAACCAAGCATTTCTTACTCAGTTATTGGCCTTCCACTGTAGTTACCTAATCTTCAGTACTTATCAGTTATCACCATTCACTGCTCCTGCGCGCATGCAGCAGTGCCGTGTTTACTGTGTTTGTGTCTGTGTGCAGGAATCTGTGAGACCGATCTGAGAGCTTCCATCAAACACCCTTCTCTATAATTTATCCCACGCTCACCAACAATAATGACACACTGCAAATTTGATTATATTGCTTGAAAAAGTTCGTCATATGATATCTACAAACTTTAATGTCCCAATTTATACGACATATTGCTTGAATAAATTGTGCTACCAACTTTGAAACACTGTTAATAAATCTTAGCAGCTTCAATTGCTTGGCTGTATAATTGAGTCGAATGCTCATATTGTCATAGATTTCGTAAATATGTTAGGGTTTAGTTTTATAGTACTAATTCCTATGTGATTGTTTGTGGTTGATACATGATCACCTACAAAATCTTATGTGATATCAACGTTCATTAAATATGTGACTAACGGGGTTTTGTGTACACATGATAGCTCAACAACGGCCAAATATGCAAATTTTGAGTGATTACATATTGCAAATACAATTTGGAGTCCAAATGCATTGTTTCCGTAAATAGTTTGAAGAAAGGCATTGATATGAATAAGCCCCATTAAGCAAAATCTCATATCAACCTTAAAAAATTATCAAAATAACTAGAATAGAGAAACTCAAATATATATCTGAAATTTGTTGTTGGTTTGGTAATTAGAAAGAGGAGATTAGCAACAAAATAATAATAATAATAATTAGAAAGAGGAGAAAATAAAGAGAAGTGAGAGAAAAAAGAAACAGGAAGCACAATGAAATCAAGATAAGCCCTTAGTAGTTGTAGCACTCCAAACCGTTGCAGCCTTCAGATATTGCTAAGCTAGCCATATGACTCACTATATATGAACCTTACAAATTGATGTGACGATCAATGTGATTGGCGGGTTTCAACTATGTCATAGCTAAATTCCAAATCGTCTCTTTCTAGTACTTGTAGTGTTACTCTTTTTCGTATAACGTATCTTGAAAGATATTAAGCCTACCTTCGTTGAATAGTAAGTCAAAGAATTCAAGACATCTCAACCTCCGCCACTAATCGTGGATAGAGACTGGCTTAAAGTTAGAGATGCATCCATGCATGCACAATAAAACAAATTAAAATATTGCTTGTCGGTTCAACGAATAATTGGGACTACCATGATTACTAGAGGTTGCTTTTAGATTTCGTACAAAATGAAGATGGCTTTTAACTTTATTTACTCATAAATCATAATAGAGACTAGACTTTATCAACATTTGGAAATTCCGTGCGTGCGTGCTCTTTGTCCTAAAATTTATTAGAACCCAAAAGGTTGATGACAATTTATACATGCGAACTATTTGATGATTTGCAAAGACAATGTTTTGTTTTTTTAGATAATGTAAGTGGCGATGATGGGATTCAATTTTTTTTTTTTTTTATAATAGATAATTTAAGAGGTTGTGGTGTGATTTGAATCACAAATATCGAACATCACAAAAGATGTCACTATTATTAAGCTATCACTTAAACTCTTTGAAAAGATAACGTGAGAGCAATCTTATATTAAACCAAAAATGTTTGACTTTTAATTAATCTCATAATATTTTATCACATAAAATTTTGAGATCTCATAATTTTAAACACCATTATTCTAATATACATTAATTAAATTTAAATTTCATTCTATATTTAAACCCTCTATTAGAATCTTAAGATGTCTTATTTTCTTTTAATTTAAACCCTCTATTAGAATCTTAAGATGTCTTATTTTCTTTTAATGGGAAAATATGTAGCTACATATACAAACACAATCATAATAAATTTCTAATGATAGAATATTAGTTTCATATATAAACATAATCTTGATAAATGCTTAGTGGTAACTATTATAATTATCAAATTTTATATTTAAACCTGAAAAGAAAAAAAATAATGAGAAATTACATTATAGTAAAACTATTTGTGTATTGCACGAGTTATGGACTAGGTATATACTAATAGAAAATTATTGATATGACTAATTAATCAGTTTAGCTGAAATCTAGTGACGAAGTATTTGGTGTGATTACAATGAGTTTAGATTAGCTTTTCATTGAAAGACTTATTTGCATATTTGTTGAATGTTGATAAATATATATATATATATATAAATATAAAATTGTAATTCAAAAAATTGGCAACCCAACTTAACTCATTAACTCCTAAAAATCTACTCAACCCTCTAGATTAGGGTTGTTTTGGTGGATCAGTGGGTTGGCTACACACCCCTAATGAAGACATAAACAACCACTAAGCCAACCTGTTGGAATTACCTTTTTTTTTTTTTTTTGGAAATTAATCTAAAACTTTTGACAATGATTATCTTCATATCGTGCCTTAAAAGTACTTGGCTTAATTTTCTAAGACTAACCCTAATTCATCAATCAAAAGTCTATGGGCACAACAAGATCTCAATATTTACACACCACCTTTATTTTAAGTTGTGATAGAGGTGTAATTTTATTTTGTTTAAACTTATATATATAGTAAGTTGACACATCAATTTTTTATGAAAGAATTGTGAGATTTTATTGTAACTATAAAAGAAGTCTTTTGTCAATATAAATTAAACCGTCCTTATATATACATGTCTACTTCTTAAGCTATCTTTAACTCTAGCTCAAGCTATATATGTTGAAAAGGAAAGGGCAAGGCAGCTTAATATTGAAAATTTGTTGTCAAACTATAGTACGTAATTGCATATGAAATCTTAACCTCAATCATGCATTATGAAATGACTCAATGGAGGAAGGTTTTGGACTTCTACAACAAAAATAGAGCTTAGATTTCTGAATGTGTAGGATCACTTGTCGGTGAAATGACACATTCACAAGTCATCCAGGTAGCTTAATTACCGCTTTCCGATTCTTACACTAAGACAGTAGTAAGTAGTTACCTATGGTTTTTCATAATCATATTTTAATCCAAATTTTTTAAAAATTGTACTATTTTTTTAATCAAAATAATATACAAATTTACTTTCTTGTAAGATAAAAAGGGGATAAACTTCTTAAAAGATGTAAATGAAGATCTAGCTACTGATCGAAATGGGAAAGGAATAAAGGAATATTTACTGGAATCATCGTTTGAATCGTTTCATGAAAATTTCATGCATGCAATCACAGTCATGACATATCAGATCGGCCTTCAAATGATCATGTCGGTACGAAGCTATGCATGATTGTCCATTTAGTTTAATATTATTTTGGATTGGTTTTCATTGATGTGTATGTCCAATTGTCCACTAAATTTCTCAGTGTATGCATGAATGAGAGAATGGAAGGATGTGCCGACGAGGATCTAAAATATATATATATATATATATATATATATATTAGAACGCATAAACTATTTCTCAATCAGTAATTCATCCAAAAAAGAAATTAGCAAACTTTTATTAAAATAATATTAAAACATTAAGGATAATTAAAGAGAAGGTGAGACAAAGAAATAACATAGAGGACTTACATTCAAAATATATAGTCCTAAATCATTACATTTCACCAATATATTTCTGTCTTAAATTGTACCATTGATGTGTTTGTGTGTGCAATGTAATATAGCACAACTAACATAAACTAAAAATCATTGTAACACCATAACAAAATCATAGTAACTCATAGTATTTAGAGATTTCCTTTTGTATTCTAGCATTCCATCCTCAGAATATGGCTCGTGTTCAATGTCTTTTTGCATTGGATATGACATGATTGGAACATATGTCTGCATTATAGCATGTTCAATGCAAAGAGGCACGGAGCACAAGCTTCACCCTTCTCCTCAAACTATAATGGAATCTTGAAAGCAAATTGAGTTTGGAAGAAATTTGTCTCAACGGAAAAAACATAAATTGGATGTAAAATGGAACACAAATTATAAATGTGCAAGAGATATCAGCAGCCATCGAAGAAGTCAGTAGTAAAACATGTAGATATATAGAGCACCAGGGGTAGTCAGCTAGACCAATGCATGAGGCACGTGGGCAACATGCCAACATGTACGAGTTGTTTTTGTATAAATTGTCTATTGGCAGACGAAATTATATGATTCATGACTTTAAAGAGAAGTAGATATTAACGAATCTATAGAGGCTAGTATAATAGCCTAGACAGTGCAAATTATTCGTAACACATATCACTTATCAATGCATAATGTTCCTTGAGTACTCATTGGTACTCAGGACGGTGCAAACTCTTTTTAAGTAATGTGTGATAATTACTATTTTTATGAAAAACAAACACACCCATTAAAGAAGAAACGAGATTTTTTACACAATGACAACAGATTTCGGCCAAAATAGAAAAAGAAATGAGAGGTTTTCAAAGCCAAAGGGCCATGGGCCCCCTGTCCCTCCTTCCGCTAGTGCTAATAGGTGCACTGTTTGTAAGCGTGGACGCTGAGAATGAGGCCATGTTATGGCATGTGAGGATGAAATTGCTAGATGACGCAATAAAAATGGAGTTGGCTGAGGGATGGTGAGAAGATTGACCTAATAGCTTGGAAAGATGCTAGCCATGATAGCATCCCTTTGAAAATTATGAATGATGTTCCTTCAATGCCCATAAAAGTAAAAATTCCGAAGAGTATGTGTTTGCTTCTCAAAAAAGGAAA
Source organism: Quercus agrifolia (assembly GCA_029955455.1). Taxonomy (NCBI): domain Eukaryota; kingdom Viridiplantae; phylum Streptophyta; class Magnoliopsida; order Fagales; family Fagaceae; genus Quercus; species Quercus agrifolia. The sequence continues at coordinate 53,587,849 of JARQAD010000003.1, read as the reverse complement.
AAAAAAAATGGTAATTTTCCCGCATACATTTCTTGAACTAAAGCTAAAATGTGTTATGTATAATATAACTTATTTTACTTTCTTTTAAAAGTTACCATAACTTTTTTAGTGGGGTTTGTACTTTGTAGTGTTATTTTATGTTAGAATCTCATTCCATTTTCTTTGTGTGTGTATTTGTCTCTCAAAAATAAATAAATAAATAAATAAAAACTATTTGGTTAGGAAGAAAAGTAAAACTTAAATTAACCACATGCATTTAGTCAAGAACCATGCAAAAATTTCAGATTAAATCCGGTGCCCTAATTACTTTTACATCAATTGCTATTTTTTTTTTTTTTTATAAAAAAAAAACCCTCACACCCGGTGTTCTAACTTTAACAGTATTGAAATTTTTGCATTTTGTTTCCGCAACATCTATAAATAGATGTCCATTGTAGAAATATCTATATCTTAAATAGTAAATACTATTATTTTATTTTATTTTACCCCCAAATATTTTAATCTCACAAAAAGAATAGAGTATAAGAATAGAATATGAAATGTAAGGTGTATTAATTGTTAAAGTTGTAATGAAAAATAGAATTAAAAAAATATTTAATTAGAGGGGTAAGAAATTAAAATAGAGTATATAATGTATGGTGTATGGTGTATTGTTGAACTGATATTACAAAATAGATAAAGTAATTTTTTGTCAAATTTTTTTGAATTTTCAAATGTAAATGCTCTAATAAGTCATGCCAAATTGGAGGTGTATTACTATATTCTCTGTTCATCTCCTTTTTAGAGTGAAAAAAGAAAATAAAATAAAATAATCCATGCAAGATGGATTGGAGGTATATATTTTAGTCTCCACCTCAATATTGTAACAAGGTAGAGACTAAAAAGAAGGGGGAGGGGTGCAAAAATGGACACACATAAAAAAGAAAGCAAATATTTTGAGTATGGTAATAAAACATTACAAAAAAAATTATAAATATGTTATGTTTAGAATGATACATAGAAATAATTTAAATATATAAAATAATATCTTGGGATGCAATAGCATGAGACAAGATAGGATAGGGTGAACAAAATCTATTAATATAATATCTTGGAGAGACTCTAATTAAGGCCTAGATTTAAGGCATGGGACGTCTTGAAAGCTTAATTTATCAATTTTTTTTAAACATTTTTTCATGTGAGACTTCTACTCGTGTGTACGCGATGTACACAACAATTTTCACATGCCTAACTCACCTAAAATCCTTTGAACTTCAAGCCTCACCTATTGGCCGTAGAATGCGTAATTGATGAGTGAACCTGGTACTGAAAAAGACGCTAGACAAAACATTGTGCGCTTTCGGTCCTCCTTTTCTTTTCTTTCATACATAGGACTATAGCCGTACAAAATATGCAGCTTTCCTGTAACTCGTATTGTCAATTTCATTGCTATTTTCCTAGCTTACTGGAACCAGATTGTGTCCGGCCACTTAAGTGAGTGACATTAAATACTCTATAATTTCTGCAACAATTACAATTAAGAATGAGAAAATGAAAATTTTGATTGTTCTAATATTTGCTATATGAAATAGCCGTTTGCTTAGAAAAACATGTTGAACTAAGCATAGGATTGTAATTAAACAAGTTAAGCTGTGCTGAGTTGTGGCTTTTTTGGAATTTAATTAGCTAGCTTGATCAATGTTATTCAAAGTCGAGCTGGGGTTCAGATTCTTCAGAATTCAAGTTTGAGCTCGATGCAAGTTCTGAACAAACTCAAACTCAAGTTTCATGTGGTATTATATTAATAAGCAAATCAAGTCCAGCTTCATTTTTTAGTTCAAGCTCATACTCGATTTTTACGATTAAGGTCACATACACACACGAGCACACAAAAACGATGTTCAAAAATATCTAAGCATGGTGTTCATCATCGATATATACTTTGTTCGCTACTAATAGAGCTTGTTTATTAAATGAATCAAAAAATAGTATGCTGGAGTTGTTTATTAAACGAATTCAAATTCTCATAAATATAATTAATTAGAAAAAAATCCGTACTACTACAGCTAAAATCATGCATGTAAGATAAAGATAAGGTAAGAGCCTATAACTAACCTGCTTGGATGCATTATTACTATTTTTAGGGATGTACAATCAATAAGACAATATAAAAGGACTAAATAATACAAAGATCTCTTTTTTAAAGCAGTGGGATGCAACTCTAACATCGTCAAAAAAAGAAATGTTGGCAGAAGTGAATTATGTTAGCTCCATAGTTATAGGTTGGAAAGTAGTATACAAAACCTGCGTTTTTAAGTGTCTTTGAAGTCTACTTGATGTTCAAGACTTGTGCCCTCAATTGCTCAAGAAGAATTGAAGGTTCTATAATCATGACATAGTCGATCAATCGATAAATCGACACATAGACTACTTAAGTCAATCGATCAAGAATCGTGTTCTCGAAACCCAAATTAAGCCTAATCAACCATCCAATATTTAGGGTTTCGTGACCTCAATTCTAAAGTATAAAAAGCACGCTCAAAGGATGACTAACCAACTTTTGGAGAGGAGTGTTTTGTGTTAGGTTCCAAAAGTTTAGAATAATTGACAAACCGTGAACATAAACTTATCTAAATATAAATTTTAGAGTTTATAGAATTTATTACATAATACTCAAAGTGCTACAAGTCAAAATACAAGAAAAAAGAAGTTGCAGGTTCAGGAAATTCAAAATATGCCAGATTCAATCGATCGAGAAGAAGGCTCGACCGATAAAGAAGAAGGCTTGAGCAATCGAGATGCGTTTCTACAAAATTTAATTAAAGCCCACCAGCCCATTAAGTGATTAGAATTTCAAATCTAATTCTTTTAGTATCTAAAGGAAATCCTAATGCATTTTGAAGAGACTTTGAAGGTGCTCTTGTGATATCTAAAAGGTACTGTGCTTTCTCCTTTCAAAATCACTATTGGAATTCCATCTACACATTATTAGAACCGATAGATCTGAAGTTGCTGCTACAAGATCATGCATAACTGATGATCTAAAGTTTAGAGTGGGATCTCAAAGTCACAAACATGGGTGTTTGTGTTTAACAAATTCAGATAGAAGAGTCTATAGATTCGGAGCTACATGTGGTCACATGAGTAAGTATTACAAAAAATAGATTTAGATTTAGGAGAAAATCTATTGTAAAACTTCCATGCTATCATAGTGAATTTGTTGCCTTGATGATAGTTTAGGTTAAATCCTCTCCAGGTTTTTTACCTTGAAATAGGAGGATTTCATTGGTTTTCTTGGGTTATCGTATCGCCTGTCTTCTTTATTTTTCCACACTTAGTGATATAATTATTTGTGTTTAACCTATATCTGAATAATAAACCTAAGTAACAACTTGGTTAATTAATTAGGTTAAATAATCTAAATTTATAGGAGTCTAAACTAACTAACATTTTGTACCCTTAGTTAATATAGTCAGGTTCTCTCAAAGTATCACCGAACATTAAATATTCAAGTTTTGGTGATCAAGGTAAAGTTGTTGCACTCAAAACACAAATTTGATGTTATGAAGAATCTTCAAGAGGATTCTTAAAGTTGCAAGTGGATTGTTGAATAGCGGACATGGTAGAAGAGTACAAGGATTCAGATCTGCATGTAGTTACCTCAATAATAACTACATGAGGTAGTAGTAAAGTTAGAGTTAATTCTATTTATATAAATTTCAATTTTATTTATTTAGTAGATTAATTTTTTCCTTAGAGGTTGCCAATAAATCGTTGTAGAGTTTTCCCCTACTAGGGTTTTCTTTTTATAACCATATTGCATGTCTCTTTTATTAATTTTTTCCTTAGAGGTTGCCAATAAATCGTTGTAGAGTTTTCCCCTACTAGGGTTTTCTTTTTATAACCATATCGCATGTCTCTTTTAATTCCTACATTGCTTATTTATTTATTACTCATGATTTATTAATTACAAACTCACAACATAATTGATTATTCTAGTCAAATTGGCTTGAAATTAGTTAATTTGCGACAAATGCGGTCTAAATTTTCCAGCAAACTATCTCAACCATCCAATATATATGCCACTTTATAAGTTGCAATTTGAAGGCTTTTAGAAAAGTTTTTATTTTTTTAAAGGATTGCTTCATTTGTATTTCTATGGAGTTAAATCTGGGAAAGGGCCCACTGTCATGTGCACCACGTGTGCTACGGCGACGTATATATACTCTATATTTTGCCATCTCATTCGATCCTCGTATACCTTAAAAATTTGAACAACTGGCCATGGTGATTAATTAGTAGATTTTATTATAAGAAAATTATTTATATTATCTATATATTTATCACTTATATATACTGATTATATACTGATTAGTAGGTTTCGTATAGGGAATATCTAATACTTGTTCATGTGTTTTGATGTTACATCCATTGTCTTCATCTGTGAATATTCAATCTTACCCAAAGATAAATAAATAAAAATGTTCATCCCAACAAACCAAAACCCAAGAAGTTTCTATAAAAAATATATGAAACTTCATCTGCTTCTAACGGATTCTATATCATCAGTCATATTCCAAATGGTTGTTTTACTTAATACACCTACTATTAAAACAAATTGGAAGGTCTAATATAATTTGTTCTATGTTCAATGAACCAAAAAGAAAAAAAGAAATAGAAGGGATTAAATTATGAAGAACTAAATGACAAGGTTCTAGCAGAATCCAGATCAGGTTGAAACACGGGCTCAAGTTGAAGCTGACATATCAATACGCTCTGGTATACCCAAGTTTGATTATACGGGAATTGATACTCTATGCTATGGTACCAGGGCACCAAAGACGCATACAAATACAACAATACAATTCTAAAATCAAATAATATGGACCCTCAAATCAACGGTGTGAATGAATAATAGAGATGACCCTCCCCTAGGGCCCTTGCCAAAGACATTCACGTGAAATCCATGGGGTTTAAATGAGGAAACATTAAGTATGGCCTATTGCACTAAAGTCTCACAACTCAAGGGGTCACCAATTGGAGGCCAAATATAATGAAAAATATATATATATAAACAATACACATGAAAAATGAAAAATTGAAACACGGTTTGTCATTAAATTAAGAATGGTACTTGGCTGACAAGAAAAAAGACTATAGGTAGGACCCAACTAAGAAATGGGTGTAAAATTTAATCTCAAAGCATGAATTATTCGATTCTCACATGGGGAAACAAATTAGATGAACTGTAGTCTTCCTTGTGTGTCAATGGACCCAAAGTCCTTCTTTATGTTCTTTTCCTTTCTTTTCTTTTCTTTTCTTTATATAATATTCCCAATTTCTTTTAATTGAGGATTATTAAAGCCCCAACACAAACACCTCAATTTTTATATGTACCAGTCACTCACATAGTTTCTCTATCTCTACTACACAGCTCTTGAAGAACCTCGATCATCATGGAACACCAAATCAACCTAGAGAGTGATGCTCATGACAACTTGCTCAGCTCATCTTCTTCCTCTACCTCTACCTCTACCTCTACCTCCTCTTCTTCAACAACAAAGAACAATTCATGTACCAACAACCAAAACACAAAACACTCTCTAAGAGGCTCAAAAAGAGCACAAGAGTCCAATGAAAGTGAGCATAGAAAGCAGCCTAGAACTACTAAAGATGACAGTGACGGCAAGCACCTCACATACAGAGGAGTAAGAATGCGCAATTGGGGCAAATGGGTGTCTGAAATTAGGGAGCCAAGGAAGAAATCAAGAATATGGCTTGGTACATACCCTACAGCTGAAATGGCAGCTCGAGCTCATGATGTAGCTGCTCTTGCAATTAAAGGCAGCTCAGCTTATCTCAATTTCCCTGAATTGGCTCAAGAGCTTCCCAGGCCAGACAGCAAGTCTCCGAAGGACATACAAGCCGCGGCTGCCAAGGCGGCTGCAGCCATATTCTTGGAGCCTAAACAGAGTGAGCATGAAGCTGAAGCCAAAGCCGAGCCGAGCCAAGCCGAGCATCTTCAACCTGGCTTGGATTCATCAACAATTTTATCCATGGACAACACACAAGATTCAACATTTTCACCTTCAACTGATGATGATGATACACTGTTTGACCTACCAGATCTTTTCGTCGACGGCAGGGATCGAAGTGACAATGGATTTTGCTATTATTCATCATCATGGCAGCTGTGTGCAGCTGATACTGGGTTTCGGCTTGAAGAACCATATTTATGGGAGAACTACTAGCTAGAGAATGTACTTTTTGTCAGAAACACCATTTATGTCACTGCATATTCTCTAGACAACAAGAGAAACCCAGCTGGGAAATAGTTGCCATTTGAGCATTTTCCAGATGGATTGGTTTCAAGTCTAGCTATTTTGGCTCAAATTTTGTTTTTGCAGAGATTGGAAAAAGATAGTGTACATTTTACATCTCTTGTTTGCTTGCATTTACCCATAAAAGAGAGGGCTTAAATCTTTCATTCCACTGTAATATATCAGCATAAGTACAAATAATAAATGAGAATTTAATCTATGAGTGCAATTAGGATTACTATCCCATGTAATTCTTTATTTATGGAGGGTTTTTTGTACGCGGCTGGATGAAGTTATTTTTATTAGTTTATTTTGTTTTTATATAAAGTGTAAAAACACAACTATACTTTAAAAAAGTAATATTTTAAAAAGCTACACGTATTTTTAGTAAAAATAAACTCATTTGGCTATTTAAAAATAGAAAATAAACTCATTCAAACCAAACTTTTGGAGTTCTACTATAGATTTTTTGCCCACCCCACCTTTTTTTTTTGTTGGGGTGGGGGGGGGGGGGGGGGGGGGGTGTGGGAGAGGGGAGCCATTTGGGGTAAATGAAACTGATTTACAAAGTAAACCAGCTTGCTAGATTTGGATCCCATCGTTTTGATGAAACTTTAGTACAATTGACCCCTAAAGTGACCATTCTTGATAAATTTAGATACCCTCACAATTGAACTTCCTTTTCTTTTCCTTTCTTTTCTTTTCTTTTCTTTTTAGTTGGAAAGACACCCCAAGCATGAAATGCATCCTAGTGTAATAATTTCTACACAAAATCTTTCCCTTCATTATGTTGCAAAATAGAAAGATAACAGTGTGTCACATACGTTTCGAACATGGTGGAATATCTTTTGCCTATTTTTCACTTTTTTCCTCCATGATTAAGCAGAAGAAAAATAACTTAGATTCCAAAGCTGCAGAGTGACACTTATGTAGGTACCCAAACTTGGTGACAACATCATCTAACCATAGAACTTTTGGCAAAAAAGAAAGATAATGCATCTCTTCAGTGTGTTTAATTTTCCCAAAGAAAAGGTCAAATATGCTCCCAATAGACTTTTTTTTAAGAGAGAAAGATAGTTGTAGCCCAATAGACTTATGTAAAGCCACTATGTATTAGTGATAAGTGATGTCATCATCATTATCTTCCCCATATTCAATTTTTCTATCATTTTGCCACGTGTCGTTTTCCCATTTGCTAGAACAAAAGATAATTGATTCTTTTGAATTAAAAAATAAATAAAACAATCTTTTGTCCCTCTTATAACTCTTGCATACATTAAGAAGCTATAGTTATTGACCCACAGATATCTAATTGTTAAGCTCAGTTTGTGAATTGGAACCAAAATTAATGGGGGTTGCAGTTTTCACCAATTTGTGCAAAATGTTGAAGAATGTGACAGAAGTAAAGACAAAAGGAGAAGAACAATGTTTTGGAATCTGACAACTGTATGGGGTCAAAATCAAAATAAGCTTTGAACAAGCTTTTAAAATTTTTTTTATGTGCTTGACAATTAACTAAAAGGTTGTTAAAATGTTAATCACATTGATAATGACACTAGAGACAAACTTTGAGTGTGTGACTAATTATTGGAGGTTAGTTTCTATCTTTTTTTTATGTTAGTCAATCAATTGAAAAGACACATGTCATGATAGAGAGGTTTAACGTTGAGAGCTTTATAGTTTCTTGTACAAGACGTACTTAAAACTATTTATGTGCTTGACAACTAAAAGGTTGTTAAACTTTAATCAGGTTGATTATGACATTAGTGAATAGAGATAAACTTTGAATGCCGTGACTAATTAGTAGACATGTTTTAATCTTACTTTAGTCCATCAATGACAAGACATCATGATAGAAGCTTCAGGTTGAGGGCTTTAGTTTCTTGGACGTGTACTGTTTTTTGTTGGTAGAAAGGAACTGCATTAACAGAAGTTAAAAAACAACAAAAGGGTTAGGACAATTCCTAACCATTCAAGTCAGAATCAAAAATACCTAACAAGTTCACAGGCGGACTATCAGTCAATATAAAATCGATCACTATTGGCATCCATTCTGGTTAACACATTAGCACATCTATAATTAGCTTCACGAAAATAATGGTTAATGCAAATTTGGGAAAGTTGGAAAACCAAAAATCTACAATCATCTACTAGAAGAAACAACATAATTTGAGTAATTAGGATTAGCTATCAAGTAAAAAATAGTTTTAGTATCCAACTCTATTTCTATAGCGGTTCAATGGAGGCTTTGACACTTGAGAAGACCATCCCGCAACACCCACAGTTCAACTAGTTAAGAAACTAGTTGCTGTACAAGAAGTACTTAGTAGTCAGTGGTATTTACATGTGGGCATTACATTCATGGTTGATTTGTCAACGAAATCTCAGACAAAGTACATGTACAATTTTTACACACTTCTTCATCTTGCCTTAATTTCTCAGTTTTCATGTGTTTGTTAGATTCAAGTGGCTATCAATACGCTCAAGCAAGAAAGTGTGTAGAGGTATAGGACGGTCCTATGAGAAGTTTAGTAGCTTTAACTTCTCTCAAATGCCATAATTGTAGTTAGTTAAAAAAATAAAAAAATAAAAAACCCTCAAATGCTACCATTTCAATATAGAAAATTATAGTAGTGTTGTCATATATATTCATCATGCGAGCTCTGCATTGGTTGAAGTAGTATAATCCCACATTGAATACTAACAAAAAGAACGAATTGTTAATATAACATAATTGAGCTTATAGGCATAAGATTAAGTAATGTTCATATATATTATATTAACTACTCAATTGGAGCCAAAAAAAAAATTCTATTAGTACTTAATCTAATAATAATAAAGAGCAATTCCTACACAATTATTGGAAGTCTTTAATTTTTCTTGTAGTTAATTGGATTATTTGGATTGAATCATTGTGTGAAAACAAGTATTTGTAAAATGGAGAAACACTTTTAATTTCCTATTTTGTATATTTAACATTTAAAAGCTTTTTATAAATTTAGTTATCAAACAAGTGTAACAATTCCAAAGTATTTTAGAACTATAATTTGTAAGAAAATAATAACTTTTTAAGTAAAATTCTATTGCTAAAGCTTTGTAACTGAAGCTCCACTACAACAATCCAAAATGAGACCTTACACTCTTTTGACATGGTTTGACTCAATTTCAAAATCTTTTTTTTTTCAAGATAAAATACTTGAATCCTATTATTTAAATATAATAAAGAGTGAACTTTGAAATGATTTCCACCATAGGGTATTGTTATGATATTCATATGTAAGTGGTAAATTTTATGTTTTCTAGTAACAGAAAGAGTATAGTTGATTTTAAATTGCTGAGTTGAAAGTTGAAGCCCATAAATCTAAATATACTATTTAGGTGATATTGCAATGTTCCAAATCAGGACCTCACATGGACTACTTTTTCAGGTCTATTTTGTGTGAGAAAACTCATATTTAAGGCTAAACAGAATATATGCCAATTAAGTAATCTTAATTATTAAAAAGCAATTTTTTTTTTCACCAAATAATAATAAATAATAATTATATAACAAATATTTTATGAATAAATACACTATAATTGCACGTGATTTTGATGGGAGAAATCTCTGCAGAACTGATAATTGATTCTTTTCTTTTCATTTTTGAAGAGCTGATAATTGATTCATGATCTCTATTATACCTTGAATTCTGATATATATATATATATATATATATATATGTATCTCGAAGATACCATTATTTGCACACATGAACAAGACAATCTTGGTCGTTGGCTTTATATGATGATTATGATCTGTCAACTTTAACCCTAAATTATATAACACCGTGTCCCAGACTCCTAGCATGGCCGAATGAAAGACGTGGACACTAACTTTCCACACACATGAATATCTAACTGTATGAGGTTGATATATCATATATGTGTAGTTTCACCAAAATTATCAGTCTTCAGGTTGTAATATAATATGAAAATCAGAATAATTTTTTAATTGAGGTTCATGACGAATATCCAGTTAATTCCTAATGTTCAGTTTTCATTTTCTTCTTTCTTTTACTTTTTCTTTACTTCTTTTTATGAATAAAAAATGGGCTCTTTGATATAGACTCATCAACCCAACGTACAATAATAGGTAAGGACAAAGTTTAGCTATACAACTGGTTGTAACCTAAAACTATAACTTTACTCAATCAAATAAACATTACTACATATTTTGAAAATTTAACGGTTGACTTGATATTTTTCATGTTCTTAATTCACATATCAAATTTTGTATCAATTGGATATTATTTACTATATGATCTATAAGTTTATATTTTATGCATAATTTTAAACTACAAAAACTTGCAATTTAAATAATTTATTGATGACATAGCTATTGATTTTTAACTTTTTAGAAATTTTGCAAGTATGAAGGATATAAGAAGAAGATGTGATCCAATGATGAATTTGTCAAAATTCACCTCCAATAAAAAGATATTGAGTAAAGTTGTAACTTTAGGGTACAACCAATTTGGTAGCTAAATTTTATCCATTAGATAATAGTAATACAACATTTATCACTAGAGTCTTGATGAAACTATCATTGTAGATACAACACATTCGTTAAAGCATCACTACTTGAACTGCTCAACTTCTGACAAGTATCATGTGAAATAATACGAGAATTTCTACTACTCGCGATAGTTCTTTTTTCTTTCTCTTGGCTGTTTAAGAACCTTGTTATAAGGTCAGCTGGGAACTATTGGTTAGATGTGGAAAAGAGCAAAGAATCCAATGTCATATTTTTCTTTTTCTTTTTTTACTTTGGAAGATCAAAGAAATGCATGAATTGCTTTTGCTCTAATCATGAGATACTTTGTATGCTTTTGAGGCATGTCTCCCCCTTTTATATATATTTGAGAGATCTAGAGAGACCCATATATATAATATATAAAGTATGATAATGCTTCCCAACATGACAATCTTTAAGCACTAATATGTGAAATTCACCACGTGAAAAATCTGATCTAGTGATTCGAAGGTAAAATTTGATACAGTTGCTGGGTTATCAACGAGTTAACTAGTTGATAGGAGTGTTGATGGGTTGTTTTGAGTTCAAAGTTTGAAGTTGAGAGTCGAAGCATCACTCGATTATGTTAGGTGCAATGTTTATGAGGTTTTTTTGTTTATAGAGAGAAAAGGTAGTGTACTACCGATATGAGTTGATCATGTAAAATCGACCCTAACCTTATTACTTTGAAGTGGTTTGTCGGATCTTGATTGAGTCTCCAATTAGTAGTACTTTGCCAATAAAAGGCAAAAGTCAAATTAAACGAATATATATATATATATATATATATATATATATATATATATATATTAATTTGCTTCAAATATGGCTTTTTTTTTCTTTGCTAAGTAAATGGTGGGAAATTAGGGAGAGAAACCACATGGAAGGTTATGAAGAATTGAAGAAGGTTTAAAGGCATGAAATCAATAATCATTTTATTTAAAATGATTTTTACTCCCATTTAGTTTATTCTATTGGGTCATACTAACGAGTGCCCTTAAGTCATTGAATAACAATTTATTTTAAAAAAAATTTGACACCACTTTTATAGAAAATGAAAAAAAACTTTCCAAATATTAATTATTTTTTCTTTTCTTTTCTCATAAAACTTTATTTAATTAAATGGATTGCTAATTAGCATTTCCCTATTTTATTAACGAATTGTTGGCAAATCATATCTATGATACTAACTAGGCAACCTTGAAGGTAATTTTGGAGAATACTAAGATTTTTTTTTTAATGTTTATGTACATACAGAAGGGTACCAAAACCTGTAAAATAATAATAATAATAATAATAGGGTGGCGCCAACGACGATAAGAAGGGAACACAACAACGGAGTACCAAAGTTTCGAGTAGACATAGACGCAGAGACAGAGAACACAACAACACTATCACTGGCCAGAAAAGAGTGGCTCTGATACCATAAAGGGGGAAGGGGACACAGTGTTGGATGCAGAAGCACAGTAAAATATATAAGTTGAAAGTAATGCAAGTTAAAGCAAAGTAAAACCAGCTAAGTAGGCGGCAGAGCCAGCCAAGTAGGTGGTATAGCAAGTATAATCAAAGTAATTGAAAGCAATTTAAAACCGTCTGAGATGGCGGTAATCCGTCCAAGGTGGCGGTAGCAACAAGTAGTATAATGAACATAAAACTGAAAATACTTGCTATTGAAAATAAAACAACACACTTACAGTAGTAGTAGTGATTACAAGTTGTCAATAGGTAAACAATTACAAGGCTTAGGAACTAGAACTAGTTACAAGCTTTGTAGGGAAATAGTGATAGTAGGAAAGTAAGGAATTCTCTCAAAGAAAGGCTCACTAGAATGAACTCTCTCTAGGAAAGAAAAACAGAAGAAAAAACTTGACTTAAACATAAGGGACAACCCTCCTTAAATAGGCAAAATTCGGAGTGAACAGTGTTATGAACAGTGATAGTGAATAGTGACAGGTGAATAGTGATTGAATAGTAAATTTTTTCTTTTTGTCTCCAAATTGTGGGGAATCTACCGTAGAGCCACAATGTCTAAAAATCTGAGAACCTAGGCCAAAATTATTCAAAATCATTGAATCAAACAATTCGTCTGATTCCTTGAAAGATTATTTTTCTTCATCATCTAATTCTTGCTATCAATCTGCTGATGATTCTTCTGATTCTCCTAATATTAAAATTGGTTATAGAGATTCCTGTTGTAATGTTATTAACTCTATCAATACTCTCACTAAGGGTGAAGAAAATGAAAAATTAATAATTCAATTAATAAATCAAATTCAAAACCCTGAGTTACAAAAAGAATATTTGGATAAATTTAAGAAGAATTTGTTAAAAGATGAAACTGGTAAAAAACTAAAATCAACCATAAGATTTGAAGAAACTTTGGAAAGATTTAATAGAAAGAAATCCAAAGATTTAACTGTTAATAATCTTCAACATGAAATCACTATTGTTAAACAAAAAATGATTAATTTAAAAAATGAGTTTAAAAATATTAAAAATGATAATTACAATATTAAACAAGAAATAATAATGTTAAAAATTGATAAAAGCCTTGATAAACCACAATTTGATAATAAACAAGATGAGCATAAGGATGGAGATGAATCCAGTCAACAAACTCTTCTTTCTGATAAAGATATTGTTGATAACTCTCAGCTTAGTCTTGTTAACAAATTGCTTCCTCCAAAATGGTTTACAAAAGTTAAAATTGTTGTTTCCCCTTATTATCATTTCACTGTTATTGCTATGATTGACTCTGGTGCGGATATGAACTGTATCTAAGAAGGATTGATTCCTTCAAAATATTTTGAAAAATCTACTGAAAGATTGGTTTTTTCTAATGGTTCTCAGATGAAAATTAAATACGAATTGAATAATACTCATCTGTGCCATGATAATGTCTGTTTCAAGATCCCTTCTATTCTTGTTAAAAATTTGACTGATAAAGTGATTCTTGGTTTGCCTTTTATAAATACTTTGTATCCTTTTCTTGTTGAACATGATGGAATTACTACTAATCCTTTTGGACGGAAAGTAAAATTTAAATTTGCTTCAAAATTTGAAATTGATGTTGATAATTTATCCTATGAAAAAGACTCCCCCATGAATGCTTTTATTCAAGAACTAATGATGAGTTCTTGCCAATATTTCACAAATGATTTTAAAGGTAATATTCATAGTACCAAAATGTTAAATACTATCAATTATCCTAACATTATCAATGATTCTTTGCAAGAATCAAACAATGATGCGGGGATAGATACCACTAATAAATGGAATAATAATAATAATATTTATACTTATACCACTAGTAAGTGGATTATTATGGCTCCCTCGACAGAGAGGAAAAACAAGGGAAAGGCTCCTGTACAGGACTATTCTAAAAAAAAAAGGCTCTCAGCAAGACAACCTTTCAAAATGCATGAAGGCGCATCTTCTGGGGTAAAACCCAGTGGAGCAACATCCCTTCAAGGAGATGTCCCGGCAGCGGTAACATACTCTAATGGTGATATGATAATTACTTTACAGGAAGTTTTGTCTCGAAATTTACAATTCCATAATGGAATCTACTCAGAGTTACTAGATTCTATTAAACTCATTCTTGATAACCTTTAATTTGCTTTTACCAGAAACCACCATGATGTTTTCCAGAAAACCCTCCAAGCTCTTGAAATCCACATTGTTAACCTTATTGCTCAAAATGAGGCTTATGCAAGCTACCATGCTAACCTTGTTTCAGAAAAAACCTTTGCTTTAGAAGATGACCTTTTTTCAAACCTTGTTCCAGAAAATATCCTTGTTTCAAAAAATAAGGTTTTTAGAAGCCATCTTGTTAACTATTCAAATATTATAAATGATCCCTACATTAGTCAACTCTTTGGCAAAGAGGATATCCATTCAAATGATAAAATGACTATAATGGGCACTGATTATGCTAGATTGAGTCTTAAGACCCAATCTATGTTAAGAAGTGTTGTTGCCAACAGATATACAATTACGTATTCTGGAAAGCAAGGCTATGTTTAGGTCTTTTGATCTATGATTCAAATCTTTCAAAAAACTTGTTACAGCTACTATTCCTGATCCATATGAGTTGGATGAAAGTGATAATGTTTTTCTCCAATTAAAATGGGAAGAACACTTTGGGAGTACTCTCGGAGTGTATGAAAAGAAACACCCATTTCCTGGCCTCCTGATAAATTATGATGATAGTTCATGTATTGCTGCTAATTCAGATGATGATGATGACAGGGATCCTTATTGGCTTTCTCAAATGTTTGAATATGGGTTTATCAGGTTCATAAAATTAACAAGCCATTTTCAAGCTAGCCAACTTCCACAAATTATTCAGGATGCTATTAAAGGATTTAACAGTCCTTTTGTTTCCATCAGATGTTGGAATACATTACCAAAATGGGAAAGAGATAACTAGATGAACATCCAGCCCTCAAAGCATCTTATTCTCATTAATGGTCACACTCACCAAGGGCCATGGTTTGAAGGAAATTCTCAGTTGTCCTTTGCTGATCCTTTTGCTCTTGCAGAATGTTGGAGAAATTGTTTTAATAACCAAATTATTAATGTTGCTCAGAATCTATGGAAAAATTATCATTTTATGGGTAGCACAAATAGAATTTCTGTCTTTGGTCCTAGACCATATTCTGATGCTATTGCTCATTTGCGGGTTACTGATCATTGTAATCCTAGAAGGCTCCTCATCCCAGGGAAAAATCCAGTGTTTGAGCCAATTTTATATTGTGGATTCTGTAATCAGTATGCTATTTACCATGAGCATGAATGTGATTCTCCACAAGATCCTTTTGATCCTTTTGATGGTTATGCATCCGATGCTCATTCCACTGATTGATGAATTTATTCCTAAGGTTACTACTGTTTCAAGACTACTGCTACTTTCTCCTATTTTTCTGGCTTGCACAAAGGCAAAATACTTCAGTGTCTTTAAAGAAATTGTGTTGCTGAAAATCCAGAACTGTTTCAAGATACCCCGGATTTAACGGAAGATTTTGATTTTCCTATTTGTCTGGCCTGCACAATGGCCAAAAAACTTCAATGTTTACTACTGCTAAAAGCTTGTTTCCCACCAACATGATGCTTCTGAAGTTTCCTATTAATTGCTCTCAATTGGCACAAGATGACAAAGCTTCTTTCTTTGGTCTCTTGTGATTGGTCCTTTTTGGGCACCAATGATATGGCCTAAAGGGTGGTCTAGAATCTAAAGACACCCATAATTTATTATTATTATTATTATTATTATTATTATTATTATTATTATTATTATTATAGTGATGGTCTATCATTATTTAGTGAGCTATATAAATTTAAGGAAAAAATTTAGTTACAAAATTAGTTGTAGTCTAAGACTATAAACTTACCCAATAACTTTATTGGAAGTGAATTTTGGTAAATCTACCGTTAAATTACATCTTCTTCTCATATCCTTTATACTTGCAAAATTTATAAAAAATTAAAGATCAATTGCTATGTCATCAATAAATTATTTAAATTGCAAGTTTTTATAATTTAAAATTATGCATAAAATATAAGCTTGTAGATCATATAATAAATAGTATCCGATTGACACAAAATTTGATATGTATATTAAGAGTGTAAAGAACATGCAATTCAACAGTTAAATTTTCAAAATATATAATAATATTTATTTTATTAAGTTAGTTTGTAGTTTTAGGCTACAATCAATTTTTTAACTAAATTTTTTCGTAAATTTAATATGGTATCTGTTAATCCCACATTTCTATTATATATATAGAGAGAGAGAAATGATCTACTTGTCAGTTTTATTGCCAGTAAATCGTATATTGTCAATATTGATTATTATTCAAATAATTTCTAACTCTAAAATTTTTCATATCACTATAAAACTTTGGCCTCCCTTAAAAAGTTTTCTATTGCATACACTTCCAATATAAATGGAAAATTATTAACTATTAATTTTAAAAGAGCGTCTTTTTTTTAAATCAATTTTTTTTTTCTTAACAAAAAAAAAAAAATCTTTTAGTTATATAATATTAATATAAAAAAATAGAGGATATTATATGCTCATTCAAGGGTGGCCAAAAACAAAACTTATTAATTTTTTTTATTTAAAAAGAGCACGCCTCGAGTCAAAATCAGGGGACCATGTGTAGGTCAAATATGAAACATGGTGGAGGACTGAGTAATCTTTAAAATAAGAGGGAGGTCTTTATATATTTCAATAAAATCTAGGAAAGGTTCAACTGTTTTTCCCTAATAAAATAATAATAATAATACAAACAGAAGGTAATCAGGGAAAATAAAAAAACTACAACCCCTACTATGGTGAGAAAATGTGAAGAGGTGTATGAGTACCATTAAATGATTGAGGTCAACAACCAAATTTCGTTTCTATGCCTGAGATGAAATTGTTCTACTTCATTAAAGTGATCTGATCTATGATCCACAGGTAGCCAAATCTATTTAAAAAATGTTGATTATTGAGGAATAAAATCCTTTGTATATATATTATATATGTTTCATTTTCATTTTCTTAATCGTCAAGAGCACAATAAGGTTGGTTGGTAATAAGACTTTGTTTTCTTCATTTATTTTTTCAGTTCTTGGACAACATACAGTTGGGGTTAACCCTTCCCTTTCTTTTATTATATTCTAGGCTCAAATTCAAGATTTGAGACTCTCCCTTACAGTTTGCAAAAGACCCAAGCCAAGTAATCATTGGCTTTTTATTTCATTTATATAAATAAAACCATAGTTTTGAATGTTGGGCAGATCCTTTAGAATTTTCTTGCTTTGGTATTTTCATGAAGGATTTTTATGAAGTTTATTAATTCAATTTGTCAGGTCCTTGACAAATTGAATTAATAAATTTGTGAGGTCCTAAAGAGTCCTTGACATTCATCATTCATGTTAGCAAAGATTTTAATTCAATAATTACTTGATAGATCTGAAATTGCAATAATAAATAATGATAAGATAATTGCTTCAAACCTCCATCATTATGATATAATTGAGTCATCATTGAATAAAATTCTGAAAAGAGTTGTTATGAAAGATGTTGGTGTAACATTTTCTTCATTTTTTCTTTTTTTTTTTAAAAAAAATTTACATTTCATAATCATTTTCTTATCAAAATAATGATGATTGAATCAGTTGGTCCAATGACCAGCTCCAACTTTTGGGAAACTGGTGATCATGAAGTTGCTAGTAAATAATGAAGTGATAGCCAATTTAATTTTAGTTTTTTAGCCCTTAAGGCAATTTGCAGTATCAGTCTTGACATTTATAATATTAATTAAAGGTTTTTTTTTTAATTACTTGACATGACAATAGCTAGTGAAAAAAATACTAAAAATAGGCTAACAAGCTTTAAGAGCATATTGAAGATTTTGCTAGACCAGCAGGCGTTCAGGAATATATGGTAATCATGGGAATCTAGTTTTGAACCTAGGTCCTAGACCTAGCTATATATAGTAGAAGTTTCAAATCCTAAGCGAAGAAAGAGAACATTTCAAGGAAATTTTTTTTTTTTATTCTTTGAAATATACATTTCCAAGAATGTTTTTAAAAGGTTTAGACTTTGTTCAAATTTTTGAATAAACATCGTTACACACACCCTATTATTTACACTATTACGTACACATAAATTTTTTGAATTGAAATCATAAGTTAAAAACATGATTTCTATTTTGAGATTCTATATTCAACTCATAATTTTAGTTTAAAAATTATGTGTATATATAATAATGTGTGTAACAAACTCTACCCTAAATTTTTTAAGTCCTAAAAGAAACAAACCCAATGAGTTTTAAGCCTAGAAAGACCCTATAACAAGTTAAAAAATAACAACCCCTCTTTTCTTTTTCTTTTTCTTTTTCTTTTTCTTTGTTTTGTTAGAAATAATTTATTACTTGTAGAATCGATTGGATTCTTGTATCACATCATTATTAATGAATTCATACTTTTGCTTCTGACAGTATTTCTTATTAAAGTAAGCACTAGAGTAAGATGCACGAATCCACTGTGTCTAAGATACATTGCATATATAAAATCACAAACGTTTATTATGTTGTGATGTATATTTTCAAGCAGACCCCAGCTAAACTTCACATACGAGGAGAAAAAAACAATTAGATTGTTCTGAATTTTTTTTTTTTTTTTTCATTTTTAAGTAAGAAAAGAACAAAATTGTGTAAATCTTAATTTTACATTTTTTTTGTTTTTCAAAATTGTTTTTGAATTGGAGAAAAACAAAACAAAAACGATTAAAAATTATGACATGATTGCAATTTCATATAAAGGACAATTATTTTGGACGGTTCCTTCTATTCGTGGGGCTGTGGTGTACGCCCTGAATTTTCGTTTTCAGAACTTTTGTAAAAATAGAAAATATATCCCAACATACTCATGCATGAAATTCCACCGCTTGTCTCTCCTTTTAGGTTAAATTATTGGAGATCAAACCCCAGTTTTTAAAGCCACCACTAGGAGTTGAGTATTGAAAGTTGCCAATGGCTCATTAGATTGAAAGGCTATATTGCTCTTCATTGTCCCTATCGGTTGTTGTTGAACATCTGTGGCAACTCTATTACCAAGAACCAAGTACCAACTCCTCTGGTTAATTTCTCTCTCATTTAGGTGATTTTAGCTTGTACTGTTTCTTTTTCATTTGTGCTAGAGGCAAAATAAATTGTAGTAATATTTTCATAATAGGTTTTACTGTGTTAGTTCTTCATAGGTCAAAATAAAATATTTAGGAGTATGCATCAACCCAACCCAACGCTTCAGATTAGTTTTCTTGAATTGGTGGATTGGGTTAGGTTGAAATTTTATTTTGAGTCTTGGATTGAGTCGGGTACCGATTGATAATTTTTTAGACTCATTTGACCCAACCCGACTCACCATATATTTATTTTATTACTTTTATTATATTTTTTAGTTTGATTGATTTTGGTATTTTGACAATTAGTTTTGATAAATTAGAAAATTTAGAATAATTGATGAAAGCCTAATATTTTACAAGACATAAAACATGTATGTGCAACCCACCAACGCAACCCGACCTATGTGGGCTGGGTTGGGAATTTATCAACCCGATAAGGTCAAGTTGAGTTGAAAAAATTGCTAAATTCAAGTTACACTTAATGTAATTATAAGTTATGTTACATCATTCAATAGTTTTTTATTGGTTGCTAATTTTAACAAATTCAACGCTAGATTAAGTTTTCTTCTTAAACCATAATTTTTGTATTTAAAATTGTGCATAAAAGATGAGTTTTTAGATCAAATAGTAAATAACATTTGATTGGCATAAAATTTGGTATGCATGTTATTTTTTTTTTTTTAAAATTTAAACTCTCAAATAGTTTCAATATAGACTATTTACTATTTTTCTTTTTTTCATCTAAAGTTCCACCACTTTAATGCCCCTAAATAGGCTATAAGTTTGCATTACTTAACCCAGCAACTTGGTATGCGTTAAGAACTTAAAGAGTATGTAATTCAACTCTAACATTGGGATTTTCTAAATACTAATTCAATAAAAAAAAAATTATTAGATAGTGTAACATAAAGTAGAGTTACAATGAGCTGAACTTGAAAAAAAAAAATTATTCATTTTTTCAACAAAGAAAATCTTCACTTTACTTTGATATTATTTTGAAATTTTGGACGATATTTTTAAGTATTTGATGTTATTATTAACCTTCAAATTGTACGCTTAATAAGTATATATTTTAATGTTATAAGTTTGTGTTAAATTTGTTGTTTATTTAGAACAATATTAATAAAGTCAAACATGTTGAAATGGGTTGCTTTTTTGAAGGTTAAATGAATGATATTTGTGTCAATCCAACCTTTTTAATATAGGTCTTGTTAATGGGTGTCTTTAGGGAATTTATTAATAGATCATTTTAGAAAAATTTTAATTCTAATTTTTATAGAAAATATAAAAGATTGTCAAAAATGTTAGTTACTTTTTTTCTTTTTGTATAAAAAGTTTATCAAAATAGTTCCTAAACCAATACTCTTATGACATCTATTAACTTTTCTTTTTTAATATTAAGCGAGTTAAAATGGGTTATATCGCATTCGTGTCAACCTAATACGACCCGTTTATTTAATATGTCGAGTGGGTTGTGCTGTGTCAACCCGCATTATTAATAGGTCATATTAGAGTTGAAAGAACAACATAATAATTAAAAGGGTCATATCATTTAACCGAACACCCCTACCTCAATTTCTCCACTTAACATGAAAATGATAGGTCATCATGAATTGACACCTCTATAATCATTTATCAAAGGGTGGTGGCATTATTTACAAAAATTCCATTGCCTTTTGTGGAAAATAGATGACTCAAATCAGAAAATGTCGTGCAAGGTCATTGAGGTACTAACGTTTTAAGCTTAAAAGACACTTGTTGTTGTAAAAGAATAATTACACTATTTTTTAGATCTTCTTTCACTAAATATCTCTTTAATATATAATTAATAAGGGACAAATATATATAAGTACACCCTATACCAAAGTATCGAGGGGGGCAATTGCCCCTACACCCCCCCCCCCCTTTTTCTATTACATACTCTCTCTTTTCTTGGCTTTTTTGGTTTTAATTTTTAATTTTTTCTTTACTTTATTTTTTGTATGTCAAACTTAATTAAAAATATTTATCAAAAATTTTTAATGATAAAAATGTATAAAATTAAAAATAAAAGATTAAAAATAAAAAAGAAAATAAAGAAGCAAAAGTTTTTTAATTGAAAATAAAAATACAACCAAAATATATATATATTTGGTAAAGGAGGTTGAATGCATTAAAAACTAAAATCAGTCTGTTACAAAAGGCCCCTTCTTTATCCAGGGTGCAAAGCCGATCCACCACAGGCGGTGGAAGGGCAAACAAAATGAAAGGAACATCGCCAATACTACCAATTCGGGTTAATGCATTCGCGCACCAATTAGCTTCCTTGTACACATGTACTACTCGCAGGTTTGGGAACTTCTATAAGAGGAGCTTGCAATCAGTAAGCAAGGGTTTAAGAGAGAGGTTAGCAATAGAGTTTTTCATCAAGTGTACAACAGCAAGAGCATCAAGTTCAACAATAAGATTATGTATATTTTCCATAGCTGTCATCAATAAGTCCTTTCTTGAAAGCGTAAGCATTTCTATGCAACCATAAATGCCAAACACCCATGGGGAAGGTGATCTTACACGATATACCATGTTGGGAGCTCTTGGAGGTGCAATTCGAATGGAGCCAATTCACCATATCTTCCATAAAGTAATTCTTGCAATCCGGGGGAACCCCTAACTTATTCCAAAAAAATTTTGCATATTAACAGTCCCTAAGACTGTGCTGAAGAGTTTCAGCTTCTCTCTGATAAATGGGGCATATTGTATCTACGGTAAAACCCCTAGAACCTAACACTTCACACGTAGGTACACTATTGTGAATACTCAACCACAAAAAGAACATAATCCTCAGTGTTGTGGCAGCCTTTCAAATCCACTCATAGGCAATAGACGAAGGGTTCAAGGGGTTTAACCCTTTAGCTAATAAATAGGCAGACTTCAAGGAGAATGAGTCATCTTTTGAATAAGCCCAACATGAAACATCTTCGGTGTTCAGATCCAACGAGAAAGGGATGTCTTGAATCTAATTGCGCAACTCTTCAGGGAGCTCTATAGATAACACACTCTTAAACCATTTGCTTCCTTGGTCTCTAATATCTGCTACCAACAAATTTGATTCCTCTCTAGTCAATGGGCCTTGAATACAGGATCTCAATGGGCCAAAAGGAAGCCAAAAATTAGCCCATAGATTGATTGAGGCCCTATTCTTGATAACCCATTTAAGGCCACTCTTGAAGATAGGACCCCCTTTCTTGCAAGCTGCCCACGTCCTGGAACAAGGGAGTTTCCTACCATCTTCATTAATTCTCAAGTCCGTCAAGTATTTACTCATCAGCACTCTTGCCCAAGGTGCTTCTTGTTCATTGGCTAGTCTCCAACAAAGCTTTGCAAGGTAGGCTTCATTTCTAGACTGCATTTCCATAATCTCAAGCCTCCCTCTATCTTTAGGAAGGATCACAGTACTCCAATTCACAAGTTGAACCTTTCTTTTTTCTTCCGTTGACCCCCAAAGAAAATCTCTATGCAATTTATCTAGTGCAAGGCACACTTTGGCTAGGAGTGCGCAACATTGCATATTATATTCCACAATGGGAGTGGAAGCCAAGTTGATAAGATCTCTCTTCCCTGTAGAAGATAAAACTCGTGCCTTCCAACCAGCAAGCTTGTCCTATACTCTCTCAATCACAAAATTATAAGCATTTCCATTCCTCCCTTTATGAAGTATAGGAAAGCCTAGATATCACCCTAAGTTGCTGGTGGCTTGGATGTCTAGTTGTTGACAAATATCCAACTTCATTTGAACACTAGCATTTGGTGAGAAAAAATTTTTTGGCTTAGTCCTGTTAACTTTTTGCCCTACCATATCACAAAAGGAGCCAAGTGCCATGGTAATGGCCTCATAATTCTTAGCATTTGCTTTTGCAAACAACAATAGGTCGTTTGCAAAGAATATGTGTGAGAAACCATGCCATCTAGAGGATGCTTTCACCCTCGTCCATTGTTTAGAATCACACAAACCTTCAATCTAAGCATTCAAGTACTCCATGCAGAGTAGAAAAATGAACGGGAATAACAGATCGCCCTGCCTTATCCCCCTAGAAGGGGTAAAGGGGGGAAGTTTCTCTCCATTGAAGAGAAGGGAGGTGGAAGAAGAGGAAATGCAGCTCAGGATCAATTTGATAAGGTTTAGAGGAAACCCAAAACAGTTGAGAACCTTTCGAATGAAACACCACTCAAGCCTATCATACGCTTTTTCCAAATCTATCTTGACTACCATGAATCCTTCTTTTGCTTTACACTTTTTCAGGGAGTAAATAATTTCTTATGAAATAATTACGTTATCCAAACCTCGCCTTCCAGCCACAAAAGCTGTTTGACATAGGGAGATCAAATTAGGCATGTGAGGTCAAAGCCTTTGAACCAAAATTTTTGTGACAGGCTAATACACAATATTGCATAAGCTAATGGGTCTGAAATGACTGATAGTTTCAAGGCCTTTCTGCTTCAGGATGAGAGCAATGAGGGTTTGGTTGAGGAATGTTGGCATCTCACATGAAAGGAAAATATTCCTTACCTCATCCTTCACCGATTCTCCAACACAATTCCAATGCCTTTGAAAGAAGCTCGCGTGAAGACCGTTAGGCCCCGGAGCTTTATATGGCTTCATGGATTTTAAAGCTTCATAAATTTCAGCATTTGAAGGAATGTTGGCCAACTCTACAGCCTCGTGCTCCGAGAGCCTGCAACAATCCATCTCCAGAGTCATGTCTCTCATGCTAAATAGGCATTCAGTTGTATATAACTGCAAAAAACCCTCCAGAAAATGTTGCTTTGTTTGCTCCAAATCATATATTCATTCCTCATTCTCCATTTTAACTCAAGAAATTCTGTTCGCTGATCTGCGTATACTGGTGGATAGATGAAAATAAGAGTGTTTCTTTCCCCAACAATGAGCCAATTGGTTCTAGCCTTCATTGCCCAAAGCTCATTTTCCCACTATAAAATCTGGTTGAACTCAGCAAATTTTTTAATTAGCTAAGGCCTCTGGATGCCAAGAAGCCTAGTCGCGAGACACCTTTTTTTCCCAAATATATTTTCAAAGACTTCCTTATTCCATTTCCTAGCTTTTGTTGTGAACTCATTAATGGCTCTATTCAAAGAGTTCTCCCTCCAAACCCCATGGAAAAGGTCCTGAAATTCTGGATGATGGCTCCACATTGGTTGAAAGCGAAAAGGTCATTCCCCACTAGAAGAAGGAGGCTCGATGATTTTCAACAATAGTGGGCAATGGTCAGAATTAATGCGGGCTAAATAGGAGACACTGGCTTCCGAGAAAAATGCTTTATATGAAGGGTTAGCCCAACATCTATCCAACCACTCTTGAATCAAATTCCTTAAACCTCTCTTATTAGTCCACGTAAATTTAAGCCCCAAGAAACCTGAGTCCAACAAATTACAGTGTTTCATGCACTCTCTGTATTCTCGGACCCTTCTAACACTTAAGAAATTGCCCCCAAATTTCTCACTTTCCTCAAGCACTTCATTGAAATCACCCATGAGAATCCATAGCAAATCATGGTGATCAGAAACTTTTTCCAGGTTTTCCCATAGAATGCACCTGTTTTTAAACTTGGGACTAGCATATATAGCACTTAAAATCCAAGAGGAAGGCAGAGATTGTACCTGAAGAGGCGCGTGGATCTCCTGTTCAATAAGAGAGAGCACTTCCACATGCACCATGACTGAGTTCCAGGGCAGCCAAATTCCACCCGTGAACCCAATGGTCTCCAAAATAGCAAACCCATCAAATGGAAGACCTTTAATAACTTCTTCAACTCTATAATCATTCACTCTTGTCTCAATAATCACCATTACCACAAGATTGTGCCAACTAATGAGATTAGCCACCATTTGCTTAAATTTGGGTTTAAGCGCACCCTTACAGTTCCAAATAATTATATTCATGATTGGATAAGGGTTTAAGAATCTATCAAACAGCTCAACAGCGGTGTGATTCCCCATCTCCCTCCATCTCCATCTCTCCATCAATACCTGCTTCAAGCAGATTTCTTCGGGGAAAATCATTACAGCATGATTCAAAATCCCCATCTCTGCTTGGTTGGTTCTCACAACCATGGTTCCCCTAATCACTGGCATTAAGAATTGGATGAGCTTCACCCTATGGACATGCCCCAACACCTTACACTCCACTGGCGTGTTCTTGAGAATTTTCCTCTCTGTGATCACTGGTTCGACGTCTTGCACTTCGAGCTCTGTCAATGATTTTTCCGAGAGGTAATGACTTGAGGTTTGCTCGGATTGAACTAATGTGGTGGTGGGAATCGTGGGTCTGTCCATTAAAAACCTCCACTATGGATTTGGCGTCGAGCTCCATGCCTCATCCGAAAGGGGAAGAAACCCTGTCCTGTAGCTCATCTCGGTCAGTGAGAATATGTTCTGCCAGGATTTCATTAGCTCCCATTCGAACCACCCCATGATTTCTGTAGGATCCCTCTTAATCATATTGATCATCATGACCCTGATTGGAATAGTTTTCCCTTTGTAGAAAATCCTTCATTTCTCTTGTGCATTCTCCATGATCCTTACTAGGCGCGAAGCTTCCAAACCTAAAAACAGGAGGTGTCCTTGATATGTCTAACCCCTTGCTGTGTGGTGTTGGGCCGGGCTGCCCTTCATTGGGCTTCACCCCCACCCCACTATTGAACCCAAATTTAAAAATTCTTAAAATTGCCTTTTTTTCTCCTGTGCCAGCATTATCTTGGCCCAACCCATTAGCTCTCCTACCTTGCTTACTGTCCAGCCTCATTTCCCTCCCTCTGGCGCTTTGCCATTTTTGAATAGACATTGGAGTCTTATCAACCACCCCTATTTTCGGGCTATCAGTGTACATGCTAGCCTTGAGCTTGCTATCTCTTCTGTCATGGGCGGCCAACTCCCCACCTGAGGTGGCAAACCCTTCACCATGTCCGGCCAACCTGGGTTTTTGAGCTTTCTTCTTCCTCATGACCACCATCCACTGTCCATACCCATCATGCTCATTACTGGAAGTCTTGACTTGAGCTTCATCTCTACCCCTTTGTTGCTCATCCGAGCTGTTGGACTTATCTTGCATCGAGGAGAATGCTTGACGAGCCTCAGTCTGAGTACCTTTGATGACTTAAATCATTTATATGATCATTTATTATATTTCATAAAAATGAATTTATAAGTTATAAATACTAAAATAATTACATAATAAACTATATAATTCAATATTGTTTTTAAGTTGAACTCTAAAGTTTTTGACGCACAAATGGTTACAATATGACTTAAGTTTCTTATAATTTGATCATTTTATAAATTTTAAAAAAAAAATAAACGTAAGTTATACTTGAGATTTATCTAGTTACTAAAAATCATTACATGAGAACTACAAATAGAATTTCGAAAATGAAAAAAATAAAAAGAAAATACAACACAGCTTATTAATATATAAAAATCCTAATAAATAAACATAATAAAATGAAAATATTATATTTTTACAGATGTTGTAACATTAAAATATACCACTTCGTATTCGCATTAGTGTTATCTTTTTAATCTAAATTCGTCTTAACTCTTAAGTATTGTATACATAATGCATGTTAGTTGTGTGCGTGCATATATAATATGTATTTATGTATGTCCAAAACCGTATAGTAACATATATGATAGTTATAAATTTTGCCTTGGGAAATCAAACCTTTGCCTTATGTATATTCAATTATTCATTGAGCTAAATAAAGAAAATAGAAAAGGAGAAAATGGAGTAAGAGAAGTAAATGAAAGAAACAATGAGAGAGAGAGAGAGAGAGAGAGAGAGAGAGAGAGAGAGAGAGAGAGAGAGAGCATGCTTGTGCATGTGCATGTGCATGTGCTTAAACAAATTCTTTATGTATGACTATGAGACAAAACTGCTCATGGTTTTCTTTCCAAACTGTTCCCCGTTGTTGCATGCAAAGATGCCAGACACAGTATAACAGATACTTCTTGTACAGAGGTGACGTTCATTTTGATCCCTTGTGGGCAATTTCATGGGAAAAGGAACAGAAAAATTGTAGAATCCAATGATGAAAAATCTATAATTTTAAGGGTACCTTGTATTTTATTGCCAGAAGAAGATCGACAAATATACCAAAAATGAGGGAATGATTTTTTTTTTTTTTTTTTATATATATATATAGAAAAAATGCGGGAATGATTGATCCATGCGTCAAATCACAATTTGTTTCTTGTCCTATGACTATGTGTAGTGCATGGGACATTCTGAGTTCAAACAATTGGTTTATGCATGATTGGTTTTGCTTGGAATCACTAGTGCTTACCAATTGGAGGCATAGGCTTTTGCATGGTAAAAATAAAAAAAATAAAAAAGTGTTGTTTTATTTTTTTTTTACTTAAGGGACTACATAGCATAATCAAAATAAAGCATAGTTGTCCTTCTACTAATCATGACTTAATTATTAATGCTTTTTTTGTTTCAATGAAAAATCTTATACAAAGATAATTTTCCGTGTTTTCTAGTGTTTGGTAACATTAGAAAAAAATGCATCAAAAGAAAAAATTATCTTTGGTCAACCTAAAAAGTATGACTTATTTTTAGAGATTGTTTTCCACTAAATTTTTTTGAAAAACAACTCTATCTCACAGAAAGTTAAATAAGGGAAGTTAGGAGATTATTTTTCAACTCATTTAAGGTCAGTACTAAACTTAAGAAAATTAGATAGTTTTATAGAAAATACTTTTTGAAAAATGACTCATTTTCTAGAAAATAATTTTGTCAAAACAAATAGAACGTAACTATATATACACTACCAAATATATATATATATATATAAATATATATATATATATATATTAACTAATATATACAAATCAGGAGCTTATGATACGGTGGTGTTTTACTAATCTTTTTATAAAGAAATTTTAAATTCGAATTCCCTCCCGCTTATTGTAAGGGGGGAAAATGTGTATTAACGATACAACACACCATTTCTTTGTGGAGTATATATTAAGAAAACCACGTCATTTGGATATCAAACATTAGAAAAGAGGGTCCACCATTTACCCAATATCAAGTGTATTACTCATTGATTTTATGTGACTTTCTAACAAATATTAAGGAAAATAATACGAACCATATGAATTAGGTCAAATGTCCTAAAATATTAGTCTAACATTAATACATACAAAACCAAAATAATTAGTTCAATTTTTCTTTTGTTATTTTAACTTATTTATGCCATGCCTAAAGATTAAATCAATTTCAAATAGGAGATTAAAATCAAAGTGAAAATATGATCCTTAAAAGTAAATATAACCATAATATTTATTGAAAAAAAAGATACATATATAATATAAGCATTCTATTAGAATTTTTTTTTTTTTTTTTAACTTTATCAAAGGGTATTGAATTGCAATCATAATCATCGCTGTAAAGAAATAGAGAGAGAAAAATGTTTCTCATTTCATGAGAATATCCATGTTTTTAAAAGAAAAAACATAAAATCCATCAAGTGCATGGATGACATGTTTTTAGGCTTCCAAACATTCAACCAATAGTTGATGCCCATGAAAGAAAATGTCTTAACTATATTAGTTGGGACACCTCCGTCGACCAAGGGTAAAACTTTTTGAAGAAGCTACCAAAAATCAACCTCTCAAGGTTGCATAATCCTTGATCTAGGATGTAGGGTTTCATTCTCTCAGAGAAATTGAAGTTGGGAGGGAAAACTAATCTCCAACCGAAGTCTTTACTATAATTTTCCTTCATCTAAACTTCATCCACCTTCACAATAAAACATAAAAGAATTAATGCTTTAAAAACTTAAAAGAATTCCTAACAACTTATCGCGTACTAAATGACTAATTAGTGTCTTATCTATTTGTCTTATTTTTATAATAATATATATGCATTATATCTTTCATAATATGTTATAGCGAAATTAGCGTATCGTGTGAGAGAGATTTTATCTTTATTTTGGGAGGCATAAGCAAGCACGTGGGAACTAAAACAACTTTACAAGCCCATGTTTCTTGGGAGACATATAGCCATATGCATCTGAATATATGACTTCCAAAAAGCCTATTTTGGAAAAAAAAAATGCTAAAATGCAAAACTAATCCTCTAAGTTTTTTCAGATTTCATTTCAGTCCTCTAACTTTACTTTTGTTCATTTTAGTCCTTTAACTTTCAAGTTAATTCAATTAAGGCTTTTTCATCAACTTTTGTTATATGTTGTGGTTAATTTTTCAATTTTATAAATTTTTCTTCAAAATTTTTAAATTAAAAAAATTCAATTAATGATTAAAAAATATTTTCAAATTTTTTTTTTCAAAAAATTTTAACAAAAGTTAACAAAAATGCTTTAATTGAATAAATTTGAAACTTAGAGGGCTGAAATAAACGAAAGCAAAGTTAGAAGATCGAAATAAAATCTGAAGAAAATTAAAGGGCTAGTTTTTCATTTTAGCCAAAAAATAAATAAATAAATAAATACCTTGTTGGCTGATTTTTCCAACCTTGCTCAACTACACTTGTGCCAATAATTCTTTTTTTTCTTTTTTTGTTTTTCCACAATATTTCCTCAAAACTTTCAGTCATTAGACTACACTTGTGCTAATAATTCTTTTATTTTTATTTTTTTTGGTTTTCCACCATGTTTCTTCAAAACTTTCAACCAGAGACTAATCACTATTCACAATAGGTGAGCCCAGAGCGAGGTAAATCACTAGCTCAGGAAGTTTTCTCAAAGTGTTGGTGCCCGAACTTAAATTAGGGAGCTCTTATTCAAACCTAAGACAATCACTTTGAGACCGAGTGTCCAACCACTCGACCAACCCCACTGGATTATTCCCTAAGACAACCACTTTAAAACCAAGTATCCAACCACTCAGTCAACCTCACTGGGTTATTCTTTTATTATTTACCTATAACCTATACAATTTCCAAAATAATCAAACTCTTTATGTGTCTCTATGCATGTCCGCACGTGACTTGGGTCTGATTCTAACACCATCAATGTCATGTCAACGTGTGAATGACGTGAAAATGAAAATCTTCACCTTATATGCATATATGATAATAATATGTTCATAATATGGTAGCAAAAAAACATGGCGATAATGATTTGATTTTGATAAGTAACATCATTTTCAAATGTACAGAGAGACCTTGTACATCTTTTAACATTAGCACGTACGACACTCTTCTACACAGACTTCAAATAATCAAACCCCATATCTAATAATGCACCTAGGAGGCTAGGACCACTCATTGAAGTTTACATAACACTACCATAAAACTGAGAGATGAGCTTATCAAAAAAAAAAAACTGAGAGATGAGAGGAAAAACCGAAGGCAAAGATAGGGCAGTAGTCCGTATGGGATGATGGGTTGTGTCGTGACATTAATTTGTCCTCTGAAGTCTGATCTTTCAGACTTTTAAGTACCATAAAATTTTTGAAAAAATAAACGACATTATAAGGACATTGACAAAAGAAATTTTTTAGAATATTAAAAAAATAATAATAATAATTGATTTCTTTTAATAATTTTTTATATATGTCCTTAAGATATATATTTATAAACTATTTTAAGAAATTATATATAGAAAAATGAAAAAGTGACTAATTTTTATTGTAGTTTTTTTAATATTTCATAAAAAATTTCTTAAAATAGATGATTAATTAATTTATGCTCTAGAAGCATACATTAACCAAAACATTTTCATAAAATATTATCAAAACTTTTCTAAAATGGTACATTTATAAATACTCCAAAGATACCATTAACTACATCCTAAATTTTTTATCAATGCTATCGGTAGTTTTCACGTCTATGTCATAGGGAGGTGAGGCTAAACGTGGATTTACTTGACTAGAGCTCATATGTGTCTCTTCAAACTTCAATGGGATATGATTATGATGCGCACATGCATGATGTGAAAGTGGGTCTAAGACTCTAAGGCCCTGTTGTTGGAAGCATAGGATTGGGATTGCGATTTGTAGTTTGTTACTTATAAATAACCCAATTTTCACATTTGGGATGAATTTTTTTTTAAGGATAATTTAATTTGAAAGAGCAAAATACGCTCTGATCATAGGATTATCAATTCTTATGTTAAAAGTACGAGTAATACTATCAGGTCCAAGTTTTAAAAACTTTAAAAAATAAATAAATAAACCCAGCCTACGTTTTGCAGGCTAGGCTTGACAGGCCCGCATGCGCATGACCAACCTCCAGCTTGTAAATTTGAAACATTTGTTAATTTGATCATTGATTTTTTAAATGTGTCAATTTGGACTCTAAATTTTTGGTATTGTGTCAAAATAGTTCTTGTAGTTAAGTGTTAAATGAAAAATGCTAACATAGTTAATAGTGATATTAAAATATTTTTTTTATGTCAAATAAGTTGCCACATGGAAATTTTTGAAAAGTATTACCAAAAAAGCTAAAACTTTATGAAAATTAAAATCACAAACATATTTAAGGCTTAAAATTTTAGCAAAAGAAAAATTCTTCAGATTTAATCTTATAACATCTTTGGAGCTAAAGGAACTCTTTTGTTAGATTTTCTTTGCAGCTTTCTCCTTAAGTTCTTTTCATTTAATTCGCCTATCATCTCCGTAGCTAATGGAAGACCCAAAATCAACTATTAATCACACCTAAAGCCTTCATGAGTTCTCAAAATAAAAGATAAATAAATCTAAATGCAACGTCCATTGAAACTCATCTAACATATAGCCTATCTCTACTTGAACTTTGTTACAAGAGTTAAGCAGCTGTATGAGCCTTCCAAAATATGTATACACACATTTGTAATATTTTAATAAGTTACTGGAGGGAGTGGACTTATGGGGAAGACAGAGTCTTCCAAAATAAGAGGTAAGAAAAGTTTAATTAGTAGCTTTATCTCTTAAAATTTGTGTGGGAGAAAATAATCAAGACTCTTTTTAAGTTATTGATATGTCAAATACCTTTAATCAAGAAAACGAGTGACACCATTAGAAGTCTTTAATCTTGATAACGTCTCACCGAGCCTTTGGTCGTTGTTCAAAACTTCCAAAGTCTTTTGGTCATTGTTTGAAACTTTCAAAAACTAGGAAGGTTATAATCTTAAAATTTTGGACTATATAACAATTGTTTGATGCAAACTACATAATTGCAGACTAAGTGTATGACAATTATCAAATGTGTAGCAATTATGATATCTGAGTCAGTTTTACGTCATCCTATACTTTTTCCTCAAATAAAATAAAAATATAAAGGGACTATAATTACATATCTAGTTATCTACTCATCCATATCTCATATAATGATCAAGAAATTTATTATTATTATTATTATTATGATTATTATTATTATTATTATATAAAACATATTTATTTAAGTTTAATTTTATTATTATTATTATTATATAAAACATATTTATTTAAGTTTAATCTCCAAATTACATCTCCAACTCTTATTTATTTCAAATTAGTCATTTAATTTTCATTTTTTTTTTCCATCTTTAACTTAAATATGTTATCAATTTAGTCATTCTATCAATATTGTCCGCTATTAGTTTAATATCGTCCAATATGGATTGGATGAAAGGAATACAATGAAAACAAATGAAAGTTAAAGGAATGAAATAAAAAAGAGTAAAA
Organism: Quercus agrifolia; assembly: GCA_029955455.1. NCBI lineage: Eukaryota > Viridiplantae > Streptophyta > Magnoliopsida > Fagales > Fagaceae > Quercus > Quercus agrifolia. The sequence goes on along the minus strand of JARQAD010000003.1, from coordinate 53,554,656 downwards.
CTTAAAGAACCAAATTAAATACAAGTCAAAGTTAGAGGTGTAATTTGTAATTTAGCCTTCATTTAATAAGTATTAATAGATAAAAAGTCCATTAGAGACCTTTTAGAATAGAATATACCTATTAATTAAAATTTGTTTAAGGAAATTTAATCAAACCTAAATTAAATTTAATTACTATTAGGTTGCTTTGTTTGAAAAGATAGTGTATTCTAGGGACAGACCCACTAAGGGGCTGGGGGGGGCATCCCCCCCCCCCCCCCCCCCCCCTCCCCAACACAAAACACACACCATTTCTTTGAAAAATTTTAGTAGTATATGGGAAGAGTTTGGGTGTGAAATTGTTATAGTTGGCCCCCTCAAATTATTGGATTGGTCCAAATAGTCCAAAAGAAATTAATCACCTAATCCTTTCTTTTGGCCCATGGCCCCCCCATAGTCCAAATACAACACAACAAAAAATCCTCAAATCACCAATATCATAATTCAATAATTCATAACCAAAAAAATCTCATAGAAAAAAAAAAAATCCCTTACAGGGGTTACAATAATTTATATGACTATTTTTAATTGATTTATAAATTATGGGAAAGTCAATTACAATATTTAAATTTTTTTCAAAAGATAAAATGAAAAATTCTTTTAGAAGCCAATATTGATGAGGTAGTATTGCCAACTCTTAATATTAATATCCCAATTAGTATGATTTTCAATTGCATCCAGAAATATGGGTTTATCATATTGGTGAGTTGGTCAACGTGATAAAATCAACATATTAATTCCAATTACCCAAAATATGGAGATCTGAAGTCCTCTTTTTTTTCCTTTTTTTCGAAAATGTTAGAATATCATATGGTAACTTTCAACTTTTTTAGTTCATATTATTTCCTTCTTGACTTAAATATTTAGGTAATAAAGTGCAATTGTTTGGTCTACCATGATTTTTTTTTTTAATAAACCATGTGACTTGAAATTTTTTTAGTTCATGCTTTGGCCTCCCCTTAGATTCAAATCTTGGTTCCATCCCTAGTGTATTCTAATTAGATATAACTATCAATGGAGGCATCAAAAATTCCAATCTTCTAATATTGTAGAATCCAATGATGAAAAACCTATAATTTTAAGGGTACCTTGTATTTTATTGCGAGAAGAAGATCGACAAATAAACCAAAAATGAGGGAATGGTTTTATATATATATATAGAGAGAGAGAGAGAGAGAGAGAGAGAGAGAGAAAATGCGGGAATGATTGATCCATGCGTCAAATCACAATTTGTTTCTTGTCCTATGACTATGGATAATGCATAGGACTTTAATCTGAGTTCAAACAATTGGTTTATGCATGATTGGTTTTGCTTGGAAGCACTAGTGCTTACCAATTGGAGGCATAGGCTTTTGCATGGTAAAAATTAAATATTTATAGATAAAATAAAATAAAATAAAGTGCTATTTTATTTTTATTTTTATTATTATTATTATTATTTTGACTTAAGGGACTACATAGCACAATCAAAACAAAGCATAGTTGTCCTTCGTCTACTAATCATGACTTAATTACTAACTACATATACACTATCAAGTATATATATATATATATATATATATTAACTAATATATACAAATCAGGAGCTTTTATAATTCTGTGGTGTTTTACTAATCTTTTTATAACGAAATTTTAAATTCGAATTCCCTCGAGCTCCCACTTATTGTAAGGGGGGGAATGCTTATTACGATACAATACACCATTTCTTTGTGAAAAAAATGTTAAGAAAACCACGTCATTTGGATATCAAACATTAGAAAAGAGGGTCCTCCATTTACCCAATGTCAAGTGTATTACCCACTGATTTTATGTGACTTTCTAACAAATATTAAGGAAAATAATATGAACCATATGAATTAAGTCAAATGTCCTAAAATATTAGTCACCAAAATAATTAGTTCAATTTTTCTTTTGTTGTTTATGCCATGCCTAAAGATTAAATCAATTTCAAATAGGAGATAAAAATCAAAGTGAAAATATAATCCTTAAAAGTAAATATAACCATAATATTTATTGAAAAAAAAAGATACATACATAATATAAGTATTCTATTAGAAAAAAAAAATATATATATATATATATATATTTACTTAATCAAAGGGTATTGAATTGCAATCATAATCATCGCTGTAAAGAAATAGAGAGTGAGAAAAATTTCTCATTTCATGAGAATATCCACGTTTTTAAAAGAAAAAACATAAAATCCGTCAAGTGCAAGGATGACATGTTTTAGGCTTCTAAACATTCAACCAACGGTTGATGCCCATGAAAGAAAATGTCCAAACTATATTAGTTGGGACACCTCCTTTGACCAATTAAGGGTAAAACTTTTTGAAGAAGCTACACCTCAATCTTTGGGGGTCAAAAATCAACCTCTCAAACTTGTATAATCCGTGATCTAGGATTTATGGTTTCATTCTCTCAAAGAAATTGAGGTTGGGAGGAAAACTAGTCTCCGACCAAAGTCTTTATTGTAATTTTCCTTCATTTGAACTTCATCAACCTTCACAACCAAACATAAAAGAGTTAATGCTTTAAAAACTTAAAAGAATTCCTAACAACATACACAATAAGACGCTAATTAGCTAATTAAAGTCTTATTTATTTGTTAACTGATTTTTTTTATTTTTATACAAAATAAAAATTTTACTTTAACCTAATTTATGTGTATATGTGTGTGAAACTTTCTCCTACAGACTTGAACCCCGACTTTTGCCCCCCTCACACCCTACAAATACTTATACTTGTTAGCTAATTAACGTCTCTAATAATATGTTATAACGAAATTAGCGTATTGTGTGAGAGAGATTTTCTCTTTATTTTGGGGGCATAAGCAGGCACGTCGAAACTAAAACAACTTTGCAAGCCCATGATTCTTGGGAGACATATAGTCATAGGCACCTGAATATATGAATTCTAGAAAGCCTGTTTTGAAAAAAAATAAATAAATAAATAAAAAAACCGTGTTGGCTGAGTTTTCCAATCTCGCTCAACTACACTTGTGCCAATAATTCTTTTATTATTTACCTATAACCTAATCAATTTCCAATAATCAAACTCTTTATGTGACTCTATCACTCTATGCATGTCCGCACGTGACTTGGGTCTGAATTTCTAACACCATTGATGTCATGTCAACGTGTGAATGACGTGAAAATGAAAATCTTCACCTTATATGCATATATGATAATAATATGCTCATAATATGGTAGCAAAAAAACATGGCGATAATGATTTGATTTTGATAAGTAACATCATTTTCAAATGTACAAAGAGACCTCGTACATCTTTTAACATTAGCACGTACGACACTCTTCTACACAGACTTCAAATAATCAAACCCCATATCTAATAATGCACCTAGGACCACTCATTGAAGTTTACATAGCACTACCATAAAACTGAGAGATGAGAGGAAAAAACAAAGGCAAATTTGATAAGTAACATCATTTTCAAATGTACAGAGAGACCTTGTACATCTTTTAACATTAGCACGTACGACACTCTTCTACACAGACTTTAAAGTTGTTGTTAATGTAATCTGATGTCTGATCTTTCAGACTTTTAAGTAACATAAAATTTTTGGAAAAATAAACTACGGTATAAGGACATCGATATAAGAAATTTTTTAGAATATTTTTTTTAAAAAGGAAAAAGTAATTAATTTCTTTTAATAACTTTTTATGTATGCCCTTAGGGCATATCTTAATAAACCATTTTATGAAACTATGTATAGAAAAATGAAAAAGTGACTAATTTTTATTGTAGTTTTTTCAATTTTTCATAAAAAGTTTCCTAAAATAAATGATTAATTAATGTATATTCTAAAGACATACGTTAACCAGACTATTTTCATAAAATAGTATTATAACTTTTCTAAAATTGTCTATTTACAAATGCTCTAAAGACACTCGTTAACTGGACTCTAAATTTGTTAACTATGCTAATGGTAGTTTTTCACGTCTATGTCATAGGGAGGTGAGGCTAAACGTGGATTTACTTGACTTGAGCTCTTATGTGTCTCTTCATACTTCAATGGGATATGATTATGATGCGCACATGATGTGAAAGTGGGTCTAAGACTCTAAGGCCCTGTTGTTAGAAGCATGACTGGGATTGGGATTGGTAGTTTGGTACTTATAAATAACCCAATTTTCACATTTGGGATGAATTTTTTTTAAGAATAATTTAAACCGAAAGAGCAAAATACCCTCTTATCATAGGATTATCAAATCTTATGTTAAAGGTATGAGTATTGCTACATGTATAAACTATTTTACAATATTTTTATAAATTGTTGATGTGGTCAATTTTTACTGTTTCTCATCTGAGCCCACTACTAACATCACTTTTTCACTTACTAACATCACTTTTTCACTTACTAATAACCACTCACTACATCAGCAGATTGTAAAAATATTGTAAAGTAGTTTGTATAAAAGTATAGCAATTCTTGATATATCTATATGATCCAAATTACCAAAGAGAGGGAGTTGGAGAAAAGGTCTAATATCAATTTAATTGGCCACATCAGATTGGGCCTCGATTTATCAAATATGGCTCAGTCCAAAATTCTATCAGGTCCAAGTTAAAAACAAAAACAAAAACACCCAGCCTACGTTTTGCAGGCTAGGCTTGACAGGCCCGCATGAAAATGACCAACCTCCAGCTTGTAAATTTGAAAAACTAGTTCCTATAACATTGATCCATTGGCAAATAAGATTAAGAGCATTTGCATCCGCTCATGGAAATATTTTTATCTGTTATAATATAAGAACTTAATTTTTTTTCTATTACACATATTTATTTCTCAAAACATTATATATTAAATTTTATTTATTTTATACTATATTTTATTAAAAAAAAATTTCCTTCACACATAACACCCATCATCTAGTCTCTTCGTTCATTCTCAGGATACATAAATAAAGGATAAAAATTTAAATGGAAAATGAACAGTGTTAGTAAAAATTTACACAGTTACTATAGCAACTATATATTTTTACAAATTTTTCATGACCTAATGTGGGTGACTTTTGAGTTTATTTGGCTAAAATGTGATACTTTTTCTATAATACAAGCAGTTATGCAAGCTCTAATTCCTAAAATACTCCAAAAAGTTTCACATACACGAGGCTGTAAACCATTCTAAAATACTACCAATGGTGGGATATGGTGATAAAGGTCCCTAACTTCCCAGATCAAAAGCGTAACTCAAACTCATTGGCCATTGCTGTTGTTAGTTGTTACTTCAAGTATCAAAAGCATAAATTATTACTTCTGTGCAAATATAATAATAATAATGAAAATAATACAAAAAGAAATTGAATAATACTTCTAAATATTATTGGACTAGGGCGTGACATTCACTCTCTTTAACGAGATTCAAGCCCCTCGCCAAGAATCTCTCTATTTTTTAGTGTGTAGAATGTATGTGGATACCTCCTCCTTTCACCTCCCCTTTGCGCACGTATTTAGCCCAATATTTGATTCAATACATATCAATCCATTACTAACCACAATTAAAAAGAATAAAAAAATCTCTCTCTCCTTTTCAATATGAGATTAAACATTTCACTAATTCCTTATCTTCCATATTAACTCACATATCTACATATTTAACTTGTCATATTAATCCATTTTAATTATATAATATTAAATACTACAATATGGACATACTAATAAAAGAGTACAATTAAAAAAAAAAAAAAAAAAAAAGCAAAATAATTAGCAAATTGAGTGAATAGTGACTTAGTAGGTCATGCACATATTTGCTTGCAAAGTTAAGAATTTAAGAATTTAGTTTTTCAATGACATAGGCTTTAGCCCAAGTACTGCTTAAACTTGTATTCCTTCATCATTTATATTTCATTAAATCTAGATGAGACTTGCTTATTACGTAAATAGAAAAATTTTCCCCAAGGTTACAAACTTGATTGTAGGTAAAACTACAACTCCCACTAAAAAATTAATACAGCTACATATTTTAAAAATCTAACCATTAGATTGCATATTTTTTATATTCTTAACCATGGTTTTAAAAATTGGTATGGTCAAAGAACCAAAAAATGGACTGGTTACCAATTTTCTGGTCCAACCAAAGTCGACCAGTGACGTCATAATTTATTTAATTAATAATTTTTTAAATTATATAAATAAATAATAATTTCAAACTCCATTCCACTCAACAATTTCAAACCGGTAGCAACCATTCATCAACAAATATATCCATTAACAAAACAATCACAAAATTAGATATAAATATTAACACAACGGTTGCTCTTTCACAAATAAATATCAACTCAACTCAACAATTTCAAATTGGCACAAACATTTCAATGTATAAATTATAATGCTCTATAAACTATAATGCTCTGTAAACAGTAAACATTTCGATGTGTAATGATCTGTAACTAGTTATCAAGATAGTCAATACCGTATCGGTATGTATACCGGTATCGAAATATCAACGTTTCGTACCGATTTAAATACCAGCCATACTGGCCACCATCCATATCGGTCAATTTCGGGCAATACCAGCCAATACAAAAAAATAATAATAATAATAATAAGTTTTGTAATTTTTGAATTTTTATTAAAGCAGAATGGTAACTTATTAGTATTATTTGTTTTCTTAGTATGCAATGGTAACTTTTAAGCTTTCTATTTTTTATATTGTGTTTTTTTTTTTCTTTTAATTGATACTAAAGTCTAAAACCATGAATAATTAGTTTTGAATTGAATAAATATTTTATGGTAAACTTTTATATTTATTATAATACACACACACACACACACACACACACACACACATATTTATTTATAAATATAAAAAATAGAGGTAAACCCGAAACGGTACACTGATATTAACCGGTATCCAAAATATATCGTACCGCTGGCCAAACCGATACAACCTCCAGTACAGTATTGACTCCCTTGCTAATTACTAATTAGTGAAGGACTAATTGAAGATATTGCTAAGTTACCACTTACCAGTGGTGAGTGGACTAAAGAATTGAAAGCAAACCAGCAACACTACAACGATGAGTGGCAATACAAGAGACCGAGAACCTTCAACAAAGACAGAGTAAACTGTGAGAGAGAGAGAGAGAGAAAGTTTAGTAGCTTACCTTTACCTAAAGGAGAAGAGAGTTAAGAGACCAAGAGGCAAAGAGGTGAAAGTGGAGGAGAGAAATAGAGAAGCCAAGAGGCTAAGAGTTTTCGATCTAGTGACAGAAAGACTAAGAGGCTAAGTGAGACTAAGAGACTTCAATCTGGGGACACAGAGATCGAGAGGCTGATAATAGAGAGATGGAGAAGCTGAATGACTGAAGAGAAAGAAAGAAAGAAAGAGAAGCGAACGAACTGAGGAGAAATAGAGGAGAAGAGAGAGACTGAGAGTGAGAGGCTGAGAGGTGAGAAGAGTTCTAAGGTGAGGAGAAAGAAAGAAGGAGTAGAGAAGAAACGACGCCATTTTAGTTAGTTTTTAAACCCGTGTTCTTAACAGTGAACACACATGTCAAATTTCGTGTCAATCAGATGTTATTTACTATTCGATTCATCAACTTTTTTTTTTACGCATAATTTTAAACTATAAAAGATTGAAACTTAAACATTTGATTAATGACATATCTATTGATTTTTGATCTTCTAAAAATTTTGTAGGCATAAAAGATATAAAAAGAAAATTCATATCTAATAAAAATATATTAAATGAGTTGTAGCATTAACTTTGTCCAAAAAAATTATTGACTTCTCATGCTTATTATTAAAAAAGGAGAGAGAGATGAATATATATATATATGGTCAGTTTATGGGAAGGAAGAAAAAACTTAGATGGTCTTTTGTTTTAAAAATTAAGTTTATATCAAGGTAGTGAACATCGTACCGATACCGGCCGTACTGGCCGATATGCACCGGTATGTATACTGATATCAAAACGTCAACATTTCGTACCAGTTTAAATACCAGCTAATTTCGGGCAATATCGACCAATACCGGGCGTACCGGCCGGTACAGAAAAAAGTTTTTTTTTTTTTTTTAAGTTTTGTAATTTTTGAATTTTTTTTAGGGCAGAATGGTAACTTATTTGCATTAATTTATTAGTATTATTTTTTTTCTTAGTATGCAATGAACAATTAAGCTTTCTATTTTTTATATTGTGTTTTTTTTTTCTTTTAATTGATACTAAAGTCTAAAACCATAAATAATTTGTTTTGAATAGAGGAAATGTTTTATGGTAAACTTTTATATTTATTATAACACACACACACACACATACATACATACATATATATATATATATATATATATATATAAAATAATGGTAAACCCGAAACGGTACACTGGTATTGACAAGTACCGAAATATATCGTTCCACTAGTCCAACCGGTATAGCCTCTGGTACAAGATTGACTCCCTTGGTTTATATGCTACTAAGTACTAACTAAAAAAAAAAAAAACAGAGAGAGAAATATAGAGAGATAAGGTTTAAGGAAAGTTTTTAAAAAAAAAAAATGGCCATTTTTTAGAAGAATTCTTTTGGCAATTAATGCTATGTTCTAATTAAGAAGGAGAGAGAAATATAAGGAAAGGAAAAAACATAAATGGTCAATTTAAAATATATATATATATATATATATTTAATAGTTGTAATCATGGTATTAAGAAAAACATATGCATCATCATTTTATGCTTGGAGAAAGTGACATATGGTATCATTGTGTGCATCCTCCAATAGAGATCCAACTATTATTATTATGACAAAATTTAGCCAAAACATTGGTTGTAACCTAACATATTTCAAAAATCTAACAATTAGATTACATGTTCTTTACACTCTTAATACACGTGTCAAATTTTGTGTCAATCAGATATTATTTACAATATGATCTATAAGATTATATATTATGTATAATTTTAAATTACAAAATTTACAATTTAAACAAGTTATTGATGACATAATTTTTAATCTTTAATTTTTTAGACATTTTGCAAGTATGGAGGATATAAGAAAAAATTGTAATCTAATAGTGGATTTGTAAAATTCACCTCCAATAAAAAAATATTGAGTAAGGTTGTCGCAACTAATTTTGTAGCTAAACTTTGTCTTTTTTTATTATTATTATTATTATTATTATTATTATATAGATAGGCACAAAGATAAGTATTTTCAACCACTTTATTGGAAAGATAGCTAAGATTTTGTTCTCTAATACTACGGTTACCATAAGTACATTATAATACCTTATTTACATTTTTTTTTCAAAGTTGTGTTCCCGTAACATGTCTCTATACATTTGATTCTTGACTTATAAAGGCAAGGATCCCCAAAAAAAAAAATATCAACACCATCTACTTGCAAAAATGACTAAAATGAGCCTCTTTGCCATCTCTCACGTCTTTGCATTGTGTTTTTGCTTGATTAGTATTGCAGCAATTGCTGAACAAGACAGCAAGCTGCCTGAGATTCAGATTTCCAGTGCCTTGCCTAAAGACTCTGAACCGACCGAGGTTCATGTTATTGGTGAAGCAGTGATTGTGCTCAAAACCAATCAAGATTACAAGTGGAATATCACAAAAAATGAAATAACTTACAGCTTTGCGGTATGGGGCAATTCGATTGCAGACTGGTATGCCTTTGAGCCCAGCAGCGATAAAGGCCATGAAACAATATTTTGGTCGATTAGAAAGGAAGGTGTCTTTCACAGCTTTGACAACTCTAAGTGGGAGTTAAAGGCTGAATGGTTTAGAGAATGAATGATCAGGCCAATCAACATTTATAGATTTGTGTTGGATAATGTTGTTACAATAATAATGGAATAAAAAAAAATTGTCACCAAGAGCCATGTAGCTCAAATGGCGTCTCCTCTAATATATCTTAATTCTCTTTTTATCATTTACTTTGTGTTTAATATCTTAATTGATAAGAGTTGATTAATTTAATTATTTGGTTTCAAATTGATGTGGTATAAATTTTAGGTGGAAATACTATTTTCGTCCCTATATTTTCACCAAATTTCCACTTTAGCCCCTACTTTTTTATTTTATCGCTTTTAATCCCTAAAATGAAAAACGCGTTTTATTTTAATCCCTACCATCATCTCACTAACAAAATTGTCTACATGGCAGACAGAGTGTACTATTTACAAACTAAAAGCTAACGTGGCAATTAAAATAATAATAATAAATTTTATTTTGCATTAAAAAAATGCCACGTCAGCATCTAAATTAAATAAAAAATTAACGAAATAAAAAATTAAAAAATTAAAAAACAAAATTAAAAGCCAAAAATACATAAATTAAGATCTAAGTTTATCTTGAACAAAAACACCAAGAACACAAGCCTAGATTTAAATACAAGAAAAACATTTTCCTTTTCAGTCTCGTTTTCATCCTCTCCTTTTCATTAAACCCACAAGATCTCATTCCTCTCTCAATCTCTCTTTTCCTTTCTCACATAGCCCGATCCCAACCATCTTCTTTTCCTCTCTCACTCTCATTGAGCCAATCCCAACCAAGGCCGAAAGTCAATCACCTTCTCTACCTCGTCCTCTCAAACCCACATCCCATGCAAACACGAGCACGAAGAAAGTAGCTGCTAAGAGAGGTGGTTTTGTTGTCAGGTGAGATTGATTTCGTTTGGGTTTGATAGTTTCAAATTTAAGGTTGGAGGTGGTCTGGTTTTGGCTCTAAGGTTTGGATCTGAGGTTTGTGTTTGGTTTCTCAGAAAGTATAAGAAAATTTGGGTTTTGAGTTTTGTGTTTAGGGGCCGAAAATCTGGGTTTGAATTTAGTGTTTGGGGGCTGAAAACCTGGTCTTGATTTTTGTGTTTGATGTTTTGGTGGTGTGGCGGTTTGAAATATGGGTTCAAATCTGGGTTTGAATTTCATTTTTTGAAACTAAGTTTGAATCTGGGTTTGAATTTAATTTTTTGGGATTTAAATTTGCTGGGTTTGTGTTCTTATTCAAATGTTTAATGTGTTCATGTTTAATTTGGGTTTTGATTTTTGTGTTTAGGGGTCAAAAATCTGGATTTGAATTTAGTGTTTGGGGGCCAAAAACCTGGGTTTGATTTTTGTGTTTGATGTTTTGGTGGTGTGGGGGTTTGAAATATGGGTTTGAATTTAGTTTTTTGAATCTAGGCTTGAATTGATTTTATTGGGTCTGAAGTTTAATTTTCTATTCTTATTTCTAGGTTTGTGATTTTTTGGGTTTGAATTGAATTTCTTGTTCATGTTTAATCTGACGTGGATTTGAAGTTTAATTTTATGTTCTTATTTTCTAGGTTTGTGATTTTTGGTTTTTAATTTTGTGTTCTTAAATCTGGGTTGATGTTCTTGTTGTTCTTGTTCAAGGTACACTTAGATCTCAATTCATGTGACTTTTGGTTTTTAATTCTGTTTTTAATTTTTTTTAGTTAAAATGGAAATTTTTTCTTAATGTAAAATAAAATTTATTATTATTATTTTAATGGCCACGTCAACTTTTAGTATGCCAACCGTGTACTCCATCTACCACATAGACAATTTCCATTAGTAAGATGACAGTATGGGCTAAAATAAAACACGTTTTTTATTTTAGGGACTAAAAGCGGAAAAATAAAAAAGTAGGGACTAGAGTGGAAATAGCGTGAAAATATAGAAACGAAAATAGTATTTCCGCTTAAATTTTAATCTACTTTTACGTCACTTCCCTCCTAAAACAAAACAAAACATACAAAAACAAGATTAAAAAAAAATGCTAATTGGTAATAATGGTAGAAACTTTCTAAAGAACTTCAAGAACACAAAAATTACAAATATAACCTTCTTTTTTTTTTTAAATCTCTCTGCTCTTTCTTAGTCCTAGATCTCTCCCTCTCTCTTTCTTCGCTCAAAACCCAATTTGGTCTTGGTTGTCGATTTCTTTAGGTTAGTGGAACAAAAAAAAAGTGATTTAACCCAAAGCAAAACCCACTATCAAAACCCCAAATCTTTGCTTTAACAATTTGAACACAAATTCAGCAAAAATCCATAATCAAAATCACCGCCCTTTATATCCAAAACACAAATTTCTTCAAGACTTTTTTTTTTTTTTTTTGAAACCTCTTCGAGACTTAATATAAATAACACCACAAAAGAATTACTGGGAAATAAACCGGTGAAGTCTCCTTGTCCCTGGAAAGCCAAAATCTAGATGATTTTTGAATGGGAAAAAGTTCCAACAAAGAAATGAATAACATTCAAAACTTCTCCAAAAAGAACAAATTACCAAAACCTATTTGTTTACAAAGCTCAGTCTCCTCAAAACAATGCAATCTCTTAATTTTCGTTATTGCTCACTTCAAAATTCTAACCCATCAAACTTATATAATAATCAAAGAAAATTCACAGAGCCCAATATCTCCAATATAATATAAATATCCTCATCAAAATTCCTCAAATAGAAACGCACTTTATTCCTCAGTTTTCACTATACTTTTTCTCTAGTTTTGTTCTTTTCCTTTGTTGAGTTTTGTGGGATTGCTGGTTGTTTCTTAGCCAACCTGGGTAATGACATGTAATCTTTCTCCTATATTAATGTACTTCTATCATCTTCAGTCAAAAAAAAAAAAAAAATACCCATATCCCAACACAAAATGGCAGCACACTAATTGAAAAAAAAAAAAACCAAAAAAAAACCGTTTGTTCGCGTCTAAGCTCAACCAAAAGAAAAAATCATAAAACCAAACAAAGAAGGGATTCAGCCATAGAAAGAGAAACCAGAGAGAAAGAAAAAGAATAAATGGGTACAGTAGTTAAATATGGAAGATAGGAGCTGGGTTCTTGTACCGTTTTGAAGTTTGAAATGCTAAAACATTTCATTAACATTTTTTTACCAAATAGCATTTTTTGATCTTGTTTACCTTGTTTTTGTATGTTTTGTTTTGTTTTAAGAGGAGAGAGACACAAAAGTAAATCAAAAATACATATTTATCCTCATCTTTAACTAAGGAAGGTTATGGGAGACAAATGGAACGAACTTCAAGTGAATAAAGTGACATTTTTTTAACCATGTTAACGTAACATGTATAGTGTTGTGGGCTTTAGGCCCAACTAAATTACTTGTATAGCATACATTCTTATATGACACTCTTACTTGTACTGCACTCATATGCCTCCTATATATAGGCACTCATGTATATTCTTTCATTGAGAAATACAATACACTTATTCAATATTTCTGACATGGTATCAGATCCACTGCTCTAATTTTCTTGTGTCTTGCAGTCTTGTTTTGTCGGTATTTTCCACTGCCTCAACTTCTATGATCAATAAACCCTTTCAATGCCCTCTCCCGACTGCCCTACCGCCGTCAGAGGTCCTCAGAGTTGAATCTCCGCCGCCAAAAGCTCCTCCTCCACCGCCAAAACCACTACCATCATCGGATTTGTCACCTCTGACCTCCAATTAGGACATAGGACATATCACCGTGTAGCTTTTCAATCCCTCTACACAACATTGCCGGAAACTTTCTCATCTGACCATCCACATGCCACCACACGCCGGTCAAATTTGCAGCAAAATCTTCCACGCGCCTCATGCACAATTTCTTCGATCCTATCGTTGTTGCCGCTGTCAGAATCGTCTTTCTCCAATCTACATAGTTGGAAAAGAATCGGCCTCATTGGATGTTTCACATGCCCTCACGCGCCGCTTGAAATTCTCTGCAACATCAGCTGCGCACCACACGCGCTACACGCGTCGCCCTACTGCCTACTGATGTCACTTGCTGATGTCATCTGCCATGTCAGCCCTAGTTGCTCACCTGCTGACATCACCTACTGAAGTCATCATCTAGTCAACGCTTACGTCACCTTGTTTACATCAACCTCTGTTGACCTTAACCGTTGACTTGACTATGCGTTAACCGTTAACTTTGACCCAGAGTTGACTTTTTGTAGTCCAAGTGCTCCTTATCCAGTTTTTTGCGTAGATTTCATTTTTGCATATTTTTCTTCTAAATGAAGAATAAGGACAGGTATTCTTCTTGTTGCAATAATCGTCGTCGACAATCCAGCAAACGTTTTTTCAATTTTTACAAACGTTTTGGCTACAATTTTGAGACTTATGATCATCGCAACAAATTAACTGTTTCAATTTCTGCTACTACTGTTACTAAAACTGAGAGTGTCCAACCAATGGCTCCCGTCTCTACACAGTCTAAGTTTTCAGGTTGCACTTTTACCATGTTCACAGATGACCTTAAAAACATCATCGTTAATGTCATTCGTATAGTTGGTAATGCATCTTATTCCTCATCTCTCTCAGCTTTATCTTGTATGTCTCTTTCCTCTTCGCTTGTTGCAATCACATGACACCTCCAACCTCTCGGTTCCTAGGATCTTTAATGTTCGTGACCTTTCTTACAATTTCTTTTCTGTGAGATAATTAGCTGAGTTGGGTTATTGCATTATCTTTGATTATTCTAGGTGTATTGTGTAGGATCCAAGGATGGGACAGAAACTTGGGATCGATTCTAGAGTTGGGCGTATGTTTCCCGTGGACAACCTTCGTCTTCCACTTGTTACTCCTGTTTCTATTGCTGCAGCTGCTACAGTTTCTTCTATTCCTTCCCTTGTACTTTGGCATGCTCGACTTGGTCACGTATCTTCTTGTCGGGTACAACAATTGGCTTCTAAAGGTTTGTTTGGTTCAATGTCTATAGAAAATTTTAATTGTGTTTCCTGTTAGTTAGGAAAACAACCAGCTTTGCCTTTTAATACTAGTGAATCAATATCCACTGTTATTTTTGACCTCATTCATTCTGAGGTTTGGGGGCCTTCCTTTGTCTCTAGTATTGGTAGATCTCGATATTTTGTTGTTTTTGTTGATAATTACTCTCGCTATAATTGGATTTTTAATATGAAATATCATTCTGAATTATTGCAAGTATATTTTAATTTTGCAAAAATGGTTGAAACTCAATTTTCCAAACATATCAAAATTTTTCAATCTGATAATGCTCTTGAGTACACTTAATATGCTTTTCAAGCTGTTTTGCATTCCTATGGCACTGTTCATCAACTAACTTGTCCTAGTAACTCTCAACAAAATGGTAGAGCCGAAAGAAAACTTCGTCATATTCTTGACACTGTTCGTGCTCTCCCTCTCTCTGCCAAAGTTCCTGCTCCTTTTTGGGGCAAAGCTGCTCTTCATGCTATTCATGTTATTAGTCGCATTCCAAGTCCTATCATCCAAAATCAAACTCCATATATGCACCTTTTCGGGTCACCTCCAGACTATCACCACCTTCACTCCTTCGATTCTGCTTGTTTCGTTCTTCTTCAACCACATGAGCATAACAAACTTGAGCCTTGGTTAAGACTTTGTTGTTTTCTTCGCTATGGAGAAACTCAAAAGGGGTATCAATGTTATGAACTTGTCTCTCATCGTCTTCGTATCTCCCACAATGTTGTCTTTTAAGAACATTGCCTCTTTGTCGAGCTCTCTCACTTCCATGCCTCCCTATCTTCCTCCTCTGTCTTAGATCTTTTTCCAGATGAGGCACATATTCCCTCTATAGCTGCTCCTAATTCTCTTGTAGACTTCTCTGTCCAACCACCAGATATCATTGATCCCTTTCCTAGTTCACCCTTTAATAAACAGGTCGAAGACGAGCTACCCAACCCCAAACCTGGGTCCCCTGCTACTGCTCCGCCTGAAGATCTTGCACAAGACATTCCACCTCGTCACTCAACTTGGATAAAATTCATTCCTGCACATTTACTTGACTATCATTGTTATACTACCCTTGCTACACTACACGAGCCTTACAACTATCGTGAGACTTCCACTAACCCTTTATGGTAAATTGTAATGAAAGAGGAACTTGATGCATTATCTAAAAACCATACTTGGGATTTGGTGACACTCCCCCCTAGGAAATCTGTGGTTGGTTGTAAGTTGATCTAAAAGATTAAGACTCGCTCTATGGGTCCATTGAGCGCTACAAAGCTCATCTTGTTGCAAAAGGTTTTACACAGGAGTATGGGATTGATTATGAAGAGACTTTTGCTCTAGTTGCTCGTATCTCATCTATTCATGCCCTCTTAGTTGTTGCTGTTACCAGTAAATGGGACCTTTTTCAGATGGATGTCAAAAATGCATTCCTTAATTTAAGTGAAGAAGTTTATATGCAACCTCCTCCTGGTCTCTTTGTTGACTCAAACAAGGTTTGTCACCTTCAACGTACACTTTATGGCCTTAAACAAGCTCCACGAGCTTGGTTTGCCAAATTCAGCTCTACCATCTCTCGCTTGGATTACATGGCTAGTCATTATGATTCTGCCTTATTTCTTTGTCTCACTGACAAAGGCAATATTTTATTTCTCCTGTATGTGTGGATGATATGATCATAACTGGTGATGACCTCAGTGGCATTCAAGAACTCAAAGATTTTCTCAGTCAGCAGTTTGAGATGAAAGATCTTAGACATCACTCATTCTACAGATGGACTTTATATTACTCAAGCCAAGTATGCCTCTGAACTCTTGTCTCGGGCTGGACTCACTGATAACAAGACTGTTGACACTCCAGTTGAGCTTAATGCGCATATGACTCCCTCAGGGGGGAAACCATTATCTAATCTCTCTCTTTACAGACGCTTGGTTGGCAGTCTAGTTTATCTTACTGTCACTCATCTAAACATTTCCTATGATGTTCACCAGGTGAGCTAATTTCTGTCTGCTCCACGATCGACTCACTGTGCTACTGTTTTGTGCATTCTTCAATACCTAAAGGGCACTCTCTTCCATGGTCTTTTCTACTGTACTCAGTCTCCTCTTATTCTCCATGCATTTTCTAATGCTGATTGGGCAGGAGATCCCATTAATTATAGGTCCACCACTGGTTATTGCTTTCTTCTTGGTTCTTCTCTAATTTCTTGGTGAAGCAAGAAACAAACTCATATGGCCCGCTCCAGTACTGAAATAGAATATCGTACCCTTGTTGATACCACATCTGAGCTCCTTTGGCTACGATGGCTTCTCAAAGAATTAGGTGTGTCTACATCCTCTGCTGCTCCTCTTTATTGTGACAATCAAAGTGTCATTCATATTGCTCACAATGATATCTTCCATGAACGGACTAAATACATTGAGATCGATTGTCATTTTATTCGTTATCATCTTTCCATAGTGCTCTCAAGCTGATCTCAGTCTCCTCTAAAGATCAACTTGCAAATATCTTCACCAAGTCACATCCTAAGGGACGCCTTCGTACTTTGGTTGACAACCTCAAGTTGGTCTCACATCCACCTTGAGTTTGAGGGGAACTATTAACGTAACTTGTATAGTGTTGTGGGCTTTAGGCCCAACTAGATTACTTGTATAGCACACATTCTTGTACAACATTCTTACTTATACTGCACTCATATACCTCCTATATAAAGGCATTCATGTATATTCTTTCACTGAGAAATACAATACACTTATTCAATATTTCTAACAAACCACGAGTATGCAAAGTAATTTCAGGTCAAACCACAGGTGGATTTATTGTAAATACCTCTTTAAAAACTTTAATTAAACGATAAATTTTTTTTTTTATTGTTTCAATTCAGCCTTCCATGAGTTACTGTTAACTAAAAGGAATAGAGTTTCATATAAGACGTGACTAAAATCTATCTAAACACCCAAAAAAAATTTTCAAATGTGAAACTATTAAACCTCTAGTTCAATAAGTAAGAACTGTAAAATTGTGTAATTATCGGTCATTTAGTTGTTGCTACTAAAATAGTTACAATATGATTACATATTAAATTAAATTTATTAACATAGTATACTTTAAGTGTTATTTGTACAAACTCAAGCAATAAGAGTGTCATTTCATCCATAATTTGCATAGAACTATTTTTTTTTTATTAAAACATAATATCACGCTAAGAAAGTTTGGAAAACAATAGACTTATTCTATCTTAATTAGAGAAATTAATGGGAGAGTGTTATTTATACAAATATTTGAAGCGAAAGGATCATTTTGATAAAACTCAAGGGAGATTGGTGTAATTTATGCAAAATTGTAAAATAATATTCCAATTTAAAATTAATTACCAAAAGTTTCAAGAAATATAAGAAAATTATTATAGTTATTAATAAAAAATTTATTTTGGTTATGTATGTGTATTAATATATTAAATATAAATTTGATAATTATGGTAATTATCAATAGGTAGTATTATGATGAGAAAAGTTATATCCATAACATTTTCATAATACTTTCACAACAAATCATAAGTTGTTAGTTATTATTGGTTCTAACTTGAACCTATCACTAAAATTACTTTTTTCCTCCACCAATAACAACCTGTAGCAACCTGCCACTTATAATTTGTTATGAAAAATGTTGTGAACATAGTATTTCTCTATTATAATTGTAGTTTTAAATGGAACTATTTAATATATAATTACGGAAATTAATAGATATTTTTTATGATTGTGTTCATAACTTTGTGTATATAATTATTTATTCTATGTTTCTCAAAAAAAAAATTATTTATTCGATTGTTTAAAAAAAATATGATATTCCAAGTTTTTAATTGGGGGTTTAAATATAGAATATAATTTATTCTCTCTCTCTATATATATATATAACACAGTTGGGTGAGGCCTCCACATGGTATGTTTTAAAGACTTTGGGAATCTTATATTATTTGGTGGAAATGGACAAGAAATATCAAAGAAAATGCATGGTTGGAGTATATATGAGATTTAATTATTTCGTTTTAGATTAGAATTAGACTACTATAGACTTTCTCCCAAAAAAAAAATAAAAGACTACTATAGTCGATAATTATCTCTTTTCCCATAAATATAAGAATGTAAACGATTCAATCTATTCTTTAAGTGTTAGAATTTTCATAGGGTTGATGATTGAAGAGGAAAAATTATGCATGACGGAGCTATCTAGATGAAAGTGGCGCGGACAAACGTGGCATGTACGGATCGAACGGCCACGTGACATCCAGCCCATTATTATGTGGTCTCCAAGGAACCTTAAAAGGAAAATACTTGCGACACACGATTAGCCCTGGTTTGTAAAGTCCCAACATGAGTAGAATTCTAGAATATACACGCATTAATGAGTATCTTCCTCATAAGGAAAAGACTTGTTCCGCAAGCAAAGGAGTCTGGCCCTACGCGACTATAAAAACCCAAAGACCCTCAAAAAAAAGGTACGCACAATTTCTATAAAGCTCATACTCTCTAGCATTGTTGGAGCTCTCTTCTGACTTAACCTTTAGAGGGTCTTTGGCCGGTGCCACACCGGTACTCTCTATAAGTTCTTCTTCTTTTTCTGTGTTAGGTAGGTCTGGAATTGAGCGTGTTGGAACCATGCGGCTCACTGGTGATTTTTTCGACATCATCAGTTGGCGCCATCTGTGGGAAGAGACTTGTAAGCCATAACAAACACTTCCTGGATGAAGAGTTGCATGGTTCTTACTCGCTTGATGGCGACCACCACAAACAACGTTCAGGAAGACGAGCCACGCCAGACCGCATTCGAGAGACAAGTGTAGACTCTAACCACGGCTATGGAGCGCCTCACTAAGCAAAACCAGGTTTTGGAAGAACAACTACGCCAAAAGGCGGGGCACGGTACTCAAGAAGAAGACCAAGAAGGTACCAGTGCCGAGCGAAGGGACCAAGAGAGGCCAGAAGGTAGTAACGCCCCACCACCTATTGTCGTGGAGATGCAGGCAATGAAGGAACAGATGGGAGTTATGATAAGCGCCCTCAAGGGACGAGTGTCCAGTGATCTTGACGACCTAGTCAATCGAACCGACTCACCGTTCACTTCCTCCGTCAATTCCTTCCTCTTACCACATAAGTTTCGCATGCCACAGATAGACAGTTACGATGGAGTCAAGGACCCTCTAGATCACCTAGAGACCTTCGAGACCTTCAAGACCTTGATGCACCTTCAAGGAGTAGTAGACGAAATCATGTGTAGGGCCTTCCCTACAACGCTAAAGGGCCCTGCAAAGGTGTGGTTCAGCCGACTGACACCGAACTCCATCAGTACTTTTAAGGAGCTAAGTGCTCAGTTTACTACACACTTTATTGGGGGACATAGGTATAAGAAGTCCACGGTGTGCTTGATGAGCATTAAGCAATGAAAGGATGAGGCGCTGAGATCCTACATAACCCGCTTCAATAAGGAAGTGCTCTCAATCGATGAAGCTGACGATAAGATACTTGTAGCAGCCTTCACGAATGGGTTGCGGAAGGGTAAGTTTTTGTTCTCTTTATACAAGAACGACCCGAAGACCATGTCGGAAGTACTCTACAGGGCCACCAAATACATGAATGCTGAAGACGCGCTACTGGCTCGGGAGGAAAAGCCCAAGAAGAGGGAAAGACAGGAAGACGTACAACTGGACAGGGGGCAGAAGATGGCTAGAACTGGAGAATGCCGGGAAGATCGACACTTTGAACCACCCGTGGGGAAGTTCACAAGCTTCACCCCGCTGACTACCCCAATCGACCAAGTGCTAATGCAAATCAAGGATGAGAGAGCCCTGATCTTTCCCGACAAGCTGAAGGGAGATCCTAACAAGAGTTCAAAGGACAAATATTGTCGCTTCCACCGTGATCACGGCCATGACACAGCTGACTGCTACGACTCAAAACAACAAATTGAAGCTCTTATTAGACAAGGAAGGCTATAGAAGTTCGTCAACAAGGAGAAAATGAACCCCCCATGGTCAGCGAACAACCAAGATCGGCGCCCTTGAAAACCCAACGGTCTGCCAAGACTGAGGAAAGGCATCTACCACTTAGAAAGAACGCGCTACTCCTTATTCCCAGTTTATTTCTTTTAGTCATTTACTTTTGTCTACAAATACTTTTTAAGCCCAAAGGACTGAAATTCATTCTTTTTGGAACGATTTTCTACTTATATATGCATTCATCATAATAAGAGTTTATTCAAAAATAACTAGCATATTCATTATATGGACGGAATTAGTTAGTCCTTAGATGGACGAATTTATCACTAGGTCCATAAAGTGGACGAGTCTACTACTACGTCCAAAAGTGGACGAGTCTATTGTTAAGTCCACAAAGTGAACGAATTTATTACAAAGTCCACAAAGTGGACGAGTCTACTGCCAAGTCCACAAAGTGGACGAATTTATCACAAAGTCAGCAAAATGGACGAGTCTTCTACTACGAGTCTACTACTAAGTCCTTAAAGTGGACGGTTCATCCATGAAGGATAAGAATTATACAAAGTCCATAAAGTGGACAATTCATCCATGAAGGATGCAAATTCTAAAGCCCATAAAATGGACGGTTCATCCATGAAGGATGTAAATTCTAGTCCACATGGTGGATGGATTCATGTAAGAAGGATGAAATAATATTAAATTCCACATAGTGGACGAATTCATCCATGAAGGATGCAAATTCTAAAGCCAATGCAAATTCTAAAGTTCATAAAATGGACGATTCATCCAAGAAGGATGAAATATTATTAGTCCACATGGTGGACGGATCCACCCAAGAAGAATGAAGTATTATAAAGTCCATATAATGGACGGATCCATCCAAGAAGGGTGAAGTATTCAGTCCACATAGTGGACGGATTCAGCCAAAAAGAATGGAAATTTATTAAGTTCGCCATATAAGTGGACGGATAAAGTATTACTGAAAACCACATAGTTGGACGGATTCTTTCAAAAACGAGAAAACTTTTTAAGTCCACGAGAAGGGATGGACTCATCCAAGAAAGGACGGAGTGTTATCATGTCCGTAAAAAAATAAACGGAATTATTCAAGTCACTATAGTAGACGGAATTCAACAGGACGGACCCATCATTAATCATAAATATACCATGCAAAGCATAAAAAGCAGACGGATATGAAGACAACCATTAGTAAAAAACCATTGAAAGGATAATGTCTACATACCCAAAAAAAATATGACATAAATTATAAATTGTTCTCCAAATGTTCTTAAAAAAATAAAAAAGAGGACGGATGCATGTCCATGAAAAAAAGTGGACGGACAAAAAAAAGTGTGGACGGATGCATGTCCATGAACAAAAGTGGACGGATGCACCCAAAAAAAAAAAAAAGAGTGGACGAATGCACCAAAAAAAAAAAAAGGTGGACAGATGCATGTCCATGAACAAAAGTGGATGGATGCACCCAAAAAAAAAAGTGGACGGATGCATGTCCATGAACAAAAGTGGACGGATACAAAAAAAAATGTGGACGAGGTAACACTCAGTTACGTCGGCAAGACCATGACCCAAAGTAGACGGACAAAATACATTTAGAATGGGATGCTAATAGAGGACTACAACGCGTCCCGAAGGTTGAAAGTTCAGGCATCATGCATCCCAAGGGCAGTGTATCAATGGCCTACCATGCAGAAGGATGCCCAATCCTATGTAAAAGCATACGACAAATGCCAACGCTTCAGCAAGACCTCAAGGCTAAACACTACAAAAGGAAGCCGACGGACATCTAATCCTCATCCCAATGGGATGGATCCACAACCAAGGATATCGACGATCAAGGATGCCATCGGCACCTAATTCTCATTCAAAATTTAAGTCCTACTACCTACAGGTGGAAAGAAGAACCAAGCCACCAACGAGTGCCTTGGTAAAAAATTTTAAGTCCTACTACCTACGGGTGGAACGACGAACCAAGCCACCAACGAGTGCCTTGGTAAAAAATTTAAGTCCTTCTATCTACGGGTGGAAGGACGAACCAAGCCACCAACAAGTGCCTTGATAAAAAAATTTAAGTCCTATTACCTACGGGTGGAAGGACGAACCAAGCCACTAACGAGTGCCTTGGTATAAAATTTAAGTCCCCCTACCTACGGGTGGAAGGACGAACCAAGCCACCAACAAGTGCCTTGGTACAAAATTGTGGAAGGACGAACCAAACCACCAACGAGTGCCTTGGAAAAAAATTTAAGTCGTTCTATCTACGGGTGGAAGGACGAACCAAGCCACTAACAAGTGCCTTGGTACAAAATTTATGTCCTACTACCTACGGGTGGAAGGACAAACTAAGCCACCAACGAGTGCCTTGGTAAAAAATTTTAAGTCCTACTACCTACGAGTGGAAGTACAAACTAAGCCACTAACGAGTGCCTTGGTACAAAATTTAAGTCCTCCTACCTGCGGGTGGAAGGACGAACCAAGCCACCAACAAGTGCCTTGGTACAAAATTTAAATCTTACTGCCTACGAGTGGAAGGACGAATCAAGCCACCAACGAGTGACTTGGTAAAAAATTTTAAGTCCTACTACCTACGGGTGGAAATACGAACCAAGCCACCAACGAGTGTCTTGGTACAAAATTAAATCCTCCTACCTACGGGTGGAAGGATGAACCAAGCCACCAACAAGTGCCTTGGTAAAAAATTTTAAGTCCTACTACCTACGGGTGGAAGGACGAACCAAGCCACCAACGAGTGCCTGGGTAAAAAATTTTAAGTCCTACTACCTACAGGTGGAAGGACGAACCAAGCCACCAACAAGCGCCTTCGTACAAAATTTAAGTCCTTCTATCTACAGGTGGAAGGACAAACCAAGCCACCAACAATTGCTTTGGTTCAAAATTTAAGTCCTACTACCTATGGGTGGAAGGACGAACCAAGCCACCAACAAGTGCCTTGGTAAAAAAATTTTAAGTCCTCCTACCTACGGGTGGAAGAATGAACCAAACCACCAATAAGTGCCTTGGTACAAAATTTAAGTCCTCCTACCTATGAGTGGAAGGACAAGCCAAGCCACCAACGAGTGCCTTGGTTCAAATTTTAAGTCCTACTACCTATGGGTGGAAGGACGAACCTAGCCATAAACAAGTGCCTTGGTACAAAATTTAAGTCCTACTTCCTACGGGTTGAAGGACGAACCAAGCCACCAACGAGTGCCTTGGTATAAAATTTAAGTCCTCCTACCTACGAGTGGAAGGACGAGCCAAGCCACCAACGAGTGCCTTGGTTCAAATTTTAAGTCCTACTACCTACGGGTGGAAGGACGAACCAAGCCACAAACGAGTGCCTTGGTACAAAATTTAAATCCTATTTCCTATAGGTCTGCCTTGGTACAAAATTTTAAGTCCTACTACCTATGGGTGGAAGGACGAACCAAGCTACCAACGAGTGTCTTGGTACAAAATTTAAGTCCTCCTACCTAGGGTGGAAGGACGAACCAAGCCACCAACAAGTGCCTTGGTAAAAAAATTAAGTTCTCCTACCTACGGGTGGAAGGACGAACCAAGCCACCAATAAGTACCTTGGTACAAAATTTAAGTCCTCCTACCTACGAGTGGAAGGACGAGCCAAGCCACCAACGAGTGCCTTGGTACAAAATTTAAGTCCTCCTACCTACGAGGGGAAGGACGAGCCAAGCCACCAACGAGTGCCTTGGTTCAAATTTTAAGTCCTACTACCTACGGGTGGAAGGACGAACCAAGCCACAAACAAGTGCCTTGGTACAAAATTTAAGTCCTACTTCCTATGGGTGGAAGGACGAACCAAGCCACCAACGAGTGCCTTGGTACAAAATTTAAGTCCTCCTACCTACGAGTGGAAGGATGAGCCAAGCCACCAACAAGTGCCTTGGTTCAAATTTTAAGTCCTACTACCTACGGGTGGAAGGACGAACCAAGCCACAAACAAGTGCCTTGGTACAAAATTTAAGTCCTACTTCCTACGGGTCGAAGGACGAACCAAGCCACCAACGAGTGCCTTGGTACAAAATTTTAAGTCCTACTACCTATGGGTGGAAGGACGAACTAAGCCACCAACGAGTGCCTTGGTACAAAATTTAAGTCCTCCTACCTAGGGTGGAAGGACGAACCAAGCCACCAACAAGTGCCTTGGTAAAAAAATTTTAAGTTCTCCTACCTACGGGTGGAAGGACGAACCAAGCCACCAACAAGTGCCTTGGTACAAAATTTAAGTCCTTCTACCTACTGGTAGAAGGACGAACCAAGCCACCAACAAGTGCCTTAGTACAAAATTTAAGTCCTACTACCTACGGGTGGAAGGACAAACCAAGTCACTCACGAGTGCCTTGGTTGAAATTTAAGTCCTTTTACCTACCGGTAGAAGGACGAAACAAGTCACCAACAAGTGTCTTGGTACAAAATTTAAGTCCTACTACCTACCGGTGGAAGGATGAACCAAGCCACCAACGAGTGCTTTGGTAAAAAATTTAAGTCCTACTACTTACTGGTGGAAGGTCAAACCTAGTCACCCACAAGTGCCTTGATGAAATTTTAAGTCCTACTACCTATGGGTGGAAGGACGAACCAAGTCGCCCACGAGTGTCTTAAGGAAAATTCGAAGTCTTCCTACCTATAGGAGGACAGACAAACCAAGTCGCCCACGAGTGCCTTAATGAAAACTCGAAGTCTTCCTACCTACGGGAGGACAGATGAACCATGTCACCCAAAAGTGCCTTGGTCAAAAGTTAAGTCCCATGCGCCATAAATAATTTCAAGCCAGCTTGTCAAAGACTGACAAGTCTCTCAGGATCCAAATCAAACTGTCACCCCACAGGTCCTTCCATTCCGAGATCACGGACCCATGGGGTGAAGAGGGCAACTGAAGAGGAAAAATTATGCATGACGGAGCTATCTGGACGGAGGTGGCGCGAACAAACGTGGCATGTACGGACCGAACGGCCACAAGGCATCCAGCCCATTATTATGTGATCTCCAAGGAACCTTAAATGGAAAATACTTGCGACACACGATTAGCCCTGGTTTGTAAAGTCCCAACATAAGTAAAATTCTAGAATATATACGCATTAATGAGTATCTTCCCCATAAGGAAAAGACTTGTTCTGCAAGCAAAGGAGTCTTGCCCTACGCGACTATAAAAACCCAAAGACCCTCAAGAAAAAGATACGCACAATTTCTATAAAGCTCATACTCTCTAGCATTGTTAGAGCTCTCTTCTGACTTAACCTTCGAAGAGTCTTTGGCCGGTGCCACACCGGTGCTCTCTGTAAGGTCTTCTTCTTTTTTTGTGTTGGGCTGGTCTAGAATTGAGCGTGTTGGAACCGTGAGGCTCACTGGTGATTTTTTCAGCATCATCAATAATTATTTTCTTATTTTTTGCAAAATAGAAAACGTTTTAGTCGTATCTTGTGCTAGGATTTAGATTTTTGCTTTTGATTTACCTCATGTATATCAAGTGTATAGCCAATGTAATGATAGAAGGGGTGGATTGAGAGAAATGAGATTTGGGCATGGAAGCCCTACCGGGATGGAATTCTAGCTGGGCAATAACACATGCAAGTCTCTGCGTTCATGGTATTGATTAGATATGGGCTTTGAGCAATGCGAGTATATGAGACAAGATTTATACGAAAGCAGGGACGGACGTGGGGCCCAAGAAGCCTGGCCCCCGGGTCCAAAAATATTTTTTTTTAGTTATAATATTTTTCAATTTTGTAGTTAGCCCTTGTAAAACCTTAGGCCCCTTTTCTTCACAATAAACCTGACTAATCTCACCCAAATAGCTACTATCCAACCAAAAAAATTAACAAAAACAATAAAAATATTCACAATAATGATTATATTTTAGCAAAAAAAAAATTTATTTTACCACCAAAGAACCAAAAAATCATGCGTTATTGAAGAAGGTTTAAATTTTTTGTAACTACAGTAAACTTGTACAAATACCAGTTGACTATAACAACTTGTTAAAAATAAAATACTTATTTATTAAGATTATATCTCTTTCTTTAATTTTAAAAAAAAATCAAATTCTCTCGCTTCCTTTATTATTTTAATGAATTGTTTATATTATTTTAAATGAAGTTATTAAAAGAAAAAACATTTGATATTGGGTGTATTGTAAAGTATGGTGGTAAAATAGATAAAATAACTTTTTGACGTGCTAAAAGCTAAAATTTTTAGCACAACTGATGTGAATGCTCTAACTTCAACAACAACAAAAAAATAATAATAAAAATAAAATCCTAACCAACCTAGTATTAAAAAAATACATTATTTTGTTTTTGTTTGTCTTTATTGGTAAATGATTGCATTTTAATATATTTAGAAACAACGATTTTGAGTATGTATAATTTTTTAATACTATATAGATGTCTATTTGGAGTTTTTTTTTTTTTTCTTTATACTCCGGTCCCCGTTAATTTAAAATCCTAAGTCCATCCCTGTAAAAAATGCATGAAGTTAAAGACTTATTATAGTATCTGATGGTGTTAAGGAAAAAGCGTCGTCCCATATTCGTCCATATGGCTCATCTATTGAAAGACCAATAAGGACGAGATAAATATATCTGATTATCCTTCGCGTCCTTGATCTACTCGTCCGTCTATGGACGGACGAGGTTCCATGAAAACTCATCCATCGCCTTGATTATTTACTCAGACGAGCTCTACAGGAATATGAAAACACCTGCAGAGCCGTCCGTGATAGTCTCGTCTATCCTTAATTAATCATGGATGGGTTTATCCTTTGGGACTACTGTGCACCAAGTTCTTCATTGATTGTTGTGGAATAGAAATACGATTGAGGTAACTTCTATAGCAGTTACACTCCTCAACCATAGCAACGATTACTAAACAAACAAATAAATAACCGTTTTACACATACTATATAAACACTCTTCGATGAGAAGGTAAGATCATTCAGACATTTCTACTCAAAACAAAAAAGTTATTCTCTCATTACTGAGAATTATTGAAATTCACTAACTTCATCATCAGAGGACTTTTGGTCGGTCCCCTCTGACTTCTTGTTTATTTTCAGGATCAGGCATTAAGATCATCAATGTTCGAGACTCACCAACCTACTAAAGAAGGAGGAATTATCAGTTGGCGCCGTCTGTGGGAAGGAGATTCTTTTGTAGTTTTCTTTTCCGTGACAAAAGGTTGATGGTTCGAACCAGATCGAGGGCTACTAGCCCAGGCCATCAGGGAAGTAGAAATGCTTCAAGCAAACCTCATCGTGGTCCCCAATCTGCACCTACCATGCAGACATCATCTGCCCAACATGTGCAATCTATGGCAGCCGCAATGGCGAAGTTGACTCGACAAAATCAAGAGTTAAGAATGGAGATTAATCTGAGAAGGCAGGCACGTGAAGAATGTGAAGGAGGAGGACAAACACAGAGTCATGATGATAGAGAAAATATTGAAATTGGAAGTCAGTTACGAGGCACCACTTCACGAACGGTACCGCACTTGAAGAAAGAGATGGACCAAATGAAGAGAGTCATGGAAGAAATGAATGAAATATGAGAAGGGTGAATCCTATAGAAGATTTGGTCCATAGAACTACCTTCACGGCTTCCATCAATGGCCACCCTCTACCTCCAAAATTCAAGATGCCTTCTCTGGATTCGTATGATGGAACGCGTGACCCGTTTAATCACATTGCTACTTTTAAGACAACAATGCATCTTCAGGGGGTTCCAAATGAAATTATGTGTAGAGCCTTCCCTACCACCCTTAAAGGTCCGGCACAAGTCTGGTTCAGCAAAATACCCCCAAATTCTGTAAGTTCTTTTGAAGAGTTGAGCAAGTTGTTTGTTAATAATTTCATTGGGGGACAAAGACACAATAGTTCCTCGTCCAGCTTGTCAACCATAGAGCAGGGAGAGAATGAGAGTCTACGGTCATTCATCACTCGCTTCAACAGAAAAGCCCTAAGTGTGGACGAAGTGGACGATAAGCTTCTGTTGGCAACCTTCCACAACAGGGTTAATTCTGACTTATTTATTCACAAACTCTATGAAAAAGAGCCTCAGTCCATGGCCAAGCTCATCCATTCAGCTCAAAATTTCATGAATGCAGAAGATACCATCATAGCTAAGAAGAGGAAGAGATCTGAAAGAATATAAGGAAACCTCAGTCGTCATTCTGAGCAGGGCCCTCGTCCAAAGAAAGGACGGACGGAGGAAAGGAAAGAGTGAGCTAATAAAAAGTCTGGCCCTTCAGCACGGAATCAACAGTACACTCCTTTAAATGTGCCACTTGAGCAGGTTCTTATGCAAATCAAGGATGATTATCCTTGAAGTGGCCATAGAAAATGAAGGGAGATCCCAACAAGCGCAATAGGAATAAGTATTGTCACTTCCAAAGAGACCATGGGCATGATATGGACAAGTGTTTCGATCTAAAGCAGCAAGTTGAAAATCTTATAAGACAAGGAAAATTGAAGAGTTTCCTTGGACGAGATCACAAGGACAAGAAATTGAAGGGTAAAGCAGAAGAGTCGTCATGACCGCCGCTCGGAGAAATCAGAGTTATTATAGGGGGAAGTTCAACAGGCCAGTCGTCCAAGTCCAAAAAAGCATACTTGAAAGTGGTGTAGAGCATCCAACTTTCTGGACGATCACCAAGGGCAAGGTCTACGGACGAGCAGGCGATCACTTTCACAAACGAAGATGCTGAGAGAATTCACCATCCTCACGATTATGCTATCGTCATCACCTTACTCATTGCTGTCTACACAACCAGGAGAGTGCTCGTGGATAATAAAAGCTCAGCAGATATTCTGTATTATCCAGCCTTTCAGCAGATGAGGTTAGGACGAGATCAGTTTTGCCCAGTGAACCCCCCTCTAGTAGGTTTTGGTGAAATGAAGGTACAGCCTGTAGGTACTATTTCCTTGCCGATGGTAATGGGGGCATACCCACAACAAATCACCAAGAGTGTGAACTTCCTTGTGGTAGATTGCTCGTCCTCATGCAACACCATAATTGGAAGGCCAACTTTGAATAGTTGGAAAGCTGTGGCATCTACCTACCACCTGTCAGTCAAGTTTCCAACAGAACACGGAGTAGGGCAAGTACAAGGAGACCAACTAGCGGCAAGAAAATGTTACCTGGCCATATTGGCCATGGACAAACAAGGTCAGACCATGAATATTGAAGAAAAGAGAATTGTAGCAGAGCCCACCGAAGCATTAGAAAATATCCCCTTGGATGAAAGTAACCTTGAGAAGTATACCAAGGTTGGGGCAGATCTAAAAGATAAGAATAAAAAGGGCCTCGTCCCGTTTTTGAAGAAGAATATTGATGTATTTGCTTGGAGTCATGAAGATATGTCAGGTATAGATCATAATGTCATCACCCATCGTTTAAACATATGTCCTTCCTTCAAGCCAGTACGACAAAAGAAAAGAGTGTTTGCTCCTGAGAGAGATAATGCTATTAAAGAAGAAGTTTAGAAGTTGATGGCAGTGAAGTTTATACGAGAAATGTATTATCCAGATTGGTTAGCTAACGTAGTAATGGTCAAAAAGGCGAATGGCAAGTGGAGGATGTGTGTGGATTTTACTGATCTAAACAAGGCTTGCCCCAAGGACAGCTATCCATTGCCGCGCATTGATCAACTAGTGGATTCTACTGCAGGTCATAAATTACTGAGCTTTATGGATGCATTCTCAGGATACAACCAAATAAGGATGAATGAGGCCGACCAGGAGAAGACGTCCTTTGTTACTAGTCAAGGCTTATTTTGTTATGAAGTAATGCCTTTTGAATTGAAAAATGCTGGAGCAACATACCAACGATTGGTCAACCATATGTTCCGTCCTCAGATTGGGCGAAACGTAGAAGTCTATGTAGATGACATGTTGGTGAAGAACCTGGACGAGGGGAAACATCTAGATGACTTACAAGAGACATTTGATACACTCAGGCGATACAATATGAAGTTGAATCCCAGCAAATGCACTTTCGGAATAGTATCAGGGAAATTCCTGGGATTTATGGTTTCACACAGAGGGATTGAGGCAAACCTAGAGAAGATTAAAGCAATTTTAGATATGAAGTCTCCGCAAAATATTAAAGAAGTCCAGTCTTTTACTGGGCGAGTTGTTGCCCTCAACAAGTTTGTCTCCAAAGCTACTGTCAAGTGTTTACCATTTTTCAGGGTTCTAAAGAAAGCATTTCAGTGGACGGATGAGTGCCAAAAAGCCTTTCAGGACTTGAAAATGTATCTCGTTGTGGCACCATTGCTGAGTCCGTCCGTGATGGGAGAAGAATTGTTTTTGTACCTAGCAGTGACTCCACATGCTGTAAGCTCAGCATTGATAAGAGAGGAAGGAAAAGTACAGAAGCCAGTGTACTATACTAGCAAGGCATTGAGAGGAGCGAAAGGACGATATCCACTGATAGAAAAACTGGCTTTCGCCCTTATCACAACTTCCAGAAAGCTGAGACACTACTTCCAAGCTCATGTAATCAACGTTATGACAGACCACCTGCTCAAGAAAGCTATGAACAAGTTGGAGGCCGCAGGAAGATTGATCCAGTGGGCAGTTGAACTGAGTGAGTTTGACATCCGATATCAACCAAGGCATGCTATAAAGGCTCAGGCCTTAGCAGACTTTATTGCAGAATTCACACCAAACTGCGGCGACATAGAGGGAATGAAAAATAGTAAGAAATGGGTCATCCATGTGGATGGTTCATCCATACAACATGCAGGAGGAATAGGAGTGGTTTTGCAATCCCCCGAATGAGATAAGTTGAAGTATAAGATCCGTCTGCAATACCAACCGACCAACATATGAAAAATATGTCTTCTCTATTATGGACAAGCCAAAGCAGAAATAAACAACAGCATTCATCCACAAAGATAAACTTTCGTCCATTAGCTTAAGGGTGGACCTCCAACGTCCAAAAACCCTTTTAAATCAAAACATACTGATTGTTTAAGGCCTCGTCCTAAAACCATGGACAAGGCAAATGTATTGAAATTACATAGAAAGATCCTGACACAAAGGACCAAATGAAAATACAAAAAAAAAAAAAAAAAACCACACGGATTACAAGTAAAAAGTCTCGTCCTTAAGAACAGGGGGCATTCGCATTAGGGTCATCTTGAGCTAGCTGAGTGCTGGCGTCATCTTCCACATTGACGTCATTGGAGCCGGTCCGAATAAGAGAACTAGTGGCAGCAGCTAAGTTCAATTTGATTGAGCTAAAATCAACTTCAAGATAGTTCTCAATAGCATCCATTTTGAAGTCTTCAAAACCAGCTGCATAATTACAATCCAAAACGTCCGTATAGGCTTTGGACGACTTGAATTCAGCCACGGCATCCTCTTTTGCTTTGGAGAGACGAGTATTCAGCTCATCGTTCATCTTTTGCAAATGATCAATGTGAGTGTCTTTCTCCAATGCATCAGCCCTTAACTCCTCAATCAACTTTCTGTTTTCAGTGACTTCGTCCTTAGCTTTCGCAGCAAGCCCAGCCCATTTCTTGCAATCAGCGTTCACTTCCTAAATCCTCGTCTCCAACAAAATCCTCGTCTTGTCCAGTTTCATCGCCTGTCTGGACGCCGCCATAAACTTTGACATGGCCTATAAAAAAGAAAAGAGAAGGGGATGGTCAAACAAAGAAAAATTGTTAAATAAACAAGGATGAGAATAGAACATGGACGTACCTTAAAGAGGTCATGCACGCCAGAGTGTTCAAACTCCTTTAAACCCATGTCATAGCAGGCGCTAATGTCTTCGTCCAAGACAGACATCTAAAAACGCTCCCAAGCAAGATCTTCATTTTCAATAATATTTTTAGAGGTCCTCTCAAAAGGCTGGGATGAACCAGACACAGTTGACTTGGACGAAAGAATCTTAGACGAAAGAGTTTTGGACGGACTGGACTCAACTAGAGTGGACGAATCCACATCAACTACCTATATGGGAGGATGAAACTGGGCAGGCTTGAACTTAACCACTTTGGACGAACTGTGCTTAGCTCTTTTGTCTCGACGACTGGGGAGCCCTTCCAAATCAAGATTTTTTGGTAAGGACTTTCTTCTGTCCCCAGTCGTAAGACGACCTTGGGTTTGAACCTTAAGTTGATCCTGAGGCTGAGTCTCAAGACGCTTCCCCTCACTTGTTTCTTTTCCTTTATTCTCTTTCATTGTTGACATTCCTAAAACAAGATAATAAATAGATCAAGAATGTGCAAAAAAAAAAAAAAACCTTTAATATACAACTTACTTCTACGCACAGTAACCTCGTGTGTAATGGCCTCGACTGATGGCTCAAGGCCCAAACCCCACTTAGCAAGACGTCTAAGGGTAACTAGGGAATGAAAGCTCCTGTCTGCGTGAAGACGAGCTCTATGGATGCGGTCACGATGAAACTTACTTAAAGATGGACGTTTGAAAGCTGCAATGAAATGAGTAAACAAAAGTTAGAAATTGCAAATAAATCAAATAGAAGAAGAAAGATAAAGGGGAAGGGACGTACCTTCAGGACGAAGGTTCCCTAAGTCCCCAATATAAGGGGGAAAGGGATCCCTGCCAACGTCCACAGGGTTCCCTGTCCAAAAACCGGAGACAAAGATGTACTCTGTCTTCCATCTCCTATTAGACGAGGCTAGGGACTTGATCAGCCTACAATCATTCCCCCTAGCAGTGAACTGGTAAAAACCCTCAGATTGACTTATCTTGGAAGGTTTGTAACAATAAAGGAACTCGTCCACAGTAAGAGGACGATCCCTACCGAAAACTTCCTTCCATAAAATTTGCATGGAGATAACTAATCTCCATGCGTTAGGATTGAGTTGACAAACACCTAAACCCAATCTAACTAATAACTCTCTTGCAAATGCATTTAATGGAAATCTAAGACCACCTAAAAAATAAGCTTCATACACACCTATACCAAAACAAGGATTACAACACCACTCTTCACGGACGGGTAACCTAGGGTTAAACTCGTCCGGAATTTGATACCAAGATTTAAGATTATTAAGTCTTTGTTCATCCGTCTTAGAATGAACACCTACTGCATAACTAAAAACAGTTTCTTCCTCGTCCGTCGGGTTGGACGGGGGAACATTGGATGGGGAACCAGCTTGAGAGCCAGAAGCTCTCCTAAGTTGTTCCTAGATAATCTCAATGGGAAACCCAGGAGCCCCAGAAGAATAGTTCTCGTCTGTACTTCCTCCACTAAAGTCACTAGTACTGCTAGAACTAGACCTATCACTACTATCTTCACAATACTCATCTATGGCCCTATCAATACTATCAGTAGACGAAAAAGCAACTGACATTTTTGACAGAAACTGAAAACCTAAAGACAGAGAGAAGAAAAGTACCTGGCTCTAGACGAAAAAGGACCCTAGACGCGGAGAAACTCCTAGACGAGGTTCTAGACGAGAGATGTCAAGGAAGAAAATCTCTGAAATAAGAGAGGATAAGCAAGGTATTCCACTATTTATAGGATGGTGACCTGAGCATTTAAAATGACACCGCCAATGAAAAGTTGACACGCGACACCTACCTCGAAAAGCTAAATCGACGAGACTAGTTGCCAATACAAAAATGACACATGGCATATCAATTTATTGACACCAGTTGAATACATCTAAGGACGTGTTGGCAGCATACTCAATCTGTAAGACGACCCATGTGGACAAGGGGGGAACTGATGGTGTTAAGGAAAAAGCGTCGTCCCATATTCGTCCATATGGCTCGTCTGTTGAAAGACCAATAAGGATGAGATAAATATATCTGATTATCCTTAGCATCCTTGATCTACTCGTCCGTCCATGGACGGACGAGGTTCCATGAAAACTCGTCCATCGCCATGATTATTTACTCAGACGAGCTCTACAGGAATATGAAAACACCTGCAGAGCCGTCCGTGATAATCTCGTCTATCCTTAATAAATCATGGATGGGTTTATCCATTGGGACTACTATGCACCAAGTTCTTCATTGATTGTTGTGGAACAGAAATACAATTGAGGTAACTTCTATAACAGTTACACTCCTCAACCATAGCAACGATTACTAAACAAACAAATAAATAACCATTTTACACATACTATATAAACGCTCTTCGATGAGAAGGTAAGATCCTTCAGACATTTCTACTTAAAACAAAAAAAAGTTATTCTCTCATTACTGAGAATTATTGAAATTCGCTAACTTCATCGGAGGAGGACTTTTGGCCGGTCCCCTCTGACTTTTTGTTTATTTTCAGGATCAGGCATTTAGATCATCAGTGTTCGAGACTCACCAACCTACTGAAGAAGGAGGAATTATCAGTATCTATTCTGGTTTTGCTGGAATATGAATTCGGAGAATTTTCAAAGAATTTTATTGAAACAAGTCTTCGAAGTTCTTTGTTGCTTTATTGAATATTTACGCCCATCAGTGCAAGATAACGTACAAGGTGCATATGACTCATATATGAGAGTAATTATAAGAACATTAACTAAACAAAAATGTAAAGGCATCACATATATACCAATATAGCATTAATATTCTTTATCTTCCTTTTCCTTTATGTAATTCTAATTTTATGGAATTTAATTTTTTCATAATTCCTTTTTTAACATTTTTTTGTTCAATCTTTTATCCGGAAAATGGGGTGTTTCTATGTGAGAGATCTGCGTGAAGGGGTTTTTTTTTTTTTTTTTTTGGTTGGGAATTTCAAGTTTCAGCCACTAATAACCAAAAAAAAAAAATCATTTATTAGGTACCTTTGACTGGGCTCGCCAAAAATTGTGAAAAACCATGTAGATCTCCTAATTAAAAAAATAGAAATATGAAATTAAGAAGCGAGAGAGAGAAGAATAGGTCTTTGCTTGAAGAAGACCAAATACCAAACTAAAGAATATAAATCAACCACAAAGAAAGATGTAGAAGAAGAAGAAATCTGAAATTAAGGAGGGGGAGGGGGGGAGAGAGAGAGAGAAAGGAAATGGGTCTTATTGTACCTAGAGGCACAACATAGAATAGAGAAATATATAGTTGGATTTGTGCAAGAAGAAATTTTAAAAAAAAAAGGGAAAGAAAAAAATATTGTAGATAAAAATCAAACTATGCTTAGTTGCACGATTCAAACCAAAATTTTCAGACCCATACCGTTCATTAAACCGTAAAAGGGAAAGGTTCAAGATTTTTGAGGTCGAACCGGAATCGAACCGTGATGACATCACAATTAATTTAATAATTAATTAAAACCTAAATATAGATATTAAATTTATAAAACTAGCAAAATTGACAATATAGCTATATATGCAAGGGAAATTTAATAATTTTCAAGCATATATTTAATAATTAAATAAGAAAGTTAATAAAATAAAATAATAACAATGAAAACATTAAAATTTATGAGTAATTTTTGAAGTAAAGTTGAATACCTTTGAAGGATTTTAATTATAATTTTTTTTATTCCTTGTAAGAGATGGATAATTTAATTAAGTAGAATAAAATTGTGTTTAGTTGTTGTTGTTTTTTCTTTTTTTCTTTTTTTTTTTTAAAATTGCTAAAGGGTTGGACCGCACGGTTCTCACCAGTTCGAGTGGTCCAACCCCGGTTTTAGGGGTTCACGGAATTAACAAAAAATCCGGTTCTTTAGGCTTAAAAAACCGATTTTCATCCCAGTTCCTGGTTTTCACAGTCCGACCTCCTGGTCCGGTCCAATTCTGAAAACAATGGTTCGAACTAGAGTATTGATTCATTATAGCGATAAAGGGACATTGTTTTCTCTGTGTTTTCATAAGCATAAAAAAACACAAAACTAAAAGGAGCCATTTGGCTGTTTTCATTTTTCCCCATAAATTAAAAACGAAAACTATTATCTATATTTTGTTGTTTTTGACTTACCACCAGTTTTTTGTTATTGGAAACAAAAAAAAATGGTCATTGGAAATAGAAAAAAAAAATGTTAGCCAAAATATTTTCTGTTGGGAGCAAAGCTCATCCTATTATTTTTTTATAAAAATTTAAAAAGGATTTTTTTTTTCCATCTCTTTTTAAGTATTTTATAATATTTAATATTTAGAAATATCAGGAAGTGCTAACGAGTTGAACTGCAAGACTCTTGGATGATATTATATTATATAACTTACTTGAAGATATGTTACTTTTATTTCTATTTTAAGTTGTATTTTTTAGATCTATTTTAATAGTTAATAATAACTCATTTAGATTATAGATGTTATTATAATTTTTTTATGTTTCTTGTGACTTAACAATTCTTCTAAAAAAAATTTGATAGACTAACTAATTAATCAAAATTATCAATATGGTAGGTATTTTTTTTAGCTTCTTTCATTGTGTCACCTCTTTTCTTTATGCTTCTTCTTTCTTCCCCCTCCCCCTCCCTAGATTTTTTTATAGTTTAATTGACATCTCCCATATACAAAGTGCTTAACATATGGGGGAGAGAGGTTTGAACTTCCCCAGTATGGGAGTCAAGGGCAAAGGCAAAGCGGGGCAGGAGGGGGTAATTGCCCCTAGCTCGCCAAAGAAATCATCCCCCCCCCCCCATCCCTTTATATATTGATTTTTTTTTGGTTAAATTTTCCTTTTTGGTGAATTTTTTATTGTATTTCTTCTTGTTATATTTATTTTATATCATAATTATAATTAATACACTATTAATTATTTTTATGTCAAAATTCATTCCAACAAATAATAAAGATCGAGACAATCTTTTCTATATGAGATGAGTTCAAGTTACACCTGGTGTAACTCTTATAAACTTACACCTTTTTTACATCGTAGATTTTTAAGAGATCTAACGGTTAAAAAAACATCATTAAATGTTATTGTTTTCTACTTTACCACCTAATTAATACTAGAATTCTCTCTCTCTTTCCTTATTTATTGCTTTCTACTATTATCATTATTTAATGGGCAATCCTTAATTTATCTAATAAAAAAACTATGATTTAAAATATTTAATAATATTACTTCTCGTATAAAATATATATATATATATATATATATATATATTACTTCAGTTGTCATCTTAATGTAGTGTGTATATATACACACCTATTGACATCACTAATTAATCCTGTAATGTTGATAATTTAGCTCTATCTTCTTATATGCAGATAAGGTTCTTTTTCTTTTACACACATATATTATACAATTAGTGACATTAACTTTGATCTTTGGCACCTGATGTAGATTTCTAAAACTTGTCTCTACAAATGTACTTTAGTTAGTTGGATAACATATTTAAGCATATCCAAGCATAAGAATGGAAGAAATATGAGCAAATTGGAAACTAGAAAGACAGAAAAAATAGTCACTCATAGTCTTGACACTCATATATATATATATATATATATATATATATATATAGTTCTTTTTATTTTATTTTTCTTCAAGCTATGTGACAATCCAAATATTAAAATTAGATAAAACTGATTTTGTAACTCACCTTTCCTGTGAGTGTAATTCTTGCACAACTGGGGTTCTCAGGGTCTATCTTTACACAAGTTTCAAGAGGATACTCGCTGACAGTGAATGAAGACCTCTCATCTTTCATTGCATCTTTGGCAGATGGATCAAAAATTGTCTTGTAAAAATACAGGATGCCACTACCTTTGTCAGGTAGTCCATCACTGAATGAAACCACATTCCTTCATTGTATTTGAACAATAATGTAAAATTAATATTCATCTCAAAGAGAACTAAGATCATTTTCATTCATTTGGAAGAACTAACATATTTCAGGCAATATTATATTATGCAAGTCCAAAGAAGTTAAGTTGATTTTTATAAGCCCGTAGATTGTTGAAAAAAGGAGAAAAAAAAAAGTATCCTTAACCTGGACAAAGTATATTGAATAATTATTTACAAACTATAAATAAGTTCCTTTATTTATTTATTTTAAGGAGCAAATTGAAAGTCATTTTACTCTTGTTATGGGTAGTTTTGTGAAATTAATGATTATGGGATTATTTTTAAATTTTTTTTGTTAGACTGTGTTGAAGAAAATATTATATAGTGGAAAGTAATAAATAAGGAGAGAGAGAAAGAGAGAGAGAATGCTGGTATTAATTAGGTAGTAAGGTGGAAAACAATAGCATTTAATGATGTTTTTTTAACCGTTAAATCTCTTAGAAATCTACGGTGTAAAAAAAGTGTAAGTTTATAAGAGTTACACCAGGTGTAACTTGAACCCATCTCTATATATATATGTAGCTACCAAAAAAGAGGACTTCAAATTCTTTAGGTAATAATTTGTTCTCCAACGTAAAATTGCATATAAGTAATAAAATTTCGGGATAATTACATAAGAAAATATATTGTAGTATGTGGTATCTATCTAACTAGTCGCTAACCCGTGCGATGCACGGGAAAGCTATTGTGTATAAATTTAATGAAATAGAAATGTATGAAACACAAATTTAAGTTTAAAATAAAATGAAGAATTAAATCTTTAATATCCTCAACTATCCATAAAATGTATGAAACACAAATTTAAAGAACTACTTAATCAATATTTCGAATAAATTGAGAAAAAAAACTTTAAAGTGTTTTTTGTATCTTCTTCCTTTGTTACTTCGTAATAGTCACTAAATATGTTCTTTTGTTTTAATTTTAAAATTTAAACTATCAATTAGGGTCTCGCATCTAACTGATTAATAAAATAAAAATTATGCAATGACAATGGTTGGAATCTTGCTTGTAATAACCTAAGAAAAGAAGTGGCACAATTTTATGGGACTTCATACTACATTATTTGATTAATTTTGCTGAAGGTAGCATTATGTATTCAATTAATATACAATTTCTTAAATCATAAGCCATGTACACCCAAATCCATGCATGTACATTTGGTGTGCTCACTTCTATTCCTTTGCCTTTACCTTCACCTGATTTTGTGGACTTGCTAATAATCCTCCAACAAAAGCAAAACTATGAAGACTTGACTGGCATATGGTGGCCTTAACTATTACTATTCCCTTTGATATGTTAATGATCAGTTTAGAACCCTGCATTTATGGTTTTCACATTTTTTTTAGTTCCATATGATTAACAAAAGTCATCTTTGATCTCCTTGGGAACACTCATTTGCTTTTTATCTTTACTGCATTACAAATATGACATGGCTTCAAACCGTTGGTAGTAGGAATCGCATGTTCCAAAAAACACTCATTTGTGAGCTATAGTAAAACTCATTTGATTGTGAACTATAGTAATTCTCATTTGTGTGCTGTAAGTACTCTTACCAAACCACAAATTTACTCTATCTCAGCAAATAGAAAAAGAGGGTAAAGCAAGGAAAAAAGAAGAATGGTTTATGTGTGAGTGATTGATGTTAATTGACGTGATCGTTTGTCTTTGTCTTATTTGTATAGACCTCAATGTACAGCTTTACGTGTTTGTTTGAATGGATGTAAGTGCTATATAATGTCTCAGTTGTAACCTTAATAGAGTAAACAATTCATTCAACCCAAGAAAAACAATTGTCTATGTAAATTAAATGAGGAAGAGGCAAAATTAAAGAGCTTTTTTTGGGGTAAATGTTCAAATAATTCAAGCAAATTTAAAAAAATTAAATAAAAAAGGGTCCACTGTTCTTCCAAAAAAAAATTATTGGTCCCACTATCATGAAATCATTTTTTGTTGAAACCTAGACAAAATCCTCCCTATGAAACTTCAAATCCAACTAAACTGAAAATACTCAAAAAGAACACGAAATTAAAACTCAAAAGAAGAATATAAAATTCAATGTTCAATACCAATGCCACCATAAAATGCCCTATCAAATCAGCAAAACTCTAATGTAATGAGACTTTACAATTGTAGACTCACAATTCATTTCCAATAATATATTGAAAAACACCAAGTCACCTTTAAATCACACTAAAATTCATAATCACGCCATGAAATAAATCATAATCAAATCAGATCCACTTCACAGTTTCCAAACCCCTCATTCACAAAGCTTGAAATTATCTTCTAAAATTATATACCAAATGGATAGAACCAAGTCCAAGTTCAATATCAATCTCATAACCAATGGTAAAAAAAAATCAATAAAAATTTCCAAGGTATGACCTCACATTCACATACACACAGTTTATAATGAATTAGAGAATGAAATTGCAGTTAAAATGATCTCACAAACTACAGTGTTTGTAGAAAGCAAATATTCAGTATATGGTGTATCATTAACAATAGCTGCATCTTGTGCAGTCCAAGAATCTAATTGTTCATTAACACCCAAATATCAAAAGAATGAATATTAGACAATCTTTATATTGGAGCAATATCATGCACTGCACATTCACCTTGTTTTGCATTTTATAATGTTCCTCCTCCATTTAAGAAAAGACACAAGTATGATCACAGAGAAAGTTCATTATTTACTACCTTCATGAACAAAGAAGATTCAAGTAAATGTCATCAATTTGTTATAAGATATGGTTGTTTAGTTATGACAGAGCCATTTTTTACAATTAGGAAAATCAAAACACAAAAGCTTCTTTTGGCCAAAGTTTTTTATTAATGTATTAATATATTTTTTGGCTTGTGACAAATCCAAGCTTCTTTTTAACTGAGCAAGTCCAATCGATACCTTCAGCAAAATCATTAAGCAAGTCCAATTGCTTCCACATCAACCTTAAAATCCTTCAGCAAAACTACACCAATTAAGCTTTCTCTGCCATTACCCTCACAACACAAAGCAACAAAAAAATTGATACCTATTCCCTTAACTTCCAAATTATGCACTTTGCTATTATTGGGATTTGCAGACAATTTCTAAACTCTATAGATTCAGCCCTTTGCTAGGCATGGCAGCAACGGCAAAGCCAAGGTTAATGAAGGAGGAAATTGGAGAAGAAGCTGGGGTCTTCAACCAAACAAAGAATCTAACAAAACCCCTCAAAAAATCTATTTGGCTCCAAACCCATCAATCTAAAAGAGAAAACACTCCCAAACAAAACCGTAAATCATATTTAATAGGAAAACTTATAAAACAAAATTAGAAAACTTACTGGTAATAGTGTCTGAGAAATCACAAAGTGGCCCTAATTTCTGAGCTTTTCTCTAAAAATGCAAAAAATTGCAGACCATAAACTCAAACTCAATAGCCAAACGGAAAAACACAGAAGAATTAACCCCAAAATTTTTAAATATACATAGAAAATAAAATTGAAGTATGCCTCAACTTGATATACAAATGGGAACACAGAAGAATTAACCCCAGAATTTTTAAATATACATAGAAAATAAAATTGAAGTATGCCTCAACTTGATATACAAATGGGTAT
The DNA here is from genome assembly GCA_029955455.1 of Quercus agrifolia. NCBI lineage: Eukaryota > Viridiplantae > Streptophyta > Magnoliopsida > Fagales > Fagaceae > Quercus > Quercus agrifolia. Next base: position 53,512,582 of record JARQAD010000003.1, on the reverse strand, counting down.
GTTCAAAGTTGAGGCTTTGGTTGATTTTGGAACTTGATAAACGGAGAGGCTGGGAAAAGGGGGGTGTGGGATCTGAAAATTTAAAGCAACGCAAATCAAGATTAATAACAAAATCAAAAACCAAACATATTGTCCCCCCAGCGGCCAGATGATTCTGGCGAAAACCAATTAAGAAAAATAACTGCAGCCGCTCTCCAACGGAATTGTTTTAGTCTCTGAACTTGATTTGTCCCAATGTCCCATGAGAGGTGGTCTGTTAGATCTGATTGGCATTCGGGTTTTGGGGAAGGAAAAGGGTAGAGAGATAGAGAAAGAGAGAGAAGGGTATGGGTCTTGCAGTGTTTGGAAGGCTGAGTTTGCGTTTGAAGCAAAGACAGAGGCAGAGAGAGAAGAGTATGGTGTTTGAGTTTGTATCGGGTATTGTTTAGAAGTTGAAGATTATCAGGTTTGTTTTGGGGAGAAATAGATATTGGGTTAGACATAATTAGGGTGTTTAGGGTTTTATTTATTTTTAATAATTTTATTTTTATAAATAATGCTGACATGGAAAATTGTGGGAGGTTCAAAAGATTCGGTTATATATATATATATATATAGACTATTAAAAATCTTTTAATTCATGAGTGGAGTTTAGCCTTTGAAGAAAAGGGCTTATTCATTAAAAAAATTAAAATAAATAAACAAAATATAATGAATACGTTACCTTTTCCTGTTTTCTAACACTAAAATATTAAGTATACTGTAACAGGAGTCAAATACGATGTTAATGGTTGATCTTCTTGGCAAAAGATCATTCAATTGGAATGATCTTTCTTGATTATTTTCTTCTATTTCCCTTTGGAATTTGGCTAATTACAAATTATTCAAACTTTCAATTACAAATCATTCAATCTTTCTGGCTGAAGAAATTCCCATGCACCCGTAGTTGGAATCTGTTTTAGGATGGTGACATGTCCTTGGCAGTTTTGAATTTGTGTACATGAGAGAAAATTGAACAATTAATATGGGTTTATTCAAAGAAACTTCACAAGACGAGAGGGTTTGTGGTTGTACTACTGTGATCGGAACAAGTTTAGCTACAAATTGGCTTGTATCTATTTTTCTTCAACCCATTATATGATGATTAAAAAAACCATCTATATGTAGTTTTAGTTTTATAATTTTTTTAATAAGTCATGTGACTTGTTTAAATAATTCACATGATAGTCTTATAAATCACCACATATAATTTATAATTGTTACTAAATCCCTTTTAAAGAATAATTATTGAACTTTACTGGGGCCTTGCAGACTATTAAGGTGATTATTTTTTTTGTTTTTGGGTGCACGTTGTTGTTATATGTCTAGCTCATACATTGTATTTGGGTGGGTGACAAGGAACAAAGCACGTGACAAGCATGATAGAGTGCCCACTTTCCCATCATATTGTACTTGGCACAAATCATCTCTACTCACTTCATCTCTAATGGAAATGGGAAATAACCACAAAGCATTGAGCATAGGAATGTAAAATTCCTATATCTTGGTCTATAATGGTAAAATGTACAAAGCTTAGTTGTCATATTCATTTTGTTTCCTATCTTCTAATTCTATTAATCAAATCAAGAACATCTATATAGGGGTGTAAATTCGAGTTAACGTGTCATGTTCGTGTCGTGTTGAGATAGGGATGTTCAACTAAATGACTCAACCCGAACCCAACCTATTTAGTAATTGTGTCATGACACTTCAACCCTAACCCGACTTATTAATGGGGCGGGTTGACATGATCAAACTAACTTGACACGCTTAATAAATGGGTTGTGTTGGGTTGACACGAATGTGAAACAACCCATTTCAATCCACTTAATATTAAATATAGCGTCCATATAGAAATAAGTTTTTTACACCTCAAAAGTAGTGCATACACTTGGTATTCAACTCACATTGAAAAAAACATAGTTCAACAAAAAATATAACATTCATCTAGAAATAAGTTATTTACATTCCAAAAAAAATGCATACACTTTAACCCAAATTCAAAATAACATATTTCAATAAAGTTTTTGTAGGGTTTAGAGATCTAATGTTTGTAAAGTTTCAATTTACAATTATATCACTTATACATTTTTTTAATTACTCACCTTTTTTTTTTTCAAGTTTAAAATATAGGTTGGATATAAAAATATTTGATAAATCTAAAATAAAATGAATATTTATTTGTTATATGAGTTAAAAGAGTTGTGTTAAATTGATCATTTCAAGTTGACACAAATAAATTGACGTGTCAAACATGTCTATTGCAGATTATGTAAGTTGACCCGCTAATGACACGATTCTTACCATGTCACTTTTGGATCGACCCTTTTATGACCCAAACCAGCTAAGCCCCCACCTTAACCTGCAAAAACTAGTGTCAAACATTGACACCCTTACATCTATACAACATAATATTCATCTAGATTGTCTTTCATACTTCTCTGTCGTAAATTTGATAATGAAATGATATTGATCTGGCAAACCCTCTCCCTTGACAGCTTTAACAGTCCTCCTAACTCTTCACAGGACCTAGGTGGCTCTCCATTGAGTCCAAAGCGTAATCTCAATATATGTTCTTCTCTATTGTTAAGTGTCTTGAGAAGTTTATCCACCTCTTGTGTTGGGAAATTTAGACCCCGATTAATAGAATTAACGAGTTTTAAACCCAAGTTATTAATTAGATTTATTATAAATAAAAAAAATTTAAAACAAACAAACAAACATCAATATCATGTCAAAATCATGCACAGCGGAAAAGTAAATAAGACAAGATATGATGATCCAGGAAAACCAATGAAACAAACTAGTTTCACAGTAAAACACCTGGGGGGAAACCTTCCCGAAAAGCAATCCACTATAGTAAAGTGAAGTTTCAGATCTAGTATAAAACCTTTTTCCCTAGACTCTACAATCCCCGTAGATGAACTTACAGCAGAAACCTTCTACCGTTTCAAAACCTCTGAACTCTTCAATATATGAACGCCACCCTTTGATGCACGAATCCCAGTACATGACTAACCAATTGCGCGGATCCCAGTACACGACTTAATCACCAACTAGAAGAAGATTGTTGGCTGCACAGTTCTTCACTTCATCAACAATGAAGATCAAGAAGCACTTGGTTACAAAACCCTAAGGCGCAAAGACGCAGTAGCTTCTTTCATAGAGAATAAGGCATCGGTCACCTTTTGCATATGTTCTCCTTGTATTCTCTTGTGTGATGGCCTCTAAAATAAGCCTTATATAGGTCTAGGGTTGTGAGAAAAGAAACCCTACACAAATACAAAAACATAGGCCGAAAATCAAATCTGAAAATCTGAATTCCCATAACCTCGATCGATCAGGAGGTGTCGAACTTTAAACTTCAACAGATACAGCTATCGAGAAGCTATTGAGGAGACAGGATATTTCTCGATCGATCCACCTAACTATCGAGAGGTGTCGAGATTGTGATATCTCTCAATTGAAGAACTCGATAGATAGCCTAGCTGTCGAGAGGTGTCGAGCTATCTGTCCGCAGGTGTCAAGCTATCCGTCCAGCTTTAGTGAACAACTTTTCTTCACTTGTTTCTTGGTCCAATCTTCATGGCTTTAATACTAGACTTAAACAACATGTTTCTTGAAGTATTAAACACATCCTAGATCTACCCAAATACAAGTAAAGTGCGTTTTGTCAAAAGATTAGCCAATTACATAAAAGAATGACATATGTTCTTAACAAGTGAAACACATATGTCCTAACAATCTCCCTTTTTGGTAATCTGTGACAAAACCATAACAAACAAATGAACATATAAGAGAACTCATAAATCACTCAACTCATATTCACTTGTTGAATACAATAAAATCTATCCTAACACAAACTCTTGAAAAAATTTGCAAGAAGAGAGTTTATGGCAAGTAGATTTTAACAACCTGTATTTCTGAAACACTTTAAATAAAACTCATCAAGGCATCTTAATGTGAGATAGAAATAAAAGATTGTATACAAATAAAGAAACATGTGTATAAAAAGAGAAAAGAAACAACACATGTAAAGGTAGGTGAAGAAGACGTACATCATCATATATATATCAAAGATAAGCACAATATATGTAAACATGGTCACAAGACCGGTGTACAAGAAGAAGGATGTAAGCATTCCCCCTAACAAGATGAAACACAACTCCCCCTTACAAAGGAATGTATTTCTCCCCCTAACATGTAGAATCTTAAAAAAAGAAACCACATCACAATTTCTCCCCCTTTTTGTCATAATTGACAAAGGGGACAAAAAGCTAAAAAGCTTCACCCGAGAAACATAAAGATGATCAAAAGGGTACAAAGAATCCATAAAAATGCATGAATGTAATGAAACAAGATGCTACGGATGATAAGATAATAGAAATATGCAAAACATGTGAAAGACAAATCTCTCAACAACAACAAAAATGTCATCCTCATAGATTTCATAAACACACACACACACATACTAAACAAGTCTAACCAATTTTATATTTCAAAAACAAGTTAAGACAGTTTAATGAGCATACATTAATACATGTAAAACCTTGTGATAACCAAATCACATTGTACCTGCACCTATATTAAGAGTAGCAAAAAATATTGCGTGTTGTATGTGAAAAATATCGCAAGATTGCATAAGTGTATACATGTTATGACGATTTAAGATATGAGAAAATCACTTTAACTCACACACAATCATAATTGCTTGATGGGGACTATCAACTTCAAGGTACATCCTATAACTCTCACATCTCCTAGAATACACGTTTGCAATCATATTTAAAGCATTTTTTATCTTTTTGCTTTTTATTTTCTTTGCATATTTTTATTTAAGCAAATCGTGCATGGGCATATTAGAGATAAAGAAGAGATACCCAATGATGGTAAGCATTTGACATTCTAATTTTGCTATTCCGAAGCACACAAATGTCATTGACACTGCACTTTTACTATGCCGAAGCATACAGGTGTCATATTATGATTGGTGGGCAACAGTAGTGAAATTGTTATTTATACCTTTCTCTTAAGATTTTGTAGTCCTTTCTGTCAAAAAGAGTGATATGAGTATTAAGTACAAGAGATAACTTAATTTTACTCATCACAAACAAGAGCCACGAACTCATTTACTTAATTGTACACAGAGATGCTCATCTAAGTTACAAAAGATACAAAGTTTAGAAAACTTTGTTTCAATGGTCATCCAAGGTACACAAGTACTAGTGTACACAAAATATATTGTTTTTGTATTTGTCTGATTTTTCCTTCTTCTTTTTTTCTTTTTTTTTTTTGAAAACAAAACAAAATAAAAAACTAAACAACCAAACAAAAACAGACAAACAATATGAAAGCATGAAAGAAAGATGCATTATGCATGAAGGCATGATAAAAAGGTGCAGATGCATAAATGCATGATTCCAAAAGCAGATAAGAAATCAAGCAAAGAGAGTCCTACTTTAAATAGAAAGAATTAAAGCAAAGGACAAACAGAAAAGACAATTAAGTCTTAGGCTCCTTTTTCACCCACACAGCACGAGTCTTTGGCCATGAAGATGAAAAGGCACGTGTCCTAGTATGTCTACTAAAGGACATAGAAGAATTAGAATTCTCTTGAAATTTAGTTAAAAGGCTCAAAGCTTTTAATAACTCTCCAAACAAAGGTGTAGGTCCTTGAGAGGAAACCTGTGGCCGTTTGGACAATTGCTTATAAGGATACAACTTAAAGCAATTAGGATGAATGTGTCTAGAAACACCACAATGGTGACAAACATGAGGTCTAACAAAAGATTTAGAATTAGCCAAATCAGTTTTGGATTTCATACCTTTATTACATTTCTCAGGTTGTGGCACAAAGAACGTCCTTGATCCAAAAGCTGTGGAAGATGAGGGGCTGGAAGAAACAACTTATCCTAAGCCAGTCTTATCAGAACTAGGCTTTTGAGCACTCAATACCTTATCAAGCTTCACACTAGACATCCTTTCTATTTGAGTTCTAGCTTGACTAAACTCAAACTCAAGAGTCTTAACCTTCTCTTCTAATGAGGCATTCTCCACAACAAGAGTCTCAACTAACCTTGTCATCTCATCTAGTTTAACTAACAGATCAGTTTTTTCAGTTTTTACCTCTTTAAGCTCTTTTCTATAAAGATGGGAAGTCTTTTCAGATTTTATGAATTTAGTGCATAGCTTATCATAGGCTTCCTGAAAGGTCATCTTATTGGGTACTTCATCATCAGAAGAATTCTCACTGTCACTAGCACTCTCCACAATCACCTTATCGGTTGTGGCAACAAAGGCCATAACGTGACGACATTCATCCACATACTTATCAGAAGAGTCATTCTCAGTATCACTCCAAGTGGCAACCAACCCTTTATCTTTTGACTCCTTGGTCTTTTCCTTCATGAGGTAGTTTGGACACTCTATCCTCATATGACGAAAACCTTTGCACTCGTGGCATTAGATGAGGGGTTTCTCACTCTTACCTTTCCTAGAGGATTTAGATTTCCTAGGAGGTTTACCCTTATCCTTTTTCCTGAACTAAAGAAACTTGATAATCTCATCAGTTATGAAGGTTAGATCCTCATCCTCATCCTTATCTTCATCTTCATCTTCACTTTCATCTTTATCTTCAAAGTCTTCAATCTCTTCCTCTATACCCTTAAGAGCCAAGTTTTTACTCTTTCTACCTTTTCCCATTGAGCCTAATCCCATCTCATAGGTTTGAAGATTCCCTACAAGCTCAGTCAAAGGAATTTGATCAATGTCCTTGACTTCTTCAATGACGATGATCTTGGCATGGAATCTTTCAGGTAAGGACCTAAGGATTTTCCTAACAATTTTAGATTCTGCAATACATTCTCCAAGGTCGAAGGCAAAATTCACAATATCCTTGAGTTTAGCATAGAACTCATCAAAGGTTTCATCCTCCTCCATCCTTATTTCTTCAAAACTACTTGTGAGTCGTTGAAATTTCACAGTCTTTACTGCCTTGGTACCTTCATAGGTGATCTCAAGAATGGTCCATGCTTCCTTGGCAACTTCTGTGGATGATATTTTCTTGAATTTCTCATTGGTAACCCCACAAAACAAAGCATTCAAGGCCCTATTGTTGAACTTGCCGCTATGATTGTTGTTTCATCCCAATCCACCAGCACTTCCTTTGACTTAATCCAGCCAACTTCAACAGTTTGATCAATGTCCTTGACTTCTTCAATGACGATGATCTTGGCATGGAATCTTTCAGGTAAGGACCTAAGGATTTTCCTAACAATTTTAGATTCTGCAATACATTCTCCAAGGTCGAAGGCAAAATTCACAATATCCTTGAGTTTAGCATAGAACTCATCAAAGGTTTCATCCTCCTCCATCCTTATTTCTTCAAAACTACTTGTGAGTCGTTGAAATTTCACAGTCTTTACTGCCTTGGTACCTTCATAGGTGATCTCAAGAATGGTCCATGCTTCCTTGGCAACTTCTGTGGATGATATTTTCTTGAATTTCTCATTGGTAACCCCACAAAACAAAGCATTCAAGGCCCTATTGTTGAACTTGCCGCTATGATTGTTGTTTCATCCCAATCCACCAGCACTTCCTTTGACTTAATCCAGCCAACTTCAACAGTTTGATCAATGTCCTTGACTTCTTCAATGACGATGATCTTGGCATGGAATCTTTCAGGTAAGGACCTAAGGATTTTCCTAACAATTTTAGATTCTGCAATACATTCTCCAAGGTCGAAGGCAAAATTCACAATATCCTTGAGTTTAGCATAGAACTCATCAAAGGTTTCATCCTCCTCCATCCTTATTTCTTCAAAACTACTTGTGAGTCGTTGAAATTTCACAGTCTTTACTGCCTTGGTACCTTCATAGGTGATCTCAAGAATGGTCCATGCTTCCTTGGCAACTTCTGTGGATGATATTTTCTTGAATTTCTCATTGGTAACCCCACAAAACAAAGCATTCAAGGCCCTATTGTTGAACTTGCCGCTATGATTGTTGTTTCATCCCAATCCACCAGCACTTCCTTTGACTTAATCCAGCCAACTTCAACAGTTTGCCATACCTGTTCACCTAGAGCCTGCAAAAAAATTTCATACGAACTTTCCAGTACGCATAATTAGTTCCGTCAAATAAAGGAGGAATCAAAAGAGATTGTCCACGATCCATGACAACGAGGATCAAGGATCACACTCAGAAAATTAATCCAATCAGAGTGTACCCACTCTTATACCACTTGTTAGAAAATTTAGACCCCGGTTGATAGAATTAACAAGTTTTAAACCCAAGTTGTTAATTAGATTTATTATAAATAAAACTTGTTAAAACAAACAAATATCAATATCATGTCAAAATCATGCACAACGGAAAAATAAATAAGACAAAATATGATGACCCAGGAAAACCAATGAAACAAATTAGTTTCACAGTAAAAAACCTGGGGGGAACCTTCCCGAAAAGCAATCCACTATAGTAAAGAGAAATTTCAGATCTAGTACAAATCCTTTGTCCCTAAACTCTACAATCCCCGTAGATGAACTTATAGTGGAAACCTTCAACCGCTTCAAAACCTTTGAACTCTTCAATATATGAACGCCACCCTTTGATGCATGAATCCCAGTACATGACTAACCAATTGTGCGAATTCTAGTACACGACTTAATCGCCAACTAGAAGAAGAATGTTGGCTGTAAAGTTCTTCACTTCATCAACAATGAAGATCAAGAAGCACTTGATTACAAAACCCTAAGGCGCAAAGACGCAGTTGCTTCTTTTAGAGAGAATAAGGCATCAGTCACCTTTTGCATATGTTCTCCTTGTATTCTCTTGTGTGACGGCCTCTGAAATAAGCCTTATATAGGTTTAGGGTTGTGAGAAAAAAAACCCTACACAAATACAAAAACATGGGCCGAAAATCAAATTTGAAAATCTGAATTCTTGTAACATCGATCGATCGAGAGGTGTTGAGGAGGTGTCGAGCTTTAAACTTTGACAAATACAGCTATCAAGAAGCTATCGAGGAGCTATCGAGGAGACAAGAGATTTCTCGATCAATCCACCTAGCTATTGAGAGGTGTCGAGATTGCGACATCTCTCAACTGAAGAGCTCGATAGATAGCCTGGCTGTCAAGAGGTGTCGAGCTATCTGTCCGCAAGTGTCGAGCTATCTGTCCAACTTTAGTGAACAACTTTTCTTCACTTGTTTCTTGGTCCAATTTTCATGGCTTTAATACTAGACTTGAACAACATGTTTCTTGAAGTATTAAACACATCCTAGATTTACCCAAATACAAGTAAAGTGCGTTTTGTCAAAGGATTAGTCAATTACATAAAAGAATAACATATGTTCTTAACAAGTGAAACACATATGTCCTAACAATTTTCTTCATTAGTTGTTTCTTGACCATCTTTTATGGCATTGTTTCATCTGGTCCTGATATGATATCCTGCAACAAATTTTGAACTAATGAATTAGATTTAGTCAATGGGGCATATGTCTTAACTGATATTTCATATTTTAAAATAAGTTTTTATTGCTAAAATGGAAGATAATAGACAAGATATTGAAGAAATTATACTAATGTTACAATGGGAAAAGAGACCAAAAATGCTTGCAATTAACCTCGCTATAAATTAGTTTACAGGTGAATTTCCTCATCTCAAGCAAGTTTCTTAATCTATTTATTTATGGGGAAAAAAATCCTCAATCTAGTTATTTGTGAACAACAGTATTGATGTATAGTTTTATTGTTGTAAAAAAATTTCCAAGTTGGATTATCAACTCATAAGTCTGTCTTTGAGTAGTCATATAAATTCTGAACCTTGTTTGAGATACCTAGGTATTAAACTAATTCTAGCCCCAACTATTTGGAAGGAATTTGAATTCTTGGGATGTAAAAGCCCCAGACTTCAATCTCATCTAATCCTGCAACCTTGATTTGAGGTCAATGCTTTGTAGAATCAAAATCCAATTGGAGATTTGTATTTTTAAGCACAATTTTCAAAAGGTGAGAAATATCAAATATAGGAAATGCAGGACTCATAACCTTAACTGACATGACGAGAAATGGCTTCAGTTTGAACATTAAAATTGTAGGAAAGTATTAATGAAAGAAGAACTTCATCATTAATTAATGTTAGGAATAAAGTTCAAGAAAAGAACCTGGAAAGTCATGTGACCTTGATCACTTACTGCTCGATCCAATGACACCAGGGGTCTGCCCCTCTCAGATACAAGCCTCACTATGGAAATATTCACATTGAGTATTTCAACAATTTTAGCACAGGTAGGTGCCCTCCCTAATCTTTTAGTCAAGATGTTGCTAGCTTCCGCAATTTTCGCCACCATCCTGCACACATTGCCCTAAACACAACAAGCTAACCATACATTCACTATCACCCGTTTACCTCCCAAAAACTATATTAGGGTGAACAAAATATTGTGAAGAGGAAGGAAATTGTTATTTTCTCGAAATCTAGACTTAGTTCTATTTGTTTTTAGACCCCTTAAAACACAATTGGATTAACCTAGTAAATTAGCCAAGTTTTTACTTAGTTCAAATTTCAGTTCTAGGTTAAGACAATCATATAATCATATCAATGTGAAACAGTGGAAAATAAAGAACATAAAGATATGATGACCCGAGAAACCACACTGGTAAAAACTTGGGGAGGATTTAACCTAGCTATCCTCAAGGTAAACCTAAATCCACTATGAAAGGATCGAAGTTTTACAATAGCGACTTAGACCACTAACATCCTATTTCTACTCACCAATAGAAACTTACTAACATGACCAAGTGTAAGCTCTGAGACCGCGGACTCTTCTTTCTTGGATTCACCAGCAAATACAAGCACACCCGCTTGTGTTTCTTTAAGCTCTTTAGTGCAGCAACTGAATGATCATCAAGCTCTCAATGAAATCTCTTTCTTGATAATCCTAAGCATGTGTGAAGGCAACCACCTCTAGATCTCACAAGAGATTCACACACACAGCAAATAGAGCAACCTCAAAAACATGGCTAGGGTTTTCCTTTTATACTTAAGATAAAACATAAAACCCTACACATCAAACGGGCTTAGGGCTGAGTTGGAAATTCTGCAGAAAAACACAATCTGCACAACTTTCGATCGATCGAGTCTAATTCTCGATCAATCGAGCCAGACAAAATTGCACACTCAAGTCTGCAGTAATTCGATTCCAACTTTACATAAAAAACCTATACTTTGAGCAAGTCTAAACAAGACTAACATCTGTTTTGATCATGGTTTGCTAACATTACAAAATAGAGTTCTAATACATTAGTTCCTAATTACTTAGAACCTAACAAGTTCTAATAAAAATTTCGACAAATTTTTAAAGCAAGCTATTGTTATAGAACATCTCAACCTGAACAGTAGTACAAGTTTTCACAAAGACTGGCATCTCATCTGATGAGCAACTCTAGGAAATACAATTTACAGCAACCATAAAATAGAATGAAAAGAAAAAGAATAAATCAGGCGGGGTTTGATGGGAACCCTGTGTTGAGTTAGTAGCATCCCGATTAAAGGAAAAAATAAAGAAGCAATTCAAGGGAAGAATCACAAAGACAGAAACTTAGTCCAATAGCCATTTATACATTATACATACGTACATATGTAAAGAATTTACTTGAAGTACTTATGCTAGTCAGACATACCAACAAATTTTAAAACACCTCGTATTACATACATGTTAAACACTAAATGGGGAAGACAATGATCCTTGAGTCAAATTTAGACCAACGGCAAAGCCTGCTTTATTTCTGCTCCAGCATTGAAATTTTGCATTGAAACGCCACAACCTACAACTCCCTCCTTCCCTCAGCCAGTCCTTTTTTTCTTTTTCTTTTTTTGCTAGATTAATGTACACATGTTAAACTAACAAGCATAGAGACTCACCAAAAATTTATAAAAACTATCATGCAGCAACTGGAGAAACTCAAAGAAGAATCTTAAAGGGTTTAAAAAGTTGAAAACTATCACTCAGCTTTCTTCAAAACGTGCTTTTTGGGTTGAAAAAGTTGAAACAAACAGGCACTTGAGTCATTTTGAACAGAAGGGAATGCTCAGAAGTTAGACAGGCTTAACTAAAAGGTAGCAATGACTATAAACATAGCGTTAATTTATGCAGTTTCTCACCGGTAATCTCACTAATCTAGTGTCATTTGCTATGGTTCCTGTAATAACTTTCTTAATCCACCAGCCAACATATGTTGACAACTTATGTCCTCTTTCAGGCTCAAATTTCTCCAGCCCCCGAAGAAGGCCAATGCTCCCTTCCTAAAAACACAACAAAACAAATTGTACATCAACACACTGTAGGAAACAAAGTTTAAAAGTAAAATGTATGGCAACCTGAATGAGGTCCTGGAAGCTTAGTCCTCTGCCTTGATAACCTTTGGCAATTGAAACCACCAGTCTACGATAGCTCCGAGCAATCTTTTGTCTTGATTCTCTTCCTTCACACAAAATCTTATCTACACTCCTCCTTTTCATCCCTATGGCCTTGGCCAACTGTTTGATGTTGGCTCACAGCCTAGAGCTTCCCTAACTCCTATTCTCATCCTTTCCAGCCTTGCTCCCTCCTGTCAATTTGCAAACACTTATTTTTTCCACTTTTGATAGAGATAATATTGACTTTCATTTGCAAATTTCAAACTTTTATTGATCAAGTGATTGTTATTATTAGAAAAAACTACCCTAACGCTCACAAATTTCATTACATAACTACTTTGTATGGAGAAGGCATTCTCTTTAACCATTGGAATATACTAGTAAAGCAATTGGAGTTAAAACCTAGAAAGCACGGACGCGGCTGGGAGGATGCCGCACCTGCGTCCAACGTGGCCCGACGTGGGACGCGGCGTCCAACACGTCAATGCCACGTCTGCATTTTTTTTTTCTCTCGGATTCGTGTCGATGCAGCTCGATTCGTGCCGAATCGGCTTCGATTCACGCTGAACCGGGTTGATTCGGCCAAAATAGAGCCGTATCGGCCATGTCAGGTCATATCGGCCGGTGACCGATACGGCCGAAACAAGCCGAAATCGGCCGTGAATATGGCTGAAAAATCCGAAATTATCACCTCAGAGGCATATTAATGTGTTTCTTGCCTTCTTCTTTCTTTGTTTTGTGAAGCAAGGCATAGTAATGTGTTTTTTAAGAATATTTTAATAGTAAAAAATATAGAAAATATAAATAAAAATATTTTTAATAATTTTTTAATCGTCGAGTCCCGCCGCACACGCACCCTACTTTTTCAAAAATTGCTGAGTCTCACACCCGCACCTGCACTCGAGTCCCAAAACGCACCCATGCTTCATAAGTTAAAACTCTTCTCGTCGTAAACAAATTATGTAAAGGAGAATATTAACAAACAAAAATTCAAAGTTCATACCCCACAAGACATACTAAAGTCACTTCAATAATATTATAAGTAAATAGCAACCATTTTAGAATTTTACTAGCAAACCTACCTTGAGGCATAAACAAAACTCTGCCTCTTCCCTTGGACTTAACTTCCCAGACTTAACAGACCCAGATGAAATTCTCCAACTTTCACCAATTTTTTCCTCTAACCCTCTTCTCCTTTTCCTCCTTCTCTTCCTCCTCACTCCAAACCCACCATTCCCATCCCCAACCAACACATTATCACTCTCTCTGTCACTCCAAACCTCACCAATCTCAGGCGCAGCCAACACAGCATTTCTAGCAGCCTGAGCTGCTGCTTGGGCTAGTGTAACTGCCTCTAAAGCTGCAGCAATGACTAGTGCATCGTTGGAGACTATGTTAGAGTCAAATTTAGTAGAAGATGTAGAAACATGCAATTGGGGTTGGAGAGGGTGGTGGGTTTTGAGTGAAGAAATGGTTGGGAGAGTTGGAGAGTGAGTTGGAGATGAGCATATTGTGGTGATGGCCATGAAGTGTAGATTGAGTGAGTGAGTGAGTAGAAGCTTAGACTTTAAAGTATAAATGAGAGTTTGTAGATGTTTTTGGGAGATATTTCTTTCCTTGCCATGCAGGACAAATGTGATTTTTGTTTCATTGTTGCAGACAAGATAAAAGGGAGTGATGGCAATCTACGTGTGGATGTCATTGATAATATAGTTGATAAAAATCAGAATATGTGTAGTTGCACGGTTCGAACCAGAGAATTGGTTCATTAGAGTGATAAAAGGACACTGTTTCTTCGTGTTTTCATAAGCGTAAAAAAACACAAAACTAGAAGAAGCCATTTGGCTGTTTTCATTTTTCTTTATAAATTAAAAACGAAAACTATTATCTATTTTTTATTGTTTTCGACTTACCAAACAAGTTTTTTGTTATTGGAAACAAACAAAAAATGGTCATTGGAAACTGAAAACTAAGAAGAAGAAAAAAAAACAGTCACCAAACATATTTTCCTATAGTTTTAAAAGAGCCTTTGGTAACTAGTAACTTTGATATAGCCCTCCCAATTGGTGATAACCATGAAATAGCCCTCTAGATTGCACCCCTTGTTCTGTACCTCTCCATGTGATATCCTACATTCTTCTTAATTTGGATGGAAGCAAAATAAGAGGATTTAAGACCTAAAAGAAAACCCAAATTGAGATGTGGCTAAAAACTTGATCAAGAAATTAAAAGATCAGTATTTTTACTGTTTAAGGTTTACTTTTCTTGTCTTACTAGGATCAAAAATCCACTAGAATTTTTGGAGTAGTCTACCATATAAAGTTCTTTAAATCCTCACTTTTCTTTTATGATAAAAGGTCTAAATTGTACCAACTACCAAGCCATCAATACACCACCAAACTCACCTAAGATAATTGTTTTATACTTTCCCTCACCAAAAACTAGGTTGTTATTGTGTATTGTGGGAGTATTCTCTCTCCCTCTTACAAGGAGGTGGGTTCCACCCACCATGGATCCACCTTTATGTGAGAGGGAGGAAGTATACTCTTAGAGTAAACAGTAATCTTCCCCAAATACTGAAATTTTTCCACCTTTCATCCTCATTTTCGTAGGAAACGGTAGGTTGAATTGTGACATTAATTAGTTTTCTGAAAGTTTGACTCTTAAAACTTTAGTTACCATAAATTTTTACCTGTGCTATTAGTAGTTTTTCACAGTCACTGTTATAGGGCGGTGAGGCTCAAAGTGGATTTACTTGACTTGAACTCATATAAATATGTGTGTTCAAACTTCAAACTTCAAACTTCAATGGGATATGATTATGTTGCGCACATGATGTGCAAGTGGCTCTGTTAGAAGCATAGGATTGGTATTGGTACTTATAACAAAATAGTCCAATTTTCACATTAACTGAAAGATATCGAGAAAATACCCTCTGATCATGGGATTCTTAAATCTTATGTTAAAGCTATAGCAATTCTTGATATGATATATCTCATCTGAAGATTCTGAACTACCAAAGAGAGAGAGAGAGTTTTGGAGGTAAACTCAAATATCAATTTAATTGGCAATATCTGATTGGGGCCTGGCTTTGTCAAATATGGCTCAGTCCAAAATTCGATCAGGCCCAAGTTTTTTTTTTTTTTTAAATCCTAAGCATAACTTTTTAAGAGATTCAGTTTGTTCGTTATCCCACACCCCTTACTAGCTAAAATGGGCTGGTCTGGGCTGGGCATCTGAACTGAAATGCCCCACCAAAACAAACTTTTTCCTAACGCTCTAGTTATTTCGATAGAAAAACTTCTATAAAGAGAGTTTTTAGCGTTTTTTAATGTTTAGTAGCATAAAAAAAATGAATCAAAAGAAAAATATTTTTAATCAATATAAAAAAATATGATTTATTTTTAAAAATGGTTTTTCACTATTTTTTTTTTTAATAATTTTATCTCACAATAAGCTAAATACAAAAAGTTAGGGAATTGTTTTTCAACTCATTTAAAGTTATTATCAAACATAGGAAAATGAGATAATTTTATAGAAAATATTTTTTAGAAAATAACTCATTTTCTAGAAAATATTATTATCAAAAAAATTAGAGCGTGAATTAAATAAACTATCTTCTCCACACAAAAAAAAAAACTCTCAAACTTATCCTTATAAGGACAAGGCTTCTACTCAAATTATCCTTCAAACTCTTCTTATAACTTTTTATGAAATGTGAATTTTGAAAATCTAAAGATTAGATTATATATTTTTTATGTTTTTTCAAATTTCGTTCAAATCGAATATTATTTACCATTCAATCAATAAATTTATTTTTAGGCAAGACTTAGGTATAGTTCTTAGATATTGTTCCTTAGGTTTCCATCTTAAAATTTTTCCATGTAACTTTTTTCTCATAGAATAGAAGTGTATTTTTTTATCAAAAAAATGTATTTTTTAATTAAATTGCCACATGACAGAATTTTAATATAAGAACTTAAGGGACAACATTTAAGATACTATATATAAGTTTTATCTTTTATATTTTTATGTATAATTTTAGACAACAAAAACTTTTTTAAACCCTTATTAATTTTGAAATTTTGGAAAAATGGAAAGACAAACAGTAATTAGATTTTCAAAATTCATAAGTCAGAATAAAGAGAAGTTTGGAAGTTTCTCTCAAAACAAACCTTTCCCCATCCTTAAATTCCATTAGAATTCTTATTCCAGCACCATTACCATTAGGCTTGTAGCAAGCAAGGTGATAACGTAAACTAGAAATCTCTAATATTAAAAAAATAAAAAATAAAAAGGAGGAGAAAACCAATAAATAGAAGAGCTCACAGAGAGTTGCAAAAGAATCAACCCCATTAGATTAGATCCCACATTCTCACACGAAAACGAAGAACGAAAGGAATTTCCCACAAACTCCGAAAAGCTCAGAAATCAACAAGACTCCACCTCCACCTCCACCTAGGGTTTTCCACAATCGTCGAAAAGAGAGAGAGAAGATGGTTCTGACGCAGAAGCTTCACGAAGCGTTCAAAGGAACGGTGGAGAGAATCACAGGTCCTCGCACCGTCTCCGCCTTCAAAGAGAAAGGCGTTCTCAGCGTCTCCGAGTTCGTCATCGCCGGCGATAACCTCGTCTCCAAATGCCCTACCTGGTCCTGGTACTCCATTCCGTTTCTTCTTCGCCTTCCAAAAACCTAATCAGAACCTTCAAATTTGCTCAATTTATAGCTCAATTTTACCTTTTATACAATTTTCGCTCAAATTTTAGGTCTCACAATATAGAATTTAGCTTCAAATTTTTGAAATTTTTTTTCCATTGTTTTCGTATTTCCTGTTAAAATTTGCTTTTTAGAGTTTTTTTTAATTTAATTTTAATTAGATTGAATTTATTTCAATGGATTTTTTGTAATGTGATTATGCCAGGGAATCAGGCGAGCCAAACAAGAGGAAGTCATACTTGCCACCAGAGAAGCAGTTCTTAATTACTAGGAATGGTAAAAACTAAAACTTTACTTTGATTTTTACGTGTTTTTTAAATATGATAATGTGTGATGTTTTTGGTAACAGCTACTATAATGGTTTGTTTTGGTTTGAACTCATTTGACCATAACGATGACAGAATAAAAAAGTAAATTTACAGATACAAACTATTTTACAAATCATTGATGTAGCAAATTCTTACCGGTTCTCATCTGGGTCCACCAAATCAGCAATTTGTTAAATAGTTTGAGGTTTTTAGGCCTTTGGCATTTTCCAAAAAGTAATAAAATTGACTGATGTTTTATAAGTTTCCTTCTTTATTGTTGATGATAATAATGGGTTTTTATCAGTTCACTTTTTGGCCACTAGAAAGTGTGAATGTGTGTGTGGGGAAGGTGGGGGAACCAAAGGGGTTTTTGGATCTTATTATGTTTGCTGTTTTGCTATCCCAAAAGTCAAAAAAAAGAAAAGTTAATTGGCCCCAGTTGGTGTCCAAAAAATTATATCTGAAGTTGTTTGGTTTAATCACCCTGTATTTTTTCTGCAATCAAAAGGGCAGTAATGGTTTGTAGATTGACAATTGAAGCAAATAGAAGTAAAAATAGAAAAAGAAAAGGATGAAATTACGCATATCAGCAGTGTTTTGTGCAAAAAGTTGGATGTCTTTAGGAAATGTTCTGTTATTTTTTCATTTACTTTGGTGATTAGAGTTCGCCTTCTGTTTGTATTCATGCATTTTGATCGTGGTTACAACATTATATTCAGTATATTCCTAATTAGCTCCACAGCCTCCACCAATGAGTTAGTACTCAACATGCAAATCCTTCTCCCATAATTATAGGATGGAGGGTGATGACATGGGTTCAAGACCCACTAGGTTTATGTGTGTGTAATTGAATACATTCGTTGCAATAGTTTTTTTTCTAATGCTTTGGATTTTTTTATTGGTAGATTATTACAAAGGATAACTACATTTTGGAATTATGCAAATTACTGGGAAGCAAAACTTCTTCTCTTCTCTCTCTGATTGTAATTTTTTATTGTGTAAAACGCACTCTTATATTCTTTGAATGAATAGATAAAGTAATGATAAACCGATCACTTGTTGTTCAGTCCCTTGTCTACGAAGGGCTGCATCAGTTGAAGAGGAATATGAAGCTGCAGGTGGGGAGGTTCTTCTTGATAATGAAGACAATGACGGCTGGTTGGCAACCCATGGGAAGCCAAAGGGTATGTCCACTTGTAGCGTACATCCGAATTATAAGTCATTATTATTTATACTTACATGTCTTCTTTCCTTTCTGAAGATAAAAGCGATGAGGCAGAAAACTTGCCTTCTATGGAGACTTTAGAAATCAGCAGCAAGAACAAGACTGTGAAGTCAATACCCTCACACTTTGGGGATCCAGATGAAGAAGATATTCCTGACATGGCTGATTACGAAGAACCTGACAATATTGAAACAGATGCTGTAAGTTTTTACATTTGTGTAACCTGCAATGTTTTAGTACTTAATTATGCATGCAGGCACATTTGTGAAAGATTGAAACCTCATGGTTGAACTACATGACTTTTCTTATTCACTCTCTCTCTCTCTCTCTCTGTGTTGGTGGTGTATTGATGGTCTGGTGAAGTAGCTAACTTACCAGTGTTGGCAATTCAGTGGATTCATGATAATATCATATTTCCATGCCAGGAAAAACATCTTATAGCCATAGAATCATGTGATCATGGACCATTGGGCAGTAGTTTGCAATGCTATAATACTCAATCTTACATTCACGTATGGAAGGACTAAAGTCAGCTATCAATGTATGTTGGGCATGTAAGGGTGGCAGGGTGCTATAGCTTCTTAGAATTTCATGTTCAAATTGTATTGTTAAGCTCTATACATGACCTTAAAGATTAACGGAGATGGGGTTTTTGTTTGGCTGTCCGGTAATTCAGCGAATCACTTAGTGGTGGGAGCTCAAGAGTTGCATGATAATATTGGTGTTACTATATCTAGTAGAGTAAAACTTTAAATTTGGATGTTAAAGATAGATTCTAGGTGGTGCTAATTTGTTTATCCCGGTGATTTATTTATAGTAGCATATGACAGTGGTCTTTTGGTATAGGTCCACTATTTTGAACGGCCTTTCTCTAAGTCTCTTGCATATAATAAAGTTTTTTTTTCCCGAAATTAGTATAATTAACTTCAATCTTGTCTTTTTGTCTTGAATGGATTTTTCTGCTTTATCAGTTTATTCTATGAACTATTGATTTATGTTGTTGTCTTGAACCTGTGTTCTTCAGGCAACACTTCCATCCACATATCTTGTTGCTGAGGAACCTGATGATGACAATATTTTACGGACTCGAACCTATGATGTCAGCATCACGTAAGATCTATTATTAATTCCTTTTTTTTTACTAGTGTCGCTTCTCTTAAAATGGTGGAGCCTCTTGCTTCTTGGAGGATAGAGTTCCCCTTTCTTTTTGGGTTCATTTCTAATATGGTGGTGACGAATTTCTTTAAGTAGCTGGGTCAGAATGTAGTAGATTACTGCAATTATAAATATTTTTTCCTGTATAATCTCCAAACATTTATAGAAATACTACCCTTATTTCATGGCACTAATATCTTGTCTAATTTTTCCGTGTTTCCAGGTATGACAAATATTATCAAACTCCTCGTGTGTGGCTTACTGGGTATGATGAGGTTCGTCTCAGTAATTACGTGTTTTTTCTTGTTTTGAGGTTCCTAAGGGTATTAAAATTTGCTTAGTTTGTTTGATTGGATGACCACTATGAGTGGTCTTTCTATCCTTGTTGGATTTTGTAGATTTGTGTACTCTAAGCAAAAGTAACTTTTGCTTAGTTTCTTGTCTTCCTTAGTACACGGCCTGTGTACCACAGAAGCAGTTTGTACTATTCCTATTTTCTTTTAATAATTTCCTTTACCTATAAAAAAGGGAAATTTACTAGTGGTTTTTGTATGATAATATCATTTGCTTTTCGTACCAAGAGGTGTTTAGCAAACCAAGCAGCTTGAGCTAGAATGTTTTATTAGGATTTAACAAATCCAGTTAAGGTCTTCCAGTTGAGATCCCACAAATTGAGCAGAGCCGAGCCAAGGTCAAGCCTTAGTTCAGATTGCATTAGATAAGCCAAGCACACAAGGCTTCCAGGTCTGTCATGCTGAGCCCAAACACCTCACCTCTTGGCCCAGCTTGGCCTTGTTTACTTTTTCTCATGCTATTCTAATGCACTTATCACTTCAGTTTTGTTATATATTTCATATATGTCAACGAAACTTACATATCTTTACTGATTGTGAAACTCGCAAAGAGAAAAGGAAGTGAGTTAGACACAGAGAAGATACTTGGACCAAACAAGAAGTATCTTGGAAAAATTGGCCATTGTTGTCATTGGTTGTCAAGGCTAGTATATACATTGATGAATCTGTTCTTTATAGGCATAATGAATATTCATTAAGAAGCTAAAATAGTTCGACTACTGTCTCCATTCATTATAAGAAATTAAAACAGTGAACAAAGTCAAAGCAAATAGGAGAAAAAGAAATTCTTCAAGTTCCCCCACCGCCTTTTTCTGGGTGCTGATGTACCTTCATCATCGTGAACATGTCGTACTTTTTTTAATGAAGATATCTATTACCTATCCAAAAAAAAAAAAAAAAAAAACCTTAAACACAAAGCCTGCTGGTTAAGATCATCCTTTATAGTGTTTCTACTTCAGATGTTTTATTATGTTAGATATTTTCTCACGTTTTAAGTTTTAGCATGTGAGCTGGACTCCTTTCCTATTTGTGACCTTTTTTTCTTGTGACTAGTTGAAACTATAATTGGTAACTATTCGTTAGTTTTCTGATTTTTGGATGACCACTTGTGCATTTGGCATGCCAATATGCTGCAATTTCTTCTTTTTTGAATTAAGTTTTGTTGAGTGTGAAGTGTATATGTCATATGTTATCATAAAGGGAAAACAAAATGGTGTTTTTATACGTTTGCATTGTTGGGGTTTACGTTATCTTGGGTCGATCATTTTATTCATTTAAATATGCAACTTTTCATTTGACATATTCATTCAAAGGACTTATTGAAATTCCCTTTGCAATTGTGATAGTCAAGGATGCTTTTGCAACCAGAGCTTGTACTTGAAGATGTTAGTCAAGATCATGCACGCAAAACAGTAAGTTTTTCCTTTGAAATTATATATATATATATATTTAAAAGTAAATTCCTTTGAAGTTATGTATTTTCTCTTTTGTATAATCAGCATATGTCCACTATATGTTGTTTCTCCTTGATGGAGCGTTTACTTGATTCTTTTTTATAGCATCTTTTTTAATGTTACAAAATGGATATTCACACCTCAACAGTCTAGTATTATAAATATTGTTTCGCTTAATACTTTAACCTTAAAAGTTCCTTTTCAGGCTACAATGATAGTTAAATATCAGTCTATATTTTTAGATATCTGTTAAATTTTATTATATGTCCACCCATAAATTATTTAGTTCTCTATCTTTATCCCTCCTCATGTTATGTCTTCTCCATGCTTACCTTCAGAGCCTTTTCATTTTCTTCTTTTATTGGAACACAGATAAGTTGCAATTCAGTGCTACAGTACCGGTGTCTGCTATTTTGGAATTCGTAGATACCTGCTGGTCCATTTTTTTATTGTTAGCAATTGCTTTTGCAGACATAAAATCATGTGTAAAGCACCCACACATGATACATTTGTCCTTGTCCAAATGGATTAATATTAGATGCAGATATCTATCGTAATTTACATTGTGATACCTTTTCTGTTATGCAAGTTGAACTTTAGGCTCTTGGTGTCCTTAGTTCTGGTAAGCCTTATACATGATATGTGCTACTGAACAATGGCGGACAGGGTGATGATCCTTTGTGAAAATAATATTATATTTACATGTTCCACATGCACCACCTTCTGATGCAATTGTGTTTTAAAATTAATTTTGTGGGTACAGGTAACCATTGAGGACCATCCGCACTTGCCTGGAAAGCATGCATCAGTGCATCCATGCCGACATGGGGCTGTGATGAAAAAGATCATCGATGTACTGATGTCACATGGAGTTGAACCAGAAGTTGATAAGTACTTTTCACTCTCTCAAATCACTTGAATCAGTAGTTGTAAATTGGAACCATCTTTACTTCCGAAGGCACAGTATTTCACACCTAACATTTATCTTTAAAACTTGAATTCAAAGGCTATATGCTTTTAGAATCATATATTTTTGAATTGGAAACATCATTATATAGGTAATTGGTCTGTTATCTCCAATTGCTTGAAATCGTACTAGTGCATAGGTGGGCACCACCACTATCTCCTTTGCCTCCACCTCACCACCTTTTCCACTGCAGCTACTCGAAATATTAATGATTTTCTATGCAAGTCAAATGATATAAAAATATTTTCAGGAGCATTTTTAGAGTCACAGCTAGACACAAGAAAACAAGTAATTTTTCTGAAAAATGTTTTCCACCAAAACAGTGTGTTAATAAGTAACACACTACCTTTAAGTTCTCGAGTCTCGACACCCTTGCTTCGATCCTGCCAAAATTAATCTTAACCTTCTACAATCTCCCAACTAAGCAACTATGGAAAAACACTTGCTCAAGTGCAAAATAAATGTGCCAGTAAAAACAGGTGCATACACAAGTATACTCGAAGACGTAATTTTAGAAATGCTGCCTCGTTTGCTTATAATTTTTACATAATTCAGATAATGATCTGTATTCTTACTATCTCTATTTGAATTCTTTAGGTACCTTTTCTTATTCTTGAAATTTGTTGCCTCTGTAATTCCAACAATTGAATATGACTACACCATGGACTTTGATCTTGGTAGCTCCAGCAATTAATTCAAAGGTAATTCTATATATATATAGATAGACAAGGACCTTTCATTCCTTTTGTGTATATAACATGTTAGAATTAACATATTATGTCTCCACTAGAAACATGATTGTTTGCATGCTTTGTCATATCTTAAGATTATGTTACAGAAATTAACAAGGTGATTGAATTTCCCAGGGAAATAAAAATTGCACCATCACATTTCCTGTATGATTGTGGTATCAATGGTCATTAAAATTGATAATCTCGTTTTTTGCTTACAACAAGAGGGGTGGGGGGGATTCGAACTCAGGTTCTCTACATGGGATAGCTCGGTAATGCCACTAAGATACTAGGCTTTTGGCCTTGAAAATGACTATTGTCTATTGTAGATTATGGTGTTTTATTAACCTTTATTGAATAAGATTGATGTTAAATGCAAGATGAAAGGTTGGTCTTCAACAGAATTCAAGTAATCTAGGGTTATGCGTTGAAAGGATGAATATAATATATCGGTGCTTTGTCTAGGACATAATTTTTCCTTGCTTTATTTTTAGAAGGATGAATATAATATATCTGTGCTTTGTCTAGGACAGAATTTTTCTTTGCTTTATTTTTAGCTCGACTATGTTGCAATTTACTTTATTTTGCTACTATATTACAGATAAAAGTTGCAACTTCAGCATGAAGGTGATTAAAATGTGAAGTTAAACAATGTTGTAAGTTGTAACTACTACTAATGGTGTTGTCTGTCGACTTAGCCATTGTTGTACAGTCTAAACTATTTGATTGGATCGTCATTTGGATGCTGAATGTGTTATTGGAAGCCACCATTCACATTATTAGTGAATGATGGCTTTGTATAGTGGAAGTTCTATTTATCTTTACTCTGTTTTATATGATAGTAGAATTGCCATGTGCCATATTTTAACTGGGTTCGATCACTGATACATGCTAATCAAAAGTCAAAAAGCATACCTTAACAACTGGTGAATGACTCAAGTCTAAATGCAAGCGCCCTTGTTCAACTTTTTGACATTATGCTTTTTGAAAAAGGGGAGGTTTTAAGAAGTGAAATATGAAATTAGACTTTTAGTAAAAGTCAAAAAGCATACCTTAACAACTGGTGAATGACTCAAGTCTAGATGCAAGCGCCCTGGTTCAACTTTTTGACATTATGCTTTTGAAAAAGTGGGGGTTTTAAGAAGTGCAATATGAAATTAGATTTTTTGTAAAAGTTAAGGGCCTGTTTGGTACATGTGTTTAAAAATTGAAAATTGTTGTTTGAAAATATTTGTGGAAATACGTGTGGGTGAAAAAATGCATTGAAATGCGTGAAATGTTCTTTAAAAACTGAAAATTGTTGTTTAAAATCACAAACCAAACACCCCCTAAGTGTTTGATAAAAGCTATTAAAAAGTACTTTTTGAAAAAACTGAGTGTTTGACTAGCACTTATAAAAGTGATAGTTTGAAAGGTAAATTACTAAAAATGACAATGTATATATAAAAGAGTTTATTTCATACTTAAATCAACTACTTCATATACTTACTAAAAAAAACTAATTAATAATAATGATGATAATAATAAATATATTATTGGTATTATTTTAATAATGTTTGTGTTTAGTTCTTTTTAGTGTCATAATTATTTGTTATTACCATTAATGACTTCTTATCAATATTAATTAAATCTAAATAATTTTCATCATCATGAAGCACAAAATGAAAATGTAAAAAGATGAAAAAATACATACCAATCATCTAAGTTTAAATTGTACTACATAAAAATGTAAAAAATTATATTACATGAGTTCTATTCTAGTTGCTGCAATATTCCTAAACATTCTATCAAGTTGTTGTAGATTTTATAGACCTTTGCGTCGAAATTTTGAAGTTTTGGGTATTTCCTACCAAATGTAATTGTCATTTCACTCATATTACAATAATATACATAACTATTTCAAACTAGCTATATATTAATAAAATTCTCAACTCACCTTCAACTTCCATGTTCTACCAATCATCACTAGCATCAATCATTCCCTTCACTGCATCTCATCCCAAACTTGTGTCAAGACCCTTCAATTTTCCCACACTCCAATCTGCTTTTTATACATCCCACCTACTTTTTAATTGGTTCTTGTCATAGTTTAGACCAGTCTCATGACAGAATTTGATCACCAAATTGCTCCAACCTTTGGGACTTAAGGCAGCAAAGATTCTTCTATTCCCAGCTTCAATCTCTTCCACACAAAGGTTACAAAAAGTAGTTGTCCAACTTGGATTTCCCCATAATGCTCTTGCTTTTTTTGCTTCAGAGTTGGAAGCAATGTTTTTACCCCTCTATAGAGTTAAGCAAACGTAAGAAGTGAAAAAATTAGAATTCATAAAAATAAACTCTACTGCCACAGAGGACAAGCATTTTACAAACCATGACAATGAATCAAACACTGAATAATTAACGCAATTACTCCAGAAGCACCAACCCACCATAGCATGAGATTGATTCCAAAAATCAATAATAAAGAGTGGAAACATAAACCCGTGCAAGAAACTTATTGAATAAATTGAGCTCCAAATAAAATAAATTTCATTATCAATCAACAAGAAACTTAATGAATACTTTGGAAAGTCTCAGGAAAGAAAGAATAATTGGAAATTGGAAACAGATAAATGTAGTCATCACAGGTAGTGCAGCTCATCAATACATAGCAATTACAACAGACATCTCAGCAGTCCAGCCAACAGGTTCTTATTTAGCATTAAGAAAGATGAAAACTTGAGTAACATAACATTGAACCCCAAAAGAAGGAAGCCATTTCTGGATCTCCATTTTGTCTTCTTCAATCATTCTAAAATCAACCACGTTAAGTCAATCCCACCATAACATCTAAGCCAGTTTAACTAAAGTGAATAAACAGAAGACAAATAACAGAAACCAAAACATTTGGAGTTCCTGTAAATCTTAAGAACACAGTTTTTCCATTGTCTCTAACAATGGGAAAAATTCCTTAATTAAAAAAAACTAAAAAATCAAAAAGTTAAAATAATCATTTAAGTACACTCCAATGGAAGCAATAATCCAGCCATTCACGTAAGTACAGTCCAATGGAAACAATAATCAAAAGTATAATAAATAAAGAAATAACGAAGAGATCTTATTGGGAACCTAGCCACCTAAGACAAAAATAATAAAGAAAAAAAAGGTATAAGGCACAGCAAAGATGAGCCATCCTAGAAAATATAGTATGGCTCTTACAATCAGTCACATAAATAGTTCCCCTCTTTTTTCTTTTTCATTTTTTTTTTTTTTTTTTTTTTTTTTTGCAGGAAGGAATGGGGCCACAAATGGTAACGAACATGCACAAACAAATCAAATTAGGGGCAATATTTAAGGCATGTAAACAAGCCAAGCAGAAACATGAAGCCAGTTCTGGTTGAACTTGGTTCCAGTTTGACCAATCCCAACTTCATGAGCAAAGCAATTTCTTTATTAGTCACAACAATTTCAAGAACTCAGAGAAAAAATTACAACATTATGAGGTACCACGGCTCTAATAACTGGCTTCTCTTCATCATAAGCGATGCATCAACATTCTGATTTACCTCCAACTTCTCCCACTCTAAGGCAGTATGTCAAACTAGATGATCCTACCAGGTTTCCTTACACTTATGAATGGAAATATATATGATAATGAATATGAACTTGGAAGCAACTATGAAGAAGAAAACTTCTGAATGGACACAAGAATGTGTTCTAATGAATGTTCAGAAAACATAGGAACTATTTCCCTTCACAGGACTCTCTCTTTCTCTTTCTCACGCTATTGCTATTGCTGTCTTTTTTTAGTGTTTCTACACAACCATACGGCTTCAATAATAAACTCTTCTACCAGAGGACAAGCATTTTACAAACCATGACAATGAATCAAACACATACAAGACAACAAAATTGCTTTAAAAAGTCAAACCTGAAACAAAAACTAAAATACCCAATTCCAAAGAAGACCCAAATCATGCTTAAACTTAAAAAAATCAGATCTCAATCCAAAGTGACTTGAATAGAGAAAGGGAGGTCAGACGATTTTTTGTCATAAATTAAAATGTGACTTGAACATGTAAATATACCGAGCATGTAAAGACAAAGCATATATCCACAAAAGAAAAAAAAAGAAAAAAATACAAAGCATGTACCTACCAAATTTTTTCAATACCCAAAAGAGAACAAATAGATCATTAGCAAGAACAAATAAAGCATGCACAGATCTGAAAAATTTTCAACAAATATTTCATAATCTCTGGTGATAGCTAGTGGTTTTTGGTAGCAATTCAGTGTTGCTTGGTGTTTTGTTGATAAAAAACTCTACGTTCAAAATGTTTTTCTCCAATCAAATATAAACATAAATAAAATTTATATATATATATACAGAGGAGAAGAAGAAGAGGAGAAGAAGAAGTAGAAAAGGAAGAAGATTGCCGACGGATGACAGGAGGACAAAGGCAAGAGAGACTTTTACTTGTAGCAACACGGACAGACTTGTTTTGTAGCAGAGCAGAAAGATGAGAGGAATCTGGCATGAGGTGAGCTTTAGAGATGTGTTATCCTTCGATTTATCAAAGGGAAAATTGGGTTTTCAATAAAATATTTGAGCAATTTAATAATTGAACACAGTCTTCAACGGTAATGTTGGTAATATTTATGAAACACGCATTAACTTTTGCAAAATGCTCTGAAGAGCTGTCTTGTGTTAAAGTAGACTTTCTTCACATTTCAAAAAGCAACTTTTTAGAAAAAGCAACTTATAAAACTTTACCAAACACATTATTTTTTTGATTTCAAAAAGCATTTTTTGTCAGAGAAAAGTGCAAACAAACGAGCACTATATTAGAAGTCTCAAATGAATAAAATATTTAGGCAATTTAGTAATTGAACACACTCTCCAACGATAATATTTATGAAACGCGCATTGACTTTTACAAAATGCTCTAAAGAGCCGTCTTGTGTTAAAGTGGACTTCACATTTCAAAAGGGAGCTTTTTAGAAAAAAAAACTTTTAAACCCTTACCAAATGCACATATTATTTTTTTGGTTTCAAAAAGCATTTTTTGTCAGAAAAGTGCAAACCAAACGAGCACTATTTTAGAAGTCTCAAATGGACACTTTATTTTTTTTGGTTTGCACTTTCCTCTGACACTATATTAGAAGTCTCAAACGCACATATTATTTTTTTGGTTTCAAAAAGCGTTTTTTGTCAGAGAAAAGTGCAAACAAACTGGCACTATATTAGAAGTCTCAAATGAATACATATATATATATATAGACACACACACACACATTAAAAATCCAAATTTGAACAGGAGCCCATTCAAAATGCTCCTCATTCCGAAGTCTGGATTTCTTAGGACCAGCATGCGAGGGCATATATGAGTTGCAATATTAGAACTGCTGATAAAGTCTGTCTCTCGCTATCAAATAGGAAACTTGTATTTGATAAAGAACAATCATAATAGGGTATATTACTAAACCATATGCACTTGCACAATAGATTTGATAGTTTGATTTGGTCTACCTTGCGAGATACCTTCTATAAACCAGCATCCACAATTGGAATTAAAGCACTGCAGCAACAAGTGCAAAATAATGTCCACACTAGAATCAGAATTTCATCAGCATAAATGATTTATTGACAAAGCTAAATTGAAAATCCCCGCAAGTGTCTCTCTTTAATTGTCAGCTAAAACATCCTAAATAAACCAAACTCATGTAGAACTCCGAAATATCATGTTCACCTTAGCTGTAAGATGCAGGAACGACATAGACAACTAAGATGGGTAGATCATACAGCAGACACCAAAAGGCACTTTTTTTCTCTAATAGGCTGATTATTATCCACAAGTTAATATCCCGTCATTTTAATTACAAATAATATCCTTCAGTTAAACAAATAATATCCTACCTTCATATTAAACTTTTCCTGATCATAACGACTTACAAGGACATGCAATTTCTTCTTGCCTTCATACCCCAAACGCGAGGAGCAAAATCTGACTCGCATAGTCACAAGAGAAAGTTACAAACATACAACAGTAACACAACGTTGAATACTAAGCTATTTTTATATTAACAATTTAAATGAAATAAGAATTTCCATTTCTTTTACATTTATGGCATACTGCTCCAGTTCAGTAATTCCTACCCTGAAAAAGAGGAACAAAATTGGTAGTCACAAAAGAAAGTTACAAATAAATAACGTGGGAACAATTTTCTGAAATAAACTGTTTTGGTATTAACAACTAAATAAGATGAGAATATCTTCCTATTACATCTTTGGTATACTGTTTAGTCAGAACTGGGCAACGAAACTTGGCTACTGCTCCAGCTTTCACTGGAAACAAGATGCTCGGGGCCAGAAAACAAAATCCCGTATGAGCCGACTCGAAATGCAATAAGCCAGGATGATTTATATGAAGCCAAGCATAACAAATTTTATTAATTTTATGATCATGCACCCTCCATGGCCACTGGGTATAGGCATTGGACCAATTCTGACTTATCTGCAAACAATACATTGAAAGATTCCAGAGGATCTCCGCAGTTATATGAGAAAACAAACATAATAAATACAATAATTAAAAAAACAAAACAAAACAAAAATCAACAACCTACAACTAAAACCAGCAAAATTAAGATGATTTCCACTGGTTGATAATCTTAACTGGCTCTTGACAATGTTACTCTACAATTCTCTAATATAACAATACATGTGACCTTTTGTTGGTATCATATACCAAGCCTCCAATAATGTGCACCAGGTCATATGCACCTAAAGGCAGCATTGCAGGCCTCATCAAGAAACAAAAACAAAGTTTTCTTGGTTTCCTGTCAAATGTAAACAGGTTTGACATCATTAGGCCCAAAACTTGCTGAACACGTTGGACACTTTCGGTGACGAGTTTCAGTGATTCTTTGTACACAAGGATTGCAGAACAAGTGGTAGCATTTTGTAATGACAACCTGAAGACGGGAAAAAAATAAATATAAAAATAAATCTTAGCATTTTGCAATAACCACCTGAAGGCAGTAAAAAAAATCTTTTTTTTTAGGTACATAGAACAATATTTGAAAATCATTGGATTTAATGGCAGTCATTTTCTTGACCCAAATTAATGGCAGTACATAGACCAATTACTGTATCTTAAAAACCTACCTGAAACAGCTCAATATCTTTATTGAGGTTCAGCCCAAATCCATTAGTTAATCGTTTTTTTTTTTTTCTTATTATCTAGGACCCATATCATTCTTTTTTTTTAGACGAAGTTATGCTACTGAATCATCAAACAGAATTCTAATTACCAAAAAATAAAAACAAAAACTTTGACACAAACTACTATATCATTTGTAAAGAATTAGAGTGCACAGCGAGTGCTAATGTCAATGGTATATAATTCCATTGGTCCATTCTTAAGAACCATTCTGAAATCAAGAAAACAGAAACTCTAAATAGCAAAAACCAAGTTAAACCAAGTCATATAGATATATATTCTATACAAGGTTATAATACTGCATCTTTATTGTCTCACACTAAATAAAGCATCCTAAAGAAAGTTCCCTTTGTTTTCTTTTTTCTTTTCTTTTAAACCATATGCTTTGATGGAGTTAGAAAAAATGTTACATATAAACTTTTATTTTATCAATTTAGCCTTAAAAAAAAAAATAATAATAATAATATAACTAAAAAACTACAAATTACCTTTTCATCTTTCTTTCTACTAACCCAAATTCAAACAATTCATTTAAGTCATCTAAAACTTGAAAAACTACAATCATATTTTAAAGAGTTGCTATTAATGGTTTTTTCAGTAAAAAGTTGCTGATATGGAACCACTTTCATCTACCCTTCTTGGGGTGTGAAATAGGTTTCATACTACCAGCCATGGTAAAATTCATCATGTTTCACACATTTCAGGTGTAGACTCCAATTGTCATATTCTAATATCCACTTCTTTAAACAGGGAACCAGAGTTGAATCATCACCACTTCCTACAAACTAAACAGTAAACAACAGCCCATAAAATATAAAAATCACAAATAAAATAATCACCTCTTTTGTCCTGTCAAGGCAGATACTGCACTTCAATATTTCCCGGTATTCTCTGAGTTCCTCCTGAAGCTTCTCAACAATTGATGAGCCTTCTGTCTGCACTCTAAGATGTGATTCCTTTCTCCTTACAACTTCCAATTCCTCCTCTGTTCTTTTCTTGTCAAACCTGATAAAGAATGAAAAATGCGTCAGAACACCTACACTGAGCAGAAATCAGAAGTAAAGACGAATATTTTCTGTACCTTTCTCTCTCTAATTCTATCTGCAACTCCACAAAGACCACTCTACTTTTTTCAACTTTTGATTGTGATTCCTCCAGGGACTCCCTCGCTTGCTGAGATGATCTTCTCACATCTAATAATTTCTTTTGTGTATTTTCCAAAGCAACTGAACTATGAAATTTATCATCCACAAATTTCTGAATTTGTTCTGAGCAAACTTTCAACTGCAAAGCATAATTTGACTCAAATATTAACTGTACCCAATGTTGTCAAATCAAATCCAAAAATGAGGGCTAAGAATGTACCTGATCTTCGATTCTTGCAGATTTCATGTCATAAAAACTAAGAGAAGTACTTGAATGCTGAAGCTCCCTCTCCATGGTTCGTTTGTTCATAAGTAGAGTATCCTGCAGCTGTCTTGCCCTGATGCCCTCTAAGACAAGCTGAAACAAAAATAATGAAAGCCATGAATTTACTTATCAATATGAGCATCGAAGACATATTTACAGAGGACGAGAAACAAGAAATAGCTACATGTGTAAGCAAAACTTCCTCATTATGCAAGAAAGAACTGTACAATGTTATGGATTTTAAACTTGTCTATTGAAGTCAAGACATGCACAAGTCTCTTATTATGAACTTTTTCAACACACCGATATTTAAACACAAGTCTATCATTCGCAAGCACATACACTAATAGGTTTAGAAGTTAACGCCACTATTTTCAAGCACAATATAGGTTTAGAAGCTGAAGAAGGCTACTGCAAATCAAAGAAGCTCTCGACTGAGAAACACAGGAGGCACGATATAAGCTATAAACTTTGCACCAATTTGAGACAAGCGCCCCAATCGCTATAAGATATAGCAACCCCCCCACCCCACTTTCTCTTTCTTTTTCATGTTTTCACATGCAACTATACTAAAAATTCATGTGAAGCGATTCTCGAAATATCAGCGAAAACAGATTTTTAAATTAAAGATACATCCAATGTGATAACTTAACCTCATTGGGTGGAATAGTTTGTTCAGGACCATGCCTCATAAAGCAGAGGTCCATATGAAGAATGGTACTTTTTCTTTTTGGATAGGAATATGAAAATGGTGCATTACTTCTGGAAACTAGAAAAATGACAGCAGTGAGGCAGTTTTCTTTTTCATGTAAATTTAAAATGTGACAGACCAATTTGAATGGGCTTTCGAAGGAGTGTAAGGACCTAACGCAGACAGGATCCATAGGCTTTTGTGGGAGGAGCTCTCCGGTCTTATCTGTTGCCTGGTGTGAGGGAGGAAACTTTAACATGGTTTGGTTTCCCATGTTATGTCTAGGTGCTGAGAATTTCACTCATGCAATACAAGACTTTTTTTTAATTTCAAATCAGTTCAAGGCTTGATGGATATACCTTTGGGAGGGAGTCAGTTTACATGGTCCAATAACATCTCAAGGTCCAGAATTTACCGTTTTCTTGTTTCTACAGATTGGGAAAATCACTTCCTTAATATAACTCAACAAATGTGGCCTAGACTATTATCAGACCACTTCCTGCTCCTATTAGTTTGTGGAAATTTCCAGAGGTAAAAGACCATCCAAATTTAAGAATATGTAGCTAAAAGCGGAGGGGTTTGCAGAGAGGATGAAAACTTGGTGAGAGCCATACCAATTTCAAGAGGCCCCGAGTTACAGGTTGGCAAATAAACTCAAACACTGAAAATTGATCTAAAGAAATGGAACGAGGAAGAGTTTGGAAATGTGGAGACCAACAAACAGAAGGATGATCCCTCAGAGCTGGATACCCTAGAGGAAAGTCGACAACTAACAGCTGTTGCGCTATTAGAAAAGGATTGGATTTGAGTATAACTCCAAAAGACCTCTCTTTCATGGGAGATTTGTTGGAAGAAAAAGTCTAGGGTTCTTCTATCTTCTATGGTTAAGAGAGGGGGACAGAAACATGAAAAATTTTCATTGTCTAGCCAACTCACATGGAAGGAATAACTCCATTGCCAATCTTTTGGTAGATAAGGAACTGACTCCAGATCTAGCAGCCATCACTAATTGTATTACTCAATTCTACAACGTCTATTCAGTAAGCACGGCATTTGAACACCCTGGTTGGATAATATAGAGTTTTCAAGGATATCCGAGGATAATGCAAATTGGTTGGACAGACCATTTGACAGATATTCTTGGGGTGCTTAAAAGTTATAATGGAGATAAGGCATCACGGATGCGTTTTGTTATCATTATGGAGTTAAGCAGTATGATGGATAAAGCAGTAAGTGTTGCACATATGTCAAGATTTATGGCAGGTACCTCTGCAAAAAATCTGTTGATGGTGTCTCATCTTCTCTTTGTGGATGACACATTGATATTCTGTGAAGCTGACCCTGAATAGCTTGTGCATTTACATCTTGTGTTTACTTGGTTTGAGGCTGTTTCTAGACTAAAGGAGAACTTAAATAAATAAGAGTTGATACCAGTGGGGGATCTTTCTAATTTGGAGGACTTCGTGGATATTTTAGGTTGTAAAAAGAAAACGTTATCTATGAAGTACTTAGGTCTTGGGGTGCTAAATTCAAGGAGAAGACAATCTAGAACCCAATCCTTGAGAAGATGGAGAGAGGATACTAGCAGGATGGAAGCGGGTTCTTTTATCTAAGGGAGGTAAAGTTACGTTAATTGAAAGTACTCACTCCAATTTGCTAACTTATTTTCTTTCTATTTTTCCTATTCCAGCTAACATTGCTAATCGTATTGAAAGTTACACACAGTTTTTATGGAGGGGCTTAGGTAGGGAATCCAAGTTCCATTTGGTAAACTGGACTAAGATTTATTCACCTCTTTGGAATGGGGGATTGCCTTCCAAGTATCGAAAACAATTTAACCAAGCTTTCTTAGGGAAATGGTTTTGGGGATTTGAAACTGAGACAAAGTTACTTTGGAGAAGAGTGACAGAGGTGAAGTAAGGAAGTGATTGGCTAGGTGGTGTACCAAGGAGGTGTAGGGTCCTTATAGTGTGGGTCTTTGGAAATCTATAAGAGCTACGCATTGATTGCATCATATTCTGTTTGAAGTGGAAAATAGAATCAGAGTGAAGCTTTAGCATGACCTGGGGTGGGGACAGTTCTTTAAAGAAGGCTTTCTTGGAATTATTTGGGATCGGTAATGGCATCCTTTTGTGGGATTTGAATTTCTCAAGACCTGTGCAGGACTGGGAGCTGGAGCCTTTGTCAGCCTTTATGGATTTAATATATTCTAATCCTGTGAGGAGTGGGGATGATAAGCAGTCAACTAAGAGACAGGGTTTTGAGGTCAAAGGGTACTGTTGTTCTTTGGTTTCTAATAGTGACAAGCTTTTCCCCCTGGAAAACCATTTGGAGATCAAAGGTGCTACCTAGAGTTGCTTTCTTTTTGTGGACTGCAGCTTAGGGAAAGATTTTGATAATAGATACTGTGTGGAAGAAACCCTTGTGATTGATTGGAGTTACATGTGCAAATGTAATGGAGAAACAGTAGACCATTTACTCCCTACTATCCTATAGCTACAAAATGGTGGTCTATGGTGTTCGGATTGTTTGGAGTTCAATGAATAGGCGAAAGAGAGGTGAGTTTGCTAGCTTCTTGGCAAGCTCGATTTGGGCATCACCGGAATATTGTTATTTTGAAAGTCGTTCCTCATTGTTTGATGTGCATTAATGCATTTGGCAGGAAAGAAATGCTCAAAGCTTGAGCACTATGAACAGACCATACATGTCCTTAAGTTGTTTTTATTTAAAGCTTTGTTTGATTGGGTGTTAGCTTTGGGTTCTTTTTCTCTGTGTTCAGTATTAGATATGATTGATATTTGTGACCTATCAAAAAAATAAATAAGAGATATGATTGATTTTTTTTTTTTTTTTTTTTGATAAGTAATGAGACTTATATTCATCATGAAAAAAAGGCAAAATAGCCATTACAGGTGTTCATGATGGTGAACACAAAAAACAGCAAAACAAAGCAACAAGAAAAAGAAAAAGAAAAAGAGAAGAAACTTAAGGGGTACTTCTAAGGGTAGCAAAGAACTCCAAAGTAGAAGAACAATTTGAAGATGCCTAGCACTTAGCCCATTCAAAAAGAGTATTTTGACAAAGCGCTTGTAACTGAACAAGCGTTCTCTCCTGAGCCTCAAAAGAGCGCCAGTTTCTTTCCAACCAAACAACCCACATCAAACAACCAGGAACCATATTCCATATGTCCGAAGCAGATTTCCCCAACCAATTACTCCAACAAGACAACAAACTCGCCACAGAACCTGGCATGACCCATTGAATCCCAAAAGCTTGTAACATTTGCACCCACAAAGAATAAGCTACAGAACAATGAATGAGAAGATGGTCCACAAATTCCGCAGAACAACAGCACATACAGCACCTATTCGCCAAAGGGAGGTCCCGGAGCATCAAATTATCCAAGGTAAGAATCCGACCATGGGCTGCGGTCCACAAGAAGAATGCCACCCTCTTAGGCACCTTGACTTTCCAAATCCCCTTCCATGGGAAGCAAGAAGGAGATGTACCCCTGATCTTATGATAGAAGGACCGAGTATCAAACTTACCATTCCCATTTAGGCACCAATGGGGTCTATCACACCCACTACCTCTAGGGATCCGAGCCTAAATGAGTTCTAGGAAAGAGAAGGCAGCCTCAAATTCCCTCTCATGAAAATTCCTATAAAAACTCACATTCCAACATCTACTTCTCCCATCCTCATG
Source organism: Quercus agrifolia (assembly GCA_029955455.1). NCBI lineage: Eukaryota > Viridiplantae > Streptophyta > Magnoliopsida > Fagales > Fagaceae > Quercus > Quercus agrifolia. The sequence goes on along the minus strand of JARQAD010000003.1, from coordinate 53,476,224 downwards.
ATAATCCAACAAGTCAGAAATACAGGCTTCCTTGTCTCTAGAACATGTATATAACTAAGGATAGAGCATTTTAAGAGAGATATCCCCAACCCACCTATCATGCCAAAAACGAATGCGAGAACCATCTCCCACCTCAAAAGCCAAGTGTTTGGAGAATCTCTCCCAACCGATATTAATACCACGCCAAAGGCCACACCCGTGAGCCCTTCTACAATCCTTAGTAGTCCACCCCCCTTGGCCCTCGCCATATTTGGTGGCAATAACCCTCCGACAAAGACTAGATCCTTCTTGGCCAAACCTCCATAACCATTTCCCTAATAGAGCTCGGTTGAAATGACCTAACTTCCTAACCCCCAAACCTCCCATCTCAAGAGGTGAAGACACCTTCCCCCAAGCCACCAAAGAATGTTTAAAACACTCCTCCGAAGATCCCCACAAAAATTTCCTCAGAATACGCTCCAATCTGTCAGCCACTGCTATAGGGATGGTAAATAAAGAAAGATAGTATGTGGGAAGACTAGAGAGGGTACTCTTCAAGAGAGTAAGTCTACCACCCTTAGACAAATATAGACGCTTCTAGCCAGACAACTTCTTCTCCATCTTCTCTAGAATGGGGTCCAAATGGATGCAGTCTTGAAGGGGGTGCCCAAAGGCATGCCCAAATATTTCATGGGCAGGCTACCCACCCTACAACTGAGAATACTAGCCACATCATCAATATTACCAACCTCCCCCACCGGGACAATCTCACTCTTCCCCACATTTACCTTCAAACCAGTAAATGCTTGGAAGCACGACAAAGCCAATCTAATAGCCAACAGCTGATCTCTAGATGCATCACAGAACAAAATAGTATCGTCTGCAAAAAGCAGGTGTGATATACGAACCCCGATAAAGTTCACAGGTCCCACATGAAAGCCACGAAGCAGACCACTATCCTCAATTTTCTTAAGGATCCGAGATAAAACTTCCATAACCAAGAGGAAAAGAAGAGGTGACAGAGGATCTCTTTGTCTCAATCCACGGGAGCTCCCAAAAAAGCCTGTCAGAGATCCATTAACAAGAACTGAGAAACGAACAGTAGAAATGCAAGTCTTAATCCACTCCCTCCACTTCAATCCGAAACCCATCCTGTTTAACAAATAAAGCAGGGCATCCCAATTAACATGATCATAAGCTTTTTCAATATCCAACTTACAAACTACACCCGGGGAATGACACTTCAATCTACTGTCTAGGCACTCATTAGCAATTAACACTGAGTCCAAAATTTATCTTCCACCAACAAAGGAATTTTGGGTCTCCGAGATCAAACAGTCTAACACCACCCTTAGCCTATTCGCCAACACCTTAGACAACAACTTATAAACACTGCCCACCAAACTAATAGGCCGAAACTCCTTAATATTGACAGCATTAGGATTCTTAGGAATAAGAGTGAGGAAAGAAGCATTGAGAGACCTTTCAAAGACTGAATACCTGTGAAAATGCTTGAAAACAGCCATCACATCAGCCTCCACCACCCTCCAACAATTACTAAAAAAAGCCATGGTGTACCCGTTCGAGCCAGGGGCTTTATCCCCCTCCATCTCTACCAGCACTTGGGAGACTTCTTCTTTCAAGAACTCCCTCTCAAGGAACAACCTATCATCCTCCCCAATACTAGCAAAATCCAACCCATCCACAGTTGGACGTCACATGTCTGTCTCTGTATAAAGATCCTGATAAAATTGGACCACTTGAGCCCGCATAGCAGGTTCATCCTCATAAACTACCCCATCCACCTCAACACTTCTAATATGATTAGCTCTTCTATGAGAATTTGCTAATCTTTGAAAGAAGCATGTATTGTTATCTCCTTCCTTCACATACCGAGCACGGGACTTTTGTCTCCAGAAAGTCTCTTCCATGGAAGCTAAAACTTCAATCTCACCTTTAACCTGAGTACGGCGAGCTTGCTCCTCATGCGAAAGGCCCAAAATATCTTCCTTGGCATCCAAACCCAATAATTCAGACAGCAAACTCTTCTTCTTAAAAGCCAAATCACCAAAAACCTCCTTATTCCACTTTTTTAGGTCTTCTTAAGAGCCTTTAATTTCTGAGCCAAAACAAAGCTAGGTGATCCCATAAAGCAATAACTATTCCACCACTGTTGAACCTTTTCAACAAAACCCTCAACCTTTAACCACATGTTCTCAAACTTAAAAGCACCACACCCCCTTCCCACAACTCCAGATTCCACCAGAATCGGACAATGATCAGAAATAACTCGAGGAAGCACCCTCTAGGACACCATTTCCAAAATGATCCTCCCAATCAGCAGTGACCAACGTCCTATCAATGCGAGACATAGACTTCGGTTCGGAATCCCTAAAACAAGTGAAGGAAGCCCCTTCTAGAGGTAAATCCACTAGGAAATTATTCTCTATGAAATCTGAAAAAGCACACATGGCTGGGCTGAAAGAGTCACAACCAAGCCTCTCGCAAGGATATCTAATAACGTTGAAATCACCAAATAAAATTTGTACTTTGCGAGGTTAAGTTTCATGCTCCCTTGTATACTCTCTGTACTTTAGTTTTTTTTTTTTTTCATCGATATATTTATTACACACAAAATGACCATCAATAGGAAAATATAGAAATAAAAGGAAGCAAATAAATATTTCACCATAAACAGTGAAGCACACGACAGCTCTTAACATCCATAACAAGAATTAAACACATTATTCAAATTCCAAAATGTCACACACATCGACAGGGAAAAACAAAATACCACTTCATCTCAGATAAAAGAAAAGTTTGAGGTAGACAATTACCTTAATATTATAGTCGTCTCTCTCAGTAATTTGCTGCAACAGATGTTGATTTTGATTCTGCATATCATCATATGCCTGTCCAATTGACTGCAGAAAAACCAGACCAACAATTAGACCAATTTCATGATTGAATGTCAGATCACATCCACATTAGATAACTGGAAACTAACCTCAATTTCAGATAAGTAGGCCTCATTTTCTTCATTTTTTGATTTTAGGACATCAGTAAGCCTAGAAATATCCCTGAAATAGCAGTAGTAAACTTGACATTGGTAAGAACTTTACACCATTCTCATGTTCAAACAATACCAAGCTAATGCTAGAATATCAGCCTGCACAGTTAACATAGTGTAATACAGATCATCACAAGACTTAACAATTTTTTTCCTTGAAGTAATATGAAAATTTTATGACCCCAAGAGGTAACACAATTGGCTTGGACCACACTTCATGAGGCAAAAGTTCACTAGATTGAGTATCATCTTCCCCCTCCCTTTGGGATCAAAACTAGCTTATCAAAAATATATATATATATATATATATATATTTTTTTTTTTTTTTTGATAGGTAAGAAAATTATATTCAAAAAACTGCTAGATGCAAAATAGCACCAGCAAAACCAAAGTACAAAAACAATAAAAAGCAAAAACATAAAAAGCATTAATTACGGAGAAGAAGAGAGCTAAGGAATAAAGGAATAGAGTCACTAGATGTGAGTCCCCAAGCCCCAGCCCAATCACAAAGGAACCAGAAAAGAGAGCAAGAAGTTGGTCCTCAGATCTATCCAAATCCTCAAACGTCCGCCGATTGCGTTCCCTCCAAATACACCACATCAAACACAGCGGAACTAGGTTCCAAATGTAAGATGTATGCTTCCCCAACCAATTCCAAATGTAAGATGAATGCTTATCAAAAATATATATATTAGGACACTTAATGATAAAACGAAGCAATGAAGTCTTTAAGCAGAATACAAACCAGGTTCAGTTAACAAAGTCAACCCTCTGGCAATTATCTAACAATAATCTAACAATTCAAGGATGTCTTGTGAAAAGTAAAGATCTTTTGAGAAAGTGCCAAAATCACTAGTACACTAGAAATATACAAGTCGACAATTAAACAGAAGAGAACAGCAAATTAGCTTCTTAATTGAACAATTAGAAAAATCATAAGAAAAAAAAAGCTAGACATAGTCATCCACTCAAAAAGTAATGTTCAAAACATAAACTTAGAGACAATAGCGCAAGTCTGATGTCCAGAATTTCAAAACCTCAAATGTCCAAATATCATCTCATGCCTGAATACTCGCATTAGTTATATCTAAGAATTTTTATTAAATATTCTTTGTAATGTTTGTTGATTTGTGGTGACCCTTAAGTACATGTCCTGTGTACTGGGTGGTGCTTTTTCTAGTTTTTCAATAATATTTTTACTTATCAAAAAATTTAATTTTTTAAATAAATAAATAAAGCTAACATGAAAAGCTCACAATCAAATCCAATGCAACCAAAGGGGGTCTACAGTCTATTCCACACACAAAACACCAACCTTTTTCATAGAAGATATTTGAATTTTAGGGGGAAAAAAGGTTTATCCAAGTAGAAGGTTCAACAATAGCAGCAGTTTAAAAATGTTCCCACTATCATGTCAAAGTAAATTGAACCTTTTAGAAGCTTCCAACTTCTGCCTCAGCTCAGCAATATCAGCTTCTGCTGCAGCCAGCCTTTGTTGGGATATGGCCTCAGCTTCATTTGCTGTCTTCACTCGTAATTCCAAGTTGTGCTCATCAAGAGAGGATTTCAAAGTTTGAACATGAGCCCATGCCTTGTATTCCAAGTCCTTGGCTTCAATGACATCCCTGCAGATCTTATAAACTTCTAAGAAAAGTGAACACAAAAACAATAACTCACATGCTAGGTATGACAATTAAGTCGAATGCACAAAACCTAATTTAAGCAGAATGAAGTGCTTCCACCAGTTTCAAGTAAGCCTATGTGCAAAACCTAGTCTAGGAACAGCTGTACTTTTATACATTTTAAACAAAATAAAACCATCCAAACACACTCCTATGAAATTCAGGATATTCAGCAGTTGATTTTACTTTAATTCTAACATAAAAGCAATTTTTGCAAGCATGCACACAAACACGTGTATACGTGTATATAAGAGGATTGCAGAAAGAGTGCAAACACACACACACAATGCATATGTATAAATCAGAAGATTGCAGAAAGAGTCCTCAGAACAGAGTCCCTGTATACTACCTGTGTACTTGGGTGTCTCTTTTTTTTATATCAATAAATCTTTATTACTTATCAAAAAGAAAGAGTCCTCAGAACAATCAAAACAGCTTTGCACAAAGTTTTAGCAAATACATCAAATTAGAAATGTGAGCTAAAAATAACTTATCAAAAAGAAAGGTGAACTAAGAAAAACTAATCAAGAAGAAATGTGAACTAAGAGGAAATAAATAAATATGCAAATTCTCTAACCTTGAATCAGTGGATTCACGTCTATACATTTCTAAAATCAACTTTAACTCCAAATCACTTTCCTTCAAATCTTGGACCTGCAAAGTAGAACAGGCAAAACTCATTAAAGCCAAATCATCAGTAGACTAGATAAATCCATTTATTTATTATAAAAAAAATTCTTTCAATGAAAGGGAACAGGTAAACCAGGAACACAGACATGGCATGCACGTGTCTATGCATTCACCAAACAGGAGAGTGCATCCTTACAGAAAAGGAACATAGGGAAATGGCACCAATGAAACAAATAATAAGGCATAAGATTTAGTTTTCAGGTTTTTAAAGCCGCACAACACCCCCCCCCCCCCCGCGGTGCGGCAGGCAGGGCCTCTCTTTTTTTCCTTTTTTTTCAAGTAGCAAGTTACTCAAAGCTGGTAATTATATACCATATAAATTAACTCTGAGAAAATTGTCAATCATAAGTTGAACAACATTTATATTCACAGAAATTCCTCATTATATTCATACCACAGTTGGAAACTGCAATAAATACACAGGATCAGGATAAGATACAATAAGAATATAGCAAGCCAACCAATCAACCATCAAAAAACTAGGATAGTGTACAGCAAGGGTATGAATTTTTTTTTTGGTGGTAACAGAAAATAATAAATAAAATTTCTAGCTACATATTTGTATGTAAATAAGAGGTTTAAAAAATAATAACGAACATCAGAACATTCAATGGGTTCAGAAAGATTAATTAAACATATTGGGTTGTGTGCATGTGTCTTTTCAAATTTAAGCCATTTAATTGCCAGACATGTGTGTCTGGCAGTGTGCGAGCAATATGCATGTCTGAATACAACATATGACTCACAGACGCTCCCGAGGTTTTAAAGTAACTATGCTCCATATCCAAATACATATATTGGAAACATGTCATACCACAGCTTGCAACTTCTTCATCTCAGCAACTTGGTCAGCAGATCTGGCCGATAAAGTTTCAAACTCTTTCACCTGTTTTAGAGAGAGAGAACTTTAGGCCCTTCAACTGCATATATGAATATGACTGAATGAATAACAAAGGCCTGCCTTGCTGCCAATGAGCTCTAGTCTAGCTCAAATGATTGTAAGAGCAAGCAGGGTAAGATCATGGGTTCAAGGCCCACTATGTGCATTACTAAATTACCCATTAAAAAACAAAAAAAAAAATATACCCACCTTCCTCTCCAGAATTCCAGAAAGAGACTGCACGTCAGCCCGAAGAGAATGAACATCAGAGGCAGCCTCTTTGTATTTACTTAATTCTCTTTGCATAGTGCTCATTTCTTCAGGAAATGAAGAAACCAAGGTTCTAAATTCAGCAATGATTTCTTTTCTTCCTGCAACGCAAAGTATCTTCATCATAATTGCAGCAAAAAAACTATAGATATAAAGTTACTTAAGTTAAATAATCATAGAAAAGCATCAGATTTCTTAAAACCTGGTTCTCTTGATGCCTCTTCCAGCTTCGATTCAAGCCTATTTCTTTCCTCAATTTGTTTCTGTATTTCTACTCTCAAATCTGTTGCTCTAGAATCATCAATTGTAGAAGATCTTCGAAAAACATCAACCATGTCATTTTTAATGCTCAATTCTCTCTCACTCCACAAAAGGTTGTCCTTCTCGGCCTACAATTTCCAACAAAAAGGTATAGTCAGCATCAGAACGAAACCCTCATGACAAAAATGACAGATGAAGGCATAAATGAAACTACCGACCAGTTACAACCTGTAGTTTCTCATATAAGGCCTGATACTGCAAAACTTCAGATTTTGACTTTTCTATTTGATCTTTCACCAGGAGGCAAGCATTGGAAGAGGAAATACACTTCACATTCTTCAACGTGTTCTGTCATGAAATACCCCATTCAAATGACATGACTGGATTAATAATTGATCCCTTAGAAAGAAATATCTAAAGAATTATACCAACAGAATGATCAACATTATAGAAAACTGACCCGCAAACTCGATAACTGCAGTAATATTTTTATCCTTTCTTCATGAAGACTTTTTAATTCCATTAGCCGACATGAAGCTTGGTCCTGTGAAGCTCAAAGCAATTAATCTGCTTGTCTCTTCCAATTTAAGGAATTATCAAATGTTGACCTAAAAAAGAAAAAAGTCTGAGAGGAAGGAACAGAAAATTAGTCCCAAGTCAACAAATTACCATTAGTTCTTTGAGAGTTGATTCCATATCGTGCAGATCTTTTTGTTTATCTCTGACCCTATCATTGGCAACTTGCTTATTCCCTAGATTTAAGACAGGGAAAAATGCCCCTTTTGCAGCATCTCTCTGTGCTTTAAGAGATACCAAATTGCAATTACTTTCTTCCAATTCTGCAAGTGTAACCTCCAACTCCCCTTCAAAAAACCAACCAAATTGAATGTCATTCACCGACCTCTAAGAGCTGAAAATCTTTCACCATCCCAGAACTCTTTTTTTTTTTTTTGATAGGTAATAAAAGTTTTATTGATAAGAAAAGTACAATGTGTTTACAATAGTAAACCCACCGCACTTGAAACAAATACAAACAAATCAAAGGGAAGAGCTAACAGATATAAGGAAATCAGACATGGAAATACAATGCGTAAAACCCCAAATACAAGACCACTCAAACAAAGTCCCAGAACTCTCATTTAGACAGTTTTCATTTTCAGCCCCGGGGGGGGATAAGATATCTAAAATACAGAACACCAGAAGAATTCATACAGGTCACATATGTCATATCATGTCAACTCAATATGGTATGCAATTTAAGGGAACAAACAATGTGCAAGTATACATACATAAATCTTCACATCCGTGTTTATCTATCATTTTGGAAAATAAAAAATAAAAAATAAAAACCACAAACACACACAAATCAGTCCTAGGAAGGTAGAGTTGAATATGGATCCCAACCTTCAAGTTGCATGAAGGGTAGCTCTCAAGAATAAACACTTACGCTTGACAACCCGAAACTTTAACTATTGCACTTCACATTTATGAGTATGTATCATTTATAACTTGCAAAAATAATATACTTAAATCAGTCTTTCTACCATCCAATAGATGATGCTAACTGTCATGTACTTGGCAGACAGAAACAGAGCAGTTCTTTGCCTACTTCTGGAGTTATGCTAAGTGTTTAGTGAAGTTTGAATAAATTCAACACCTAGGCACATATCCAGCTTTGACAAGCACACCAAAACAAATATTTAAGGAATAAATATGTAAATTTTTCTGTACTCTTACACATGCATCAATATATATACGTACATACATTCATACGTACACATACCTAAGAGGCAGAGATACAGCAAAAATCTCAGAAGGTCATGGACACAGACACAGCTGCCTGTGTCCGTGTGGTGTCCGGCAAAAAAATATTTAAATTTGGACATGGTCAAGGCACATCTAAGACACAGTTTGTAACATGGTGATCAAAAATTTGAAAATAAAAATAGTGGGATTTCTACAACCTGGTCGGCACTGGTCTCAACCCATTGCCACTCTCTCTCTCCCCATATCTTGATTTGGTTGCTGTCCTCCATCTGCACTCCGGTGAAGCACATTGGCACTGGTCTTGGCCCATCTGCGCTCACCATTTGATTTCCCCCACCATCTGTTCTACCCTTTTTTAAAATTATTATTTGCTTTTGCTATGGAATGTTTGAGAGCTAGAGGCTTTGAAGTTTTGCATTCATTTTTCTTAAAAACCAGGCTGATTAAATGTAATTAGTGCTTTTTTGTTTCTAACTCTATCAGTCAAAACAAAGCTAAATGGCAATAGGGGAAAACGAAAATTCTAAGCACCTAAAAGTTTGAAATTATTATCACTAATTAACAGAAAATATACATAAAACCTAAATTTATTAATTATTAATTGTTGTGTCCCGCCGTGTCATGTCCTAGTTATTCAAGAACTGCCATGCCATCATGTCCCATGTCATGTCATGTCATGCCCATGTCCATTCTTCATAGACACATGCATAATACACACACACACTAGGTGAGAGAGTAGATATGGGCAGATAACAGATGCCACTCACTCACAGCCATCCTAAGGTTTCTAATATTGCCTTGGACAATTAATGGTACATACCAACCCTCATCCCCTCTTCCCCCACAATAAACCCCAAAACCCTAAAACCTGTTACAATAACAAGATTGAAGTGATGATACTTAAAGCAATCCGCAAAGCCATACCTAATCCAAATTATCCAAGACCCTCCTTAAGAATTAAACCCTTTTTAGTAGGGTGGTTGGGTTGAGTTGGATGGAAGGGGTAGGTGTTATCAGAATTTTGACCATGTTATAAATTCTTACATAAGGCTGCCCAAGGGGGAGGGTTATCTGAATTTTGACTGTGTTTTTACATTCTTACTTTGCCTTGAAAATGAGGCAGCCCCACATTCAACCCAACTTCATGAAATATATGAGTGGAAACACCAACATCATAAACAATAAACATTCAGATCTCATTCAAGATCTGGTCATATAATCCACACTTTCAAAAGGTTATGACCAATCATGTAACATAAAATAAAGTTACCTCTTAAACGTTTAATCTCAGCTTTATTTTTTGCATCAATGTCTTGGTGCCTCTGCAATTCCCGTGCTAGTGTTTTGTGCTTCAAATGAAGATCGCTAAATTCCAACCTCAAGTTCTTAACTTCTTTCTCTAAATCACAGGATGCCTTTTGCCTGCATGAGCCTAGCAAAAGGAGCAGATATGCATAGAAATGAGGAGTAACTCAAAAGGACAAACAAGCTCACAACAGGAACCATGTGAAATTCATATATCCCCTTTTAACTCTTACCATCTTCTGGAAGCTCCTTCAAAACTGCAGTGAGTAATCCATCCTTTAGATGCCACAGGCTATCAGTGGCAACTACTATATTGAGTAAAATGTTCTTAGTTCTCTCTGAGGCACTTTCTCTCTCTTCTTCCATCTGATTTGGGCAATCATTCATAGAGGAACTTTCAGTTGCACCTGTTTCTATGAGCCGACTAAGAAAAGCATCCTTCAACATAGATGGAGCCCCATCTAACAAGAAAATCAAAGCATCCTTATCACTTATCAGCAAGTAAATTACAAAATAAAACATTCTTGGCATATACTAGTTGATACAAATCTACCAGTTCACAGAGAAGGAAACACAGCCTCCACTAATACAGAAGCAAGATATTTAGAAACCACCACGAAATCAGACTTCACTAATATATTTTATATAAAGAAAAAAGGTAAAACAAAGAAACTATATATGACAATAAAGAATGACATTATTGAACTAAAAACTAGAAGAGGGAGGGCTTGAGCTGATAAGAGATCAGGGTATCATATGATAAAAAATGCTTCAATGCATCAATAAAATTTCAAGATAATCTCCATTGAGCTTGAACTCTGTGCACCAGATCCATAAGAAAATTAGACTTCATATGAGAATCATCAATCACACGTTGGAGAATGCATTGGGCATCTACACAAAAATATTGTTTTCTCAGGATTCATGCAGAACAACGTTTAACAGGGTAAATGAATACAGCCAGGCCAATTGGGTATTTTTAGTATTTTACAGCCAAGTCTAGTGTTTCTGTCACTTCTGAAAATTATAAGAACACTGAAGAAGACATAGGTTGCATGTCAATTCTCAACAGAGAAACCACCTTCACTACCTCCACCCTTACTGCCAGCCCCACTACAAATTTCATTACTAATACCTCTGCACTACATCTGGCTATCTTTTGGGTTTAAAATGAAAAGCACCACTTCATTATTGGAGATTAAATTACTATAAAAAATTAAGTGTTGCTTACGTGATATACCGAATATGAAAGCAGTTTACATAACAAAGAAAGCCATTTTGATCATGAATATAATATTCTCAAACCTCACTCAAAAATCACAAAATTAAGTCCAAATTGTGACCACCTCAGCAGATTTGGAATTCCTAGTGCTATACTTAAAAAGTTGGAATATAATTTATGTTGCAAAATAATAACTTCCTCCCATAAATATGGGATTCAAAATCCTTGAGTAAAACAATAGACAGCAATGGAAACATACCCCACCATTATCAAACTAGTGAATTAGTAGTAAAATTAGCATTTTAAAAGAATTTAAAGAATTCAATTCCTTTCATTACCAATTAGTGAAGGAGTTCTATGATCTCATTACTATATTGAAAAATGAACTCTAGGCAGCCTATATTTCTTATTTGAAAGAATCCTCCACATTGTCTTATGGAACCAAAAGAAATATCACTAAACTAATCTTGACTTCAATATGAAAGTAGCTACCAGAAAAAAGGCCAAAATTGCATAGCCAACCCAACCATTATATGACAAGCCAATGACAAGATGCTAAAAAACACGAAAATCAATTTCAAGCCACTTAGAATAAATTAAGCATTTAAACAAATAGGAGTACCACCACAAAAGAAGGGGAAAAAACATTTAGGTAGTTGATTCTCACCCTCCCTAACAGGCAAATGTTTAACATCTCGTTCACTACTCGACTCTCTTGTGCAGATGGAAGACGATTCCAAGTCATTAACCAGCTGATGTCAAAAATTACGAAGTCATTTACCATCAAGCAATAAATAATTCTGTACGCATAAAACCAAAATATAAACTGTCTAAGACTTTTAAAAAAACAAAGCAATGCAGAAAGAAATTATCAATACCTTGTCCAAGGACTTATTGACCACTACTAAAGTGGAATCATATGGTTGTTGTTTCTGCCTCAGTTGAGAGAATTTGTTCTCAAGTGCAAAATTCTCAACCTTCTGAGCTTCTAACTTCTGTACAAGCTTTTGATTTTGATATTGAAGAACAGCAATATCAAGCTACATCACCAAAAAAAATTGGAGAACATAAGCCAAAAACAAGTTAATGAAGATAACATCATATACATTTTTTGCAATCTACAAATACTAGGCATCACTTGGTTGAAAAAGCGATTTCAATATTATCACGTTAAAAGTAAGTGCCACTGCACATTATATTTCCAAATAGCAAAGTAGAAAATTATTTAGAAAGTAGTTTTCCAATTGTGGGCTCAAAATCCTAAACCAAAATTTCAACATCCAAACAAATTTTTCAATAATTGGCTTAAAGATGGATAAGTGGAAGGAAAGATACGATTTGAAATAAAGAAATTTGTTTAGGATAAGGGTTGCCCCTATTGATAAAATAAAAAATAAAAAATGAGGGAGAGTGGCTTGAGATGGTTTGGTCATGTGCAGATGAGAGTGACTAATGCACTGATGAGAAAGAGGAAGTTCATTCAAGTCAAGAGGGCAAAAATACGTAAAGGAACGCCTAAAATAACATTAGTAGAAGTAGTAAAATGACATAGGCAATTAACAGAAAAAAACACGTGTGACCCATCCCTCCCCCCCCCCCCCCAAAACACTAGTCTGACCCCAAAAAATCACCTTGGTTGTATCTTACTTAGCAGTAATAGCCATTTTCAAACCTTAAATCAATAAAGAACTCAAGAGACAATTCTAAGAGTATAAAAAAGACTCTCAAAAATAATTTCAAATTAGAATCATCAACCAAGACTTGAACCCCGGCCCTTGCCCACTACCCCCCAGCCCCACCCAACCTCACAAGAACTTATACTTGTGGATTGATCATCACACCAAAGGTGCACGGGTTTTCGTATGCTACTTAAAAGTCATAGACATTTCATCCTGATAAAAAAATTTAAAAAAAAAAACACTTTATTTTCAAACCTTAAATCAGTAAGACTAAAAAACACAATGTTAAGCAAAAAAAAAAATGATCACAGATGAAACCAGATTCCAAAAGCCAATCATGTATAGCATAAATACCCCCATTAACACCCAATACATCCATATACATCGCCAAAAAAAAAATTCCAGGTCATCCAATAGAGCATGCAATAGATACCCATCAAAATCATTCCCAAGCTAAAAATGCAAAGACTATCAAAATTAATAACAACCCTAACCGCATAAAATTTCTCAACCAAAACAATAAAAATCAAAGTGCCCCAAGAACCTAAAAATCATCCCAAAAAAAAAAAACCCACAAAATTTCTTGACCTAAACAACACAATTATTTGAGAAATCACAATCAAGAAAACTGCCCCAACATCATACCTTTTTGTCCTCAGAAATTGGCAAGAATGGCTGCTTAGCAGCAGTGGGTGAAACTGAGCTAAAGTGACGCCGTTTTCTGTCTGGCTCACCCGTGCTCCCCATTTCGAAACCCTAGCACCCTTCCACCACAACCACAAGCTCCACTCTCATTACCCTAACACCAAAAAAATCCCTACTTCACACATCCACAAATTCTCAAAACCACGAATTCATGCAAAAAAAAAAAAAACCCTAAACCAATCAATCCCTCAAAACCCTAAGTTCCCAAACAAAATATACACACACACAGATTTCCAAAAAAAAAAAAAGTTCCCTATTTAGTTTCCAAACCTTGATTTCCCTAAACCCTAATTCAAATCAAGTTTTTTCTTGATTTTTCTCAGTATGGAATTCTAGGGTTTTGGATTTTCTCCCTCTAGTTTCTCTCTCTAAAAAACCAACACACACACTCTCTCTCTCTTTCTTTCTTTCTCTCTGAAACTCGAGGAGGAGAGAGAGAATAATACAAATACAAAAACGTGAGGATTTTTGTGTGTTTTGTTATTATTAATAATTTAGGACGGTGCTTGGAATTCTGTGAAAGTATAGAGGTCATTTTGGGGAATTCATGCGCGTGGCAGAGTTTGTGCACGTCCACCTGTTCGAGGAATCTAAAAGGTTTACCTGGGGGAGTGGGGTGACGTTGCGATTTCTGACTGGTGGAGTTTATTGGCTGTTGTGGGAATATCAAAGGATCTGTTGTCGTTGTAGCCTCACTCGTTTTGTTTTTTTTTAATATTTACAAAAAACTGTAAATAGCAGTTGAGAAGTTCCCAAAACAAAAGAATTTTGGATAAAAGTATAAAACCAATCAACTCTTGTATATTTATAGAAATCTTATCTTGTTTTTTTAAGTTTTGGTTGATTCACTTAGCTTGATCGGTAAAGCATTTGTGGTCGAATGAAATATATAAGATTCGTAAATTCAATTGTATCTAAAAAAAATAAAAAATCTGATAAACCATATTATGCAAAATATTTTAATTCAGTTATTTTCCTTCTTCTTCTTCTTTTTTTCTTGCAATTGATTGTTTAAGGTCGGAATATTAAATATTCAGTAATAAGTTGGAATATACAATTTCAAAATCTTGAATACTATAAATTGTACCATAAGAATCTTTAGAAAAATGAATATATGTCAATGATTAATCAAAACGAAATTTGTACATAAATTTAAAGAACACGTGTTGATTATTAACTAGCATATGTGTGGATTTTTTTTGAAAGAGAGTTTCAATTTATGAGGTCTGCTCTTGATAATAACTCTTTATCATCAGACCAAGACACCAATCTGTTTTTGGTAGGACTATCCAGAAGACCTGGCAACCTGCTCAACCCGGCAAACCCGCTCGCGACCGACGACTCTGACGGTCGAACGCGGGTTCCGAACTTGATAACCTGACCCAAGTGGGTCGGTTGTCGGTTTTTCGTTTCAAAACCCGTGACACCCAACCCAAACCGAATCATTTATCCTTTCCGACAAAGTATTACGAATTTCCAACCAAATCCAACGAGATCTGGCCAGATTTCGACGGATCCTGTCAGATTTCGGATAGATCTCGCCTAATCCAACCAGATTTTGACCTCGGTGATAAACCCGAGACCAACTCAAATCAACCCAAAACCGACGAGACTCGAACCGAAAAATCCAACCAAATCTCTAGGTCAGTTTTGGGCCAAATTTTTATCCACCTGCCTCATTAAGGTTAAGTCCGAGTTTGGCACAAACCCAACCTGTGGACAGCCCTAATTTTTTATGTAAACATGAATTAAACCCCAAATCTCTTATACAATTATCAGATAATTTACCAATTGAGTTAACTGGAACTCACGCACGTGCATGGATTCAAAGTAAATGATTGTTATGTTTTTCATAATAAATGCATATGACCTTGTTATTTGCAAAAATCCAAAAAATAAAAATAAAAATAAAAATGAATAACTAACTAACTAAACATTATTTAATACGTATTAAATGCATTCTAACATTTTTCCTCCTTGTAAGGCTAAACCCGTGTTTCTTTTTCATTTTTTAAACATGTACACAAAACATATTTATAAGTTGGGTCATGCTAATTATCACTCTTAGGGTATCGATTAACAATCTAGTTAAAAAAAGTTTTTATGAGAAAAAAAATTAATGTTTTGAAAGTCTTTTTCATTGAGTAATATTACAGGCACAAACTATTTTATAATATTTTTACAAAATATTAATGTGGCCAATTTCTTATTGTTTTTCATTTAGGCTTACCATTAATATCACTTTTTTCATTTATCAATAATCACTCATCACATCAACAATTTGTAAAAAAATTTGTAAAATAATTTGTATTTCTAGCATTATTCTTTTTTCATTTCCCATAAAAGTGATTTCAGAACTTTCCTAAAATGGATTGTTTATCAATGTCTTGAGACCATTCATTAGCATTTTCCTTAAAAGTTTTGTAGAGTTTTGTTTGCCTATGTATCAAATTCATAATAATTTGCACAATAATTAAAAATTATTGATTTTATATTGCTTTGATATATTTTTATCGCTCATAATTTAAATAATTTAAGTAAGTCGCAGGACAACAAGAACCAACCAAAAAAAACTCAACCTTGGTTCCTATTTCCACAATTGTCTTCTTCTTTTTTTTCCTTTTTTTTTTTCTTTTTTATACAGTTGTGCATTTGTTAGTTATGCTAGTTCTTGAACAACAGAGAAACCATTCCCACGCCCCCCCCCCCCCCCCCACCCCCCAAAAATTTTTTTTTTTTGGGAACCTTTTCTCATGTATTCATACCACATGCATTTTGTTGAACTCCTAACTTACTTCTTGAATAATAAAGAAACCCTTTTTGTGAACCTTCTTTCATGGTAGGTGTGTGCACAATTTTAAGATGGTCAAATTTTTATCCGATTATATGTGCTTTTTTTTTCATGCTTGTATAAACATGTGCAATTGTACATGCTTTTTTTAAAAATAAGTATGTAAAAGACTAAAACTTGATTCTTATTTAAAAAATAATAATAATAATAACTAAACATTATTTAATAAAGTATTAAATACACTCTAGCCTCTTTTTTTTCAAGGCTAAACCAATGTTTCCTTTTTCATTTTTCAACATGTTATCAAAAGATACTTCAAAGATTGTAGAGTTTTGTTTGCCAATATATATAATACACAATATTTTTTAACACGTTTAAAAGTTATTGTTTTATGCTGCTTTGATATATTTTTGTCATTCATAATTTAAGTAAGCGGAAGGACAACAAGAACGAGGAAAAAAAAAAAAAAAAACCTCTACCATGACTTTTTTTTTTATATATATTTTTATACAAGATAAAAATTATACTCTGACATAATTTAAATGTATATATATGTAAAGCTCATTCTTGGAGATTTAAATCAAAGTCTTTACCCCCCACACCCTACAAACATTTGTACTTGTGGAATGACCACCGTACCAAGAGTGCGCAGTAGTTCCTCTAACTTGACTCTACGTTCACAATTGTCGATTTGTTAGTTATGTTTTTGAAGGTTAGAGAAACCGTTCACCCTTTTGTATTTACCTTGTGGAACCTCTCATGCATTCATACCACATGCATTTTATTGAACTCATAACTTGCTCCTTGAATAAAATGGAAACCCCTCTTTTTGTGAAACTTCTTTCATCGTAGTGTGTGCACAATTTTAAAATGATCATATTCAATTGTATGTGTTTTTTTTTTTTTTTTTTTTTTTTCATATTTGTATCAACGAAATATTCTTTTTTGAAAAAGAAGAAATAATCATCTTTAGAGAAGTATTAAATACACCATAACAAACTCATTTTGAAGGGCTAAGCTACTGCATTTTATTCCCAATTCCAAACACGTCAACAAAACATAATAATAGGTAATAATATTGTAATGTTTTTTCCTCCTATGAGTGTAGGATAACTTTACACTCATTTGATAAACTACAATGCTAATTTTTGAAGAATATGGAATTCTTTTTTCCCGGGAACATTCTCTCATTTATTTATAAAACATGCATTTTATTGAACTCATTTTCAAGAATATTTTAAAAATAGTATTGATGATAATAATAAATGCTTTTTTTAGAATAAATAATAATAAACGCTTCTATCATGATTTCAGGTGCACTAATTTAAGGTGATCATATTTTAATATGATGGTATGTGTTTTTTATTTTTTTAAAATTTTTTTAATACAAGATAAAATTTATACTCTAGCCTAATCTAGCCTAATCTAAGTGTATATGTATGTGAAACTCCCTCTTAGAGACTTGAACTCTGGCCCTTGCCCCCACACTTCACAAGTATTTATTCTACTTGTGGAATGACTACCGCACCAAGGGTGCACGGTGGTGGTAGCCTAATCTAAGTGTATATGTGTGTAAAACTCTCTCTTAGAGACTTGAACCCCGGCTCTTGCTCCCCACACTCCACAAATATTTATACTTGTGGACTTGTGGAGTGACCACTACACCAAGGGTGCACGGTGGTGGTATGTGCTTTTTTTAATACATGCAAATTTTGAATTATTTATTTTTAGAAAAACAAGAACTAAACATCATTTAGTAAAGTATTAAATACACCTTAACATTTTTTTTTGAATGATAACAAAATAAAATTTTAACACCAGACTAATTCTTATTTTCGTAATTCCAAACATGCCAACAAAACATATTAATAAGATTGAAATGATTTGTCTTAATATATATTGACCTTATCACACGCGCTCTGTATGTGAGGCTCTTTTTTATTTATTTTGAGTTTAATGTCATAATTTTTTAATTTGAATTTGTTTATTGTTAGTGAGGTTACATGGGAAGAGATTTTTAAGAAGCTAAAATTTAAGATTTTGAAAATGAGTAAATTGTTGGATTTAGTGTGTGTTAATTTTTAGGGAAAATGTATCAAACACGTGTGAGATATATTTAAATAAAGGGCATGTGCTAATTTTTAGGAAAAAAAAAGTTTATCGGGTAGTTTTTTGTTTTTGAATTTTGTTCAATTAAAATTTTAACCCTATTTTTTATTTTTTAGGAATAAAGATTATCTAATTAGATTAGAGGTATTTTTGATATTTTTTGCAGTGATAACTGATTTCTGAATCTCTTAGTATATAGAGATGACCATTGTAATAATTCCCATTAAGGATTTAAAGTTATTGTTTTCTTTTTTGGTAATAATTTTATTTTTGTGTTGATTATATATATGCTTATTGTTCTTGATTTAGTTTTTTTTAAAATATTGACATTGGTTCCTATTTTCACTATTGTCTATTTGTTAGATATGCTAATTCTTGTAGAACATGGAACCTGTTTTCTTTTTATTTATTTATTTATTGAGAAATCTCATTTAACTTACTACATGACGATTCATAAGACCATTCACATATATAACTTAGACAAGTCAAATGATGTAGTTCCAGTGTTAATTGATCTCGAGTTAGAGATGGTTAAAAATCATGGAGGATGGGATGCACAAAATTGAGCTACGTAGTACCCGTACTCATATTGTCCCCGCACTTGTGTCCGTGCAACTTAGTATCCTAGTTGACTATGACTTTATGTTTTGGTTTCAACAAATTTTTAAACATATTGAAGTGGGTATCATCTATATTTATACACAAATTTAGCAGACTCTAAACTAGTTCTGAGTGATTGCAGAAGAGGAAAAAGAATATATAAAAGAAAAAAGAACAGCCTCAATGGCCTCATTCATCTTTCATTGCAAGTTCATGCCTCCTTTGCTGCCCAACTTCCACCACTAATGTCATAAGAGCCTCGCACACTTGGGAGGCATCTGCTTCAGATGGGTCATCATTCAATGATGAGTACACCATCCAAGCATGGTCTAATTTACGTTTTGGACGTACTACAACAGATCCAGGGACTTCGGCATCACGACATGTGACAAGCCCATCGCTCTTCTCACCATACCTGATTTGCAGCAGCTGGGCGCATGCAGCCATTACAGCACCAAGGGGAATTACCACTGCAAGTTTTGTAGGTTGATCACTTGCAGATAGGGGAGAGACTGCAGGTAGTTCAGCATGTGCAACATGAGATAATGTGGCTAAAGCAGTAGAAGAAATGCCAGCTTCTGTGTGGAAGGAAACCACAGGGAGTTCTCTTGGCAATTGGTGTTTCGTCAAAAATTCCCTCCTCTTCTCATAAGTTAAATCTTCCAAAGCTTGCAAATCACCCTTCACAAAAGCAGATAATACGTTAAAATGTTTTTGACATATTTACTGAGACAATAGTTCTTCAAAGAGTGACTCTCAAATCATACTTATGACGTATTAACCCAAAATACCATAAATAAATGCCGTCATTTCTTACTATACACAACCCATGGCAGAACTATCTGAAAAGTGAATCAAACTCAAGCCTAGACTTAAAAATTCAACAAAGCCACAGCCCCACTGTTTGGAGTCAGCAACACATCATTTCTTGCAATGCTATTCTACCAACCTAAACAATTCAAGCAATAATTTCAAAATGTTCAAGTGAAAATTATATTCAAAATGAGCCACAACCACGAGAAACATCACTAGATGGATTCTAATTTAGAAGAACATACATTTCTTATCCAAGCATAAAAGCAATGATCCAGTATGCATTTCTATAAGAGAGATAGAAAAAGAAAGAGAACAAATAAAACATGCAGTACTTAATTAATAGCCCAACAAAATTTATTATCTAGTGTTATGTAGTGCATGTGAAATACAAAAAAATAATTCTTGCCTTAGTTTACAAGTTCAAATATGAGAAAAAACATTAGCCAAGGAACAATCCCCTACCCCACAAAGAAAGACAAGCAACTACAACAACAAAATCAGACACATAAAGAAAACATAGAGAGAAAAAAACACTAACACACCTTAATCACTTGACAGATCAGAATCTCCATGAGTTTCCGTACATTGACATAATCACCAAGCTGTCCTTCTCGCAAGATATCTGAAGGTATGGGGCTGCCACCATATGGACTCTGTGCTAATGCCAATCCAGCAACCTTATCTTTCAAATCAGGCCAATACAATGATAAGGCAGCTGCTGCATCTACCCCACCTTTGCTATGTCCAAGAAGCAAAACACGTTTCCTAGAACCCCAATAGATTTCCTCAATGTACTCCTTTATCTCTCTGGCATTTTTCTCAACTGAAGCCTGATTAGTAATTACTCAGTATTTAGTAAAGAATTCAAGTAAAATTTAATGTGCAGGCATGTCAGACATAATCAAATACCTCGCTGTGAATCTTGGCAATATGACAGGCCAAACCCATCTTGGAGAAACTCATTTTTGTATTAACAAAATAAAGTGGTCCATGGTTGCTGAATAGACCTGCCAATTGCAAAATTAGCCAAACCTGATCAACAGAAAACTACTACCAAAGTTCCAAAAGCTCTAAAGTGCCAACCAACATATTACAAACTAAAATCAGAGGATGTCATAACAGAATTCCCCCTAACATTCATATCATACAAGGGTTGAAATCAGGGTTTGAAACGAAACTTCCTGTTCACTATGCATCTGTCTGTTGAACCATTTGAGGTTCTTAAAATTTTAAGACTTGAACCAATTTAAACTTCCCCCATAACTTACAAGAACCT
Organism: Quercus agrifolia; assembly: GCA_029955455.1. NCBI lineage: Eukaryota > Viridiplantae > Streptophyta > Magnoliopsida > Fagales > Fagaceae > Quercus > Quercus agrifolia. The sequence continues at coordinate 53,455,122 of JARQAD010000003.1, read as the reverse complement.
CAAAAAAATCAGAATCCTCCCACCCCTATTAAAATCAGCATGAATGCTTATTAGGTCCACAAAATTTATACTAAATTTGAAACAAGAAAACTTAATTATCATTATGTCTGTCGTAATAAATTGTATTTTATAAGTTGACCCAATTAATTTGATGTATTCTTGTTCCAGAATTTTATCAAATAGATCATAAGATTGAGCTACTCTAACTGCATTATGTAACTTTCAGTAGTTTCAGAATTTCACTATTGACCCTAGATGTTTCTGTTGAAAACACTAGGAGGTGCCGATTGAGCTACAAGGCTCTTAGCTTTCATCTAATCCTTACAATTATTAAGGATACTATTGCCATTTTTAAGATAACAATCGCAAATGGTACCTGGAACCAGTAAGTACACCATTGAGTTTGGCAACTTATGAAGACCATGCCTGGCACAGGAAGAAACAACTGATTTAAAAACAGTGAAAACATGCAAGGCAAATGTAGGCATATGAGAATTGAAAGAAGAATACTCTACCGGATATTGTCAAGAATTTCTGTGAACCTTTCAGTTCCATCTTCAACTGGTGGCATTCCTGAAGCACGTTGTAGCCATCCTATATCATCTGCAGACCCACGAACAGTTCGACGAGCCCGGTCAATAAGGCTGAAAGAAAGCATCACCATTATTGATTAAGCAACATCAAACAGACTAAGGTTTCTGATCCATGTGCAAGGTAATATCACTGGGAATGAATAAGAGATAATACAAGGAACTAAATAATCTTCAACTATCTACTTGATATCACAAGCAGAGAGGGGGGGGGGGGGGTGTGATTATTCAACTTAAGACGAACTTCTTTTACACTCCCTTTGTTTCAATTGTACATTTTCAGCATTTTCAGGTATTTGTTTTGTTGTAAAACCTTGGTCAAAGCTGAAAATACACTGAAGAAAACTTGTAAAATACTTTACCAAGTTCTTTTTGTAAAACATTTTCCTCAACTGGCATCGCTCACCCACACTTGTTCGTCTTGCACAAACCCCCCACCCCACCCCAAACCCTCTTCTCTCTCTCACCACCTCTCCCTTATCTCTTTCCTCATGTCGCCAATGACAGATCTGCACGCCACTGACGCTATCAACCATAGATCTGTATGCCTCCTTTGTCCCTTATTTCTGTCCTCATGCTGCTTCAACCTCCCTTCTCTCTTTCCTCGCGTCAACTCCGATATGGTTTGTGCTGCCTAGATGCTTAAGTGAGTCTGGGTTCATGCCACCTTGACACTGACGCTGATCTGGTTCCTGATTTGAGTTTTTCGTGCTTCCTGATCTGGGTTCGCGATGAATATCTCTCTCTATCTCTCTCTCTTTTGGCTTCCTGATCTGGGTTTTGGGGTGGTCAGTGGCATGGATTTGGTCGAGTTTGTGTCGATATGGTGGTTTGTGCTAAGATTTGGAGGGTTGTGAGATCACAATTATTTCTTTTTCATTTCACGATGAAACAAGCACCGAAAATGATTTTCTAAGCATTTTAGGAACACCCCCCAAACACTAAAAAAGAAATTGTTTTCAGTTGAAACAATTTTACATTTGAAAACATTTTATAATGAAACAAACAGAGCATTAGTTCAAAACGATTTCCCAACTACCCATGAAGTCAACCTTTACTCAAAAGAAGGTCATCAGGATTCAGCATAAAAAACAAATTCCAGAAATTGATCCAGAACCAATTAAGTAGACTGTTACAAATTAATGAAGTAAAAAAAACATGTTCAAGAGTATGAAACTTTTTTAGATGAAGAATTACTTCTTTTAAGTTCACGATACATTAAAACAGGTCTATTCAATATTTACAATCACATTATAAATTGATACCTTTTAAACATGGAAATTCCAATTCCTCCAGTAGGATTAGATTCTTCATGTGCACTAGCATCTTCGGATGCCACTCTAGTAGATGTCCTTGTTATTTCACCATTTATGGGAGCAGCAGTTGCAGTATTAGATGATTCAGCATGCGTTGTTGAATGGCTTCCACTTGAAGATGGCAGATCACAAATAGAAGCCACATATCCCCTAGGTTGTCCACAAGAAAACGTTTCTAACTCCTGTGCATGTACAATGGGATTCCTAGAATCTCTTTCTACTGCAAAAATAACAAAAATATGCCATTGAATAAATCCAAAATTCAATGCTTAGAAATTAGAATAACTAAGTAAAACAACTAAGTATCACATCCTTGCAATAGCTGATAGCTAAAAAGGAAAAATTACTATCAGACAACTACAGGTCATGAACACAGCAACAAATACGATGCACTTTAAATACTGAACACAGATGAGGTAAAGACATTGTTCAAAGGATTGGTTCCATTAAATTTTTTTATTTTATTGAACCTTAAATTCATATTCAAATCCGACATTATCCATCATAGAAATATTCAAGGAAGATGCCTCTGAAAAAATAAGACTTGGATTGCCTCTATTGACAAAAATTTCCTTCCGAGGTTCATAAAATAGAAATGCATAAGCTTTTACACACATTTATCCTAGAAATAGAAAATTGCAGTGACAAGAGAGGAACAAGAGCTTCCAATCCCGAAAACAAGATGACAAACTGAGTGAAGATGACAAGATGGGTGACAATTGGAGAAAAAGATAATCAAAGGAGGAAGGAAGCTTACCAGAATTATCAGAGAAACAACCGGTAAATATAGAAGTTGTTTGTGCTATATAAGATGCAGCTTCATTTAGTGTTGGTACAGAGGTAAATAACTGAGGAATGAGCCCATTACTTGTCAACCCATCATTTGATGCCTGAAAAAATGGAAATTGTTATAAAAATGTTTATCAATTGTAAACTTACCTAATCATCATTGAATAAAGGGAGATATTTATATCAATGTATGAGCATGATAGATAGAAACATATTACTACAATGGAATACTTTCTTTATGTTTACCAAAACATACGAAACAACAACAGGAGCAACTGTCAAAGCCATGCATCTCTAGAATGGCCATATCTTCTTAAAGAGGTGCAACAAACGAAGAACTAACATCAACTCCCAAGATTAGAGCAGATTTTCCAACACCAAAGATAGCCAACCTTCAGGAGGGATCCAAAATGGAATAGACAATAAAGGCTTTAAGTAAAACCCCAGAGGTTCTGCATTTAAGCAAAAATTTGTTGAACTAAAGGTTCAAACTGGGGTTATAGTAAACCAAGCTTGCAAAATCACTCACACCTTCATCGATTTTTCTACAAACTAATAACATTCTTTATATCATATTTTTAAACAAATTCTCAAACAAAACCAGTTGAGTAAAAGATCAACGACTTCCCAACACATATAGTAGCCTCAAAAGTCACCCCCTCTAATCACAACACGGTTTCCCTACTACTACCAGCCTCAGCTGCATCTCATTCTGTATTCTTCAGCAAATACTAGCTACATTTTTAAACATCGAAATCATGCATTAAACAATCGATATAGGTTTCACTACATTCAAATATCGAACTTCATGCACCATTCAAGAAAGCACAACAAATTGACGAATTAACAAAGTTAACATTGACGACTTATCCCACGAAACAAAATGACATTCAACAAGTCAACAACAACAAAACATCAATCCCAAATTTTGGGAGTCGACTATGAATCCACAACATACTAATCGAGATCTTCCACATGTATTCTTCTTTTCAATTCTATCTCATTCTCTATTTTTCAGCAAAAATTAGCTACATTTTTTAACATCGAAAATTAAGCATTAAACAATCCCTATGGGTTTTACTACATTCAAATATTGAACTTTGTGCACCATTAAGGAAAGCACAACAAAACTAACAAAGTTAACCTCGCCAATGTTGTTCAACAAGTTAACAACAACAACGACAAAACATCAGTCCCAAAATTTGGGATTCGGCTATGAATCCTCAACAAACTAATCGAGATCTTCCACACATCAAAATATAAGCTACATTTTTTTAACACCTTCATCCATGAAGATTGGAAAACAAGAAACTATGCATTAAACAATCCAAATACGTTTTACTACATTCAAATATCGAACTTCGTGCACTGTTCAGGTCCTTCAGGAAAAGTACAACAAATTGACGAACTAACAAAGTTAACCTTGACTATTTATCCCAAGAAACAAAATGACATTCACCAAGTCAACAACAACAAAACATCAGTCCCAAAATATTGGGAGTTGGCTATGAATCCTCAACAGACTAATCGTGATCTTCCACATGTCAAAATATAAGCTAAATTTTTTAACACCTTCATCCACGAAGATTGGAAAACAAGAAACTATGCATTAAACAATCCAAATACGTTTTACTACATTCAAATATCAAACTTCGTGCACTGTTCAGGAAAGCACAACAAAATTGACAAAGTAAAAAAAAAAAAACCTCGACTTATCCCATGAACAAAATGACATTCAACAAGTCAACAACAACAACAACAACAAAACCGCAGTCCTAAAATTCTAGAGTCTGCTATGAATTCTCAACAGACTAATCAAGATCTTCCACATGTCAACTATTCCTAATTAAACCAAAGTGGCATTTTTTTTTTTAAATTTTATATATATATAGGAAGGAATTTAAATTCCAATTATTTCTCCCCAAAAAAATTCCAATTCCAACGCAGCCAAACACATCCCAAGTTTATATATTCAAAAAAAAAAAAAAAAATTCATGAACGTAAATTCAAGACGGTGGTATATACTCACACCGAACGGTGCGTTTGGCTCACCACGTTGACCATTACTAGGTTCCTCCATTGAAGCCGATTTTCTCTTTTTCTATCAAATCGCATAGCAAAAACAATATATTTACATAAAAAAAAAAAACTGTGTTAAAAAAAATATATATATATATATATATTATTAGTTATTACCTGAGGTAGAGTTATCCACTTTCTCATCAAGGAGAAAAAAAAAAAAAAAAAAAAAGACAATTTCTAGAAACAGCTTGGTCGAATTGAATGAAATTTTTAGTTATTTCTAGAATCGTTTCATTTCTTTTACAGAGAGTTTCTTAAACGGCAAAGCGATGCAATGTCAAAACCCAAACGTTGAAATTTGTCTCTTGGGCCTGAAGCCCAGTTTTGGTTAAATAATTAAATAACGGTTGATATTGTTTCGTGGGCCGACAGTTGAGTTCATGATTTTTTTATTTTTTATTTGTTGAAAAGATTGGGTTTTAAAAATTGGAATTGGGTCGGGTTTTACTAGACTGGTTTAGAATTTGGTTCTCGGTTGATCGGATGGTTCAGTTCAATTTTTTAAACAATGCTATAGATTTAATAAGTTTTATAATTTGTAGCCAAAAAAATAAGTTTTATAATTTTTTTTTCCATAATATGTTGATATTACTTTTATTATATAATAATCACAACATGTTATCTTAATATTTGTAAAAAATATTGTGAAATTATTGTGTTTTTAAACTTATTGAACTTTTATTGAGGTATAAAAGAAATGACAACGACTTTCAATGTTTACTAAAATGCTAATTTTTTTAAAAAAATTTAAGCTTTGTAAGAAATATAAGAATTACAACGATTCCTAAGACTATGTAGCAAAATGATTGTTTTCTAGCATTTGTTGTTCAGGAAGGACTTGAGATTGTTGTTGCACTCGAAGAACCAGAATGTAGCACACTGTCTCATAAGCTCACTTATGTTGAATATATAATTCTATCAATCACCTCTTTTAGGAGAAAATATAGGTATCCGCAGAAATCTTGCATCTTCACATACTTTTTGATTTTCAATAATTCAACTAAACAAAGTGTATGGGTGACAAAAACATAGGGATGAGAGGAAAATGGCTAGCTATCGTCAGTTAGAATACTCGGTCAAGCTTAAACCCATATGCAGAGGAATGGAAACCAACAATGTCGGTAGGGCCGTTTCAACACATTTATGTGGCCTACTACAACAATTTAAAGTGGGAAAATTTATAAAAATTTATTAGTTTTTTCTAATATCCCAATGGTAGTACTTGTTCAACTCTAAAAGCCATCAAGTTGATATTTGTTTTTCTTAACAACTTTAATTCAATTGAATTGGTTTCATAGTATTATTACCACCATGATCATATTAAAATAATGAAATATAATTATGTTATTGGCATGTTAAATGCCTTTCATTCAAAATATGGTCATATTTCTATGATTTTTTTTTTATATGTATAGAGTATTTTAAATAAAAATTATTTTTTAAATACTTGTAAATTTTTAATGGTGTCGTTTCTAGTGAATACCTCAATTTAGTTTTAAATAGATTCTTTCAAATCTCGCTCAAATTCAGGGTCCACAAAAATAGGCCTAGTCTATACATTTTGGGGCTATGAAAATATAAAATATATTATTACTTAATATTATAAGCGATACATGAACTATTTTCATATATTTATAAACGTATTTTAAAACTTGTAATTCTAAAAATATTGAAATAATCATTATTATAATAAATATCATATTAGATGGTTACTATCTCTTTTGGCAATGTTTGACTTTAGTTATTAAATAATAGATTTCAATAATGAATTTGTCTCGAAAACTATTAGTTTTAATTTTAATTTTGATAGAGAGTGAAATAAAGGGTAAAATTTTTGGAATATTAAAATTTTTACACTTTTAAACTACCGCAAACATAGTGAAACATATTAATAAAATGTTGAACATTTGGAAAGAGTATAATATTTTTAATAATTTTTATTTATTAAATTTTTGGGCCTTAATTAAAATTTTTACATTGTAAGACAAATAAACAAAAAAATCTATTGGCCAATAGAACATGTCTTCCCCCCCCCCCAAGTGAGAGGCATTATTATTTTTGTGCAATACTATAAGGCAAATAGATATAATATATCTTATTTTAGAGGGACCTTCTTTCATTTGGAGGCCTTAAACCATTGCCTAATGGTTGAGCCGCCCTTGAACGCCGGTGGATGAAGGGTCCCTATTACTCAAAATTAGAAAGAACTACTTTGGAGAAAAACTCTTCAAACTTCTCATATGTCTCTTTTTTGGTTGTGAATTTTGAAAATCGAACCGTTAAATTTCATGTTCTTTATGCTCTTAGCATGTATATCAAATTTAATTCAAATCAGATGTTATTTACTATTTAATCAATAAACTTATTTTTTATACACAATTTTAGATTACGAAAACTTGAAATTTTAACATTTTTTTAATAACATAGCAATTGATTTTTGATATTCTTGAAAATTTTGCAAGCATAAAGGATATATATAAAAAAAATGTAATCTAACGGTTAGATTTTCAAAATTCACATTCGATATAAAGATATATAAGGAGTTTGTAAGATTTATTTCTAAACTAGTTTGGAGAGAAATTTTGTTCCACTTCCCCTGAGAAGGAAATCATCTTCTTTCAGAGGTTCACTTTATACAAATATATTTAATTTTATGTATCAATTATTAAAATTGCTACTTTGAACTCTTTTTTATTTATTTATTTTAATTAGCAATTAAATTTTTTTAATAGAGAACTGATTTTTTAAATAAAAATATTGTTTCTTGATGCCGAGAAAATGTCACGTCAATTGCTGGCATGTGTTTGATAAAGGAGAATGGAGATATGTACTTTACATTTCATCACCTCTTAGGCTAAATTTTTCTTTATGAGAAGAGACAGTATCACAGTAATGGTCTTTAAATAATATCATTAACAAAAAACAATTGTTCTTATGATTGGAGATTGTGTTTCTTGTTATTAGTACATATGGATACTTCATCAAATGAGGTCTATGTCCAAGAGCAACCAGCCCACATAGCAAAAATTGTGTTCAAAACAGGGTTAATGTCATCAATCCTTGGTGAAATGAACAAGGGCATGTTCATCGTGCAGGCAAGGCTTTCTGGTGCCAGAAATATTATTGATAGAATCTTCAGTCTCCACCGTGTGTGTGTGTGTGTGTGTGTTTTTTTTTTTTTTTTTTTTTTTTTTTTTTTTTTTTTTCGGGAATAGATATGTTTTGTTAATTAGAACATGGTTGTAAAAACCGGACCAGAGGCAAAACTGGATTTGCCTCTAATTCCCGATTTAACCCCATTTTGACTAGTTATTGGGGTTTTTTCCAGATTAAACTGGTGGCCGGTTCCCAATTCAACCAGTTGGTCTGGTTTTAAAACCATGAGTTAGAATTGAATTGGATTTGGATTGTAATCTTGTTTTTGTTGGTATTGTGCTTTAGTTTGTATTTGGGGATTATAATCTTGATATGAGTTTGGATTGTAATTCTTTTTTTTGTTGGTATTGTCTATTGTGCTTTAGTTTTTATTTGGGGATTGTAATCTTGATATGATTTGATTATAAATTTGTTTTTATTTATGATGATGTAGCTCTAATTCTCAATTTAATATTAATAATAGTAATTAAAAAAAATTTTGTCCAACCCAATCCAACTCGGTCCACATAGGTTGGATTGGACCATTGTGATAGGTTGGGTTGGATTTTTTTTATTCCACCATGGTGAGTTGGTTTAAAAAAAACTCATTGACTCAACCCATGCACAACCTTACCTATAATCCTACGTGTAGACTTGTCTGCATTTAACCATTAGAACTGGATGCATTTGCTGTATCTTGAGGACACGACATATACGTGCCAATGCTTGAATAATTGTGTCATTTACACATAGGAAACCATCAAAATAAACTCTATGAATCAACTTCTTTTCTTTTTTATCTTATTTTATTTTTTTAATATGAACAAAAAAAAAAGAAGAAGGTATTGTGCCACCAATCCTGCCTACTTAAACCCGAATTCAATATGGTGTGAGGCACCTTTGAGTACATTAAGGTTATCCACATCACATCATAGCATTTTTTCTCTAAAGCGTGTGACTTGAACCAGCACACTCCCGCAAGCATCACGTGATGTCAGTCCGTGACTCCTACTAACAAACCACACGCCAAGGGCTCTATGACTCAACTTCAATAGTTAAGAAATGGGGAGATTTTATTTAACTAAGTTACTATCATCATCTGATAAAATTCAATTTTGCACTTATTCAAAAAGTTGTTTTTTTTTTTTTGTTTGTTGATAATCCACAAAGTTGTATTATTATTTTTTGGTTGTACCCTGTAGTACATGTAACACACAATGTGCTGTTATCAACCACGTAATTTGATCGTAAGCTTGTAAGTTTTTGTTGAGCAAATTAAAAACCTTTTGTAAATGTTGTTCACCCCCTAAAGAATGAATAGGCATGAAAAGTGAAAACATGTAGACCAAGAAATATAGGCGAAACAAAACATCAAATTGCAGTACAGATGTTATAATTATGTAATTGGTCATACTGACTTCCATAATTTCAAGAAATACATCGAAGTTAGATAGTTTAATATTCTTAATTCCCAATTCTTTAAATATTACTAATTTCAAATGCAACATAACATTCCTCCGAAGAAGAAAGATAATTCATAAGTAGTAAAAGATTAAAGCAAGAAATTGTCTCCAAGATGTGATTACAGGCTACGGATGAGTATGCCTTCGAAAGTAATGCCTGGTCCAAATGCTAAGGCAAGCCCCCATTCTTCCCCTTGTATCTTCAACTCCTCTCTCATATACTCCATAACATAGAATATGGTGTTGCTACTAACATTCCCATAATCCATCAATGCCCTTCTACTACACTCTAGCTTCTCACTTCTTAATTTCAGTGTGTTCTCAAGCCTATTAAGAATTGCTGGTCCACCAGGATGAACAGCCCAAAACAAGTCATTGAACTCTTTTAGATCACCCTTTGCCATGAGCTTCTTGCAAAACTCCTCAATGTTATCCTCAATCTTCTGGGGTAGGTCTCTTCCAAGCTTAAAGTTTATACCCTCTTCAGAGAGCCTACCATCAATCACATTTTGTGTATCTGGCAAGAATTGTTGGACAGCATAGTTTAGCTCCATGAAAGGAGACTCTTGACCTGTTAAAGGGTCAGCTCCAATAATCACAGCTGCAGCTCCATCACCAAAAAGTGCAGCCCCTACAAGGTCATAAGGGCGGTCCTTGTTAGGTGGGCGAAAACCAAGTATGGTAGTCTCAGAAGTGGTTAATAGAACTCTGCTTCCTGGATTGTTTTCAGCTATGTCCTTGGCAACTCTAAGGCCAGTGACACCACCATAACAACCTAGAAAATATAGCATGACGCGGCTAACATCAGTCCTTAGGCCAAGCTGACTAGCAAGGTAAAGATCACCACCCGGTAAGCGTATTTCACTTGAAGAAACGTAGACCATGTGAGTGATGTCTTGTGCTGGCCTTCCCCATTCCTTGATGCAAGCAAGGCTGGCTTCCAAGGCCATTTCCACCACTGCTGGGTTTGCGATTTCAAGCCTCTGCTTGATTGTTGGTGAGCCCTCAGTAACCAGTTCAGGGTATTTGTCTAGGATCTCTTTGGACATCACTGTGTATCTTGTCTTCACAGTGGTAGTTTTGCCTAGCAAAAGAGAGATGCATGGTGAGTCCAGGGAATCAATGTGTAGAAAGACTTCCCATGGCTGCTGATACAACCAAGGTTATATTTCCCAAAAGAGAATTGACCAAAAAAAAAAAAAAAAAAAAATTGTGAAGATGTATTCATTAAAAACATTCGATTCTATGTAAAGATGATAAAATTAAGGTTAAATGGCATATTTGGTCATCGACCTTTTATTTTTGTTTCAAGGTCATCCTTATACTTTGATATGTTCCAAAAAGGCTCTTATTGCCATCCAATGGTTGAAAAATGCTAAGGTTACAAATAGAATTCATGAAACCAAAGTCACTTTGATAACGTGGAGCCTATGGCAAGGCATGAAACATTTCGTTTGTCACATAAATGATAATAAAGTGAGAGGCAAGTGCCTTTCACCAAAAGTGACAGGTTAAAAGTGACAGGTTACAAATTCGAATCTGAGAATTAGTCTCTCCAATAAATTAGGAGTAAGACTGCCTATCATAATCTTTCTCAGATCTCACAAAAGTGGAAGCTTTGTACACTTGGTACGACATAGGTAGTGATAAAGACCATTTTGAAATAATTTTTACAAAAGAGGAACAAAAGTGAAGCATTTTAGAGTATAAAGACAAGTTTGAAACAAAGGTCAAAAGTTGAGTACCAAATATATAATGTAATTAAAACTAAACAAGGACAATTTAGAAAGCAACAAATTGAATTTGGTATAAAAAGGTTCCAAGCGCAAATCGAAGTAATAATATTTGCTTACACAGGCGCTCCAATTTCTCCTTAATGGACGAGTCTACACATTTTGTGTCACGAATGTAGCCCTCAACCAAGCAGTCTTGAGGAACGAGTTGGCTAGGAAAGGCCTTGCCCAATGCAAGGACTGTTGCCTTTCCTGGTGTGGGAATACGTCTAGTTTGTGCAGAATGGTGGTTTGGGGTGCCATTGCCATTAGTTCTTGACATCTTTCTAGTAGTTTTGGCAAGAAGATAGAATTTGAGTTTGATATGAACTTAGGGAGACTTGTCAATCATATATAATGGGGAGATTGGGCTTGTTTTTGGAGAGAAGTTGGTACCAAGAGAGAATAGCATGAAGAGAGAGGAAATGATTACTTTATTAGGTTTGGTTATCCACGTTGACCATTGCTAGGTTCCTCCATTGAAGCCGATTTTCTCTTTTTCTATCAAATCGCATAGCAAAAACAATATATTTACATAAAAAAAAAAAAAAAAAACTGTGTGTTAAATATATATATGTTATTAGTTATTACCTGAGGTAGAGTTATCCACTTTCTCATCAAGGAGAAAAAAGAAAAAGAAAAAAAAAGAGACAATTTCTAGAAACAGCGTGGTCGAATTGAATGAAATTTTTAGTTATTTCTAGAATCGTTTCATTTCTTTGACAGAGAGTTTCTTAAACGGCAAAGCGATGCAATGTCAAAACCCAAACGTTGAAATTTGTCTCTTGGGCCTGAAGCCCAGTTTTGGTTAAATAATTAAATAACGGTTGATATTGTTTCGTGGGCCGACAGTTGAGTTCATGATTTTTTTATTTTTTATTTGTTGAAAAGATTGGGTTTTAAAAATTGGAATTGGGTCGGGTTTTACTAGACTGGTTTAGAATTTGGTTCTCGGTTGATCGGATGGTTCAGTCCAATTTTTTAAACAATGCTATAGATTTAATAAGTTTTATAATTTGTAGCCAAAAAAATAAGTTTTATAATTTTTTTTTCCATAATATGTTGATATTACTTTTATTATATAATAATCACAACATGTTATCTTAATATTTGTAAAAAATATTGTGAAATTATTGTGTTTTTAAACTTATTGAACTTTTATTGAGGTATAAAAGAAATGACAACGACTTTCAATGTTTACTAAAATGCTAATTTTAAAAAAAAAATTTAAGCTTTGTAAGAAATATAAGAATTACAACGATTCCTAAGACTGTAGCAAAATGATTGTTTTCTAGCATTTGTTGTTCAGGAAGCAGTTGAGATTGTTGTTGCACTTGAAGAACCAGAATGTAGCACACTGTCTCATAAGCTCACTTATGTTGAATATATAATTCTATCAATCACCTCTTTTAGGAGAAAATATAGGTATCCGCAGAAATCTTGCATCTTCACATACTTTTTGATTTTCAATAATTCAACTAAACAAAGTGTATGGGTGACAAAAACATAGGGATGAGAGGAAAATGGCTAGCTATCGTTAGTCAGAATACTCGGTCAAGCTTAAACCCATATGCAGAGGAATGGAAACCAACAATGTCGGTAGGGTCGTTTCAACACATTTATGTGGCCTAATACGACAATTTAAAGAGGGAAAATTCATAAAAAATTATTAGTTTCTTCTAATATCCCAATGGTAGTACTCGTTGAACTCTAAAAGCCATCAAGTTGACATTTGTTTTTATTAACAACTTTAGCTCAATTGAATTGGTTTAATTTTATTATTACCACTATGATCATGCTAAAATAATGAAATATAATTATGTTATTGGCATGTTAAAAGCCTTTCATTCAAAATATGGTCATATTTCTATGATTTTTTTATATGTATAGAGTATTTTAAATAAAAATTATTATTTTTTAAATACTTGTAAATTTTTAACGGTGTCATTTCTAGTGAATACCTCAATTCAATTTTAAATTGATTCTTTCAAATCTTGCTCAAATTTAGGGTCCACAAAAATAGGCCTAGTCTATACATTTTGGGGCTATGAAAATATAAAATATATTATTACTTAATATTATAAGCGATACATGAACTATTTTCATATATTTATAAACGTATTTTAAAACTTGTAATTCTAAAAATATTGAAATAATCATTATTATAATAAATATCATAGTAGATGGTTACTATCTCTTTTGGCAATGTTTGACTTTAGTTATTAAACAATAGATTTCAATAATGAATTTGTCTCGAAAACTATTAGTTTTAATTTTAATTTGGAATAAAGTCACTTTTAGTCCCTACATTTTTAGGCGATTTCCATTTTAGTCCCTAAGTTTTATTTTTACCGCTTTTAGTCCCTATTCTGAAAAACGCCTCCATTTTAGTCCCTGCCGTTACATCAGAAACGGAAAAAGCTGACGTGGCAAACGACATGAATAAATAATAGTAAATTAATGTCCACGTGGCCTAAATTAATAATAAAAAATATTTTTTGGCATTAAAAAATGCCACGTCAGCATCTAACTTAAAAAAATTAATTTATTAATTTTAACTAAATAAAAAAATTAAAAACATAATTAAAAACTAAAAACTACATAAATTGAGATCAAAATGTGTCTTAAACAAAAGCTCAAACTCAGATCAAAGAACACAGACCCAAAAATTAAAAAACTCAAAATTACCATTTTCTCAAACTCAGCAATATCATCAAATCCTAAAGATGCCTTGACCTTTAGATCAAAGCGAAAATAGAAAAAAGACAAATCGGGAAATTAAACAACAGAAATTTTATCTTGAATTTTTCTCAAACCAGACACTTGAACGTGAGGGAGAGCTTGAGAGAAAAAGAGAGGTAGAGTCGGTGGATCTGGTCACGGTGGTTGTCGTTAGTGGCTGGGTAGTCACAGTGTCCCGATCGGGTCGCGTCGGCTGGTCCGATTGACTCTGTGCTCTCTCTTTCGTCTGGTAGAAGCTCTCTGTGAGTCCTCTCTCTCTCTCTCTTTGGTTCAGATGAGTGAGTATGAGTGAGGGCTGGAAAATGGAAGTGTGTTAGCTTGACAACTTTGACCAGATTTTGCAGCCGACCCAAACATCACGGTGTAAAGGTGTTTTCTCTTCTTCAGTTTTCAGATCGGAATTTTAATTCTTGAATCTGCAAATCTTGAATTTTTCTCTTCTTCAGTTTTCAGATCGGAAACACAATAATATTTGTCAGCAACCAAGTTTGACCAAGATGGGTTTGCTAGGTTTGCTGGGTTTCCTTTTAAATGAGATGGATTTTGCTGGGTTTTTCGGATTTGATGATATTGTTGGGTTTGAGAAAATTGTGATTTTGAGATTTTTAATTTTTGGGTTTGTGTTCTTAGATCTGAGTTTGAGTTCTTGTTTAAGACACATTTTGATCTCAATTTATGTAGTTTTTAGTTTTTAATTATGTTTTTAATTTTTTTATTTAGTTAAAATTAATAAATTAATTTTTTTAAGTTAGATGCTGACGTGGCATTTTTAATGCCAAAAAATATTTTTTATTATTAATTTAGGCCACGTGGACATTAATTTACTATTATTTATTCATGTCGTTTGCCACGTCAGCTTTTTCCGTTTCTGATGTAACGGCAGGGACTAAAATGGAGGCGTTTTTCAGAATAGGGACTAAAAGCGGTAAAAATAAAACTTAGGGACTAAAATGGAAATCGCCTAAAAATGTAGGGACTAAAAGTGACTTTATTCCTTTTAATTTTGATAGAGAGAGAAATAAAGGGTAAAATTTTTACACTTTTAAACTTCCGCAAAAATAGTGAAACATATTAATAAAATGTTGAACATTTGGAAAGAGTATAATATTTTTAATAATTTTTATTTATTAAATTTTTGGGCCTTAATTAAAATTTTTACATTGTAAGACAAATAAACAAAAAAATCTATTGGCCAATAGAAGATGTCTTCCCCCCCCACCCCTAAGTGAGAGGCATTACTTTTTTATTATTATTTTTGTGCAATACTATAAGGCAAATAGATATAATATATCTTATTTTAGAGGGACCTTCTTTCATTTGGAGGCCTTAAACCATTGCCTAATGGTTGAGCTGCCCTTGAACACCGGTGGATGAAGGGTCCCTATTAATCAAAATTAGAAAGAACTACTTTGGAGAAAAACTCTTCAAACTTCTCATATGTCTCTTTTTTGGTTGTGAATTTTGAAAATCGAACCGTTAAATTTCATGTTCTTTATGCTCTTAGCATGTATATCAAATTTTATTCAAATCATATGTTATTTACTATTTAATCAATAAACTTATTTTTTATACACAATTTTAGATCACGAAAACTTGAAATTTTAACATTTTTTTAATAACATAGCAATTGATTTTTGATCTTCTTAAAAATTTTGCAAGCATAAAGGATATATAAAAAAAAAATGTAATCCAATGGTTAGATTTTCAAAATTCACATTCGATATAAAGATATATAAGGAATTTGTAAGATTTATCTCTAAACTAGTTTGGAGAGAAATTTTGTTTCACTTTCCCTGATAAGGAAATCATCTTCTTTCAGAGGTTCACTCTATACAAATATATTTAATTTTATGTATCAATTATTAAAATTGCTACTTTGAACTCTTTTTTATTTATTTATTTTAATTAGCAATTAAATTTTTTTAATAGAAAACTGATTTTTTAAATAAAAATATTGTTTCTTGATGCTGAGAAAATGTCACGTCAATTGCTGGCATGTGTTTGATAATGGAGAATGGAGATATGTACTTTACATTTCATCACCTCTTAGGCTAAATTTTTCTTTATGAGAAAAGACAGTATCACAGTAATGGTCTTTAAATAATATCATTAACAAAAAACAATTGTTCTTATGATTGGAGATTGTGTTGGTCATCAAATGAGGTCAATGTCCAAGAGCAACCAGCCCACATAGCAAAAATTGTGTTCAAAACAGGGTTAATGTCATCAATCCTTGGTGAAATGAACAAGGGCATGTTCATTGTGCAGGCAAGGCTTTCTGGTGCCAGAAATATTATTGATAGAATCTTCAGTCTCCACCGTGTGTGTGTGTGTGTGTTTTTTTTTTTTTTTCGGGAATAGATATGTTTTGTTAATTAGAACATGGTTGTAAAAACCGGACCAGAGGCAAAACTGGATTTGCCTCTAATTCCCGATTTTACCCGATTTTGACCAATTATTGGGGTTTTTTCTAGACTAAACTGATGGCCGGTTCCCAATTCAACCAGTCGGTCTGGTTTTAAAACCATGAGTTAGAATTGAATTGAATTTGGATTGTAATATTTTTTTGTTGATATTGTGCTTTAGTTTGTATTTGGGGATTATAATCTTGATATGAGTTTGGATTGTAATTCTTTTTGTTGTTGTTATTGTCTATTGTGCTTTAGTTTTTATTTGGGGATTGTAATCTTGATATGATTTGATTATAAATTTGCTCTTATTTATGATGATGTAGCTCTAATTCTCAATTTAATATTAACAATAGTAATTAAAATTTTTTTTGTCCCAACCCAATCCAACTCGGTCCACATAGGTTGGATTGGACCCTTGTGATAGGTTGGGTTGGATTTTTTTTATTCCACCATGGTGAGTTGGTTTAAAAAAAACTCACTAACCCAACCCATGCACAACCTCACCTATAATCCTACGTGTACATGACTGTAGTTGAATTGGAACACTTGTCCAAAACACAAGGATCAATGTAGACTTGTCTGCATTTAACCATTAGAACTGGATGCATTTGCTGTATCTTGAGGACACGACATATACGTGTCAATGCTTGAATAATTGTGTCATTTACACATAGGAAACCATCAAAATAAACTCTACGAATCAACTTCTTTTCTTTTTTATCTTATTTTATTTTTTTAATATGAACCAAAAAAAAAAAGGCCTTGTGTCACCAATCCTGCCTACTTAAACCCGAATTCAATATGGTGTGAGGCACCTTTGAGTACATTAAGGTTATCCACATCACATCATAGCATTTTTTCTCTAAAGCGTGTGACTTTAACCAGCACACACCCGCAAGCATCACGTGGTGTCAGTCTGTGACTACTACCAACAAACCACACGCCCAGGGCTCTATGACTCAACTTCAATAGTTAAGAAATGGGGAGATTTTATTTAACTAAGTTACTATCATCATCTGATAAAATTCAATTTTGCACTTATTCAAAAAGTTGTATTTTTTTTTTGGTTGATAATCCATAAAGTTGTATTATTATTTTTTGGTTGTACCTTGTAGTATATGTAACAAACAATGTGCTGTTATCAACCACGTAATTTGATCGTAAGCTTGTAAGTTTTTGTTGAGCAAATTAAAAACCTTTTGTAAATGTTGTTCACCCCCTAAAGAATGAATAGGCATGAAAAGTGAAAACATGTAGACCAAGAAATATAGGCGAAACAACAAATCAAATTGCAGTACAGATGTTATAATTATGTAATTGGTCATACTGACACTTCCATAATTTCAAGAAATACATCGAAGTTAGATAGTTTAATATTCTTAATTCCCAATTCTTTAAATATTACTAATTTCAAATGCAACATAACATTCCTCGGAAGAAGAAAGATAATTCATAAGTAGTAAAAGATTAAAGCAAGAAATTGTCCCCAAGATGTGATTACAGGCTACGGATGAGTATGCCTTCGAAAGTAATGCCTGGTCCAAATGCTAAGGCAAGCCCCCATTCTTCCCCTTGTATCTTCAACTCCTCTCTCATATACTCCATAACATAGAATATGGTGTTGCTACTAACATTCCCATAATCCATCAATGCCCTTCTACTACACTCTAGCTTCTCACTTCTTAATTTCAGTGTGTTCTCAAGCCTATTAAGAATTGCTGGTCCACCAGGATGAACAGCCCAAAACAAGTCATTGAACTCTTTTAGATCACCCTTTGCCATGAGCTTCTTGCAAAACTTCTCAATGTTATCCTCAATCTTCTGGGGTAGGTCTCTTCCAAGCTTAAAGTTTATACCCTCTTCAGAGAGCCTACCATCAATCACATTTTGTGTATCTGGCAAGAATTGTTGCACAGCATAGTTTAGCTCCATGAAAGGAGACTCTTGACCTGTTAAAGGGTCAGCTCCAATAATCACAGCTGCAGCTCCATCACCAAAAAGTGCAGCCCCTACAAGGTCATAAGGGCGGTCCTTGTTAGGTGGGCGAAAACCAAGTATGGTAGTCTCAGAAGTGGTTAATAAAACTCTGCTTCCTGGATTGTTTTCAGCTATGTCCTTGGCAACTCTAAGGCCAGTGACACCACCATAACAACCTAGAAAATATAGCATGACGCGGCTAACATCAGTCCTTAGGCCGAGCTGACTAGCAAGGTAAAGATCACCACCCGGTAAGCGTATTTCACTTGAAGAAACGTAGACCATGTGAGTGATGTCTTGTGCTGGCCTTCCCCATTCCTTGATGCAAGCAAGGCTGGCTTCCAAGGCCATTTCCACCACTGCTGGGTTTGCGATTTCAAGCCTTTGCTTGATTGTTGGTGAGCCCTCAGTAACCAGTTCAGGGTATTTGTCTAGGATCTCTTTGGACATCACTGTGTATCTTGTCTTCACAGTGGTAGTTTTGCCTAGCAAAAGAGAGATGCATGGTGAGTCCAGGGAATAAATGTGTAGAAAGACTTCCCATGGCTGCTGATACAACAAAGGTTATATTTCCCAAAAGAGAATTGACAAAAAAAAAAAAGGAAAAAAAAAGTGAAGATGTATTCATTAAAAACATTCGATTCTATGTAAAGATGAAAAAATTAAGGTTAAATGGCATATTTGGTCATCAACCTTTTATCTTTGTTTCAAGGTCATCCTTATACTTTGATATGTTCCAAAAAGGCTCTTATTGCCATCCAATGGTTGAAAAATGCTAAGGTTACAAATAGAATTCATGAAACCAAAGTCACTTTGATAACGTGGAGCCTATGGCAAGGCATGAAACATTTCGTTTGTCACATAAATGATAATAAAGTGAGAGGCAAGTGCCTTTCACCAAAAGTGACAGGTTAAAAGTGACAGGTTACAGATTCGAATCTGAGAATTAGTCTCTCCAATAAATTAGGAGTAAGACTGCCTATCATAATCTTTCTCAGATCTCACAAAAGTGGAAGCTTTGTACACTTGGTACGACATAGGTAGTGATAAAGACCATTTTGAAATAATTTTTACAAAAGAGGAACAAAAGTGAAGCATTTTAGAGTATAAAGACAAGTTTGAAACAAAGGTCAAAAGTTGAGTACCAAATATATAATGTAATTAAAACTAAACAAGGACAATTTAGAAAGCAACAAATTGAATTTGGTATAAAAAGGTTCCAAGCGCAAATCGAAGTAATAATATTTGCTTACACAGGCGCTCCAATTTCTCCTTAATGGACGAGTCTACACATTTTGTGTCACGAATGTAGCCCTCAACCAAGCAGTCTTGAGGAACGAGTTGGCTAGGAAAGGCCTTGCCCAATGCAAGGACTGTTGCCTTTCCTGGTGTGGGAATACGTCTAGTTTGTGCAGAATGGTGGTTTGGGGTGCCATTGCCATTAGTTCTTGACATCTTTCTAGTAGTTGTGGCAAGAAGATAGAATTTGAGTTTGATATGAACTTGGGGAGACTTGTCAATCATATATAATGGGGAGATTGGGCTTGTTTTTGGAGAGAAGTTGGTACCAAGAGAGAATAGCATGAAGAGAGAGGAAATGATTACTTTATTAGGTTTGGTTATCTTTTGGGTTCTTGGGTTGGAAGTGTGAAGATTTATTTAGGTAACGATCTTTTTCTTTCTTGGTTTAAGTACTTGTCCCAATTCTAACTTACCATTCCTTTGTGCTGCTTCGTATGAAAGACTAAAGAAAAGAGTTGCATAGTCCATTTAACATACGAATGAGAGAGAACATTTTCTTATTCTTTTCTCTTCAACCAGAAAACTCAAAAATAAAATATAAAAGCATAAACCATACCACCAAAAACAATAGAAAATGCAAAAAATGAATTTTCTTTTTTCATCCAGTTTTTCTGGCTTTTGATATCTTCCAACCAATTTATTGTGACAGTTTTAATTGACCCATAACCCGGGAAGAAAAAGGTCCCAAGTAGTGAATACAGTAACCTAGTTGATGACTATGAGAATAAACAACACCTGCTTTGCAATCACATTAACAAGTCATTATAGCGTCAATTTGTCAAGAATAACAATTTCCCTGTATCCCTAACCAGGGAAGACGCGCATTGTCAATCTTCAATGTCTAGGTTGTGCTCAAGTTTATGGAGAAACGAGTGTTGCTGACGAAATTTCCTCATCACAACAGTGAACCACTCAAAGAAGCATGGTAGCACAACAAACTAGCAACTGGAATTATTTAAAAAAAAAAAATCAGTGCCATCTGCCTAGACATATTTGTTTTGCCTTAGCTTGATTTAAACTGCCAACAGCTAGAGACATAATTGGTCCACTTTTCCCTTATTTTTAAATCCAAAATTCCATTAGGGGGCTGGAAAGTGGAAACAAAGTAGCAAAGAAAGGATTATATGTAATGTTTTTCTTGAGATTATGTATCACAAAGTGCACATTTTTCACAAGCAAAACAGGAAAACATATAACAGAACAACCCCTACATGAGAAGGTAGAGTGCAACTGGTAAGCGGATAAAAATCTTATTGTCATATACTGGTAGAGAAAACGGTATTATTCCCTTAATCTGCCATAACCACAATGAAGACAATGCAATTCACATCCCTAAACAGATAAAAATCTTATTGTCATATACTGGTAGAGGAAACAGTATTATTCCCTTAATCTTCCATAACTGCGACGAACACAATGCAATTCACATTCCGAAACATAACACAAGTCATAAGATGTTCTTGGATTGATACCTGCAGTCTGCAAACATGAGTGGCAGAAATTAGATCAAGCTATGTGTGTTTGTGAGTGAGCATGGGTGATTGGGTGTATGTAAGAGAGAGACTAGACAATTTATTGTAAAAAATTAGATCAAGTTATTTAAAAAAATTTATTGCATACAGGAAAAATTCTATGCCTCATATGACTAGACATCCATAGAAGAGACCAACGGATATACTCCAAGTGAGGCCCCAAATCATGTTGCATGGACTGGAGCTTTTAATGAAATCATCTAGGAAGCAACATGTGGTTACAAATGTATGAACTAATTTATTTATAAATATAAAAAATGATAGGGAAATACAGATATCTCCTCCAGATCAATACCCTTTACACAGACATAAGGGCAGCTCTTAGAGGAGTAGCCCTTACGCAACAAGGTAGAAGTTCCTTTTTTGCTCATAATATTCTGGTCTTTTCTTTTATAGTGGAGCCACTTATTTTCCTTGGCTAACTAGTATTTGAATAAGGTTTAGTTAGCTTTTCCTTGCCTAGATTGAGCTAATGTTACTCCCTTTTCTCTCATGTTGATTGGAGTTATGTAGTTCAGTCTATAAAGGAAGGACAATTGATCGCACTTGATGCAGAACAACCATAAACTGGCTCTTTACTCCCTCAAGTGCTTCCAATTGTTTGATTTTTTTTTTTTTTTTTTTGCCAATGTTAGAAGGAACAACAGAGGAAAAGGCTGCCCCAGCCAACGAAATTGACTGAGATACATTCTTTCTTGGGGGACCATGCCCTCAGGAGAAACGAGAGATGATTGCCTCTCAATAGAATTCCTAGTTGGGGGATATTGACCTATAGTAGAGGGGAGATATCCATATGTTTTCACAAAATCAATTAAAATTATAAATCTTAGTTTTACCATCATAATTTAAAGGGCTTTCCCATACATGAAGACCAAAAGGAAAAAGCTAGGAGAATGGATTGAAAAGTATGCAGTGTGGCCATAACTTGAACACAACATATACTTATAAGATGGCAAATGAGTCATTCACTAAAACAATGAAAGATATAGTCTACTTCCATATTTCGTATGTTTCAGCAAGATGGCAAATGAACCAAATAAAGTTATCTATAATAAAGTGCAGCAAAAAAAAAAAAAAAAAAAAAAGAACAAATTTTATGGTGATCCCAGGAACTCATTACCAGAAATTTTGAGATCCTGAAAATAACTCCCTTGAGAAGCAGTGTTTCAAAGTGTGAATAGGAATAGGGATGTGGGGAATTTTGTGCCTTCAATTTACAGTGATATAACAGCCAAAGTCATACGCTTATGAAAATCATATCCAGACTTTATTCAGCATTTCCCTCTGTACAACAAAAAATGGGCTGCAATTTTAGAAAAGAACAAAAATTCATGCATGTACTATGCATAGTTTCGATGATAAAACAAAGCAAATTACCAAATCACTTCAATTTCTTGGAAAAAATTATCCAAAAGTTGTCATGTGCTCAAACATTGAGCTTGGGCTCTCTCCACAGTCTTTCACCATCAAACATAAGCTAATCAAGGAGTCCTGATGATTGAAGCTGACATTCCATGCAAGGCTTCCTGCCCTCTTCTGGTGCTCTTCTAGGTTTCCAACCTGTGAAATGGACTAAATAATTTTAGATAATCCTTCAGAGCAGCAGCTTTTATGCTTTTAATGCTGTATGAATGCATTTTCAAGCCAGCAAATTTATAATAACTTTAACCAACACTAATCTTACAGGACAACTGAAAAAACGAGAATTAAACATAAAACACATGCACACTCGGGACTTACAGTTTTTGAGGTCTTGACTTCTCAGAGCTAGACTTTGGACTTGGAGCAGGTCTGTCCAAATGCCCCTGTTCTGGAATCCTCTTAGATACAAACCCAGCTTCCCGTGATCTTCCCCCAGCATCTAGGGCAGTTTTCAAATCATATAGGCAGGTCAAATTTTGATTTACTCCTTTCTCCACCATTTCATAGTACAAACCAAATGCTTCTGAGAGTTTATTCATTTTACAAAGGCCCAAAATCACTGTATTGCACATATCTGTGTCAATACTTTGATCCTTATCCAAGGCAAGTAGCAACATTTCATGTGCATCTAACAGTTTTCGATTCTGGCAAAGGAAACCAACCAATTCTTCCATTTTAACTGAGTATCCATTCTCATAGATCAAGCCAACAATCTGAAATGCTTTATCTTTCAGCCCACTACCAAAAAGTAACCTTATACATTTTGTTGAGAGATTTATATTTTGTCTAATTTTTTTCTCTAACATCAACATTATAGAACTGGCAGATTCGCGTGCACAGCCCATCTCTAGAAGTTCTGCAAATATGGAATGGAATGTTTCTGTTTTTGGGACATGAGAGCTTTTTAGCATCTTCTCTAGTGTCTGCTGGGCAAGAAGAGGCTTTCCCTTCTGCATGAAACCATCAATCAAGGATTCATAGATCTCAACATCGGGCACAAAATCTCTTCTTAACATCCAGACTAAGAGTTCATATCCAGCTTCATACGTACCTTCCCTACAATGTCCCATGATTAAGGTTTTGTATGATGGAGGGTCTTGTGTTCCCCTTTTCATTAGCTGCCGAAACACTCTCTCAGCCTTTTTAGTTTTCCCATTTCCACACAGATATTCAAACATAGGGTTATATGCAGCCACAAGAGGCTTACAACCAACAGCACTAAACAGGATTTCCTTCTCCGACAGCTCATCAAACAACTCCTCTGCCCTACCATAATCCCCAATCTGACACAAGCTACGTATTATAACACTATATGTAGCTGAATCTGGTTGAACCTGCAACTCAGACATCTTATCAAACATTTTCAATGCTTCATCCAAATTTCCGGCACTGCAATGAGCATGAATTAATGTATTGAATGTACATGTATCGGGAGTAAATCCTCCAACTCCCTTCATTCCCTCCAAAATCTCTTTTATCTTATCCAGCTTCCCTGCCTCACAAAGCCCCTTAATTAGAGTATTATAAGTAACTACATTAGGTTTAAGCCCTTGACTACTCATCTCTTCAAGAACAACCAAGGCCTCATCGATCTCTTGTTTCATACAGTACCCTCTAATCAAAGTCGTATAAGTAACAACATTAGGATTCAAATCCACACTTCTCTTACTCATACCCTTCACCACATTATGCGCGATACTAATCTTCCCTACCCTACACAGCCCATCAACAAGCGTATTATACGTAACAACATCTGGTTCACATTTAAAACGTGACATTTCCTTAAAAAAATGAAACCCTTCATCAACCATTGTGTTCATACAAAAACCTCTAATCAAAATATTAAATGTGTAAGTATCCGGAGTAACACCATATGTACTAAGCATTTCATCATACACACTCTTTGCCATATTAGTCCGACCCCGTTTAAGCAAAATTGACAAAAGACTATTGAATGAAACAACCGAAGGCGAAACCCCTAACGACTTCATCGTTGAAAACAGCTTTATAGACTCTTGGAACAACCCGGCTCGACCATAGTTCCTAATTAAGCTATTGAAGAACCTGTCCTCGAGCTTAACAGCCCCATTAGACCGTTTATCAATGGAAAACAGGAAATTCCTTGCTACATTGAGATTTCTATGGCGACCCAAGATTTCTAACATCATGAAGTATGATTGGGCAGTGTGAGAGAAACCCATTTGTTGTACCCACTTGAAGAACTGAAAGGCTTTGGATGGAGTTGTGATGAGGCGGAGAACTTGGAGCACAATGGTTTTGGATAGCGAGTCAGCAAGTGAGGTTTCAAGGTCATTTGACCAAGGGTTGGAGTTAATGAGCCTAGCCATGGCTTTAGCCTTTTTCTTTTTGGGTTTGAGTTTAACACTCTGGTGGTTTGGTTCTTTGTTGTTGTTGTTATCATTGTTCTCGTTGTGGGTATTGGTGTTTTGAGAGGAATACCACCTGGGTTTTGAAAATTAGTTAAGAAAAAGATATATACAAGTGTAAAGTGGTGTGTGTTGGTTAGTGAGAAAATGAAGAAAGAGAAGAGAAAGTTACCTGGGAGTTGAATGAGGCTGAGAGTTAGAGTTGAAGAATTGCTTTCTTAAGAGTGTCAATGATCGACTTTGAGAATTGAGAATGGCGGCCATGACTTGAAAGTGCCGGAATTTTGCTTCATTACCTGGGAGTTGCGTGAGGCTTGAAACGAGCTTTGGTTTAGGATGGTCCGCTGGAGTAGGGAAAGTGGTGGTGACTAACTAGATTTTTTTTTTTTTTTTTTTTTAATAAAAAGGAGATAATTACAATGTGCTTCTAACCCATAACTTGAACAATTTCCTCTCTATATCCCCCAAATAATTTGTACACGAGGAGTTGTCAATCAAGTTATAAGACCTTTAACAGTGACTAGCTAGATTTATTTATTATTATTTTTTTAATAAATATGATTATGTGGATTGTGAATTGTTATTGAGAGCTGATTGAATTAAATTGAACACGTAATTCAATTGTTGAATGAGAGGACCTTGAGCATTGTGGATTTGGGTGATTAAAATTCATATATCTTGTAAGAATACTAAATAATTTCTCTTCAGCTTTTAATAACTAAAATTTGCTTCTCAAAATAAATAAAACAAAAAGCTAAAGTCCAAATTACATCGCTAATTTTGGATTAAATATAAATTTTGTCTCTAATATATATTTTTAAAATTTAGGATAAATTGCGAATTACATTCTAAAGTTTGGAATATTTGGATTTTACTTCCTGAAATTTGAGAATATTTAGATTTTATACCCTAACGTTTTAGAACTTAGATTTTAGTTTTAAATTTTAGGGGTGTTTGGATTTTACTCTATATTGAACTTGACCTAGCCATGATGTATGAGAGTTATTGGTGATATCCAGCTACTAACTCGATGATCTGAGTAAGTGGATTCGCGATTTAAGGTGAGTTTGGTGGCAGCGAATCGAGTTCAACTGTGACTAGATAAATTTCCTTTTGATACTCTCATATTTAGGAAGGGTATGTTACAATCTAATCTCTAAGTGGAGGTTGATACAATTTCCTAATAGGTTCATGTTTCCAATTTTGTTTGGAGGAATTTATTTGATCAGCTAATTTGATTTATACAATTTTGTTTGCATGATTTGGGAATATCTTTATCCCTTTATCCTATCCCTCCCCTCTTATTCCCACTCACATCTATCTCATCTTATTTCTTTTCCGCTTTGTTTCTCCTCTGTCATGGTTTACACTCACTCCCTTCCCCACTAGAAAATATAACCATCTCCATCACTTCATCTTTGCTATACAATTCTATGCTATTTTTAATCTTTTGCTCATATGCATTTTCTTTAGATGCCGAACTCATCAATATATTACCTTCATTAGTTTTACAATTTAAAACCTTTGGAAAAAACTTCATTCCTCTTCTCAATTATTGAATGTAGTTCCAAAAACTTCATTCCACTTCTCCAATACGGAATGCCCTTAAAATTTTTGGTATGTGCATGTTATCCTTATCTTCAGTCTTATACAAAGAATAAACTTTACCCCAGATCTACTAAGTGTTTTTTTTTTTTTGCCCACTTCTCCTTTATTATCCAAAACTCATCTTTATCTGGATCTTTCCACAAATAAAATTAACATCTCCTACTTCACTCCATACTCCATTGGTTATGATGAGAAAACCTCTTATTTGACATTAAAAAAGGCATTTTTTTTTTTGGTGGAAAGCAAACCCAATTTCATTTAAATAGAAATAGTGAGAGAATCCAAATACAAAACCTCTAAGGCGGGGGCAGTGAATCTTCTAGCCAAACAATATCCTATGCCTAGCATAACGAGCTAAAGAGTGTTGTACACCATTTGCATTACATCTGTTGCTATGAAAATCCACATGTCGCAAATAGCCAGCCATACATCGAATGTCATCATAGAGATTTCCCAGGTGAGACAAATCTACCTGATCTGATTTGATGGATTTCATTACATTTATATTGTCGCCTTCCACAATCAGTTCTAAAAAACCAGCATCCATTGCAAATTCTAGAGCTTTTCTACATGCCAATACCTCTGCCTCCTCACTATCCACAACTGCATGACTCTTCGACGATAGAGCTGCCATGACTTGCCCCCTATTATTTCGAATTATCACTCCTATACCTGAAGCTGTCATGTTCACAAACACCACTGCGTCAAAGTTGAGTTTATACATAGTTCTCTCGGGTGGTTGCCATACTTGTGAGTGATCATTAGTCTCCGGCACCGCTAGCTATGTTTGTGCACCTTTATACTCAGCTAAGAAGCTCACATTAAGTCTTCCAAGCTCTTGCATATTTCCTCCATGCAAAATTAGATTATGTTGGTTCCAAATTAACCAACATTGCACCAAAAAAAGCTCGAGATCCTCCTTAGTAAGCTTGTGCATCAAATTTGCAATTAGTTGCAACACATCACCTTGATTAGTTAGGCCCTTTTGCAGAATTCGGCTTGGGCATCCAGCCCACACATGTTAAGCTGCTCCACACTCCCACAAAGCATGTATTGCAATTTCTGGGAACTTATGGCAGATTATGCAAGTATTATCTTCAATTATCCGTCGTCGCCGCAACTTCTCATAGGTAGGCAAAATATTGTGACATGCTCGCCAAGCAAGCACTTTTATTTTGTTTGGAACGTGAAGCTTCCAAATCCTCTAACATACCTTGCTACTAGACAGGGGTACAAACCCCTCCCCCATATAGCTACTCTCTTTCAGCAGACCTTGCCGTACGATAGCTTAATTTAATCGAGTATCTCCCATTTTTATTATGCAGCCATTTTTATTATGCAGCTAAACTAGCACATCTGGTACACACCTTATGCTTAGAGGAATCCGATAAATTGTTAAGGATGCTTTATTGCCCAAGTTTGGTAATGCAGAGTTGTTAGATGCTTTACTATCCAAGTTTGGTATTGTTGAAACTGCTGGTCACTTGGATGATAAAGTGTCAAGTTTTTGTGCAATTTGCAATGCATTCATTATTAGTTTCCTCCAATATTTCAGTAAATTTTCTGGTAAAAGATTGTAATAAAGTAATTTTTTGACAAAATAGAAGACAATAAGTGCTATATTGTTTTAATCATATACTATACATGTGTTTACAATTTTGAAAATTGCATGATATAGTGATTGATATATGTATAGGCATATTTCACACCTACCCAGGAATGCAAATATTATTTTGGTTAAATAAAAAATACAAATATCTTTCAATTATTTTTTTACATTATTGATTGTATCATTAAATTTTTTTTGCCTTTTGTTGGACTTTGTTTCAACAGTTGGAAAAACAACTAAATTTGAGTAAAAAGTGAATTCACAAATAGTTACTTTTTTATGGCTTTTGGTTAATTGTTGTCAAAGCAACTAAATAATCTCATATTCTAAATCTATCATTATTATTACAAATAAAAATAGTTTCTCATATAAAAATGCTACGCCTATAATAATTTTACAACATTTTTACAACATTGCTTACCTGTCACTGCCAACACAGCTTAAATAATCTGACTAGGAAAACTTAAATAATCTAACTAGGAAAAGAAAACAAAAAAATAAAATGAGAATTCAAAACAAAATAAAAAGATTAAGAAATCAAAACAAACAATCAGATGAAATTTAAAACATTGGCATATTTAGGGGTTTTGTAGAAGGAAGAATCTTGCTCTCACACACCGGAGGCGGAGGTGGAGGCAGAGACGGAGGCAGAGGGCAGAGGGTAGAGGGCAGAGACACTCACTTCTTCTCACTGCCGTCGCACATTGACGAAAAATGGGATTACGACAGAGAAGCGATTTTTCTCCTTTTGTTTTGTATTTGTTTTGTGGATTTCTGATGGGAAGAAGTGTTAAGAATATAGTAAATCACCATTTGTTTTGTGGGTTTCTCTTTGCACTCTGTTTTCAAACTAGACGAACACTATGGCAGGAATGATTTTTTTTTTTTTTTTTTTTTTTTCAGAACCCATTTTACTGCTGCTTCACCATTTGTTTTGTGGGTTTCTCTTTACACTCTGTTTTCGGGAATGATTTTATTTTATTTTTTTTCAAAACCCATTTTAACACTTCTTCCCATCAGAAATCCACAAAACAAATACAAAACAAAAGGAGAAAAATCACTTCTCTGTCGTAATCCCATTTTTCGACGATGTGCGACGGCAGGGAGAAGAAGTGAGCCGTCTCTGCCCTCTGCCCTCTGCCTCCACCTTTGCCCTTTGCCCTCTGCCTCCGTCTCCGCCTCCACCTCCGCCTTCGGTGTGTGAGAGCAAGATTCTTCCTTCTACAAAACCCCTAAATATGCCAATGTTTTAAATTTCATTTGATTGTTTGTTTTGATTTCTTAGGGTGAGTTTGGTTTAGCTTTTTGAAAAAGTGCATAATGAAAAAGTGGAGCTTTGTTAAAAGTGCATAATGAAAAAGTGGAGTTTCAAAAAGCTGAGTGTTTGGTAAAAACTGTTAAAAAGTGAATAATGAAAAAGCTGAGTGTTTGGTTAGCACTTATAAAAGTGGCTTTTTGAGGGGTAAATGACCAAAAAGGACAATGTATATATAAGGGAATTTATTTTATACTTTTTTCTTTTTTTTTTGTGGATGTGAGTTTATTTCATACTTATTAAATCATCTATTTCATATACTTACTAAAAAATAATAATAATAATAATAATAATAATAATAAATATATATTATTGGTATTATTTTAATTGAATTTTGAGAAATTTTTCTTTTTTAATGTCATAATTATTTGTTATTACTATTAATGACTTCTTATTAATATTAATTAAATCTAAATAATTTTTATCATCATGAAGCACGAAATAAAAATGTAAAAAGATGATAAAATATATACCAATAATCCAAGTTTAAATTGTACTACATAAATATGTAAAAACATATAAAATACATATCAATAATCCAAGTTTAAATTGTACAGCACAAAAATGTAAAAAAGATAATAAAATACATACCAATAACACAAATTTAAATTGTACTACATGAGATTATAAAATAAAATAAAAAGACAACTACTAATTATTATCCCCCCAAATGGAATTAGCAATGGAATCACGAAGAACAACCATCGCAGGGTCTGTTAAAGATCCTGAGTTCTGCTCATCACTGCTATTTACTTCACTATTACGTTCTCTTCTAGAAATTGAATCTCGATTGGCATTTATGAAGCTCCTATCATCCCTAGCATATTAGCAAAACCATATCAAGCAAACAAAAAAAATTAATCTTTATTAAACTTTGTCTCTACAATCCTAACCAACTAATGTAGCATCTAGGAAGGGAGACCACAAATAATAAAAGAGATGTTGGAAGAGGAGCAAGTTGGAAGCACCACCACCACCACACTCACGCATGCAGAAAAAGGTATGTCTTAAAGCAAAGTTGTAGGGGCACAAAAAATTTGTGCAGCAAGTTTCTTCACCTATATTGCAAGCAAATTTCTAAAAACCATATGCTAACCATACACATATATTTGAACAATGCATACAATATAAATTATCTAATCTAATGTCAAGTCTCTATAAAATTAACCAAACTAATCATGAATATAAAATTTGCATCCAGTCCTAAGGTCGAGCTCATCTTGAACTCAATAATAAAGTGAATAACCAAACTTAATCAAGCTCTAAAGAGGCTGAGAGAGACCGAGACACAGGCTGTGAGGCTGAGGAGCTCCAAACCCAGTTGGGTTTTCAAAAAATTCATCTGAAAGTTTGTATATTTTCTACTAATTCAGATTTAGAAAGCAAAAACAAGAGATGGGTATTGCAAATGAGGAGGCAGTGAAGGAGTTCCTGAATTGAGATTTAAAGGCAGTGAAGGAGTTCCTGATGGAGGATGGTGTAGCTGGTGGTGTCCTCTAGGCAAATACAATTTGAACTACAGTGTCATTTCCTTCATTGCTATAGATAATAGACTGGCTGGGTTTAGGTGTTATTAATTATTTTGTTAAAGGCAGGGATAGTTATTGCTCCAAAAAGTTCACAACCCCCTTTTTTGAGAAAATTTATAATCACAACTTTTTTATAAATTTGATGTGACAGAAAGTAATAAGTACATGTAAAAATATTATAGACTCATGTAAAAATAATTAGAAGATTTGGGGGGGTGGAGGGAATGGGTGCATGACGAAGATGTTATGAGCAAAGTTTTGGTTATCCGCAAGAATGTAGAAGTCTAGAGCTAGAATGTATTTGGATGCTTATTTTTCCTGACAAAACTAGGTAGCAATGGTTGTAAACAAAAAATTGGTTGCCCTGTTTGCAAATTACCATGCATTTCCTCTTCCCATATCATGTATCCAATCCCCAAAACAATTTGGAAGGAACATACAGCACTTGCTCTGCTAACTCCTTTAATCAAAGTTTTGGACCACAGAAACACAGCCCCCACAGAGAGAGAGAGAGAGATATAAACGAAGGAAGAAAGTTAGAGTTAGAGAGAGACTGACTGCCTCCTCATTTGCAAACGAAGGAAGAAAGTCAGTGTAATAATGCAGTAGAATTGTAGAAGGATTAGGCCCAAATACTGCAAACAGAGACTGACTTAGTTAACTACCTTGTTTGTTTCAGCTTGGAATCTTATTTTCAATCGAGAAGGTATCTCATCATGCAGATATGGCTATCCTCCCTTTCACAGAACATAGGTTCCAGACCACCATAATTACAGGACTCACACACTATGAAATAGAGGTTGCATATATCTGTTGCATAAGTAATTATTGCTATTGTTAAAGCTCTAGAGTCCTTATTCATGCTTTGGCTGAAGATTGACCAAGTACTAACAATCAATTTGTTAAATTACAGAACTACATGTTCAAACCCAAATTTTACCACTCCTAGCCATGTTATTAGAGATAAAGCTACCAATTATGTGAATCCATTAGGCATATTCCACAATCCACATGGCACCAACCCTTCTAGCACGTATTTGGTAAAAGCAAGACATAGTTTCTAACTACACGGTTGAAACTTGAAACCCAACAACAATACTACCAAAGTACTAACTACCAAGTTAATGAAAAATAATGAAAAATGACACATCCAAGTTGGGCATGAAAAATCAAAGACTGGAATGTTCTTCACATCTCTAATCATTATCCAAAACAACAAATGAAAAAAAGGAAGGGGCACCCAATACCCATTAATCTATTTCTGGGTTGCGAGAAAACAAATCAAAGAGAGCTGAAGCTGAAGAAAACAAAAGCATGCAAGATCTGAAAATTTTTTTCCCACACTCGGTAAAAAAAATAAATAAATAAATAAAAGCTTCTGAATTAGTTGATACCTGGTGATTTTTGGTAGCAGATCAGTGTTGTTTGGTGTTTTGGTAGCAAATCTCTACCTTCAAAACGTATTTCTCAGATCAGATTAGACAGAAAAAAAAAAAAAAAAAAAAAATCAAAATCGCGTTGAAGAAGACGAAGAAAGAAAGAAGAAGAAGAGGAAGAAGCTTACCACGGAGTAGAGCGCAGAGCAGAGCGCAGAAATCTAGTGAGGCTGGGAGGCGTGGGGGTGAGGGCGTGCGGCGTGAAGAGCAAAGAGATGAGGGTCAGTGTGAGAGAACTGATAAGTTTGTGTCTGTGTGTCTGTGAGATATATCAGGGACATTTTCGTAAAAGCTTGGCCAACGGTAATAATCCAAAAACGCGCTGCTGCGCGTTTTCATTTATGGACCTCAGAGGTCCATAAATGAAGCGCGTTTTGGACGAAGGTTTTGCCTGAGCCCAAAACGTAACTTTTTTTAAAAAGTTGCGTTTTGGGCTCAACCAAACGCAAAATATTGCCAGCTTTCTAATTTATGCGCGTTTTGGGCTTCAAAAAGTCCAAACAAACGCACACTTAATCTTTTTATTTTGTTTTGAATTCTCATTTTATTTTTTTGTTTTCTTTTCCTAGTTAGATTATTTAAGTTTTCATAGTCAGATTATTTAAGCTGTGTTGGCAGTGACAGGTAAGCAATGTTGTAAAATTGTTGTAGGCGTAACATTTCTCTTTATAAAAATAATCATATAAATTCCTTCAATATAAATCATTAATGCACAACTATCGATAATTAATATATGCAGTTATTCCATTGGCTAATTCAAAGGCTAATAGTTTGATATAATTAAATACAAATTTTGTTGAGGTGGAAGTCTTAATAATAAAAAAAATCTTAATGAATGCATCATATGGAAAAACCTCATGCTCTTCCATATGAAATCTAATTTATATATATATATATATATATGTTATTCTGCTTGGAATGAAATTAGAGTTAAACATGAAGAAGCACCATGGTGGAAATTACACTCACATAATTCTTCCATTCCCGAGCATGCATTCATTTTTGGTTAGCTATATTAAATAGACTATCAACTCGGGAAAGGCTCTTGAAATGTGTTTTTTTATTGTCCTTTACTAGAAGGATCTGGTCTCAGTTGCTGGCATGGTATGACATTCATCAGATTGGTTCCTCTTGGTCAGAATGTCTCTAATGGGACCTTAGAAACTTGAAGATTGGAGGATTTAGAGCAATTGTGTTTAAGCAAATGTGGGTTGCTGCAGTACTATATCACATACTAGAGTATATAGCAGCAGCAAAATGCTATCAGAGGAAGCTGTAGTTAGAAAAATCAAGAATCTGTAAAGCAACTGTAAAGCAATGCCAAATATCCTATGTAACAAGGTTCTGTGTATTATTTGGAATATCTCTTCCACCGTATTTGCCTATGTTTAGAGCAATACTTTTTTGTGGGACATGTCTTGTTAGATGAGAAACCTAACCCTGAATATTGCATACAAGAGTTGTAAATTTTATTACTTGTTAATTTATAGTGTCATAGACTCTTTTCTTTTTCTTTTTTTGTTTTTTGCTCCAGTTGAGATCTTGTCATTTGTAAACGACTTAATTAATATAATTGCTTATTTAAATAAATAAATAAATAAAAACTGCCAGAGTTTTAGGGCCTCGCTTGAAAATCAGACCAACGACCACCCTTTCATAGTTTTATTTACAATAAAATTTTGAACATCATCCCAGATGTTAGATTTGTATTCTTTTCCCTCCTATTTTTCCAAATCCTCTACTCCATCCCCAATAAAAGGCCAAGCGAAAAAGGGAATTCAATTTAAATATTGCAAAACATGAAAAGAGAGAGATTCACATATCCTTTTCTATGCTATTAAGCTAGGATTTTTGTCATCTGGAGATTGATTTAAAACTCAAGCCATGCCTCAAGTTGACCGTCGATAATAATACCTGCAAAAATTATAAGGAATTAACTTTCCATGCATGTACAGAGAGAGAGAGAGAGAGAGAGAGAGAGAGAGAGGAACATACACAAAAAATTTAATGCCATATATGGAAGCATATTTCCGTAGAAGACGTTCCACTGTGTACCAATCTGAGCGATCTGATCCATCCTCATACCCAATACGTGGCATGTGTATTGAAGCTTTTGGAAAAATCAGATAAATATAACATAAGACGATTTCACATATGAAGAATAAAAAAAAATTCACATTCTAAATTACAAGCCTGAGAATTCTGGTAAATGAGGTGTTTATAACAAATAGAAGAGAATTTTATGACCATGAGGACAAGCAATCAAATAATCACCACAGTTAACTAGATACAAAAATTCATGCCTCAAAGCATGCAAACTACAAAGCAAAACTTGGTTACATTTACAAGGAAGCACACAATCCACTCAGAATTTCAAAATAACCAATAGGATGGAAGAGCAAGCCAAGAACATCAAGTTCTGTAATGAACAAGCCAATTGTGTCTTGACAACTTACCAGAGTTTTGAGCTGCTGAGAATGATGCTTTTGATAAGCAACGTTCCAGGTCAGGAAGAGAGATCTTGCTGCGAGGGATTTTACGCCTAATACTGTAAGACTGTACAACAGCCAGAGCCACCCATTGAGGACTACCACCTTCTATATTCTGTTCATCACTGCCCTCTGCATAGCAACCAATTGGTTGAGAGGTGAAGAATTATACGAAAGAAAGAAACCTTACAACCAACCAAAAAAGAAACTCGAATGCCAAAGTTTGGAATTTACAGTCTATATGAAAGGGAATCGATGAAGGCTACAACAGACTGCATCTCACTATGGCCCAAAAGATGAGACAATTCAAATAAAGTTCTCAAGAAGATGATTTTAGCTAAGTAAACGAGTTTCCCACATCCTCAAAAGTATGTTAGAT
This sequence comes from Quercus agrifolia, assembly GCA_029955455.1. NCBI lineage: Eukaryota > Viridiplantae > Streptophyta > Magnoliopsida > Fagales > Fagaceae > Quercus > Quercus agrifolia. Next base: position 53,419,837 of record JARQAD010000003.1, on the reverse strand, counting down.
TTTTACCTTCCACAAAAGGTATATAGAGGTAATAAATTTGATACAACCGAAGAATATTTATCCAATCAATTCCTCCATCCAAAAAGTAGTTCTATAACACTCTTGGGTAATACCCATTGTGTCTCAAACATTGTAAAGGTAAACGTCCACAATTCATAAGCAATGTCACAATATAATAACAGATGATCTACAGTGTCACCACTGTTTCTGCACATGCAATATCAACTTAACAGACTTATCACTCTCTTGATAAGATTGTCACCACTTAGGAACTTTCCTCACGTTTTTTGGAGCCCTTGTGCTCCAAATACATTTCCAATGAAACGTCGCCCCCCTTGTTTAATGCTTCATAGTAAGAGCTAACATTGAATTGCCCATCCTAGTCAATCTCCACTTCCGTCTGGCAGAACCCTCACTACATGGGAAATTTGAGTATAACATATCAAACAAAGTGTCAACCGACTCCAGTTCCCAGTCATTAACATCTCGAATAAACCTAATATTCTAATAGCGTGCCCTCCTATCAATCGGCATTTCGATCCAAACAAGAACTAATTGTAGCATTGTTATGAACTGCAATGGTGTGCAATTCTGTATATACAAATCTTCCAAAGGTTGGTTGTCCACACCATGCATCATGCCAAATCCACACCCTGTTCCCATCTATTACCACATACTGAACATGCCTCATGAATCTATCCTAGCCCACCATAATACTTCAAAGGCTACAACCATGGGTCCTTCTTACAGGTATCTGCATAAATTAACCCAATCTAACTGATGCTGTGTGGTGTCCATAATCATTTGATTTATAATTAGATGGATTATCTACCATGAGGTAACACATTCTTACATTGGGAAATCGTATAAATAGTACCTACTTGTGATAATCTTCTTCATTTAGTCATTGATTAGAAACTGGAAACAGGATATCTAAGGATTTAATTTTTCAATTAGTAAGTTACACACACAACAAGTGGGTCTTGAACATTGTATCCTGTCATCAGTACCTGAACAACTTCTGAAGTGTGCTTGAGTGTCTTTAAACAATCCGAAGCATATTTGGTTATTAAACAATCTAAAATAAGGAAGAGAGAACAAAGAAGCTGACCATTCATTCTAATAAGATGCAGATCACCAACATGCAGGTCCCCAAATTCAGAAGCTTGTTGATACGCATCAGGGATACTTGCAGAAAGTTTGGCCAGTGCATCAAACATTCCTCCACAGCCCCAATTTCCAGAGTCATCAACACAGCTGCAAAATCAACATAAAAATCAACACTACAAGTAAAAATGGACGACCCTCCAATGAGATGGAACCATTACAAAACATAAAGAGTTGAGGTATTAGTGTCATGTAACAGGAGATGAAATAGACCGTTTTATATAAACTTCTACAAATTCAGAATTGAAGCCCTTTCCAGAACAATGAACTTACCTGAAGATAACTGTGGGCTCAGATGGACAAATTTTTGATGGTTGTGTACAATCTCCATAAACAAAATGAACAGAACCTGAATCTGACATCATATCACTATCCTCAGGAGGAATAGGTTCTTTTACAGACAATGAGCAGTATCCAAGGGCTTCCCACTTAGACAACTTCTTCTCTTCTGCCTTCTTCTTTGCAGCCTCATGTTTTAGATGCTTTTCCTCAGGGGCTTGCCTTCTAGTTCCTGACTCCATAATTGGGTTACTGCCCGTTTGTGATGCCTCCTTCAATTTTTCAACCCAGGAGAGATATGAAGCATCATCAAGACCAGGATCTAAACCGACAGAGGTAGAACTTTCTCCAATAGCAATATCAGATCCACTTGACAAATCTAATGGGTTAACCTCAAATTTCCTATCATCCTTTTCCGCAGTTTGTTCATAGCGCTTTGCAAGTACCTTCTCAACCATAGCATTCAGGTCAGACATCTGCGTCTCACCCAATTTCTCAGTAGAGATCTCAGTAGGATCAAACCTGTGTAACCCAAATATGATAGAACGCAAATCACCAGTTTCAACTCCTGCAGTTTCTTTACCTTCCCAGTTCATAACATCATCCCCAACAACATTATGGCTAAGCCGCAACTTCCTCTCTGCTCTCCTCATAATAACCTATACTGACACACATTAAACCAACAGTCTATATTATGGTTTTCAACAACACAGGCTGATAGTGATTAGTAAGATCTCACCTCATCCACAGTATGTCGGGTAACTAGGTTTATGGACAAAACATGATTCATTTGACCGATTCGGTGTGCCCGCTGCAGAGCCTGCTTGTCCACTTGAGGATTCCAATCTTGCTCATAGAATATAACCTAACATTGTGGATTGAAAACAAGTTGTGAAAAATCCATAAATAATATCACAAGGATACAAAGATGTGCTCTGAAGCAACTTCAAGGAAGAACAAGATCTAGGTAGGCTTCTGCATTACACAGAAATAAGGTTTCTTAACCATGATACACTTTCAACCACAGGTGATATCATTAGTGATATCATTATTGAAGTCATTAACATCAAGAGAAGTAAAAACCTGCCTTAGAGCCTTTTGAACATGAGGATTACTATTACCTTCATTTTTGGGTTATATAACATCCAAAATATGTAATTAGAGTTATTTAAATCATTTTCACTGTACAAATTTCAGAAAACAAAACAACTTGCTGAAATAAATGGAAAAAAATTAAAAATATTTTACTACATTGTTGATTAGACAAACAACTGAAATTTGAAAACCTCAAAAAGGAAGAGATAAAGACTTATAATTACCTCAGGTATTTTCATTTAGCCTTGTCAAGTAAATTTTTTTGTGAAGGACAACACAAATAGAAACAGAATGAAATTGTTACAACACCTTGCCAAATTAATTTCTTGAACATTGTTAAACAGATTTATGGTAATAATACTATACAGTATTTCTTTCTTGTATTCTGAAGCAGCTACTTCCTAGCTCATTAGTGCAAATCCATTTCCCACCTTACATCTTACATGATACCCAGATTGGCAACCATTGTCACCTCTAAGCTCAACTATGAGTTATCAGAGATCTACTCATGATTGTTTCCACAAGAACTATTCAGATCATCAAAGCCTTCAAGCTTGTGTCTGTTATTGATATCTGTAGTCTGTAACATCCCCAGAAAACTATTTTCAGCCACCAATGCAAGTCCGCTGGCAAATTATCTTTAGATGCTTTGATTGATTAATCACCAGATTCTGATATCTGAATCTTCTCCCCAACAAGTAAATAACAATTTCAAAATTTGACTGCCTAGCTACATCCGCCCTCAAAATTGATCAAAGAAGAAATTCATCATATCATGATTTCCTCATCATATGGAATAGGTAAGAGAGCGTGGTGATTTCTAAGACTATAAGAACCATACCAGAATCTGTCAATTATCTTTATCATAGTAGTGCACTGACCAGCTTTGAATTCATGCAATCAGGAAGTTTAGAAGTTATAGCATAGAACACATAGAATGCATCAATGCATATCTCATTTCTCAGCCCTTAGCCTCATTAATTACAGGGATGGGTTTCCACACAATTTCAAGAGTTAACTTTCTCCAGACTGTACATTTTTCATGCGATATCATAATCAATGATATATGATATATCTCAAGAATTAATTTTAAAACAAGTAAAACTACGCTTTGGGTAAAAGGACCTAAGAAGTATTTGTATTTGGACAGATAAGAACCATTTCCTTCAAACCACACAAACATATTAACGTGTTCATATACCACTCGAATGAACACAAAACAAGTCCAAAGTTCCTGCTTCAACACAATTAAAAATGATGAGGGCATGGTTGGTTGAGTTTGATAAAGCTCACAGTATCAGCAGCCACTAGATTCAAGCCAACTCCTCCAGCTCTTGTAGAGATCATAAAAACAAAAGCACCATTTTGGTCAGATTCAGAATTCAAGCTCCCTTTAATTGATTGCCCACTGAAGCTTCGTATTGCAGAGAAGCGCTCCTCAGCCCGAACTGATCCATCAAGACGCTCATAGGAATATTTTCGTAACTCAAGAAAATCCTACATTGGATATGGAGACACTTCTTAAAACAAACTGCACACTATCTAATTTAGCTGAAGAGATTATAAAAGTTTTCTTTGTAGAAGGACAAGAAACCTGTAAAATGTCAAGTGTATGTGTCATCTGAGCAAAGAGAAGGACACGGTGTCCAGAATCATGTAGCTTCTGGAGTAGTTGGTCCAATATCATAAGTTTGCCACTGGCCTGATCAAGAAGCCATAAACGAATACAGATTTCATTCAAAGGAAACATCATGAGTGAGGAAAAGACAGATTTAATATATATCAATCCAGATATAAAGCACAGAGTTTATCCATTTTGGGCTAAAATAGCATAAGCAAGCAACCTTATTATCCCTCTTTCTTTTTTTCTCTCGCCTTTTGTTTTCCCCTTCACTATTAAGGAGATTATAGAGTTTTGAGACCAAATACTATGGTTCCCACCCCACATCAATTACACCACGATTATATCAAATCAACATAAGAAAGCAGGGCTACCTGAACTAGGTGTTCACCCTCCTCAAATGGTTCAGGCTCAATACCAGGAAAAAGGTAAGGATGGCTACTTGCTTTTCTTAGCTGTATCACCTGTACACAAATGGCAGATCAATGGTCAAATGCTTTATAACATTAGAGTGACACACGGACACACACACACACACAGAGACAAACACACAAACACATCCAATACAACCATACAGGTGATAATAATATAAAAATAAAAAACAAAAACCATGAGTTGAGTTGTAAATGAAGAATGGAGAAGAGATTTTGAGAAAAGTTTTAGTGCTGGTTGATCAGTCCTTCACCTTAGCACATATTTATATTAGGGTTTATGGAATGATTACAAAAATTCCCTTTTGCTAATGTAAAATAACATGTTAATATTAAAAATAATAAAAAGTAATCCAGCCTACATGAATTGCAATCAAAGTAAGCAATTAAGTATCAACAAATTATTTGAATTTGTAAAGCAAGAAATAAAAAATTACATGATTAAGGGCCTTAGACTACTAAGATAACAGTACAGACTTCTACTAAAAGTTCACATTCTATACCTCAACATTCCTAATTAAATATGTTTTAAACTAGAAATGGTTTTCAAAGCAGATTTTGTAAAGAATGATTTTATGATTTTTGAGGCAGTCAATTGTTGAGGAAAATTTTAAGTCATTGTACTGCCTTGCTAGTCCATATATTTATGTTTCCCTCTATTTTGTACCAAATTTGGAGTTAGTTTGCACCTCTAAAGCTATGGAAATATATTGATAAAGGCAGCTAGCCTCTTAATCCAGTCCAGAATGAGTCATAGCACTCCAGTTAAGTACCAGGCTGTAATTTAACATTAATTAAGAAGGTTCAAAAATCATCGTATCATTCTTGTCATTTGGCAAGAATATTACATAGCTTTAGGGGTGGAACCATGGAAGGCCAACAGGGACCCACCAATTTCCACTTACCCCTTCTTTACGTGGCATGCTTCAGCCAATGGACTCAATCCATGAGGCTGGCAGTGAGTGAACTTTTGCATAGCTTTTTCCTTTCTTGACTTACAAGGAGCATAAGTAGCCAAACACATGATTAGTTTTAGGTGAGCACAAGCTCCATATATAAGGATGATTAATGGCAGAGTGATTCATGAGATCCATGAACCTGACATAATCCTCAGAACAGAAACATCAGATATCAATTCCCAAGCCCAATATACTGAGAATCATCTATCAAGTGGTTCCATCAATCCACACATTATACTTCAACAAATTTAAGAAAAAGCATAAAACATTGGCAGCCCTAGTGTCAGAAGGTTCATCAATATACTATCCTTGATACAAACTTCTTCCACACTTGGAAAATGAGATTATGTCATCTGAATAAAGTGTTGTCAACCTAGAAGCTGCCTGACGATAACAACAAAGCCCAAGTCCCAAAACTTTGGGATTAGCTATGCATCCTCAACAGATTAATCACAACTAACCATATGTATTCTTCTCTGCCATTCTATTCTATCCAAAATCTGACACCTCCTCAATTAACCCAACCTAGAAGCTAGGTGAAATAAAATAATTGTTCCAATGTGGATTAGTAAAAGTTAAGGAACAAAGGAATTTATTGTACTGCAACATATAACTGGAATGAAAATGAAGAAAGGTGCTAAAGGTGAAAAGGTGATAAACTAACGCACAATATTCTGTAAGGATTGATGATTTGATGTTCCTGAAGATAAAGCAAGTAGTTTAGGAAGCTCCTTTCTCAATATTGACAAGTACACCTTCTTTTGCAGGCTGAGCAGCGGTGCCATCCTGTCAATATAAGGCATCTTAGAATGATATGATGTAAACAAGCACACAGAACTTTTGGTTGAAGTAGTTAGTGACATAAAATAGAAAGCATACACGGTTATCTCTGTAAGAGTGGGCAGCACTAGATTTCCACATTCAATGAGCTTTGCTTTTGTTCGTCGAAGCATGAAGGCTCGCAATATACATTTTAAACTTTGGAATTGCTCCTTTACTTTGGCTGTATCATGACCTAATCATAATTAACAAATTTAACGTTTATAAATGAAATCATGTTACATTTTCCCCAAACCTCTTTCTCATTAATAAATCACAAAGTGACAAAAGCCATGAAGAAAGGAAGCTATCACCACCCAAAAAAAAAAAAAAAAAGCCAGGTTAAGTGATTAAAAAAAGCCCACACTACTAGCAATGCATATATTCCGAATGTATCTACATGTGTGTTTGTGTGCATGAGTTGGAGCTCTAAAACTTATGGAAGCAAGAGTATTCAAGAAAAGTAGCATCAATAACAATCATGATTATCAAAACAAAGTCCTGTTCCTGACACAAACTTCTCATAATTGAGAAATTTTGTACATAAAAATGGAAAGAAAAGATAATCGTAATAATTTAATTGCTTTTTTCAATTTCAAAAAACAAACTTGTAAAACTGGGTAATTGAAGAAAAGAGCAAATCAATGTACAGGTTTACAGACACTCAATGTTTGAAATTCTAAACCAGGAGTATTATGATATTCAGCAGCTCAGCTGACATAGTTCTGAAAAGTTGTGACCCCAATTATACTTAATTAAAACTTTATAGATTGATAAATCTTAAATTGACTCCAAACTGTTTATACCAACGAAATCATTTCTCAACATATTCATAAATTTTTTATTATAATTGCACCACAGGCCACTGGCTCGGCCAAATAACCATTCAATTGATGACCTGGCTTCTTTTATAATTTGGGTAAATTTGGAATTAAAATATACTATAATTAGTTGTAGCAGAAGTAGACACTTAAATTATATAAACATAAATTCATAGTCTTAAAAGAGCTAAAATCACTGCACAACTTACTAATGGCTGGTAAGAGGATAACCTGATGAAGGATTTCCAGCTTCCTTGAATGTGAAAAGGAATTGGTCTAGTGTCCCAAACACGGAAGGCATACAAAAATGCATCAAAGCCCAAAGTTCAGTGAGATTGTTTTGAATAGGTGTGCCAGTCATCAACAACCGTCTGGGCATAAGAAAGCGATCTTTAAGGAGACTGTAAAGAACCTGTTAAGGTTTAAGCATTTAGGTCTGCAATAAGAAAAGGGCAAAAAAAGAAAATAAATAATAAATAAATAATCACTTTAACTAAAATGAGTTTTTAATCAACTTAAAATTGGCATAAGTATGGCATAAGTATCAAGTAATATGGTTGCATAATTCAAATCTTTCAAGTATTTATTTGAAGAAAACTTTCAGTATGTCATTTTTCCATGTTTGGCATCCAAAAATTTATTGTTTTCAGTAGAAATAGTAAATAGAAATAGTAAATAAAGAGTGCTAAGTCCTCCCTTCAATTTCTGAAGGAAACTTAATAAAAATGTTCACAATATGATTAATGATGTAATTCACAATTTTTTTTTTTTTTGATAAGTAAAAAAAAAGACTAATATTTCAAGTTATCTTAAGCAATAAACATACACTGGAAGGGTTTTTAAGTCTTTGAGCTTCATCAATTACTGCATACTGCCACGATATTTGAGACAGAAAATCTTGATCCATCAATGCAATGTCATACGTTGTCAACAGAATGTCAAAAGGTAACAACGAGCCCTGTCAATGGATCCAGCTTGGAAAACCATCAAGACATAGATTGAACAGGAAAACCTATTTTTCAAACAAGCGCCCAACCCAAGGAAAATTCTAGAAGGTTATGAATTAATTTCATATAATACCAAAGTAACCAAAAAATTAAAAATGATTGCATCCATAGCCTGACTCCAATTAGTAAATCCACATAAACTTACATTACAGGATGAGGACTGTTCTTTCACATGTTCATGCATTTTCCGGCGTAGACTGCGGCGGTGTTCTTTATCTCCTACATATTGAAGAACTTCTAAGTTTGGAGCAAATTTAACTACCTCCGAAACCCAACCATCTGTCACACTCAGAGGACATAGCACCACTGCAAATAATTGAAATAAAAATAAGAAACTAAAAAAAAAGTATGAATCCAATCCAAGACCAGTAACAAATACTTCATGATGTTCAGAATCATACAAAAATGTCCTCAACTTACAAAATGGCCCAGGAGACTTTTTGTGAACCTTCAAATAGCTCAAGAAAGAGATAGCTTGCAAAGTCTTGCCTAGTCCCATCTGTCAAGAACTTTATTAGATACAAAGCACACTGAACAAGATTATGCATTGATTTCTACACTTTACAGGCGTTATTAATTTCCTGCTTTTCACTTCTGCTTGGCTAGGTAAGGTTGAAGAAGATTAAAAAAAAATAAGCACACCACAGTTAGGTTTTCCCATATAAGCAGCTAAACTGCAATTTTCTGACAGTAACCTACCACGTAAAATCTGTCATCATAAATAAGCAACTACAATCGACACTGAAAAGTCACACATGAACCTGTGACAGGAATTTAATACTCGAGACTTTGTTGTCATTCTTTCAAAACATCTCACATTTTTGTGGCTCTCCCCAAGTTACTGATGAAAAAACACAGATGTCTAAGGTGCACTAAAGGAAACAGATTTGGCCCTCTAAATTTATGGTACATTTTACATCTTATTTTTCATAAATTCTAAGCACTAACATAAACTAACTATAGTATGTTACTTTTAACTGCTATGGATGTCTATTTTCATGAAATATTTTGCACTCTCCGGTTTATCAAGAATTAGTTCATTGTAGAAATAGACTACAAAGAGGGGTCCCTTGGGAAAAGTATTTCACATGTAACTTGGAAAGAATTCATCGGTTTACAAGAAGTCCAAAAGTTCAGGAAAGATCAAAAGCTCTCACTCTTTGGTAAAGGAATTTGTCTTCAAGAATCTCTAACATGGTAAGCATGCAAATAATAAGTCTAGTGGCATAAAATATTTCACAATTGCTGAGATGGCATATTGTGATTGGTGCACACTTAAAGTGGTGTAACTGGTGAGTCCATGTAAAAAAATGTTGCACCAATCACAACTTACCACCTTAGCAAGTTGTGAAAAAATTTGTGTCCATATCATTGTTCTTGTGCAAATCGTAGTATGGAAAATTCAATTACTTCAAGAAAGATCATGGAAAAGGAAAAATCAAGGTCTAAGTCCCTTCTAATAGGGTAATAGAAATATCATTTCCTAAAAAAGAAGCTACTAAAGTCCAACAACAGCAGCAACAACAATAAACCAAGCCTTAGTCTAAAAATTGCAAAGTAAAGAACATTAAATATCGGGCACTTTAATGTGCATACACTCTATTCAAATATTCTATTCATTTGGTTTACTGAAACTTTTAAGTGGTACTCCAATATTACATTTAGGCCTTACTTAAAGCCTCCTCACAAAGTTATCTCCCTGAACAAGTGGTATTAGAGCTAATTGTGGCGAGCGGCAAAAAGGAGCTAGTAACTCTTATTCGTGGCTTAAAAAGAGATCTCAAAACTCACATAAAGATAATAACTCAAACATGATAAGGAGATTGTTAAGTATACACATTCAAGTGGAAGTTGCGAATTGGAAAAAAAAATTAACATCATTGACCACAATGCCATAGACTTAAGCTTTTGTATTAATTGTTCATAAGGCGGTGCCCCAATCTCAAATATCAATTGGAGTCTCCTCAAAGTGTTTATCTCTCGAGCAATTAATTCGAAGGATCAAACTTGTCGTACTCAGTGCACAAGTCTCCCACTTTTATGGGGTCTAGGAGGCCATGGTTCGCAGCCAAACCCACAATTTTCTTTAGGAGAGGCCTATTCCCGAAATTCGAAGCATCAAACTAATGTGAAAAAAACTAGCAACAATCTCCATAATTACCACAACAATTCTATTAGCATACTTTTAGAATTAGAAACATATCTGAGGCTTTATAATGAATTTAAAGAGAACTTTGAACTTCCTCTATGTATAATAAATCATACCTCATCTCCTGCAAATTCAACAAGGAAATACAATCAATTAAATGTACATTCCAATTATTAAATATGCACATAAATGAAAATTAATCTGAATTGTATCACTGTGAATGACGGAATGAGCCCTAAATATGGAGTAAATTTTTAACCGTTATCAGTTTAAGTTGAATTTCACAAACTATAAACTCAAATTCCAAAACTTTCATTCAACTTTTATCAAGATTTCTCAGCAACCAAACACGGAAAAAAGTTGAGAAAGTGAAAATCGTACCGAGAATAACGTTGACGCCGAGATTGTGCCGCCGAATGAGCCACGAAACTCCTTCGACTTGGTAAGGCTTCAGCGTCGCCGTGACTCCGAAGCTCGCGGCGTCCACAGGCGCGTCGCCGGCGCGTGAGTCGTCGGCGAGTATAACTCTCGCTGCGGCTTTGAGCCTCTGCTCATAATTCATCTCTTTCTGTTGAAGCAAACTGTGACTCGCTGATGAGAGAGACAGAGAGAGATTTTGATTGTTTGTGACTTTTTGAATCAAAAGCTTGAGAGGGAGAGTGAGAGTGAGTGAGATTTTGTGTTGACGAAAATGGCCTTTAAGGAGTTCTCAATTTACCGTAAATCGCTTTGTTCTTCGAGTGCTGTGTGTTATAAAGGTTAGGGTATTATTGGGATTTGATTTTCCACGTGGCGCATAAAAGATGCATGTTGGTTGTAGACGTGGAGACGAGCGAACAAGAAGTGAATACCATTGCGCACGTTGATTGCACGGAAACGCGAAGAGTAATATAAGAGTAATATCGATTTTAGCTCGAAAACCTCCAATGATAAAAGTGCAAAGGAAAAATTCCTGATACGGTTTGGGCAAAAGTTCTAAAAGCTATAAATTCTCCCAATTCATCTTACCTATCTTTTGAATCTCCTAGAAATATTTCCCACGTTTGGAAAGCTATTCGACATGGAAAACGACATTTAATCCAAATGAAAGAAAAATTAGCAATCTAATACTATTTATTAATGCTAAAACGATTAACGAAATATTTAACAATCTACCACTATTTATTAAATATTTAACAATATACAATTATTTTGAAACTTGAATTCATGAAACTCGAGTTCTACATAGAATTCGAATTTATGGAAATTGAGTTCTAGAAAAATATGACATGGTGGTAAAAGCTGATCTAATATTTTATAATTTAAAAGTCCACGTGGAACTCAAGTTTTAAAATTTTTTGTAATGATAAGGGTAATTCTAAAAGGATGATAAACTTGTTTGCATAAGACAAGGCCGACAGTCCTAATGAACTTGTCAGTCTTACTTATGCATTCATAGACATAAACAACGATATCATAAAGCCGATGGTTCCACCTCAAGGCTGACGGTTGCGCCTTGAGATTAACAACACCTGAATGAGACAACCAGAATGCATAGACAGGATAAGAAGCTGACAGAAGGAAGCTGAAGGGGATAAGTAAACCTTTGACGGGTCTGACATGGCCTTACTTGACCTCCACATATGAGTATATAAGAAAACATTTGATGCCCCATGATTAACCCTAATCAAGGGTATTCTTACAAGGAAAGGATTCTGCAAGATACGCATATTAATGAGGATCTTCCTTACAAGGAAATGCCCTCTATGCCAAAGAACGAATGTCAACCCTATGCTACTATAAAAACTCCAAAACCTTCACAAACCAAGGTACGCATAACTTACCCTAGTTTTGGCACTCTAGAGTTGTGAAACAAGTTTTCTAACTTGACTTTCAGAGGGTATTTGGTTAGTACCACACCAGTACTCTCTATAACGTTTTCTTTGTTTTTGTTTCGCAGGTGTTGTCTAGAGTACGTGAGGACTGTGCAACATACTGAAGATTTCTAGTATCATCATGTAATATGAAACTCGAGCTCTTGAAGCTCGAGTTCCTTTAAAAATTGATGTGGCCTAATGCACATGGGACACGTTGACGTGAAGAAAAGCTAAAGGAAAAGAAGGAAAGAATTAGACTAAAGAAAGCACAAGTGTGGGACATGCTGAAGTGAAGAAAAGATTAGACTAAAGAAAGATAAGTCAGGTGTGTGCAAGTGTAGTGAAGGACAGTTGAAGTGTAGTAAAGAAAGCAAGGATGATGCCTGTGCCGTGTGACTTGTGAAGTGAAGGACAGGTGAAGTGAAGTGTGTAAAAAGCATAGGACAGTCATAGTGTGTAGGTGTCTAGAAGTAAGGTGTTGTAAAAGTTTTGTTTAGTGTAGTTTTATGGTACTCAAGTAACACATTATAAAAAACTCGAGTTTCACAAACTTGAGTTCCACGTGGCATTTTTTAATTAAAATAATCTAGGTTAGCGAGTGCCACTGTGGCAGTTTTTATGGAACTCGAGTTTTTAAAACTCGAGTTACATGTCAAACTTGAGTTTCAGAACTCAAGTTTTAAGAAGGTAGTAAATTACTAAATATTTCAGCCAAATATGGCATTTGGCTATTTTAGCCTACGAAATCAAAGATATAACAGCTGGCTCTAGTGATTGGAATTGGATATGAAAAATTCTGTGTGCACACAAAATTCAAATTTTTATATGGAAATGTTGTCATAATTATCTCCCAATTAGATCCATTTTAGCCAATATCCACCATGATATTGACCCTACTTGTCCTCAATGCAGTCATGTTGAAACAACCTCACATGTTATTAGAAATTGTCCTTGGGCTAAAGAATTCTAGATGAATTTACCAGGAAAAAAAGATATATATATATATATATATTTTTTTTTTTGTTTATTCTCCTACTATTATTTGGTTAAAAGCAAATCTTGCCAATACAAACCTTGTAGGGTCTTCTTTTACATCCCAGAACATTATACTTGCTTAGGGTCTTTGGCATCTTTGGATTGCTCGTAATGATAGGATTTTTCGTCCCCTTTCAGCTTCTTCCCATCAATCCAATTACTAGACACAACAACTAGCCTCATAATTTTTCTATTTAGCACACTCCTCTGTTCTTACAAAAACTACAATCACCGCACATATTTCATGGCAGCCCCCACAAAATCCTTTTATAGCTTTGAATATTGATGGTAGTGTACAAGGTAATTTGGGATTTGCAGGGGGAAGGGGAGTCCTTTGGGATAGCCTAGGGAACTGGATTAATGGCTTTTCAATGCATATTGGTTTTGTCACAAATAATGCTGCGGAACTATGGGCAGCTAGACAAGGTTTATTAATTGCCTAGGAACTTGGTTACAAATTTATATGCCTGCAAATTGATTCTGAAATTGTGATATGTTGGCTAACATCAAATGGGACCATGGCTCTTGCTATGGCCCCATTAATTTGTGAGTGCAGGGCCCTATTAAACAGAGTGTGGACCATCCTACCACGTCACGTCTTTCGTAAAGTTAACAATATCGTAGATGATCTAGCCAAGAGAGAAGTAATACAAAGAAGCAGCCTAGTGGAATATGCACAGTGCCCTACTGTTGTAACTTATCCATATATTGGGTTCTTTTGAAAAAAAAAAAAAAAAAAAAAAAAAGCACTCCGAAAGAGAGTTACTTAACATTTTTGAACCCATGGATTTCATGAGATCCATGGGTTCGAAGGAACTACACAAACCGGGATAATAGTAATATGCTTAAATTGCTTTTGGACACCCTTGTTTACAAAATAAATAAATAAATTTTTTTTTCTAATTTTTCTGCTATTTTGATGAAAAATTGTAAATAGAAAATCTTAGTCACATGCATACACAAGTTGTTTAATAAAACTTCTTATGTTATTTTCTTACATTATTCTAGACTTGTTAATTCATGGTGAGTGGTTAGGACTGAGAGACATGAGGAGGTTAGTGTTGACGGTGGTAGAGTAATTCTATGCTAATGGAGGTTAAGACCAATCCTCAAACTTAGGTACTACTATTTATCATTAAATTGTAGATATGGACAATGAGATGTTTTTGTTTGATTGATGAAGAAAATTATAAAATCAAGATAAATGAATTTTGTGCAACCAATGAATTGATGAGCCTGAATACGTTTTTATTTATCTTAAAGATGGAATCTAATATGAACTTTACTAACTTTAGTGCTGCATCAGTTGGGAGAAATAAATAAATAAATATTTTTTTGTCTAATTTTTCTATATTATTTTGATGAAAAATTGTAATAGAAAATCTTAATCATATGCATAAACAAGTTGTTTAATAAAACTCCTTATAATTATTTCTTACGTTATTCTAGACTTCTTAATTCATGGTGAGTGGTTAGGACGAAGAAACATAAGGAGGATAGTGTTGACTGTGGTAGAGTAATGATCCCTGGGTCTATGCTAATGGAGGTTAAGACCAATCCTCAAACTTAGGTACTATCGTTTATCATTAAATTGGAGATATGGACAATGGGATGTTTTTGTTTGATTGATGAAGAAAATTATAAAAGCAAATAATTCAATTTTGTGAATTGTGGATTGTGCAACCAATGAATTGATGGAGCCTGAATATGTTTTTTATTTTATTTTATTTATTTTAAAGATGGATTCTCATATGAACTTTACTAACTTTAGTGTTGCATCAGTTGGGAGAAATAAATAAATAAATATTTTTTTTGTCTAATTTTTCTATATTATTTTGATGAAAAATTGTAATAGAAAATCTTAATCACATGCATACACAAATTGTTTAATAAAACTCCTTATATTTCTTTCTTACGTTATTTTAGACTTCTTAATTCATGGTGAGTGGTTAGGATGAAGAAACATAAGGAGGATAGTGTTGATTTAGGTAGAGTAATGATCCCTGGTTCTATGCTAATGGAGATTAAGACCAATCCTCAAACTTAGGTACTATCAATTATTAAATTGGAGATATGGACAATGAGATTTTTTTATTTGATTGATGAAGAAAATTATAAAAGCAAGATAAATGAGTTTTGAGAATTGAGGATCGTGCAACCAATGAATTGATGGAGCTTGAATATGTTTAAAAAAAAAAAGATGGAATCTCACATGAACTTTACTATTTTTAGTGGTGTGTCGCTTGGGAGAAATAAATAAATAATTTTTTTGTCTAATTTGTCTATATTATTTTGATGAAAATTTGTAATAGAAAATCTTAACCACATGTATACACAAGTTGTTTAATAAAACTCCTTATATATCTTTCTTACGTTATTCTAGGCTTCTTAATTCATGGTGAGTGGTTAGGAGTCGAAGAGACACAAAGAGGGTAGTGTTGACGGTAGTGGAGTTATGGTCCCTGGTTTTAAACTAATGGAGGTTATGGTAGCGTTTGGATTGCGTTTTTGGGCAGTGTTTCAACGTTTGCGTTTTCCTTTTTTTTTTTTTTTTTTTTAATTGAGAACAGTGTTTTCAATGGGATGTTGTTTGTTAGTGAGTCTCGTGCACTATGCACGGGACCCACTACCTCTTTAACAAGCAAATTTTGTATTGGAATGTGTCTGTCAGTGAATGCACTGTTCATGGAACCCACAAACCTCTTTTTTTATACAAACTTTCATTAAAAATGGGTCCCACGGTACTATTCATACATTTAAAAATTATTTTGCTACAATATTTTCAGTATTCAGTTTTCAACAAAATAAACGATATCCAAACAGACCCTAAGACCAACCCTCAAACTTAGGTACTATCATTTATCATTAAATTGGAGATATGGACAATGAATTGTTTTTGTTTGATTGATGAAGAAAATTATAAAAGCAAGATAAATGAATTTTGAGAATTGGGGATTGTGCAACTAATGAAGTGATGGAGCTAAATACGTTTTTAATTTTTTAATTTTTTTTAAAGATGAGATCCCATATGAACTTTAAAAACTTTAGTGATGGACGCATCTCCATTTGAAATCGGTCTAGTTGGGGAGGGTAGTAATGGGAAGCCCAAGAAAAGTTACATATTGGGCTCACAACCAACTATGTAAAAAGAATTCTATTATTTATTTTAGTAATAATGTACTATAATTTTTTGTTTTAATAAAAATTTGGTATTTCGAAATGATTTTTTTTTTGCCATATAAATTCAAAGAATTGTTGTTGTTTTATTTGTAATATCAATTTTATTATTCAATTTCAATTACATTATTCAAGATAGAATTAGTTTTTACTTTTTATGCGATTTTTTTATTAATTTGTGCATCACACGATAGTACTAGTTTAAATGATTTTACTGACATATAGATCTTAAAAGTTACATAAACTAAAAATAAAAAGAGTGATGCATCCCTTCAATAAAAAAATATAACATGATTAACATCCCTTTTTCTTATAGAAATAATATACCCTATCAAAAAAGAAAAAAGAAAAAATATATACTGAAAAAGAAACGAAAAATAAAGCAATATGGAGGAATTTGAACTCTATTAATATGTGGGTTTGATATGTCTAAGTATAAGATCTCATTTGAAATCCATAACATACTATCACAAGTGTTTTTGTTTTGAGTAAAAAGATCCAGAGAATTCACATCATAACCATGTCTTGTTATAATTAAATATATATTAAACAATTTATACAAATAATTGTTCTCCAAATCTCTTGAATCTAAATCATGAAATCCAAATGCAATCTTTTAAGATTTTGTTCATGTGGGTTTTTCTTTTCAAGATCTATAGCAAACTTCACAAATATAGTTTTCTTTAAATTATAATAATATAAAAAAAAAATTCTCACGCACTACATGCTTGCATTCATATTTCTTTTGTTGTGCTCTTTGATTTTCAAACATAAATGAATGTCACAACAAAATTTGACTATAAACTTGGTTACAATTTAAGACTACAACTTTACTAAATATTCTTTTTTTTATTGGATATGAATTTTCACAAATTCACCATTAGATTACATTTTCTTCTTATATCCTCAATACTTGCAAAATTTTCATAAAATATATAATTAATAGCTATATTATTAATCAAATGTTTAAATTTCAAGCTTTTACAGCTTAAAATTATGTATAAAAAATAAGTTTATGGATCAAATAATAAACAACATCCGATTGACACGAAATTTAACATGCGTGTTAAGAACAAAAATAACATACAATTCAATGATTATGTTTCAAAATATGTTATCATGCTAATTTTTTTAGTGAGAGTTGTAATTTTAAACTACATCTAAATTTGTAACTAAACTTTGTCCCGATTAAAACCATATAAGTTAAATTGTGCACTATTCAGAATCCAACAAATGAGCCCACCACCATTCCGACCAAGAATACAACTTGATCAAAATGGGTGTGCTATGGTCAATGACAAAACCATGCATTTTGATGAATTTTTTAATTTGGGAAACTAACAAATGGTGCTTAGGTGGGATGGGGGGATGAGCTAAGCAGATTCCTCTATAGACGGCCCAACTAAGAAATGCGGGCCCATGCTTTCTTGTACCGACTCCGGCAGTATCACGCCCAGTACACACTTGGGAATCAAACTCATAATCATTATTTTGTTATTGCCCCCCATAATTTCTTCTTTTAATTTTAATCCCACCTTCCTAAATTTTTATACTTTTTAAGTTCACCTTAGAGAATTTCACTTGATTTATTGTTGAATCACCAAAGTGACACCCATTGAGAAGTGTTGGGAGGTTTTAATGTGATTTCTACCTAATTGCCATATAGATTATTTCTTTTAATAATATATTTTACTATTTACATGTTAGTAAGAGTGATATAAGTCAATAATAAATTAAAAAAAATACTATAAGTCAAAGGTCTTGTAGCTCAATTTTGTTTTGTTTCATTTCATTTTTTCTTTAATAAAAAAATAGTTACAACTTAAATGAGATAGCTAAAATGATATCATGTTTTGTGTTTATCTCATTTGGGATTGAGATTAGCACCAATATCCTAATCAACTATCTAACATTTGAAAGATATTGGGAAGAAAAAGTATTGGCAATTTCTTTGTTGTATTAGACTATTAGTTTAGCCAAAAATGAAAAAAAAAAAAAAAAATCATTTGAAATTCTTCATAATTTAGCATAATATACAAGAGGCATAAAAAAATTTATACATCTACAAAATTAATTGTTCTTATTATTATTTTTTTGTTAGACCAAGTTTGGTAAGCGAAGTTGAATATCAAATTATAAAATAACCATCTCATAAATTAAATTACCAAGTACCAAAATCTCAATGAATCTTTAGGATATATGGCAGTTGCAATTACACTTGTGGGCATCAGAATTCAGAACTTAAAAATTCAGTGCACTGCTAGAAAGTTAGCTTCAGTTTTTTACTCATTCCATTGTCATAATTTATTGTTTAGATAAAATATTAATAATTAAAGAAAGTAAAAAAAAAAAGCCCAATAATTCTCAACTTGATTCTTCCCCGCTCCCCTTTCTTGACTAATTAGAGACAAGATTAGAATCATTGCAGTAATTAATGTCGTTTGTAATAACTGTTATTTTTATTATAAATAGCACATTGTTAATTTATTGTAAACATATTCATGTTTTTACTTATAATAAGAAAATAAAAAAAGTCCTCTAGTCATTAATTTTTTTTTTTAAAGAAATAAACACACACACGAGAGAGAGGGAATAGAGTTTTAAAGGTATATCACAACTCCATTCAAAAGCTATGGTTCTAGTCATTAATTTAAATTGGTTGAATTTAATAATACATCTTTTACATTTTACCCTACATTCAATACTTTTATAAAATGTTTTTCTTTTTGTAGAGAATTTCAACTTTCAACTAATGATGTTTGTTCCTAATGAATTGTCTTTAATTATCAGAACAAGACACTAATTAATTTTTTTTTTTTTTTATATAAACAAGAATCAAACTCCAAATAAAATACTTCTATAAAATGTGAACTTATAAAAGGATGCTCTTTTCTAATCACTAGAAGTCAACGAGAAACTCAAAATAAAGTAAAAAAATAGCACAAAAGTTGTAAATATCTTGTGCAAATGGAGCTTTTTATTGAATGGGTTACGTACTCTTTCCATAAGATTAAACGACGAAATGGAATAAAACTCGAGCATTATGTCTGCCATTCATTTTGTAAATTAATTTCTTCAAAGTCCATTGTCCTCCATGATTGATGAGACGTAAATATGACGATGCTACCGCACCATGCACATTGAAAGGGCACAAACCATGCAGCGACAAGGATGGCAAATCTGTACTAAAACCAAACATCCAAGGCTAATTATAAATTTGACAAAGTTGGTTGTACCGAACTTCAATTCTACTCGATATCTTTTTATTGAATGTAAATTTTGATAAATCTATCATTATTTTACATTTTCTTCTTATATTTTTAATGCTTATAAAATTTTCTAGAAGATAAAAAATAAATAGCTATATCATTAATCAAATGTTTAAATTTTAAGTTTTTATAGTTCAAATTTATGTATAAAAAATAAGTTTATAAATTGAATAATATTTGACTGGTAAAAAAAAATCTGATATGTATTGCTCAAAGTTCCATCATTACAAGCCATTAGCTACACCCTTTGTAGCCAAACTTTTCTTTCTTATAAATTTATACAATCCTCTAGAACCTACCAATCTTCTTATATATAGTATAACTAAGTGTATAACCTAGGTGCCAGCTTCATTCAAAACAAAGTCTCACTCAAATCTAAAAATTCTCACCCTCTGAAAGATGCTAGCCAATCCTACCCACCAAATTGTTCCAACAAAATTCCCATCACCAATAAACCTACCTCCATTAGTATTGCTCAAAGTTCCATCATTACAAGCCAAAACAACCCCAAAAACAATACCAAATGCTATATCCATTAACCCCACTTCAAGTAACCATGTTTCAACCTTAGACGATACGCTAATTGATGACTCTGTTTGTGCCTTTTGGGACTACCAATTCTTGTTTGTGTCACAACGCTCTGAAACAACCAAACCCATTACTCTTCACGTTGTGGATGGTTCGATACCACATGACTTTCCTTCTGGTACTTACTATTTGGCCGGACCAGGGTTATTCTCCGATGACCATGGCTCAACTGTGCACCCACTTGATGGTCATGGCTACCTTAGAGCCTTTACGTTTGATGGGGTCGATAGAGAGGTCAAGTTCATGGCTAAGTACGTGAAGACTCAAGCACAAGTGGAGGAACATGACCCCACGACTGACACGTGGCAGTTCACCCACAGGGGCCCATTTTCTGTGCTGAAAGGTGGACACAAAGTTGGTAACACCAAGGTGATGAAAAATGTGGCTAACACTAGTGTGGTGAGGTGGGGTGAGAGGGTTTTGTGTTTGTGGGAAGGTGGGGAGCCGTATGAGATTCAATCTGGGACGTTGGATACGGTTGGAAGGTTCGATCTGATGGACGGCTGTGATTCGGCGGTGGATGGTGGAAAGAATAGTGGTGATATATGGGACTTTGCTGCCGGCCTTTTGAAGCCTATTTTGTATGGTATGTATTCCAACTACAACAATATATTCTAGTACGATGGTCTATTCTACATATTTTGTCATAATTATTTTATATAATAGATTGTGATTGTCACCGAAGAAGTCATATAAGAGGGTTGTAATAAATTGTGGGAAATAAGTTGTGGTCGTAGGATTTCTGTTCTAATTATTATGACTTTATTATGGGACCAAACAAATAATTCTTCATGGACACTTTATCATTTTTCATGGACTCACACTTATTCACATACTTTGACACAATTTTTCATGGACTCACACTTATTCACATACTTTGACACAATTTACACATTTATTAATATAGGATTAGATTACATTACTTGCATGTAGGCACACCACTAAAGCTTAATGAGAAGTAATCCAATCACCGTTTATTATATCTCTAAATTGTGTTAAATTGCATGGGCAAAAGTGTGGTTTTATCTACAGTACTTTTAGTAAAAAATTCTCAGTTTCTATTAAATAAGTTGTTTCCAAACGGATACTAAATCTATAATCCCATGTTACCATTAAGGGTGGAATGCCATCATATATCATTTAGCTGACACATTTTAGTGTTTTCAATAGAGATATTCATAGTTTAAATCCTTCTTACCCCTATTGTAACAATCAAATTTAAAATTAAATTAAGAGAAGAAGAAGGAAGTATAATAGAATATTTTGCCATCTTGTCCTTAGTGCTATCAATTAATATATAATGATAAATTGTAGATGAAATTTATGTGTCTTATGCCTAATTTATCTTTTTCTTTTTGGTTAAACATACACAGGAGTGTTCAAAATGCCCCCAAAGCGGCTGTTGTCTCATTATAAGGTTGATGCCCGCATGAATAGACTTATTACAACATCATGCAATGCAGAGGATATGCTACTGCCTCGCAGTTCTTTTACATTCTATGGTACTAATTGAATAAGCCATGCTTAACTATCATTTAATGTATAATTTACAGCAAATTTATAACTTTTATCTTATAATTATCTTTTGCAGAATATGATTCAAATTTCGAGTTGATGAATAAGCAGGAGTTCAACATCCCCGATCACTTAATGATCCATGATTGGGCTTTTACAGATACTCATTACATACTATTCGCTAATCGAATCAAGCTTGATGTTGTTGGTAATTAAATGCACATAAATAGTTATGCAAATATCATTGTTTGTGGCTCTCTGATCTTTTTAATTTATTCTCTAATTGCATTAATTAGTATATACATATATGTGCACTTTAAACATAATTTCAATTGGTCCAAGAGCATTATTAGTTCATAAATGTAGCTAATTACTATATATGACTTGTTTATCATGAAGTACACTGCTAATGGCACTTCCTTTTGAATTGTCAATTGGTCATGGGAAAGAAATGAAAAATACTTGGAGGTTTATAAAAGCCATTTTATTTTCAAATTCTTATAATTAAATTGTTCTCAATTGTACTATTTTGATATGGAAAATGCAATATTTATAAAATATTTTATAAATTGTTGATGTGGTAAGTAGTTATTGTTAAGTGAAAAAGTGTAAATGAGAACTAATAATAATTGGTCACAATAGTAGTTTATAAAAATGTTGTAAAATAATTTGTGGCAATAGTATTACTCCCATATAATCGTGTTCAAAATTGGCAAACTTAATTGAGTTTGATAAGAATTAATCTAGCTATTTTCTTCAAGCAATAAGAAATTGTGGAAATTAAAAGAAAATGTTGAATTGTAACTTTTTAATGTGGCAAATTTTGATGAAGATTCTATAAAATGATAGCGTTACAACAATAAAGTGAGATAAACTGTGTAATTAAAGTGCAGGTTCAATGGCAGCAGTGTGTGGAATATCTCCAATGATATCAGCATTATCAGTGAACCCGAGTAAGCCCACATCTCCCATATATTTGCTTCCTCGATTTCCAGATAAATCTGGTAAAGCTCGAGATTGGAGAGTGCCTGTTGAAGCTCCTTCACAGTTTTGGTTGATACATGTTGGCAATGCTTTTGAGATTAAGGATGTGAAGGGGAATTCAGAGATCAAAATACATGCTGCCACTTGCTCATACCAATGGTTCAACTTTCAAAAAGTATTTGGTACGTAGTTTTTCAACAAGTCTAGTTATTTGCTTGGGCAAGTTCTGAATTTTTCTCTTTTTTGATCTGTCAAGAATCAAGATGCATATATATTTTAACTTTTTTTTATATAAGATAAAAATTCTACTCTAATTTAATCTAAGTGTATATATGTATGGTGTTTTCTCAGAAAATTGAACACGGCTCTCGAGTGACATAGTTAATACTTAATATAAGTACTTTGTCCTTTTAGCGACTTAAGAGGCCTAAAATTTTGGGCCAATGTAGAAACTACCACACCAGAGATCATCCTAAGCCCAAAACTGAGAAACTAAAAGAAACCAATTCAGTCTAATACAAATATAAAGCAAAAAGTCCCAAGGCAGTAAGGCATATAAAAAAGTTCACAACGGTTGAGATAGCAAGTTGTTATTATTAGATAAAAAAATGTATCAGTAATAGGTTTAGATAAGAACCAATAATAACTTGTCAATTCAATTGTTGTAAAAAAAAAATACAGCACACCAAATGTGGCCGAAACTATGATAAAATGATATTCACACACCTAAACATTGTTTAGTTTCACTTTGGAGCATATTATTGCTACCATGGGCCATGTTGTACATCTTTTTAACAGAAAGTATGGACAATTTCGCATTGAACAGGATATAATTGGCAGAGTGATAAGCTAGACCCTTCCATTATGAACGTAAATGAAGGTGAACATGAGTTGTTGCCTCGTCTTGTTCAGGTACTGTCTCTTTCTCTAGGTTATACATCCATAATGTATGTATTATGTATTAATATAACAATTCCAATGCTTGTAACGCTTGCATAAATTAGTTTGAGTTCCTTGTGTCCAAAAAAACAAAAAATCGAAGTACATTCTGAGTTAGCAATGAACTATGTGAAGGAGTTTGTACAATTACCAATTAGCATATATCTTATTAAATATCCCGTCACATATGCAGGTGTCTATTCAATTAGATCTTGATGGTAACTGCCAAAAATGTGGTGTGGAGCCTTTGGTTAATAAATGGAAGAGGTCAACAGATTTTCCTGTGATTAACCCAGCATTCTCTGGAAACAAAAACAAATACATATATGCAGCAACTTCTTCTGGGTATCGCCAAACATTGCCACATTTTCCATTTGATACCGTTGTGAAGCTCAATGTGTTAAATCAATCTGTCCATACATGGTCTGTTGGTCGTCGGAGATTTATCGGTGAGCCTATTTTTATTCCTAAAGGGGATGAAGAAGATGATGGATATCTTCTTGTAGTTGAGGTGAGCAATGTCTTGATCATTTATCTTATCAACTAAACTGCATAATTTTAGTGTAAGCTAATTTGCAAGCTTAACTAATGAATATCCACTTGATATAGTATACACATAGATATAGAAAATATCGGTTGAAGCAAATGGAGCTAAGAAGTATAGAATCTATCTTCTTTGATAAGGCAAATTGTTGTCTTATACTCTCAATGTCCACACTTCATGTGGACCAAACATCAATTTGAAAATGTGGATACTTTATATCCATATTTTATAAATGGTTGAACAATGTGTATGAAGTGTGAATATTATGAGTATGAGATAATCATTGCTCAATAAGTATTTTGTGAACCACAAAACCAAGTCAACCAAAATATAACCATTTTAGTTGTTTTTAGTTTGACATTTTTTTTTAATTCAAAAAATTGGTTCATAACGGGATTAGATATATTTCTATATAAAAAGTCAAGTGGTAATTTGGTTCTATTAAGTACATTCCCCCCTACACCTAAATAAAAGGTACATTCCCTAAAAATTACAGTTTTAAATTTTAGTGTTTTCACATTTATATATTTCCATCAAAAACTAGTTTTAACTTTTAAATTTAACAGATTTTAGTTGTTTTTAGTCTGGCAATTTTTTAAAATGGGATTGAATATATTTATATAAAAATTAAAGTGTTCGTTTGGTTCTAGTAAATACATTCCCTAATTTACATTTTTGAAATTTTAATGTTTTCACATTTATATATTCCCACCAAAAACTAGTTTTAAATTTGATCTGTTTTAGTTCTTTTTAATTTGATTTTTTTTTTTAATATAGAAACAACTGCTTCAAAATAGAAATATATATTTATATATAAAAAAAATCAAGTGTTGGTTTGGTTCTATTAATTACATTCCCTCCAAAATTACATTTTTAAAAATTTTAATGGTTTCATAATTATATATTCCCACTAATTTAAAAAAAAAAAAAAAAACTGCTTCTATTATGATTTTAGACAAACTACAAAAAATAAAACCAATTCAAAATTAAACCAACTTTGTGGTAACATTCTTCTTTACTGTCAAAAGTCTATCATAAGAGATTGATAGGTCTTGGTGAGTGGTGACTATATTATGGATTTATATTGACTGCGCTTAAATGCACTTTTTCTTTCTTTCTTTCTTGTATTTCTCTATATTGTAGTATGCCGTTTCAATACAAAGGTGCTATCTTGTAATTCTGGATCCTAAGAGGATGGAAGAAGATGATGCACTTATTGCAAGACTTGAAGTCCCAAAGCACCTGAATTTTCCTCTTGGCTTTCATGGATTTTGGGCCACTGACAAGTAATTTGTTTTTGATAAATGAACTAAAATTCTAAATGAGTCAAAAATACATTTGCTCACAATCTCAAACCCATTTAGGCGAGTGGAAACTATTGTAACAAAGTAATATTTGTAGTGTAATTGAATGAATAGACTTTCATTTACATGTACATTTTGAATATTTGTATTCATACAAAAATAATAAATTGCTCCTTCTTTTGTTGCTGGCTTTATGAATTTAAATTGCTTTATGTGAACACGTGATGAAGTGAGAATCCTAAGAAATTAGACGCCGATTGATTTTATAATGAAATTAATCAACTTGTTAAATTAATCAATCTAAATTCTTTTTAGGTTAATTACCACCATCCATATATTTGCCATATAGATTGCTCAATACCTTGAAGCCTAATCCACTTTCCTCTTTCCACGTTCTTGGAAAGAGTACAGTTGGACATGACTTGTGTCTTAAAGTTTTGTTGATATTGCTTTCATAAATTTAGACATCATTATAACGGAAAAATGTTTCTTTCAAACTCGTTATATATCTTTTTATTGGATGTAAATTTTGAATATCTAACCGCTAGATTGCTTGTTATTATTATATCCTCGATGCTTGCAAAATTTCAAGAAGATCAATGATCAATAGATATGTTATCAATTAAATATTTAAATTTCAAGTTTTTGTGATTTAAAATTATGTACAAAAAATAAGTTTATGAAATAACATCTGATTTGAACAAAATTTGACATGTGTATTAAGAATATAAAGAACGTGTAATTCAACGGTCAGATTTTCAAATTTTACATTCAATAAAAAGTTATAGGAGGAAATTGAAAAGTTTCTCTCCAAATTTGTTTGGAGAGAAATCTTATTCATTATAGTATGGAGTTTGGATTGCATGACTGTTTTTTAGAGGAAATGGATGACCAATAATACATGTAGTAACTTTCACTGAAAATTCTTTTCGCTTTCTATGTTCATTCTTGACTAATAACATTTTTTCCAATAGTTTTTAACTATAATCCACTTTCTACATTATTTTTGACTTCAATGTTTAACCATAAATGGTAAGTTGTTACTAGTTCTAATTTGAATTCACCACTGAAATTAATTTTTAACCTACCAATAACAGCAAGTAGCAACCTACTACTTAGAGTTGTTGTGAAATTTATGTGAAAATGTTGTGGATATAACATTTCTCTTAACTATGGAAAGTCTTATATCCACAACATTTTCACAACAAATTATTATAGGAGTAAGTTATTATTAGTTTATATTTGAACCCACCACTAAAATTAAAATTTTTTTTCCATTAATAACAGCTAATAACAATCCTCCACTTAGGATCTGTTGTGAAAGTGAAAATGTTGTGAACATAATATTTCTCTTAAGAACGTCTTACTTTTCACACTTTTGAAAAGAGGAAAATAGGACACACTAATACATATTAACCTTAGTGTGATCACTATACAATATAATTCCAATTTTTCATAGAAAGGGAATGAGCTTCATAAAATTTCTTAAAACTGTGTTTTTTATTTATTATTATTATTGTTGTTGTTGTTGTTGTTGTTATGAGAGGATTTGAGTAAAAATGCACGTGAAGAAGTTAAAGGGAAGTTTGTGTAATTTACCATATATTTTTTTTAGTCAAACTTAACTCAGTTGTCAAGGAATTTGGCTCATGAGTAGCGTGAGTCGTGACCTACTTTCTGGGTTCATGAAAGAAGAAAATAGGATGCAAAGTAAATCCTGATGACCAGGTATAAGATTCGGTTTACAAGATATCAATTTTTTTCATTTCTGATGACCATGCATAAGATTCTGTCTACAAGATATTAATTTTTTCAAAAGTTTGAGCTATTAGGCACATAGGAATTTAATTATTTAATCATATATTAACACTTTCTCTTATGTGTGGGTCCAAACTCCCTCTTACAGTCTTACTAAATAAGATCTAATATGTGGCATTTTTAACACTTTTTACATGGGAGGTAAAGATCGAACTTGGGATCTCCTATTCTGATATTACGTTTATTAATCATTTAACCAAAATTCAAATAAGGATTGTGCACCAATTCTTATGGCATACACTTTAAACTAACTCAAATTTGAACATCTCAAAGTTACATCTTCACAACTTACTGTTGCATTTTTCAATAAGATAAGTCGAAATTTATATAGCATTGAGCTTTAATCACAAAAAAATACCTAATGCGCATAAAAAAAAATACTATCTTAGAAAATTATGATCCCAAATAGTATATCCCGTCACCAAATATTTGACCAAACTTTGTTAAATTAATGTTAAAAATATTGTGTATTAAGGAGCAGTTTTCCAAAATTACCATCCTTTTAGATTTAAAATGTCTAAAAAACCCTATCTATTAAACCCAAGTATACACAAATGCTCTTAAAATTTACTTGAAATACCAAAAATTAATGTTACTATTACCAATGCTAATAAACAAGACGATAGTATAGGACTTGCTGTCTTAGAAGGACTCCCATAAAGGAAGAATAATTTAATTCTAAAATCAATTGTTTAAATTATAGTGTATCATAAAATATTTACTATGACTTATTATTATTATTTTTAACTGGTCGTGAAAAGATTTGTCTTTGCAAAAATTTTGGTTCTTGATAAACTTTGTATTTTTATTCTTATTTTATTTACTAATCATGGTATAGAGAATCTTTTAAATATTTAGAACATTTTGTTGCTAATCATAAAGGAAGGAGAATGTAATTACGCAATTTTTTTTAGGGCAATAGTGAGTGGGAAAATTATTAGGTAGTTTCGGAGTGTCATAAATTCGTACTCCCTCATTTTACATGAATGATGAGTCCCACCATGAATTTAATTAGTAGAATCCACCATTTATATGAGAGAAGGGAGTACGCATTTACAGTACTCCTGGAGTATACAATAATTTTCTGAGTGAGAGTTACCAAGGCCACAGTTGACCAATTAAATTCTTTTTCTAATGCTTACTATGCGATAGAATGCGTTACAAAAAGTTTACTCAAGCCACAGGTGAATTGTAAAGACGAAAAGTTCTCGCCGTAGTAACTCCTAGTATGCAATGATTACCGCGAAACTCAAAGCCACAAAGTAGCCAGAGCTCTGGAGCCTCTATTTTCTTTTTTCTATTTTGTTTTTTTTTTTTCAGCAACAAAAAGAAAAAAAAAAAATTGAGAGAATTCTTGTTTACTTGGTTAGGAACTTAAAACCTTAGTATTAGTACACTAAGCCAAAACTGAAAAGATTTAAAAAAGAAAAAAAAAAAAAGAGAAATGTTTCAATCACCTAATTTCATCCATAGCAAAATAAAAATGCAATGGGAATAAACCTTTCTCTAGTTAAAAAGAAAAATATGATTGAAAGAGTTTTATATCATTACCTAATTGTATTTGATAGTACATTGTGGCTGGAAGGTAGTTAAGTCAAAGCCAAGGCTAAC
Source organism: Quercus agrifolia (assembly GCA_029955455.1). Lineage (NCBI taxonomy): Eukaryota > Viridiplantae > Streptophyta > Magnoliopsida > Fagales > Fagaceae > Quercus > Quercus agrifolia. The sequence goes on along the minus strand of JARQAD010000003.1, from coordinate 53,390,849 downwards.
AGTTTCGTAGTGATTAGTGAAGTCTGCTCAGTAGCTGCTTGTATATGATTGTAAGCATTTTTTTTTCTCTTGAATATAATCACTTGTTCATCCAAAGAAAAATTATGAATTATGGTATGTCACACAGTATTTGATTAGGAGTTGCTGTGTCCAATACCCATGTCAAAACACAATGCTTTTGTCTCTATGTCCACAAGATAGAGATCACTTACAGAATTTGGCCTTCAAAGAGACCATTAGTCCTGCTATTGGAACAATCTGGTTCTATCATCTGAGTGCTAAAATCAACTCATAGAGCTTTGCTGTCTTTTTCAGTGTAGTGGCCATGTTTGTGCTTTCAGAGGTCAATACTAATCTGCATCAACTAGGTGACTCTAGATCGAATGCTTGTAAGTGTATGTTGACATAGCAGCCCATCATCAGCAAAGAGTGAGATCAGGTTTACTGTCGAGATTGCCTATATCTTGTTCTGGAGTTATTAAATGCTCCTTATTTCTTTGTAAGACTTTTAAGCTACATTACACAGTGGTTAAATTTCTAGACTTATTACATCTTTAAACTTGAAAATAACAAATTATATAGCTCAATGCACTGAAAAATACTTTTTTAAAGGAAAAAATAATTCATATGATAATGAGATAATCAACACAAAACTTATAAAATAGAAATGGAAATTGAACATAATTATAGAGATGGAAATAGGAGAATTATACAGGAATTTTCACACTGACACAAATCTTTCCACAATGTCTTAAATTTTTAGTGATTGCATGCATAAGAGCTATCTAGTAATAGAGTTACAAGCCCAAAAAATGTTAAAAGAGTTTGAAGCAAGAGTAGCCAGGGCCCTAGCCTCTGCAGTGACTCCTATGCACAGCATATATGTACACCACTGGTGCTCTCCAACTTCCTTGCACTTTTGGCCTTCAATCAGGGCAGCAAGTTGCCAAGGAACCTTCTTCTTTCCCAAATAGAGTTCCTCCATTCTTCTACTAACCAGAACAAATCTACAAAACCCAAGCTGTAGAGCCTTAATGCTTCTCAAACAGCAAGGCAGCTGCCATTCAGTTGCATATGACAGAACCGCAACGGCCTGAAAAATTTTCCTGCCAGCACAGGATTTAGCTACATAGGCAAAACAACCTCTGCCAGTGCCCCTCAACTGTCAGCAACACTGGCAATCCCTCCACAAATGGACACACCCGCCTTGGTACTCTCCTGCAGTTATTCTGATCGACATGTTGTGCATCATTGGCTTGCGCATACCTACAATACAAAGCTTTACTGAGCATTAGCACATCATAAGTACACTGTTTTGTACCCTCAAACAACACTGTGTTGAGGTTATACGACAAGCATAGTTATGATAAGATAATCTAGAGAACATCACATATTCCTGCTTATTAAAATCTAGATCCTCCATTTACTGAGTAAATTACTGCTTCAAAGAGCAAGGGTAAATGACCTCAGTCCTAAGTGTCTAATCTGCCCAAAACCATACAGCCCAAGCAAGACTGCGCTACAAGAATAAATGATACAACTTCTCTTCCTCATTGAAAAAAGACGCTTGGTTTCACTCACTATGTTTGTGTTGTATGAGGCCATGTCAGATTTTCAGTAATTCCACAGATTGAGATAGGGATAGCTAAAATTTAAGCAGCCACTTCTGAAGAGTACAGCTCTCTAATCAGATCCTGTTTTCATGTAAAAGTGTAAAGATAAGGTTAAATAAATGTTAACAGTTGTAACTTGTTTTGACTTCGTTAAGGAATTCCTCAAATATATATTTTGTGTTATTGAAAAATACTGGTACAGACAAACACAAAGTTGAATGTTTTTATAAAAGTGTAGGATCTTTCCACTATGAAATATGACTAAACTTAAATTCTGGACATAACAAATCAAAATAAAATTGTAGGATCTTTCTTTCCACTATGAAATGTAATACAACAAAACTGTTAGATTCTAAGAGTTTAGGAATTAAATGTAATAGAACTTTATCTTGTAATGTGTTGGCAAACCATGATCAAAACTAAGAGTCTAGGTTTAGACTTGTTCAAAGTTTGTTTAAGTGTAAGTTTGAATCAAGTGTTTTGCAGAAATTTATTGTGCAAAATTGCAAAGCTCGATCGATCGAAAGTAAGACTCGATCGATTGAAACATGCAGTTCCAGAATTCTATAGAAAAGTTTCAAACATAGCCCAAACCCATATGACGTGTAGGGTTAAGTGTTTCACTCTTAGTATAAAAGGAAAAACCCTAGCCACATTTTAGAAGTCTTTGAATAGTTTTGTGTTCGCTCTTGTGTGAGATTTAAGAGGTGTTTACCTTAGAACACACAGAAAGCTCTACCAATACCAAGATTTGCAATCAAGATTTGGTGGTGATTCAGTTGCTGTATAAAGAACCTTCAAAGAACAACAAAACCTTTGAGAGGTGTCTCAAAGTCACAAGTAGGAAAACTTGTGCTGTAGCAGATTCAAGAAAGAAGTAGTTTGTAGATTCGGAGCTAGCACGTGGTCGTGATAGTAAGTTTTCTACTCAAGGTAGCATTAGGATGTTAGTAGTCTATGTCCTTTTGTAAAACTTTAATTCTTTCTATAGTGGATCTGTTTTTACCTTAAGGATAGCTAGGTTAAATCATCTCCAGATTTTTTACCGGTTTGGTTTTCCTGGGACATCAGTACCTTGCGTTCTTTATTTTTTCCACTTTATGTTTATTTGTGTTTAACCTAATCTTGAATAACAATCTTGTTAATCAATTTAGTTTAATATTAGGTTAAATGTATTGTGACAATGGGTCTAAAAACCTAACAAAAACCAAGCGGAAAAATATGACAAAACTTAAATTCTGGTATGTAATGCATCAAAACAACGGTAACAACTAGAGTGGGGCTTACCGATTAAAGCAGGATAACTTCTCTATTTTTCAACCTTGTCTGCACAGTAGCTTGTCTGCTTGAATATGCACAGAATGCAGAATTGCCCAGAATAACACGCATATTAAATTAACTAGGTGTACAAATATGTGTTATTTGATCAAGGAAATAGATCAGATGAGAGTTGGAATAAGTGCCAATAATGAAGCTAATGCACAGCTAGCAAAATTACATTTTGAAGTTAAAAATAATTAATTTAAAGCGTCCAAAGGAAAGGAAAAAAAATATAATGCAGTAATCAACAAACTTTAACAGTGACTTATGTGTGGGTAATTAAGAGAAAAAATTGATAAAGAAAAAAAACTACAAGTTCAACAATCTTCAATGATGGTGTTGTTGGAACAAGTGCCAATAAGGAAGACAAGCTTTAGCTAGCAATTTATTATGGGTAAATTATGTATTTGGTTCGTATCATTTACACCATATTTTAATTTGGTTCATAACTTTTCAATTATGCCAATTTGGTCTCTAACCTTTCGGTGTCATGTTAATGTAGTTTTTGCTGTTATCTTTTGGATAAAAATTGCTGATGTGACAAATAGCCAAAATAAAAAATTAGTTTATTGCCACATCAACAAAAACTAATTTTTTTATTTTAGCCGTTAGCCATGTCAGCAATTTCCATTCAAGAGATAATGGCAATGACTAAATTGACATGATATTGAAAGGTTAGGGACCGAATTGACATAATTGAAAAATGAGGAATCAAACTGAAATCTAGTGTAAAGTATAGAGACCAAATACTAGTTTATGCAAATACTACTTAAAATTTACAATTAAATCAAACAAAAGTACAAGTATATGCCAAAGGAGAGGAAAAAAAATAATGCAACAACCAACAAAACAAAGGAATTCATTGACTTTCAGAGTATTTGAACCCATTTTTCAGTTCCATCAACAACAATAAAAAAAAAATCCAATGACTTACAGAGTTTTTGGACCGATTTTCTAAATTCCATTGACCTTCCAAGTCACTTTCATTAGATTTCTGCCAATCATCAAGCTCCTCATCGCATTCAAAGTACTCCTCACAATTAGAGAGCTCCTCATCGCATTCAAAGTACTCCTCACAATCAGAGTCACCATGGGAAATAAATTCTATGAATCTTTCATTCCTATGTGGGTGTGGTAGTTCATTGGAGCTTCCTTCCCCACTAGGTCCAGCCCCATCATAATGGTCATGGGTTTGCTTTGCTTTGTTACCTTTTGCTACCATCGTTGAATTGTCAAAATTAAGATGAAGAACACCCAAGTCCTCATAAGGAATGATGCTGGTATTGCTACTCTGAGCCACAGTTTGGTTCAGATCTTTTATGTCTTCCTTATATACCATACGAAACCCGCATTTCTTCACCTTCATTCCTAGACCACGGGGTTCAATTCTAATGCCAATTTGATTAAATTCATTTTCATCACATTTCTTTGATAATTTTATGTCCTCCTCCTCGTTGTAGTAGTATTGAGGAAGAAAATAAAATAGCCACATTTGATCTGACAAACCAACCATGTTTCTAGGCCCTGTTGGAGCTTCCATTTCTTTTCCATTGACTATCAACCAACTAATTATTGAACAAGAGCAGTAATTGTTGATGTGGTGATGTGGAAGACAAGAAAATACAACGCAAACAGCAATGCCCATACACAAATCAGAAGAAGGTTTCACTTTAATATTCACTCCAGCCCCCATACTTTGATGGCTGAACCACTTCGGAATTACATTTCCAGGAATAACAATGTGATAACTACTATCATACTTTTCATGGTAATATCTATCTTTAAGAGAGAGTCCCTGAAACATACAAAGCAGGTTGTTTACAACAAAGAGAGAGAGAGAGAGAGAGAGAGAGAGAGAGAGAGAGAGAGACCTGAAGATGCTTTCTTATCACTGTAAAAAACATGTCAATGACACCTTGATTGTTAGTCAGTTTACTGCAATTTGAAAAATACAGCTCTGCCTCACATATAGAATTAGGTTTTAGTAGATCCGGTATCGTTTCCAGTGAGCTACAACCATATCCCACAATAGTTATGATACTTAATGGAAGCTTTGGCAATGATTGAAGACTCTTGCAATTCTCCAAATCCATGGTTCTCAACTTACATAGACCACCAATGCTATCAGGAAGACAAACAAAACTATTTTCCCTTAAATCTATTTCTCTTAAAGAGAACAAGCAACCAATATCATCAGGGATTGACCCGAGATTGCAATCTCTTAGATTCAATTGGGTCAAAGAACACAAACCCAAAATAGAGGACAATCCCTCAGGATGTGGACTTTTTGGCATTAAATTAAAAGGGAGGAGATCATAGCAATATGTGGTTTTAAATGATGATAACCCCTTACATCCACCAAAAGATAGCACTTTAAGATTTTTTAAGAGACCAACAGAAGAAGGAATCTCTTTTATAGCAGTTCCATCCAAGTAAAGCTTCAATACACGTTGCATGTTTTCTCCAAATTTTGGAATTTTTTTAATTTTTGAGCAGTTGGAAAGAATAAGAGTTTCAAGAGATTCCATTTCAAACTTTTTTGGAAGAGATTTTAGGTTTATGCAACCTCTTAGACTAAGAAAAGTTAGCTTTTTAAGAACTACAATGGAGGGGTGCACTCGGGATAAATTTAAACAATATTCAAGAACCAATTTCTCAAGGAATGGGACTTCAGTGAAGACAGGGGTTTCAATAAGTTTCAGAGGCCTGCTTATTCGGATTGATTTTAACCTTTGAAATGTCTGTTAAAAGCCAAAAAAAAAAAAAAACAACAACCAATTAGCTTCCACAAAACCTTAAATATTAAGGAAACTTAAAAAAAAAAAAAAAAAAATGTTGTATACAAGTACCTAAATTACCTTTGATTGGAAACTTGATGGAAAATATTTTGAAGGGTACTTGCCCCAGTCAAGAATTCTTAAGCCATTTGGAAGATGTTTTGGACCTTGTAAAAGGTAAACATTATCAATTATGAGTAACTTAAGATGTTGCATCTTTGAGAATGATTCGGGATTCCAATGTGCTTCTTTTGGTGTAGTGTCTATAGACAACTTTAAAACAATGCCTTGAATTGCTTCTGTTTCCTAATAATCATGAACAAAAGGGATTAGTGACATGCGAATATACTATTACAATATTACCTAACCTATTGTAATTTAAACTCTTTTGAATAAATCAATAGGGTACATGTCTAAGTTTTCTAAATAACCACTTACCATATTTTTTGTTAGTACATCTTCAACATCCTCAAACAACCACAATTTACTACGTCTTCTAGGTTCTTTAGGGAACTCTTGATAAACTACGTTTCTACCCATTTCTTGTAGTAAATCATGCATCCATATTGTAGTTTCACCCATTTTTACAAGAGATTTATCCACAAGAACCTCTAAACCAACATCAGGGTAAAGGCCGAGATAATCTAGTTTTTCTATTGTATCATTTTTGCTCTCATTATTAAAGAAACATGCAATATGTAGGAATATTTCCTTCTCTACTTCATCTAGTCCATCAAAACTTATTTTAAGTACTTGGAGAATTTCACTTTTAGGAAATTCTTTAAGCCTATTTAATGTACTTTTCCATCTATCAATGTCTCTACTAACCAAAAAGGAACCCAAAATCTCAATAGCTAGAGGAAGGCCTTTAGTATATTGTACAACATCTTTACACAACTCTAGATAATCTTTGGGAGGATGGTCATTAGTAAAAGCTTTCAAACTTAAAAGACGAAGAGCTTCATCTTCATTCAATCCTTTAACTTCGTATATTTCATCTACTTTAAGTATACGAAGTAAATGCTTATCTCTTGTTGTTATGATAACTCTACTACTAGAACCAAACCAATTACCCTTCCCAACTAACTTTTTCAATTGGTCTAATTGATTTACATCATCAAGAACGAGAAGAATTCTTTTATGACATAATCTATTCTTGATCATGAAAAGTCCCTCATCAACATCTCGTATACGTATCCTTTCATTTAATATTTCTCTAATAAGTAGTTTTTGCAATTGAATTAAACCATCTTTTTCACAAACCTCCCTAACATTACGGAGAAAGCAACAACCTTCAAACTTCTTCGAAACCATATCAAAAACAACTCTAGCAAGAGTTGTTTTACCAATTCCCCCCATCCCCCAAACTCCTATAATGCGAACATCATTAAACCCTATAGCCAAATGTGACTTCAATTCCTTCACTCTAGATTTCATTCCTACAAGGTCTTCAATATCTTTTAAGGAAGCATAACTCAATTTATGCCATAACTCTCCCACAATATCTTGGATAAGTTGTGCCTCAGACCTGCAATGAAGAGAGAATGATATCTAGTGAGTACCACCTATAAATAGGACCAAAAAAGGAAGTAGACACCTAGTGTTCTATTTTGTTGGCTAAAACAAGAAAATGTAAATAATTTGGTGCAAGAAATTGAAAGAAATATAAAAATCTAAACTAATTAGACCAAGTCAAAATATTAAAAAAAATGTGAATATCTACGTCACTTTGCTTTAAAGTTCAAAACAAGGCTTAAGATAATAAGAGTATTTACTTGAATATTTAGAAGTAACTAATATGTCAAATTGGATTACCTATCCAATAGGTGCCACCCTTTGAGATTTGCCACTTCCCTTAAAGCAGCTCTCCATGTATGTACAATCTCTATGAAGTCCTTGAAACATTCTTCATGTTTAGAAAAGGCTTGGGCAAAAGAGTTTGTTTGTTTTCGTACATTAGATGGATCCACATCATAAAAAATTGGAAAAACTGTCGTTTTCATTTCTTTCATGCACTCAATGATCTTTACAAGTTCGTCCAAGCACCATGTTGAAGTGGCATAGTTTTTTGAGAGAATGACAATTGTAAATCTTGATTCTTCTATTGCTTTCAAGAGCTCTGGTTTAATAGATTTTCCTCTCTCAAGTTTTTCCTCATCTTTAAAGGTGATTAGGCCCTTTTGTTTCAAAGCAACATATAGATGGTCCGTAAAACTATTGCGGGTGTCCTCACCTCTAAAACTAAGAAAGACATCATATTTCCACCGTGATGTTGAAGATGACGAAGGGGAGGCCTTTTGAGTGCTTATGGAAGACATTGGAAATATGTTGGCGAAACTTGAACTACAATAAAGATGATTAAAAAAAAAAGCGCGTTCAATTAAAATTGAAAGAAAATTATAAGGAAAAAAAATAGATAAGAAGAGAACAATTTGATGTGGAATTTTCATTTCTTGGAGTGAGTGAAAGTATAGATCAAAAGAGATGAACATGTGAAAAAAGTGAAAAACTAACATATTTGATAAATGAATTTACAGCAGTGATTGTATAGCTCACTATTCTAAGAAGCAACACATGATTCAATTCCTATTACATGATTTCTTGTTTAATGAAGTAATGACCATTATTTTGTCTTTTTATTGAGAGTTTGTAAAAGAAACGCGGGAGGCATTACTAAAACTAATGTTACAACAAAATTCATAACAGTCTCACATTTTGGGGTGATTCTAGCATTGCTGGGCATTCACTTCCGTTGTTTTCAGTGAAGTCAACATTTTTTTTTTCAATTTTTTAAACAACTAGTTACTAACCCATGCTTTGCACCATTTTTTAATTATAATTTGTAAATTTTTTACTTTTTAATTATAATTTGTAAATATTAGAAGTAAATATGTTTTTTTTTTAAGTCATATATTATTACATAGAATTTTTATTTATTATTTATTAGTATTTGTGTAGGCCATTAGGCCTCTTTTATTTTGTGGTTGAATTTGATTATAAATTGTTTATATATATATATATATTTATAAAATGTAAATATCAAAATGTATTTTGTATCATGCATGAAATTATTTTTGGCACTTTTCTTGCTTGATTGGGTAGCATCCTTATCAGTCCTTCTTCTTTTCCTCATTCCAATTTTAATTTCAGTGGTTTCAAGCCATAAGGATCCATCCATCCTGCCCATCATGCATGTTATTGAATTATTTTAGTTGGCTTTTTTAATGCAAGAATATAGTTGGTTTTCCTATATTGTAATTTTCTCACTACTTTGTTTTATTATTAGTTTCCTTTGGTAACCATAAAAGCATTAATTTGTTTAATTCTTAGTTTTGAATAGAAAAATAATTATTAATCTAAAACCTCAGTTTTTCCATGATGAAAACTTCTTTGCAAATTAATTGATATAAACAAAAGAAAATCATGAAGTGAGCGAGCTAAAATGAAAAATCTTGAGAGAGAGAGAGAGAGAGAGAGAGAGAGAGTATTTTTGAGAGTTATCCCACTATAATATTGGGTTAAAGAATAATAATTTAAAGAGAGAGATTATCTACATATTTAACGTTGAAAGTTGAATCAATGTCATTTGTGACACCTATAATAAGTTTGAGGGGAAATGATTAGGTAAATTGATCCAAGCATCCACGATCAAGGGTTAAGAAAATCAGTAAACAAAAATAATTGGTAAAAAAAATTATTAGATCAATTTAAGGGTCATTTGTGACACATTAAAGACATAAATCTTTCTTGGTAACATATAAAGGCATAGTAAATGTTTCTAAAAAAAAATGTTTTCATTTCGGTGTGAAAATATATGCTCATTTCAAAATTGATGATGACACAAACCATAAAAACTTTTATATACACCCTAAATTGCATTGGACATAAATTATATGTAACTAGCTTGTAACCCTATACATATGCATGAATATACTTAAAGATATACAATAAAATGCATAAAATAATTCATATATATAATTTAAATATTATTGATAGTCATTTTTATATTTTGTTAATTCTTTAAAAAAATTTGTAAGGATATAAAATGTTAATTGTCCATTTTTTTTAATTATTGTGAAATACCTTCTTTTTTTTTTTTTTTTTTTTTTTTTTTTTTTTTTTTTTTACGATTGATTTATACTAAACTCTTTGGTTTTTGTACTTAATAACTCACTTGGATAAATATTAATGATATGGTCCCACATTTGATTCTAAAATTTAGAAATAAAACTCTTTAAGAATAAATAATTTAAGATACATGGTGTAAAACTAGAACTCTAATTTAGAATTTTAATTTAAGTATCTCTCAGGTTCACCTATTATTATATATATAGATAATAAAATTGAATATCACCCACTAATCAAAATTTCACACATTCTAAACGCATTAAGATTAATTTGAAGTACACCAATCCAAATACAAAAATTTAAAAACATTGGAATCAACGTCATAATAATATCAACCACTTTCATAAAAAAATTATTTTTAAAAAAGTCAATATTTGGCATAATTCCATATACATAGAAAACCATATGTGAAACCAAAACATTAAAATAAATGAGACAGAGAGAGAGAGGGAGTTACCTTTAATAGTGGAGATGGAAACTGAATATCACCCACCCACAAATCAAAATTTAAAGCATTTGAAACACATTAAGGGTGTGTTTGGGTATCGCTTATTTTGTTGAAATTGAAAAATTATTGTTGAAAGTACTGTAAATAAAGGTAAAAGTTAGTTGAAATAATATAGTGAGACTCATGAATAGTGCTAAATAATGCAATGGGGTCTATGAATAGTAGCAAAAATAAGCTGAATAGTGAAATAATTTTAATTTTTAATCCTGACCCAAATGAACACTAAAATTAACCTAAAGTGTGTCAATCCAAACATAAAAATACAAAACATTGGCATTAATTTCTAAATACTAATACTAATGAACATCTTTAAGCAATTTAAAAAATCAATAGGTGGTGTAAATTCTGTTTTCAAAGAAAATACACTATAAAACGAAAGGCATTAAAAAATTAAGAGAGTGAGAGAGAGAGAGAGAGAGAGAGAGAGCTTTGATAGTATATGTTAAAAACAAAAATGCAAAGGTGGAACAAATTTAATCCAATACAATTATAAAGTTAATTGCTATAAAAGATACAAAGAGAGAACATATTTAAACATGTAGAAGAGAAAAAAACACATTACCAATAAGGGGGTGAGGAAGGTGAAAAGGTTGGAGAAGACTAGCATAGGAGGAGACATTATACGTTTAAGTAATTGAAACAAATGTTATTGGAACGTCAAAATAATGAAGTTACATAATTATTAAGATAAGTCTCACTAATACCCAAAAAAATAAATGTAAAGAAATATAAAAAGATAAACATAATGGAAGTTCCATATATATTTTCATGCTATAAATGTATAGTTGTAGACTTTTGGGTTTTGTCCTAATTATTATGAATAATGCTAGAGATACAAACAATTTTACAAAATTTTTTACAAACTGTTGATATGGTGAGTGATTATTGGTAAATGAAAAATAATGATTGACCTAAATGAAAACGAATAAAAGATTGGCTACATCAACATTTTGTAAAAATGTTGTAATATAGTTTGTGGGTATAGTATTACTCCAGTATTATATATTTAATTATGCACCCAAAATATAAATATAAAAAATAATACCATATACACATTTTTGCTCTAGATGTATAAATTTAAATTAGACATTTATTTTATACAAGATAAAAATTCTACTCTACCTTAATCTAAAGACTTGAACCATGGCTTTTGGCCCTCGCATCCCACAATTATTTATACTTGTAGAGTGATTATCGCGCCAATGGTGTACGGTGGTATTAAATGAGACATTTAAGGGGGGTCATATATAATTGTCCTAATTTAAATATTTGGTGGAATTGATAGTGCACATTTAGCATATTTTTTACCAATCTTAGCGCGATGGTCACTTCACAAATATAAGTGCTTGTAGCAAGTGAGAGTAAGGACCAAGATTCAAGTCTCTAGGAGAGAACTTCACACACATAAATAGTAGAATGTGATCTCAAATAAAAAAAGCATATTTTTTATTTCAATTTATTACTGACACATGACAAACATATTGACATGTACAAATAATTCTTTGACACATGGTGGTATTTGTCCATGTAATACAAATTAAATAGAGGAATTTGCCACATGTTACCGTATTATGTTTTAAGAAAGGAATACTTATCACCATAGAATGCATTCCTAATTTGAGGATCCAAATTTTATAATGTATTATAGATAGATAGATAGATAGATAGAAGTGAGTGAGTGTGAAAATTATTTAACTCACGCTATTATCTCTATAGAAGTGGATTTGAAAAGTTAGTTTTTGTCTTTTCTATTTCTAGAAATACCCCAACAATTTTTTTGCAGCATAGAAACACAAAAAGTAATGGTAAAGAAGTAATTTAAAGTAACTGTTTATATATTAAGAGAATTCATAAAGTTAGGGTATGTTTGGTAACTGTTTTTATTTTTTATTTTTTGTTTTCAAAAACAGTTTTCTATTTTTGAAACTAAAAAACTTGTTTGTCAACCCAAAATGGATAGAAAACAAACTGTTCTCAAAACTCAATTTGTGAAGGAAATTGAAAACATGCAAAAGGCTTTTTCAGTTTCTAGTCTCCAAAAGTCAAAGAAAAAACTTATTTGATTTAATGAATCTGTCTCATTTAATGAGTTAGTATTAGAATTCAAATCCTAAAAACAACATATTTTAGTATTTTCTATTTTTTTTTCAAAAAACTATTTTTTTTAATTTCAACTAACTAAACATGTTTTTGGTTTCAAAAATACAAAAAATTGTTTTTTCTTTATATTCCCAAAACAATTTTTTAAAAATAGAAAATAAAAACAGTTACCAAACATAACCTTAGTTATTACATTTTTTACTTCCAAAAAAACCCCTAATTTAATTAACTAATTCTTATTCTTAAAATATAAGAAATAAGGTCAAACTACAAATTCACAAAAAATAAAAATAAGAAACCTACCCAATGTTTAACAAAAAAGAAAAAACCTTCCTACTTCACTTCCCACTATCCCACGTTCTATATAAGAGAGGTGCTACGTTTACAACATTTTTACAACAAATTATGGGTGGTTAGTTATTATTGGTTCAAATTTGAATTTAACACTGAGATTACTTTTTTAACCCAACAATAATAACCAGTAACAACCTAACACTTAGGATTTGTTGTAAAAATGTTGTAAAATTATTGTAGACATATCATTTCTCTCTATATAAATAAAAACTGCCCACAGTTTCTATCCTAACAAAAAAAACTTCCATAAAAAAAAAAATTTTAAAAAAAATTCCTTCCAAAAAAGAAAAAGACTTCCATAAAAAAAAAAAAATGCAAAAATCAATTATAACTTCTTGGAAAAGAACTTCTCCTTCAATTTGTTCCTTTTTTTCACTTTCCCACAAATTTCAAACTCACAATATTCCTTCAGTTTCTTTGTCATTTTTTTGTATTATTTCTAATTGACACTATCTTCTTCTGCATTGACTATTTCATATACAAAATTCTTCTTAATGGTTAAACGTTTTGTTGTCAAATTTGGTAAGCTCCTTTTCATAGAAATTATAACTTATATTCTGTATCGTACCTTTTCAATTACATATATTATGAATTGGTAACACTATGACATTCTGTGATGTGTGATTTATATGAAAGATGTTATGTAAATTTTGGTTATGAATAGAAAATTACTAGTTATATTTTATTGTGTTTCTTTCTACTCCCCACTACTACCTACCTCCAACAAAGTAACATACATTACATCCCATTACACCACTATAAAAATTCAAATCTACTGCAATCACGATAAGGTCTCTCTTGTGTTAATGTGGTGTGAAGCGTGGCTTGAATTTTGGCACAAGCCCATAAGGCCCAACCAAGCCCAATCCGGTCATAGAAATTGACCTAATACAAGTTGTATTAGGAATCCCAGGAGCCGACTTTATAAAGTAACATATATATATATATATATATGTGCTTTATGATATGTGGCAAGAAGAAGAGAATTGATGATAGAGATAATTCTTAATAACCTAGCAGCCGCATAAGAAGAAAGAACAGTGTTTTCTTGTCTTGTGGGAGAGAGAGAGTTAGGGTGTATTGGGATTTGGGTTTCTTGAGAGTGTTTTTGTGCACTATTGTATTTTTTCTGATAATAGTAAAATCCCTGCAACTTCGTGGATGTAGGTAAATTGCTGAACCACGTAAATATTGTCTTGTGCGTGTGATTGTTTTCTTTGGCGTGTGTTTTCTCTATTTGTTTTGTTTCTCACAAGTTAGGATTTTGGTTAAATTCTTTACAACTGGTATCAAAGCCTAGGATTAGGTTTGAGTGGAAGCAATGGCAGAGGAAGCAGGAAAGGCGTCTAGAATTGAAAAGTTTGATGGCACAGACTTTGCGTATTGGAGGATGCAGATTGAAGATTATCTTTATGGGAGGAAATTGCATCTGCCTCTCTTGGGGACAAAACCTGAGGCTATGAAGGCTGAGGAATGGGATTTTCTTGACAGACAGGTATTAGGAGTTATCAAGTTAACTCTGTCTAGGTTTGTCACACATAATGTTGTAAAGGAGAAGACCACAGCAGATCTGATGAAGGCTTTGTCTGGCATGTATGAAAAGCCGTTTGTAAACAACAAGGTACATCTAATGAAGAAATTGTTCAATTTGAAGATGGCAGAGAATGCTTTAGTAGCACAACATCTGAATGAATTTAATACTATCACAAATCAATTATCGTCTGTAGAAATTGATTTTGATGATGAGATTCGTACTCAAATCATTTTGGCTTCTTTGCCAAACAGTTGAGAGGCAATGAGGATGGCAGTAAGCAATTCTACAGGAAAAGAAAAGCTGAAGTACAATGACATACGAGACTTAATTCTGGTTGAGGAGATTCGCAGAAAAGATGCAGGCGAATCCTCAGGATCTGGTTCTGCCCTAAACCTTGAGACAAGAGGTAGAGGTAATGACAGAAATTCAAATCGAGGTAGATCAAAATCCAGAAATTCTAATCGGAACAGAAGCAAATCTAGATCAGGCCAACAAGTACAATGCTGGAATTGTGGAAAAATAGGTTACTTTAGGAATCAATGCAAAAGTCCTAAGAAGAAGAATGAAGATGATTCTGCTAATGCTATAACAAAAGAGATACAGGATGCATTACTTCTTGCAGTAGACAGTCCACTTGATGATTGAGTTTTGGATTTAGGAGCTTCGTTTCATACCACTCCACACCGAGAAATCATATAGAATTATGTTGCAGGTGATTTTGGTAAGGTGTATTTGGCTAATGGTTTAGCCTTGGATGTTGTAGGTATGGGAGACGTCCGGATATTGTTGCCCAATGGATCTGTTTGGTTATTGGAGAAGGTTCGATATATTCCTAACCTAAGGAGGAATCTGATTTCTGTTGGACAATTTGATGATGAATGGAATGCAATACTATTTGTTGGTGGTACTTGGAAGGTTACAAAGGGAGCTAGAGTATTGGCTCGTGGAAAGAAAACTGGTACTCTGTATATGACCTCAAGTCCAAGAGACATAATTGCAGTTGCTGATGCAAGTACTGATACAAGCCTATGACATCACAAACTTGGTCACATAAGTGAGAAAAGGATGAAGATGTTGCTGTTAAAAGGAAAACTACCAGAATTGAAGTCCATTGATTTTGACATGTGTGAAAGCTGCATCTTAGGAAAGTAGAAAAATGTAAGCTTCTTGAAAACTGGCAGGACACCGAAGGCTGAAAAATTAGAGTTAGTACACACTGATTTGTGGGGGCCTTCTCTGGTTGCATCCCTTGGAGGTTCAAGGTATTACATCACTTTTATTGATGACTCAAGCAGAAAGGTATGAGTTTATTTTCTAAAAAATAAATCTGATGTATTTGAAACTTTTAAGAAGTGGAAAGCCATGGTTGAGATAGAAACAGGTTTGAAAGTAAAATGTTTGAGGTCAGATAATGGAGGAGAGTACATAGATAGAGGGTTCAGTGAGTATTGTGTTGCATAGGGAACTAGGATGGAGAAGACCATTTCTGGGACACCACAGCAAAATAGTGTGGCTGAGCACATGAACAGAACTCTCAATGAGCATGCTAGAAGTATGAGGTTGCATGCTGGACTACCAAAAACTTTCTAAGCTGATGCTGTTAGCACTGCAACTTACCTGATAAACCGAGGACCATCAGTTCCTATGAAATTCAGACTTCCTGAGGAGGTTTGGAACGGTAAAGAGGTAAAGTTTTCACATTTAAAAGTTTTTGGTTGTATTTCTTATATTCATGTTGATTTTGATGCTCGTAGTAAACTTGATGCAAAGTCTAAAATATGTTTTTTCATTGGCTATGGTGATGAGAAATTTGATTATAGGTTTTGGGATGAACAAAACAGGAAAATCATCAGAAGTAGAAATGTAATATTTAATGAACATGTTATGTACAAGGACAGGTCAACTGTAGTATTAGATGTTGCAGAGATAGATCAAAAGAAATTTGAGTTTGTCAACTTAGATGAATTGACTAAAAGTACTGTCCAGAAAAATGGGTGAAGAAGATAAGGAGAATGTAAATTCACAAGTAGATCAGAGTACACCTGTATTGAAGTTCGCAGATCTTCCGAGAACATTAGACCTCCACAGCGTTATTCCCATGTTTTAAATTATCTCCTGTTGACTGATGGTGGTGAGCCAGAGTGTTATGATGAAGCCTTGCAAGATGAGAATTCAAGCAAGTGGGAGTTAGCCATGAAGGATGAGATGGATTCCTTATTGGGGAATCAGACATGGGAACTGGCTGAATTGCTAGTAGGAAAGAAGGCTTTGCACAACAAGTGGGTATACAGAATAAAGAATGAGAATGATGGTAGCAAACGTTACAAGACCAGATTAGTTGTTAAAGGGTTCCAGCAGAAGAAGGGCATTGACTACACAGAGATATTTTCTCCAGTTGTGAAGATGTCAACAATCAGACTGGTACTGAGAATGGTGGCTGCAAAAAACTTTCATCTTGAGCAGTTAGATGTGAAGACGGCATTCCTTTATGGTGACTTGGAGGAAGACCTTTACATGATTCAGCCATAAGGGTTCATTGTTCAGGGACAAGAGAATCTAGTCTGCAAACTGAGAAAGAGCTTGTATGGCCTAAAACAAGCTCCTAGACAGTGGTACAAGAAATTTGACACTTTTATGCATACAATTGGGTTCAAGAGATGTGAATCTGATCATTGTTGCTATGTTAAGTCTTTTGAAAATTCATACATTATATTACTGTTGTATGTGGATGATATGCTTATTGCAGGGTCTAGTATTGAGGAGATTAATAATCTGAAGAAACAGTTGTCTAAACAGTTTGCAATGAAGGATTTGGGAGTTGCAAAGCAAATCCTTGGTATGAGAATCATTAGAGACAAGGCTAATGGTACATTGAAGCTCTCACAGTTAGAGTATGTGAAGAAAGTTCTCAGCAGGTTCAACATGAATGAAGCTAAACCAGGGAGCACACTCTTGGGTAGTTATTTCAAACTAAGCAAAGAACAGTCATCGAAGACAAAGGAAGAAAGGGACCATATGAGCAAGGTGCCCTATGCCTCAGTTATTGGGTAGTGTGTGAGAGAGCAAGGTGCCTTAAGGGTAATGTGTGAGAGAATGTGAAGAATTGCTCAAGATTGTGCAAAGAAGCAGGGACTCGTGGTTGGATCTTGCGGGTGGCTCACGGCTGCAATTGTTGCACACGTGCCAAACATGCCAGAAGCTGAAGAGTCGCGCCAATTGTTGCACTACAAGACAAAAGTCCCAGGCTGGCCAGGCCGTTTGCTCGCAGCTTGAACTCGCGACTCAACCCAGTCGCGAGGTCAAGTCGCCAAAACACCCTGTTTGGGATAAACTAACTTTTCACATTCCTTCTCACCCTACTATATATATACCATTATACTCACGATTTAGAGAGAGGTTTCAGAGAGAATTTTGAGAGAGAAACCCTAGAGAAAAATAAGATTGACTCATCCACAATCTTTACCTAAGAGACTCTTCAAATTCCTCTATTCTCTTCCTCTCCATCGTCAAATCCTTAAGAGGCTTATTACCAAAACGTTTTCTTACCATATCCATTTCTGTGAGAAGACTGTTTGATGCTTTGGGAAGTAGTTAGAAAGGAACCAATTTCATATTGGTTGATGCTATGGTCAAGTAGCGGAATTCGGGAAGTTAAAAAAGAAATAGGTTCAGCGCAACCTTGTTGGAGCAAGAAGTTTAGGGGGCTTAGGTACATTGGGTAGATTAGACTTGGAGGGTCTATTACTGTTCATGTATCCCAACTACATTTTCTAGTGGATTACTTACCGCTTGGAGGGCGGCGGAGAGATTTTACACCTAGGGCTTCGGTTTCCTCTTCGATAACACATCGTTGTGTTGTCCTTGTATTTGCATCTCTCTTCCCTTATCTTTACCTTTTATTTTTTGCTGTGGATGTGATTTTAATTGGCTTAGATTGTTTGTCAATTCTGTTTATAGTTTGTGTTCAGTTTCCGCACACTTTGTGTTTGTTTTAAAGCTTGAATTGGTAATTTTTTTTGGGGGTCTAAATGTTCATAGTGTATTTTACATTATTTGAACTTTCAGAAGGGAAGGGAGAGAAAGTACCATTTATTTTATTTTTTTGGTACAAGCAGAACTTTTCCATCGTATATATGTTTCCTAGAGAGATAAATAAAAGACTTTAATTCAAACTATAAGTGTGTGAACGTTGTTTCTCAAAAAAAAAAAAAAAAGGTGTGAAAGATAGTGTAAAGGGGCTGCTCCAGCTCCATTTCCATTCTGATTTACTGCACCGGTCTTCTTTTTTATGGAATCCTAACTATGGAGGTGGATAAATGATAGAAAAAAAAAAGTTGGAAAAAATTTATTATGAACCTTATAGATCAAGGGATGTAAATTAATTAAACTAGCTTCTTCGCATGTGCATGCTCAATAGCTTTTTTTTTTTTTTTCCTTTAAATATTAATATTTTTCACTAATCCCAATTCCGGATTTATGCATTTTTCAATTTTGAAAAACTTGGGGATGTGATGATATGTAGCACAAAATAAAAAAGTAAAACAACCAATCCACTTTGGAAGAACTAGACTAGGTATAAATGTTAATAAATATACAAAATATAGATGAAAATTACATTTGTCAAAGAGACTAGCCACTCAGAGGCTCTTTCTTATTTGAATTTATGTTAAAGTTTATCATTTATATAAATTTGAAATTTTTGTGTTTTTCTAATGGTGTTATGAGTTTGCCAACTATTGATATAACCATGAGTGTTATGATGAGGCTAGCACCCAAAAAATGAACACATCCATGCATGAATAAATTTGAAAAAAATTATTTTGATGTTCATTTTATGAGCTAGCCTCATGGCACACTTAACTATATATATAGTTTTCAAATGTATAATATTATTGAACATACATGTAACCTCAAATTGGGATAAATAGAAAATTATGACACTAAAAAAAATATAAAAAAAAAAACCTAAGAGCACGCACAATGAGGCTTATTGTAGAAATTATTTAACTAACATTGAATCATTACAAAATCATCCTATGTGTTTTAAATGATTTTTTAACCTCCAATCCTGCTGATCCTATATACAGGATAACCTTTCCCATGTCAATTAAAATGAAGCATCCATTTACTTTTTCCCCAAATAATACAAATTAGATCAGATTTACAATTATCCCAGAATATGCTTACAGTTATTAGTATTATTGTAGAAATTTATTTAACTAACATTGAATCATTACAAAATCATCCTCTGTGTTTTAAATGATTTTTTAACCTCCAATCCTGCTGATCCTATATACAGGATAACCGTTCCCATGTCAATTAAAATGAAGCATCCATTTACTTTTTCCCCAAATAATACAAATTAGATCAGATTTACAATTATTCCAGAATATGCTTACAGTTAGCTTTCCACATAATAGTATTATTAAGAGGAAAATGTTTGTAATTTGACAATCACAATGGTCTAAGAGGAGAAACTCAGATATAAAACATCATAAAAACCCAGTAACAAAGTTTATGTTTTCTCATCATCCAAACAGAAATAGAACACACACAATAAAAACAATTTAAAAAATAAATAAACAAAACAGAGAATTATCACAAAGCATTGCATAAGAGAAGAGATAGAGGACCTAGAGAGGATCGAATGAATTCCAGTGTGCTCAGTCAGAAAAAAAAATAGAGAGAGACGCTCACTTGAAGAGAAAAACTATGGCCTGATAGAGGGAAAGAGATGGCAATAGAGAAGTAGGTCTGAAATTATAACAGCAGAGTAATGTAAAGCTCAACAAAATTCAGTTCTTAACTTCCTATTATATAAAGGAATGGCCATTCACATCCTTTGTTTTGGGCAAATTTTCAAAAACCAACTACTTCCAATTTGTTTATTCATTTCAAAGTCAGATTCAGCTCATATTATGTCGTAATTGCTTATTAATTTAAGGGTCTGTTTGGATACCGCTTATTGTTGAAAACTGAAAATTGAAAATACTGTAGCAAAATAATTTTTAAATATGTGAATAATGCTATGGGACCCAGTTTTAATGAAAATTTTGCTAAATTTCGTACTTGTGGGTTCCGTGAACGGTGCATGGGACCCACTGTTTAAAACGCAAATGCGTTGAAAAACGTTTTCAGTACAGTCCAAACTAACACTAAATATTGGCAATTGGGCATTGGAATCAAAGAGACAGAATCATTAGTACATAATATGAGCTGAATCAGGCTTTAAAATGAATAAAAAAATTGGCAGTAGTTGGTCTTTGAAAGATAATTGTAACTTTGAAATGAATCTGAATCATGTGCAAGCATGCACATCCTCGGTTTAAAGTGAGGACAAAAACTCACTGTTTAAACAAAGTAGGTGAGAAAGTCAGAAACCAACAACCAAAAATTATTCAACTATATAATAACGGATAATTATGAGAGACTAAAATGATAGCTGGGAGCAAAGTTTGTCGTCATCAGCATATATAATAAGGGATTTCACCATATATAACAAGGGATTTCTCTGAACAGCCTGATTGTTCTTTATCAAATTGAACATGCCAAGAACTGATTTACACGGTTTGTGATATCTGAAGATTGGAAATGTAATCTTAAAATTCAGTGGATTCCTATTGTGTGTTATCAAAAATTCAGTAGATTTCTATAAGGGATTCAGCAAGTCCACTGCTTATGTTGTTCCAAACTTTGAATTGAAACTCGCCATACAATTATATTCTTCTTCTCTTCTCAGTTATTGAATTTCACAGAACAAAGTAAAATGAAAAAGAAGAAAAACAGAGAGAGAAAGCAACCTAAACAGAGGCATTAATAGAACAAAATTCACAACAATCTCACAACTACACTCAATTTGCCAACTACCTCTCACATGGGCCATAAAAAAAAAAAAGAAAAAAAAAGAAAAGAAAAAGAAAGTGAAGGGGTGGTAGGGAAATTGGGTATAGTAAACTTGTGAATTTTATGGTGAACCTAGCATTGCTGGCCATTCACATACTCTGTTTTCAGTGAAATCTACACTTTTTTGTTTGTTTGTTTTTTAAACAAAGTGGATGTGCAAGTCTTTGTTTGGCTTTGTGGAGTTGAACTGTGTTTGATCCAGATTATAACCCAATTTGATACAAAAGTGCTACGTTTTTAATGGGAGATTTTTGGAGGATTTGGTGTGTTGTTTTGAGAGAGAAAAATTGTATTGTTGTATCTTTTTTTTTTTTTTTTTTCACAGCAAGTCCGTAGACGTAGGCAAATTACCGAATTACTTAAATATTGTATTGTATAATTGTTTTCTTTGGCGCATATTTTTATTTTGTATCTCATGGATCTAAGAATTTTGTGTAGTCTCCCTCTCTTTCCAACAGTCTCAAACTGAAAATTATTTAACTCACGTTGTTGTTGTTGTTGTTGTTGTTGTTATTATTATTATTATTATTGTAGAAATTTATTTAAATAACGTTAAATCATTACAAAAGCATCCTCTGTGTTTTTTTTTTTTGGGATGTTTTAAGCATCAATTCTCTTGATCCTATATATACAAGGAAAAACCCTTTCCCTCGTCAACTAAAATGATGCATCCATTTAGAGTTTTGGCATAAGAATACAGATTCACAACTATTCCTGAACATGCACATAATAGTATAAAGAGAAAAAAAAAAAAAAAACGTTTGTAATTTAACAATCACAGTTGGTATAACCGTATAAGTGGAAAAATTCAGATCTAAAAAACAAAAGTGAAACACAAAATCCAGGATAAAATCTTTATGTTGTTCCCCTTTCCCTCTACTTTCTCATCATCCAAATAGAAATTGAAACACAAACTAAATATAATTAAAAAAAATAAACAAAGAATTCACACAAAGCATTGCATAAGATAAGAGAGAGGACCTTGAGTATGCAGATCACGTTGTCAAGGTTGAGGAGGCGAATAGGCTTGAACAATTGGTGGTAAAGAACTTTCTGTGTGCTCAGTTTGAGAAGAAAAAAAAGTAGAAGAGACAATAATTGAAGAGGAAAACTTATAGGGTCTGTTTTGCTGGAGGACTGTTTGCCTGTAGGAGTGGAAAAGTAGGAAGATAGAAAATTGTGAGAGTTAGAAAAAGTGGGAAGGTAGAAAATATTTAATTTTTCTATTGTGTGTTTGGTTGGAATGATGGAAAAGTAAGAGAGTAGAAAACTCTTTTGTTTAGTTGGAGAGAAAAATAAAAGGATAAAAAATATAATTTATATAAATTGACTATTATACCTTTGTTACATAATAGTTAAGAAATAGATTTATTTATACTCATTAAATAAAATACTATCATTTTTACAAAACACTTATATCAATTTATCTATTATATATATTTTTTTTATTAAAATAATATTTCCCTTTCTCTCTATTATTTTCCAACTACTCCCACCTAATCCCTCCTATTTTCTGATTCATAATAACACCTTATCTCTATCTCCTCTTGTCTCTGTCTCCTCTTATCTCTTATCTTTATCAGGGAGAGTTGAGGAAAGTTGTAGGAAGTTTCGTGAGTGCTTTAGTTGGTGGGGAATTTTTTTGGGATAAGTACTTTAGTTGTACTTTAGTTGGTGGGGAAATTTTTTGGGATAAGTACTTTAGTTGGGATAAGTACTTTAGTTGGTGGAAACGGGCCAGGTGAGAGTTGACTAGCTTTAGATGAAGTCCTGGGTTCTGCTAGCGTGGTTTGTATGGGGCGTTTTATTCGCTCCTTTTGTGTGTTTTTAGTGGTCCTATAGGCTATAAGTATTGTTTACAGACCATCAGGAATTGAAAAACATGTATATTCATGCAATTTTTAGTCCCACGGGCACAACACAATTTACACTTTTAAAAATTATTTTTTTATAATATTTTTAGTAATAAATTTTCAGTTTTTAATTTTCAGCAAATAAACAGTATCTAAACAAACTTTAATGTGAGTGTGTGTTTGGCAAAAATTAAAAAATCAGCTTATTTTACTATTTAACTTATTTTTTCTACTATTTATGAGTCTCATTGCACTTTTTGGTATTATTTATAAGTCTATTTCAGCTAATTTTTACCTTAGTACTTTCAGTATAAAGTTTTCAATTTTAACAAAATGAGTGGATCCCAAACAGATCCTTAGAGTATTTATGAAAATACTAAGAAGCTTTCTTATGATTAATGAGCTTTTTTTTTTCTTTGATTTCCTAGCACTTACTCCACTCGTAAAAATATGAAAACTATAACTTTATTTTGCTTTTATTATAATTTATTTAATAAGTAGATAGTAGAGAGGTGAGGTGAGAATTGAACCAAAAAGATGGGACACCCTAAAGGATATTATTATTGTACTAATCGCAAACTTACGCAATGTGTTGGAATAGATATATTATAAAACTAGAAAAAACAGTTGAATTCATAGAAAAAGAGTTAAATTTTTTACCATTTAACAACTCAAAAAGTTACCTTATCTATTTTAACAACTCACTTCACAATTAACCCAACTGGCTTTTATTTTTCACGTAAGCTAAGAACTATTCATTTTTTAATTCATTTCTCTCTCTCCCTTTCTATCACAATGTCACTCACCACATTCACAAACCCACAAGGCCACACCTCGACACTCACCTCCTCCACAACCAACCACCACAAGCTTGCATAAACCCACGGCCTCAACCCACGGCACACAGTGGCTCCTCTTCTTTCTTTCTGACCTTATCTCGCATTCTCCCTCTCATCCTCTCTCAGTCTCAAACCACGGCACAACCAACCACTAAACCCACAGATCAAACGGCAACCCACAGCATAACCAACCCAGCACCACAGATCAAATAGCAACCCATGACACAAGCACAACCAACCACCAACCACCAAACCGCTGTTGTAGCTAGACACTGAACCACCATCGTTACCCAGCACCACAACCACGACCTAAGACCCATGGCTAGATCAACGACCCACAACCCACAACCCACGGCCCATAGCTAAACCGACGGTAACGCCATCGAGCACAGCCCAAAAATCTAACCACCACAACCAATAGAAACCCACAGGAGCACAACTAACAAAAACCCATATCACAACCAGAGCATAGACCCACGAACCCATATCACGAATCCACAATCCACAACCGGAGCACGGACATGATAGACCCATGATCTCACAAACGCACGAACAAAAGCATAATCAAACCTAAATAACAGAGAAGTAAGAGAGGAGAGAGAGGAAGGAATGAAAAAAATGAGAGAGGAGGGAATATAAAATATAGCTATAACTTTTTGTTATAGCAACTTTGTTGTAGGGCTTTTTTGTGTAGTTGAGATGCTACAATAATTTTTGAGTTATTTTAGCATCTTTATTGTGAGTGCTCTTAGACAGATAAAAGATCATTTTCTTTGGTTGAAGGTTATTTCCCAACCATAGAAAACCTTCTATGAGAAGGCTACATGCTGTGTCTTGCCAGACAAATCATTCTAATTGTGACATATACATGAGTTCACATGTATAATATGTAACGACATAAGAATTATAAGGTTTGCAGTAGCATGCATATAGGCAATATAGGTGTAGATTTTACCCTGCAATCTATTAAATATCGAAAATCAGAAGCATACATGGTCTGCACTTGTCTTCTGTTCACTTGGCCGTGTGACTGTTTCCTAATGAACAAGTCCAACAATCCTACATCGAGGGGCCAACTAACATATATCACTGAACAAAAATTGGCCTAATCATTATTTATTTTATAAAACCTTTTTTTTTTGGATTAAAAGAGTAGCTTCAAGAATGGGGCAAAATTTGCTATACAGTGCATTTTAACTAAAATTTTAGGTGGATAGTACGAGGGAGAAGTTATTATTTATGTAGACTTTTTTTAGAACTTGAGTTTGTCAAACTCGAATTCCAATCCAAAATAAAGTTTATCAAACTCGAGTTTCAATTAGTTTTAGGTTGTGTGGCAGTCTTACGTTGTATAACAAATTGGAACTCGAGTTTGCTATACTTGATTTTGGGTTGAAACTCGAGTTTGACAAATTCAAGTTCCAAAAAAAGTCTACATAATTAAATAACTTCAGTCACATACTATTCTCCTAAAATTTCCTTAAAAAATATTATTTAGCAAATTTTGCCTCAAGCACGGGCATGTTGAGAATGTTACAGATACAAACATTTATACAATATTTTTTTTTTTAAATTGTTGATGTTGTAAGTGGTTGTTGATAAATGAAAAAGTGATGTTAGTGGTGAAACCAAATGAAAACCAATAAAAAGTTGATCACAGCATCAGTTTGTAAAAATGTTATAAAATAGTTTATGACTATATCATTACTCTCATTTTACAAATTGTACCAATCCATAAGATTTAATAATACGCATATTAAATTAACTATGTTTTATTTAATAATACGCATATTACTGAAAATTGAAAACACTATAGCAAAATAATTTTTAAATGTGTGAATAATACCGTGGGACCTAGTTTTAATGAAAATTTTGTAAAATTCCGTACTTGCGAGTCCTGTGAACAGTGCACAGGACCCAGCCACAAAAATGCAAACACGCAAAATGTAGAGACATGCCACTATCCAAACTCACACTAAATCACAACTAGCAAAATTATATTTTGAAGTTCAAATTAATTAAGTAAATGCATGAGTCCAAAATTATATTAGTTTCCGATTTTTACTGATTGAATCGACAGTTTTTACATTTGAACCGCTGATTTTTATAGTTTTTATTGGACCAGTTAAGGATCCGGTTCTTGATTGAATTGGTCGTTCTAATCCCAATTTTAAAACCATGGCCACAATTACCATGGGCCATAAATTCTGGGAGTCTTTTTTTCCTTTGCGGGTATGGTACATCATTAGTGCTTCCTTCTCCACTAGGTCCAACTCCATCATAATCATCACGGCTGCGCTTGACTTTGTGACATTCCACTACCGCTGCCAAATTGTTGAAATTATATATAATGGGGAACATCAAAGCCCTCATAAGGAGTGATGCTCTTGTTGCTATACTGGGCCATTGTTTGGTCAATATCTTCTATGTCTTTCTTGTATATCATATAGAATCCACATTTTTTTTTTAATCTCCAAACCTAGACCTCTAGTTTTAATTTTAATTCCAATCTGACTGAATCCATTTGCATCACCATCCCCCGATAATTTATTTGATTTCTTGTTGAAGAATTGAGGAGTCATGTAGATTATAGAGTAGCCCAAGGTGATATGATAAAACATTAGGAATTGTGCTAATGTCTGGTGCAGGAAACATTCTTCTTCGCCTGATTGTGTTTTTTCTCCACCTTTTTTTCCCCCCTTAGTTTTGACGTAAATCACCCAACATATTTAAAATCAATGTCTGCGTGATATCTCATATTGAAAATCTTCCACAACTATAAAATTGGAAGTGAATCGGAAAAAAATAATGAAAATTTCCCTCTTTAAAATCCAAAATTTGAAGTAACAAAAATTAAGAAAATAGGAAAAACATATGAAAAGTGTTACATATATAACATTTTTACAACGAATTTTAGGTGGTAAGTTGTTATTAACTTTAAGTTGAACTATATATATATATATATATATATACAAAAAAAATTTAACAAAACTTTTCACACCTGTTGATATGGCAGATTGATATTAGTAAGTAAAAAAAAAGTGATACCAGTGGTTGACCTAGATGAGAACTAGTAAAAATTTGCCTACTCAATTGTTGTGAAAAATATTTTAAATATTATGTGTATTTTTTTTTTTTTTTGAGAAGTGATACATTCATAACAAAGCCTAGGTGTTATAAGTTGTTTTTTGATACAAGATAGAAATTCTACTCTATCCTAAATCTAAGTGTATATGTGTGTGAAGCTCCCTCTTGGAGACTTGAACCTCGGCTATTGCCCCCAACACCCCACAAACACTTATACTTGTGGAGTGACAATCGCACTAAGGGTGTGCAGTGGTAGGTGTTAAGTTGTTACTAGTTCTAATTTGAACCAACTACCAAAATTACTTTTTTAACTCACCAATAACAACTTGCTACTTAGGATTTGTTGTGAAAAATGTTATGAATATAACATTTCTCTCTCTCTCTCTCTCTCTCTCTCTCTCTCTCATTTGATAAAGAAATTATTTTATTTATTGGCTAATATTTAGCCTTAATTAATACTATTACAATAAAAGAAATAATCACATTGGTTAAAATTTGGGGGTATTTTGTACGTTGGGGCCTTAGGTGATCACCACATTTGCCTATATTATAAAGCTAGCCTAAGTGCTGTTTATTTTACACACTATCACACACACACAACATAGCATGCACACTCACAAAAAAGTCACGATTGCCCTTGTCTTTATTTTATTTATTCATTTATTTGCTAAGTACCTTTAATGAAGAATTAGTCTTCAAGCTTGCCCACTTCCTACTTTCTTAGAAAGAGTACAGAGGGACATAACTCCTCCATTGAAGTTTTGTTTGATATTGCTTTCTTCAAATTATATGTGGACGGCATGACTGTTTTTAGAGGAAATGGATGACGAATAATGCACGCAGTAACTTTCACTGAAAATTTTATCCCCTTTGTATGTTCATTCTTCACCTTTATAGTGTTTAACCATGGTCCACTTTCTAACTTCTAATTCGTTTTTTTTTATTTCAGTGTTTAACCTAATGGTGAATATCCCACTTTTTACACTTTTGAAAAGAGGTAGATACGACACACCAACATAGATTAACCTAATGGTGACTGTCTATAATGTATAAGCAAGAAGACAGTAGGATGCAAAGTAATTTCTGATGACCAGATCCTTAGAATATTCTCTTTCTTTCATTAATACTCTTTGGATGAACAAGCTGGTCTGGCTAAATGGTTTGATCTTTCATTAAAATCAACTTGGGCTTAGTCGGATACCTAGTAGACACATTGGATGGTCTAGTTTCTATCATCTTTGCAATTCTATGAGATTTCCTGTATTTGTTCTTTTGCCGTTATAGTTTTCAACAAGCAGTAGAAGTTTACTATTATTTTTATTTTTCTTCTAAATATGTACTAAAAATATTTCAGTCTAGGACCCTTCAATCATTAATTTATTTTTATTATGTAAATCAACTTAATTAGATTAAATCTACAATCCAATGTCACAGTAAGGATAGAATGTCATCACATATCATTTAGCTGACAATTTTTAGTATTTCCAATGGAAATATTTGAGGTTCAAATCATTCTCATTCTATTGTAATTATCAAATTATTAAAAAAAAAAAAAAAAGATAAGAAGACGAAAAAGTATAATAGAATATTTTGCGATCTCATTCTAAATGCTATCAATTAATACATAATGATAAATTGTAGATGAAATTGATGTGTCTAATTTATTTTTTTCTTTTTGGTTAAACATTCACAGGAGTGTTCAAAATGCCTCCAAAGCGACTGCTGTCTCATTATAAGGTCAATGCTCGCACTTATTACCACATCATGCAATGCAGAGGATATGCTACTGCGCCTCGCAGATCTTTTACATTTTATATTCCTAATTGATGATAAGTCATGCATAACTATCATTTAATGTATAATTCATACCTTGTTCAACCATAAAATGACATTTTTCAGAATTTAACACAAGGTTAGTTTCTATGCATCT